>OX387651.1:11195200-12636978 GCA_947568875.1 Fissipunctia ypsillon
GCGTGTCGCTCTACGAGCGGTACCTTTGTGTCACGCGCGATTCGCGTCGCGTGTCGCACCTTTTTGCAGGAGCCTTTAGTTTTGACGAAACACGTGTTTTATGACTTAATCCGTCGGGTACTTTATTGTTGCAATGGTGTGGTTTTATTGATAATATTTGGTGGTTTTAACTTTTTAAGACCCTGTTTAGTCCAACTGTAGCATTGGCACGAGAAAGTTGTGATATTAACATTGTCCGTATTCGAAAGATATCGACGACTACTTTGGCCTTATTTTTTCTTCTGAAAATAGCAAAACGCAAGCAAATCACGCTCGAACAGAGAAGCGCTATTTGTACTCTACGTGAGGAAGGATACAGTGAACGTCAAAACGCAGAAAGGCTCGGAATCTCTCGTAAAGGTGTCCATTATACCCTTGTTAGAAAACGAGAAACTGGGAAAAATTAAGATAGAAAGAGATCTGGTAAGCCCAAATCCACAACAAGGCAAGAAGACAACTTCATCAGGATTCTCTCTAAACGGAATCGATGTTTAGCTACACTACAAATCACCGCAACTCTGAATGAAACGCGAGAAACACCCGTTTCAAAAACAACTGTTAAAAGACCTTTATAAAAAACCAAAACTAACAATTCGACATAAGAAAAATAGACTAGAATGGGCAAAAGCGCACCAAAACTGGACAGTAGAGCAATGGGAAAATGTCCTTTGGAGAGACGAAAATAGTTTCAGATTTTCGGATCCAGTAGACGTGTGTTTGTACGCCGGTCAAAAGAAGAGAGGGCTTCAGAGACATGTACTGTGCCTACTATCAAATATGGTGGAGGTAATGTCATAGTTTGGGGGTGTTTTGGCAACAATAAACCCGGAAATCTTGTGAGGATAACCGGAAAACTAAACAAGGAAGGTTACTTGAAAATTCTCCAAAATTCCGCCGTACCCAGTGGACTACCAGCCAGGGTTGCGGGATGTTCGAAAGAGTTACCGTGGCCCCGGCACAGGCAACTGAAGGAACACGGTTGAGTTTTACTCAGTAAAAGTCTGACACGCCCTCCCGCTCCGCCCAGAGCGGGAGAAGTCATTTGATGATTTCCCATCCACAAAAAAAAACCCAGTGGACTAAATCTAATTGGTCCTGGATTCATTTTCCAACAGGATAATGATCCTAAGCACTCTTATAAACTGTGCCAGACCTTTTTGAACAATAAAAAAGATGAAAAATCTTAAACATCATGCAATGGCCATCTCAATCACCTGATCTTCCTCCCATTGAGCTTGTTTGGGATGAACTCGATAGAAGGGTGAAAAATCGTTCTCCTACGAGCTCAGAACATTTGTGGAAGCTATTAGAGAGCGAATGGAACAAATTAGATGAAGATTATTTTACTAAGTTAATTAATAGAACGCCTAGAATATGCGAGAAGCTAGGAAAAAGGAGGACACTTTGATGACGCTAAAATTTGATTTAATTTTATATTGTACGTACAATTTTTGTTCTGCTTAAATTAGTTTTTGTTTATTTTTTAATTTTTATCAATACATTGAAATTGAAATGACTTTGTTTTGTTTTATTTGATTTTACCTTGCTGCTTCCAAACTTTTGGACGGTAGTGTATATGATTCATTCAGGTTTGGTGTAAATTGGCTAAAATATGACGAAGATTGTTGGAGATGTCGGAAAAAAATCATGAAGTTTTTACGCAAAAAACAACGCTGAAGCAATGTTATAGAACACAGAAAAAAATCTGTGGGTTCACTGTTCTTTGTTGTATTTATTTAAGTATAATATTAATTAGGTGACTTCTGATTTACGCCAAAGTTATCAAAATACGGCAATGCTTTTTGCACGTTTTTAGTGATATTGAATTTTTTTTACAATTATCGATAAGGTTTATCCTCAATCCGATTTTTCACTGACTGGTGAAACTCTTGAGCTAGCCAGACGTTTTAAATCGCTACTACTTTAGATTCAATATAAACTTATCCAAAACCTATAACACGATTTCCTGATACCGACCCTTAACTACATAGAGCTACATCTCCAATAACTATGCGAATTAACTTCGTCATTGCTGTACACAGCAGGGGCGCAGCCTTCATACAACCCGATTCCTGTCGGCTTCCCTTCGGAACAACCACTCTTCTTAATGTCTACTATTGCCAAATAATATGGTACACAGACCTGTGTGTGTAATTGTGTATCACATCACATAACAGATATTTTAATACTAGTTTACTACATCATAAGACTAAAAACATTACAAGTATCTAAATTTTTTGTCTAATTTAACAAAGAATTCCAATAACATCATCGTCAAAATAAGCCGGTCCCTGTGTGTCAGAATGCGGTACTAAATTCGTAGGTACGGACACACGTGACTTCGTGTCCCGCAGCACCGCGTCTAACTAAGGAAGCCGACCTACAGCGAGTTATGACAGAAGTACATAGGCGAGAAAGAGATAGAATTAATTATTTTTCTTCTGTGTTTTTTCTTTGCGTCATGTTTACCCGCAAATAAATGTATTTTCTTTAGTAATGTTCGATTTCGTAAATTTGTTGTTTTATTTCTTGAAAGATAAATTCACGTGTAAAGTCCGCGCCACCACTGAAGTCCTTTTGACGCGGCGCTAATGCATAGTATAAAGAGAGGAAGTAGGTTATCTCCGGCACAATCCGCGATATAATTACCTACTGTCTCAGGGTTGTCACTTTTAGTTAAATTTTAATTCAGTGCCAATAAATTGGCAAGGGTCGGGAAGTTGTATTTTTTACTTGTATTGTCTGGGTACCTAAACGATGATGAAACCTTTCACGATGAAAGAAAGAGCGACGGGCCAGCAGACGGGCGGCGCGGGGCGGTGATGAGCACGAGTAAACGGTAGGTGATTCGAACTTTGCTCTATTTATCTGATTCACAATTAGTCAATTACTTATTTTTTAAGTACGATTTTATAACTGTAAGTAGGTACTTAGTTACTATACCTACAATAGGTACTGAGAAATCGGCATGACTAAACATAAACAAAGCAATAGCGGCAAATCAATTGACAGATCAAAAGTACCTAGTACATTCTAGTGGGAATGTAGTCCTACCTACTTCCTCTGTCTGATAGAAAACTAATACAACAAAAAATAAGTAAGTAGGTATCTCATCATCAAGTAAAAATGATATGCTAGAAAAAGTGACTTCTTTCCTGTTCAATAGGTAATTTGAACAGAGACAATTCTGGAATCGATGAATTATTAAGACACCCAAACACACAGCAATACGTTCTCCTGCGATTATCACACATTTTTCATTCATTTAGCGGTGCCGAAAAGCCGTGACGCGCGAACCTCGTGCGATGTTAGCCCCGACTGGCGCGCCGCGAAACGGGCCGAGATTTGTTTAAGTGTGCGTGCGGCGACGCATAGATACTTTGGCGCACACATACAAGCCGCGCGCGGTGCGTTTGTATGAAGATAACGTACTTCCTCTCTTTTTACTATGGCTAATGTCTATGTCATTGCACTACATTGCATTAAAAAAAATGCAGATCCACAATTTTCCGGGGGCCTTCTTTCGTGGCACGCAGTTTATTTTGTTTTCACCTGTTCTTTTGCAGTTTATTCGTTATAAAATCATTTTAGAATATTTTTTGTAAGAGAATAATTTTCAGAAATAAAACTATAATCGGTAATATGTCTGTAAAACATTAATAATATTTATGTTTGTGTAGTGATTGCGTCTCTTTGTTTATGATACTCTATCATAGATGGCGTTAAATTAAAAAAGTAAATGAATGACTAATTATTGAGTTAAGTCATTTTGATATTATCTAGAATTTATGAGAATTGAACAACTCTAATGATAATTGTAGCTGCACCACTGGTACAAAGCTGTACTGTATAGCCTATTTGAACGTTTAGTTGTGGACAGTAACAGGCTAAGGGACAAGTCAAGGTCAAGTCTAATACGAGGACGACCAGTCACATCACCGCGCCTTGACTTGTTATAATATGTTACTTGGGGTTAGTGTTTGATTGAATGATTCTGACGAACAGAATATCTCCCATTCTGTCCTGTCAGCCGTCCAAGTCATTCGCTCCTTATTCATTCACATTAACCACTCAATTCCTCCACCAGTGTAGAGGTCCGAGAGAGTCTAACTGTAAAGTCGACTTAACTTTAAAAATAAAAAGACATACTTGGCATTAACATCTCCGTTGCTGGTTGTTTCGGGCATCCACGGGCTCGGCATCGTGTCCTCGTCATGGATGGGCAGCGTCATGCTCTCCGTATACTCGGGCACAGGAGACTCAGCACTATGAGCAACAACACACAAAAATATATAGCTTGTCACATAAATCGGATGATCACAACACTACTGAACTACATCAATAAATTAGAAAAGAAAGTCATGTGCAGAAATAATGTCTGATAATGTTGATAATAAGTAAATTATCACTATTATCTACTATTTCAAGGACAAGGCACCCGGCAGAATCTGAATATGTGTGTGTGACATGCGTGTGATTGATATAAGATTAGCGGGTGTAGAAGCTTGAGTGAGAGGCCTTATCATAAGGATTGCTCAGACGTTGCGATCCTGTGGCCTCGTCACTCGTGAATCATGCTTAAAAATTTACGCTTTGCAAAAGACGGTGGAATTGCTTGTATAAAAATCACCGAAGCACGTCATACACTAGACAAATTTTTCGTAGTGGCTTTTATTTTAGAATCAAACTCATGTACAAAGCTATGATATCACTCCAGCTAAAGCAGCAGCCGTTTCTTTATAATCAATATCAATAATCTTTATTACATATGAAGTGGTTACAAATAGTGGGAAGTCCCTGACACCTGTGCTAGGTCGTTAACCTGTGTTACAGGAGCCAGTGCCCTCTCCCGGGAGGACATCATATTAAAAACTTATGCAATAAGATTAACAAAGGAGACATAAAAGACTAAAGTAATCCAAAATATTAAAAAATAATAATAAAAAAATGGTTAGAAAGAGCCTGTATGGTGATTGTGTGAATGCGTATGTGGGGGGGTGTGTGTGTGATTGCTTGAATTGGGGGTGTGGAGGGTGTGGGGTGTGGGTGTGGGGGGTATGTATGTGGTGGGTGTGTGTAAATTGAAATTAAAGGTTAGGAAAGGTTGTCTAGGATCGCGAGTAAGGGGTGAACTAAGAGTGCCTCTATAGGGTAGCATTAGTGTTACGAAGGAGTTATAAGGATTTTCTCTGTTTCGTCGTAGGTAATTAAGGGGACAGTAGCCATGGCTTAAGACTTAGCTTGACCTTATGCAGGGTAAGTTTATAAATTGATAGGGTCTTGTTGATTTTATTATATATAGCTGTGCCCCGCGACTTCGTTCGCGTGGAAGTCGTAAGATACACAATATACTAAAATGACAGCCACATTTTAATAAAACTCCCTCATCCCCCGACCCGTCCCGTCGCCCGCCCGCGCTTTTACCACAGATTACCAGATAAATCAATCCATGTACTTACGCGCGCTAACTACCTACCGGCCGCTGGGTCGTACGCGACCCATTTCTCAGTGGGTTGCCGACAGCTGCGAGGCGCGTACGTACGCATATATATTTCGGTCGACCTGACGTACTTAGTTTCAAATTCTTATGATATAGCTGGTTCTGGTGTATTATGTGCAGTTGATGGATGTAGATCCGGCAAGAGAAGAGATAAAACTTATGTTTTTTCAGTTTACCTGCTGATACAGTTTTACTATCGTTTTTTAAATAGGTATATTGTTTAAGCTTGCATGTTTCGTGTTTTGTATTTATTGATGCGTCTGAGATAAGAATAGAAAGGTCAATGACCTCCAACTGTCATTAGAAAATTACGTTTAGCAAAAATCTACTTTGTGCAAATTAATTTTCAATTATCGTTATTATAATATTATCGTTATTATCTTGTTAATGTTATTTTCATATGATTATAGTTTATTTAAAAGCGTGCATGCCGTCACAACATGGCTCCAGCGCAGGTTTGTTCATAGTTTAGAAGCATAGTAATTACCTATTAGGTACGCTAATTGTGTAAATGAACGAACAAATCAATTAACCGTGTTTTCAGTTTCCTCCATTTCATATTTCATTCGTATTCGTGGCCATGCGGAGTGGTTACGTCACTGATTATTAAATAATGCTTTTATAGTGTACTTGAGTTGTTAGATTATAAGTAGTAAATTGTGGTATTTAATGTAAGTTGTGAATTAGTGTTTAATAATTGTGTCCGAATATAATTGAATTGAATAATAATTTACTAACCGCATGCGTTATTCATCTTTATTAATTCATTTCTTAAAATAGTATTTAAGCATGTTTGCACGCCGACATTAATGGCATAATAAGTGATCGAAGTAATATCTTAAGAACTTTCTGTATCCTCATTTATGCAAATAAATGATTTTGATTTGATTTGACAGTTAGGTACTACAGGTTTCGTACGATATGTGTCTTACCTGTCTTACAATTGCAGTTTCGGGGTGCGGTCACAGAATACTAAATACGCAGCATAAAAATATTCCTTGGTCTTTCATAAGTATTTTAAACATGTTAAAACATTTTATTTCATTTCATAAAGTGTACTACAAATACCTACTGACATCTTTATCGAAAAAGGCAGCCCTGGCAATTCACAATAACCACGCAGCGGCGCGCAGCGCAGGTACAAAGCAAAACTCACTTTACGCTTGTAAGGTTAGGTACATTTTCGTTCGCAGCGTCTAGCGACTCGAAGGTGTAGGCTATTATTATAGCAGTAGGTATTGAACATTTTGTATGGAGTGATTTATCTGGTAATCTGTGCTATTACTTCGTTTTCTTTCTGACTTTTTTCTTTTTGCTCGGCTCCTAAGGGTCGCAGCGTGATGCCAAATAGCCTACAACTGTCCTCGACAGTTGGGCTACCAAATGCAAAAATAATTTATCAAATCCAACTTTTTGTTCACAATTTCACGGGTTTTAATTTTTTATGCATGGATCCCTAATTATTTTTCTAAAATAAAAGTAGCCTACGTTACCCGCCGTAATATCAGCTATCTGCCAGTGAAAGTCGTGTCAAAAATCAGTTTAGCCGTTTCGGAGATTAGCCGGAAGAAACAGACAGACAGAAAAAAAAAATTAAAATTGCTTTTTTGTTATAAGTACCGGATATACTTTTATATGCATTTAGTAAAAAGTTGTTATTTTGACATTACAAACAGACACTTCAATTTTATTTATTTGTATAGATATATCTGTTGATCATTATTTATTTTATTATTATATTTTCGGTGATCTTTGCGAGTTCTCTACGTGTTTTGCTCTTTTGTGGACGAAACACTCAATAAGTACTGCTAGCTAGTACGTTAACATCAGCGTTCAGCGTTCAGCTCACTTAAGCCCAAATTCTATAATATATCTCAATCCCAATCTTGATCCGCAGTATTTGACCGCTGCTTGTGATTCGCCCTCTCAAAGACTCAGATTGACAAACTCGGCCGTTGATTGGTTACAGACAAGGATCGGGATCAAGATTGGGATTGAGATATATTATAGACAGCGACCGTTAACAAATTCAAAATCATCTCAAGCCACACCAGACACGTAATTTGTTCATACAAATCACGTGAGTCAGGTGTAGTGTTATCATTAACAAGAGCAGAATAAACTGGCAAAGGATTAGCGTAAGAATAGGATTCAGAATGAAAACACGGTACAAACAACATGAGGAATAAAAGGCATACCTACCTACAACTTTTTCAGCGAAAACACCGATAAAACCCCAAACCCCCAGGAAATGTACAAAAAAGAATACTTCAAAACGAAGAGAGGAATATTGACGACTGACCTTTTATAAGCTCACTCCTTGCAAGACCTGGCGTGCAGATATATTATTTAAGTAAATAAACAGATATATAAATATTACATACATTTTGTACTGTAAAGTTATTGATCAAAGAAAGATAACATTTATCTTTCAAAAAATTCTCATAGCTCGTTTCAAACAGAGATTCGCATTTCTTACACCACATTTCTTTGATCAAAAATCTTCTAGAGCTTGTTTCATAGGACAGCTGACAGATGATTAAAAAAAAATTAACACTGTTTTTATGAAAATATCTGCCAGATAAGTTAACTGGAAACTATCCGGAGTAAATGGAACAGGCTTTTAGTAGTAGCCATACCGACCTTAAAGCAATGTCCACGTATAGTACGCGTCAAACTTTATGGCGGCTGAGAAGCGCGCTACTCGCTGCGCAGTACCCCACCCCTCACCCCCGCTGACACGTGAATTTGTTACTGCGCAGCGACTCGCCTCATGTTCCGAGCCGCCATAAAGTTTGAATCGAGCTGTACCTGGGTGTTGGTGGATCTCGTTCATATAAGGGTTTGTTGTAAACTCTGGCGGCCTGGTTGCCTGCCGACTCTCGCGCGTCTTGCGGCCGAGACGATGGCGAGTGCTTGATGAACTGTTCGTCTGTTGACAAAATATTACCTCATCAGTAATCATGAGAATTATTATTAAAACTACGTAAAAGACTGAATAATAGTAGATTATTCACTAAAGGGATAAAGCTGTGTTTAATGTCACGGGCGCTTGAATTCAAGCGAGGGAGTTAAGACTAGAAGAATCCTGAGTGCAGCGAGGGATTCAAACTCGTCCTAGACGAAGACACCTAGACTATACTATACTATAATACTCTATTTTTCACACCTTCTACGAGGTAATAAAATGCAATAATCGATTTTCGAATAAGTATACAACGTGAATCTGGATGTACGACAATAAATGAAAACGAGCACAGTACCATGGGGTCTCATCTGGAACGAATTATAATTAGTCTTGAAAAAAAAACATAGATGGCAGTATAGGTTACTCTAACAAAATGTACAACCACTAAATTGCGTTAAACGGCTGATTTTGGCTGAAGTAAGATTAGTAAATATTAAAACTTCGTTGCTCAAGGCTGATTTATCTATTTACAATCATAAATCACGTAATTTCGACAAAAAAAGATAACTGAAAACTTTAACTTCCATTCGAACGTGATTCGAACCCATAGAATGATAAAGTCGTTAAATCCAGATATCTGTTACCCATTTTGTTTAGAGCTATTTGCAACAGATGGCGTTTTACTCAATTTTTCACAATAAAGGTAGCAACAATCGTTATTAATTTACGTTTAGTTAATACATTTTAAGTATATTTAATCTATTTATATAAAAGGAGAAACTGACTGACTGACTGACATAACAACGCACAGCCGAAACTACTGGGACTAGGAACGTGAAATTTTGCACACGGATTCCTTTTATAACGTAGGGGAGCACTAAGAAGGGGTTTTTGGAAATTCGACCTCTAAGGGCACCCCCTTAAAGGGTGGATTTCGTTTGAGTATGACAAATCTTATTCCTTGAGTTAATAAATAACCTATAAGTCAAATAATGAAAATTGGGGGCGAAAAGAATCTTATTTCGTTGATCTTTTAACTTTGGCTCGAATACTTCATCATCATTCTTCTGACCTAATCCCAATTTATTTGGGGTCGGCGCAACATGTCCACTTATACTAGGGTATAAATAAATAATAATGATCTTAATCTATAAAACTACCATTTACAGCGGGTGGACGGGGTTGTGAAATGTGTAGGGGAAAGTAATAAAATCACGCGAACCAAATAACGGGCGAAGTGCTGAATGACTGACATATCAGATTTTTTGCACAAGGGTTCCTTTTATAATGTAGGCGAGCTCTATGAAGGAGTTTTTGGAAATTCGACCTTAAATGGGGTGAAAAAGGGGGTTTTCTTTTGTATGAAAAATCTTATCAAACTTGAAACTTAGCACGAAGACATTCTTAAATGAATAATAAAGTTTGTCATTATTTGGTTTTTCAAAACTACCCGTCAAAGGGATTTTATTTAGGGGGTGCTAAAGTTTGTATGGAAGAATTTTAACGCGCTGTCCGGTTACCTTGAATAAATTAATACTTTTGACATAAAACATAGACATAGTTTTTGGGTTTTTCGAAAATCGACCAGCAAAAGGGGGTAATTTATTTTTAGAGGAGGATTTCACTGCGTATCTAAATTAAGTCAAAAGTAATGTAAACATTAAATGACAAAAAACATGATTGAAGATGTTTTTTAAATCAACCTCTTTCGGGGTGAAAAGGGAGGAACAGTTGATATGAAAATTTAATTTTTTCTTTGATCAATAAATTAAATAATAAGTCTATAAATTAATCAATAATTCCTTACGTATTATAAAACAAAGTCCCCCGCCGCGTCTGTCTGTCTGTGTGAATGCGATAAACTCAAAAATTACCAAACGGATTTCCAAACGGTTTTCACCAATGAACGGAGTGATTCATGAGGAAGGTTTAAGTCAGGGTTTTCAAGGTTTTCAACTAGCAATAATCGCACCTCGGATTAACCTCATTGGTTACGATATTGCCTCTGCGCAAAGTTGGGTTTTCAAGGTTTAATTCATTAAAGTTTTGTGTAAATTGGCTGAAATATGACGATTATTGTAGATGTCGGAAAAAAATATGCCGACTGGGGAGCTTTACTGGCATGCGCCGTGTAAACCGTAAGAGATACATTAAATTTATTCTAAAGGATTGTACATTTTAAAAAAATCAACAAAAAAATCCGCAATAGCATATACGTCTATCTTCTAAGGATGAGCCACAGTAACCATTTTTATCTTTCAGAATTTGATAACAATTTCATTGTTATTTCCGATCGCTTCGCTTCCTTATAATCCAGGTAGTACGTTCCCGTGGGATATTTTCTGAAATTCACGCAGGCGAAGCTGCGGGCAAAAGCTAGTCTTTTTATAAATATATTACTTACATAAAAATGTAAAAAAAAAACATATTTTTTTTCATTTTCACCTGGAACTATAAAATTTACTAAGGTGGACTCCTAGATGGCGTTGTAAAACTACAGTTTCTGGCAATTAGTGAGTCGCCGGTACTGCCATCTGTTGAGAAAATGGAGAATAAAATTTAGCCAGTCGAATTGCCAGTTTTAGGGAGGTCACATTTCTTTGTATGGGATTGGGTATCTGTATGTAATCTGTGACAGTACTAATCCATCGAAACATTTTAAAACACGAAGATTAGTAGTTAATGGATAATTAAAAAATTTTAGTTTTCAAATAAAATAAATAGAAGATTCAACTGCATAAAAAAGTAAACACGCTTTATCTACGAAAAGTCACTGACCAACGGTGCGGTGCGAGGTGCGGAGCGCGGTGGCGGCAATGTTTACCTATTATTACGGACTCAGATCTACATCATGTCGAAAAATAAGATAGTAAAAAATAATTTCCTGTGGCTAAAGTATTTATTGGATTAATTGATTTTTTGTATTCGGGTAAAGAACATGATTCTCTTTACGTGGTTTAAAGGAATGTCAATCCTCCTGTTACACCTTGTATATTATTTTTTATTGTAAAAGTTCTTTGTTGAGGTTCCAAATTTAAACCACATTATTGACCAGCGGATTATAATGAAATTCAGTACAATATTATTGCCCGGCTAGACCCCAGGGCCTGCAGTCTCGACATAGGTAGCGATCGTTTTACAACCGAATTCGGTCGCAAAGTCCTAATGGGGTGACATGGGGTCACTAGACGGTCAAAATTGCTTGACAAGCACGAAAAAAATCACGTGTACCGCCCGTACCTATACCTACTGCTGAATATGCCCCCCGATACCGATTCATGTTTCGCAAACGTATTGGTGATTCTTTCATTAATTCTAAGAGATACCGTTAGTCTTATTTTATAAATACTGTAAAGTCATAGGGAATCTCTAAGTATGCTCTCTAAATGGCAGTGACGTCAAAAATGGAATGTAACAAAAGAATGCTAAAATAAAATAACCTTCAGTAAAATCGAAGCACTTGGACTTATCGATATTGAAACTCATGAAACTACCCTGACCCCGATTCAGAATATTCCTTGATGAAATTTAATAAAATTTTCAATATGATTTGTCTAATTTAGGTCATTCATCAATAAATTCGCTAAGTACCGGGGACAATAGCCTAAGAAAACGTTGATCACTTTGTCAATTTATGAATGGCTCTCTTTATCACTTTATGACGTCATTTTTGATGTCGCCATTTGCATCGTACGATATTATGACGTATGGTTCTCAATATGATCAAGGTTTGCGTAGTCCTACTTTATCAGGTTCAACTATCAGGCAGTCGGAACTTGTGAAAAGAATTTATGTGATTTCAGAATTTTAACTTCAAAAAAAATTATAAGATTACCTACTGTTTTTCTGTTAATAAACTGCCAGAAGAAATAATAATCACGGTTAATTTTCTTACCTTCATTGTTGTAGGTAGTTGGCTCCACATCCGAGTAGGGTGGTGAATGGTATGGTGACTGTGGCAGTGGATTATATGGCGGGGGAGCCTCGGGGGCCGTCGCCGTGATACGAGCCGTCACTATGCTCGACTGGTTTGAACCTGAAGCAATATTATAGGCTTTATAACTGAATTTAGTAAAAAGACCTTCACAGATCTTATTGTTGAGGGTATTAGAATATTAGTATATTGTTACGGCTTTTGCATCATTAATAACACCTCTTTAAGCTTAAGGAGGTATTATTTTTTATTGCAAGGCAATTGTAAAATCTAATTGCCTGAGTGGAGAGAGAATCTTATGTCTAGTGGTATTAGTGGTACTGCACAAGTGCGCAGCTGTTGTAAATGTGTAGTTGTAGGTCTTGACTCACAAATCATGCAGCTACAATAGGTGCCTCATTCCGACAGCTTCTGTGGAAGCGTCGATTCTACTAATCTACTGTTCTACTTATCGACTGTCGATTCCATAAAATGAGCCGCAGTCACAACGCAATTTCTAGATTATCTATAAAACATGATGTCATAATAAGGCAATTCCGTGCACGTGATCTTTTGCCCGAAGTCCGGATTTTGGCCCTGTTATTGGCAATAAGCTCACATCCTTTTACATCTACAGGACTTTTACACATACTGGCGAATAAGTGTGCAAGTATACTATACCTACATCTCTGCCTTACTCTTCTGGGAATACAGATGTGGTGTAGATTATGACAGTGTGGAGATCAAAAGCTGTACACTGTACAGATCACCTACCAGCAGTCTTAAAGATCTCAGGATAGCGCAGCAGGTAGGCGATGATGCCGACGACGAGCGCTAAGAACAGCAGCACTCCGATGCCGATGAGCAACCACACGTAGGAGGGCGTTGGTTCTAGCTGCGAGGGGTCGGGCGGTACACACTCTGCGTTCACGTCGCCGCGACGGTCCACCACCAACCTGCGGGTAATGTGAGATGACGTCATGCATATTGAGCGTGGAGGCCACAGATAGTGTGAAGCAAGTGCGACGTATCATTTACACAAACGTGTGTTACAGTAAACACTTATCAGATGCACAGTAGGCGCGTCATCGCGACAGTGCACAGTCGTAACAATACTAGTATAAGCTGACCTCTTATTCTATTGAAACTCCGTAGACAGTAAGCCAGGCCAGCTCAAAATCAAAGTGTTATCACCGACGTTTGTTCGACTGTACCTTCTAGCTTCCAAAACTATTTCGACTAAAAATAAGGTCATTAAAATAATTTAACATTAGTTAAATTACTGAACGAACTAATCCTGTCAAGGCCATACTCGGTCCAAAAAGGATGAAAGCTAGTTTGACCTAAATATTCTTCATAACAGAATAGCCTTGCAATGTCATAGGCGACGAAAGAAATCTATTTTTAGATCAGGAAAATATATATCATATCAGCATGAAAATTGAAAATGCGCATCTCAGAATCTGCTTGGGCTTTCCCCAATCAACGCTGCAGACACGCGACGCGACCTATTCCTATCATGATAAAACTCCCTGAGTCATACAAGTTAGCTTTATTAATTACCTACTTGTAAAGGCTAGCGCAGATTGGGACGGGCCTCGCCGCAACGCAACGCATTGCGATTGCGCTGCGGCCCTTTGCGGCAGGAATGTTCGCTTGGTTGTTTTAAATAAAGGAACAACGTGCATGAGTTTAAACACTTTCATTTGTTTTTTTGGCTCATTTTACATCACCATCACACACACGCGTTGCGGCCGGTGCGGACTACCACCTTCCGGGACCACCGGGACGTCCACCTTAAGGGGCTGCGCAAACGTAGACACTTTTTGTTACCGACACGGTACACTATCACAGGAAACCGTAGTTGCTGTGTCCTGTAGCGGCGATCGGACACAGTCACCGGTTGCTACTCCTGGTCACTGGTAACCGTAGTTGCTGTGTCCGGTGGCGTGATTTTTGTGGTGAGATTGTTTTCGGCTCGCCCCGCCCGCGCCTCTGCGCCACCCGCTCGGTGTGCGTGGCTTGTGTCGCACACAGGATACGGATACCGATTGCAAATCGTCCGTTTGCGCAGCTCAGACAATTGTAAGGAAATTTGTTAATGTTGCTCGTGTCTTCAACTGACGACTTTTAGTCTCCAGTTACCGACACCGAACACTTTTTGATCGGCAACGAGTATGTGTTAAGTGGAAGCAACTGGACAAAAACAATGTTCACGTTTGCGCAGGGAGTGGCTGATTTCATACTGGTTATATAGAAATCAAATATTCATTGGTAGCTTGTATCCGACACAAGACACAAAAGTGTCCACGTTTGCGCAGCGCCTAAGGCGGCGAGATGGGCGGAAGACATTGTTGCCATCGTGGGTAGAACTGGATGAGAAGTCACAGTCACGGGTGCATGGAGATTGGCACAAGCAGAGGGAGGTCTATGACTAGCAGAGGGTGAATTCGGGCTGTATGTGGATGGCGATGTAAAATGAGATGTTTTAGACCCACAAAAATATCATACAATTATTTTTGTAGCTGTAGGCATTTTGTGTTTTGGCCATCCATGGCATCCTAGTGGGGTACGGGCCGTTCAAGCACTCAAGCGAAAGATCTTATAAGTGCTGTTTATATTCCACAATAAATTATCGCAAAAATGTTATCTATTGATAAGGGTATGAATGGGTGACGAAGACAATATAAGTACCTACTACTTTTGCTACCGTCTAGAATCCACTTGCCATAGTTAAACCAATACTTACTTCTATCTTTGACTATCGTCAAACCACGTTTTGGTATCTTGAGGAATCTTGGGATCCTGTATTAATAAAAAACTCGCCGAATACATAACATCTTATTTTGAGTTTGGTTAAAAACTTGGCTCATCTTTTTACACAAACAAAGATTAGGATAATATGTAATGTAATTGCACAATAATTTAACTTATTATGTGCAACATATTATTTTAATGCCCTCTGCACTTAATGTTCCTCATTTTGTTAGTAATTTAGATAATAAATATTCCTAGTCTACTAAACATCAATATTTTATCACTCCCGTACGCACGTTTATACAGAAGGAAGTTAGTCGAGTCGTCAGTTCGTCAGCAAATTAGCGTGACGCATCTAACAGGCAACAAATTATCACATAGTCACCGGCCGGTTGCCGATTAGGTTACGAAATTGTACGAGCATACAACTTGGGACCATGAAATTATTGGAGAAGAAGAAGAATCAAGAATTCCTGGCCGCCGAAGGCCGGCCGCATACAGTCGGAATTCCGTTACGAAAGCAGCAAATTCATTCATGATCTAGTTCTCCGTTCGGAATTTTCTCCGATTCGAAATTCCGCATGGTAGTCTGTGTGTAAGGATTTGCTGCGTTCGAAATTCCGAATCGATATTTCGAAAAGGAATTCCGACTATATGTGGCCGGTTTTAGTCCACATAAAACATGTTAAAAGATAAGGGATATTAGCTAGATGATGACCAACAATGTTCCAGTCTGACAGACGGTGAAAAGAAGCCAGTCATTACAGTACAAGTTCGATACTAACTCATTGATACAGGACCCGCATTCAGCGACGGACTTAATGCAGGTGTTGATAGCCTGTGGTGGTTCCCGCTTGAGGTCCTCGCAGGAGAGGCACTCCCTGCAGATGTTGGCGTCAGTCTCGCAGTAGTAGCCGTCGGAACAATGTGCGTCCTCCCCGTTGCAGGACACGGGCTGAGCGCGCGCCGGCAGGAATAGCACGGCCACACACATCACCAGCAACCTGAAACAATTAAGAAACAGCTTTTGTAATTCTGTCTAAAAGGGATCATTAAAGAATGAGCAGATCACACCAAATTAATGGTGGAAGGGTTATTAATTGATTTCGTTTTCAACTGTAAGACAGCGCTAAAAATTTTAGCTTCGAAAAGATTTTAATTGTAACAATCGTGTTGGACTTAAGGGGGAAGCGCTAAGGTAGCCCGCGAATTTCAAATTTTCTTACGATTTTTGCAATTTGCAGCTCAGTGTCTGGGTGTATGTTGATTAAAGTATGATTCGCGACCGTAACAAATATGTATTTACAGAATTATAATTATTACATAGAATCAATATACAATTCCATAAGTTAGTATAATCCTGAAATGTTAAGATTTCATGAAATAGTCATTTAATAGATTTACTTGGTCTTAGAGAGTTGTATTGATGACTTTAATTATTATAATTCCATAAATACATATTTGTCACGGTCGCGAATCATATTTTAATCAACATACAACGTAATGCTGACCTGCTAATTGCAAAAAACGTAAGAAAATTTGAATTTCACGGGCTACCCTGGCGCTTTCACCTTAAGCAGTTTCTTTGTTTAGTTTTTTTTTAAACCCCTACACCTATAGTTTTCAAGTTAAATTGATAGCGCTGACCAATTTCCTTTGCGCTCTCAATGGTGACGAGTCGAGTATTTAAATTAAACATATAGCACAAAGTATTATTACAAACACCACAAAACCACATTTATGTCGGCAAATCAAGATTTATAAACGTCACTTTATTTACAGCTTATGAATACGCAGATCTTCATTAGGTAGGTACTTCATTCATTCAGAGTTGTCGATGATTCAAATTCTACATAAAATCTGAACCGTGAGACCTAATTCCCAGAACGAAGCACTAGTTTAGTCAGTCTCTTTAGTCAATACACTAATAAAGTGTCATAGTTGTAAAATATTAATTACTAGCAGCGCTTCGAGGTTTCACCCTAAGTCTCGGCCCCGTAGGGATATCGAGATAAAAAGTATCCTATAATGTTAATCCAGGTTACAAACTATATGTGTGCCTCATCCAAATCCGTTCAGTAGTTTTTGCGTGAAAGAGTAGCAAACAAACATCCATCCATCCATCCATCATCACAAACTTTCGGGTTTATAATAGGATTTCGATGTGATGTGTAATTGTGTATGTGTTTCAGTATAAAATCGCATTGTAAGCTTGGAGTGTGACGAGGTTCTGTCAGGTTTGTAATACAACGAGCTTCTGCAATGTGTTTACTATACTTATCATTTTGTAATGCCATTAATGGTACTTATGAGTATGAGACAATAAAATTATGCAACCTCAGAGTATTGACTCTGAGCATGATAATGAATGACTAACAGATTGGTTCTTAGACAACTGTTAGGCGTTTTTAACGTCACATGAATAAATAACTTAAGAAGACAATAGAAAGGACCCAGAATTGAACCCTGAGGCACACCCACTTTGAATGAGGTTAATTACTTAATTCGATGTAACAAATTAAATTAAAATAATGTACTTGAATGTATCTACATCTAGGTAACATCAGTTTGTAATAGATATCAGTGTCTATTTAAGACCTAGCGACAGTCAAGTTAAATATCTCGTTCGATGGCTCCAAGTTTCAAACCTACACTCAAGGAAGAGCGAGAGATGCGGTTCATACGGCCACCTACGTGCGAGTAGCTCCGAGACTCGCCACACGTCAGGCGCTTATTCACCGGACTATTTTAATTTATTCTAAATACAAAGCATGCCCGCTACAGGCCGACCTGCCTCAAAATCTCAAATTGGAGATGATGCAATCATTATCTTGTTGTGTGTAGTGATAACTTAATGCCTTTTTCGCAGGTCATTGACTAGAAACCGAGTAGGTAATCGGGAGTTATTTAAAATCACAGAGATGCTAAGATTTCAAACAAATAGATGGTTCTTATTTAAACGCTAAACCTGACTCTGTTGCGAACTTGCGACAAGAGCTGCTTACATTTTATGGCACCACATGGGACCGATAATAAATGCGTAAAGTTAATTACACTACTACGCAATTAAACGACACGACAGTACATAATTATATAAATAACATCACAATGACAACATATTAAATCCTTTACATGGACGGTGTGGAATCGCAATTATAAGACACGTGCGCCGTGCATTCAATTGCTTCTATCAAACTATTTTTAATATAAAAATAATTGAGCGGAACCGAGTCACTGTAGTGTAAATAGTCAAACACTGAGAATTACAAGTAAGCTGATTGGTCGTCAACAGGTCGCAGTATGCGCCTATTGTTGATTCTCAATAGCTGCAGCTATTACGCACATTTGCTTACTTAGAGGCTGTAACCACAGCTAGAAGGAAAAATATATCTTTGATTATTTAAATCATCAAATAAATATGTGAATGTAAAAACATAGAACCAATTCTAGGAATAATCACCCACCCTAGTTATTCCATAAACTAGTTTGATTTATCCCGGGTAGCGTCATCGCCCCGCCGAGCATTGACAGTACCTACAAAAGACCTATGATGATTTACTTAGTTACCAGGTAGAGAATCTACCTACCCCAGCATTCGCAGCTAACTAGCAATAACCATAGAAATATCCGTGAATTCGTGGATTGAGGCTTCTTCAGAACCTCCTACTTACTTCCCACTTGAATTGATTGAGCTTCCAGTTTGCATAAGTAAGTTAACAAATAGGTACTGCAATCATTATAGATTCTGGCTACATAGGTACACAAATTGATATCTACTTAATTGTATTGATTCATCGAATACCACATAATTATTGCTTTGAGGATAAACCTTTGTGAAAGGAGATCATGCAGTCTTGCAGTCTTGTTTGTCCTTGAAAGTGAAAACACCGTTAGACGGATGCGAGGCTTTCAAGGTCTCATCGCAAAAACATAATTTAATATCAACCCATATTATTTTACTCAGTTATTGGTTGTTGAATCATTTAAAAATCTTTATTGCGGTCGACCTTGACGCATTGAACAAGTAGGTAATAACAATAACACGAATAGGTAAGTACAAGTTCCTCTGTGGGAGGGAGACTGTCTTAATATAACACGCCCATTTGAAGGTGGGCTGGGACTACCGAAATAAAAAAAATAGACTTATAGTTTAGTAGTAAGCGAACTAAAAGCTGAACGCACTGAAAGCAAAAGAACGAACGAAACAACTGTTCGAACTTTGAACTTTCCTTCGTGTCGTGCCTGACGCCTGGAAATAGAACGAGGATACCTATTTAATGCAACATGTGTATCAAATTAACAATGCTCTAACTAGGATATCGCAAAAAAAAAAAAGTTTGTAAGTATGTATGTTGGCTTAGGTACATACATAATTATGTAAATATTTAGATTTTTTAAATGCAATGATGCAATGTAAATTATTTACGGCTACAATAAAAAACAAAAATATAATCCGACTTCAACAAGTTACTGAAAAAAAATGTTTTTTTTTTTGTTCAACGCGGTATAATAATAATAAAAACTGATATTTCCCACCCTGGTTCTAAGTAATTTGCCAAGTTGCAAGTACCTATCTACGTAGCAACTACGTTCGTTACTGAAGTTGGGTGAAAAAAAAATGTTTCCACTACCAAATGAAAATGAAAACCATCCAGAAATCTTAATGACAGGTATGGGTTTAATACTTTTGAAATCGATTCAAAATACTAGCATCGTTTTTAATTAAGTAGGTACCTATTAATTAACACTATTAATCATCTTGTATTTTCCTTGGTTCCCTAATTCCGTTCAGTGGTTGACTCGTGTGACAAAAATAAGAATCAAACAACTAACTTAAACCAATATACTTAAAGTCTTTGAAGTCTTTGAAGTCGATTATAAAGATAAATGACGGTAAAAAAAAGTCAAAATGTCGAGATGATTTAGATTTGTAAGTATATCACTAGATCTCAGACCACCTTTTATTGGTCTGAGCCAGCAATACCAGATGATTCCGAACAAATACAAATAATATTTGACTCATTCAAACAGCATAACCAAGAAAAAAAAACTATTGGACACAAAGGTGTGCCCATTACCCAGCCTACCTAATACGTACGAAGTTTTTTTTTATTTTTGTTTGGATGCGCTAGTGTTTTGCCTCAGTAATGTGAAATAGAGAATGAGTCACGGTCCGGTTTGCTGCGAGTGCCAAGCGCGGTGTGATACGATTGAAAAGAAAAACGAACGAAATTAAAAATAAAACAAGCGCGAGAGCAGGATGGAGATGGCTGGCCGATACACGTAGTACATCTGGCCAAGCGATAAAACGTATTATGTAGCTAGGACGAAGGATAATGAGACTTATGACAAGCTCCAGAAGGTTAATATAATTGCGGATGACGCAATACTGTGCAATACTTATTTAGTTTACCTTTCTAGACAATAAATTCTAGATAATAAATTCTCATTTAACTTTTGAAACTAAACATAAATCGGAACCTGCTTTTTTAAAGTTTGATTTTGAATTGGGCTCTAAACGTTTTCTTTTCATACACTGTGAGAGTTTTGACTACATGTCGGAGGACTCGTGTGGAAAAAATAAAGATTGCAAACACTTCTTTGAAGTTTGAAGGATTAACAATTTGAACGTAATCGGTTGGTAAATAATAGGTACAGACTTTACATACAGACGGAAATTGTTATAAAACAAAACAGTTTCCACATAACTCAGTCTTATTACAAGTTTTGAAACGATGTCTTTAGATTTGTCCCTGCAATTGATCTCAAAATCAACGTTTAATTCGTAGTGTAGTCATTTGCAAATACCTAAATTGCTTCCGGAATCAGGAATGTTAATCTCGCAGTTCATCAACTCCTCAAGGTGAAACACATCGGCGTTAGTACCTATGTCATTTCATCGGCGAAAAAACATAGATGTCCTCCTGAATATCTCGTCGAGTGAGGTGTAGAAAGTAAAAACCTCTGGAAGATCTTTGCCCATGCAGATATTAGATTCGGCGCGATTCTTTACGAAGCCAACGTTACGCATAATTATACAAAGCCCGTACTCAACAAAACCTACGAAAACGTGAGAAGAATAATACATTTCATTCGCAAAACTTCGTCTGCGCTAATATTCACAACAACTATAGAACAGTGAACAGGCGCGTAAATGTGCTAGTAGACAGCGTGCATTAGGATAATGTATTCGGTAACTTAGATGCAACTTATGATTACGTCCACAAATAAGCATAGCACGGAATTTAAGCCATTAATCTCCAAATGCAGAAATGGCACAATGTGGATTTATTTTTTAGACAAGCAAATTTTTGTCGAACGTCTGGAACATATATTATGTAAGTACGAGTAGTTCTAGTCACGGGTGATAGGCTATGGACGCTTTTTATTCTTGAACTGACTTTATTTAATCAAGGATGACGCTCGAATTTCTTAGGGAACTATTATGTAGGTACATTACCAGCTAAGGAGTTAGATGAAAGCCCGACGCTAGTGACAAGTAATTTGAATTACCTACATTTAAAGGACGGTCCTCGGATTCTAGGAACTATTAGGAAGTAAGTTCGGTCCGGTTCTTAGTACACGCGGCGTTATTACATCGAATAGCTCGGCACACGGGGTCTATCCCCTAAAGCCAGAATTCTATAATGTATCTCAATCCCAATGTTGATTCGCAGTCTTTGATGACTGCTTGTGATTCGCCCTCTCCGACTCAGATTGCCAAACTCGGCCGTTGATTGGTTACAGACAAGGATTGGGATCAAGACTGGGAATTTGGGATTGAGATACATTATAGAAAGCGACCGTAAGTCCGTCAACGAAGATACGGGCCCGTCCGAAAGTTGTTAAATTAAAATTTTCGGACGGGCAAAGACACTTCGGGCGTAGAGATAACTGTAAAATTGTGTTGTCATTCATTCTTTCGGAAACCGAACTAATCTTATGTCCGTAAGGGATACGGAGTAGGAAACGCCCGTAACTTCGGCCGGAACTATGGACTTCGTGCTTAGGGAGTAGACCCCCAGATCCGGCTGGTACCTACACACGAGCAAGGGTCATTTGTTGTGCGTATAACTAGTTCCTACTTAAACACAAGTTAATCGAGGTATACCATCATTAAAATCGGATACTTTCAAGTCTCGTATAAAAGTACCTATGCTTTCCTTGATATGGTACATCTTCTATGATCAAATGACAAGTGCAGAAGGAAGTTTCCTCGCCCTATTTTGATTCTTATTTCCTCCTCTCTTCTGGATAGTTTTAGTAAAAACTCAACTGGACACACACACTCTGCACTGGATTTTTAACGCTCTGCTTAGCACCGAGAGTTGAAAATCCAACGGTTTTTTTGACGCGCCTGGAACACCGACAGTTGAAAATCCAGTACCTACGCGATTAAATCCCGCCGCGATATTTCTACGTCCGTGCGAACGTCGGCTAAAACGTATTTAATACATCGCAAGTAGTGGTACTTATACGAATTGGTGTGCGGTAGTTACCACAACTAAAAAGTGAAAAATAAAACCTTTTCACAAAAAAAAAAAACCACCGACTGCCAATAAAAACTAAGTGAAAAATAACTTTAATTTCAGAAGTCGGTGGCAAAAAACGAAAATACAGAACCACAGAGCAACTTCTGCCTACCTGACCTCCACTACTCAGTTACTGGGCAATACAACACCCTTTTGTAAGATTGTTTGTCAAACTTTCGGGCTTCTGACTACCCGTAATAATGACCGTCAAAGATCTACGAATGACAGCCGGGACTAACATGCATTCCGGAGCACGGGCACGGAGGGTCTCGGCAAGGAATGGATGGTCACCTATCCACATCCACGGACCAACCGCGGCATGCGTATATATATATAATATAATAGCCGATATAGATCCTGATAAATAGCTCGTATGATTACGAAAAACTTTCTTAGTTTGAAATAATCCAGTCCTTTGCAGTAAGTAATACTAGGTTTTTCGCAACAATTAATTTTTTCCAATTATCCTGTGACATACGTACAACCTGTAGGGTGCTTTTTTTTCTAAAGTGACACAACAACTTTAAAAAACACTTCATCTGTGCTCTAAACAAGAAATGGTGGTCACTTAGAACAGTTTATTTATATGATCGTAAAAGTAAATTAGAAAACTGTTTGTTTGTTCATACCTATATCACTATCAAAACATTTAGGCACCGAAATATAAGAAAATATAATAAATAAGTAATACTTATAAAAACAATTAATTTTTTTAACTATATTTGATTGTTTAGAAGAATTACTTTTTATCATAATGCATAGGCAAGTTGGTGTTGTTGATTGAATAGCTATGTGTAATGTGGGATGATAACATAATATGGACGTAGTTATGCTATAACGTTCCAATCCACACGCAGGTCGAACTGAGTAAATCGCGTTTTTGTAATTTTGTGGTACGCTTTTTTTTGGTAGCGAGTACAACTAAGTAGTATGTATCACTTCAACTAAATAAATAAACATTATTTTATTATATACTTGTCATTAAAATTTATTAATATTTATCATACAAATTATGAAAAAAATGCACTTGGAACGTTTTTGAAAAAAGGCTTTTTGTATGGAAGTAGGTTTTAACTTAATTTGCAAAAACGTCCCAATATCTGAAAATTGCTATATTTTGGTAGTTAATGTATATTTTTTCTAAAACATAAGTATAACAATGAAACAACATTATTAAAAAAATATTTATTAAGAAATAGTTGTATCAAAGCATGGAAAATCATCACAATTTATTCATCATCCAGATCGAAATCCAGCTCCTTACCAAATCCATCGACATCGTCAATGGCGTCATTAGACGCTTTCAATGTTTTATAGAAACTAAGGCAATCTGCTGGAATAAACTTGAAAACAGATCGTAAATCAGCCAATTTAGCTGGAGCAATGGGTTTCCCGTTAGGCCATAACTGTTTCAGATCAGATCTATGTATAGTCGAAATCTCTCCCTTTGTCGTTTTTTTAATGTTAAGTTCGTTATAATCCTCATCAAGGGACGTTTTCATAAAAATAGGAGGGAGGGAAATAGGATGTCACTTTTTAAGATTTAAAATTAGTTATTTTTAAAACGTTCCAAGTTGAATGGATCATTATTTTTATTTTATTCAGCCCAAAACGAAATAAAATAGTACGATCCAAATGTAATGTCACTTTATAAGATTATAATTAGATCTTTTGGTTCGTTTTATCATTTAGACCGCTTAATTATTTCAATAGTTATTGTCGTAAGAGAGTCAGTGTCTTCAGCACTAGATAGGACGATCCAAAATACCTAGCTTGGGCTCAAAAACTCAATTTTGACCACCTTGTGGATTGGAACGTTATAGCATAACTACGTCCATATCAAGGTTGAATGCCGCTAAGGTCAGCACAGAGTTGACATGATGTTGACGAGCAAACAAATCATGTTTTTAAGAAAATAAATATTAATATTATGGTACAGGAAATCATTTCCCGATTATTCATGGTATGATGCATTGACAGTATGTATGTACAAAAACAAAGGAATTTTTTTAAGAAAAGTCTCCATTAAATTGCTAGGAAACGCCAATTTTAGTAGTTTGACTGAAATAATATATACTTACACCCAAAGTAAAACATTCAAGACCAAGAAGGGAGTTCTAGAACATAAAATGGTAAATTATGTCTCAATACCAATCTTTGTGTTATTTTAATAGGAATGACAAAATATTAAAATTATCTTATGAAATATCAAAACTACAAGTTGATTTCTAGTATACCTCTGCCTAACCCTTCAGGGAAAACCAGGCGTGATGTTCTATATGTGTTAGTTTATTCTAGAATGAAATTATTAACTTTCAAGTGATTGATAAAAGTAACATAAGGCAGTCCCAGTACTAAACTACTTACTCATTTTAAAAGAAATGAAGTATTGTTATGTTGGAATTGTTAAGTAATTGGCCACTTTTCAGACACATGTTGAATATCAGGCATAAACATTACTAAAATTGTTCACAATACTCATCCATGGTTTTGTACTTGCACTGGCGGCATGGCACGGCAAGGGATTTTTATGTGACAAATAGAAATATAACTGACCAGTATGACAGTAAAATTGAAACTTCAACAGCAACGATGTCGCGGTATCCTTAGGCATGCCGCGACGTCCTTCGGCATCATAATTGAAATTTCATTTTTACTGTCATACATATAAGTTATATTTCTAATCGTCGCATAAAAATCCCATGCCGTGCCATGCCGCCAGTGGGCGCCGACCCTAAACATTTATTTTATTTATATGCAACTCTTGCATACTATAAACTCATCATCTGCCTAGCCTTTTCCCAACTATGTTAGGGTCGGCTTCCAGTCTAACCGGATGCAGCTGAATACCATTATTTTACATAGAGCTGACCTCCACAACCCAGTTACTGGGTAATACAATATCCCTTTCATAAAAAAATAATCATAGTTCCGAAACCTGTACCTACTGGCTTATGGGCAGAAACTCTGTCCTGTCTGCCGATAACAAGTTACTGATCTACAATGCCGTGTTGAATCACATCTGGACCTGCGGAATCCCACTGCGGAGCTTTGCCAGTAAGAGCAACGTCATGTACTCGTACATCCAATGTGTCCAAAACAACATTCTGCATACCATCACAAGTGCCCTGTGGTTCTCCAAAAATTACGAGAAACTCAATCTTGGCATTCCCACTATTCAGACTGAAATTGACAAATGCAAAATGAAATATGCTGACCGGCTCTTGTTTCATCCAAATACCCTGGCCAATGATCTCTTAAAACCTTCCCTAACAGTGAAAAGGCTGAAAAGGAAGGATGTGTAAATGCCATTATTCCTATAATATAATAATAGGTAAGCCTGTGATGATAGTTGTATGTGTTTAATAAAATAAATAAAAATCTAGTAGGAGTAGTCTTGAACTGATTGACAATAAAAAAAGGTATGTTTTCAAAAGTACTTAACAATAATTATTGTGAATCATACAGTAGCTATTTTCCAACCAATTATGGCTCCAGAACATAATTATATTGTGCAAGTTGAATCTGCATTTAATTTTGATAAACAATATTAAAATTTCTAAAATGTGGTTGATGATATTGAGTAATGCTCGCAGAAGTAAAGATATTGAGAAACATTAATTTGAAGTAACAATATGTAAGTATTAAAGAAAGATTACAATAATAAGAAAACCACATGCATGTGCATGTGAAACATTCCAGAAAAAGAAATTAGGAATTTATGTGAAGTACTTGAACAATTTATTTACTAGAAACATTTAGAGAGCAACTTTGAAGTTCAAATAAGTAAATTAGATGCAAGTTTAGTATTACCCTTTTCTTAATGCATGGGAAAAAATTCAAACAATAAGAATAATAAATATGGGAATAAATAATATATTTGAATAAATTCATGCAATTCTAAACGCGTATAGACACAAATATTTTGACTTACCTCAACATTGTGAATATCACCTTGTTCCTGTCTGATCCAGTCACAACTGTTTCTGACATGCAATTAAGAAGTACATATGTACCTAATTGAGCAAAAACACTATGAAGACGATAATGTCGCACACGTTATTATTGAAACTGAACTTTAAAAAGAATTGTAAAATAAAACTGAACACTACTGCACAGCGCAGTCCTGGAAACTTTAAATGCAATACGACAAGGCACTAAGGCAGTTCTTTGAAATGAGCAATCGGATATTCTTTTAGAGAAATCTCTCCAGTAGAATGAAATTAGCAGTTCTTGGTATGATAAATTATTCGCTAAACACATGAGCCAACCGCCACACAAAGCCGAAAAGTTCAGACTAATGAGATTTGACATTTAAAATATTTTAGTAAACAACAACGGGAGCGAGCGGACAAGTACCGACTTGTATTTGACTCTCTGTCTTTGTTTGTTTGCAAATGACAGAAAGAAATGACAAGCTTTCGTCCCAAAAGCGGAGGTATGTCACTGAACGGGCCAATCAAAATACAGTACAGAAATGAAGTTTTTCTGACGTAAGTTTTTGGTATTACCAACAAAAGTTAATGTTTTCTGAAACTTTTATCAAAATCTTGCCACGGAACAGACAGACCAGACTAATAAAGTAACCCGGAAAGGTTATTAACATAAGTGTAGAGGATCTCCGGGCACGTTGAAGAAAATTGGAACTTACGCCGTCATCTTGTTTTTCCAATACAACTCCTTTTCAAGTACATACTAATTCCATGATAATTCCATTTTTGCTACGGAGCAAATACAAATACTTGTATTATGTTGTGTTTGTTTGTATTTACTCCGTGATTTTTGCCTTCTGGAAACGTATATTTCCTTCTTTTGTCATTCGTTCATGGTGTTCTACAATACAGTACTTACTAATTCCAAGACAGTGGTTCATGTATTCTGAATTCTGTCAATATTAATGTCAGTGACCTGATCTCCTGACCTAAAATAACTTCAGTTCAGTCAACTTCACATACTGAAGCTCCACGGGTACGTTCCGAACTGCGTTATAATCGATTTGAGCGTATACCGGCTACATTCCTAATTACATCATAATCGCTCACAGCGCTAACATCAATAATTTGCGTACCGATTTAGATATCACGATTATGACAGCTGAGAACTGTCAGCAATTCGGAACGATCGTGAACGCGCTCACAGTGCACTTGAATACTTATGGTTGGATTACAGTATTTCTTTGTATACACCGCAAATTTCTTCTTCTTCTTTGATTAGGTGGCGGCTGTAGCCAGAAGCACAATTAAGCAAATGCCACGTTAGTTTAAAGATATGATGCGACTTAAAACAAATCAGCACAACTGTTATTTTTGACAGCGCTCACGGTGATAACAATTTAGGGCATAGTCAGCGTTTTCGTAAGATGGCACATGTCATGACGTCATTTATGACGATTCACTGGACATCGTTATCGCGCTCACGCTAATTCGGAACGGCTGTAAGCACTGTGGTAAGCACGCTCAAATCGATTACAGTGCACTTCGGAACGTACCCACCGTGAGCGCTGTCAAGTAACGTGGCACTTTCGAAATTAATTGTGCTTCTTCCTACAGCCGCCACATAACCAAACAAGAAGAAGTTTGTGGTGTTTAAACAAAGAAATACTGTAAACCAACCATGAGTATTCAAGTGCACTATGAGCGCGTTCACGAGCATTCCAAATTCTTGACAGATCTTAGCTGTCATAATCGTGATATCTAAATCGGAACGCAAATTATTGATGTGATCCCTATGAGCGATTATCAAGGAGTATATGTGTTCTGTGGAATCTGTGGCGATTATGGCTTAATTCGGAATGTAGTGGAAACTGTGGAAAGTAAATAATCAATAAAAATCAATTATCTTATCACGTATATGTATTATTCTCATTCTTATTTTGCATATAAACGAACTAAGCTGTATCGTTGCCGCATACTATAAAAGCTGCCATTTCCAAGAACACTTCAAGTTTGATAGTATTTATGGAACTAGGCACAGAGGAAACTGGCTCCCGAGAAAATATGGGACCATCAGACAGAAAATCCGAAACAGCGCGCTTAGTAGCCCCTAATAGTGATACATCGCCAAGTTACTTGAATCTCGTATCTAACATATGCGGGCTGGTGTTCCTGGGAATCATCATGTACTCCTGTTTCAAAGACGGCGTCTCTCTGTTTTCGTTTCATCCCACTTTAATGACACTTGGGGTAAGTTTATTGCAAAATAATAATAAACTGCGCGTTATCTTAGTCATAAACTATATTATATTATGTGTTGCATTTTTTCAGTGGATGATGTTTATGACTTCTGCAATGCATGCTCTAACTCCTGGTGACTTAGCTACAGGATGGATGCCCATACGATTAAGAAGTGCTCGCCATTGGGTCCTTCAAGTGATAGCTGGTACTATAGTGTTAACAGGATTCATTGTAATAGTAACTAACAAGTTTCTTAAGGTTTCTCCACACTTTGTTAGTTTCCATGGTAAATTCGGATTGGCATCATTCATTTTTATGCTGCTCACTATGCTGGGAGGTTTGGGTGCTCTTAACAGTTTGAAGTTGAAAAATTACCTTCCCCCCATCTACACTAAATTGATACATACGTCTGCTGGTCTACTGACGTTCTGTTTGGGGGTAACAACCATCTTGCTTGGTTTGTTCTCGAATTGGTGGAAGAACCCAGAATGGTTGACAGTTCTTTGCTTCATTTTGGTTTTAATGAGCATGATAGCCACAACATTGAGACCCATTTTAAAGATATACATTCGTCTCAGGGAACGATTGGACATCCAAAATTAATTAATCTATCTCAAAATAGTCTTTTTTTTATTACGAAGATTTATAAATGACAGTGGTATGTGATATTTAGTTTTACGATGTAGTAGTTAGAGCAACTTATTTACTTGTTTATGTTGAGGTTCCTGCAGACTTATTTATTAATGTTAATTTGTTTTAGAAGAGTCTTCACTATTCCTATTGTAAAACGGTACATAATTTACTTAATCAAGACATGATCATCATGCATCTGCCTAGTCTTTTTCCAACTATGTTGGGGTGGACTTTTCAGTCTAACTGAATATCAGTGTTTTACATAAGCAACTGCCTATCTGACCTCCACAACCCAGTTACTTGGTTACTGTGTAAGTTACTGGGTAATACAATACCCTTTGGTAAGACTGGTTTCAGACTTTCAGGCTTCTGATGACTCGTCCCCTTTTTGGACTTAATCAGTACACACGATTATTTAAACATGTAACAGTCTGCATTATGAGTAATCTAGTTGTAGAGTAGTTAAAACAATGTGTGTGATGTAATATGATCCCATTACTAATAGTGAATATTTTTAGCCTTTTAACCTTTTATGAAATCATTTTATTTTTATGTAATCATTTAAGGATTTCATAATTTACATCTATCCTATTTACAATATTTAAATGTAGTGATCATGATAATAATAAAATTGTGTACAATATTTTTTAAATGAAATTACAGGATATCAAAAATTATTTAGCTATCCTGTAAATATACTTTTCTATTATTATGTGTATTAAAATGTAGGTAATAATGTTATGCTTTCTATGTCTAATGGGCACAAGTTTACCTATTACTTATCATTACTGAGAAAAAAAATTTAGGTAACAGCTATGAGGAAAATGAAAGGACCATGAACCTTTGTAGTACATCGATCCGCCGCCATTTTGATTTTCTTTAAAGTTTCCGCGCACGTTGAATGTAGTTTAGTGGGTAGGGAATAAGGGGACACATTACCTATAGATAAAACTACTTTGTGGGACACATAAACAAACAAAAAATGTCAAGTAATATGGATACCCTAAAGTATAGTACCCTAAAGTGCCATGTTCCCGATTCAAGAACGGCCACACAGTCGGAATTCCGAAAGCAAAGCAGCAAATCCATTCATAATCTAATAATACTACTAAATTACTACTAGTCTTTACTAAAATAAATTTAAAATGCAATAATTACGTGTGTACCTGTACACGCCCTCTACTACTTTTATTAATGTAGTAAGTGGTACTTAACTAATTAAAGCGGCTTTTTCGTGCAAATATTTATACTGTCTTCTAATAAATACTTATTATAGTAATATCAAGCTGGGAATTATTATTTGAATACAATGGAATGCGTATACACCATTGATTTCGGTAATAAATATAAGCCAATGGTGTACATGTAATTACTTACTGCATTTCTAATTATTGTAATTGTTCTCGGCTATCCCGAAATATTTGAAGCTAATAACCTTCAAATATTTCAGGAACGTGACACTTTAGGGTACCTAATTACCATAATAGGTAGGTACGTGAAATTTTTTGTGTCCCCTTCCCGTAAATACCGGGAGAGGGGGGCATAATGGGGACGTTAAGGAAAACACTCAGTAAAATAATCAACGCAATGTATTTATTAATTAAAACAAATCACAACACTGTTTACTTATTAAATTATCATTTGGCATAGAATTTGGTCATGTAAATAATCATATGACTTTATAATTTTAATTTTTTGAAACTATAATGAAAACCCCATCGTGCCCCAGGGTAGGGGCAGTATAGGGTACGTATTTATTTTGCGTCACAGTACGAGCAGATGTGGATTTCTTCTGTATTCTCGTCGTCTACACCAGCACAAGCTGTATGAGCCCACCGTCCACATAGTTGGCAAGCCACCCAACCTTCCGAAGACTTTAAATAAGTGTTGTTTACGTCAAGGCAGTACAGGCACATGGTATCCTCATCGGCATTTTCTACATCAGAGGGAGCTTTTTGGGTCTTCTGTTTCTTGGAGTTCTTCTTTAACTTAGGGTCATTTGGATTAGAACACTTCTTCGTTCTCTTAAGTTGTTCTCGTTCTTCTAACTCAGTTTTGTAGGGGGGTTGAAGTGAGAACAACAGTTTTGCCTCGGTGATAGTTTTTTCTCGTTTTGGTTTCTTTGTTCGACTGTCGGGATCGCGAGAATTTCTTGAGGCGAAGCATTTGCAAACGAAGTTGTCAAATCACGACATACTTTTCGAATCGGAGATTGGATTAGGCTATGTTCATTAAGTGTTGATGGTCCAGGCTGAGCCTGAGGTGTTGTTAAAGAAGGCAAATCTGCTTCAAGTGGATGTTCTTCAAGGATAGGTGGCGGTTGTTGCTGGATTCCGACATTTAAAGGACCTGTTTCTGACTCATTGTTTGCTTGCGGTACGTCTGTGGTAGATGCAGCTAAAAAATCTGAATCTGTAAAGTTATTTTGATTGAAAGGCCATATGCCACATTTTTGGAAGGCATTGATTGCTGTAGACATTGTTGCAGCTTGAATATATGCATTTGCAAATATTTCGCTTATTTGAAATGTTGTTATTATTCGCCCCGGGTGTGACCTTAACCAGTTAGAGCAGGCTTGGTCATAGTATACATTTAAAGGTTTCATAAAGCCAACATCTAAGGGTTGGAGCCTATGTGTGCAGTGCGGGGGAAAGCAAAGCATTACAACGCCATTTTTGCGTGCATATTCAATAACTGATATGTTTTGTGTATGTGTTACATGACCATCTAAAAGAAGCAAGGCCGGGTTAGTTATTGACGCACCAGAAAAATTGACAAACCGTTGGAACCAGCTCATAAATATTTCAGTTGTCATCCAGCCTTTAGCGTTGCATTCTGCTGTCGTCCCTGGAGGAGCTCGATCCAGCAACTCTTGCTTCATTCTCTGTCGAGGAAATATTAGCATAGGAGGCATGTAAGTTCCTGCTGCATTAAAACATAACTCAACCGTAACAGTCTGCCCCCGTTCTGCTGCAGAAAGCGATCCTACCTGTTTTCTCCCCTTTTCTGCAATAATTTTGCTCTTCGTTTTTGAGACGCATGATATGCCAGTTTCATCGCAATTAAAAATTCTGTCTGGCGTCAAATTATATTTGTCGTATACTTCCCCAAGCAGAGAATAAAATTTACCCACAGCCACTTTATTAAAGCCCATTGCTCGAGCTGCCGATGTAGATTCCGGTTTTCGGATAGATAAATCTGGGTGGCGCTTCAAAAATCCCTTTAACCAATCTACGCCAACTATCTTTTTATCATTATTAAAATTGTGAGCTTTGCCATTTTTTTCCGCTAGCTGATAAGCTAGCTTCCTTAGGACGATAGTGGTTAAACCAAACAAACGTTTCTCCATTTCGATAATGCATCTTACCAGCTCCTCTTCTTCTTGTTTGGAAAACACGGGCTTGAAGTTACCTGGAGTAGAATCAAGAGACAGCTCGCCTTTCCTTATTTTAGCAACGTGACGCTCTAATGTGGTCTGTGGTACACTATACAGATGAGCTGCTTTTCTATAGCCAGCAGTTTTGCTTAAGACTGCATCAATTGCCTGTTTCATGTTTGTCTATGGACCAACTAAGTCTCGAACTTTTCTTCTTATACGTCCGTACCATTTTTATACCTAAAATAAAATATTTTCAATTATCAAATGAACAAGAACGATCGGAACGAAACAGGGGCATAATGGGGACAACGGTTGCGGGGCATGACGGGGTACCCCATCGTACCCCGTAGCCATGTCCCCGTTATGCCCCAATTCTCACATTATTTAAAATAACAAACCAAATAAAATGAGTGACGGTTAGAGTAATTTTGTTCAAAACATATCAATAAGTAATGTATTTGCAAAAACAAAATAAATACATGATAGTAGCAACATGTACACTTACCTTTTAATATGCGTATTCGTTGTCACTCAAAATTACATAAAATTACGTTGAAAATAGTTTTTTGTTTCAAAAATCAAACGCGCGCAGTCTAGTCGCCGGTCACTGTCAGACTAAAGAGAGATAGAAAATGGCTACCTATTAGCGAAAACAAAACACATCTAGAGCGTATAGTTTTTTGTAAGTGTGGGTGGCCCCGTCGTGCCTCGCCACCCCGTTATGCCCCCCTCTCCCTACTTTCATCGTGCGCGGAAACTGAAAAAAGAAATGGCGGCGGGTGGATATGCTTCCACAGGAAAATGTTTATTTATGTAAGTCAAATAAAATCTTTAGCTTCCCTAATGTCTGGTCACTAAGCATAAGTATGTACTTAATATTGTGTAATTATTGCATCAATTGTACAATCAACTATCAATGGCTCTAACTAGAAATAATTTTAGACATAAGAACTCTTCTTCCTGTAGTATGTTATCTTGACTAATGAAATCAATCACTATTTATTTATTTATTTTAATGGAAGGATTGGAGTAAACAGTTCAAGCACAAATGTTAAAGGCACAAGAAAAGCCAAAGGCAGACTTAGTATGATCTGAGAGGCCAAGAGACTGAAAGTTCAGAGCTTACGAAGCACAGTTTTATTCCAATATTTTGTATACATTTTACTAATAAATTGATAACTTTTGATCTGTTTTATAATATTTCCTAAATACAGTAAGAATACATTTATTCTGTAGACTTACATAGTGCCAAATAATATTCTTTAGATAATAACTATTTCACAAAATTAAATGTAATGTTATTGTTATATTGATATATGATGTAATAAACATAAGTATGTAGCGATGTGTAGCGCGATTTCTCCTTCATGTTCATAAAATTATCAATGCTTAATTAATTGTATGTATGTATTTCTTAATTAATAAACAGTTGGTGGAATAGCAAGCACTTCGTGTCCCACGTAATTATTTAGTAACAACCTACATAGGTACTCTACTTAGCTCTTTTTCGACGCTTCACTTCATCAATTATGTAATTGGAAAGTGGAACAAGGACGCGTATAGTAATCGTATCCATTTATTTATTTAAAATAGGTACGCCAACAGATAGAGAAGAAAATATACGTTGTACCATTAAATAGTAAAAGTTAACAGGTATGAGTTCAAGTATATACCAAGTACAGGTGTACACGACATTCATATAAAACAAAGCAACCTTCGTAAAGTATATAAAATGAAAATATTATAAACAAAACAGTTTTAAAAAAGAACAAAAAACTGACACAAATATCAATAAAGATATTTATAGGTAAAATAAGCCTATTGTAAGTCTGACAGGCCATTTAAATATTTGTTAAATGACTGCGCAAGAGGGTTTTGAATTGCGGCAGGGAACCAAAGTCTTTTACCCTTCGGGGAAACAAGGCGTGATGTTATATGTTGTGTTATTTAATAGAATTAACACTATAACTATTCGATACGATAAATTCATCCGCATCGCTGTCGACTGGTAATGTACCCAAGAGACTGGCGGCATTTCCACGTTGTACGGCAATGCCTAGCCTCTGGTCTAGGTAAAAGCCAGCCTTCGGTCACGGGAAGTGTCCACCAGCCGTTTCGAGATTTCCTTAAAGAGACCATGAGCACTCGGACCCCACGGCCCGAGGGTTTCAACCCTAAACAGCTCGAAAAAGTAGATAGTTTGCCAAGGGAGCAAACAACTATTCTAAAGGAGAGAGTGTTTCTTTGTTTCGCTGGTGGTGGCGTGTGTGTTGGATCATTAAGTTCCCTTCAAAATGGTTGAGCTGAATGGTGCTGATTCATGCGTCATTTTCGTGAACGGGCGCCGCCGCCGTCAGTAGGGACTGGTCATCTCTTAGCTGCCACGGCTTATTTTAATTTTTGAATCATTTTTGATACGGTCGCTTTTAACGTGCAGGTCTTTCTACATTGTTCTCGCATACTTAATTTCAACATAAATGATGTAACCAATATTTTGTAACAATATTTATATTTAAAAGGGTGTCTGTGGAGTTTCTTGCCCGTTCTTCTCCATAGAGATCTACGCTTTGGAATGGGCAACTAGCTTCAACTTTCTGACTAACTGACCGACTCTTTGACAATTCAAAAGTGCCTGTAATTGGTTTATTTGAAATAAATGGTTTGAGTTTGAATCCAGAACGCAGCGAGGGATTCAAAGCACGTCACTCGAGCTTAAAGTAGTGTTGCTCCCGAGGTGGACACTACTTTTTATCACCCTCTATGAGAAACTAAGTAAGTGCAACTTATGAGTAGGAATAGTACGTTTATTTATTTATTACTAGCTGTGCCCCGCGACTTCGTTCGCGTGGCAGTCATAAGATACACAATATATTTGGGGTGGTTGGGATCTACCTCCTAGTGGTCCACCCCGGGCAACGGCACCACAGGCTTGCCCGTGGTACGGCTGAACGATCCCACTTAGCGGTGGTAGGGGCCGCCTGGCTCGCGACCACCATCCCATCGGAGTCTGGCGCCAAGCAGCTTGCTGTGTTCCGTCGGTGTGTGGGAGTGCCAGTGCCTTTGGGGGAGAAGAAGATTGTCAGTTGCGCTGTTCAGAACCGGTCTTGGTCTCTGGGCATGCCGACCGCAGTCAGTAGGGGGCCCAAGTAGCACGCCAGCCACGTGCCAAAGGCTGCCCCGCCAACTCGCGAAAAATCCCGGTATGCTCCACCGTGCCAGCCGGCGACTGGATTGGAGGACCCGGTGGCCATAACCGGGGGGGTTCGGGCGTCCCCGCAGTCTCCAAATGAGTTCCCCATAGGTTTGGTTAGCTCTAGTGTTCCACTTGGATTACTGAGCGGCGCCTCGACAAGTCAACTTTTTTCCTCAACAACTCTTCACAAATATGGCCAAAGTAAAAAAGAAAAACAAGGTTAGACAACGGCTGCACTTCCTCCCACTAAAAGTGCACTTCACTAACGTCAGGGGGTTGCACTCCAATCTCGATCCGGTCCATCACCATCTTGAGACTGAGAAGCCGCACCTGTTTTTCCTAACGGAGACGAAGATAACAACCCCGTCGGACGTGGCGTATCTCAACTACCCGGGTTACTCTCTTGAACACAAGTTCAAGAAGCAAGCTGGGGTCTGTGTGGACGTCCGCGATGACATTTGTTGTCATCGTCTCCGTTGCTTTGAGAAATCGGGTTTTTCTGCCATATGGTTACTTGTGGACACTGGCGTGGAGAAATCTCTCTACATCGGCGTCTACCGATCGCACAGCGGTGACCAGGAGACCACAGTGCTCTTTAACTTCCTCGTGGAGTCGACTGACGTAGCCCAGCAGCGGTACCCAACAGCGAAGCTCATCTTTCTGGGGTACTTCAACGCCCATCATAAAGAGTGGATGTTCCCGTACCAGAAAACTGACCATGCCGGGTTAGAGGCGCGCAAGTTTGCTTTAACGCTAGATCTAACCCAGATGGTGAATGTGGCAACGCGGGTACCGGATGTTGATGGCCATACACCCGATTGCTTGGACCTTCTGCTGGCATCTGATCCGGACAGTCATTCAGTATCAGTCTCAGCCCCGCTGGGAATGTCTGACCACTGTCTGGTGAAATCCTTATCGACCTGCTCTCCTCCAGATGAGAGTCCTAGAGGCACGAGGCGAGTATGGCGATACAAGTCAGCAGACTGGAATGAGATGCGGCACTTTTTTGCGTCTTATCCTTGGCGGCAAGTGTGCTTCTCCTCGGGTGACCCCTCGTGCTGTGCTGACGTGGTTGCGGACGTGATTCGGCAGGGGATAGAGTATTTTATTCCATTCTCCGACATCCCGCTCGGTCACAAATCTCGGCCTTGGTATAATGCAGAATGCGCCCACGCTGAGGCCCGTAAAGAGTCTGCCTACCAAGCCTGGGTCAAGGCCCGCGACCGCAAAGTTAGAGCGCGTAGGGTTCGCGCGAGGAAAAGAGCTTTTAATTCTGCCGCCAAGTTTTGCAAGCGGGTTTTACGTGGGGCACGTTTTGACCATGTCGGGCGTATTGGGGCCAAGCTGGCTTCGCACCCTCCGGGTAGTAAACAGTACTGGTCCCTGTCCAAAGCGGCTGAAGCGAATTTCTGTCGACCCACTTTACCTCCAATGGTGAAACCTGATGGGTCGCTGGCTCACTCTGCAGGTGAGAAAGCAAATCTATTTGCATCTCTCTTTGCAAGCAATTCACGTCTGGACGCTGGCTCCAAGCAACCACCTACTGTGCCTCATTGTGACTCCTCGATGCCGGAAATCGCAGTTCACATTAAAGAGGTCCGAAGAGTATTGTGCAGTCTAGACGTGAACAAGGTCAGCGGGCCTGACGGCATCCCAGCGAGAGTGTTGAGGCAGTGTGCGCCTGAACTGTCTCCTGTGTTGACACGTTTGTTCCGCCTTTCTCTTAAAAAAAGGACGGTACCAAAATCCTGGAAGCTCGCAAATGTGCAACCAGTGCCCAAAAAGGGCGACCGTGCAAACCCTGCCCATTACCGTCCGATCGCCATTACCTCCATTCTGTGCAAGGTTATGGAAAGGGTACTGAACAGTAAGTTGCTGACCTACCTTGAAAACAATGATCTCCTCAGTGACCGTCAGTATGGCTTTCGCCGGGGACGGTCAACTGGCGATCTTCTTGTGTATGTCACGCACTGCTGGGGCGAGGCCATCGAGAAGCACGGCGAAGCACTTGCTGTATCGCTTGATATCTCGAAGGCCTTTGACAGGGTCTGGCACGCTGGTCTACTCAGCAAGCTTCCTGCTTATGGCATCCCTGCTGATTTTTGTAGCTGGATATCAGACTTCCTTAGTGAACGGTCTATCAGAGTAGTCGTTGACGGCTGCTCTTCCGACCTTATGGCTATTGATGCCGGAGTTCCTCAGGGGTCTGTTCTCTCTGCAACTCTTTTCCTGCTACACATCAATGACCTGCTTCAGTCTGGTATTGTTGGGTACGCAGATGACAGTACAGTTTCAGAGAGATACTTGTCCAGCGCAAAAATCAGCGGGGCCGAAGTTCGTTCCTTGAGACAGGCCATGGTAGAGCGGACAGATTTGACCTTAAGCCTTGTCTCCCAGTGGGGTGATAATAATCTGGTCTCTTTTAATGCCACCAAAACACAGGCGTGTCTTTTTACCGCTAAAAGGAGTCGTTTCGATCAAACTCCTACTTTACCTCCTCATAGTGAGGAAATTTCAATAGTAGCTATTAAAGTGCATCATACTTGTCTTGTTTCTATCTACATTCCTCACCCTTCTTCTTCTGTTCTTCAAGAGATGAATAATCTCTTTTCTTTTCTTCCAAAGCCATTCTTAATAATGGGGGACTTTAACTGCCATCGTCAATCATGGGGTTGTTCAACTTCTAATTGTTATGGCGATGAATTACTAGATACAATAGACTCACATAACTTATGCATCTTGAACTCAGGAGCTGCCACACGTCGTTCAGATCCCAATCAAAACCAAAGTGCAATCGACCTTTCTATCTGTTCTCCAAACTTAGCCTCCATTAACATCACATCATCATTAACTTGGCACACTCTAACCTCTACTTATGGTAGTGACCATTTTCTAATAGTTATTTCTTATCCTCTTTCCAAACCAAATGCATCATTAAGAAGATCAAATTTAAAGCATAAACTACCTAATAGAAATAATAATGACTGGGACAAAGGAGATGTTTCAAAATGTATGGAGCCCCGGCCACATATTGGTACACCCTACTAAAAAATGGGGAAACACAATTAAAGCAGTTTCCAATCATCCAATTACTTTTAATTGGCTTTGTTTGGTAGTAAAGTACAAGAATGTACAATTGAAATTGCAACACACAACAAAAACCCATCATGGCGGTAAGTTGTCATGTTGATTGATTATTGACGTTTGACATGTTTACTTCTGTCATATTACATTGCCAAAGAGAATCATAACATTGTCGTACTTTTAGTCTTTTGCAATATTATTTTAGATCTAATTGTAAAGTCGAAAATCTATTAAAGAAATCTGACAGATTATAGTAGCTTGATGTACTGGTGGCTGTACATAAAGTATAGTCCAGTTAAGCAGACGACAACCTCATAGGTTGACCTGCGATATGCCAAGATTTTTACTTATAGCATAAACCTACAGAATACAAACATTCAATAGTCGAAATATTAACTCAGACAAAACAATGTAGCGATAAACGAAAGCCAGGTTGTTAAAAATAACTTGATAGAACAGAACATCAGAACACGATCGACAACGAAAGCGACTGAAGTGACAGTAGATAGTTCACGATCTATGATCAATGGTCGATTTATGGTTTACTGTCATTGGTTTTTAACCACAGAGTACCTAAATTGGCGAGACGCCATATTGAAAGTCGATAAAATAATTGATAAATATCAAATTATTACAAGAGAAATATGCATTTATGCAATTTATCAGTATTTTTCCCGAATTCCACGGATTTTTCTCGATTTTTCGAGGTATTGTACATATTCTGGGCCTATTTTGAAACATCTCCTTTAGAAACATTGTTGACAGAAATCTTTACTCCTTGCCTGTTATTTCTAACGGCAATGAAAATAGTTGTGCTGAAGCTTTAGCACTTATATTAATTGCAGCTGCAGATGAAGTTTTTCCTGTAAAAAATAATAATATTAGTACAATTACCTCGCCTCCGTGGTGGGACTCTGAGTGCACAGAATTGATTAAGAAACGCAAAGAGGCTGAATACAATTATAACCTTGATATGTCTGATATTAATTTTGAAATCGTTACTAACCTAATTAATAAAACTTATAAACTGTTTAAGAAGAAAAAATTTGAATCTTGGCGCAACTTTTGCTCATCAATTTCACCGAATACTCATCCAACGATTGTTTGGCGCAATATTCGTAGATTTAGGTCCATTTATAACAACCCTTCTCCTATTCCTGACTCTTTAGCCAGTGAATTCTTAGATAAATTAGCTCCGCCTTGGGTACCGGAGGAGATTATTAACCACAACCCACAGAGTACAATAACTATGTAGAGAGACCACAACCTGTCTCTCGTACCCAATAATCAAGACACCCGTAGGTACAACGCTAGATCTTCCATTCACTCTTACTGAATTAAAGGGTGTTATTCATAAAACTGGGGATTCTGCACCAGGCATTGATGGCATCCCGTATTCCTTTTTTGCTAACTTAAACGATGACTTCCTCGGTTATTATTTAGAACTTATTAATTCTATCATGACTACAGGAAACATCCCTGCTAAACGTAGACAGAGAATAGAGGTAGACATGCTCTTAAAATAATAATAATTGGGAAAGTGAGATGACATGTATGTCAAAATGTATATGTGTGAGCAGGACATAGCGTAATTTTTCTATCTCTATTTGCGTATCGGTTTTTTGTTGTTTGCCATCACTAGTCATAGGTGGCAAACAAGTTGTGGTGTTAAAAGATTTTCGTTGATAAAAACTGTGAAACGCTTATTTTGTGTAATTTGTAACTTTATTGATATTCCAAAAGGTAATATTTGTTGTGTAGTGATGGTGAATTGCTATATATGTATATATATGGCTGTAAAAGTCGTAGTGAACGAAATCAACCAAACATAACCTTTCACCGGTAAGTAGCATTTTGTATCTATTACTGCAAGTAAATCAAAGAATTATTGTACTCAAGACTATTTTCTGTCAATAATAAGCAAAATTAATGAATAATTTCATCAAAACAGATGATACAATCCTACCTTGTTTTTTGTAAAAACCGACTTATGTGTGAGGCATATTAAGCTAGGTTGTTATCTATGTTGCTGTGTGACATTTGTCAATAGTCGAATAATAACTTGACAGGGATACCAGCACTTGATTATTTTTACCACTAAACGTATTTAATTTTTATTTTAGTTTTCCAATTGAACCATTTTTAAAAAAATATGTGGACTGGTACGGGCTGAGTTTATCTAACTATACTATTTACATCTTGATGTGAAAATAAATTTATATCTTAGTTTAAATTGTAATAAAATAATAATTACAATTCATTTGTTTTCGCGCTTCACCTTCACCCCGGAAGCATTTAGTTCGCGCGTGTCCTGTTTTCATTTGCTACAGTACTGTTATGTAAAGCACTATTGATTATAAAGTTTTACTATGAGATTAACCCTGAAATATCAAAATAAATGTCTGCTGTTTCATGCAAAAACGCATGAAATTGATGTTTTAGTTTGCTATTTCAAAAAAAGTGAAAAAAAGAGAAAAAAGGAAAGTAAAGTTATAAATACGTCACCCCCTGAAAGGTGACAATGAATTGAATAACTCTTTGTAGACGTAGTACAATCAAAAGACTCAATTAATACCAGATTACCCACACAATAGGGGTAAAGTTTAAGTATGGCAATATTAATTGCACGTAGCTGTAGTAATGTACTTATGTCGAACTATCGATATCGCTATCTCATACTGCATACGCTGAGGACTTGTCTACCTCTATTCTCTGTCTACGCTGCTGCTAAATGGAAACGTCAAATGGTGTTGCCATTTCTTAAACCAAATAAAACTCCATCTGACGCTTCTTCATACCGTCCCATAGTCTTGTCTTCAATTTTGATGAAATTAGCGGAACACTTAATTAAAAATCGCCTAGTAGTAGTATGTTGAAAGTAAGGGTCTTTTGGCAGAATCTCAATATGGCTTTAGAAAAGGTAAAAGTACAACTGACTGTTTAAGTATCTTAACATCCGATATTCGGTTATCCTTCTCTAATAACCATTCCACTATTGCAGTTTTCCTTGATGTTAATGCAGCCTATGATAATGTTGTATTATCAGTTTTACAAAATAAATTAAAAGCCTTGCAAGTTCCTTTGAATTTGTCGAATTTTATTATTAAAATCCTGACTGAACGCTCTGTTATCATGATAATAGGAGGTCATGAGGTATCTCATCTAGCATGGAGAGGTCTTCCACAGGGATCTGTGCTCAGTCCCATTCTATACAATATTTACACTTTTGATTTAGACTCGTCCTTAACTAACCATGTTAAAGTTCTTCAATATGTCGGAATACAACCTCAATTGTCTATGCGACTACTTCACAGAAAAAGTGAAGTGATGTTCTTTTTATAATAACTTGTCATGTCAATTGAGAAAAATATGGTTGTCATATAAAACACATAAAATATTAATAAAGCCATTTAAATAAGTAACTGTCCTGTTAATTACCCTATTACCTACCACAACATAAGGTTATGGGCAAATAAATGGAGTAGGTAAGAAGAAGAAATATACCTACACATTGTTTTAAAAAAATATGATGAATACAAACATAAATTTTTTGCCAATATTGAAGGGCGAAAATTATTCAAACTGGAAATTTAGAGTGAAATCGTTATTAGAAGAAAAACAGGTGCTGAAAATATTAGATTATGATTACACAGAAATTACTAAAGATGAAAAATTAAAAGTCGACAATTCTAAAGCTAAGGCCATAATCATTCAGTGTATATCAGACAAGCATTTGTCTAAAATACAAGAATGCTCGAATGCAAAAGACATGTTTATCAAATTAGACAGCGTATTTCAACGCAAAAGTGTTTTTACAAAAATTACATTGAAAAAGAGATTGTTAACTCTAAAATTACAAAGAAACAATACGTTAGAGGAACATTTTCAAAAATTTGAGAAGATTATTTTTGAAATAGAAAATATTGATAAAAAATTAGACGATTCTGACAAAAATCTGTCACTTATTATTGTCTCTAAATGAAGATTACGAACACGTAATTACAGCAATTGAAACTATCAGTACGGATATAACATTAGAGTTCGTAAAATCACGATTACTCGATGAAGAAATAAAAATAAAAAATAAGCATACATGTGAGCCTCACTCACAACAAATATTTAAAGCATCAGGCTCAGGAATTAACCATAATAATAACTACACAAGATCCAGACGTCCTTTTAGAGGAAGAGGAATTGGAAATAGAGGAGACTACAGAAGAGGAATTAAAGAAAATTTTAATGGTTTTATAGCTTTGACTGCATCAGCTACTCATGAAAATAAATTTATATTAGACAGCGGTGCTACTAACCATATGGTTACCGCAAAATTAGAAAAATATATGACTAAAATACAAAAATTAGATGAACCGATAACAGTTACTATAGCAGACGGTAAAGGATTAACAGCAAATAAAAAAGGAACAATAACAGGATATTGTAATAACATAAAAATAAACTTTGAAGCACTCATTGTGGAAAATATAACACATAATTTATTATCAGTTGATAAAATAACAAACAATGGCTACACAGTACTATTTAAAAATAATGCAGTAAGCATAAGAAGAGGAAAAACATTTTTTTATGGTGCAAAATACCAAAATTTGTACACATTAGAAATTAACCTTATATCACAAAAAGAAGAATATGCAAATGTTACAAAAAATAAAGAGGATGATTATTTATGGCACAGACGTTTAGGTCATTTAAATCGGAAAGGTCTAAAAATACTTGGATTACCTTTTTCGCAAAAAATATGTGAAAGTTGTATAGAAAGGAAAAGTACACGAAGACCATTTATATCTAATAAAAGAGAAAGTAAAGAAATAGGAGATCTTCTACACTCAGATTTGTGTGGACCTATCCATCCAACGTCGAATTATTCACATTTTGTAATGATATATCTATTGAAAAATAAAAATGAAGCAGAACATAATATTTTGAAACATATACAGCTTATTAAAGCTCAATTTGGATTAAAAACAAAGAGATTAAGACTAGATAATGGCGGAGAATTTACTTCAAAAAGATTTAAAGAATCATGTATCCAAAAAGGCATAATATTAGAATATACAAGCCCGTGCACGCCACAACAAAATGGCACATCCGAAAGGATGAACAGAATATTATTAGACAAAGTTAGAGTCAAGTTTGCAGAAACGAAGTTACCTAAGGAATTATGGAGCGAATTAATTTGTGCATCAGCTTATGAGCTCAACCGTAGTCCGACTAAAGCACTGAACGGTCAAACACCAGCTTCAATATGGTACGGTTATAATGACTTATCAAAACTGAAAGTTTATGGTTCCAAAGCATGTATTGTAACAATACCAAAGCCAGGCAAGCTACAACCAAGAGCCAAACCAATGATAATGGTCGGCTATACTGGGTCAGGTTATAAATGATGGAATCATGAAAGTAATACAATTGTTACTTCAACAGATGTTATATTTGACGAATCAAAGATTATTTACCAACCTGAAAAGCAGGAGGAGGTAGTAAACTATCCCGATGAAAAAGTAACAATATTCAACGACGAAGACGAAGACAAATATAAAAATATACCGACACCTATACAAGGAAGTAGACAAATGAGAAGAAGTTTAAATGAACAAGATGATTCGGATGATCTGAATGAATCTAACTACATGACAGATGACGATGATGATATTGTACAAGATGATAACAAAATAACTACAAGATCTGGTAGAACTGTACATCAACCTAAACACATGAACGATTATGAACTTTATAGTGCATTTTGTTTGATAACAACTGAAAATAAAGATCCAACATCGTATAAAGAAGCGGCAAAAGATAAAGAATGGTTAGAAGCTATAAGTAAAGAAATAAATTCATTAAAAAAATTGAATACATGGACAGAACCAATAGATTTACCAAGAGGAAAGAAAGCTATAGACACAAAGTGGATATTTAAGACAAAAGAAAACGGTCTAAAGAAAGCTCGACTAGTTGCTAGAGGATTTCAAGTAAAAGAAGAAGACTATTTTAGTACAAATTATTCACCTGTAGCACCTGTAGCCTAGAATGAGTACAGTAAGAACTTATTTAGCACAAGCGGTACAGCAAGATTACAAAATTTACCAAATGGACGTACCAACAGCATTTTTAAATGGTTATTTAAAAGATGAAGTTTATATCAAACTACCACAAGGAGTTAATGCAAATAGAAAGAAAGTATTGAAATTGAATAGAAGTCTATATGGATTAAGACAAAGTCCTAGATGCTGGAATGAAAGGTTAACTGATTTTTTGGTTAAGTGTGGAGATCAAAAAATGATGTTTGTCTATTTTTTAATAAAAATGTTTGGATATTAATTTTTGTTCATGACATTTTGGTCATGGGAAAGAAAGAAGAAACTGACAGAATGATGAAGTTATTACAGAAAGAATTCGATACCAAAAACTTAGGAGAGATAAAGAAATTTCTTGGAATGGAGATAGAAAGAAAAGATGGAATGTTAAGAATAACACAGTCAAAACAAATAGAGAAAATGTTAGCAAAATTTAATATGACTGAATGCAAGGAAAAAGATACACCGATGGAGAAGGGATTAAACATAGACATAACGGAAAAAACGATAGAAGTTCCTTACAGAGAGCTAATAGGAAGTTTAATGTTTGTGAGTACAGTCTCAAGACCAGATATATGCTATTCTGTATCGTATCTTAGTCAATTTTTGGACAAACCAAATGAAGAATGTTGGAAACATGGCAAGCGCATATTACGCTACCTTAGTTCAACTATAGATTATGCACTTCAATATAAAAAGAGTGAACAAATAAATTCATTTAAATTGTTCCATTTCTAACAGAGCACCTGCCATCTAATCTCTTCACCACCCTTGGTTGACTGGTAGAGAATGCCTAAGGCATTAAGTCCGCCTTTGTACTTTTTTAAGTGTGAAAAGTTTAAATAAATAAATAAATAAGTTTAAAAGTTTTCTCGGATGCAGATTGGGCAAACAATAAAAGAGACAGAAAGAGTATAAGCGGTTGTATAGTTAAATACAATGAGAATGTTGTAGCATGGTTCTTTAAAAAGCAAAACTGTGTTGCATTGTCAACTGCAGAGGCGGAGTATATAGCAGCATCATTAGCATCATGCGAAGGAATAAATTTAAACGGAATATTACAAGATTTTGGAATAAATCTAACGCCAATGCTGTATGTCGATAACAAAGGAGCTATTTTTATTTCAAAGGATTATAAAAATAGTAAACGATCGAAACATATCGATATTCGATATCATCACATAAAAGATTTGATATTTACAAAAAAGATGTCAATATCGTACATACAAATATAATATAATATATTTAATTTTATTTAACGATTTCTATGTTCCAAAGATTTTCACATAAAATCGAGGAGGAGTGTCGGAATACAACCTCAATTGTCTATGCGACTACTTCACAGAAAAAGTGAAATGATGTTCTTTTTATAATAACTTGTCATGTCAATTGAGAAAAATATGGTTGTCATATAAAACACATAAAAAAAAAAATAATAAAGCCATTTAAATAAGTAACTGTCCTGTTAATTACCCTATTACCTACCCCAACACAATATGCCGACGATTTATTATTATACTAGCTTTTGCCCGCGGCTTCGCCCGCGTGTATGTTGGAATATATCAAATTAGTACCTACCCTACATGTTAATCCAGGTTCTAAAACATCTGTATGCCAAATTTCCTCTAAATTCAATCAACCGTTTTTTGCGCCAATCCGGAACATATGTACATCCCGACAAACAACAAACAGACAAAAATTCTAAAAACTATAGTGTGCGCAACAGACTCGTTCAATCACTTCTTTTTAAATATATGCAATGCACAGTTCTGACTTCGTTACTATTTTTAACCGACTTCAAAAAAAGGAGGAGGTTATCAATTCGGTTGTTTTTTTTTTAATGTTTGTTACCGTTACTCCGTCATTTATAAACCGATTTTAAAAAATATTTTTTATTTGAAAGGATTGGACTTCGAGATTGGTCCCATTTTTATCCAAATCCAGTTCTGATGATAGAATCCATGAGGAATTGAGGGAAATCCTCAAATATTATTGGCAAACACATAGTGATTTTGGTATTTTCGTCAACAAATCAAGCATTTGCATTCAGAAAGTATGATTTGGTGAAGTGGAACTGACGAAGAAGACCACAGATGGCTTTAGGAACTCATCAATGATAAGTATTTCACGGGTGGCGATAAGATATCTCTATTAAGATAGTTAAACGACTATGACGAAGCAAATTTAAATAAATGCTTCTGATGAAAATGGTACCATTGAACTCAGGACAGTAATAAAACAATGTATCCTTACATTGCTTGGCATATTGGAAATGTCATCAGGTATTTTTAACCGACTTCAAAACTGGAGGAGGTTCTCAGTTCTTCAGAATCTTTTTTTTTTTATGGTTCTCCGATTACTCGAAGACGGCTAGACCGATTTGGAAAATTCTTTTTTTGTTTGAAAGGGTATACTTTCCAGGTGGTCCCATTGTCATCAGGTCAGGATCTGATGATGGGATCCTAGAGAAATTGAGGGAACTCTTCAATATAGGCGCACCTATAGTGATTTTGATATTTTTTTATAGTAACTTGTGCATTTCCTCTCGGAAAGCAACATTTGGTGAAGTGGAACTGATGGCGAAGACCACAGATGGTAAGATGGCCACTGGAACAACTCAATAATAAGTATTTCACGGGTTGCGATTCCATTACTTTAAATTATTGCTAAGCAATAGAAGCTCGTCACAATGCATATGGTGAAGTGGAGCTGTTGGTGAAGTACCAAGAGAACTCCTCAAAAATTAACGTCCCTGCTTCGGGAAAAGCAATGTTTTGTAAAAGGTAATGAGCAGTTGTCATCAGGCTATTGTAACTCAGATAAATTACAAACAGACCCACTAAAAAGTGAACAATAAAAACAACCGACTTCCAAAACAAACACTACAAAGTGAAAAATAACTTTAATTTCGGAAGTCAGTGGCAAAAACCTAAAATACAGATCCAAAAACACTGACTTCCGAAAAAGTATTAGTACCGAGTTTAGAGTTAATATGACAGCGCAGTAAATTTTTTCCTTGCTGTTCCTTACTGTTCTTACGGTCCTAGTGTTCCTCACTTGTTTTAAAAAACTAAAAATGACAATTTTTATTATTGCCTGAGGCAAATATTGCCAAGTTTCAAGTGTATTATCCAAAGGAATAAGATTTTTCATATAATCTGTATCCCCTCTTTTCACCCCCACAGGAGTGGAATTTCGAAAAATCGTTTCGGATTTTTCCATAACTGAAATCAAAGATTTCTTATACCAATTTTTGAGTTAATCAAGCCACACAGTAACATCCTCCTCTTAAAAATCTAACTACCCCTTCTCACCCCGTCAGGGGTAGTTTTGAAAAACCAATAGTAAGAAACTTTATTGATTATTTAGGCAAATATTCGTGCCAAGTTTCAAGTTTATTAACCAAATGAATAAGATTTTTCATCTAAACTATATCCCCGGTTTTCACCCCCACATAATTTTTTTTTCCTCTTTATTTATTATTAGGGACTTTTATACAGGTCCCCACAGAATTAAAAAAAAAAAATCGTGTAGGATATTTCCAAACCTTGACTCAAGGATTATTCATACCAATTTTCGAGTTAATCAAGCTACGCAGTAAAATTCTCCTGTAATATTGACAGCACCTTTTCACCCCGTCCGGGGTAGATTTTTGGAAAACATTGATACAGGTTATTCTTTATTTTTGGACTTAAGTATAAATACTGAGTTTCGAGTTAATATGAAAGCGCGTTAAAATTTTTCCTTACTGTTCTTACGGTCCTAGTGTTCCTCACTTGTTTTAAAAAACTAAAAATGACAATTTTTATTATTGTCTGAGGCAAATATTGCCAAGTTTCAAGTGTATTAACCAAAGGAATAAGATTTTTCATATAATCTGTATCCCCTCTTTTCACCCCCACGGGGATGGAATTTCGAAAAAGCGTTTCGGGTTTTTTCCATAACTGAAATCAAAGATTTCTTATACCAATTTTTGAGTTAATCAAGCCACACAGTAACATCCTCCTCTTAAAAATCTAACTACCCCTTCTCACCCCGTCAGGGGTAGTTTTGAAAAACCAATAGTAAGAAACTTTATTGATTATTTAGGCAAATATTCGTGCCAAGTTTCAAGTTTATTAACCAAATGAATAAGATTTTTCATCTAAACTATATCCCCGGTTTTCACCCCCACATAATTTTTTTTTTCCTCTTTATTTATTATTAGGGACTTTTATACAGGTCCCCACAGAATTTAAAAAAAAAATCGTGTAGGATATTTCCAAACCTTGACTCAAGGATTATTCATACCAATTTTCGAGTTAATCAAGCTACGCAGTAAAATTCTCCTGTAATATTGACAGCCCCTTTTCACCCCGTCCGGGGTAGATTTTTGGAAAACATTGATACAGGTTATTCTTTATTTTTGGACTTAAGTATAAATACTGAGTTTCGAGTTAATATGAAAGCGCGTTAAAATTTTTCCTTACTGTTCCTTACTGTTCTTACGGTCCTAGTGTTCCTCACTTGTTTTAAAAAACTAAAAATGTCAATTTTTATTATTGTCTGAGGCAAATATTGCCAAGTTTCAAGTGTATTAACCAAAGGAATAAGATTTTTCATATAATCTGTATCCCCTCTTTTCACCCCCACGGGGGTGGAATTTCGAAAAATCGTTTCGGATTTTTCCATAACTGAAATCAAAGATTTCTTATACCAATTTTTGAGTTAATCAAGCCACACAGTAAAATCCTCGTCTTAAAAATCTAACTACCCCTTCTCACCCCGTCAGGGGTAGTTTTGAAAAACCAATAGTAAGAAACTTTATTGCTTATTTAGGCAAATATTCGTGCCAAGTTTCAAGTTTATTAACCAAATGAATAAGATTTTTCATCTAAACTATATCCCCGGTTTTCACCCCCACAGAATTTTAAAAAATCGTTTAGGATATTTCCAAACCTTGACTCAAAGATTATTCATACCAATTTTCGAGCTAATCAAGCTTCGCAGTAAAATTCTTCCCTGTAATATTGACAGCCCCTTTTCACCCCGTCCGGGGTAGATTTTCGAAAAACCTTGATACAGGTTATTCTTTATTTTTGGATTTAAGTATAAATACTGAGTTTCGAGTTAATCGGACTGCGTGTTAAAATTCTTCCATACATTTTTTGACACCCCCAATGCCCTTCGTGGGGGTAGTTTAGAAAAACCAAAAATTACAAAGTTCATAATTTATTAAGATAAGTATTTGGGCCAAGTTTCAAGTTTATTAACTCAAGGAATAAGGTTTTTCATACAAACGAAATACCCCCTTTTTACCCCCTGAAAGGTCGAATTTCCAAAAACCCCTTCTTAGTGCTCCCCTACATTATAAAAGGAAGCCGTGTGCAAAATTTCACGTTCCTAGTCCCAGTAGTTTCGGCTGTGCGTTGATATGTCAGTCAGTCAGTTTCTTCTTTTATATATATAGATTCTTCAAGCCAATCTGTTGAACAAGCTAGCTATGCTATCAATTCTGCTTTATCTACTTTGGAGTCATGGTTACATCTAAACGGTCTGGATTTATCCTCGTCTAAAAGCGCTGCTGTTTTATTCACCCGGAAGAGAAATATTCTCTTAGTAAACCTCTTTTATAAGGAAACACCTATTCCAGTTAAAGATAAATTCAGATATCTAAGCATAATACTTGACTGTAAACTAAGTAGTGTCCCTCATTGCGATTATATTGTTAACAAATGTGAAAATCACCTAAACATGCTTACATGCCTGTCTGGTGTGTGGTGGGGTGCACATCCATTTTCTTTGAAACTAATTTACAACGCAATCATCAGAAGCACTCTGGATTATGGATTGTTTGTTCTAGAACCTGGTAGTGTTAGGGCTTTTAAAAAATTGGACCGCATCCAGTCTAAAGCGTTACGCATTATTTCGAATGCCATGAAGTCTAGTCCCATTAATGCACTCCAAGTCGAATGCGGGGAAGCTCCTTTATATCTTAGAAGACAATTCCTATCTGACAAATATTTGTTCCGGATTCTTCAGTTCTCAACTCATCCTCTCATTCCTAAACTGGACACTTTAGTGTCGCAGATTGAATCTTTAGATTACTGGACCCATAAATGTGCTCCATGCTTAGTCGTAAGCTATAAAAAATTCCTTTCTCTTTCTTCTCCTATTCACCGTTCCAATAAACTTCCCTTATTTAGCAGTAGTTATGAGAGTTTACAATTCAGCCCCACCTTGTCATTTAAGTTTTAATCATTTTCTGGCTGAACACTTAGAGTACCATCATGTATTTACGGATGCTGCCAAGCGTTCTCCAACGGGTTGTGTTGGGATAGGTACTTACCATTCTCAATACAATATTGTACAAAAAATAAAACTGCCCCCGGAAACTTCCGTCTTTACGGGGGAATGTTTCGGCATCTTAAAAGCCATAGAATACACTCGTGTTTTAAAACTCAAAAAAAACCATTATTTTTACTGATTCACAAAGTGCTCTTCTGGCCATCAACAAATCCCCTTTCGAACACAATTCGCAATCGCAGTTTCCTGTCATTTACTTAATAAGGGAATTTGCCTTCAGAACCATCTCTGAGGGCAATACACTGCAATTTGCGTGGATTCCGGCCCATGCTGGAATCCATGGCAATGAAATGGCTGACACACTTGCCGGTGATGCGGTGCAGTGTGGGGACTTAGTTCCATATATAAATTTTATTATTGACCTGGTGAAGTTACCAAAGACTTTTCTTCGGTATACCTGGAAGGTAGCTTGGGATGTCGGAAGCAAATTGAAGGGCCGTTATTTTTCTACTATTCAACCCAACGTTCCGAAAAAACCGTGGTTTGGCAGGACAAAGTTTGGCAAGGTGGAGACCTCCATTCTAATACGGATGAGACTTGGTCATGTTTGCTCTCCATCCCATCTTGCCAAACTGAATATCATAGACGACCCTATTTGCTTGTGTGGCACAGAGGTAGGCGACTTAAATCATATTTTTTTCTCCTGTCCCCTATATGACCGTTCTTCCTTTCTCAGTAACCTCTTGTCCCTTCGTACTCCTTTTCCTACCTCTATACTTGCTTTACTTTGTACAAATAACTTTCCTGTACCTATATAAATGTATAGTCTCATTTATTACTTTAAATAATATTAAGTTATAATTTTTCGTCATTGTAATTTGCTCATTAATCATCATGGTATCATCACATTCGTAAATACGGATCCTATATCGTCCTACTCTAAATCCCGTTTTAATTAATCTTTTTAATTCCGTTTCATCTAAACGTGACATTGGCTAAATGCACAAACCATGCGAAGCCAAAAAAAAAAAATATGATTGTTGTCATTTATTCAGTTTATTTAGTAATATTTTATTTCCGTGGTATTTATATATTTATGCGCAATTTATTACCATAAGTATACTTGCACAGTAACACAGTATTAACAGTATACTGTTGATATTACAATATTATATCGAGATGATGGCTTTGAAGTAAAGACTGCATGTTTTCAGTGAAAACTATGCCGCTAATTTATATCAATATCTACTGTAGGTACCTTAGTCACTCTAATGCTCAATAATTATACCAATTGTGTGACCGCTATGAACATTCTGAGGATTGATATTAGGCAAAAATAACGTCAGTCAGTATCATTGGCTTGTATTGAAATAGTTTTGCATTGTAAGATCTGTTACATAATTTTATCCAACTACGAAAATGGAAGTGTAATGAGTTTTTATTTCCACTTGCAAAGTATTATTAAAAATTGGTAACTTTTTTTTTGGATACTTCTGCTGTCAGCAGTGGTCTCGAACCTACCGATCACAGAACACATATTACCCTACGGGAAGAATGTTAACTTCATACAAAGAAAAACTATTTGACTCTAACGCCATCTCTGTGATTCCAAAGTACAACAATCGAGGCGGAAAATTTGAACCAGATCACGTGATTTATAATATATTTGAAGACTAGAAACAATTCTGGCACTCCCAGATTACTTCAGAAAGGTCGCCGAGTAAATTAAAAATTAAATTTAGACGCCTTTCTGGAGTAATCTGGAAGTGCCAGAATTGTTTCTAGTCCCCAATCTTTCAAGATAGAGGGGAGGAGAGTTAATGAAACAGGTATTTCTTTAATAGTTTTATTAAATTAGCAAATCGTATGTTACTGCTTACAGGAAACTTACGGGAAACAGAATTTGGCCCACAATTCACATCTGAAAATAAATAGACTTGTTAAATCGATTGATTTGAAACAGATATTAAGGTTATGTTAAGATTGATTTATGTTCTCTTACCGTTGTGCCATTTGTTGGTCCAGGATTAGGGAATCGGTACAATTTAATGTTGGGGTCTACACAAGGTGTGCTCCCACATTTGAGACATTTACGTCTCAGATTATCTCCCATGATTGGAAATTCACCCACACCCGGAAAACAAAAGTGTCTCTATCACAAAGTGTCTATAACACAAATAGCAACGACAACACCACTTGATTCAACACGGTTACGGAGGAGAACGTGCTCAACTCGACGTAAAAGCAGAAAAAGAAATGGCAAATCGTAAAAATTACAAACAGCGCGTCAGTCGTAAACAACAAACGGCGGCCAACGGCCATATTTGTACAATCAAAATGACATACGTCGATGAGTGTTGCCAAAAAATAAAAGCCATTACTTTTGCTGGCAACACAGAACAATCCCCAGTAGGTATAATCGCAACGCCCAAGAAGTTGACCGGGCCTGCTACCGATTTTTCGGTATTTCTACCGATATGGGCTCTCGTTATAAATTAGTCTGTAAGTTTTTTTTTCAATAAATAAACGAATTTGATTAAATATTGAATTTTTTTTTTTGTCAAATACCGATTTTGGGTACAAATATACCGATTTCTACCGATCTCGCTCTATGACGTTCGAGACCACTGGCTGTCAGTTCAGTTTGGTTTGTTTGGAACTTTGGACAACTTTACTGTCATTAACACCCGGTTGCTCGTGGGCGCTAGGAGTATTAGTGTTCTGTGCTCGTGGGTTGCTCTAAGGTTTGCACGCTTTTTTCACATGTTTCTGTTTTGATGTAACCGGGAATTACAATTCGTAACAATTGTGTAGATTACGAAATATATTTTAGTGACTTGATTTGTCAAATAAAGAAGGAAATAACAGTAAGTTCTTTACTGTTTTCTAACTTGGTAGTAGTTACAGCCGCCAAAGTTTCAGTGCACATTGTTATCCGTTTATTTTTTAACCTAGTACTGATGAAACTGAAACCAGAATTTATTTAATTCGTCATATGTAACACTTTTAATCTTAGTAATCTTTATCCTTATCAGATTATTTATTAAAGTTGGAAAGACTATTCAATTCCGACTGATGTTATCATTGCCAACTATTTTGTTACAGGTTTGGTAAAAGAATTGAAAAGCGTGTACCATGGCTCATTCATCAGGTTCCACCGGAAACTTAAAGAATGGCTTGATTGATTTTACTGCTGGTTCTCTAGGTAAGAAGAATTTTCTTTTTTATCATTTATTACTTAATAATTTGTTTCCGTGCCTCGGAAAGCACGTTAAGCCGTTGGTCCCGGCTGTCATTCGTGTATCTTTGACAGTCGTTACGGGTCGTCAGAAGCCCGAAAGTCTGACAACCAGTCTTACCAAGGGGTATTGTATTACCCAGTGACTGGGTTGTGGAGGTCAGATAGGCAGTCGCTCCATGTAAAATATTGGTATTCAGCTGCATCCGGTTTGACTGGAAGCCGACCCCAATATAGTTGGGAAAAGGCTAGGCAGATGATGATGACTTAATAATTTGTTTACCAGTTCAAGAAACTTAATTGAGAGACTGTCATGCTGGTCATCAAGCAAAGCCTATTTTTAGCCATAAATAGGAGAGAACAAGCCTCCAGTAACCAGTATTCTCTTATTGTTTTGAGAATATTTTTTTTCTGTTACATATTTATGGTCACAATGCTGTTTTTATTTCCTTTTCATTTTAATTATTTTTTTCTGATAAGGTGGGATAGCATTGGTGTATGTTGGACAGCCACTAGACACGGTCAAAGTAAAGATGCAAACATTCCCACATCTTTACAAAGGAATGTATGACTGTCTGAAGGTAACCATAAAGAATGATGGCATATTAAGAGGTTTATATGCAGGCACTACTCCAGCTATCATAGCCAATGTAGCAGAAAATTCAGTACTATTTGCAGCTTATGGATATTGTCAAAAGTTTGTCTGTAGCCTTAGTGGAGTAGAGGTAAGATTAATTTAAAATACTGTCATTGGCAATTAATATTCTGCATGTTTAATTATAATTTTATTATTTCACTAACATAGTAAAAATAAGTTTCTGTAATGTGATCACTTTGTAGTTTTGTGCAATTGTACATATCAAGCCTTTTCAGGAAGAACATTGTAAGCAACAATTTGCACTTTTTACAGGAAAGGGTTTTTTCTTTCCTAATTAACGATGTTGTCATTTACGATGATTATTTCTTACAACAATAAAGTTGTGTAAAGGACATTGAGTAATTTTGGTCCAATCCCTCAACAACGTTGGATGTGATACCAAATGAACGGTTTTGGTGTACACTTTATTTTATACTATGACGTCTAAGTCAATATCCGACGCGAACATGGTGTTTTGATACATTTTCTAAACAAAAAAGCATAAAAATTCTTAGCATCATAAACTACACAAAAGCTTTTTGTTCTATTATTTCTGTACCTGCGCTACCCGATATATTACTTTACTCTATGACCTGCGCGTACGGCGCGTCGGTATGTACACATTTCCCCCTCTCTCATACCCCTCGCCCGCCCGTATTTTGTGCGGTCCGAACAAAGCAATGTGAAGTCAGTCCTTGCTCGCACCTTGTTTACGCTCCTTGTTTTTGTGTTACTATCGGCTTGTTTTGCGACTTTCTGACCCCGGCCCGTTTTATTTGACTTCGATATTGCTTACGCACATGTGACTATCGGACTTCTAATTGAACACGATTTTAGCAAACGCTCTTGGTGAATAGTGTAATGGCAGATAGCCGCTGTGTATTGTCTGCGCTCGCGCGTAGTACGAACAAGAAGGCATATTTTGGGAGCAAATATTCCACAACATCGACCTCAGTTTGCAGAATATGTGCGACAAAACGCCTTGATCGAGGTATGGGCTTATTTATATATTTTTAGATTTTATATTAAAAATCTGTGTATTTTTTATGTCATTGCTGTCATAAAACATAGAAGCACACTTTTATTCGGTCAGGAGCAAATTGACTACTATGCCATATAGCAAATTGTCTTTATAACGAAAGAAAACACTATCCACTATGTTATGTTATGATAAGAATACTACGCTCTAACTCCTATCCTTTTAAGCAAGCGTATTAAGCAAAAACCACAGTGGGATAAATGTCATATTTCGGTAGTCTTTAACTATTCTCATATTGGCATATTTATTTTCAGGTTGTGTATAATAATACACAAAATGTATGCCATCGTTGCTGGCAAAGGATTAATGCTGCTTTTGCAGCAATGCAAAATGCAGAAGAAAACGTTGAAGAGCCTGCGGTGGAGGACGTGGAACCTGCGGTGGCTGACGTGGAACCTGCGGCGGAGAACGTTTCTGTTGAACAAATGTTTTATTCCCCCGAATACATTAGAGCACCAAACACAGCAAATCATTGCATTTTCAACTATTGTCACAACATTGAACGAAAAAGAATACCCACCACAATTAAATTATATGTTCTACGTACACAGCGTTTGTACATTCCGATTAGTGCAAGAGTCTGTCAAGAGCATTTGGAAGGTAACATGTGGGATTCGTTACTTGAGCACTATAACGTGTCGCACGATGTTTCCGTTGACTTTTTCACAGATATGTCTAATATGTTAAGGCGACCTGTACCAAATATTGCATCACTGATTCAAAAATAAACAAAGAAATAGTGATTGTTTAAAGCCAAAAAATATATATATTGTAGTTTACTGTATGTACTTTGACTTTTTGTGGTTCAAAACATGATATCGAAAACTTCGCTCTATCAAAAAAAAATCGGAAGAGGAGTCTAACTAATCGATGATTTTTTTTTATGTTTTTCTAATTTTGCTTGAAACCTATGAAAGCAATACTTCCAAAAAATATATATGTAAAAAGTCATTCAAAGTCAGTCAGTTCATAACAAATAGAAGAACAATTTGTGGTTACATTTTGCAAAATAGTTAAATTCATTTAATAATAAAATATTATATAATACGGCGGCTCGCGCACTGCAATTCAGTCGCCCGCCGGGCCTTGACGAGAGACCTATGTCCGTTTGCTAGCGCACGGCTGTTCGGCTAATTTATCGAACAATTCATTCGTAGGACATAGTGTAAATAAGTCGGTATGTTTTTTTTTGGGTTTCGTATGTTCGAATGAAAAACGGAACCCTTATTTAGGAACGAAGTTCAGTAACGCAGCTTGCGGTAGGAATTAACTGGTAGAAATCGTCACGACTCGACTTTCAAAGTGTAAATTTGGTCAAAATGAAAATCCAAGATGGCGGCCGTGAAAATTTCCAAATTTTCCTTCATGGGTGTGTTTTCAAGGTTTTCGAGGGTGCTGAAACCGATAGTAAGGTCAAAATGAAAATCCAAGATGGCGGCTGTGAAAATTTTCAAATTTTCTTTCATGGATGTTGTTTTCAAGGTTTTCGAGGGTGCTAAAGCCGATAGTAAAGTCAAAATGAAAATTCAAGATGGCGGCTGTGAAAATGTTCAAGTTTTTCATCATGGGTGTCGTTTTCAAGGTTTTCGAGGGTGCTAAAGCCGATAGTAAAGTCAAAATGAAAATCCAAGATGGCAGCCGTGAAAATTTTCAAATTTTCCTTCATGGGTGTCGTTTTCAAGGTTTTCGAGGGTGCTGAAACCGATAGTAAAGTCAAAATTAAGATTCAAGATGGCAGCCGTGAAAAATTTCAAATTTTCCTTCATGGGTGTCGTTTTCAAGGTTTTCGAGGGTGTTGAAACCGATAGTAAAGTCAAAATGAAAATTCAAGATGGCGACTGAAAATTTTCAAGTTTTTCATCATGGGTGTCATTTTCATGGTTTTCACGGGTGCTAAAGCCGATAGTAAAGTCAAAATGAAAATTCAAGAAGGTGGCTGTGAAAACTTCCAAGTTTTACATCATGGGTGTCGTTTTCATGGTTTTCGCGGGTGCTAAAGCCGACAGTAAAGTCAAAACGAAAATTCAAGATGGCGGCTGTGAAAATTTTCAAGTTCTTCATCATGGGTGTCGTTTTCATGGTTTTCGCGGGTGCTAAAGCCGACAGTAAGGTCAAAATGAAAATTCAAGATGGCGGCTGTGAAATTTTTCAAGTTTTTCATCATGGGTGTCGTTTTCATGGTTTTCGAGGGTGCTGAAACTGATAGTAAAGTCAAAATGAAAATCCAAGATGGCGGCCGTGAAAATTTTCAAATTTTCTTTCATGGGTGTCGTTTTCAAGGTTTTCGAGGGTGCTGAAACCGATAGTAAAGTCAAAATGAAAATCCAAGATGGCGGCAGCCTGCAGTCTTACGGGTAGACGCACTATAGGGAGCTGTGCGCATGTAATCTCTATAATATGGTACTTGGAGCTGGGTAGACTGGAAGGATTTCATAGACCGGCACTACATTTAGATGAGATTATTGTTGAATAATTATTTAGTTATTATATTATATTAAGCTATTTTTGTAATTATTTTAAGAGATAACACTGATAATACAGAACTATTAATAAAGCTACAATATAACATTTGTTGTTTCTTTTATACTTTAAGTTCTACCATCAGCTTTGCTGGAAATACGGAACCGTAAAAATGATGTAATATATAAGTAATCTTGAAAACATCGATACTAACCACCAGGCGAAACTGTGACCAACTACTTGGCCATTTTTATTAAAATATTAAAATAAAATAAGGTTAGGTTTTAAACACCATGATCGCGCTCAATTTCGGCTTGGCGCTATAGCATTAAATATTTTACTCTTCAAATCCTTTCATTTGGCATAGGTTGTAACACTGTTGGTATATTGGACCAGGGTCCATACATTTTTGCCCATGGTCCTTTAAAATAACATTTTTTAATAGTAATCACAACAAGATGTAAAACTGTCTAATTAAGAGGTTACGAAGAAAAAATAGTTTTGTGATTTTTGGCACTTACAATGTTTTTCCTGAAAAGGCTCAATATTGTGCTGACCCCAAGTGACAAAAGACAAATTATGTCTATATCCTAATCATAATTATGTTTTCCTATTTCACATTAATTTAATTGAATCAACCACAACTCTTTGTTTTTCAACTATGTGGGATGTCCTTATGGATGCCTATTATACTTATTTCTTAAAAAAAAGTTATCAAAGTTCCCTTAAAGTATGGCATTCTTTATTGTTAGGGTTCCATAGGTAACAAGGAACCTTATAGGTTGGCCATGTCCGTCTGCCTGTGCCCGCGGCTTAGCTCAGAGACTCTTAGTACCAGAAAGCTATAATTTGGCACGGGTATTCACGCCAACAAAGTGGTAAAATAGTCTTGAAAATAGTTTTTTTTTTGAGTGCCTCTACATGTAAAGCGGGGATGACTTTTTTTCTCGTTTATCCCACAGTGTGGGATGCCGTTGGATAGGCAATTCAAAAATATTGCAGGTGTGTAAAAACCATTATTCGATTCAGGGATTCCTTTGCGAAATATTAAGCTTTAAAGTGCTAATTTTTGTTAAAGTCAAGTGCCCTAACCCCTGCCCGCTAAATGGCTGTTTTTGGATATGTGAAAAAATTCACGGCTGTAGATATATAACGGGTAGTAAGGTGTACTGGGGTAATTCCGACGGGAATTTTTACGAGATGTCTAGAGGTCTACATTTCGGTTAGTTATGTAAAGTAGTTTCATATTTACTGCCATTAATAAGCGACTTCGGTTAACTTAATGAAAAGATTTAACCAATGGATATATTAGATTCATAAATATGTAGTTGGATTCACTAGATAGAGCATTTTGAATTTTTGAATCATAATTTTTTGGTTTACGGGAAATTACGAACTATCTTGTGGTTATTCCGAAATTATTTAAACGTCGACTTTATTGTACTTTGACCAAAGGTTTACATTTCTTTTTCAAACGCATTTACCCCTTACACAAAATATCATGAGTTTTAGTAATAGTATCGCCAATATCATTTCTTATAGTTTTGTATTTCGGAATTACCCCAAGAAGAGAATTTTATGGATTTTCGGAATATACCCTTTTTTGGAATTACCCCAGTGCACTTACATATTCTAAATGATTTGAAAGTTGGGAAAAATATTTGTTCTTATATTTGGGAATTTTTAAAAGACAGACGTCTTACTATAAAAGCTGACGAAAGCAATATACAATATGTAAGATGGACTGGCAAGGGAATTGCACAAGGTGATCCTTTATCCCCCCTTCTCTTTAACATAATTACGGCCAATATTTGTCAAAATATCAATAACGTTTGTGTCAGTCAATATGCTGATGATTTTGTTTTATACTGTAATACAACTAAAATACAAGACAGTGTTGATAATTTGCAGCAAGCTTTAGATTTTTTTGTTGCTTCAATAGACGTTTTAGGATTAGAACTATCAAACAATAAATCAAAATTATGTGTATTTACCAGAGGACGCAGAAGACTCTCAGTTGACATTAAAGTAAACAATAATACTTTAGAAGCTGTTGACCATATTAAATATTTAGGAATGTGGCTAGACAAGTGCTTGAGATGGGGGAAACATATTAACGAAGTGTATGAGAGTTCACAAAAAAAAAATTCAGTTACTTAAACTTCTGGCGGGATCGTCATGGGGTGTTCATCCTATATTTATGCGTAGACTTTATATGGCCCTTATTAGGAGTAGAATTGATTACGGATGTTATCTGTATGATAACTCTGCAATTAGTCACACTTATAAACTGGAAAAATTACAAAATGTAGCTTTAAGAATTATCGGCGGTTTTATTAAGTCGACTCCGATACACGTAATGGAGAGTGAGTTGAGTATACCTCCTTTACAAATTAGAAGAAAATTCCTTTCTCTAAAATTTTGTTTAAAACTGCAATCTAGAACAAATGATACTTCAACGAGTTTGATTACAGATCTTAGTAGTATGATTGAAAATAGGTACTGGAATAGGAAGAGGAAACCTCTACTCGTTACTTCACATAGTATGATAGCAGCTGAGGAAATTTCGTCTTCGTATCCAGTTTTAATGTTTACTTTAGAGACATGGGTGTCTAACATAGATATTAAGGATGTTATTAAATGTAATCTAGTTAGTGTCACTGCCCCAAAATCACATTACGATATCAATTTGTTAAAGTATAATGCCCTTAATGAATTACGGGAAAGATACGTTGGTTGGCATGTCTTGTACACAGATGGATCCAAAACATCGGACGGAGTGGGAGCAGCTTTTTGCGATTTAGCACATAAATATCATAAAACTTATAATATGAATAACCATATTTCTATCATGACTGCCGAACTATTTGCCATTTCTGAGGCCTTGAAATATGTGCTTGAACTAAATGCGATAAAAGTGGTGATATGCACCGATAGCAAAAGCGCTTTACAGCATATTTCTAAATGTGTTCATAATGGGTCAAAGGGCTTAGCTATAGCATACAGGATTTTAGAACAAATTCAGTTTTTTAACCAAACAGGTAAAAAAGTAGTAATTCAGTGGGTGCCGTCCCATGTTGGACTTCCAGGTAATGAGGAGGCTGACAGATTAGCCAAATATGCCATTCTGTTAGGCACAAAAACACAATATATTACCAAGCTATTCGGAATTGTTATGTAAATATAGAAAAATAAACAATCTATCTTGGAAAGAACACTTTAATGAAAGATTGAAATCGAAAGGAATCTGGTATAAAAGTATACAATGTGAGCCTCCTCATATACCTTGGTTCACCGGGTCAAAACTGAATCGAAGCCAAATTGTTGCTGCGCATCGTTTGCGATCAGGACATATTCCACTAAACAACTTTGCTTATCTCATGCGAAAATCTGACTCTCCAAACTGTGAGGTGTGTGGCAAGATAGAGGATGCACAGCATGTGTTGGTGGAATGTGTCCGATATACTCATAAGAGAAACGCAGTTATCAACGCGATGAAATTGTCGGTAATGGATGTTGGAGTGTTCCATAGTATTTTAGCTAAGCCTACCTCTGAAGCAGCAAAAATAGTATATACCTTTTTACTAGATAGGAGATTAGATTAAGTTTACTATAAGATAAATTAATTTAGGAAGTAAGCTCATATTTGTAAAAGTACGATGGGATTGACATCGTCGCAATTGTGTACAAAAATCCCTTAAATAAAGAAGATTAAAAAAAAAAAGATATATAACGAAGTTACAAGGAAAACTATCACAGCTAACTAGGCTTTACATGTAATGAGTAAAAGTCGGCCAACTTACATTTGCAGTTGGAATGTATGAGAGAACTTTCAACTACAACGTTAAGTTTGTTCTTGGGATAAATTTATCCCAATTACGGATCACTTCATTGTGCGTGGTCCGACACGCACTTGGCCGGTTTTTTATTTATTGATGTTGTTTGTATTTCAGAAAGTGGAGAATTTATCAACTCTGGGTAACGCGTCGGCTGGTTTCCTTGCAGCATTCTTCTCTTCATTCGCACTGTGTCCCACTGAATTAATCAAGTGCCAGCTACAAGCCCTGCCGGTAGTCAATGTGCAATCCTCAAAAACTGTTGTCCGATGATTATTTTGGGTATTTCATTTGTCCTAGCTATCTGAATTTAAGCAGAGAACCAATATGATTTAATGTTTCATAATTGCTTTCAACAGTTTTTTAAACTTGTAAGTTTATAAAATTAAACATCTTTAAAATAATGCAATTTAATAAGCATGTTATCACATTAAATCACCTCTTTATCTTATTTGCGCTATATTTTTGTTGCGACCTCCAAAGTAATTGTTTTCTTGCTATATGCAAAGTGATGTTTACATGGAATTTCCTTGATAGGTAAAAGTGTCGCCGTTGCAGCTCACGCAACAGATATTTAGACTATATGGCATTCAAGGTCTGTTCCGAGGACTGGTGCCAACCGTCATGAGAGAAATGCCTGGGTACTTCTTCTTTTTTGCAGGATATGAAGGTAATTAAATTCTCTTATGACAAGTAGGTACCCCAAAAAGTTTGCCTGGTTCACCAACCAATTTATTGTCTTCTGCGTATTTTATTTACCAAAGAATGGATGCTTAAAAGATAATTAAAATGTTATAGGAACAAGAGAATTATTGAAGAAACCAGGTCAGACCAAAAACGACATAGGTTTAGTAAGGACAATGATAGCAGGCGCAGTTGGTGGTCTCGTCCTGTGGACTGTCATATTCCCCTCAGACGTTATCAAGTCAAGAATACAAATATCAAACAAGAGTCAGAAGTTTCTGGCAGTCGGATACGAAATTGTACAGAAAGAAGGTATGTTATTTATTTTATTATTTATGTACGCACAGTAAAATACATAGATATACGACATAATTATAATTGTTATCTTTTAGTTTATTTGCAAAGATTTGCTTGTCTTCAATATCTCTAGTTGTATAAATGTTTATTTTCTTATATACCTACCTACACGTCATACGTAGCGAAGGTAAATGCGTAGCTAATTGTGTATGTGTCCTAAAAATATCCTCAGGTATCATTTGTCTTAGGTATTCCCAGAACAGGCCATGGTTTCACCGTTTTATATGTCACGGATTCGAGTATAATTTGTTCAAAAAGTTGTCTTGTCCCTTGACAAATGAACGCGACGATCACGTATTCGCGCGACGAGCGCTTATGGCCACGCCTACGTGCAAACAAGGCTTCTATCTCATATTCTGATATTCATATTTTATTTGCAATCCATAAATTTTAAAAGCTGTTTACAATGGCTTAAAGCTAAGGTACAATTGGACGGACGCTGTAGGGCACCGCAAAAAGCTAAAACTATAAAAAATAATTCTTAAAATAAAAAATGAAAATATCTGCGGACCGGGCGACCAGAAAAGCTGACCGTTAATGACACCGCTCAAAATGAGTTAGGACTGATGTTAAGATGCATTTGGTTTCATGCAATAATGCGGGTTGCGCCAGCCGCGAACGACTCAAAATTTGTTCGACCGAAATATTATAGAGAACAGGAATGTTTCAAATTAGAAATCGCGTATAAGGCTGGCCCTTATAAAACAATAGGTACGATGGCAAATGTAAGCAACATATTTTACGCAGTCGATAATACCTACTTGCTTGTGATAATATTAAACGCGCAATAATATAAAGTAGGTATCTCATCACTCGCTTTGACCTCGTCAGCACCCGATGCGATAAGAAACATAACTCAATGAACGCTAATCGTATTCGAAACATCGACATTTTTCATTATTTTATATATTATTTTTTAATCATTATTTTTTTAGTCAAGATTTTGACAGCATCTTTATTTTTTAGCATTTAGGTTATTGTAGTGCAAGTATTTATACTGATGTAATTACTTACTGTTGATAGTATGTCACTGAACCGATTTCACCGAGACATGAGCCGCTCCCTCCTATGACATCGGCAGAAAAAAAACTTTCCTCCCTGATCAAAACGCCGCGTTAGACATTTTCCGTGCAATTTTTTGGATTTGTTTTAAGGAGGTACATTTTTAATGAATCTACTTGCAACGAAACCACAGAAATGAGAATTAATGATTGATAACATGCGTCTCCTCGTGAAGAAAACATTATTTTAATTTGCTACTGACACTACTGGATAGACAGTTTAATAATGAACATTTTGCTAGAAATGATTTTTTCAAAAGACCAAAATTAGACTTTTTATTAAAATAGTTCCAAAAATTGTGTGAATTCTATGATAAATGGGCATGTGGAGGCAGCGGGACAGAGAAGGACCGAACGCTCAAGGTTGTTTGGTCGGGGTAGCGCCTTAATATATATAAAAAAAAATTACAAAGAAAAACAACCGACTTCCAAAAAAAAAAAGCATTAAAAAGTGAAAAATTACTTTAATTTCGGAAGTCGGTGTCTTTGGATCTATATTTTAGTTTTTGGCCACCTACTTCCGAAATTAAAATTATTTTTCACTTTAGTGTTTTTTTTTAAAGTCAGTTGTTTTTTTTTGTAAATAACTTTTATTTATTTTCACATTTTAGTGGGTTGGTTTGTAATTTATCTAAGTTACAATAGCCCTGCTCATCACCTTTTACAAAATATTGCTTTTCCCGATGCAGGGACGTTAATTGTTCAGGAGTTCTCCTAGTACTTCACCATCGGTTCCACTTCACCATATGCATTGTGACGAGCTTATATTGCTTAGCAATCATTTTAAAGTAATCGAATCGCAACCCGTGAAATACTTATTATTGAGTTGTTCCGGTGGCCATCTTACCATCTGTGGTCTTTGTCATCAATTCCGCTTCACCAAATGGTGCTTTCCGAGAGCAAATGCACAACTTACTATAAAAAATACCCAAATCGCTATAGGTGTGCCTATAATATTTGAAGAGTTCCCTCGATTTGAACCTGCGTCAGACGGAAGGTGAAGACGCCGTGGCGCCTCTCCAGCCACTCCTCAAGGAGGGGACTTATCGCCGCAATTTTGGCGTGCCCAGCACTGGGTTGCGACAATTTAACTCTCCATGACGCCATGAGATCCCGCCGAAGCTCTGTCCGTCGTGCCGCGATTTCACTGAAGAGTTCCACTTCCACCTCCTGGCTCCATCATCAGACCCTCGTTACCAAGCCCAATCTATTGGACTCATCAAAACGAATCATATGAGCCCAAACTCGAGGGGCTTACTAGTAGCCACTGAAGAGTTCCAATATCCACCTCTTGGCTCCATCATCAGATCAGCTCCAATATACCAAATTATAGTATTGTCCTCCGAACTACATATACATACAAAGTTTCATTTCGATACAACAATATTATAAGTAGGTTAAAATTTAGTTTGATCAATTGATAAAATTGTTTGTCAGTTAGTTAGTTACAAAGTGAAGCTAACAAAAGCGTGTTAAAACAATATGTAGTTTTAAAAAAAACTAAAAAACACGCTTTTATCAAATGAAATCAAATAATTTATTTGCATTATTACATGTTACACATGTTGTACATGTTAAAAAATTGTTACAGGTATAAAAGGCACATTGTATTATAATCCTAATGAGGTGTGCAAATTAATATACTACGTACTAATAGCAACATTAAATACACAGAATTTTAAATTGAGTTAAGTACAGACGCCAGCACATCAAGCTACTACAATCTGTCAAATTTCTTTAATAGATTTTCAACTTTATCGCTAAAGCATTAGGTTCAAGGTAGTTTGGGAAAATTTGACAGTTTCGGGTAGCTTGATGTGCTGGCGTCCGTACATAAAATTTTTATGTCGGAATATAATATTTACATAATATATAACACAACAGACTTAAAATAATAATAATAATATGTACATGTATAAAAAAGGATAAATAGAATCATAGGGCATCAAAAAATTCGTCCGCATCGCTGTCAACAGGAAAAGTGCCCAAAATGCTGGCAGCATTGCCACGTTGTATGGCGATGCTGATTCTTTGGCCAAAGAATAGGCCAGCCCTTTGGTCACGTGAAGAGTCGACCAACCGCTTGGCGATGTCTCGGAAAACCAATTGGGCACTCGGACTCCATGGCCCTAGTGTTTCAACCCCAAACGGCTTGAAAATATAAGTCCCAAAAAGATTGGAATATTTTCGCCGTTTGAGGTTTTCCGCACCTTTAATTTTACAGTACATTACAGTACATTAAAAAAATAGAAATGTCAAATTATTATACACACGTCAGATCAAAATTTCAATAATCACTGTACAGAGTGTAAGGGACAGCCCTCCGCAAAGTAACCGGATGCATTCAGCTCCTTATTCTGAATCATATTCCATCGGAAATATTCTCAGGAAAATTTTAATTATTTTTATCGTATTTTCGGTTACTATTCCTTTATTTCAAAATTTAAATTCTCTGTACGCAGCACTCCATTTATGTAAATAAATCAGCTAATATTAAAAAATCAGCAATGGATGTTGAAATACTCGGCCGCCGAAGGCTCGCTGCGCTGCCGTTCGCTACGCGCGTTTTGCCACGGTAGCGGTACATTGCGTGTGAGGAAATAAAACAAATCTGGTTTAGTGGATTCTCATAACGTGCCTGAAAAATTTTCATGTATGGACGCCAGCACATCAAGCTACTACAACCTGTCAAATTTCTTTAATAGATTTTCGACTTTATTGCCAAAACATTAGGTTCAAGGTTGATTGGGAAAATTTGACAGTTTCGGGTAGCTTGATGTGCTGGCGTCTGTACCTGTCATCTTAGTATAATATACTGAATTCACCCTATCAGTCTGCGGAGGGCTGTCCCTTACACCCTGTATTTGTAGTGCCATTTCAGATAAAATTAGTCATCTTTCATTTAAATACTCATTAATTGAATAGTAACATTTTGCAACTAGGAATTCGTGTGAATTGGTCCATTTTGTGTCGGTCTGCGATACTTTTTGGCAACTTATTGTATATTTTGGGTGCCATGCCCAAAATTTTTTTATTAAATACTGCTTTTTTATGACGTCTTGAGCATATTTAATTTTTGTGTCGTATGCTTCTTGGATGGGTTTGACAAAGATCGACACGGGAATGTTAGTAACTGGAACTGTTGAAAATGTGGCTTACAGCTTTCTGTGCGTTGTATGTCGCACATTGCCCTTATGCATTGTTTCTAGGCTTTGAACGCCATTTCTTTATCCGGTGAGTTCCCCCAAAATATTTAAATAAGTACGTAGCGTAAAGTAGATGCAACATACCTGTGATACGCCATACATAATGTTGCACGATCTGACACTTTTCTTAGGTTATGGAGAGAATAAGAATACTGGCTAAGCGTTTTGCATGTGTTTTCCAGCTCATTTCTATTTATCCAAATAGGTACCTAAGAATTTAGAGTGTTCTGCTTTACTGATAAGTTTGTCACCGTAACGAATATCCGGTTTTTAACCAACTTCCAATATAGGAGGAGGTATTAAATTCTGTTGTTTTTTTTTAACGTTTGTTACCTCAGTACTCCGTCATTTCTAAACCGATTTGGAAAATTCTTTTTTTATTTGAAAGGATTGGTCCCATTTTTATCAAAATCCAGTTTTGATGATAGGATCCATGAGGAATTGAGGGAACTCCTCAAATATTATAGGCAAAAACATAGCGATTTTAGTATTTTCATCAACAAGTCAAGAATTTGCATTCAGAAGTTCATTTGATGAAGTGGAACCTTGTGAGTGGAACTGACGAAAAAGACCACAGATAGCCACCGGAACTCCTCAATGATAAGTATTTCACGGGTGGGGATAAGATATCACGATTAAGATAGTTAAGCGACTATGACGAAGCAAATTTAAATAAATGGTTCAGATAAAAATGGTACCTACCATTAAACTGATCTGATGATGAAGCCGGAAGGTAGGCACCGGAACTCCGTAATAAATGATTTTATTTCTGTAAGTAGTTTTATACAAACACTTTTACACGTCATACATTTTTTTTTAAACTGGATGAGGCCGGCGTTTCCTATCTGACTACTCTGAGAAGAAAGGCCGAAACAAACTCAGAGGTCACAGTCTCTTTTAAAGTCCAGACATAATCTTGGTGAGATCATGTGAAGACCATGTAGATTGGTGTCTGAAATGGTCTTTTGAAAAACAATGTATCCTAGCCGTGTTTGGGCTTATTGGAATTGTCATGAGATGCACTCTGGCTATAAATAATTTTTAACCGACTTTAAAAAGGAGGAGGTTCTCAGTTCGTCGGAATCTTTTTTTATGTGTGTTCCCTGATTACTCGAAGACGGCTAGACCGATTTGGAAAATTCTTTTTTTGTTTGAAAGGGTATACTTTCCAGATAATCCCATTGCCATCAGGTCAGGATCTGATGATGGAATCCTGGAGAAATCGAGGGAACTCTTCAAATATTACAGCACACCTGTAGCGATTTGAGTATTTTTTATAGTAAGTTGTGCATTTGCTCTCGGAAAGCACCATTTGGTGAAGCGGAACTGATGACAAAGACCACAGATGGTAAGATGGCCACTGGAACAACTCAATAATAAGTATTTCACGGGTTGCGATTCGATTACTCTAAAATGATTGCTAAGTAATATAAGTTCGTCACAATGCTTATGGTGAAGTGGAGCTGATGGTGAAGTACCAGAACTTCTCAACAATTAAACTCCCTGCATCGGGAAAAGCAATATTTTGTAAAAGGTGATGAGCAGTTGTCATTAGGCTATTATACAAACAAACCGACCCACGAAAAAGTGAAAAATAAAAAACTTACGAAAAAAAAGAACAGGCTTCCAAAAAAAAACTACAAAGTGAAAAATAATTTTCATTTCGGAAGTCGGTGGCAAAAACCTGAAATACAGACCCAAAGACACTATTGAAACTATTTATTTGGATAAGGATCCAAATTAATAGTTTCATAATCAAGGTTGATTAAATACATGTAAATTCCTTATTAAATTATTCGAATCGGACTTTCGTTTAGAAATTACGACGGGTATAAAAATGCTTAAGTAAAGTAAGAAAAATGCGCTTAGTCTATTAGTTACCTACACATTTTATTTTTTATTGACTGAAGGCGCTAATCTCTGTCACTACCAGTCGGATTTGAAAAATTCTTTTTATAATTGTAAACAACAACATTATAACAAGAACAGAAAGTTAAACAAAAAAGTGTCGCGAACTCGTCGTGACTGACAGACAGACAGTGCACAGCCTAAACTACTGAAGATCAAAATATAATAAGAAAGATTTGACCCTCTTATCTCTTTTATGACCAAAACAACCTTTGACAAATCCTTTCTACGGAAAGGATTCTTAGACACAAAACCTTTGTGCAGGTCTAGCAGGAGAGTTTGAAGTTTGTGAGTGAACGAAGTTTACGGGCATCAGCTAGTTACCTACCAGACACAATTCCTAGCCCGGAGTATAACAGATCTACGGCCATAACTAACCACTATCTCCTTCGTTGATTTTCGATTCGTTGTCTCTGTTGAGATTGGCCGCCGTGACCGAAATCCGTTGGCAGGTTATGCCATCATCCTTTTTACTTAATGATGTTTCTGTATTTCCAGGTGTGTTGGCTTTATACAACGGCCTCAAACCAACGTTGGTGCGGACAATCCCGGCAACAGCCGCCCTCTTCGTAGTCTACGAGTACTCGAAGAAATGGATGCACCACTCCTTTGGAGACTAACCCAGGGGTGATGAGTGTTATAGTGGAATTACCATATTTTATTTATTTTTGAAATGTTATACACTAGGATTCTAAGGACTTTTGCTCACTTAACAAACTGATAAGCACTATCTTGGATCAAAAGGCACGAATTTTAAAACAGTACTTACGTATCCTACATAAGTTTGTACAAACCTTCTTATTTCAGCAATGAATCAACAATAGATCGCTTCTCTTTTTGCGAGTAGTACTTATAAAGTAACAATGCATGAATGCCATGGTGAGCAGTTGCTGAGCTATTACTGTAATTTAAATTGAACTTAATAATTCCATAATAATCAACGCATTTAAACTATCAGGATGGCACAAAAGTAATGAGACACTTGGTTTACGTTTTATATTTTTTATTATTACAAGACAAAAAGCTTAGTCAATGATGTAATTACCATTAGCATCTAAGTCTTCTTGCCAACGATCCGGCAAAGTTTGGATGCCTTTCGCCCAGAACTCTGATGGCTGTGCCTCGAAAAAGTTGCTCAACTCCGCCTCTACACCCGAGAAATAATTAAATTGTTTACCCCGCAAGTGTTGTTTCAGGACTCTAAACAAATGATAGTCTGATGAGACGAGGTCTGGGGAATAAGGTGGGTGGGGTGTCGACTCCCAGCCCGAGTTCTCCAACTGTTGGCGAACGGCAGATGCGACGTGAGGTCGAGTGTTATCGTGTAGTATAACTATGTACACTGACTCGTCTTCGTTGTTTTTTCTTGATAGCAGCAGATAGTTTGGTGACCTGGGTTTAATATTTGTCAGCGTTTATAGTTTCAGTGTGTAATAATTCATAAAACAGCATGCCTTGTGCGTCCCAGAAACAGCAAAGCAGAACTGTTAAGCGGTTCTTTTGACTCGGCTTCGGTTGAGTTGGTGACGTTTCTTCTCGAAATAGCCAAAAAGCACGACGTGTATCGTTCTCGTAATGAATCCATGATTAATCTCCAGTAACCAGATCAGACAAAAACTCTACGTCGGGGTCGCAGCAAAAGTGATTCGACAGATAGCGACGTACTGCACAACTGGCGTCTGTAAGGATGTGCGGTACCCACCGAGCCAAAACTTTTCGATACCCAAGCTCATGCAGATGGTATTCCATGGCGTGGTGACTGCAGTTAAGTGCTTCCACTAATTCACGAGTGGTAGCACCCGGATTCGACTGTAGTTCGCGTCGTAAATCGTCATCATTCACTGCGGGTGGTCGTCCTGAGCGTGGCTGACTTTTAAGGCTCCTGTCACCTGATTTAAAACGGTCAAACCATCGGGACACCGTCGCATGGCTTGTATGTACTTCCAGCGCCCAATGCAGTGTTGATATTGTCAGCCGCAGCCCGCGCACTGTGGCCTAGCAAGTACTTGTATAAGTATAGTGTTCGAACTTGTCGCTCGTTCAATTTTCTTCAAACTGACTAAACCGATCGCGAGGGCGGCATTATATACCAAGTACCTAGAATGTTCTACAACATTCTAGAATATTATCGAAAACAATTAACTTTAAAAGGAAATGTATAGAGTTTTGTATAGTGTCTCATTACTTTTGTGCCAACCTGACAGCTAGTTCTAATACATCATTGCCTTTTTGCTTTGATAATTTTGGTCAAGGTAGTATTTATCAGATGTTGTGACAAAATTCAAGAGCTAGGAGGGCTCAAAGTGATACACAAGTACCATAAATATGAATATATATGTAGAATTAGACAAATAAATAATTTTTATTAACCTTTTCTGATTATAATTATTTTTAAAGCAAGCGTGTGATATGTAGATATTTTAAATGCATAGGTGTGGTAGATAGCATAAAGTTACTACGCCATTATGCGTGAATGCGTATTACTGCGGATTAAAATCATAGCGAAACCACTCATTCCGCATAAATAGTCATTATCAACTCATTATCAGTATTCATTATCAACCAAGATCAATATCCTACAGTAGTCGCCCGGTCGTAATTACCTACTACCTACCTACAATTCAGCGTGTAAGTATCAGAAATGTGAACTCATAATTAAGTTTGTATGGAACAGCTGATTATTTTTTCGTGATTACGGTGTTGGTCCCGTGGAAAAAGATGTTCAGTTTGATGGTGTGCCTGTGTACCCTTATTATATGACCACACCTCTAATAACCGGAATAAATGCTAGACAAAAGTGCATAATCTTAAATTAATTCATTCACTGGCAAACAACGCACAGCCTAAACCGCTCGGATAGTACTCTGTGCCGCTCGGTCTAGCGGCATGATATTTTGCAAGATTTCCTTATACTATAACGAAGGTAAGCATTAAGGAAGGCCTTTTGAAAAATCGGCCCCTAAAAGGGTTGAATACGGGATGAAAGTTTGTATGGAAGTGCGTAATCTTTACTGATGAGAAATCCGGTCGGACACACGGCTTGTACTATGTACATATTGCAGTCGGCACATCTAAACTAATATTATTGAGAGGTAAAATTGTTTGTTTACAAATTATGTTCGTAAATGATAATTACTGGAAGTATTTACCTACTGATCCGATTACATAAATTCTATCACTGATAGAAAGCTACACAACTGCCGAGTGCCATACGATATTATTATGTTTTACTTATGTTAAAACACGCGGACGAAGTCGCGGGCAGAAGCTAGTAGCTAATAAAACAAGTAATTGACCGATAATATTGTTATCTACAACAACAATACACTTATGACTTAACTAATTTCTGCCCGCGAATTCGTCCACATGAAATTTCTTGTCCCTCCGACCCACCCCGTTGCATCGCATCGCCCGCCCGCGCTATTATTTCGTTTTCGCTTAGCGTTCTTTCTGACTTTTCGTTTTGCTCGGCTCATAACCTAGCGTGATAGTAAATAGCCTACAGCCTTCCTCAAGAATTTGGCTACCAAATGCAATTTCGACTGGTAGTTCCAGAGATTAGCGCGTTCAAATAAACAAAAAAAAAAACTCTTCAGCTTTATTATTAGTATATAGATAGATAGATAGATGACTAGCTGTGCCCCACGACTTCTTTCGCGTGGAAGTCGTAAGATACATTTTAATAAAACGCTTTCGTCCTCGTCGTAGCGTGATGTTAAATAGCCTATAATCATCATCGAGAATTGGGCTATCAATTACAAAAAGAATTATGCAAATCAGACTGGTAGTTCCAGAGTAAATAAAAGTAGCCTAAGTTACTCCCTATAACATCAGATATTTGCCAGTGAAAGTTCCGTCAAAATCGGTCCAGCCGTTTCGAAGATTAGCCGGAACAAACAGACAGACAGACAAAAAATTTAAAAATAGTTTTTTGTAATATGTACTGTATATACTTTCGAATTTAGTAAAAAGCTGTTATTTTGACATTACAAACACACTTCAATTCTATTTATTTGTATCGATAGATAGAATAGATATGGAAGAAGTCAGGACGTATTCCAATATTAGATACACCGATTTCTATGTTTTTTACGATGTCTACTTACACTTTTTGATGCAAACGTGTTTGTACTGGACCTTTTTAATAACATGCCTAAATCTATGAGTCTATGATTAAAACTTCAATTTAGCAAAGATAAGGGATAAGGCTTTTTGAAGTGTTTTGAAAACAAACCAACCTCAAAAAGAAGTCAACACCACTTACAAAATTTTATAGATTGTTATCTCATGTCATCGGACGATTATCAAGTACAGAACATTTACAAGTATTCTAGGAAATCGTTCAAAAAGAATAGGAGGGGTTCTCATGAAAACGTCTGTGAAAACAATAATTTCGAGGCGCCAGATACGTCACCTAGAAGTGATATTCGCAGCGATGGAAGAATGGACAGTAACCTGGACGCTCCTGGATGTAGTTGTGATATAGACCCTGAGGGCGAAATCGCCAATATTCTCCATAAGAAATGTCCAGTTATTACACTGGCGCAACGGCAACTGGCTAGGCTCTTGGATGAAACAGACAGACTACTGTGCGATAACACGAGATGTTGCAGGTTGGTACAGTTTGTTATACCAAAGACGGCCTCAGTTATGTACCGTATTAAAAATCGTGAAAGTACCTCACCTACTTTATACCTAGATATGGTTGAGAATAGTATTTCTGACCTCAAATGGGTTTAGGGGCTGTATTATGAAGTAGGTATTAATGCCATCAGGATTCCAATCAGAAAAAGGGATGGTGTTATCGGTCATGTACAGCTAGATCTCTCTCGCACATTGGAATCATGATGGCATTAGAACGTCATAATAAGGCACCTGTGGGGAAATACCCTCCGTCAGGGGAGAACGGAGGATTATGTCGGATTTCGACTCAAACTTCACGGTTCCTACTACTGCCATGAGTTGAGGGCTCGGGAGACACTCGAACATTCGCGCGCACCCCCGACTAGTTTTAGCCCGACATGCTTCTAGCGGGCCCATCGCCCACCAGCATCACCATGTGCGGCCAATCTTATGACCGTACATTCCCCAATAGCCTACTGTGGGGCCTGACTGATCGAGCAATGACTCTGCTCCAAGGCCGATGGTATGGTGCAGCTAAAGTTCGTTTAGCGCCCTATGACGTCTTGCTGATCGCAAGGATGGTTTACAACTTTACAGGTTTATTTTAAATTAGCTAGCTAAACTCCACAGACGCGTTGGTTATCGATCGATATCTAAACATGATAAAACAAAATAGAAGTTAATTTGTGGGGTCATCGACTGCAGTTATTGTAGTCACTTGAAATATCATTTTAAAAAAATGTTTTTTTTTTTTTTGTAAACTTCACAGACGTGATGGGTATCGATATCTAAACACGATAAAACGTATGAAAACCGTTTTTCTCAACTCATACTTCAAGTAACAACACTAACAGAGGTCGTTGACCTCCTACAAAAAAACATCAAATCTTTTTATTTTATCGTTTAGATATCGATACCCATCGCGTCTGCGAGTTTAGCTAGCCAATTTAAAATAACCCTGTAAACCATCCTTGCGTTTCCGGCTGGCCCTGGTTCAGTCCATTGTCAAAGCTAGAACGCGTTTGATACCGTCGCTTCTTTTTGCAAGAAGATGATGCATGCAAAGAAGGAGGCGGAGACCCTAGAGAGCGTACTTCTCACTCCACCCGCATAAGATCAGCAAGACGTCATAGGGCGCTAAACGAACTTTAGCTGCACCATACCATCGTCCTTGGAGCAGAGTCATTGCTCGATCAGTCAGGCCCCACAGTAGGATAAATTAAATTTAAAACCCTGTTTATTACCTACCTGCCTCAACATTTACACATAGTAAAAATAATGTGGTAATTGTTTCAGATCTTTATACGACTTCGTGTATATTTGTAAAGAGATTTTCATGACTCAAGATAAATATCGACTGGTCTTAGGAATGTTAATTGGTTTATTTTTCATTCTGGGAGTTCTTTTTGGTGCTGCATCTTGCGGATCATACCTTGGCCGATTCAACAGCCCAATCCTTAGTTGTGTCGACAATTATTTTGCTTCCGACAGGTTTTCCAATATCGAGGACACATTTCGTAGCATAGTTTAGTTAGAAACTACTTTACCTATAACATATACCTACTTGTAATTTTTTTTGCAAAAATCTTGTATTTCAATAAGAATATTTTAGATGATTATAGAATAGATACTGCTATCGGATTCTTTCAATTTAATTCAGTACGTAGAGACGTACAGACGCCAGCAGGTCAAGCTACCCGAAACTGTCAAATTTTCCCAATCAACCTTGAACCTAATGCTTTAGCAATAAAGTTGAAAATCTATTAAAGAAATTTAACAGATTGTAGTAGCTTGATGTGCTGCCGTCCATACCTACCGCAAACCGCACAAGCCAGGAGCTAAACATAAAGCGCTATCTGCACAGGTGCTTAACCAGACATGTATTGTAGATAACATAACATTACGTCTTGTTTCCCCGAAGGGTTGAGCAGATGTACTGTAGCTATAGTACACCTACATTTTGCCAGTTATGTTTAAGTCCCATGTAATAGGGGGCGAGCCTATTGTCATCAACCGGGCACAAATCCAGACTCCGGGCTGCTACTGAGAAATTCCAGATGGAAAAACCCAATAACTCTGCCCGACCTGGGAATCGAACCCAGGACCTCATGCTCATGTATTGTAGGTTGTGTGCCGTAAAACTACACAACTATTATGGTCCATTTACTCTGTTTCAAAGGATGATGCCACGAAATGTATGAAAGCTGGTACCCACTCCAATAGGAATAAATAGAATTTTATTTTTATGTTGTCGAGTAAACGTCGTAAAAGATCCTGGATATGCTGATGAAATGTGGGTATGGGAAAAGTTTTTTTGCGATTTGTGACTTTTCTAGTAGGTACTTGCTATAAATACAGTAGTAACTTAGTAGTAATATGCATTACTAATTACAATACCCACAGGCTACATCTTATTTAAACGAAAGAAGTTGGGGGTAAGTGGACTGTTACAAAATATTGGTCCTAAAATAGATCCCCGAGGTAAACTTCCGCTTGATTTTGTGCCATGGAAGACAAAGACCAAACCAGCTTCTTCAGCACTTCACTGATGCTACGGCTACATTGTCACAATAAAGTGAACTACACTTCGCGCGCTCTCTGTTGTACAGCAAAACGTCGTGCGGTGTGCGAGAGAGAGCGGAGTGTAGTTCGCGTTATCGCGACAATGTAGCCGTAGCATCAGAATGTAAAAACGATATACGATGAGCTTGGTGTGAATTGAGATTAACTCACTTGATCAAGTTTGATTACAGAGGGAAAACTGAAAAAGTATGGGTCTTAATATGATAAGAGAGGCATGGCTGACCAAGAGAGTAAAGTTAATAATCTCAATTTCAGGAATACGTATTAATTTCACAAATTATGCATGGGTTAGTAACTATGGTCGAAAAAACCAAATAAATGACATTTGTTTTTTAATTAATCTGTGTCCAAACTACTGGATGATCCAAACACAACTAAAAGACAACCAAGCACAAGCAGTTTTTTACAATGCACTGGGGATTTTCAACTCACGGTGTTGAGAATTAAACAAGAGTTAAAAAGGTGCCCGTGCATTAACATATTCACTATTAAACGATAATATGTGGACCATACATTGTCCAGTGGACTTGGAATATGCTCATAAATATCAGCATTTCGCCTCAGATCCATTAGGATCTAGCGCACAAGTCATTAGTAATGGTACTTTACTGACTTGCGCGGCATTCCACTATAAAGGAATTAAATAGAATAATGCATTAATATTGACATAACTGGCAAGATCCTCACATGTTACCAAATTCGTTTTTCATGTTTATGATTTACCTTAGTGATGATTGCATTGTAAACTATCTTAGAACAGACTTATAAAAATCCAGATAGGTGATAGTCCTACTCATGATCACTCTGGTAGGAGGAATGTTAAAAATCAATTAAAAACAGAGATTTCAGGAAATTTATTCTATTATACAAATAAAAGCATTTCACCATAGGTGGAACTATCGGAAAAACTTTATGTTTATAATACATTATTGGTTATTCCATTTGTTTTTTTTTTCAATATTAGTCTGTTTATTTAGCAAAGCCCTGAAAATTTTCATGTTACAAATTGAAACAGAATTAAATAGCAATAAACTTACAATAATTACGACATATTTTTAGATACCAATTAAATCTAAACAGTGAAATTATAATACTAAGACTCGCAAGTTACTTCTCCTCACACCATTCATTCTCCTTACGAACTTGATCCTCTTCAGCTGCAGTAAAATCATTTTTTATATTGAATGTCTTGCGAATTTCTTCTGGAGTCTTACCTTTTATCATATTGGCTACAGTTTTGCAAGTAACATCCAGTAAACCTTTTATGTCTAAGTAGTTGGCAGCTAAAATTAGTTCAAAAAGAGTGCCTTGATCAACTTTTAAAAAATCTGCATCCCATGATGAGATATCATCTGTTCGTTTTTCTTTATTCTCGTCATCTTCTGGCAACGGTGGATCATCTTTGTGGTACGTGGCCCACTGAATCACTTTCTTCAGTATCGCAGAATTCACGTTGGGCAATGGAACTACCTCCTCTTCATCGTCTTCCATTCCTAAATCTTCTAACATTGTCTTGATTGTTACCGAGCATTTTGCAATCTCAACATCAACTGTAAAAATTTCACTGTCCGAAGACTGCAGTTTTATGTTAGGCATCTAAAACAAATTAAAAAAATACATATAAACATACCACGGTAAACGAAAATGGGACGCCATCTTACAATGTTCCCAGCTATTTTATAAATAGTGTCTCAAACAGTTATATAGGTAAGAGATACGGTAATAGATGAACACTGTACCTTGGAATTTATGATAGGACTCGAAGCAGTATTGTACACTGGTCGATGAATTTAATGTGCGCGAGTAACCAAAATTGAAAATACAAAGGACAGGTGAACGAATGCTATCTCATTCAAATCACAGATTATATACATTTCGGTTGTCATTTGATTTGACATTTACTAGAGTACGGAACAGACATCATTTGTAGAGATAGGCGAAATCTATCGATATCAAATAGAATAGAATATTATGTAAAAGCAGGAATACGAGTACAATAAGAAGACAAATATGTCGGAATACAACCTCAATTGTCTATGCGACTACTTCACAGAAAAGTGAAGTGATGTTCTTTTTATAATAACTTGTCATGTCAATTGAGAAAAATATGGTTGTCATATAAACACATATAAAATATTAATATAGCCATACAAATAAGTAACTGTGTTGTTAATTACCCTATTACCTACCCCAACATAAGGTAGTCAATATAGTCAGTTTCCGTCATATTGTACCAGATCTATTCTACTCAATTCCCGTAATTTTTAGAACGTCCACAGTCTGACCTCAGTCTCAAATTGTCCAAACAAAATGCATATAATTTCCCTACCATTTTTGACAAGTTTTTGACTTGACTGCCGCTGAGATGAGATTGTGACTAGATTTTGAACGTTTTTAATTACGGGAATTGGGCTTCAGGTATCTGGCGTGCAAATCATAATTAAAGGTTGTTAGTAAAATAATAAGTAGTTTGGCTAGTGAGTCGTGGCACAAGGAAATGGCGGCAAATTTAAAAAATCTTCAGGTGGCAACATCAAAATAATGTAGTCTGAAAAAAATGATATGATACTTTTGTATTTTTATGTTTATTAGCTTGTTGATATGAGTAGGAATATAGGATTCAATCAAAGGCACAATCAATTTATTTACACTTTTTATTTCAATTTATATTGTAAACCTGTCATCAGTGAAAAGTATAGGTACTTAAATACCTAATTACCTACCTAATTAGTTGAATTATTGTTATTGTGTATTACATTACGCTTACTTGTTTCTGGATTTATTTTATTTCTATTTTTTCTTAAAACCTACTTATTAACCTCGTCATCGCTTGCTGCAAGCTACCACTTAATGAGAAAGTGCCAGTTTTTGCAATTTGCAGGTCAGTCTTAGGTTGTATATTGATTAAAATATGATTTGCGATCGTAACAAATATGTATTTACAGAATTATAATCATAAAAGTCATAAATACAACTCTCTAAGACCAAGTAATTCTATTAAATGACTAACTCATGAAATCTTAACATTTCAGGATTATACTAACTTAAGGAATTTTATTACTGATTCTAATATTTTGGGGGGGAACCTTAAGGGAAGATTGAGACAGCTCCGACAGAACTACTATTATAACTTAATGGGGCTGCTTCAATTTATGTACGACACAATGTTTAGTTGAAATAAATATTTTAGTATATTTTTAGATGGCTTGAATGACGAAAATATTAAATATACAATTAAAACTTAGTAAAAATGCTCAAAAATAATGAAATAAATGACATAAACTCGGAATCAGAATATTTAACGAAACTTTACAACGTCAGGTTTACAATATAAATTGCAATAAAAAGCGTAAAGAAATTGATTACAAAAGATATACAAAAGTATATGATATACAAAAGTATCAAATCGTTTTTTTCAGACTATATTAGATGTGATTGACCTGAAGATTTTTTAAATTTGCCGCCATTTCCTTGTGCCACGACTCGCTAGAAACTTCTATAAATTATGTTCGATTTGGCACGGAAGCATATCGAATGGTTGTGAATATTTAAGCAGGAACACGAAACACTACAGTTTCCCCTTCGGTCCTAGGACCGGAAAGTCAGACTTTACTGGAAGTAAGCCACGGAAGAGTGTCAACGCTGGGAATAGGCGATTTTGTGATTGTCTGATTGGACGAAGCAATCTGTACAGTTGTTTTTATCTCACGAAGTGACACGCGCTTTACTTGTGTTAACCAAGTGTACAAACACGCTGTGAATGTGTATGTAAGCGCAGGAGCTCTCGGTATCGTCCGAGACAATTGTGAAGTCAGAAGTGTGTGCGTGAGTGTGTTATGTGCTTGCTTACGCTACTCTTCTTCACGCACACATTCACAGCGTGTTTGTATACTTGGTTAACGCAAGTAAAGCGCGTGTCACTTCGTGGGATAAAGTCTGGTTTGAGCCTCGCTTCTGGATCACCACATCACGGTGTCACAGAAGGAAACTACTTCCCTCTAGTTATTCGTCTCCACCACAAGTAGATCTCCGCCAAGCAATGCTGGTAGGTAGATATAGATCTCGCCCGATCCCCGCAGCTCGTGGTACCTATATTCCTAGCCTGAAGGTATCAGTTAGCCCGCACAAAGCTCAGTAGTTTTAATAATTATGTATAAAGAACATACTAATTCCATGTGTATATCACACACTAACTCTTTAGAATGGCAATATTTTAGTCTGTTTCTTTCTGAGGGATGTTACCAAGGAGACCATCGATATAATTATAAAGTTATTGTTCTCGTAAAAGTGACGAACGTGATCCTAACTTTCGTAATGTACATCACTACTAATGAATGGAGTGCACGAAAACATGGTTGTTTTTCAGCTTTCCTTGGAGATTAATTTGAATATCAATATGATCAGTTTGCTTCAGTTTTGATTACTGTTAAATAGTTATGAAGTAATTTAATAGAATTTAAAATTAAACATTTAGTTATGTATGATATATGTAAATAACCTAGCGGTTAGCGTCTGAAAGTGCTTCTAGATAGTGAAGTTGTTATTAAAAATAATCATGAATTTTACCTACATTCAATGATTTAAGTAAGTGTTATTAATAGCTGAATAGTTATTCTTTATTGTTTAGTATTTTTTTAGGAATTGAGTATTTCCAAAGAATAAAAAACAGTGTCAACATTTTGACGTGTCGGTTTTTGGTTTTCGTGTTCGGCCGCCATGTTTGTCCTTTTATAATTTAGAAATTGAGATTGTATGGGTAATAGAATATTACTTTTCACTGCTGATGAGAACGCTAGTATTAGGATTAGTTGTATATTACTGAAGAATTCCAATCATTAGCGTGTTCATCAACATGAAAAAATTATGTGTGTAACTACAGCTTTCGCGTCCTTTGTTATTCAGGTATTCAGGATGGTTGTTGGATCAGCTACGTACCCAGGGAGGCAAGTGCTCCACAAGATGCAACCAATGGGCATGACTCCCCGTGAGCTGTCAGAGTACGATGACTTGGCTACAGCACTAATAGTGGACCCATACCTTGGCATCACCACACACAAAATGAATGTTCGTTATAGACCACTAAAAACAAATAAAGAAGAGCTGAAGAGTATTATTAAGGAATTCATCCAAACACAGGATTACAATAAAGCATACACTAGACTAGCAAATGGTGAATGGATGCCAAGACATTTTAGCAAAAATAAACACCAACAGAGCAAGCTAAGAGAACATGTTAGTATTTATTTTAGTAGACTTCCTAATCTTGTGTCTTGTCTAAATAACTGATTGAGCCTGTATTGTGTTTTAACTTTAGATTTAAACTTTTCAAAACCACTATCAATAAAATTGCTAGGATCTTACTATGATACAGGGTTCAATTTTCTTAGCTCTTGTTATTAACTCATTAAGTATTTGTTGAAAATAAAAACATTTTTTTTTGTTTGAAGATTCTTAACTAATTTTTTTATTTTTTTTTATTTCAGATTTATCGTTATTTGCGAGTGTTCGATAAAAAAGCGGGCTTTGTTATTGAGCCCTGTTATAGGTACTCTTTGGAAGGTGGAGTGGGAGCCAAAATTTCGACAACCAAAAAATTTGTCAAGCATGAAAGAATTGATTTTCTTGTTGGATGTATTGCTGAGATGACAGAAGAAGAGGAAAAACAATTACTTCATCCAGGAAAAAATGATTTCTCTGTAATGTATAGCTGTAGAAAAAATTGTGCCCAGTTGTGGCTCGGTCCTGCGGCATACATTAATCATGACTGTAGACCAACTTGTACTTTTGAAGCTACTGATCGTGGCAAGGCTTTTGTTCGTGTGTTGAGAGATATTGAAGTTGGAGAAGAAATAACTTGTTTCTATGGAGAGGACTTTTTTGGAAATGGTAACTGTTATTGTGAATGTGAGACATGCGAAAGAAGGGGGAAAGGTGCATTTTCTGTTCAAAATGCACACAATGATGAGCAAGCAACTAGATACCGATTTCGAGAAACTGATAATAGAATAAATAGAACAAAAGCAAAACAGTCACAAAAAAATGAAAATGGTAAAATCCCTGAAAAATCTCGAATATCTAGTAGGCAAAATTCTGACATAGTCTCTCCTCTGAGCATGAAGGAAATGAAGCAAAAAGGATTAACAAAATATGATGCTGAACTTTTAATAGCCCAAGGTTGTATTGCAGATGTTGTAGATGGAACTGTCAGTAAAGAGGCACAGGGCAGTAGAGAATCTTCAGCTTCCAGTCGAGGTGAAAGGTTGCGGCGACGGACGGATAGCAATCGAGCTACTAACGGCATGACAATGGGATCTGCAGCTAATGTTAAGCGACGAGCACCCCCATCTCGCTGCTGCAGCACCGCTAGTTCACGCAGTAGTCGCGACTCCCATACCGGCATAGTTTTACGAAGTCACAAACGGTTACTTGATACCTGCACACAGTCTACTTGTCCTAAACCAACATCAAAACAAGGTACTGATGTTAAAATGGATAGGAATCTTACTACACCAAAAGAAGAGACAGAGTTGAATGTTTTAGATACAAATAAAATTAATATTAAAACTGAACCAACACATGACAGTCAAAATGAGAATATTGATTCTGTTGATATTACAGACACACACATAGAAAAACCAGAGAATAATTGTGATACAAAAGAATCTCTATTGCAAAGAACAGAATTTGGTATTCCTACTACTGAAGAAAAAGTTGAAACTTCTGTAAGCGATTCCAATGTTCAAGAACAAAAGGTTGATAATAAATGTGTAAGTGACAATGCTTGTGCGAAAAGTGAGATTTATGATTTTAGAGAAAATGTGAATCCCAGTGAATCAAAAGATAGCAAACAGAACAAGAATCCAAAAATAGAAGTTACAAGTAGGACTGAGGAGTCCAAAAAAGAAACAGACTCAGGACCACCATGGTTGGCAGATAATTCAAATAAAAGTAGTGAATGCCCATGTACACCTCCACGGCGAGGACTAAAACTCACATTGCGAGTGAAAAGGAGCCCTGTAGTGGAGGAAGTAATGGATTGTGGTAATACGACGGAGGCAACTGAGTATGAAGTATTACGGCTAGAGGGTGTTGACCCTGAGACGGCACGGCGCCTGAAAAAACGACGTCGGTCTAAGGAGCGTCACCGCAAGCACAGCCCCATCCATCCTCTGCCTCCAATGAAGCGCTTAAGATTGATATTTGGCAATGAGAGTCGTACCATTGACTTGCCAACTGCTATTTCAGCAGACTGACAGCCGCAACTACCTTATGGTTATTTTTCCACCGTTATTATTCAATTATTAGTTTAATTGACACTGATTAGGATTATTTTATCTAGTATTTATTTTGGTGACGTGAAGTTCTGACATTTGAGTAATGTGTGATAAGCATCAGATTTTAATTTGATGATTCCATGATATACCTATTTATTAAAACAGACATTAAAGTTTTTATTGATTTCATTAGCGCAAATTCACTGCTTTCTATCCCATAGATTATGTGTCAGGCAAATTTCACGATCGTCAAATAAGTTGATCTAGACTTAGTATCTGTTATATAAACTAATGATAAACTGTTAATATATGTACAAAAACAGTGGGTTTTGTTTATTGAAAGCCAGAGATACGACTTGCTTGACTTACAGTGAAATAAGTCCTGGTGGATTAAACTGCCATTTGGTAAGAAAAACTTACATTGTTGCTGGAAATATTTTTTTTTTATGATTGGGAGCATAGTTCTTACCATTTTTATTTGTGTTGACACTTTGTTGACTTGCTACAGGTAGATCTCATTGCATTATATAATTTATTTGTTCTTGTATCGAATGTCCTAATGAAATGTGTATATTAAATATGGTATAGATATTCCGATGAGCATAGTAAAATAAATTCTCTATTTAAAGAGTAATAATTATTATTAGTAATATGTAGTGGTAAATCTTCAATTTGAACAAGGGTGTAGTTTCGAGACAGGATTCAATCATTTCCAAAGTCAGTAAGTCAGAAGATTGTGTAGTATGCATGAAGGCAGGCATGAAGAGAGCTTTATTGAAAACCTGTTGGATTATGAATTGTTAAAATTCCACATTGTAGCAATTAATTAAATTGAGCTGAGTTTATGAAATAACATTAAATCCAATTTGGTTCTAATAAGTATTGATAAATTTTCAAGGGCAAAATGTGAATACCTAATGTTAATATGTACAGTTTCATGTTTATTTTTATTATAGGTATGGGAAAGAAATGTAGCCGCGACAGGTGTTACGCTTGTAAAAAGCTGTTCAGCAGTTGTAGGAAAATAGTTTGTATATAACAGTAAAATTAATGATTATAATGTTGAGTATTTGAAATACATAAAATTTAGCGACAACTTTAGAGTGTGGGTACGTTTACGAGTAAACAGGGGTTCAGTTGAGTAGGTACTGAAGCAGGTCCCAATATAGAAAAGGTGGAAAAGAGGAAGACTTCATTTAAATCTTACTTTTGTCAGTGTTCTAAGACTAGTTCTATAGGCGCGACAGACTGAATATTCATTAAATAGTTAGCTTCAAAGGGAAAAGGTGTTTATTTTAAACATAGTAAATACTTAAAACGGAACAATGTTGTAGAGCATCATTGGTAACGGAATACAGTCTAGAAATATTTAAATTACAAAATTAAACTATCATTACTTCTGTTGTTCTATGATCACCTGAGGGTTCAAAGAAATATAAAAATAATTCAATTCATATTTTTTATTTAGGTAGTATATCAAGCATATTTATATTTGTTATTATTACAAACAACAATATATTGATAGCTACAATGGGTCAATTTAGGATACCCACAAATATTAATAACACCATGTACCTACCTCTAAGAGTGGTCATTTTTACAAATTGTAGAATAATTTGTGTACTTTATAATTTACAAGTATTGGCTGTATTAGAAAAATGATGCACACAACTATGTGGCTGGATTGGTAATTCTGCAGTTATTTGTGAATTGCTGGTTTTATTACTAGCTAATGTGATATTCCTCATTGGAATAGTGTATGTAAGTAATCTGTACTTTAGATAAAAACAAGTTGCATATTGTTGACAAACATGAAATATTTTTCATTTCAATCATTATCACAATAAATTGCCTCAAGTTTCTTTCTAAAATTTTGTTTAATTTGATGCATAAATTCGAGAATTTAATAGAGGACCCTTATTGATGACAAAATCCATCATCTCCCTAAAAAATAAACATTTCATGGAAGACAGGATTCTATTTTTATGGGTTTTTTATTTTCATTACAAGAGTTCCATAATCACAATTTACAAATAATCGCGTAATTAATAACGAAAAATTTAGTACTTTGAGTTAGTTTATTATCAACTTAATGAAATATTGACATTGGTATGCCCATTCTCGATATATAAGCTGTGACTTCTTGCTGGGATAGCTGTTATTGTCATTCTGCATTAGTGTCCATACCTGAAACAATATCATCAAACTTAAGGCAGTGCTCAATAAAATTGGGTGTTACTCTACCCATAAGTGAGACAACTATTACTATTCTGGATTTCTGTCAACTTCTGAAAATTACCTTTTTTAACAAGATAATCCTGATTGCTATTTCAATAACTCAAAGTTATTCTTGAAGCTTTAGTAACCAACTGACTTGACTCATGTGATACAAATGTTTATCAGTAGGTATGTAATGGTAAGGTGTCTCAATCGCAAGGTGTAGGACATCCCAAAATATAACAGGTATCTTTATCCCCAATATATAACAGATCTTTGTCCTTGCTTGCACCATGTGGATACATGGTGCAAACAAGAACAAAGATTTAAGCACCACCAAATGAAATGAATGAAGTGAAATGTAGCACCTCTGGATAGAGGTGCTACATTTCTTAAAAATATGAATCTAATAGGTAAAGGATGAGTTGACTATTGGTCAGGAGTTGTTAACCGAGAGGCCTATGTGAGAGGCAACCAGGATTGTGACAGTATAAGGAAAATAAAGTTATGGGACTGAGGGCTATTTGTTTTCTCTTAAAAACCAGATCAAATTGACAAGTACAAGGTTTCAAAGACTGTAGCACATTCATAAATGAATGTAAACAAAATAAAGTTACATCTACTTACTTCTGGAATTCCCATTCTCTGTTGTCTAGAGGGCAAACTTGCCTAGTTTTGAGCCAACGTGAGATGCAATGGAAGTGGAAAGCATGCTGAAATAAAAAAAATAAATATATACATATAAGACCATCTGCTGACACCTGAAAACAATAGAATTTGAAGACTGGCCTTACATTACAGACACCCCAGGCGACTGTGCACTCCTCACTGGTAGCTGATGCTTGATTGGCTTGGCATTCTATGCACAAATCCATTATATGGTTACGGCAAATCGCGCAGTTATCGACCACAATATCTGTAACATAGGTATTGAAAAAATTTATCACATGAGTTTCTATATGACTGATCAGTCGCTAGTTCAATAATGTTAACATCTTTCTTACCCCAAGCCCATAAAGCGACAGCATTCCACTGAAATCGAAATAAAATCGATCAGAAACAAATACAACAACAAAGAAAATATAGCGCACCGTTACAATGAGTTTGCGAAATGTATAGTTACCTTTTTGACTTCAAATCTCTTTTTGTCACCTTTTCCACTACTAGAAGAAGCCATTTCGACTTCTTCTTCATCTACATCCATTACAGAAGCCATATTTTTTCAGAAATGCCTTATTTTTAAATTCTAAAATGAGGATGATGTTGTACACAAATTTGACAGGGAATGACAAACGCAACCGAGGTTAGGTACCGCAATTTTTTTCAATAATTTGTTTAGTAGGTATCGGGCTTTTCGTAATATATTTATTTTTGCTTAAAATAAAATATGGAAATCGGATTTTTCATATTGGCATAAATGTTTATTTTGAGAGAAACGTGTAGTGAGTCTCACTTCCGATTTTGAAATTTTGAAATCATCATCACACAGATTTTGAAATCGCCAGCGAGCCGCTGGCGACTAAGCTGAGTCGCTGTGTGTGTGCCAAGCATGGATGGATAGTTGAGAAGCTTGAATAAATCTTACCGTAATCCATGGAATTAGTATGTGCCTACCTGTAATCTAGGTTTAGATTAGAGTTTGGCCAACGAAAGCTGACCACGAATTATTTTCTAAAGTTTAACAGTTCCAAGTAAATATCAAGGGTAATAAGGTTATTATGGTCTAAGTATATAAATATGAAATACTGATTTAAATATCGCATAATGTCTTGAATTATAAATAGTTTCAACTCCGTTTAAGCAGTGTATAGCTAGGGTTGACAGCTCTTGATTTTTTAAATTCCCGCCTTTTTTCTTGGACAGCTTTCGTTGGTCAGACTCCATCAGTTAGCCAGGCAGTGTTTCGGAGACACTTCTTTGGCTTGTCCAGGGGATCTTCCTAGGTTTATAGTTTTAGTTTTCAATAACTTCCTGTAGCCTGAAGAGATCGCAAATCTATGTAAAAAGGGATTATGGATATTTTGCGTCTTTTTAGGAGGAGAGCTAACAAAGGTTTCAATGTAGGCATATATTTTACACTAAAATTACCAATGTGAACTCTGTTGTGTGTGTCTGCGAAATTTTATCCAAACCTACTTTGTCCTGTGATTTACATTTAGTTTCTAAATTAAATATATTTGAATTAACAATACTTTTCATTCTCTAGTCTACCCCGCGGATCCACGGGGGCGTCCCGCAAGCGAAGTAAACAGACTATTTGCTCCCAGCTAATCATTAAAGGCTCATTTTCATTGGGCGATAGGGCTCGTATGCGGGGTGCGGGAGATTTCTGTACCGCATGCCATAGGGCCCGCATGCAGGGAACCGTTTTCATTAGTGGATAGGGAACGATTGCGGTATACGGAGAACCTACACCGCACGTTTGGCAGTTTCTTTTAAGGCTCATTTTCATTGGGTGTAAGTCTCCACACGCTTTTTACCGACCAATGAATTTCATTGTTCGTTACGCCCACTACGGGGATTCCCCGCAGACGGAGTACCGACCGAGTTACCGACTTATGACTTTCAATAGTATTACTCCGCCTGCAGGGAGTCCCCGCATCCCCACTGTGGTGTCTCCACGTTGTCGTCGTGGTGGGGCTTGCGTGTCTCAATGATTTTGGGGGCTTTGCCGGTAGAGTCACTCATGCCGGAAGGCCTCAAGTGAGAGACCAGACCAAGAGAGACACGGGGTGGAGTCATGAACAGCTGACTACCGCGAGGGGCGCGCCGTCTGAGGATTTCAACAGTTGTTGGTGTTCTTGGACGGTGCGCGATTCACTCCTTATGTATGGAGAGAGGGAAGAGTGGTTCACCTCCAGTACGTGTCTGCTCATCAGGCACGACTGCGATGGTGAAGGAGTGGTTTGGGGACCCCACCCCATAAAAAAGGCAAAGCTGTGTTCAGAAAAATTAATGGAAGCGCTTCAAGAAAAATAAAAGTCCCCAGGAGGGTACCTGCTGCTCCGCAGCAGAAGAATCCCTCACCGAGCAGAGCTCAGTCAGTCCCTCATATTCTGGGGAGGACAATGAACGCCTCAAATCCCAAACGGATTTTTACCCGTCCTTCGGTGCTGAGGAGTCGCTGGGTTCTATTCCCAGTCACCACGGCACCGATACCCAAAGCACAAAAAACTGTTGCAGTGTTTAAAAGAAGAGTGAAAGAACACTATCTTTCCACTTCGTCATAGCTGTTAGTATTTATTATGTTATGCTTCATTATTATCGTATATATTTTAGTGATATTTATTTTGGTAATAAACATGTATGTATTTGTATGCACTCATATTTTATGTTTATATATATTTTTGTATATATATATTAGTGTATCGTTTGTGATTTTATGTATTTTGTTTTCTCTTTTACTCTTACACGCGTTGTCTACATCTCTTTATCTATTTTCCTATCGCAGGTATGCTGGAAGAGATTTCTTTAGATAATATATAGACTATAGATTTAGTGTTTACTAATCTTTTAATTACAATCATTGCAAACTATAGTTTTGTATAAATTAGAAGCATCTTTTCAATTTTGTAAATGTGAGTACCATGGAGCGGTTTTATGTTATGATGTAGGTATGTTGACTTGAAAAAGTATGGCAGTTGAGAGTATGTCATGCTCACTCAAATGTCTCGCTGATGGTGGCGCGTGTGTTGGATCATTCGGTTCCCTACAAAATGGTTGAGCTGGATGGTGCTGATCCACGCGTCATGTTCGTGAACGGGCGCCGTCAGTGGAGACTGGTCATCTCTTAGCTGCCAGGGCTTATTTTTAATCTTATATTTTAAATTGTTTTAGTTATCTATTTTTTACATTGTTCTCACATATAGAAGCAACAAGAACAATAACAATGTACCTACCCAGGATTTTGTAACAATTTTGATTTAAAAGAGTGTCCATGGAGTTTCTTGCCCATTCTTCTCCATAGAGATCTACGTTTTGGAATGGGCGACTAGCTTCAATTTTCTGACTAACTGACCGACTCTTTGACAATTCAAAAGTGCCTGTAATTGGTTTAATTGAAATAAATGCTTTGAGTTTGAGTTTAGAAATAAGCATCACCTTTGTACGTATTTTTCTGTTCCTTTCTTCTTGTCTGTTTATATGTGTGTACATAAACTATTAAATAAATAAAATAAATAAAAGAGTGCCAAAGGCCCGTGCACATTTTGTGCGCCCGGCTACTTCGGTTGTCGACGAGGTGGTGAGTGACACCGGAAGGATTGATACGGGCTCTTGTAAGAGCCCGGAGCGCGAAGTGGTGGGGGCTGCTGGGAAGAATCTTAGGTTCTTCCGGAAGCGCCCCAAATCGGGGGATGGTCAGGGGTCTTCCTCGGACGGTGGGTTGAGCTTGACCCGCAAGAAGATCAGCCGGCGGGGTGGGGTAGCCATGGCCGGGGTAACCATGAAAGGGTATGGGCAGAGGGCTCACCACGAAGGCGACCAGCGGGTGGAGTCGAACCAGCCCAGCCGAGCCAGAGGCACAGTTGGGTTCGGCGTCGGTTGGGTCGGAGTCGTCAGGCGGTAAGCCGGATACCGCTGGCGGCTCCAATTCAGAGCGAGCGGCTAGGTTCGCGGAGGTCGTGGCCGCCGCGATCAAGAGTGTGGTCTTGAAGAGGACTCAGTCCTCTAAAGACAAGGCCATATCTGCAGCCACAGCCTCCATTATGGCGGCAGCGGAAGCCACTCACCTTGGCCCCCCGTCGGACGCAATATCCGAAATGCAGGCGGAGGTCGCCCGCTTGACACTTGACAGCCGTCATGGAGCTTCTCCGAAAGGAGAACGTGGAGCTCCGAGCGGACCTGGCCAGGCTCCGAGGAGCCGGCCCCCGGGAGGTACCTCTGGGGGAGGCGCGGCATGGGCAGGGCGGGCCCGGGCCTGCTGAGGACCGGGTTCTGGCCCTGGTGCAGCGGAAACTGGCTACCTTTAAGAGTTAGTTTTCCGCCCTGGGGGCCATTGTTCTGCGCCCCCCGCTGGCGGCGAGCCGGGCGGCCTCGGGCCAGCGGAAGGTGGCATTGTACGCCACCGCCGCGGCTGCCACGACCAAGCCGGGATCGTAGGGGCAGTCGAAAGGCCAGGCCGTGGCGGTACCCGTGAGGGGCCCAGCCCTGGTGGCGAAACGGCCACCCTTGCCTCCTCCTAAATCTCCTCCGGCTGATGCCGAATGGCAAGTAGCCGGGGAGAAGAGGAAGGCGGGTAAGGCAGCAAGGGCAGCCAAAAAGAAGGAGAGGCGGCAGCGGCGCAAGGAGCGAAGCGTCGCGGCTAGGCTCCGTGCCCCGAAGTCCGCAGCTGTAGTGATCACACTACAGCCGGAAGCGGAGAAAAGGGGCGTGTCCTACCGCGACGTGCTTGCCAAGGCGAGGGCGGCGGTGAACCTCGACGAGCTCGGTGTCGCCGATGGCATCCAGATAAGGGTCACTGCGACTGGATCCCGGATGCTGGAGGTTCCCGGTGCGGCCAGCGGACCGACCGCTGACGCTCTGGCCGAAAGGCTTAGGGCGTCCCTAAATGCGGACGAGGCCCGAGTATCCAGACCCACCAAGTGCGCTGATATGCGCATACTGGGTTTGGACGACTCAGCGATGAAGGGAAAGGTGGTGGCCGCCATCGTTAGGACTGGAGGGTGCTCTGCCGAGCAGGTGAGGGTAGGCACCTTCCGTCCTGACTTTACGGGGATGCGAACCGTTACGGTGAGCTGCCCTGTGGCGGTGGCCCGAAAAATAGCCGGGGAGGGCCAAAGGCTCCACACACACACTCCACTAAAATAACTTAAAGTAATAAATTAACAATCAGTATAACCACTAGAGAGCGTATAGGCCGATTTCTTCAAAGCACACGACTCACTACTGCGGGCCGGGGGACGAGGGAGAACGCGCGGCTGCAATTGGTCAGTTCAAGGTCAAGTTGCGTAGGTATGCCTATCTTTAGGGCTGCTCTACTTCATTAAGGGAATAGACGATATCGTTAAAGTGGATTTTAACTTTATGAAAAATACTCAATTAAAACCACAGAAATAATATTTAATCAAAATCAATCAATTAAAAAAACATGTATACTGTTATTATTGATTTTTAAAATGAATTAATTTGGTATATGTTTTTCGAATTAGAGTTTTAGGGTCCTGATTGTTCTTTGTAAAAAATGTTAAACAAGCGTCTACATATTTTTGAATTATGCATCTTGCTAATTCAATGAAATGATTTGTTGATTCTATTTCAAATTGATGAAAATTAATATCCGGGAATAAATTATAACCAGTCAGAGATTTTAAAACCGATCTTATAAAATAATCAGTGTTATATTTCGAAGACAGCACTTTCGAACCACTGCTGATCGCCCTCTTAATATAAATTTCACAACGACGACTTCTATTACTGTGATAGATCCGTACAATAACTTATTTTTAGTGTCCTTTTGAAATTATAAGGCGTTTTGATTTGGTACACCAATTAGCGCTCCAATGCAAGTTTGGCATTTTATTTGCTTTATCAGAACATGGACAATGTAGCCGGCCATATATTCTACTACTTTTTCACCGAATTCAGAATTAGGTAACAGGCTTTCAAGGCCTGAAAAATCCAAGCTCTCAGTCTCAAGATCTATGTTTTGGTATTTATATCTTGTAGTAATATCGATGCGGTTAACTGCAGAAGTGCATTGCAAAATTGAAATTTGACCAAGAGCGCTGCAATTGCCACTACCACTATTTTTTATTTGCGCATAGGTCCAGGAGCTTCTTGTATATGCTTTCAAATACCATAGTACTAGAATTGTTGTTTGATCCACCGTGGCATCTAATACTTCCAAACAAGTCTTCCAAGTGGTCCTGGCTTATTTTATGTAGAGGAAGATATTTTAAGGCGCACTCTGAGTTCAGTGGTGCTATTCTGTAAAGATCCCACCGTGAAAATTTAGGTGAAGTGAGCGCACAGAACATATATACCCTAGAGGGAGTGAGCGTGATGTGAACTGTCATCCCTACTTAGGCCTCTGCCTCGAATTTTGCGGGCAGCGGCGCGGCGGCGGCGGCGGCGCGGGAGCGGCGCGGGCAACGCAGACCCGTTCTCGAAACCAGCGGGCAGATCGCGCGGCACTATAGCGGCATAGTGTTGTGTCGTCGAGATATTTGTTTTTGTTCGCGAACGAAATGTCTGAACAACAAGAATATTTTGTAGATAATCCCATTAATTACTAGTTATTTTATTAACATAATAAAACATTTTTATATTTGCCTTCAATATTTAGATCGTTTTTAATTTCTTCCCATACCTGATTAATTAGCCTCCTATTTTTGTGGTTCACATCTTTGCTGTTTCATATCGGTGTCCTATCAAAAATAGCTGAAATAATTTGTTCCTGCACGTCCGAGGACATTTCGATACGTCACAAAAATAAATTGCGCAGCACTATCAATGCAGACGCGCGGCGGTCACCGCTTGCATAGTATAAAGAGAGGAAGTAGGCTATCTCCGGCACAATCCGCGATATAATTGCCTACTGTCTCAGGGTTGTCACTTTTAGTTAAATTTTAATTCAGTGCCAATAAATTGGCAAGGGTCGGGAAGTTGTATTTTTTACTTGTATTGTCTGGGTACCTAAACGATGATGAAACCTTTCACGATGAAAGAAAGAGCGACGGGCCAGCAGACGGGCGGCGCGGGGCGGTGATGAGCACGAGTAAACGGTAGGTTGCCAAAGATAACACATATCTCTGTATAACTAATTCAGTGATCATTAGTCAATAAAGTTCAACAATGGTTTTCCTAATAAACACAGAAATTTATTCAAGATTCATAGCAGTATTGTTTATAAAAAAAAGCCAAACCCAAACAAACACACAGCAATACGTTCTTCTGCGATTATCACACATTTTTCATTCATTTAGCGGTGCCGAAAAGCCGTGACGCGCGAACCTCGTGCGATGTTAGCCCCGACTGGCGCGCTGCGAAACGGGCCGAGATTTGTTTAAGTGTGCGTGCGGCGACGCATAGATACTTTGGCGCACACATACAAGCCACGCGCGGTGCGTTTGTATGAAGATAACGTACTTCCTCTCTTTTTACTATGCCGCTTGACTGGAGTGCACCGCTTGTCGCCCGCTCCCGCCCCACTGGCGCGCCGGTGTTTTCGAGGTCCAGTCCATTTAATTTTACGCATAAAATCCTGCCGCTCCCGCGCCGCCGCCGCCGCCGCGCCGCTGCCCGCAAAATTCGAGGCAGAGGCCTTACTCTACTAGGAATTGAGCTCACTTCAAACTCGCTTCACCTAAGTGCTCACGGTGTGATGTTTACAGAATAGATCGGCTCCTGCCGATTCTTGGATGAGAGCAATGGCACTTTCTATACACACACACAAAATACTATGAATCCAGGATATCGAGGTGATTTAACCAGTTGAACTTTCTATTTTACTTTTCTTACAATTATGTCACAAAAATCCCGGAGCATACATCAAAAAAATACCAACGAACTGGGAACTTCCTCCTTCTTTTGAGTCGGTTAAAAGTAGATAGGTATTTTATTACAGTATGTGAATTGTGTATAACCTCGTTAGTACTGTGTCGACTATGTTGAAAATACCCTAGGCACACTGTTTTGTTTAACCTCCTGAGTCCGCCATATTTTTTTCTCACTATGTCTAAAAGGCCGACTGTCCTTTATAAAGAACAAAATGGAAGAGTGCCGTAAGTCCTGAGACTTTATTTTGTAATTACAGTGTTACCACTGCATATCATGATTTTTGCCAGAACATAAGTTTTTTGCAAGATTTTTTAATTTTTTTAACATGTTTTACTTTGACCAGCCATTTGTTCTTTAAAAAGTACTTCCGGTCATAATACACAAAAGTAGGAATTGAAAATTGTTCGTCTTATAGGACTCTCGGATGTGATAGGATATAGACTATCATAATAAATATAGTAAAACGCGGTTCTGTTTATGCTCAAAAATCAAATTATATTTTACTTTTAATAAGTTTTTAACAATTATGACAAATTATTACACATTGGCTTATAATATTAAAAAACTTAGCTAGTACACTTTGGTAAAAGTTACTTAAAATCAAAATTAGATAAAGAAGAATCAGATGTTCTTAACAAAAAATAAACAAAAAGTAGGTATGTACTCAAATTATTAACAAATTGTTTTAAAATAAGAGAAAATTATTGATACATGACTGCTACTATTACAATTCTTACATTAACATGAATACAACAGCAACACCTTCCTATACTAATCACAATAATTGGTAACAAAAAATCAGTCAGCTTGCTTAGCAAGTTATAGGATACTTCTAATTAAAAATATATTTCCTTGTGAAATGAGATCACGATATTAAACAATCAACTTATCAACAATAAAGAAAATCTCAGCCTAATCTCTTTCATGAAAGATTTTAAAACAGTTTCTTTTTGTTGTCAGACATAAAGATAAATTGCACCCAATACATTTAACTGAGGTCTTCTTGGTACAGCCTTGATTCCTGCAGTGATGTTGAAAAAATATCTGGCAAATGGTCGATTCCATGCTTTCTTTTTGCTTTTAAAGGTAGTGGTACAATAGGCGGTCGCCGAACGATAACATTTGATCGAGTTTCTGGAATACCGTCATCATCAAATGATAAATCTCTGTAAACATTATCATCAATGAGCTTTTCAGCAATTCGCATTTTGAATTCGCGTAATTGAAATAAAATAAATATTTTGTGAGGCAGTATTCCTTTCTTTAACTGATCTTGTTTGTAGTTGATCCAAGAATTAGTAACTACAAGGTCAATGAAATGGGAAATAAATCTAACAGTCCACTTTCTTGTTTTTGCTCTTGCTGGACAAACTGCCATCAGTCTATCAACCAAATCAACACCTCCCATGTTTCGGTTGTATTCTTTCACGACTTCTGGGCGAGAGACCTCAATATATGCTCTTGATTGCCTATTATATCTTCTGCAGTAATCGGTATTTTCCAAATCACGATTAACAAAATAATTTTCATCATCCGATACATCCTCGAAATCTGACTGATTCACTATATCACTAATTTGGTTTTCTGTCAAATCTGAAATGATAAAATACACGGGTGTTAATTTATTAATTAAAAAATTATAATTTTCCTACTATTTATGAATTTTGAAACGGTAATACATATATTAATATTTTAATTTACCCCGAAATGGTATTAACTTAGCGTGAGTGGCAACTAAAAAATGAGAATTAGGAGGTAGCATTAAACTATTACTATAAAAGCCGAAAGTACTTTAAAAAGAACACAAAATGGCAGGCTATTATTATAGCAAACACCGAAATACCTTTTAAAAGAACATTTTTTCAAAAGCCTAATAAACACGAGCTCTTGCCACTTTTTCGTAAAAACTAGTGAAAACAACAAAACATAACATATTAGCAATTTAAAAACGTAACTCAATACAAGATTGAACAATAGATAAGTGAGATATTCAAAAATTAACTTACTTCTACTCCATCGGCCTTCCATTTTCAACCACGCACGCCGTTAAAGTGAATGATTGTTCATTTTGTTATTGGCTCATTTGATTCCCGAACATTTGAGCATCTGAATTTTGATTGGTCAAAGAAATCAAATACAGCAGGTCCAACGTTACAAACGAAAAACTTAATTGTGTGTTAAAAAAGACATTCGGTTTTTATACTAGCGACCAGGAAAAAATGTCAGGACTTAGTGACGTATAATAATTTGTCCTTTATAAAGACCACGGGGACTCAGGAGGTTAATTAGTTCTCGGTGCCTCGATAGATGGCGTTGTACCAATATTAGACCACGCGGTGTTAAGATTCTCCGACGAATATATAAGGATCATATGGACTTAGATTAATGCCCTTTTTTCAAGCTGCGAAATATACCGTTGGAACAGGGTTGCTGTGTTTTATTCAAAGGCTCCCCTGGTTCCATCCGAAGCCCTGTGCTGACCCTGGCTGGACATCATCAAGTCGTACATGGTCCTTCGAAGCCGGATACACCAGTATCTGGGCACCTTAGCGGTGGTGCACTTTTTGCGTGACTGAGTCGGGGGGGTCTTCCGAGCAAGCAGACCAGCTCGTGAGGAGCTGCTGCATCAGGAGCCAGGGTTTGGTGGTGAATCCTGCCTTGGACTTCGAGACAGGCGCTGGCGCTGTCAGGATATTGGACCCGGAAGCCGCCTGAAGAATCGAGGGTGACCAGGTGGAGTGACGTTACGAGGTTGGTGCAATCGTGAGTGAAACAAGTGAAAGAAACGTGAGTGTTTGAACAATTTAAATTGGTGACTGTCAGAGTGAAAAATATTGCGGTACCCAGGTGGGTAGGTACCAACTCTAGCAATGCCAGAGTAGAATTCACGGCTTCTGCGATGCCTCGAAATCGGCATATGCTGCGGTCATTTATCTCCGTGTGATTGATTCGACGGGCAACATTCAGATTTCGTTGGTTACTGCCAAAACCAAAGTCGCGCCGATAAAACAAGTGTCGATTCCGCGACTAGAATTGTGCGGGGCAGTATTGCTGAAAAGACTTTTGCTAGAAGTAGCAAAGGTATTGCATATAGAGAAACAAAATGTGCGAGCTTGGACTGATTCCAGCATTGTGCTGGCTTGGCTTAATGGTTTGCCAAATAAATGGAAGATATTTGTCGCGAATAGGGTGTCAGAGATACTTACCTCGTTGGATCCATGGCAATGGTCGCATGTCTCTACAAAACAAAACCCTGCCGACTGCGCATCCAGGGGCATGCTCCCTGCAGAGCTAAGCAAGCATTCATTGTGGTTTCAAGGACCTGATTTCTTGCGGGAAATAAACATAAGATATGATAAATCCCAAGATTTGAACACTGACTTGGAGGCAGTTGGAGTCCATCACGTTGTAGAAGATTTGGATATCTGTGAACGATATGCAACTTTGACGCGGCTTACCAGGGTTATAGCATATTGTAGGCGTATGTTGGCAACAAAGAAGATCAGATCTGAAAAAATGTGGAAGGGTTATTTATGAACCGAAGAAATAAATGAAGCTTTTGAGACTTGCGTGAGATTGTGTCAGAGAAAACATTTTGAAGAGGAAATAAAGGCATTAGAAAAGAAAGAACAAATTAAATCAAAAAGTATTTTAAAAACATTAAATCCATTTTTAGATGTAAAAAATATTTTAAGGGTAGGCGGCAGATTAGAAGCATCCGAGTTAAATATTTCAAGAAAACACCCCATTGTTTTACCAAAAAAATCACATTTTACTAATTTAATTATTGCTTTCGGTCATAGACAAACCCTTCATGGGGGTACACAATTAACTTTGAATTACATTTATAATAAATTTTGGATCTTCGGAGCAAAACAGCTTGTATCCAGCCATATACGGAAATGTGTTTTATGCGTTAAAAACAATGGGCTTACCTGTAATCCACTGATGGGACAGCTACCCTCCGCTCGTGCCAAACCCTCTCGCGCATTTCTTCGTTGTGGTGTAGACTTTGCTGGACCTATTCAATTACGTACAGCAAAGGGACGTGGACATAAATCTTATAAAGGATATATATGTTTGTTTGTCTGCATGTCAACGCGTGCAGTTCATATTGAAGCAGTGTCTGACCTTACGTCTGAAGGATTTTTGCAGGCCTTCAAAAGATTTGTAGCGAGACGGGGCCATTGCCAGGAGGTGTGGAGCGACAATGGCACAAATTTTGTAGGCGCTGCAAAAGAACTGGGTATTCTCTTTACCAGGGAAAAGAATAGTATTTTATCGGAGATAGCGGACACTTTAGGGACTAATGGAACGTCCTGGCATTTTATTCCGCCTCATGCGCCCAATTTTGGGGGACTGTGGGAGGCTGGAATAAAATCGGTGAAATATCACCTAAAACGCGTCGTTGGCACTTCCACTCTGACTTACGAGGAACTAGCAACTGTGTTAGCTCAAGTGGAAGCGTGTCTAAACTCCCGGCCACTGTCTAGATTGGGAACCAATTCTGAAAATACGGAAATTTTGACTCCTGGCCACTTTCTGGTTGGTGAGCCTCTTGTTACGCCGCCAGATTATAATTTTGAAAATTCTAACTTAAGCTCGTTAAAGAGATGGCAGTATACCCAACGTATGTTGCAAACATTCTGGCGAAAGTGGTCTCAGGAATATTTGAGGCAATTCTTTTATAGACATAGATGGACCTCGGAAACTCCCTCTCCAAAAAAAGGAAATGTGGTTTTAATCAAGGAAGACGGTCTTCCTCCGTGTCGTTGGGTTTGGGGTTTAGTAGAGGAAGAGCATCCAGGTAATGACGGGATCGTACGAGTGGTCACTATTAAAACGAAAAACTCGATTATTAGAAGACCTCTATCTAAATTATGTTTGCTTCCTGTTACTGAATAGCCTATTTAATTGGTGTAATATGTTTGTGTATTTGTGTGGGAAGGAGAATGCATAAATAAGTATGCACGGTTGTTAAAATCAAATTGTTTTTTTTCTCTTTTTGTTGTTGTTACCATTTTAGTTTATACCTATACAATTGTTAATGCGACATTAGTTTAGTTGGTTAGTACGTAATATTTAATGTTTGTTGTTGCCTCAACTTGTTATAATATTAAGGTCAATTTATGCTTGCCCTTAATGGGGGGAGAATGTATAACCTCGTTAGTACTGTGTCGACTATGTTGAAAATACCCTAGGCACACTGTTTTGTTTAATTAGTTCTCGGTGCCTCGATAGATGGCGTTGTACCAATATTAGACCACGCGGTGTTAAGATTCTCCGACGAATATATAAGGATCATATGGACTTAGAATAATGCCCTTTTTTCAAGCTGCGAAATATACCGTTGGAACAGGGTTGCTGTGTTTTATTCAAAGGCTCCCCTGGTTCCATCCGAAGCCCTGTGCTGACCCTGGCTGGACATCATCAAGTCGTACAAATTGAATAAAAATAGTATTAATGCTATTAATCACACTTTATATGTGGTTTGAATTATTAAATTTTCAGGGTATCTCTTAATTCTCTGATGAAGTTTATCTTTGTGTTTTATATAACGAATTAGTCCAGGAGTAATCCAAGGTTTAATATTATAAAGTTTCTTATTCACTGTAGAAACTGTCGTGTTATATAATATTGCTTGTTGGACATGTTTTATTAAGTACGATAAAGCCAATAAAGCCGATAAAGCCATTAGTATCAGCAGTATTGTAGACTAAGCTAAAATCAATGTTGCATAAATCATATTCGAGTTTAGTTGTGTTTAATTTGTTTTTGGTCTGGGGACGATTTAGCTTAGGCAGCGTTAAATGCCCCGGGTCCGGCCCGGACGCACCTGGCGCCAGGTGTGCTGGTGGTCGCCGGAGTTGACGTCTATGCGCAACGCGTGCGTTGCTACGCGACGCCGGTACACCAGGCACCGAAGGCTCCATATCCGCCCTCCGGATACGGAAGCCATTCAGGCAGAGCTGTACGAGGGGTACAGAGCGGCGAAAACAGCCCTCCAAGCGCAGACCCTGCGGGCCACGGGTCTGGCCCGCGAGGAGTAACTGGAGATTCTGAACAGAGACCCGTGGGGACGCCCCTACAAAATGGTGCGGGACAAACACCACCCATGGGCTCCCCCACTGACGCAGTCTCCGGCCCCAGCTCGTGGAGGACGTGGTGAGCGCTTTGTTCCCTTCGCGAGGGGAACATACTCCCTCGCCCATAGCTCCGCCTCCTGCGGTGCCCGATGCGGACCACACCGCCGCCGACGACGATGCTCCGGAGGTAAGCGAGGTAGAGCTGAGAGTGGCGGTACGTAGGCTGAATACTAAAAATACCGCCCCAGGACCCGACGGCTTACTTGGAAATGCCTTGGAGGCTCTCGGGCCTCGACTAAGGGGGCTCCTAAGTGCATACTTGGAGAGGGACCGGTTCCTACTTCGTTGGAAGACGGGGAAACTGGTCCTCATCAAGAAGCCAGGGCACCCTGTGGACTCTCCGTCTGCTTACTTGCCCATCGTGCTGCTCGACGAGGTGGGCAAGCTCTTTGATAGAGTCATTGCAGTTTTACAGTCACCAGCGGAACAGTGTGAAATGGGCGGGAGTATATTCCGACGTGTACGGGTTGGATTGTGGTGTGAGGCAGGGGGGATAACCTCGCCCCGCTTGTTCAACCTGTACATGAACCAGCTGATCGGCGAGCTCAGCAGTGCTAATGCGGGTTGCTCAATAGGCGGAGTGCCTATTAATAACATCAGCTACGCGGATGATATGGTGCTGCTGAGCCCGTCGGTTGGGGGGTTGCGGAAACTCCTGCGCATTTTTGAGACATATGCTGGGACTCATGGGCTCAGGTACAATCCTAAAAAGAGTGAGTACATGATTTTCAAAGCTGGTACCAAATGTTTCTCTGTTATACCTCCGATCACTCTTTGTGGTGCTAGTCTGAACAGGGTTAACCATTTTAAGTACCTGGGCCACTGGGTCACAGATAACTTGTCTGACAATGAGGACATCGAGCGGGAACGTAGGGCGCTGTCGGTTCGCTGCAACATGTTGGCACGTAGGTTTGCACGATGTACTGAACAAGTAAAGGTGACCTTATTTATAGCCTATTGTCAGTCTTTTTATACGTGCAGCCTATGGGCCAACTATGTGCAGCGAGTATACAGTGCCATGCGCGTACAGTACAACAATGCGTTTAGGGTACTGCTAGGGCTGCCTCGGTTTTGCAGCGCTTCTTCAATGTTCGCGCAGGCGCAAACCGATGACTTTTTTGCTATCATTAGGAAGCGGAGCGCCTCGCTACTAAGTCGCTTCCGACGCAGCACTAACAGTATCCTGAGCGTTTTGTCCGAGGTGGTGGGACTCGGTGATGTTGGAGAGGTGGATGCACTGCATGCCAGTTCGTCACCATTTATTAAGTGATTATTGTTTTCTGTGCATTTTCTTGAAATTGTCTATTTGTTTCTGATTTTAATTAATATTAATTTAACAATGTAAATGTAAATGTATGTGATTTAAATATGTTTTGCAATTTAATTAATTAAATTTTTCAATTTAGTTTTATTTATTTAATTTATTTAGTTATAATAATTTTATTGTGACATTGTATTTTATTCCTTGGTTACTAACATAATTTATAAGTGGCCTTACTAACATAAATAAGGATCTCTGTGTCTGACTCAAATAAAAATTAAATTAAATTGCAGACCGCCTCGTCGGGCGGCTGGTGCAGGTGGGGCTGGATTTGGCGGAGAGCCAGTTTGGTTTCCGCAGTGGGCGCTCTACGATGGACGCCATCATGCGCGTGCGATCTCTCACGACGGGAGATGCTGTGGCCCGAGGTGGGGTCATCTTGGCGGTGTCTCTAGATATCGCCAATGCCTTCAATATCCTGCCCTGGAGTTGCATTAGGAAGGCACTCCGGTATTATCGGATGCCAACCTACCTCTGTCGAGTGGTCGAAGCCTATTTGACGGACAAGGCCGTCATCTATCCCGGTCACCGGGGAGAGTGGAACCGGCGAGAGATGTCGTGCGGTGTCCCACGGGGATCGGTCCTGGGGCCGCATCTGTGGGATATCGGGTAAGACTGGGTGCTATTCGCCGACTTCGCTAGCGGAGTCAGTCTAGTTTGCTACGCTGACGACAGGCTGGTCCTGGCGCAGGGGAGGTCGCACCAGGCGGTGGCTGAATAAGCGACACGCGGGGTTGCGACTATCGTCGAGAGGATCCGGCAATTGAGACTCGAGGTGGCCTTGCACAAGTCCGAGGCCATGTGTTTTCATGGTCCTCGGAACACACCACCGTCGGGTTCCCAAATAACGGTAGGAGGAGTTCACATCGGCGTCGAGTCAACGATGAAGTACCTGAGACTCGACAGCCGGTGGAACTTCATGGAGCATTTCCGACGTTCGGCTCCCAGACTGGAGCGGGCCGGGGCTACCTTGAGGCGGCTCCTGCCCAATCGAGGGGGTCCAAACGCCTCCTGCCTCCTGTCGTGCGGTCCATGGCCCGCCAGTTGAACGTGTCTCAGAGGATCATGGCCATCCAACTAGCCCGGGGATACGGCACGGTATCCGGTGAGGCGGCGAACCTCCTTGCCGGATTGCCGCCATGGGATCTGCAAGCAAAAGTCCTCACGCACATGTGGGAGTGGCGCGAGGAGGCAAAACGCCGGTTCGTAACTCCGCTGCCGCGAAAAGTCGCGGCACGGCAGACAGAGCTCCGGCGGGATCTCATGGCGTCATGGAGAGTGCGATTATCGCAACCAAGTGCTGGGTACGCCACAGTTCCGGCGATAAGTCCCCTCTTTGAGGAGTGGCTGGAGAGGCGTCACAGCGTCCTCACCTTCCGCCTGACGCAGATCCTCACCGGACACGGGTGCCTCGGAAAGTACCTGTTTCGGATAAGGCAGAAGGAAACGCCCGGGTGTCACCACTGTGTGGATCGCCCGGAGGACACGGTAGAGCATACGGTGGAGGTCTGTCCGGCTGGGGCGGAGCACCGCCGTGTCCTCGCGAAAGCGATCGGCAGCGGCGATCTCTCGCATCCGGCCCTGGTCCATGCCATGGTACGGAGTGAGAGTACATAGGAAGCCATCACCTCCTTCTGCGAGGCAGTAATGCTCGCGAAGGAGGAGGCGGAACGCGTGAGGGTGAGGCAAGCTTTGCGCCCTCACGCCCCTAGTCGCCGCAGGACGCTCTGGACGTCAGGAATTGACCGCCGATTCCCGGCCACTGTAGGCGCGGGCTTGCGGAAGGTGAGCAATGGGTAGCTCGCCGTCCGGTAAGGACCAGGCCCGAGTCGACGGCACGTTGTGTTCCACGCGCGCCTCAAAGAGATGTCAGCACTATTGACGGGGTCCGCTAGTGCCGATGCCAGCTAGGGTTGCGGGATGTTCGAAAGAGTTACCGTGGCCCCGGTACTGGCAACTGAAAGAACACAGGTGGGTTTTAGTGAGTAAAAGTCTGACACGCCCTCCCGCTCTGCCCAGAGCGGGAGAAGTCATTTGATGATGTCCCATCCAAAAAAAAGGGAGCCCCCGCATGCTACATCGACCGAGTTATCGACTAATGAAAATGAGCCATTATAATTGCACCATTTGCACCCAAATTTCCGATCACTGGGAAAAATATAACTATGAGAATTAAATTTTGATCGCACGCCTACTAAAGGGCGCCACAATTAACTGCACCCAGGCGCTAAGTGGGCTAGAGCCGGCGCTGATAATTACAATATTATAACGCTATGGTTCTTTTGGCGCGTGGCCAATATCGTAACTAACACTGCCATCTTGTTTTAAAACTAGTCCTGCATAAAGTTATATCATTATCATTGTATTGATCCAATAATGGGGGAGTTAATAAATCACACACATCCTGACAGGCGCACCCTGCCCCATGAACTGCTCAGATATACTGGGCCACTAGTATATCTGAGCAGCTGCTATGCCACCAATCAAGCACGTTTAGGCATTTTCTTTATCACTTTTCTGCGTGGCTGACACTGGCATGCGGTATTCTTGTTTGTGTGCCTACGAAAGAAAATTCAATTTTCTGGTATCATTTTCGAAAGGTTTTATGAATCTGAATCACACATTAATTGTTCATGCTCAAGGTTTTTAGTAGGTATGGTCCCTACATCTGATTCAAAACTTGCAGAAGTTGTCAATGCAAGTTTCTTGCAGAAGTTTAAGTAGATAACTCATACTTCAAATTGCAAGTGCACATTATACGTGCATGAAACCTTTGGTGGCAAAACATAAAACTAAATAATTTTTTTTTGTTAACCTGCTGTCGATGTCGCACTGCTGAGTAAAGGGTAATTTAAGTCACCTCTCAAAAGCAGAATGCACGTGCACGACGAACATCTCTATTTCTCATTGCTTGTAGGCGATTTCAGACTTATAGACTTAGAGACCTTCACAGTGTGACAACGGTGTCGTGATGTTGGTCACAAAATAAAACGGAACCTTAAATCTTGAATGTTTTCAGTCATTTTTATTAGGTAGGCAACTATTTAAATCTAAGCAGTGTGTGTGTGGTTTTTTAATTCCAGTTCATCCGTATCAACGTTGTTGGCTTCCCTCGTCCTCTTGTACGAGTTCTTCCAGATTTCATAAAAACACACCGTGGCTTGAAATCTGTAGCACACGAGAAGCGGGACTGACACGTGTGTAATGAGAGTCCAAGCCCATACACCATAGAATTCCATCTGTAGAATATAAAGTAGGAAGGTAATTATGAGTACCGACATCTTTTTCATGCCTACATTGCAGTCCGGCCGTCGAGAGAATGCGTCCCACACCTGTCAGTTGGCACATTCTAGTTGTATTGTATTATGGATCAAATTCGCAAAACATATATTCGTTAGTATGAAACTGACAGGTGTCAAGAACGCATTCTCTCGACGGCCGGACTTGTAGATTTAGATAACACCAGAAGAAAAAAATGGGCCAATCGGGCTTAAACTTAGAACTTGGACTAGTAGTTTTTTGTTTTAATATATACCAAACTGAAAGATTTTAATACTTGCGAGATATAGATCTGTGCATCTTACAAATAAACATCTAGATCAGCTTTCGTCGAAGGTTGAAATTACTTAAATATAATCGTAAACGATCGAAAACACTTCGTTACCTGCAGAGGATGAAACTCTGCTCTTGAATTTTTTACTCTGTTTATGAGCCATAGAGCAAAGTTTCCGACGAGAAGGAACGTTACTAGTTGTCTGCCCGGTCTTTGTCTGCCAGTGCCCGCACAGCGTCGAGACCAAGCATCCAACACTAGCAGCGTTTGGCATGAACTTTGAATAACAGCACATAGAGGTGATATTACCCTGCAAGTATAAAACTGTTCATACAGACTGGCCCAAAAAAACTTGACTTGCTCAATTTGCAAATGCCTAATTTTTACCTAGTTGCTTGTGATTCTCCGGGATATTGCTGAATTAGAAACCCAGCTCCGATGATTTGAAACAAGTAGTACAAGTAGACGCCACACTGCGTGACTAACAGCAGGGCGTGTTCTAGCGGCAACGCTGAGACAGCACGCTTTAGGGGCAGCGTCCGCATCCTTTGAATGCACGCTCCCGATCCGATGGTCATTATCAGGAACAGGATCGACTCCCAAATGTTTATCTGAACAGAACAAAACACGATGAATGGTAGGCTACACGCTCTTCATTTTGAGATCTGATTTTAAATAAAACGCCTATTACCTACGCCGCGTACCTACCTGCAGTAAAGCTAAATTCATATGTTCTGGTTTTTGGAACAGTCCGTTGAACAGCATTAGACTGACAATAGTGCCAGCCAAGACTGCTACTCCCATAAACAGGCCCTTATGTGCACTTCCACAGTCAACAGAGAAATGGTTGCTTGATTTGGCTCGAGCACAGCAATGCCGTTCTTTAGTAATAGATACGTGGTCTTTTATCGGTTTCTGGAAACGAAGGTTTGAGTTAATTCACTGACCTAATTAATGTTCCCAGCTATGATGCAGATTCTCGAAACCAATTAGACATATTTGAGGCCGGAAAGTAGGTCGAGGATGCAAACTGACAAGTTAATTCTAGGTACCTAATCGTAGAAGCTGTGTTATTGGTTGTGGAAATATTGTGATGTAGGTACTTTATTTAGTAAGCAAATTAAAAAAAAAGCTTTATTTAAAAAAAAAGTTGAAAACTGAAGTACTTATATTTCGGAGAGTTCTGTCTGTCCCGTATTTGGAAAAACAAAGAACTCACCGATCCTGGAACTGTACAGATATCATTCCAGATTACGAGTATGATTATGGAACAAAGAAGGCTGTATTCTACACCACACGGCCTCAAATAAGGGTTGACGCTCCGAATCAGAGGAGTGATCATATCAGACACGTTGCAGGTCCAACTGATATTCTGGGTCGTGACATTCAAGTAGTTTAATGTCAGATTTGATAAATAGTTGTCCTCGGTACCAATAGGCAGCTTTTCTTCTCGTAAGTAAGTTGTATTTTCCACATGATCCCTTATAAGTATTTTCGAAGGGCCAGTTACGTTGGCGTATCGAATGAATGCTGGGCGGTCATAGGCCATTGCTATGATGTCATCTCGTGTCTCCTGAACGACGACGTTCAGCCATTCGCAAACGTTTGTTGCTATTAAGTGCATGAGCCCGAATCTATCAAGCACCACCCCTCGCATGGGATCCAATATCTGGAAAAATAAGCTTGATTGAAAATTGGTTAATGATAAAATCTTAATTTTTAAAATGATTGGTATATCGTAATAATCGATAGTTTTTTTCTCTTTGTCGGTGTATCACCTGCATTACCTAGTAGGTAACAGGAGAATTAAACGTCTATCAGAATTTTTGGAATCAATCTGTTTGAACAAACATGATCCCCGCAAAATTACGAAAATGTTGTAGAACTTTGCTCCGTTGAGAAGCCACGATGCGGTTGAACACCAATTAGCGAGTGATTAGTATAATGAAGACTGTAAAATGAACTTAACCTTCCTCAAGACTCAAGCCACAAAACATTTCCCGTAGCACACAACCAAACTCCGTGCTTACTCAACTATTTGTGAAGTTGTATCGAGAGTCACGGATCTTATACCTAGAATAGCATCAATATCACGCCTTGTTTCCCCGAAGGGTTAGGCAGAGGTTACCTAGTTAGAGGGTTACCTAGAATAAATAAATTTTAGTCTATGTAAGTGTTACGTAGTCATTTCGATAGCGTTAGTAACCGTGTGTAGGTAGATGGCGAAGGTGTGGGTTCCCAGACGGATAAAATTGTTCTTGAACATTTCCGTGGAAATTCTTAATAGTAGCCTATTCCTATTTCTTATAATGGTGACAATGGACTCGCCCACAATGATATCTGCCTGAAAGTTGTAAGAATGGGGTGTAAAACAGAAATAAGTTACACCTACGCTTAAGCTTTTGGAGAATTCTGTGATTTGGTTGTATTATACAATTGGAAGACCTATACTTTTAAGTTGATTGAAACTGGGTCATTTCCATTTAAGTCACTAGGTGGATACACCTGTTTGGTCTGAGGTAATTATTTTTATTTGTTCATTAAAGAGATCTGTGTACTTTTATCAGAATGTAATCTGCCGAATGCCCGAAAAACTTCAAATCGGGAAATAAGCGCACGTAATGAAAACTGTTTGCTTGTTAGCGTCCAACAAAATATGAGCAACCACACAATAGAGAACTTCGTGACGTTCCACTTAGCAGCTGTTGATCTGACAGGTACTCCTACGGTCAAGGTCAACCAACTGATGGTGATCTTATTTCTTGCTTAGGTATCATCACACAATCGGTCAACTCACTTAAAAAAAAACCTCTCCTGTCGTCACAAGCTATACATATCTAATATTTATACAAGTTCTGCATAAATATTAGATACACGCACAATGAAGGGTTCCGTAGTTGGGATGAATGTATCCCAAGAACAAACCTAACATTGTAGTTGAAAAACATGTTCTCCCATACATTCCAACTGTAAATGTAAGTTTGTACGTACAATACTGAGAGATTTACCGTGTTATTTTAAGACCATAGACTTCTCATAGGTTTTACTGTAATCTGTTAGTATAGAACTATTTTCTGCATTAAAAAAAATGGCTCAGTAGGTAGTTTCGGAGATAGGGGGAATGGTAAATTTTCATTTATTTTCTATAACTTTAAAACCATTTAACTATTTTAAAATTATAAAAAAAACATATATATTTGAGACCCTCACAACAAGCCCTTTTATTTATTTGTTAAGTCACACGGTACAGTTGGCAAAACTTTTTTTAAATTTATCTTATTTACCTCCCAAAAGTGACCCCATATTCAAAATTCATTTATTTACGTTACATATTCGTGTTTGGGTTCCAGAAATTCATGTGTGTACCAAATTTCAACTTTATCGCTCCATTAGATTCGGAGCAAATTGGCTGTGATAGACGGACAGACAGACACACGAGTGATTCTATAAGGGTTCCGTTTTTTCATTCGGACGTACGGAACCTTAAAAGTTCATGACAGAAGGTAACAGAAAGATAACAGGTACTCAAAAGACCATTTCGGACACAATCTGCATGGTCTTCATTATGGCCTGACCAAGATTATGTCTGGACTTTTTTTGGAGAGAGAGATCTCTCATTTTGTTTCGGTCTTTCATCTCAGAGTAGTCGGATAGGAAACACCAAACTCATCTGGTTTCAAACTGAATTTATTTTTGACGTGTAAATATGTTTTTTTAACCAATTTGCAGAAATAAATATTCAGCATCATTTATGACAAGTGTAGCCAGTCAGCAAAGTTGTCAGCAGAGCTAAGTGACGTCATTCGTGCTACACCCGACACGTAAAGGTAGGTATTGTGTGTCATACAAGTGTAAATTAAACTAGTCGCACCCCGCGGTTTCACCCGCATAAGTCTCGATCCCGTGGGAATATTGGGATAAAAAGTATCCTATATCCTAACCCAAGTTATGGTCTACCCATGTACCAAATTTCATCCAAATACGTTCAGCCGTTTTGCGTGAAAGCGTAACAAACAAACAAAATCACTTTCGCATTTATAATACACTTCTGGACACATCTATTGGCCCACCTTAGAGTTTAGGTTTCGATGGCCCCTACCGAAATATGATTGCTAGATTGAACAAAAACTGTTGATGCAGTTTTAAACCTGACACATTTTACCATCTTTTTCGATCGTATTGTTTTAAATTTGAATTCAGAATACCATACGACATGGAGCTACGCCTAACAAGTCGGATATGCGCCTTGTTAAAGGCAATTGATTTTTGAATAAAAAACATGTTTTATCAAATAAAGGTTTAATTTAATAACGCGTGTTGCCTCCATGGGCATCTACCACAGCTCTCATACGATTAGGCATAGAGTTTATCAACCGCTCTATGAAATTTTGAGGGATCATCTCCCATTCCTCTTCTATGGCAGTTTTCAACTCCTGCATCGTCTGGGCAACTGGCTGACGAGCCCTAACACATCTTTTTAGCTCGTCCCACATCTGCTCAATGGGGTTCATGTCTGGGCTTCTGGTTGGCCAGTCCATAACTGTGATGTTCACATCCCGAAGATATTCCCTGACGATGCCGGCCGCATGGGCTCTTGCATTATCATGCATAAAAAGGAAATTTGGGCCCACATAGTCCGCGTATGGTATCACGTGAGGTTCTAAGCACTCACGAATGTACCTTTCAGCATTTAATGTTGGCAGCCGTGGTCCTGTAACAACCTCAAGTTGAGTTTTGCCGCTCGCGGATATACCGCCCCAGACAGTCCATGAGCCACCGCCATAAGCAACCCTCTCTTCAAAGCAGCATTGTGCGAAACGCTCTCCCTTACGTCGGTAGACCTTCTTCCTTCCATCATTGCCATGTAACACAATTTTAGACTCATCAGAAAAGAGTACACGGCTCCAATCTTGCTGTGTCCAATTTAAATGACTGCGTGCGAAATGAAGGCGCGCTGTTCGGTGGGCTCGCGTTAGTTTGGGCCCATTAGCTGGCTTGTATGGTACCATATCGCGTTCTTTTAACCTTCTCCGAACAGTTCGAGCGCTCACAGATACTCCGTGGAAGTCGCGAAGTTGGTTTTGTATCTCAATGGAGGTAAGGTGACGATTTCTCAAGCTGGTCGTCACGATGAATCGATCCTGCCTTTCAGTTGTGACCCGAGATCGTGGCCTTCCTTGGCGACGAACAAAGCCGCTAGTCTCTAGGTACCTGCGATAAACATTTCGGACCGCAGATCGACTTAAATTAAGTTGAGCACTCACGTTTCTTTGGCTGTGTCCGGCCTGAATAAGTGCCACAGCTTGGGCGGCGACTTCAGGTGAAGTATCCATAGATTATTGATAGAACCTCACCTTAATGTTAAGAATAAGTAATGTTTGTTGCAAAACCAAAGATATCAATCACTTTTTCAAGAATTAAATCCAAGTAAACCAATAAAACCAAGTTTTCTTAGTATTCGATTGTTTGATATCAACAAACAGGCTCCAAATTGTCTTTTGTTTCTTTAAATTCTGTGTTCGAAATTCAAAAAAAGACTATTGAATGAAATTGTGAATGTGCCAGGTTCAAAACTGCATAAAAACTTTTTGCTCGACCTAATATAAAATTTTAGCTAGGACCAAACGAAACTGAAAATACAAGGTGGGCCAATAAATGTGTCCAGAAGTGTATTAAGTTAGGATTGTCCTCCACTTGAGGGAAAAGAGTAACCGTGGAGTTTCTTGCTGGTTCTTCCCCATAGGAAACGATCAATTGGAACCGTGCACCTAGCTTCTGACGTTTCAGGTGCCTGTGTAGGCTTATGTGAAATAAAATATTTTGAATTTGAATTTAAAATATTTCAATGTAAATTTCTCACGTTTTTTGCAAATTGTGGCACTGTTTTAAGACTCTCACACAAAACTGCGATGCGATGCGAATTCGCAGTTTTGTGTGGGAGGTGCCCTTACTTTGTTGCCGCAATTTGCAAAAAACGTAAGTTTGAAATTCGTGGGCGATCTTGACGGATCCCCCTTAAACCCGTTTATTTTCTAGTATATTTTCAATCATGACGAAAATAGAAAATTATCATCTAGCCTTTTCCCTTCCATGTAGGGGTCGGCTTCCAGTCTAACTGGATGCAGTTGAATACCAGTATTATGGAGGATATTTAATGGTAGTAAAATTATAACAAACTATAGCGACCCACCTTTGCACGGTTTTTGCGACTTGCCAAACATCGAGATTTCTATAATAATGTAAGCTTAATATTAATGTACTAGCTATGCCCCGCGACTACGTTCGCGTGGAAGTTGTAAGATACACAATATACTAAAATAACAGCCACATTTTAATAAAACTCTCTTGTCCCCCGACCCGCCGCGTTGCATCGCCCGCCCGCGCTATAACTTCGTTTTCGCTTAGCGTTCTTACAGACTGTTTTCTTTTTGCTCGGCTCCAAAGGCTTGTAGCGTGATATTAAATATATATAATCATCCTCGAGAATTGGGCTTTCAAATGCAAAAATAATTTTTCAAATCCGACTTTTTGTTCACAATTTCCTGGGGTTTAATTTTTTTACGCGAAGCCCTAATTCTTTTTCTAAAATAAAAATAACCTAAGTTACGCCTTATAACATCAGGTATATGCCATTGAAAGTCCCGTCATAATCGCTCCAGTCGTTTCGGAGATTAGCCGGAACAAACAGACAGAAAGACAAAAATTTAAAAAAATGGTTATTTTGTTATAAGTACCGTATATGCTTACATATGCATTTAGTAAAAAGCTGTTATTTTGACATTACAAACAGACACTTCAGTTTTCTTTATTTGAACGGATTATACACATAAACCTTTGGGAATAAATTCTCTAAATGATCACACAGTCAGACACAAAAAGCGGCTTTAATAAATATGTAGGTATAGAAGTTCAATGGGATTACTACTCACATCTGTATACGAAAATATGAAGACCGTTTGAGCTACCAAGTACAAAATCCTGAAGGCTGGTTTCATGGCCACGATAGCCATCTGGCAGTCTCCCGAGAGGTCGAAGTACCCTCCGAACTGCAGACACGAGTAGATGATGGATCCTACTCCAAATCCTGCCACACCCATGTGCAGGTAGAAACTACCGTAACGAGTGCGTATCACGTTTTCTGCAAAGAATTTTAGTAATATTAATTACAGGACTGCCTCTTTGGTCTAGGGTCGCAAGCGCTGAGCATGAGGTCCTGGGTTCGACTCCCAGGTCGGGCAAAGTGTTATTGAGTTTTTCTATCAGGAACATCTCAATAGTAGCCCGGAGCCTGGATTTGTGCCCGGTCGATGGCAATAGGCTCGCCCCCTATTACATGGGACTTAAACAAAACTGGCAAAGTTATACTTAACTACATACTTACTTATTTTGACTTAATTAAATTTGATTAATTGCATTTTTTTTTAATAAATTTATTTAATATATTTCTCGGGACCCTAGGGTCCCGGACCTTTGAAAGGCATATGAGGGGCCGAAGCCAACTCGCAGAGGCCCGTTAGACGCTTTCAATGGAAATGAGGCACCAACCGACGATTATCCTTGTGCGTACTATGCAAGTGCACCCAAGGACAACTCCCGGTTGGTGTAGGACTATTGCAGGATATGGAGAAAAAAAAATATTGGGCTATGGGTTTGGATGGCTAAAGTGGACTGGTTATCTAAAACTATGGAAGGACTATGGCCCCTGCCTGACCAATGTTTGATAAATACAATACACGGATAAAATGGCAGGGGGTGACTTGCACACTCAACAATGGGCCCCCGGAAACGGTCGCTAGCACATAGTGTCGTAGCGACAAGGGGGCAACATGTCTTGAGGTGCTTAAGAGGAGTGGAGAGGTATTCCACGGCTATCAGGACAATCCCGGAAGTACGGTCAAGATCCCTACCAGCATCTTACTGGACTACTTCCTTCCTCCGAGCACGTTTGCTCTTGTGAATCTCTACTCAAGCCAGCCAATAAAGGCAAGAATGAGGTGGGAGGTCAGTTCTCGTCAGTGTTCACTCCAGCCGGCCAATAAAGGCAAGCCAGAGATGAGGAACATGACTTCTCCCGGGAGATAGGGTACGTGGGGTCGCTACTGCCCAGCAGCTCGCCACATGCTGCCCTGCGGGTTTCTGTATCTCTCTTGGTCTGGCTCCTCATCCTAGACCTGTTCCGGCAAAGAAACCTCCACCGGCACAGACCTAGAGTTCGGAGCGCGCAAGCCCCATCACGACGTCAACGTAGAGATACGGCGATGGGGAAAAATTTATTTTATTATTAACTATTTACTATTTACATAATTTAAAAACTAACAGTCTTAAAATAATAATAAGTACAAGTATTTAAAAAAGGAGGGCAAATAATCAGAGGGCATCAAAAAATTCATAAATTTATTGCATTGATTTGATTTAATTTTATATGATTAATAATTGATGTAAAAATGTTTTGGCAATGGGAGTTACCTGAGAATAATTTATTTTATTTTATAGGTACACCTCTGCCCAAACCTTCGGGAAAACAAGGCGTGATGTTAAGAGATCATGATTCCAAAATATTCATGTAAGAATTAGATTCTTTTAAACACTTTTATACAATTGTTAATATTTTCCCTGTAAACGTAAGCGTTCAGGTACAAGTTTTCAGAAGCTGAAAATATGAGTACTCACCATCTTTATCTCTTCTAGCTAATCGAAGGTGATAAAACGTATACCCCAAGAAGAGCATACTGACTATGTATAAATACATTGTGAACACCTGAAATATTACAAAAATTATAAAATTGCAAAACTAAAATTATAATTATATTATATTATTATTTACTTGTTTAACTGTAGTTCAGATCGTAGCCCATAGGCCCGTAGGCCCGTAGAGGCGTAGACCCCTCGTAGCACTTGCTACGGGATAGCTACGACCCTGACATACGGGAATGTTTTCGTGAATCTTAGTCGAATCGTGATACAAACTGATGTACAAGAACTCTTATTTTTCTTAGAAATATTATTTTTTTGTTGAAAAGTTATTTACTTGAATTACTTACACATATGATACTTTTCTCCTTTCTACTAATAGGTTGAATAACAAAAAAGAAATGAAATGAGTTATGGTTTATATGAGATAACTCGTGCAAAACATATACATACGAGTATATTGTGAGAAATAGTATGTTAAAGTTTAGTTTAGCTACTATTTTGTGTAATGATAGGTTTTTAAAACTCCCATTACAGCTTGTATAATTATAAAATTAACATTACAAATGAATAAACTATACTATTATGTAAATCTATTGCCGATCTAAATATATTCTCTAATTTGTTTGTTTTGCGGGCTCGAAACTAGAAATTTTTTGCGCGGATTTGTCATGCAAACAAGTACCAATGTGAATTTTTCAATTCATTTGTACATTCTGAGTTTATCTTGGACATTACTGATATTAGTGAAGGCTAAACATCGCAAGGAAACCTGGACTTATAGTAATTAATATAAGTCTGAAATCTCCAACCCGTCTTGAGCAAGCGTGGTGAACTGGTAATCAATAAATAAATAAAAATAAAAAATAAAAATCTTTTATTTCGGACCCATAATTATAGTCTATCAATGCTCATGCCTTCTCTGTATGAGAAGAGGCCTATGCTTTGCAGTGGGACAATAATAGGCTGGTATTATTATTTTTCATTTAAATATTTCGCCTAGTTTGAAGTCTTTCGTACTTTTTCATTTGAGAAGAGTGGCTAACTTGTTGTTATGTAAGTAATAAACCTTTTATGTGCCCTAGTCCTTAACCTGGACACAATATTTTTCTTGTTTAATAATTTACTTGTGGGTCTCGAGTAGAATAGTCGTAGAGTAGTGCTCTACGACTATTATTTTTTTTATCAAAAAAATATTTATTATTAATTGTTTTGCTTGGTACACACCCTTAAATCACTATTTAAGGGTGTGTATCAAACAAAACAAATACCAACAAACTCATTAAAAGTGGAATGAATGCGTATCTTGTACATATAAACAAAGAAAACCGCGCGAGGCCCCCGATGCACAACATACCTATCTATGATTTTTCACAGTATGACACTATATAACTTTTAAATTATCATACAGGTAGGTACATACTTACATCAGATATAACATTAGTATAAACTTCATTTTGTATGGTGCTCGTTACTGGCAAAGCTATTCCTAATACTATTAATAATTTAGCATAAAACGCTGACAGGACCACGGTCATCGATTCACTGAAACAATATGATATATTGAATCAATTAGCTGTAAATAACCTAAAACACGAAGCTTGTGAAAATTAATATGACGCCAACAAAATTAATGAAAATCGTTAAGGTTTAGTTAGGTTGCCATTACCTATTGTTTAGGTTATCCGGATTAGGTATTTTAGTGAATGGTGTACGAAATTAATGAATTAATTGCATACTCTGTTGCTCTATTTTAGTTTCGAATTTGACGCTATTTTAGGGATTTGTAAAGCCAATTAATTTGAAATATGTATTACTTCTCAACGGCAGCATGAAAGTTTCAGAAAAGCTATTTCTAAAATTTATGCGGATATGGTTCCCTTTTGGCGTTTCTTCCTTCGCGTTTTTTAAAAGGCGGTTTTTAAAAATTCAGGTACAAATCGACTGGCAAAAAGTTCAATCAAATTGGCGTCGCTTTGCCGTTCGCTTGCGCAGAACTGCTGCCTACATGCAGTTATTAGATTACATGTGATAACTCAGCACTTACTCGCCGTGTGAGAGCGGTTTTCTTCGGGGAATGGGCGTGGCAATGTGTTCCATGCTGGAACTGGAACTAGTTGGCATCACCACGCTGAGACGAGGTAGCGAGTGCGGCGGGTGTTCTCTGAAAACATAGGTAAAAGTTAATGAACTATATTAAAATGTAATTATTTAATTAACTGCTTTTCAACCTAAAGTAGCAGTACTTAAATATTATTATTCTAAACTCATGGGAATATTAGGATTTTTAAAAGGAATGTAGGAAAATTAAAAATGTTTTCGTGGTTTTATGGATGTATAAAGAAACCTTAACAAGTATAAAAAGGAAGACTTTTAGATATTACACGACAAAAAACCATCCTTCAAAAAGCTACACACAAATGATTAAACGCGACACTATTAAAGAGAGCTGAAAATAACTCACTATCTAATTACACGAAGCCGCTTACAAAATAAACATAGAAAGCAAATTCCGTACATAATAATATTAAAACTGTTACATAAAGCGGTGTCGATTTAACGTAACACCAAGTTGTTTTGTTTGAAGCGGCGCTTATCTTCTAATAGTGGGTTTTAATGAACCTCCTCGCCACCCTTGCCGCCTTGCCTCACCTTTCATCTTCAGGCACCGCGACGAGAGGCTCAGACGGCCGTCGCCAGTCCCTCGATGTATTCTGATTAGATTTCTCCTTATTTTTCATCACCAAATCCTTTTAAACACCTTTCAAAACCCGCTTTTAAATAGTCCACCTTTAAAGTTTTTTACACAATTATTGTCTTAGATGTTGTGCGTTGTAAAGCAAATCACGAACTGCTCAGCATGATACAAAACGCAACGACAAGTCGCAACCGTGTGTGTTAGTAATTAGTTTCTAACTGTGACAGAGTTGAACTTGTACTTATGAATATTTGGTACATTTGTATTTGTGCTAGAGAACTTATTATTTTGTTAAAAAAAGCATTGCATCAAAAAGATGTGGTAATGAATATATTTTCTAGAATTTTCCGATAAGACAACCGAAAACAAGATGAATCATGTTTTCAGTAAATCGCAAAGCATAATGAAATAATGGCTTCCTCATACAGCCTTGTGCGTCGTTTAAATTGGCACTTTGCATAACTTGTTCAGGTTTTCTAAAAAACTATTTTGGGAAACTCATAAATTCAGAAACATTATTTTACGAATAATTTAATAGTTTGTGGTGCATTTAAGATTGAGTTGATTCGCTATCGGACCCTATTTCAATAACGAAAAGATATAAAATTATGGGTAAAGATTGCTAAGCTATAATCATCATTTCAGCTGAAAGACGTGCACTGTTGGACATAGGCTTCCCCCAAGCGTCACCACACTGACCGGTTCGTCATTGAAATATGGAGGTATTTTTGTCCAATAACTCCTTGTCTTTCTTTTGTAAGATTTGACCGAAGCGCGCAAAACAAAAATATAAAATATCTTTGATCTTTAACTACTCCTGAAAGTATAGAGTGCAGAGTTTCGAACAGTTAATTTCAACAATACCCTTGAACTGTTAACAGAGACATCTTTGACCTCCTTACAGGTAATCTCATAACAGCTCCTACAGGTACCTAGCAAAGCGATCAATACATAGAGATGCAACAATCGGCACAGTTCATAACAATACGCTCTGCCTATATACCCTGCACACCCTCTGTATAGCGTTCAATCAATGCTGAAACAGGTTTACTGAAGGGAAACCTGTCATTGTTGTCTACCGGGAACTCTGAACCGATTAATAATACATACTACTACCGGCTTTGGCAATAAATGCTTTGAAAGGGATTATATTGTTTGTAGAGTTTAAAGAGACAAAAATACTGAAAAAAAAAATTGCGTGGACAAGAGTGTAAAATCATCCGCCTAGCCTTTTCTAATAAGTAAGTTAACATCCAATCTGAAGGCCAATTCCCGTAATTAAAAACGTTCAAAATCTAGTCACAATCTCATCGTAACGACAATAAATGTCAAAAATCCCATACAATTTCTGACAGATTGAGACTGAGATTAGAATGAGACCGTTCTTAAAAATACGGGAATTGCCGCCTGTTTTAGTTCCAGGACAAAAAAGAATAATATAACGTAATTGAGGGTTTACTATACTGATGTAACGCTAGGGTTTCTTAAGACTATCCGCAATTTACCATCCAATGACGTCACTGAAACGTTATTTATGTAAGTTGGTGTGTTTTCCTAGAGAGCATTTTTGACACCGTAAAGTCAAATCCCGTTGCCCAAAGATTTGCGTCGCGTAAAAGTGTCCATACTGAGAAACACATTATTAAATAGCGTTTCCATGACAATCAAGTCACTGCGTCATTATGTGTCAGAGGTGTCAAAACGAAACAGTAACGCGATTATCTTTTGACGCGGTGTAGCGAATCTAACGATTTAAATCTTTGCCGCTGCCATTATTTTCATGACAGCCATCACAGCGGCCGTTAAGTGAAGGGCACCGCTCTTCTAGGAAACCGTAACTGTCAAAGATTTTTTTAAATCTAAAACGTTTTTCAGGATTCGTGCAATATAGCTAACTGGCATATGAATATACACACTTACATGATGTTAGTAACTTATTAGTAAGACAAACGATAATTAGCAAGTATCTACGTGGCAGTGGTCGACACGTTTTCTTTGAAGTAGCTATAACTATAGGTAGATCGTGACAGATTGTAATCATGATGACGTGACGTCACCGAAATTGAAGAGATTTGGAATAGTTTAAAAGAAAAAAAAATGGTAGGTAAATGATGGCCCGGAAGTTAAAGGACCGAAGTGTTCGAGCCTGGCAAGTGCCAATGTGACTGTCTACATTTCATACACTTTCTAAGTTAATCTTAACGACGTTTTTCTCGTGAGGAAACCTGGAATTGTAAATAGTCTGAAATCACACACACGCAAACGACGACGTTTGTGTGTGTGTGGTATTGAAGCAAAAGATTTCACTAGGAGTTTGCCTTACAGTGGGATCTAATTCTCCCACTGACCTCACAAAGTAGGTATTACTTTTAGATGAAGTTTGCTTCAGATATAAGGTAATAACTACACATGGAAGAAAATGTTAATAAACATTGCTCAGACGATTTTCATTATATTTTCATCTATCTTATTTGTCGAGTCATGTCCTAGAAAATTGCACGTTTATTAACTACTCAAGAGTAAAATTGTACATAAAAATAGTCCTATAAATAAAATATTGTAGCGCTAAATATTCATCGGTTAGAGTCGGTAAGATGTTGTCCTCATGGGTAATTAGCGCGGGCGGTGTCACTTTCAGACGGGCCTCCTAACGAGCCGGCCGTATATATGCAGATGCGATTCTGCATAGCTACCCTCTGCTCATCTCTAAGCGATTAATTAGTTCCCCATCTCAAAGGCACCTTACATGACTTTTTTTCTACGATTTCTGCAGATGTCGGGATTTAAAGTTTTTTTTTTTGAAGTCTGGACTGTTTTGACTGCTGATACGTTTTCCCGTAACAGAAAACGACTAGATTTAAGTAACAGAAAAATCTCAAGATGTGAAAAATCCTATACCCCTGTAACGAGACGCGTAAAAAAAAAAACGTGTGCCGTCTCAGACCCCCGTCAGGAACGAAGTTCCTTCTCAAAAAAACAAAATTTTCGCAGCCGCCATCTTGAATTTACATTTTGATCTCACTTTCGACTTTAGCACCCTCGAAAACTATGAAAACGACACCTATTACGAAAAATTTTAAAATTTTCGCAGCCGCCATCTTGGATTTTCATTTTGAGAAAATTCACACTTTCTAGAGAGAGAGAGAGAGTGTGTTTACAGAAAGTGTGAATTCGAAACAAGAAAGTCGCATGGAGGATACAAGCAAGAACGCTTTTTCACGTGATGATTTCTGCCACCTACCGCAAGTCGCGTAAAAAACTTCGTTCCAAAAAGGCAAGTATGTATGACACAGCTTCCATTTTTATTAAGAAGTAAAAGATTGTAATAAAATGGTTCATTGCGGTTAACAAATGCTTTCAAAAGTTAACGATGCGTATAAATAAATACCATATTATTAGGCTCCGATATTAACTACTACCTATTGTGTAATGAAAAACTGTTATCAAAATACCAAATCAATGAACCTTACTTGAAGGTAATTTAGTAAAACAGTGAAATATTGTTCTAAAGAGACAATAGCGAGATTATGTTTTAAAAGAGGCGTCTTTTAAAAACATGTATGAACTACTCTTCCAAAAAGCAAACATGCATTAATGAGAATGACGACACACAGCGCCTTTTGTGTGTTTGAAGTTTAATTATAACACTGAAAATGCATACAAACCTGTTGTGGCGAAGTTTTCGTTCTAGAGTGGTGCTTGTCTGTCTGATGGGGTGGTAGTGATGTGCCCCATGCTCGTAAAATGACCTCGAGTCCCGCCGGTCGGGCGTCCTATGAATTTATATTTAAAAAGGTGATATGGTTTTTTAAATCAAGGCCGAGGGTTTCCTTGCAATTTTATTAGTTAGACTGACAGGATGATAGTGTTAGTAGTCAAATAGATTTGAGCCGAGCACAGTTTTGTATTTTAACATATTATGACCTGTTAAAAATGTTGACGATATACAGAGATTATTACTTACTATTTGAGTCCTCCTGAACTAGTCACTATATCACACACTAACACACTAGGCTTATCTACTGCATATCTTGTGTTTGTGTGCATTCGTAATCTACATTTAAATATTGGCTTCTCTAAACTGTCGTTAAACTGTTAATATACCTAAGGTCAACACGTACAGCCAGTCTTAGTTTCAGACTTCTAGAGATAATTTCCTTGCGTTTTCTTATCCACGGCGATCTTAGCTACGCACTGAAACTGGGTCATTTGTCTCAATATATGTGAGATCGGGACTGGATCAATTGTTTTTTCCAGTAGTAGGTTTTTCTAGTAGCCGTTTTATATTTTATTCATTGCAATTTTATTTACCGATAAAAAAGATAAGGATTTTTATTAGATACTTAGATAGATAGAATACGCTTCTCTTCTTGTTAAACAAACACAAGACTGCCAATGGACAGAGCAATTTATAGGAATGGAGACAAAAGAGGTGCAAAAGTTCAAAACTAGACGTCCTTCATGCCACTCTCTTCGATAACTAGCTTGTGCCCACGGCTTCGCCCGCGTGGAGGTAGAAAATTATCCCACGGGAACGTATTACCGGGATAAAAAGTATCCTATGTCCTAACCCAAGTAATGGTCTACCCATGTGGCAAAATTCATTCAAATCCGATCAGCCGTTTTAGCGTGAAAGCGTAACAAACAAACAAACTCACTGCACCAATAACATTTTCAATGGGTTTTCGTATAGGGCAACGGCAACTACTAGGTATCTATCTTTGTATGTGTGGCCCGTATCATCATCATCATCTGCCTAGCCTTTTCCCAACTATATTGGGGTCGGCTTCCAGTCTAACCGGATGCAGCTGAATACCAGTATTTTACATAGAGCGACTGCCTATCTGACCTCCACAACCCAGTTACTGGGTAATACGATACCCCTTGGTAAGACTGGTTGTCAGACTTTCGGGCTTCTGACGACCCGTAACGACTGTCAAAGATCCACGAATGACAGCCGGGACCAACGGCTTAACGTGCTTTCCGAGGCACGGAGGAGTCTCGGTATGTAAAGATGGTCACCCATCCACGGACCAACCCCGGCAAGCGTAGCTTAACCTGATGGATCGACCCATGCGGCTGTTATTACTTAGCCACGAGCTCCTCCGTGGCCCGTATCACAATGAAGTAAATAATAACAAGCATTTACAATTTTAAATCACTTTTGACTCGCAAAAAGTATCATTACGCGCTTGAAAATCGTCATAACATTATAAATAAACAAATAAATTGTATTAAAACGATAATTAAAAATTGTTTCTTTACATACCATTCTACATCTTCTTCAATGACGTTGTCCATGACTGACAAGTAAAATGAAAATTGTTAGCACTGAACACAAAGACTGGGACGAGGATAAAACATTATAACTATCTGAGATAGCCTTTTTTATCTTGACACGAAGTTAGGCGACAAACTCTCTACGTGGTGACGCCTTAATACTTTTAATATGACTGGACTTAACGTGTACTTATATTTTAACGGTGAGTCAAATTATGGTTTGTTAAATACATATTTTGGTGATTAACTTCATCTGATAAGATTTTTCTTGTTTGCCTTAATTTACATAGTTTTATTTTTGTCTCCAAGTCCCATTGAAACTACGATATGTTTGGGCGACGCATGTAAATAACACTAAAGTCTGATCTCCGTCCGTGACTTACTAGTGATGCACTTTTGGTTTGACGACTGAGCAACTGAAAAACAAAATAATGCTCATAATTTTCTACAATTTTAGGACTATATTTTGAGCATTTTTTTTTCATTGTCTGTGCATTTAAGTACTGTGTCTCCGAGAATAAAATTAGTTTTGAATTTAAAAAGTAGTAACTGTAAATGAAGCAATTTAAAATAATTACACTGTTTGAAGCAGAGTTGAGGTAAACTAATTATGTATTGATGTCTGATATTGGTTGATGACAAAGGGCGAACAGTGTTAATTGCGTCATCGGGGCCAATGTGTCAACAAGTCTTTATATAAATTACAAACTCGGTAATGTATCTATTGACCAGGTTTTAATAAGCTGGAATTCAAGTTCGTTATCCTTTTATAGTAAGGCCAATAGGCATAAACATACCTAATAGAACTGAAGTTAGGAAACAGACAGACGGACGAACCGCACTGCTTTAAGGGTTTCTTTTTTACCATTTTGGTACGGAACCCTAGCCTAAGTACAACGGGTGAAAAAGAGTACAACGGGTAAAAAACAGTACAACGGGTAAAAAAGAGTACAACAGGTAAAAAAGCGGCCAAGTGCGAGTCGAACTTACACACGAAGGGTTCCGTGCAACCGTACAATATTTTCTAAAAACGCCGAAAAAACACGTTTCATGTGTGGAAAAGTTAACTAAAGTTAGTTTTTTCTTATTTTTATTTCAAGTGTGACATATGACAGACTGACAGACAGCGGAGCCTTAGTAATAACACAGTTAAAAAATTCGTAATGCGGCTGACGTTTTACTTTATTGCTGTTTCAATGGGTGAGAATATATTATAACCAATATGTCTGGATTTGTATCCGATTGATGGCAATAGGCTCGCCCCCTATTACATGGGACTTAACATAACTAGCGAAGTGTGGGTGTACTTTAAGTACACCTCTGCCTAATCCTTCGGGGAAACAAGGAGTGATGTCATGTATAATATGCATTGTCATTCGTGGTGGCTATGGCTAGGTTTAAAAAAAAACAACTACTTATTTTCTTTTTGCTTGCATATCTATGATGACGTCGTGCATGTGTTTTTGTATTTTTGTTCTGTTATCTAAAGCAGAGCTTATGAATGAAGTATCATTCTAATCTATGAACTGAACTGTGACTGAACTGAAATGAACTATAACAGCGATGAACGATGTACAGTCCGGGAAATTAATTGTTTATCAAATTGATTCACTACACCAATTTGCCATGTTAAAGGCATTTCATACAAATGTCAAAGAATTATAGTTGGGATTTGAATATACGGACAAATTAAGTTGGTGGTCAATTCGATAAACAATTAAATTTCCTGGTCAATTAAATTTCATCGGGTAGCATCAATACGTGATCAAATGATTTTCATAGCGTTCATAATAATATTTCGGCGGTTAAAATTTATTGTTTTTTTTTAATTGTCTGGTTAGTGTATAACCTGGTGTCATAGTTTTTATGCCACCCATGGGCCTCTGACTTAGCTTCACATGCCGTCGAGAAATATCTATCAGTCATGTTTTCTCATGATGTTTTGCTTCACCGTTATTTAAGCATGTGATAATATTATACAATACGCACATGAATTTGAAAAGTCAGAGGTACCTTGGGTTCGAACTGCACCTTAATTGCGTAACACACTATCAATCACAATCTGAATTATTTAAACGCAAATTGCTAATCCATTGCTTCATAAGTTCGAAAAAATTTTCTGCTCAACAACGTAAATAACGTAATGAATGTTGTTGAACTGTCAAAATGAAACCGAATCCTACTGTAATGTGTTACGCAATTGCCTCGCTGGAGACCTACGACTTGGCAGTCTACAGTCAACTTTTGTAATTACTGCATTTTAGCTTAGAATTAAAAGGTATTTTAGAAGGAATTACAAAAAACTGACTTATTTCGATTCAAAACATTTATTATGATCAAATCATCATACATTGTAAATTAAACAGAGATTCAGGTACGAAATATATTTATTTATTTTAACACACATTTTTTTTTATAACTAATAGGAAATAACTTACAATCATTTCAGTTTATATACAGGGAGTAAGGGACAGCCCTCCGCAAACTAACAGGGTATATTCAGCTCCTTATTTTGAATCATATTCCACCGAAAATATTCTCAGGAAAATTGTAATATTTTTTATCGTATTTTCAGTTAACATTCCTTTATTTCAATGTAAAATTACGTCCTCTATACGCAGCACTCCATTTATGTAAATAAAACATCTAAAATAAAAAAAAAAACAGCAATGGATGTCGAAATACTCGGCGGCCGAAGGCTCGCTGTGCTGCCGTTCGCTACGCGCGTTTTGCCACATTAACGATACATTGCGTGTAAGTTAATAAAACAAATCAGATTTATTGGATTCCCATAACGTTCCTGAAATAATTTCATGTACCGGTCATCTTACTATAATATACTGAATTCACCCTATCAGTTTGCGGAGGGCTGTCCCTTACACCCTGTATAGGTACTTTTTAAACATTACAAGACCTATTCTTACTTATCTACATATCGACGGTTGAAACGTTATGGGCATAAGCGACATTTTGGTCGAAAATGAGTCATGAATGCCATTTTAAAAAGCGCAAAATTTTAAGAAGGATGGCATTCATAACCCATTTTCGACCAAAATGTCGCTTATGCCCTAATTACCTTTTAACAGTCGATATGTTTTTAAAATAAAGATTTGACTGTCACTTCGACTTTCTAAACAGTTTATCAATAAGCATCTTAAACATTTAAGTAAATAGGTTTGTTCTTGAAGCAGTTCTTCCAAATCTCGAACAGGCAGATGGTGGAATGGAATCTGTAGAAGATGGCCAGTGGCATTGACACGTGGGTTATGATAGTCCATGCCCAGGGACCGTAGAATGCCAAATGTGCTGGACGGAACTCAGCGCGACTCTGGAAAATAGATAAATCATATTTCAAACACGACTGAATTCTCCGAATCTAAAGAGCTAATTAATGCCTCTCTTCGTTTATTCTTTCTATTCTTCTCTAAATGATGGTAAACTGCATCAAAATCAATTGTGTAGTTTAGAAGAACTAAGCGGAGGTTATTAGTCTGTGGGTCAGACAGACAAACATGAAAAACCACTTTGGTCTATACCTATCTACTAAGGAGAGATGCAGGTATTTCATAATTAATGGCAACATTTATTCATTTGTTTGACGAACAATTTAATTAAAATAACTTCAATATTAAACCGTTCATTTTGGTAATTGATATGTTTGTTGATGGAACAGCCGATCTATTCTGTAAACATCACACCGTGAGCACTTAGGTGAAGTGAGTTTGAAGTGAGCTCGATCCCTAGTAGAGTAAGGTGGGATGACAGTTCACATCACGCTCACTTCACCTACATTTTCACGGTGGGATCTTTCCAGAATAGCACCACAGCAACATTTCCTGGTAGTTGTATCAAAGGTGTATTTTCAAACTAAATTGATATCATTTCCACGCTAGTTTAGATACTGTCTATTCCATAATGTCTTATATCGATTGATTTAAGTTTTGATAGTAATGTTTGGTCGACTTTACGTATAAGATAACATACACGTAATGTCATGCCTGTTATTTTGTGACCTTATTGGTAATGTGATGAGCAGTGGTGGCCAAATGGTAACCGCCGCGACTTACGTGTTGTAGGTCGTAGGTTCGAACCCAGGCAGGCGCATTACTTTGTGTAAATTATTTCATCACCACTGCTCTCAAAACGGTGAAGGAAAACATCGTGAGGAAACCGGCATGTCCTAGAACCGAACATTCGAAGACATGTGACATCTACCAACCCGCACTGGGCCCGCGTGGTGGATTACGGCGCACTCTCTCTCACAGAGAGGAGGACTGTGTCACAGCAGTGGGAACGTTATAGGCCGATTATGTTATTGGTCAGGTGCGTAGTACTCGCGACCGGCGTGCGTGTATGACCAGATGTATGAACGTAAACGAGGCAAAAAGAGAATGTAAGAATCGTAACAGTTTGGCGTTCTGTAGTTTCTGCCTACCCCAAGGGAAGAAGACGTGAGTTTATGTATTATGCTACCACAAAATAAAATTACCACCATTTTTATGAAATAGTTTTTTTTTAATTTTTTTTATTAATAAAAAAAAACAGTTTAAAAACATTTGTTGAACTTTTAAGCATACCGCACAAACCATCGCGGGTTTAACAGCGGTATATGGCCAGACACGGCAACTCGGTGCCATTACATATTAATTATTGAACAATTAGGTAGGTACATAAATTTTTTTTTCTAGATCGCACTGCAATCTAGAAAGTATCTTTTTAATACCTTTGAGCAGTTCTTCTTATTTATTACATTGCAGATTTCCATACGTAAATCATTCATATACGATGGTAGCATCCATTCCCACGTCCGCGCTACATAAACATTATTAGATTTAGGTTCGATAAATGTCGGTAGGTAGGTCAACCAACGCAACGACTTTAGTCTTTCGTATTTACTAATATTACTTAAGTTATGGTAATTCTCACTTCTAACACGTAAACGTACCTTGACAAATACATTTACAGTTTGGCAGTGCTTAAATAAACCCGTGTAATTATCTTGGAATTCATGTTTTATTCTTGTGGGTACAATCGTTTTTAAAATGCGTAACTGTAACTTAAGTGTTATGTAAAATACAGTGGTACTTATAATAATTACCTACATATTGTAACAATATTAATATAACAAGGATATAATAATGATAGTTACCTTTTCTAGCGTGTTAATAGCCCACATGGCCATATTAGCGACCAGTAGAAAAGTGACGAGCTGTCGTCCTGGTTTATTTCTTCTCTGTTCCGAAGTAGTGCTGCGACGCCACCACGCGTCGATTATAAATAGAGTTTGAAGAATTGTCTGGAAAAGATTAATATTTCAGAAAATAAAAATCCATCAATGGAATAGCTACATTACAATTTGCTGCGCATAAAACGTCACTGGTTGAAAATACCATTTTTGTTTTACTTAAGCCAGACGAAGTGTCACTGATAGGCAAGCTACCGCATCGGGAACATTAATTGCTAAGCATATAAATACATTTCAGGAGGTTAAATTGACAGTTTGTCATACAATATTGTCAATTTAACCTCGTGTTAGCAACTAACTCTGAGTTAAGTTTTTCACGCAAATGGGCCTAAGTGAAGTAGGTCAGTACCTGGTTGAGTGATAAGAATTCAGAGAAGAATCCAGTGAGACCGACACTGTTGCTCTGGTTCTGTGTGTGATGACTTCCAATGAGACTGAACATGCAGTACACGAACATTCCTGATTGGGCCAGAATAAGCAGGAATGGGTCCAGACCTAGGAGAGCTAGGAAATAAAACATAAAAATTAAGTACAAAAAAACATCTTGCACAAAACAGCTTATGAAAACAGTTATTGTCATAGTACAAGTAAATGTGAAGGAAAGAAAATTTTAAAATCATGCAAATCTGAATATAGACAAAACAAAAAATATAAAAAAAACATGGCATACCCTTTGATTTTCTTTTATAAGCTAACACCCTCATTTGTATTAAAGCTGTACTACATGCCATCAATGATAACGAGTATAAAATTAATTCGCATACGTTCACTTCGAATATTGCGTCCTGCAAAAATAAAATACGACATATTAATGAAGAAGACATCAATATAATTTTTGATCATATAATAAACAAAAATATACATTACAGTGATAGAATTAGGATGGTGGGCCAATACGAAGAACATGATGAGAGAAATGATGGTACAGACGATGATCAAGATGCCAGCGAAGAGTCCTCGGTGAGCATGTGAGCAGTCTACGGAAAAATGGTGGAGGGCAGTGCGACTGCCGTGAGGAGAACTCACTCCTATCATACCAGCTGAAAAATATTGCAAGGTTAGTACAAATGACCATAACTTGTAACGAATGTTGAACAAGTTATAGACAAAAGAATACCAAATTGTTGCAGAATTTTCTCAGGCGTCACCGAATTATTGCGCGACTTATTTTTGGGAACATCTAATTTCTTTTCAAAATCTTCTGGAGAGCATTTGACCTGTAATTATTTGAAAATTAATTATTGGTGGTTTATAGTAAACAGCTGTGTGTCGGTTTTAGGTAGATATCAATAGGTACCTCTTTCCACATTTCGTACAATATGACGGCACAGATAAGGGAGTACTCAATCGTGCAAGGGAATAAGAAAGGTGCAGCATTCTGCAGCAGTGCACCCATCATATTAAACCTCCTGCACGGTATTCCATCTGGTTCTAGAAGCGTTCCATTGGCTGGCGCTAGGACCGTGTGTTCTAAATGATGTATTTCATGCTTCGTTTCTTCAACTAACACATATAACCATTCGCATAAATTCGTCGCTACCATATGCATAAATCCGAATCTCTGTATCAGTTTAAAAGTGCCTGATTCTATGTCCTTGTTAGTGAGGAACATGAACTGCATTTGTGCCAGAGTGAGGGCCATTCGTAAAGCCGGTGTAATCACCGACAGAACGGAACGGCATTTATCTGTCATTTCGAAATATTCACCCAATTCTAAACCACTGTACACCATCGAACCAATTCCGAATGCTGAAAAATAATAAAGATTTAAAATCAAATTGAAATGGAAAGGAAAATAAAACTTTTAATAGGAAATGACTTCAATTTACCAATTCCGCCAAGCCTCAAATAAAAACTGCCGTAGCGAGAAATGTTCTCTTTTATTTTTGGTCTGTCTCCAGGTGTAATTTTTCCGTTTTTATCCTCTTTCAGAGTATCCTCTATAAAAATTAATTGAATACATATAGTTCGTCGTTAAACAACAAACGTAGAGTTAAATTTTCCGCTACATTTATATGAATGGCTTAAAACGTTAGTGGAATGAAAACTAAAGAAGGTAATATTCTTTGCGGGCGTAATTATGCAAACAAATGTGATTTTAATGTCTCATTTTGTTAAGCAAATGTGGTTAATTACCTAAGCATGTAGGTAGTACTTATTGTCTAGGAAGGTATTGTGCTCGTCGAAAAGGAATTGGAAGCTCTTACCGTAGTCGTGAATGATTAGGTTGACAGCCTTTTGACGCATTATGTTTACGTATTGAAACACTACGAATATTAGAGATACCAAGTACAGATATAAATAGAATCCCTGAAAAAGAAAAACAATGTTCATTACTAACGACACAAAAATCTATATCCTGCTTACTGGTGGGATTTCACTACTTCATTAACCTCATTGTAATCAAAACGTTAAAATTATATGGCACGTATGGGTACTCAAGGAGAATGCAATAATGTTGGTAATTATGATGATAATAACAGTTTTATATTTTCGGTATTTTCTGCGTTTCAACATGGGCAAAAAATTTTTTTTTTCAAGTAATAATATTAAATGTAGACTTATGATACTAAATGGTGTACAATTAGATATTTGATCAAATAACAATAGTAGACCTGATAGTAGCCATCTGGCACCCCACCGGCGATGACTTCAGTGACGGGGAAGGCTAATCCCAGCACCACCAGTAGCTTGCAGTACAGAGCAGAAAGCGCCTTGCTCAAAGCTTCACTTTAACAAAATAATGCTAGTTTAAAAGCTAGAAACGATGGACAAGCATCAGAAATAGATTTAGAGCAGTGGTGGCCCAGTGGTAACGGCCCTGACTTACGAGTTGTAGGTCGTGGGTTCGAATCCAGGCAGGCGCATTACTTTGTGTCAATAATTTCATCATCACTGCTCTCAAAACAGTGAAGGAAAACATCGTGAGGAAACTGGCATGACCCAAAACTAAAAATTCGAAGACATGTGACATCTACCAACCCGCGCTGGGCCCGCGTGGTAAATTACAGTCCACTCCCTCTCGAAAAGAGGAGGCCTGTGTCCTAGTAGTGGGAACATTATAGGCTGATTGATTATGCATGTGATATTCTAAGACCGCTTGCACATAATTACTAGACACATTTAGCGCTAAATATATTTGAAACATAAATTTTAAACAATTGCTATAAATACATTGAAGTCGTACTATTGGTGAAATTTTGCGTTATCACAACATAAGTAAGCGATCATTACAATGTTGGAAGCGGCAGTTGGTAGTTTTGTTTATAGTAAAGTGCATCCCAGGTACAAGAGTACAACAGCCAAATATTATCCAAAACAGGCACAGACATGAGTATCTAAAGCAACAGTAAGGCAAGTTCCGTTCAAAAACATTTTCACAATCTAATTACATTCACATAGTGATGTTTGCGTTGAATGTTCACAGTTCCATTGTGCACGTGTCTATCTATTAACAAATAAAGGGTGCTTTTCAATGGTTTTGACGCGACGGAGGCTGTTCATTGTCTGCGGACTACATGACGCTATCCAACTGAATAATATTCACCTCTAAAATAGGTCTCGCTCTGTGTTTATACATAACTAACCGGCTGATGACATCATTTTACATTCTAGGAGAAGATACGGGCTGTGTGGTTGCCAAAATATGTTTTGGGCAAACAGTTTTGAGTCATAATTATTTAAGATTTGGAAATTGAAGGACAATTGAATTAACCTTAACGTTTCCGATAATACGGCCAATAGTAGCAGGATATAGCTCTATAGGTAGACGGAAAACAAGCCGCACCTGAATGATGTTTTATGAGAGAAATTCTTAGAACTTTAATGCCGCAACTCCTTATAACCTTATTGATTCACGATGAACGATAAAGTTTTTAACTGCGGAAATTCTAGAAGGTGATTAGATATTATAATTCTTTATATAAAATAGAAAATAATGGCTGAAATAATGTAAGTTTGCGGTGTGGAGGCCCATGTCAAGTATTTGGATCTTGCGGTGCGATGCGCGTGTGTCGGGGGCATGTGACGGTGCCAGCTCGCCCTGATTTATCGTAGTGTGTTCCAGCCTTACGAATATTTACTCAAGGATTTTCTGGCGTTTTGATTTATTATTTTATTCCTGATAGCAGGTATGGATATTAAAGATAAAACAGGTGTCGTTGGCTTTAGCAGGTGGGATGTAAAAGTTTTCAATTCGTGAAAGTCGACGTTTCAGCGCAATTATGCATTTCGTCGTAATCATGTAGGTCACCAACATATCAAGCATCCATACATATGCGATAAATAATTGTATCTGCATCTAGTCAGGCATTATGGATAATATTGTATCTGCATCTAGTCAGGCATTAGGGATAATATTGTATCTGCATCTAGTCAGGCATTAGGGATAATATTGTATCTGCATCTAGTCAGGCATTAGGGATAATATTGTATCTGCATGTAGTCAGGCATTAGGGATAATATTGTATCTGCATCTAGTCAGGCATTAGGGATAATATTGTATCTGCATCTAGTCAGGCATTAGGGATAATATTGTATCTGCATCTAGTCAGGCATTAGGGATAATATTGTATCTGCATCTAGTCAGGCATTAGGGATAATATTGTATCTGCATCTAGTCAGGCATTAGGGATAATCCGATAGCGTAAGCTAGTTTCCAACAAATTTTACTCGGCTTGATCATTCAATTTATGATTCCGAGAACCGTTTCAGTGGTTTTATGACGTCATAAAATAAAGAAGGAATATTATCAACTCACTGTCCCAAAATTTCGGCGGCGGAGGGTGGAGTGTCGTGTGACGTGGACGCGACTGATGTCCGAGAGTGAGGAGACAGTTCAGACAGGAACCGTCGCTGTGTGGCCGCGCACAACGCTAGTGCTTGCGACGGACGACGAAATGCTGCGATGATGGCTGAGGGCCGTCTGTAATAATGTCCAATTTAGTATTATAACAAGAAGAAAAAACATGCATGTCTGTGGAAAAGCGAAATATTATAGTTATAAACTAAATAGTTCGAATAAACTAAAGCCTCTTTCAAAATAGATTATGATGGTCACAGTCACTGTAGTCACAATTTCTGGGTTATTCTCATTTTTAAAATTTTTTAATCCGTGTTTAGAAAGTTTCGCTAAAGTTTCATAAAAAGTTGACAAAAAGACAAGTAAAAATAAAATCTGAAGCGTTGCAGAGCTACACTGTACGTAAATAGGAATACACTATCAAGGCATCTTTCAGTCAAATTTGAACTCACTACGTCGATTTCTTGAAATGATTAACTTAGCGAAATTTTCTGAACTGTTGAGAATATCCCAACTTTAAAATTTTTAAATGGTAGGTGGCCACCTCCGCTGTACCCCATTTGCCTTTGGACCACTTGGTCTGGAACACCCTGTATAACTGTCAAGTTAGTCTTTATTGTTGATTGATTCATCTTTTATCTTGGTATGATTTACCGGATTTGCCGATGAATCTTCACTACTCATACGTTTTGTTTTTCATATACCTTGTGTTCAAATTAGCAGCAAGTTTAGCTTCTATGTCGGAGGACATTCTGCGACTGTTGGGTTGTGAGTGGGAGTTCTGCACCAGGGGCTCTGCAGGCGTGCCCAGCATGGCTCGTGTCCGCTCCCGAAGCTGGCCCAGGTCCGAATATGAAGACTCATCACTAAATTAAACAAAAATTAAAATTAAAGTTATAAACCTGGCTGGTTTAATATGTTTACTAACATAGTTTTTAAGTCGTTGTCACTAATATTATATGGACTGTGTGTGCATGCATGTGTGGTCCGAAATAAAGAATATATTATTATAAACGTATAACCACCCAATGAAATCAAATTTTAGGAAAAAATTATATAATATCCTGAGGGTTTTGCCACGTTGTATGGCAATGCTTAGCTAAGCATTGCCAAGGTAAAAGCCAGCCCTTGGGTCACGGAAAGTGTCAACCAGTCAATTAGGAAATAGATGTTAATGTAGTGGAATCTCACGTGCTAAGATAACATGTGTAGCATATTATCTTAGCACGTGAGATTCATCAATAATAACAATAAAAAAGTAAATTCGGTTAGTGCCTCATTTCCATTGAAAGCGTCTAACGGGCCTCTGCGAGTTGGCTTCAGCCCCTCATATGCCTTCTAAAGGTCCGGGACCCTGGGGTCCCGAGAAATATCAAAAAAGTAAATTTAAAATTCAAAAAACCCAACTGCGTAAAAAGTGAAGTTTAAAAAAGATGGAAACAAGATGACCTATTTAGTCTCCAAAAAATCTCTTGCAGTCGGTCTTTATTGTTAAATTTAAGAAGATGCCTCCGAACTGCATGAAAAAGTATTGCGGTTTGATAGAATAACAAAAGGTTTGTTTAGTTTAATTTAATTTAGTTGAAACTTATAAGCGAATAGACAAGTTAGAATTTCATGGTTAGGTTTGCACTTCGACTGAAAATGGCCAATTGAGCAAGATGGCTGTCTATCGTACCTCTGCAATACGATACGTTATTCAAGCTTTCGAGATTCCTGTTGCTAAACGTCCGAGAAGCTATTACTAGTGTCTGTTGACGCTGTCATCAATGTAAAAAGGAAAGCTTAAGTTTGACCTATTTGCAAATCGTGGTATGATGACAAAGATTCTTTAGAGCCTATAGATTATATACGGTCTATCTATTCATACACGAAATCTCTTAAGGGGTCATTGTACTCATCATTATGAACAACTTTTACTATGACCCCAACACTGAAATCGCGAAAAAAAAAACAGCTGTTCCCTACATTTATATTCGCATAACTCGTCAAAATGTAGGGAACAGCAGATTTTTTTTTCGCGATTTCCGGTTTGGTCCCATAGTAAAAGTTTTTTATAATAATGAGTGGAATGACATTGATTTCGTGTATGAATAGATAGACCTTATATAGATTGATTTTTTTTAAAGACTAGAAGAGTCTTACTGGAATTCCTTCTTTAATGACGTATTTGTTCATTTGTCGGTATACACAGCAGTCAATCCATTAGGAATGTGTGTAGAAATATCCAGCAGTGGAGCAGACGGGCGTATCGCGATACAAAGAACTCTATCAAACGTCATAAATATTTTCGAAGCTCTTTGCGACTGCACCGAAATCCCTCTTTGTGTATGCGTTTCATACTTCTCGCTCAAATACAGTGTGTTTGAAAATGTGACGGAGAAACCTCAGCACACAAAAAATGTTAGCCGCATTGGCAGCGTTTGTGTACCAAAATGATCATGTTTTCATGGGAAAAAGATTATGAAAAACTTTGTTGAAAGCATGGAAATTAAGCCGATTTTAATTATGCTTGTTTTCATTGGATTGAAAAAGATTTTCTGAAAATGGATTATTTAAAGGAACTATGTTGTATATTTTTACTGCTTTCATTCGCATTTTATTCTGCTCTGCTAAACAAAACACGATGTTGCTATACGTTTGAAATATTAAATTACCGTTTAAATGCCAACATACTGTAACATGAATATTTAAAGAAACGTCTGAACTGCACTTGTATTGAACTATTTCGACTGGAGGGCTCTGAGCGCAAAATCTCCAAAATGTGCATCCGTTCGCCGGAAATGTCTTCCTAAGCTTCGTTGTATCCTCACTGAACCTATTTTGAATAACGTCCGTATGTTCAAAATATTGATATTCGAAAAGTAATAGAAATATTGATATTGTTTGTGTGTGGGATTTGTATTGATTTGCAAACAATAGCAGCTACTCTCAATACCTATTTTGTAATCATGAACATTTTTTTATTCAGTCTTTTGAGTAACTAAACTTAAGTTTCACTACAAATATTGTTCTTAATGCTTAAAACAAATCGCCTGAAAATAAATAGCAGAAGCGGTCGCACGAATGCAATATCTAACGCGGTCTTTGCATAAACTACATACAAGGAGATCCAGTATTTAGATAACAGATAAAACTGAGTCACGAGACAAAGGAAAATGCGGTTTAAAAGAAACTTTAATTAAATGCTTAGCATCTACCCTTTGTTTATGACGACTAAGGCCTGTCCAGCGGCAGCGAGCCGACGCGACGTATCCATTTCCCCGCGCATTTGAAAAAAAAATGGCTTTTCATGTTCTGTACAATGAATGTTGGCTGACACACGTCAATAGACACGTGCTTGTTCATGTAATAGGAGTGGGTCATGTATTTTCGAATTAACAACAAGGTTTATAGTCCACCATTTTAATTCATTGTTTTATTTTCGGAATTCTTTTTAGGGTTCCTTACCTCAAAACGAAAAACGGAACCCTTATAGAATCACTATGTTGTCCGTCTGTCTGTCTAGACCTTTTTTTCGAACGCGTGGGGGTATCACGTTGAAATTAATATCAAATACGTAGGCCTACGGTTTCTTGGAGTTCTAAAAAGCAAGCTTTTAAGTCAACGTAATAAAAAAACGGCTATTATGCGACATATTGTGATGCTCGCAAATAAATCGAAACCTATAGGGTACATTCCGTTGACCTAGAATCCTGAAATTTGGCAAGAATCAAGGTCTCACAGCACAAGTAAAGTTTTGAAAATTAATGTCTAGTTTTATCACATAAAAAAATTGCGATTACAAACTTACATTTGTTAACATAACATAACATCACGCCTTGTTTCCCCGAAGGGTTAGGCGGTTACATTTGTTACAGTTGGAGAATTGACCGTAACGTATATCGATGTATGGGAAAACATTTTTTCAACTACAAAGTTAACTTTATTCTTGGGATAAATTCATCCCAATTACGGAACCCTTTATTGTGCGTGATCCGACATGCACTTGGGCGGATTTTTTTTTCTCTTTGTATCTAATGGCAGCTTAGACTCAGAGGAGCTATTCCCGTAATTTTAAGAAAGTTCATAGTCTGAAGCCCAATTCCCGTAACTAAAAATGTTCAAAATTTAGTCGCAATCTCATCTCATCTCAGACTGTGAACGTTCTTAAAATTAGATACGGGAATTGCCCCTCTGATCACAGTCTCAATATGTCAAAAATACCTATAATTTCCCTACATATTTGACAAGTTTTTCACATTTGATTATTGCTGAGATGAGATTGCGACTAGATTTTAAACGTTTTTAACTATGGGAATTGGGCCTCAGGTCTTCGAAAAGCCTTTACTTATTTTGTAAAATAAATATAAGTAGCTAGGACCCGACAATCTAATGCTAATCACAGGGATACCTGTGATTAGTATCTGTTGTGCTTGTCTATTCTCTGTATACCAAACTACGTCAAGGCACCTTTACAGGGATCGCCATTCGATAGCAACCTTCCAGCAAAAGTTCAAGCTACCTACTGTTTGTGTATACATAGGTACGGTTGACTTGCAGCTAGGATAAAAACGACCAGACTGCATTCTAAGTACACACAAATAAGCTGGAATGTACATCAAGCATTGTCTATGTACCACAGTTAACGAGTCTTAAGAAAAAGATAATTGAAACGCATTAAACACAACTCTTTAGAACATTTTTTGCGTCTTTACATTTCAATAATATTAAGATGAATGGAAAATAATAAATACAATGAAAACAGGGCAACTAAGGGCGAAATCGACCAAACTTTTTTACCTAGTATAAGTCTAATCCAGCGAATACATTTTTATTTTTTGACAGATTTTCCATACAAAAACTGTCAGACGTCAACTTTTCCGCGGATAAAAGATATCTCTGACTTTGGTTAAATCAGCCCTAAAGGCTGACAATATGGAGGTAAGTATACCTAATGTTTTACTAGCTACCTAATAATTTATAATTATTTTACTTGCAAAACACTTATTTTTTCACAATATTGGGCAAATAAATATAGGATATTCATACCTGTCGTTGTCATTTTCTTCGTGCACCGTGTCCATGTCAGTGATGGTGACGCCTGGGTGTAAGTCAGTCGGCTCGCACAGTGGGCTTCTAGTGGCTGGACCCATCTACGAAATATCACGATTATCACGCGGCCTTGTTTCTTAATTACTGTTTCATGACCAAATACTGTTCACACATCATTTGGTTGGAGGTTTGAATGTTGTGTGACTGGGTATTTATTCAATTTGTTTGTAGCAAGAATTTTGAAATGACGTGATGAAATATGTATAAGATTTGTAAAACTGTTATCAATAATTCTCGATGCGACACTCAAATATAATGTAAGTTCCTAAATTTGGCAATGCTTTAAAAAGAAACACCTACCTATCTATAATTACAAGATATCCTCTAGATTTTTTCCTAATATATTTTTTCATTGCCTAATCTTTCACAACACTAGTAGTCTCGTCAGTAAGAACAGACACAATATAAACAAATCGCTTCCAGTAAATGTGTTTTTATTTATCCATTTTTTCTCGTATAAAATAAAAATCCTACATGGACGAGACGGACTGTCCTCGGTTAAGGCAAGCTTACACTGAGGTAAGTGAACGAGATATAGGTACGCCTTTGTTTACAGTCGTGTAGTATAGGTATCAGGTGCGTTACGTAGTTATCCGGTAATCCTTTAATGTTTGTTTGCCTATGGCGACGAGAATGTTCCACTTGAGAGCGACACTTCTACTGTCAATTGACTGATTAAATTGATGTAAACATGCCGATAGCCAAATATACGTGACTATAAAATATTGTTGACTGCCTCGTTGGTCTAGTCGTCGCAAGCGCTACTGTTGAGCATGAGATCCTGGGTACGATTCCCAGGTCGGGCAAAGTGTTATTGGGTTTTTCTATCTGGAATTTCTCAGTAGCAGCCCGGAGTCTTGTTTTGTACCCGGTAGATGGCAATAGGCTCGCCCCCTATTACATGGGACTTAAACATAACTGGCGAAATGTGAGTGTACTATAGGTACATCTCTGCCAAACTCTTCGGGGAAACAAAGTGTGATATTATGTTGTTTATGTTATAAAATATAGTTTCAGAGTATGATTAAAATTATTTATGATTAGGTATGATTAACTAAAAAAAAAGATTATGATCACACGCCTAAAGGTAATGGATATAATTTGTTAATTAATAGGTACAGTTCAGGAAAAGTCGCATAGTAGCCTTTCAGTAAAATAGATTTATAGTAAATATTTACCTTTAGAAGATAAGGTGATCAAGTAGGGTCGTTATCTCTCGAAATCCTCTCAACGAGTAAGACGTGAAAATTAGTTTTCATTCAATTTGAATATAAAAACCTTAGCACTAAACTCAGTAGCGCTGCTTGTATATTGGGCGATCATTGGTTCAGTTATGAGCCCCAGAGTGTGTGGGCTATTTCTTATCACCTTTCTGGTAAATAGCCAGCTAACTACGTCTCCTTTGTGATTAAATTGCACCTGACTCTATTATGTATCTATTCTATTATCTTCCCCTCGCAAAAGAGTAGTTATTGCTTATTTATATAATACAGACGACGCAAGTGAATGCGAGAATTTTTCCATATCTTAACAAAAAGTATGTTGGGTTTGAATAGAAAATAAAATTGGGGCTAATAGTTTGAAGGCTACGGATACAGTTTTGAAAATTGTGTAGTGTCACGGCCGAACTCAGTATCCTATTTTCAGTAAGAGACAGATCGCTATTGATGGTCGACAATATAATTCTATCTTGCCTTATGTCGGGCCGGTAAGATTCCATAATCTCTTATATTTAGATTATTGGGACGTAAAAACCATAGATAGGTTTTCTATCGCCAGTATGCCAAAACTGGTGATAGATAGGTTATTGAGTTCAGCCGTTAGTGGTTAACGGTTTAATGTTAAATACACTGTACTTAGAAGTAACTCCCAGATTCTTGAACGATGAACCAGTATTGATCTCTTTTCAAATCTCATTCTCTCTCCTCAGTCAGATAGGAAATGTCGACTCCATCTAGCTCGTTTTCTGGAACGAAATTCTTCAACGCAGCTTGTGGTAGGAGTAAACTGGTAGAAAGTGTTACGAAAAAGCGCTAAGCCGTCAGTTTCAAGTGTGCAGTTTTGCTATTTTTTTTGGTTTTTGTTTTCTGAGCCATCTAGTACAGTTTTAGCAAGCTAAAAACTATACTAGATGGCTCTGTATTAATACATAAATATACAGCGAAAGGAACTTCGTTCCAACCGGGTGTCCCACGACACCTGCCGACTTTTAAAATTTAATATGACGTGTTAAAATGATTCCGATATCCTATTTACAAAATAAACAATTTCATTTTAGTGTAAATTCTGAAATTCCTGAATCTAGGAGCTATCAGACTGAAAGAACAACGTACCTATGCACTACTATCGATAGGTAATCGTGTTTATCTATTCAAGTGGTTAGTGCAAAGAGCATTTCTGGAACATTCTAAGCCAGACGACAAAAATGTAAGGTATAATTTTTGATATACCTGGGTACTTAATGATAGGTAGGTACTTATGTATAGGTAACGTGTGTAGGTGGTAGTGTTTGAAGGTGATACATCGAATTTAACTTCCATTACTTTCAGGCGTAGATACACAACGCAAAGGCTAGTTAAGAAAACCCGATTTTTATTTTAATGTAGTACAAAGTGTAAGATTAAATGGTGAGCTTGTTTGTCTTGTGTCCGCCGGGCGGTCCACTCTAAGGTTGTTAGGTTGTTGAATAAGTTTCTGAATTAAGAGAACTGAAAGTTTTCTCATCTCGAGATTACAGCAAAGTGTTTACCGTTTGGCTGTAGGATGCGGCCGCGGCGCCGACACCCCTCCGCACGCCGCTAGTCACGACCCACGCGGCGACGTATCGATATCGATTTTTTTTTTTCCTTTTTTATGAATGTCATTACCTAGTATGGTAATTTTTAATAAGACATGTTGATATATGTATAAGTTGCAATTATAAACTTAATAGTGCTAATCTGTTCGATCACAAGATTTGGTTAAGTACAGTCACATTCAAAATTTGTTCGTCACCTTAAGGGCTATTTTTGTCAGCTCATCGCACGATAGAATCTGCTTCACTGACTCAGCATTATAATAAATGTCACCGTATAATTATGAACTTCGTTAGTTTGTAATCTAGGTATTATTTTCGTTAGATTATAAACTGTCGAAAAATTTGTGAACTGCAACAAATTCTTTACAATTTAACGCATTATTTTTCGATAGCTTATAATCTTTCCATGGGAAACCGACAAATTGTGAACTGGTATCAAACTTGCTGCGACGTAGGGCAGTTTGCGCTAATACTAAATAACCTGCCTAGCTGCGAGCAACTTGGAAGTACCGCTCGCCGGCCGATGTCACGGTACCGCTCACTTCGCTCGCTCGGCTCGCGCGCGGTTGGTCACAGTTCTAACTTAACCTAACCCTTTTCACACAGTTCACAATTTTTGGACAACTTATAGAACGGAATTTATATTGATAGATTACAAACTAACGGTTCTCACAATCTTACGGTGATATTTACAAAGTGAGAGTGAACAGGCTTCTTCTGGGTAAGCTCGCTCCATCGTCGACTTTGTCTCTGTCATCTCTGACTTAGACTAGAGTCAAGAGCAAGCCTATCTCAAATAAAAAAAAAATGTGGCGTAAATAATGGATAACCGTGTATCTGGGGGTGGAGGTGGGGTTCTCCCCCTCCAGATATTTTTTTTTAAATGCGCATACACATCGAGTCCGGGGTTTGATATTTTTTTATATTATAGGGCTTGGGGTCCCCCACCCACAGATATAGGGTTATCCATTATTTACGCCACATCCTATATATTGCAACATAGTGTTAATTGTCAAACCCGAAGAATGACATTCAGCCATCTTCTTTGCATGTCAGACCGAATAATAATTGAAACAGTGACCGATTCTGACAGTTAAATTTAAAATGAATGGATTTATATTTCATAAAATGGCCAGGCCATTAGAATGGTTACAGGATACTGTCAATTCGACATCGGTTATAGGTATATGCTATATTACCTTTGTTAACAAGTAATTAAATATAGTTTTCAATTTAATAGTCTGCTCAATGAATAAATAATACCAATACCTTTTAAAGAAAAACATATATGTGATAAAGGAAAGGGTTTGAAAACTGACGGATATAAAAGATTTGACTGTACCTGCAGCCTACAGGCATAATAGGCTATTATAGTTGATAGTAAGAAAAATACCTTATGAATTATATTATAAGATGGCTGTGAGCTAAAAGTATAAAAATTTAACAGTTTTGTAAATGATTTAGAAATAATGGTACGTAAAAATATAGCCATAGGTCACATGTCATTGAACGCAGAGCGCGATCGGCGACACGTCACTATATTTAGTCATAATGTCACTTTGACAAAAAACATTGTTTCAGGGTTGGCCTCAGGATATTTTCCCCTAAATTTTGGATTTTTTTTTAGTAAAAGTAAATACCATTCGTATGTTTATTAAAGAATTGTCAGAAAAAATACGATTAAAATGTATAATTTTCAGAAATATCAAAACGAAAACGTCAGATGCATTTTGAAAAACGAGTTATTGAGTATCTTTTCCACTTGCGTTTTAGGTTTAAATCACTGTCATCACTTCTTTGTTTTGAAATCGCTATTAATCCATTTGATTCGACGAGTAATAATCGATGATATCGATTATTAAACTTTTTTTTTGAATTAGTGGATTGGTAAAAAAAAATTATAAATAAATAATCGATTATTTGGAACGTCATATGGGAAATCTAAAAGCAGAGGGTGGAAGCACTGAATTTGTTTTTACTTGTTTGACAGCAGACAATCTGACACATATACAGATTTGATGACTTAGGGCTGTGTTCACCAACATTCAAACCACCGCCACCGGATAGGTATTTAAACAGTTGGTTTATGTCAAACTTCATACGGAAAGAACTGAAGGCTAATTCCCGTAATAAAAACTTTCAAAATCTAGTCGCAATCTCATCTCAGCTACAATCAAATGTCAAAAATTTAGACAAACGCTATACAATTTTTGATAGATTGTGACTGAGATTATAATGCGAACGTTCTTAAAACTACCGGAATTGCTCCTCTGATTAAATATCTAAGCAGCCGTTTTAAAAGTCGGTGAACTCCGCCCTAAAGATGATGACATCACTCGAGCCGCTATGCCAGTGTGCCCCGTTTTGACTATGAAAATTGAGTTTTATAAATGATAAATTAGTATTGTTATTATATTTTGATGAAATATTCATATTTTAAGGAAAATAGACCACAGTTCACAAGGAACATTTTTAATCGGTTTCCTAAAAACTGTCAACTAGCCTATAGGTACACTTTGCGGGACGAAAACGAGTCGTAATAGAAGTTTTATAGTTGTTATTGCTATAGCTGTATAGTGTCCTTCAAAGCGTTAAGGATTTTTTTTTTTTTTCATTTCATGTTAAGTAGGTTAATTTACTGAAATAAAAACTGTCGTTCAAGTTTGATTGATTGCTCAATATTACCAAAACCACATTTTTTATGCAATTGGTTAGTCGACTTAACGACATTATTATTATATACCTACTCAACCATTTACAAATAGTTATCATTATAATTTTTTTTTTCGTACTAGTAAGTTAAAGTTTTTATTTGTTTATACAGGCACTAAATTAACTAACTATTTAAAAAAAATCTAATAACCTAACCTAACTAAAACTATTAACAAACCAAAATGTGGCGTCATTTCATCTCATTATAATTTTATGTTGATAAGGTGCATCATGGGAGATAAAGCCTTGCAACCGTCTGTCATGTGTATCTAGAATCTAGATATCTAGATTCTAGATAGTCTCAGACTATAAAAAAACCATTTCTTTCAATCTAATATTTCAGGGTTATTATTGAAAATTGTTTTGTTTGGTTATAATAAGATTCATTAGTATATAGGCACTGCTATTTTTAAACATCCAAGATACTCTTTCGTAATTGAATTTCTGCCCATGATACATCTTCCACTATAAATTAAAGCCAGTTTCTGTTATCTCCTACTTTCCAAGGTGCATCTGTACCAGTTACCGACCACCTAGCTTTAAGACATGGAGTTGACGTCAGGAGCTAGACCACCACCTCTTAAAGCAGTATTATTTTAATCTTACTTCAGTGTGGGAAAGAGATGGAGCTAGACGTCCTGTATAGCTCCAACTCTTTCTTACACTGAAGTAACATTAAAATAATACTGCTTTAAGAGGTGGTGGTTGGCCCCCTGATCTCAACCTCGGCTCAACCATGGAGTCAAAAGCACAGCTGCAGCCAGGAAGCTGAATCCTAAACCAGGTGAGGTGATACTTCACATCTGGACAGCTTTTAAGTCTGTACAAAGCACAGGTCCGTTCCTGTATGGAGTATTGCAGCCACTTATGGGATGGCTCAGCAAAATACCAGCTTGCTTTACTTGACTCAGTGGAACGCAGGGCAAAAAGGCTTATTGGCGACGAGACGTTCGGCGTAATGTTGCTTGCCTGTCGGTCTTCTGCAGACTGTACTTCGGAGTGTGTGCGCAGGAGCTCCATGACCTGATCCCACCATAGCCCTTTTACTACCAGACGTACTGCAGGGTACAATCCGCAATTGGTTGATATCCCGACCAGTCGTACTAAATGCTTCGCCTCCACATTTATTATGCGCACAGCCAAAGTGTGGAACTCTCTGCCAGCGTCTGTGTTACCCTCCACATATAACCCGTCTGCCTTCAAAGCAAGAGTGAACATGCATCTTCTGAGCACGCTCGTTCCATCATAGACTTCATCCTTCGCTTTCCTTCAGGCGTGATCGAGGTCAAGAGCAGGCCCATTCAGAGATAAAAAAATATCCTCGGTTCATACGAAAATACTATCCTGGGTTCTTACTGGATTGTGATTTTGAATGTCGAAGTTTTGAATTCAAATGGTCGAATATTTCATTAGCCTACCTAATTTTCGGCATAACATCGATCACAGTCACATCACTAGTGTTAATAATCTAGGTATTTTCATAAAATATTTGCGTGAGTGTATCGCACCTGATGCCAAACGATGTCGCTGCACTTTAAACTTGCCGAGATTCACACAAACAACGACCACTAACTAATATTGAAGTGAAAAACTTACTTGAACGTGTGTCTTTAAGAATGGATTAACATTTTATGCTTCGTTCAAGAATATATAGGTTTATGGTATCTTGCGCAGTGTGGAAGAAAAATATCAAGTTTTTTACCACCCTTTCATAATTGGCGTTGATGTAAAATAAAGTTTTGGAGAGAGTCTTTCAGGACAGTGAAGACAGTTTTATCGTCAAAACGGTGTGAGTACACCACATTGGTAAAAGCCTGCATGAGACAAATAACGGATAGATAGACAGATTGAATTATTTTATTGTACACAAAAATACTACTACTGCATTATATTACTAATTTATTAATTGTCGATACAGCTCGATACAGCAAGTTACGGTATATATATTTATAATTATGAGATCACATTATAATATCGACTTGGAATTATCTTTAGATATTTGACATCGCCAAGCGGTTGGTCGAGTCTGCACGTGACCAGAGGGCTGGCCTATTTTTTGGTCAAAGAATCAGCATCGCCATACAACGTGGCAATGCTGCCAGCCTTTTGGGCACTTTTCCTGTTGACAGCGATGCGGACGAATTTTTTGATGCCCTTGATTCTTTTCACTCTTTTTTATATACATGCACATATTATTCCGCCTACCCCCATGGGATGAAGGCGTGAGTTTATGTATGTATGCATGTACATATTATTATTATTATTTTAACTCTGTTAGCTTATATATTTTGTCTTTAATTTGATGCTGTGTTCAATTCAACAGTCTTTACGTGTATCGTCTTGAATATTAATATCAGAAGCGACGCAGTTCCTAGTATTGCATTTAATTAAGTAATGTGTACTGTCGAGCAAAATAAAGTCGATTATAGTAACTACAGTAACGTGTGTTGTTCCTGGAAAATATAATATTCTCGATAAATCTAAAGGTATTTAGTATTAAATAATGAATACATAGACTACTTGCTTCGTGTATTTAGTTGGCATACCGGACTGCTCTTAATTAGTTTGCAGTTTATGACGTTACTACGAAGGCGTATGTTTATGCAGTCGAAGCTATGTCATGGAAGAGGAATATATGAATAAAGAAAAGTCATTTTCTTAGATACGTGATTTATTTTAATGTATGTTTATAGCTTGTGAGTTACTAGAACTTTGGGTAAGATATCATGTGTAGTAGATATTTATAAACGTTGCTTAAAGATAAGTAATGATTAGCGACTGTTTTACTCCACATTTTTGACGTTTAAACGACTCTTAGGGCTCTTACACATAAACACGATAAGACGTCGCGTCGTGCTAAATAAATGTAATAAAAATTCAGTGTATGTATTATTCGACGCAAGACGCAACGTCGTGTCGTGTTTATGTGTAAGCCTTTAACTTTAAGTAGCGTTTTTAAATTGAGGGGATTGTGTTAAATACTCCGAAAAACCACAAAAATGTGCCCTGTATTGCGTTTGTGTTATTTAATTTGGAAGTAGATCAGTTGCCACCGGCACGTGTGTGACAATTTTATAAGATTTTTGTTAGACAGCCTAAGTACATATTCAGCGCAATAAAACGTGTTCCTGGTCCAACAACCAATTTATATTAGATATGTTTAATATACTAAGTGGTCGATAGAACGCCATGCACTTATTATCGCCTACGGTCGTGATGTGCTCCAATTTGCACCCTTCAGATATGTTCTATGACTCTATATACCTACGTGCAAACTGTTTGTTAAATGTTTGCCTACGTAATGGTGCTTATGTACCAAAGTTACATGTACTTATGCTGTACATAAATATTGTGACTGAAGTTTACATGCTTCCTTTGTAGTTATGTATACCTATTTTGCTGTAATGGTTTGAAGTCGTTACGTCCGTATCGTCACTGTAAATTTATTTTGGAGGTGGTTTTTTTTCTTTTTTAATAATACCTACTTATATTTCAAGTGATAGGTGACAATGTATTCATCCTCTATAGATGCCTTGTTGGTCTAGTGGTCGCAAACGTTACGGCTGAGTATGAGGTTCTAGGTTTGATTCCCGGGTCGAGCTGTTATTGGGTTTTTGCATCTGGAATTTCTTAGTAGCGGCCTGGGGTCTAGATTTGTGCCCGATTGATGGCAATAGGCTCGCCTTCTGTTACATGTGACTTCAACTTAACTGGTGAAATGTTATCTACTACAGTTGCACCTCTGCCTCTTCGGGGAGTTCAGGCGTGAAATTATGTTATAAGGATGTAAATCAATACTTAGGTAGGTAAATTCACAAATTCACCTTCCTTATTTAATTAAATAAAAACTCCCCCACTGTTACTGTTACTGGTGTAGGACTGTTTATTTAAAAAATCTTGTTCGCAGAAATAGCAGATTTTATTTATTAATAACAAGGAAAATGGGATAAGCCTGTAGGTGCACGCGGACGGAACCGTGTAAGTGGTCGCCTACGCTATTGCGTCTATAAATAAATACATTTCGAGATACCTTCCAATGATTGACGTGTAAAAATTGTTTGTTTGTACATACCTACTTACAGAAATAAAATCATTTATCAATACGATGTTTAAATTCACAAAAGAGTTAAAAGATTAAAAGAAAATCTATACTATTATTGTTAATAAACAATTACATCACGTATCTATCGATAATTTGCGTCAAATGTTTCAATTAAATGTCCATCACTAAAATTTCGATATGGAATGTCAACTATTCCAGCACTCACTGGCCATAGGTCTGTATAGGTTTGTCTTGTGATCTCAGGAAAGAAACGGGCCACTATACACCATAGCAGGGATCACCATTAGTATAATTGGGGATCCGTTTAAAAAAATAATATTACTGTCGCGGTTCGTTTGGTAGACGATTACTAGCAACCAAGATAAAGATTTAATTAAGAAATAAATCTAAAAAATCTGAATGATTGTTTATTAAGTACCGAATAAACAATTATTATTGTGTAACTAGCTGGCTTCGCCCGCGTGGATGTAAATACTTCCCTATTTGAATCGGACTCTGTTCACAATTTCATGGGTTTAAATTTTATTGCGCGGAACCCTAATTTATTTTTCTAAAATAAAAGTAGCCTAAGTTACTCGTTAAAACATCAACTATCTGCCAGTCAAAGTCCCGTCAAAATCGGTCCAGCCGTTTCGGATATGGTGAGGTGGAGCTGATGGTGAAGTACCAGGGGAACTCCTCAACAATTAACGTCCCTGCATCGGGAAAAGAAATATCTTGTATAAGGTGATGAGCTGCTGACATTAGGCTATGGTAACTTAGATAAATTACAAACCGACCAACTAAAAAGTGAAAAATAAAAAACTTTTTTACAAAAAAAAAAAAAAACAACTGACTTCCAAAAAAACACTATAAAGTGAAAAATAACTTTAATTTCGGAAGTCGGTGGCAAACAACTAAAATACAGATCCAAAGACACTGACTTCCGAAATAAAGGTTATTTTTTACTTTGTAGTGTTTTTTTTTGGAAGTCGATTGTTTTTTTTTAAACAAAATTATCAAATTAAATAAATTCATATTAATGTGAAAAACGTCATGTTTTACTTTGAATCTGTCTGAAGTAAAGTTGGTGCAAGCCATTAAATTTATTTTAATAATTTTAGAGTACAGTTATATTTTTTCTTATAAATTTTACTGTTTACATGGTCCGCACAAAATAGGTCGGCGGTCCGCCATTTGGTGACTCTTGATATATAGCTATCTTTTCGTGATTCTAGTTAAGACAATTTAGAGATTTAATTGTATGTAGCTACTAATATAATAGAAGCACAGGACCTATCGATGTGACGACGCTTGGGGGAGGCCTCTGTCGAGCAGTGGATGATGATGATGACTAAAAGCAATATTCCACACTGATAACGATAATATAGGATCACAATTTCTTGATTGTTGGTCAAGCATGGTGTTGAAGGAAACATTTTTAAAAGGCAACTTACCAGGAAATGCTATTTTTACCCGACTACGGCAAAACTAAAGGGAAGTCGGAGTCACACGTAATCTGTACGATTTATGCCCTAATATCATGACTTTAGTAATGACGCGTGACTCCGGTTATACTAAAACGGAAGAAAAAAACGATATCCATGTCTTGTTAATACCTTTTCAGTTAGCGTTTTTGTCGTAGTTGGGTTTTGAGTAAGAATGGATTTGGTGATTTACAGATATAATTGTTGATTTTATTTTATTGGTGCCACTTAGGCTTGGAACCGATACCAAAAGTTCAGCTTTTGTATCGGTACTTAGCGGTTCTTGGCATTTCGGTACCTTTTTTTTTTTTTTTTTTTTGTGGATGGGAAATCATCAAGTGACTTCTCCCGCTCTGGGCGGAGCGGGAGGGCGTGTCAGACTTTTACTAACTAAAACCCACCCGTGTTCCTTCTGTTGCCTGTGCCGGGGCCACGGTAACTCTTTCGAACATCCCGCAACCCTAGCTGGCATCGGCCCTAGCGGACCCCGTCAATAGTGCTGACATCTATTTGAGGCGCGCGTGGAACACGACGCGCCGTCGACTCGGGCCTGGTCCTTACCGGTCGGCGAGCTACCCATTGCTCGCCGTCCGCAAGCCCGCGCCTACGGTGGCCGGGAATCGGCTACCAATTCCCGACGCCCAGGGCGTCTCCTGCGGCGACTAGGGGCGTGAGGGCGCAAAGCTTGCCTCTCCCTCACGCGTCCCGCCTCCTCCAGAAGGAGGTAATGGCTTCCCATGTACTCTCGCTCCGTACCATGGCCTGGACCAGGGCCGGACGCGAGAGATCGCCGCCGCCGATCGCTTCCGCGAGGACACGGCGGTGCTCCGCCCAAGCCGGGCAGACCTCCACCGTATGCTCCACCGTGTCCTCCGGGCGATCCACACAGTGGTGACACCCGGGCGTTTCCTCCCGCTTTATCCGGAACAGGTACCTCCCGAAGCACCCGTGTCCGGTGAGGACCTGCGTCAGGCGGAAGGTGAGGACGCCGTGGCGCCTCTCCAGCCACTCCTCAAAGAGGGGACTTATCGCCGCAATTGTGGCATGCCCAGGCATTTCGGTACCTGGATTCCGGTTCCAGACGGGTACCGTTACTCCACCTAACAAGTACCGGTACCAGATCCAGGTACCCGGCGCGTACCACAAATCTCATATTTGTACGAGGAACCTTACCGGTTGGCAACCTTGAAGTTATTTTTTTAATGCCTATTAACTGTCCTTTTTACTTACTATACCTTTTTTCTCACTCTAACTTATGGAAATATTTGTTTGGTGCCGGTTTTTTTTACTGATAAAGTATCGATACTGTTTAGAAATACCAATAGTACAGGTAGGAGTGACACTCGGTCTAGGTTGATACCAGCTTTGCTAACGCTAAAGCTTTGCTAAGGCTATGCTCCGCCTTCACAAAGTATATTCGGTTGACACTATTGGTTTCTGTTGTTGATTGAGGATCGACAGTTCAGTGATTATGGACTAGTAGCAATATTTGGGGGTTAACCATGCTACGTGTGGTATCGGTACCAAATAGTGCAGGCACTACTCTGGTACTGGTAACACAACAAAGCCAATAGTACCGGTTCCCTAAAATACCGGTATTTAAGCCCTGATTGGTGCTCTAAAGATACTCGCATAAATAACATCATGCCTTGTTTCCCCGAAGGGTTAGGCAGAGGTGTTCCTATTATAGTAACACCCACATTTCGCCAGTTATGTTTAAGTCCCATGTAATAGGGGCCGAGCCTATTGCCATCTACCGGGTACAAATCCAGACTCCGGGCTGCTATTGAGAAATTCCAGATAGAAAAACCCAATAACACTGCCCGACCTGGGAATCGAACCCAGGACCTCATGCTTAGCAGTAGCGCTTGCGACCACTAGGCCAACGAGGCAGTCAACGAGGCAGATACTCGCATTTTATTTAAATTACATTATTATTATTGGTTTTATATTTGTAAACAATGTAAAGGCAGCTGCCTGTTTTTCAACAAAATAATGTCTTAAAATACATAATGATATAAATTAAGCATTGAACTATTTTAATCCATTGCAAAAATAATGGGTTCAATTTAAAGCGTGTTATGAAATAACTTACCTTGGGCATTTTTCCAACTCCAATCCTTCCAACTAAAAATTAACAATAACTTAATTTAAAAAAATCTAATTTTTAAAACATTATGACCACATTCCCACTGTGACGGCCACTGGGTTAGCTTTGAACTCACAATAATTTTGACAGCACTATTACACTATCGAGTACTTATCGAGTATGTACCTATCAACTGGACAGCACGACAGTCGCTCGCTAATTGTGCGATCAATTTATAAAACACGACCATCCATGTATATATCTACGTCTATATATATCCACGTCTATTTATTTACAATTTATATTTTACATTTTACAGCCATCTTCTCTAATAGTTTGTTTTCAAGTTACCATCACTTAATGTTAGTGCTGTTCGCATTTGTCCACATAACCGGTTCGTTCTACTAAGAAAAGAAAATTAATTAATTTGTTGTTGAAACTATGTAGTTTTTCATGTATTATAGTGAACATCATAGATGTTCTATATATGGCTAGCTAAGAACAGAAGTAATCCAAGTAGTATTTAGTTAATGTTGAGATAATGAGCGAAACACGTTTTTATAAATTTCTTAATATTATCTAATAGGTGTATAATGATAGTTATGGACATAACTTAGACGTTCATGGATGTTTTTTCAATACATCCAATATTGATAATGCTATTGATAACATTGTGAACTTCGATTACTTCTGCAATAATCAAATATAATTAAACATTGTAACAGAAATGACAACAAAGAACTTATTTTGATAATCTTTTTATTAAATTAATACAATGACATAAAATTAATAAGTCTTCATCGCCCTCTTCATTTGGAAGAATATCTATCTCATCTTCTGATGCGTTTCTTCTACTAAGGTGAGATAGTAGTGCAACAGTTTCTTCAAGTCCTGCGTTTTTTGGTAGGTTTGGTAGGCTTTGTTAGTCTTTTAGTTATTCTTTTCTATTGGACTGAAAGATTTTAGAGTATGTAAAAACATGTCCCTATTCCCTTTTTTGTCTAAATCCAAAGAGTCATAATTAACAGAGTAGTCTTCATCAAAATATATTCTACTATCTCCTTTACAATTTTTTTTTCATTTTAGATACTAGAATCCTGTTGCCATTACCACTTAGACCTTTATTGTTAATGAGCTTCTCCAATCCTGAAAAGTCTACAAACCCAACCAACACATCCATATATTGTTCTGGGGTGTATATGTGCTGCTGTTTCTTTTGAGCTTCAGAAGTATCGGAAAAATCAGAATCATTAGGCAAAAACGAGTGGCCACTTATGAGATAGCAAACAGTAATATCTGTTAGGGTTTCATCAAAGTTAACTATGTACCTACATCATAAAAAAGAAAAGGTTCCAGTTACGGTTCTGGCCTGTGCATGAATCACTGAAGGTATAGAGATTCTTTACATTCTCAGGTATTTTATGTAGGATATTATAATAAAGACATGATATAACTTCTTTACATGGGACTTAAACATAACTGGCGAAATGTGGGTGTACTATATAGATTCACCTCTGCCTAACCCTTCGGGGAAACAAGGCGTGATGTTATGTTATGTTTTATAACTTCTTGTGAACCCTTGCCAGCAGTTGTTTTATACCACATATTCATGGTAATATTTTCACCATCTGCAAGTTCAATGTGATTAAGCATGAGTTGCCATCATTCAATGCTTTATCTGTATAAGAATTCTTCAATGACCTGGATTTTTCAGCCGAAGCATGATGTTCTCGTTGCTTTGATTTGATCACATAGATTACTTCTGCACGTAATTTAAATCAACGGTGAAGTGATCCAAGTAGCAGTAAAAAAACTTGGATCACATCTGCATTAATTTCAATTCAATTCAAATAATTTATTTCAATCCATTGCAGATCATATTGTTATCATTAATTTAATATAAAATGTGAAAATTTTAATTTCTATTTTGTTGATTAAAATTTGTAGTTACAAATTATTTATTTTTTCAATACATTAATATTTTAACTTATAACTAATTAATTAATAAAATAACAAAATTATATCCTAACTTAATTTAATTGGAATAAAATAACAAATTGTGTGACAATAAATATCTATATGTATATAAAAAAATAATAATAATAGGTAATCAATCAAATAATATAAATTAAAATATAAAAAGTAAAAAATAAAATAAAATATTAAATTATAATCATAAAAATTAAATTAAACATAAAATTAAACACTTATTAATAATATCCCTGCCTCTGAGTCATTTGTTTGTTTGTCATTTCATTAACCATATAACAATGGTTTATGTACTGTGGTCCGGAGCCTGCGCCCCAAAGATGTACACCGCTTTCGCATCTTCGTGTAGAAACAGTCGACACGGGCGTCGGCGAACATCCCCGATGCGCTGCAGTGCCGGGGCAGCCCCAACAACACCCTGAACGCATTATTATATTGAACACGGAGAGTGTTGTACTGCTTTTGAGTATATGAAACCCACAGGCTGGCAGCGCACTAATAAATCAAAATTTTTGTAGAAATACAGAAATGTGAGAAAAAAGAGTTTGTTCGAAAAAGTACTGAATAACATTTGGATCACTTTTGCACGAACTAAATTTATACCCAAGGGGACTAAAAGTGTGATTAACTCAGTTTCCCTAAAAATGGTACTTGGATCACATCTGTTCTTAACTAGCCATATACTGGGTGGACATAAACCAATTATAAATCAAATAAGATACTCGTAGTGGTCGTTCTTAACGATTGTCAGTTGTTTCTTTTTTTTTCAAATTAAAATAATTTTTTTGCTCGAATATGGGTAATACATGAGGTGATACATATAACAACAGTTCTTTATACCATATCCTACCTGAACAGGTGAGGAAATAGGTTAAGAACGCTTACCTACATCCTAATTCTTAACCGAAGCATGTAGCAGATAGCAGAGTTCAGCCACCTTTCGATTTCCTTCAATGTTTATATGGCGGAGATGAATATGTTTACAGCCAGAGATTGCGTTGTTCGCAATCCTAATAAGGAAACAGTACTGGAACTGTCATTTCCTCTTCAGTACCTTTGTGATGCACAGACAGCCTCACATCCTCAATGTGATTGGACGCCTGACGGGATAAATCCAATATTGTTCCGCCTAAATTTCCAGGATGCGTAGGCAATTGTTGGTTTTGATAACTATTACCAGGAACTGCGTTTCGATATACTGCCTGAATCAATTTTAGGAGAAGAACACTGGCAAAAGTTGGGATTATTTTTACGATTATGTTTATGAATCAGGGAGTTTCTTTAAACACATGGGTACCATTTTTAAACGACTTCAAAAAGGAAGAGGTCTCAGTTTGTCGGAATCTTTTATTTTTAAATTTTTTATGTTTGTTCCCCGATTACTCGAAGACGGCTAGACTGATTTGGAAAATTCTTATTTGTTTGAAAAGTGGTCCCATTGTCATCAGGTCAAGATCGGATGATGGGATTCTGGAGAAATCAAGGGAACTATTCAAATATTATAGGCACACGTATTGCGATTTGGGTATTTTTTATAGTAACTTGAGCATTTGTACTCGGAAGCATCATTTGGTGAAGTGGAACTGATTTTTATTTTATTTTGCTGATGATGAAGACAACATATGCCCACCGGAACAACTCAATAATAAGTATTTCAGGGGTTGCGATCCGATTACTTTAAAATTATTTCTAAGCAATATAAGCTCGTCACAATGCATATGGTGAAGTGGAGCTGACGATGAAGTACCAGGAGAACTCCTCAACAATAAACGTCCCTGTATCGGGAAAAGCAATATTTTGTAAAAGGTGATGAGCAGTTGTCATTTGGCTATTCTAACTTAGATAAATTATAAGCCGACCCACTAAAAAGTGAAAAATAAAAAAACTTTTTTGCAAAAAAAAAAAACAATCGACTCCCAAAAAAAAAACACTGCAAAGTGAAAAATTACTTTAATTTGGAAAGTCGGTGGCAAAAACCTAAAACACTGTTCCAAAGACACCGACTTCTGAAATTAAAGTTATTTTTCACTTTGCAGTGTTTGCTTGTAAGGCGGGTCGCTCACATGAGCTAGAGTCGAGGCGGCGTCGAGGCGCGCCGCTTGTGCCCGGCGCCTCGACGCCGCCTCGACTCTAGCTTATGTGAGCGACCCGCCGAAGTCGATTTTTTTTGCAAAACAGTTTTTTTAACATTTTAATTTACGAGTTTTGGTGCGTGTCCGTTCCTTCTTATTAAAAATGCTTTCTATATAGCACTAGCTGACCCGACACACGTTGTTTTGTTCAAATTTCAGTACTTCATACAAAAATCCCATAGAAAAAGGACGCTCAGATTTCCCGAATTTGAAAATTTTCTGGGAAACCTTTCCAATTTAACATAACAACATAACATCACGCCTTGTTTCCCCGAAGGGTTAGGCAGAGGTGTACCTATTATGGTACAGCCACATTTCGCCAGTTATGTATAAGTCCCATGTAATAGGGGGCGATCCTATTGCCATCTACCGGGCACAAATCCAGACTCCGGGCTGCTACTGAAAAATTCCAAACCCCTTCCAATCCCCCCCTTCCCCCCCCTTTCCCCTTCCTTTTGGACCTTTCCAATTTTTCTTTCCATAACAACCTAATTCGAACTATTAAGAACATTTTAAATAAAAAATAGCCAAAGCGGTCCAGCTGTTCTCAAGTGATGCGCTTACTAACGAACAGCATTTCTTTTTTATTCATATAGATTCCATATTTTTGCCTATATTGTGTTGTACTACTGGGAAAGTGTCTCCCCTCTCTAAACTCCTTCCAAACCCCTTTTTATCTATTTTTTGCGATTTCTGGTCACGCACGGCCAGCAAATGTTCCCAGATCGCCACACTATCTTCGACGGCGTTAACCTCCCTTAGACGTTGAGTGAGTAAATAACTTTGCCCCTGTCCAGTGCATTGGCTCAACGTTTCCAGCCCACACCCATTTTAGCCGGACTGGTTCTTCTCTAATATTTGCTACTTGAGTTATCTATAACTCAACCTACGATCTAGCGTAGGTAGTAGTAGTATGTATGTATGTGTGTGTGTATGTGTGTGGGGGCGTGTGTTGTGGGGGTGTGTGGAGGGGTGTGTGTGTGATATGTAGAAGTTTTTCCTTACACAGCATGTAGCACAAAGGTGTGGCCATATGTATTAAGGGTGAGTAAGTATATCAATTGTCCCATACAAAACTTCAATACCTACTTGACCCAAATGAATGGGACGGCAGTTTATTTTTTTCGCGATTACGATGTTGGTCCCATGGAGAAAGTTGTTCAGTTTGATGGTCTGTACCACACCCTTAAAGACCACACCTTTCTGATACATGCTGTATAATATGTTAGGTGTATTATATTATTTATTATATTGTATTATTTTATTTATTAAAAAAAATGTTTGACATGTAAAAGTGTTTGTATAAACCTACTTTCAGAAATAAAATCATTTATCATTTATCATTTACCAAAAAAAGCCCAAAGTTACATATTTCCGTTCCTAAGTTTTCAGCTTGGCTTATCGTGCTCGTGGTTGGTAGGTATTCTAAGTTACTAATCGTCGCGGATAGTTCGGTTGGTAATAACTTCGGCTCTATCTTCCGTGTTTCGTTACTTTCGGGACAACCTCCCACACTAAACTTCTGCGTCTTAGCCTTTAATTTAAACTAAGTATAAAATGAAATTAAAGGATAAAACGTTGTTTTATGTTACGTACTTAATCTAGTGGGTGGTTTAGTTTTTGTTCGTATTTAAATAATACTAGGTACTTATTAAGGTAATGTTCGCTATTACAAATCTTTTACGAGGTTCTCTATTGTGTCACCTAACTTTTTTATCCATAATTTAAAGTGCCATAACTTTTTTTGTCCTAATCATCATTTGTCCGAATGATAACTTACCCGAACTTAATATCACATAATATCACATGCCATAAAATTGAAATCCCTAAATATAATATGTCCTAAATCAGTTTGTCATAAATATTACAATCAATAATATACAAAAGACATAAAATGTGATTTTTTGAAGGCAATCGCAGCTAATATAAAATTAGTTTAGAATCTGTCTACGAATTAAAATTAGTCATTTTAATTAAGACTACTCAATAAAGCAGTTGATTGTGAACATGTGGTTTTTGTAAGCAAGCAAGCACGCAGCATGCAACATGCAAGCAAGCACGCAGCATGCAGCATGCAAGCAAACATGCAGCATGCAAGCAAACATGCAGCATGCAAGCAAGCATGCAAGCAAGCATGCAAGCAAGCATGCAAGCAAGCATGCAAGCAAGCATGGAAGCAAGCATGCAAGCAAGCATGCAAGCAAGCATGCAAGCAAGCATGCAAGCAAGCATGCAAGCAAGCATGCAAGCAAGCATGCAACATGCAGCAGGCATGGTTTCTGTCACGGCTCCGCAGCTTCGGCTTGCTGGCCGGCTTCGCCGGCCAGCCTCAGCCGCGGCGGCAAGTATTACAACCACCTGCTCCTCAACTCGCGGGCCGCCTCGCCCCTCCGCGCCTACGCGATTTTAAATTACACTCTAGGGGTAGAGCAGACAAGACTGCGTGGAGTCGGATTTACAGCGATTCGTTTCTGCGAACCTAATTTTTAGCTAATGTTTTAGGACTAAAAAAAATATTATAAATGAACATTCGGAATAATACACGTTATTTAACACAATACTTAGGACATATGACTTTAGGTCATGTAAAATTAGGGGATTCAATTATTATAGTACTCGATATTATGACAGAATACTTTTAGAACTAAAGATAATTATGTTAAACAAAATTTCGGGATTTTGAACATTATGGTTACTGAAGTTTATAGCAAACGTGTTATGGATAATGATTTTCGGACAAACAATTTTAGGAGAAGAAAGGGCCTTTTACGAACTTATGACTGCTCTGCAGACTTTAAGGTGAGTAAAGTAGCAGTGGAGTGTTTTATTTATTTATTTATTTATTTTACTATTTATGTACACACAATAAAACATTATATAGTTAGGACATTATGATCATTGAGTACAAAGGTGCTGCTTATTTCTTAAGAAATTTCTTCCAGCAGACCTGCGAAAGGAGAAATTAAAAAAGAAATGTAGACAATAGTGTGTGAAAACAAGAAGAGAAGAATATGATTAGTGACGTCTTAAACTAAACAATATATATACCTACACATATACTATAAAGCAAAAATTAACAAATACTTAAATAAATAAATATGCTATAAACCTATATATTTATATAATACATATATAAATTATCACAGTGTTCCCCGTTATTAAATTCTGGATCGTTATTCTTCCACTCGAAATAATTTGCAGACATCAATATAAGACAAAGACATCGGTTCAAAATACTGCTGTCAATCTGCCTATTCATGGAAGATTAGTATAGGTTCAAAGTAACAACTACAACAAGATAAATAAAAAAGTAATAATTTTTTTTTTTAAATCGACTTCAAAAATAAATTAACTCAAAAGTATGAAATAATTTTAATTTCGGAAGTCGGTGTCTTGAGATCTGTATTCTGTTTTTTTTTGCCATCGACTTTCGAAACTAAAGTTATTTCATAATTTTGAGAATTTCTTTTTGAGGTCGATTTAATTTTTTAAATGACTTTCTTATTTCGTAATTTTTAGTTTTAAGTAAAAACTGGAATAATTGTTTGTAACGTAGTTAATAGTTTTGTTGTAAATATTGCACTAGAATTTGACCAAGGTTTTGAGATGTTTTCCCTTTGACACCACACCCGTAGCTCGTATCAAAAGCCAGGCACACACACGTATTAGTCCATATCTTGAAAACTTCTGAACCGATTTTGATGAAACTTGCACTCTTCGCTAAGTTCCCTAAAAAGTAAACAAATAAAAAAAGAATGGTTACAATCTTAATTACAGTTTCGAAGAAATACGTGGACAAAACAAAAATACAAGCATACATACACCTATAACATTTTGTATATTTGTTTGAAAGCCCTAAATTAATCATATGTCAACATCTTGCAGTCCCAATAACATTACATACTTTTTTTTTTTTTTTTTTGTGGATGGGAAGTCATCAAATGACTTCTCCCGCTCTGGGCGGAGCGGGAGGGCGTGTCAGACTTTTACTGACTAAAACCCACCCGTGTTCCTTCTGTTGCCTGTGCCGGGGCCACGGTAACTCTTTCGAACATCCCGCAACCCTAGCTGGCATCGGCCCTAGCGGACCCCGTCAATAGTGCTGACATCTCTTTGAGGCGCGCGTGGAACACGACGCGCCGTCGACTCGGGCTTGGTCCTTACCGGGCGGCGAGCTACTCATTGCTCGCCGTCCGCAAGCCCGCGCCTACGGTGGCCGGGAATCGGCTGCCAATTCCCGACGCCCAGGGCGTCTCCTGCGGCGACTAGGGGCGTGAGGGTGCAAAGCTTGCCTCTCCCTCACGCGTCCCGCCTCCTCCTTCACGAGCATTACTGCTTCGCAGAAGGAGGTAATGGCTTCCCATGCACTCTCGCTCCGTACCATGGCCTGGACCAGGGCCGGACGCGAGAGATCGCCGCCGCCGATCTCTTCCGCGAGGACACGGCGGTGCTCCGCCCAAGCCGGGCAGACCTCCACCGTATGCTCCACCGTGTCCTCCGGGCGATCCACACAGTGGTGACACCCGGGCGTTTCCTCCCGCCTTATCCGGAACAGGTACCTCCCGAAGCACCCGTGTCCGGTGAGGACCTGCGTCAGGCGGAAGGTGAGGACGCCGTGGCGCCTCTCCAGCCACTCCTCAAAGAGGGAACTTATCGCCGCAATTGTGGCGTGCCCAGCGCTGGGTTGCGACAATCGCACTCTCCATGCCGCCATGAGATCCTGCCGGAGCTCTGTCCGCCGTGCCGCGATTTCTCGCGGCAAAACATTACATACTTAAGTGTCGAATTGATAACCTCCTTCTTTTTTGAAATTGGTTAATAAAATAAATATGTTTTTTGGAGAACACGTTACAAATTGTTACCTGATCTCATGCACTTGCATGATCTCATGCACTTGCATGAGATCAGGTAACAATTTGTCAAAGAGAGACCCTTTGAAATGTACACTGGAGAGAAACCTGTATCTTGGGTATTTTATACCTTCTCAGCCAAACCCCAAGTTAAATATAATTTGCCCTTTCAGTGATAGGTACACGTATTTTGTTTAATACAAAAATACATTTCAGGAGTCGACCAATCTCACAAAATAATTGTTGCAACGTAATTTTATTCCGATACACACAAAAAAAGTGTCTAGGGGTCAAGCACGTTTTTGCTAGCTACTAAAAATCAGAGGGTCAATTCCCGTAACTAAAAACGTTCCAAATCTAGTCGCAATCTCATCGTAGCGACAATAAATGTCAAAAATTCTATACAATTTCTGACAGATTGAGACAGATTATAATGCGACCGTTCTTAAAAATACGGGAATTGCCACCCTGGTTTTTAAATTATAATTTTTGTAACTCCTATGGATACTTTTTAGTAAATTTCGTCATTTGAAAAGGAAATAGTTTTTGAATTTCGGTCAAAAGATGAAATCTTCTGTCAAGTCGTATTCCTATAATATTCTGCAACGAGTTTGAGGCCAAATCAGTAAAATTTCTGCTATACTTTTAAGTGAATCAATACAAAAGAACGTTATTATGGAGAGAAGACGTCATTTGAGCCGAGAAGAAATGGCCAGAGCCGAAGCCGTGGGAATATTGGAAGCTGGTCCTCGGCAACGTGCTTTGGCAAACGCTCTGGACACTACGCAGAGTGTTATACGTTGACTTTGTTACCGCATCACTGGCAGCGTGGCAGAGCGACAGTCATGAAGGAAGAGCTCGCATTACCACACGCAGACAAGATCGTTACATACAATTTACTGCTCGACGAAATCGTACAATGACCGCGATGATGTTAGTTACGAAGCTTCATAGCTCTTCAGAGATCAAACCATAAGAAATCGATTGCATGAAGTCATTCTCCATTCTCGAAGGTCGCTGCTTGTACCACCTATTGAGCCCTGCAATCGCAGGGCCTGTTTACAATGGGCTCGTGAACACAAAAATTGGGCAGAAGAAGAGTGGCGGTTTGTGTGTTTTTCGGATGAATCTCGCTTTGGTATGAGGCCATCTGACCTCATACCAAAGCCGCCCTGAGCCGCTCTGGCTCTGGTCGATGTAGTATCTACTAGACGTACACGGTATTGGAGGACCTCTGGAGTTAGACCACCACCTCTTAAAGTAGTATTATTGTAATCTTACTGAAGTGTGAGAAAGAGATGGAGCTGGACGTCCTGTATAGCTCCATCTCTTTCTCACACTGAAGTAATATTAAAATAATACTGCTTTAAGAGGTGGTGGTTGGCTCCCTGGACGCCAAGAACGTTTAAGATCATACCAGGAAGTCCATGCGTACAGTACTGAAACAATCATGATATGGGCGGGTATTTGGATCGGCGGAAAAACCGAACAGTTTTGGATCAGGGGCAATCTCAATGCACAAATTTACGCTGAAACGATTGTATCAGATGTTGTCACTCCTTTGCGGACCATATTTGGTGCTTCATTTCTGCGTCTTACCATGGCCTGCTCAATCGCCAGACTTGAATCCCATTGAGCACGCCTGTAATATGCTTCAAAGAAGACCTCTACCAACTATGGATGCCATACACAACCAGAAAATACTTTTAGCCTGCTACAATGAACGTGGGCGTCCATTACGCAACGTGATTTGGATGAACTCATATTGAGTACGTGGAATCATTGCGATTGTGTTATACGCGTTAACGGCGGAAGTACAGACTACTTATTGTTTATTTTATGCAATAAAAACCTTTAAAAACTTTTATTTTTATCTTTTTATCACATTTTAATGTCAGGATTAACTAAGGAGAAAAATCCAGCATAAGCAAAAATCGCGAAAAGTCTTTATTAATGCAAAAGTAAAGAGTATTTGGTCGATCTACAGATATGAAAACATTTTATTTAATTAATCTAACTAGATATATTTATTTAATTTCAATAGGGTAATAAAATATTTTTAAAAATACCTTGATCCCTAGACACTTTTTATGTGTGTACTTACACATAAATATGTACAACCCTAATCTATAAAATATAGTGAACCTTTTCTATAGAGAGCAAGAGGTGCTCGGAGCTCCAGATTTAAAATTATTCGACGAATCCATTTGGATCTGACAGCGCGCGGCAGCTAGTACGAACTATACTTTACAAAGGTACAGACCCACTAGTTTTTCTAGGTAGTAGGTTTAGCGAATGTTCAAAGAGCTTTGCTGTCGGCCGCAGTGTTCGTGAGCCGGTCACGCCTCGCGGTTGCACTGGGCCTTTCTGAAACGTGATTGAAAACAGCATTGACGTGTCAAAATACGTATGTATTTTTACTGGGATGAACTAGGATTTTTTCGGATACTACCAATTCTATTGAAACTAGATTGGGAATATGAAATGGGTTATTTGAATAATAATTTTGGTGCGTAGGTAGGTATACTGATTAGTTAAGGAAATTAGTCTGGCTAGTTAGTTTATTAGTATTATACGCTGAAGGACTGTGCTATACTCTAAACTAGGTACTGATAAAAAAAATAGCCATATTATTTAGAATTTAACGTTTTATTAGATTACCTATTTAGTTGTAATATGCAACCTTTTCTAGTAATTAATAAGATAATGGCATATAATGATGAGATAAACGCTGATACGAATTTAGAAGACAGAAAAAAGAATTAGGTGTCAAATATAAGAGAAAAAGCGCAAGTCATGAAGTAAAAAACGTAGATCAGATTCTAGAAATAATTATTCGAGTCACAAACATGTCTTTTATTTATTACGGTACCGTTTGCTCGCGGAGAGCTAACAGTACCTAACACAGGCTGTAGACTGAATTGAAATCGAATAACTATTTAGTCAGAAACTGGTATTAAGTGTTACACAAATTAATGAATCATCCAATTTGTTTAGTGATAAAACCTTTAGGATGCACTTTTACAGACGTCAGTGCAGTGCGATCCGTCGTTGCAATCGGACGCGTTTACACTGTAAGCGGAAATTATTTTGCGCTGGGCGCGGCAAATGCCACTGCCACCATGCGTTCGGAAGAACTTGTGGTGAACGAGGTCCTGGCATTCCTGCAGTACCAGCTGGATGTCATGGACGAGGTTAGTATGATCCAGATCTGCACATCCAATTTCAATGAAGAGGAGATACGCAGAGCTAAAACACTGCTGTACGAGTTGCTAGAAATGGCCGACCGAATGCCGTTCCGCAGGAGGGATGAAAAGGGAGAGAGGAGTCTCCTAGACATTATTAAAGCGTTGAATTCGACCAAGTCGATGTCACCAAGCTGCTACGGGACATCACAAGCCTGAGAACAGGCTTGGCCGAGATGCAGTTGAAGTTGGATGCATCGCAATACACCATCAATGATCTACGTACTGAGGTAGCAGATTTACGCAAAGCGGTATGTAGGTCACACGAGCCAACCAACAGCGTCAACAAACGTCACGGCATACTCAATGCATCGCAGCTGAGTTTCGAGTCAGCGAAATTCGACTCGTCGCCGGCCGTCGTCACTGCGAGCGATGCACAATCGCGCCCCGCTTTCCCCGCGACCCTCATAGTTGGGACACCGATGAATATTAGCACACTCACACCAGGACGAGTTTACTCGGCTGCCGTTATTGTAGCTCCAGCAAAACTTCAGCGGCAACCTAAGCGTACGAGAGGAGTCCAGGAGCCCTTCACACAGTTCGAAGCTTGTTATCGCCGGTAACAAGCCTAGGGCAGGCCGATGAAGAAGGCTTAATACTTGTGGAGAAGAAGAAGAAACCTGCTTGTCGCAATCAGTGTTGTACCGCATTGACTGGTCCCGACACGTTGCTGCGTCCCGCTAGTTCATCGACGCAGCTGATACATGTCGCATTTACATCACTCCACGAAGGCAGAGGAGATCGTGGAGTAGATAATAGGAAGAATTTTGGCCGAAGGGTGTCGTGTATCGGCGTTTTCGTGGAAGGCTACATGACACCTCGACTTAGCTCGGCTCAGCGCAATACGTCGCCGACCCAACATTCTACTTAGTTAATAGTGCCTAATGTTTTTAATATGTATTAATTTATTAGCTTTTGTCCGCGGCTTCGACCGCGTGGATGTCGGAAAATATCTCACGGGAATGTACTACTGAGATTAAAAGTACCCTTATGTTCCATAATACTCTATTGGTTTGCGCGGCGCACGCCAGAAAGCTCCCGGTCGCCAAGATTTTTTTCCGATATCTTCAACAATCATCATATTTCAGCCAATTTATACAAAACTTAATTAATCATTCCGTCCCAATGGACGAATGATGATTTTGATTGAATGATGGTTTTCACAAATGTGAAAACCGGATAAAAATCCGTTCGGGAGTAGGTATTTGAGTTTATCGCGTTCAGACAGACAGACGCGGCGGGAGGATTTTGTTTAGTTAAAATTATGCCGGTCACGCTCTAATAACAAATAAGAAATAACTTTTGACCGAGTGGACCGATTTTTAATAAAAACTTATTAAAAAAAAAACAACCGACTTCCAAAAAAACACTACAAAGCGAAATTTCGGAAGTTGGTGTCTTTGGTTTTAATATTTTCGTTTTTTGCCACCGACTTCCGAGATTAAGTTATTTTTCACTTTGTATTTCTTGGAAGACGGTTGTTTTTTTTTCATAAATAAGTTTTTATTTTCCACTTTTTAGTTGTGGTACCTACCCCACCCAAATTCGTATACCACTACTTGCTAACTAAATAACAGTGACAGGAAGTTATTATAACATCATCAACATAAACTGAATGGAAAAAAATACGTATTATTGAAGCTAACTCAAAAACCACTCTTCAGAATTTGACCAAAGTATGCGACCACCTCAGGATATACCCTTTCAAATAAAAACTTTGCAAAAAGGAAAATATATGTCGCGCTAAGTCGTTTCAGAAGTTTGGAAGGCGTAGTTTTATCAGGTTTGGGCGTCGCCGTCGTCGCCAACAAATTATTAAATCAACCACACGACGACAGATCGTTGACGAAATCCGTCTTCTGACAATCAAGGCCACACATAACATAGGACTCAAGTAGCGCAATTTGAAGCATATTCTATTAAAATAATTAATAGCCAGAGCGTTTCTCATGACAATTCCAATAAGCCCAAACAGGGCTAGGATACATTGTTTTATTACGGAGTTCCAGTGCCTACCTTCCGGCTTCATCATCAGATCAGTTCCATGGTACCATTTTCATCAGAACAATTTATTTACATTGGCTTGGTCATAGTCGCTTAACTATCTTAATCGAGATATCTTATTGCCACCCGTGAAATACTTATCATTATCATTGAGGAGTTCCCGTGGCCATCTGTGGTCTTCTTCATCAGTTTCACTTCACCAAATGATATTTTCGGAATGCAAATGCTTGACTTGTTGATGAAAATACCAAAATCGCTATGTATATGCCTATAATATTTTAGGAGTTCCCTCAATTCCTCATAGATCCCATCATGAGAACTGGATTTTGATAAAAATGGGACCAATTTGGAAGTCTGTCCTTTCAAATAAAAAAATAATTTTCTAAATCGGTTTATAAATGACGGAGTACTGAGGTAACAAACAAAAATAACACAAAACAGAATTGAGAACCTCCTCCTTTTTTTCAAATCCTGTTAAAAATAAAGACTAAAATGTTTATCCGTGTATTGTATCAAACTCAAACTCAAAGCATTTATTTCAATTAAACCAATTACAGGCACTTTTGAATTGTCAAAGAGTCGGTCAGTTAGTCAGAAAATTGAAGCTAGTCGCCCATTCCAAAACGTAGATCTCTATGGAGAAGAATGGGCAAGAAACTCCATGGACACTCTTTTAAATCAAAATTGTTACAAAATCATGGGTAGGTACATTGTTATTGTTCTTGTTGCTTCTATATGTGAGAACAATGTAAAAAATAGATAATTAAAACAATTTAAAATATAAGATTAAAAATAAGCCCTGGCAGCTAAGAGATGACCAGTCTCCACTGACGGCGCCCGTTCACGAACATGACGCGTGGATCAGCACCATCCAGCTCAACCATTTTGTAGGGAACCGAATGATCCAACACACGCGCCACCATCAGCGAGACATTTAAGTGAGCATGACATACTCTCAACTGCCATACTCTTTCAAGTCAACATACCTACATCATAACATAAAACCGCTCCATGGTACTCACATTTACAAAATTGCAAAGATGCTTCTAATTTATACAAAACTATAGTTTGCAATGATTGTATTAAAAGATTAGTAAACACTAAATCTATAGTCTACATATAGTCAATAAGTCTATAGTAATAACATAATGTCAGAAAAAAAGGGACGCATTTCTTCCAAACAAAAAAATAAAATAAAAAAATAAATTTAACAAAGCCCAAGTGGCTGTGGAGCAGGACCAGCATTTAGCCAAGCATTTTTATCTATGATATAATCATTCAACCTATAATATGCTTGTCTACATAGTGTGCGTTTAATGCATGTTTTAAATTGCTTCTCATTTCGTTGAAGAATATCGAGAGGTAATTTATTATAACATTTTACACAGTACCCCATAAAAGAAGTGTGTACCTTAGATAATCTGAAACGTGGTTGATCTAATTTGTTCCTATTTCTAGTGTTAAAATTATGCCGATCACTTATCTTACTAAAAAGATGATTTTTTCTAACATACATAATATTTTCATATATATATTGACAAGGTACCGTCATGATGTTAATTTTTTTAAACAGTTCCCTTAGAGATTCGCGACTGCGGAGATTATAGATGGCTCTGACAGCCCTCTTTTGCAGAATAAAGATAGAATCAATATCTGCAGCCCGTCCCCATAACAAAATACCGTAAGACATGACGCTATGAAAGTAACTAAAATAGACCAGTCTCGCGGTATCGACGTCTGTTAATTGGCGGATTTTCCAAACAGCGTAAGCAGCCGAGCTTAGCCGCCCTGCTAGTGATGTTAAATGAGGACTCCACTGCAGCTTTGAGTCCAGCGTAATTCCCAGGAAAACAGTCTGTTCGACGAATTGTAGTATTTCCTTATTCAATACTACGTGACATTCACTACTTCTAACATTTGGTAACGTGAATCTTATGCATTTAGTTTTCTTCTCATTTAATACTAAATTATTTACAGTGAACCAATTATGGACCTTAAGCATAGCGTTATTTACGTCGTCGAGCTCTTGTGCATGTCTGTTAACTTTAAAAATTAGTGATGTGTCATCAGCAAATAACACCATTTGTGGTCGGTTTTTCAGTAAATGAGGTAAATCATTTATATATACTAAAAAGAGGAACGGACCTAATATAGAGCCCTGCGGTACACCCATTTTGACTTTTAATCCCAATGAATTCACACCGTTTATTTGAACTTGCTGCAGTCTATTATTCAAATATGATTTTACTAAGCTAAGTGCAAGTTTACCCAGTCCGTAATGCTCAAGTTTCAAGAGCAGTGTTTCATGATTCACGCAATCAAATGCCTTGGACAGGTCGCAAAAGATGCCTATTGCATCATGTGCCTCTTCCCAAGCGTTAAAGATGTGTTTTAATAAGGTGACACCGGCGTCAGCTGTACAACGTCCTTTGGTGAAACCATACTGTTGTATTTATCATACATTGGTTAGGCAGGGGCCATAGTCCTTCCATAGTTTTAGATAACCAGTCCACTTTAGCCATCCAAACCCATAGCCCAATTTTTTTTGGCTCCTTAACCTGCAATAGTCCTACACTAACCGGGGGTTGTCCTTAGGTGCACTTGCATATTACGTACAGGGATAATCGTCGGTTGGTGCCTCATTTCCATTGAAAGCGTCTAACGGGCCTCTGCGAGTTGGCTTCGGCCCCTCATATGCCTTCCAAAGGTCCGGGACCCTAGTGTCCCGAGAAATATCCAAGACTAAAATGTTACCTCAAAAATTCAAGATAATATGACTACAGTTCCAATCCCTTAAATCTCTTAAAAAGAGGTAAGTAAGTACACAACATTTATAATATTATTTGTGATATTTAAAATTAACCCCTATTTTACCCCCTTAGGGGATGAATTTTCAAAAACGCTGAACCATATAACTCTTTATTTCCTATTAAAAGCATAAATTTGAATTTTCATATCCTTAAGAAATGCTGGGTTTCCCATACAAACTTTCACCCCTATGTCCTTCCCCAGGATGCCATCTATCTCCTTGCCAAATTTAATTGAAATCCGTTCAGTGGCTTAGGCGTGAAAAGGTAACATACAGACAGACAGACAGACATACAGACAGATAGACAGAGTTACTTTCGAATTTATAATATATTAGTATTAGTATGGATTATTTTGTAACAATAATTTGTTTATCTATGGGCCTTAGTTGCCTGACAATAAAGGAATTATTATATAATAACATGATACTACTGTGTGTAAAAGTGTATTTAAGGTAAAAGTTTTTAAAACTAAAAGCTTAGAACTTGGCATTTTTTTTTCCAATTGCCATTTTGTGAAATTAATCATTAATCACAATTGTATTCATCACTCATCAATTAATTAGTTTTGACTTTGAACACTAAACTGCTACCTACAGTCCTACAAGTCAATTCAACTAGATAGGTAAAACCCAAACTTCCAAAAGTAGGCACAGCGACTCATGGTCCGATTAAAAATATTGAAGAAAACATGAAGTCCCTAAATGAAAGGCAGTGCCAATACGAGCACAACTACAACTTTTTCTAAAATCTTGGTGTGAGTTCTTCCAATTTTATTAAGTCTAGTAACTAACCCTTGCTAATTTCCTTCGTAAAATATTACCACGACAGAGAAGATTGAAAGTAATGCACATTAAATGCCGCAAATATCTTAATTATAATGACATTAATGAATTAATTAGGATTCTCCCTTTTTGTGGGTTTACGGGGCACAGCTTTGCGTAAATATTTTCTAAGCGACACAAAGGGAGACGCTGATGCCGCGTGAAATTATATTCTGTAAAATGAAGTTGAATTTTTTTTATTCTCCTTTGACGTTCAAAGTTGTCGGAGTTAATTCAATTTATTGTCTCTCTTAAAACGAGACTCCACCGTAATGTTATTTATAGGGTTCACCTACGGCTTGACATGCCCCAAAAAGCGAGTGCAGGAGCGCACCGGCGCGCCTAAGTGATTCGATACACGTTCAATATGTTTCATTAGGGAGCCCGGTGTTCGCTTATTCAATCATATCAACGGCGGCAGCGAGGCGCGCGCGCCGCACAACAGCGCAACCTTTCCGCACTCCGCTCAATTCCTACATAATCAGTTTTTCCGACTCAGTAATGGTATACACTCAATTTATACCGGCATTTGGCTAGCGAATACTTCCACAAATATCTTTTCCGAAGAGTTTTACTGAGATACTTGGTACGATGTATATTACGGCAGAGAGTACTTCCTAGGTTTCCGATTGCGTCGTCGTATGTGCGAAGGAAGACGATAGCTAATTAGGTAAGCAATAATGTTGGAAGTTAGATAATTGTTGCGGCAAATTGTTCCTTCCTCCGGTGGCGCTGAGCGCGGTACGTCCTGCAGAGAAGCCGCTTCTTCTCTAGCCGTGTCTGCGTCCTGTGTCACAGGAAATGGTAATTACCGCCTAATCTCGCCTGAAGCGCAGGGCGGCCCGACGTCCGGATATGAACTTCCGTTATGAACAATTTAGCGCGCGAAATTGGACGACGGTACGCTCTGCATTCAGCCTATCGTGTCAGGTGATGCAAAGTACACGTGCGCAGAGCGCCCATTCACTAACGAATTTATATTTTACGAGATAGCTAACGAATAAGTTGCTTTGCTGCCGATGAATACGAATCATGAAGCTTTCAGCGAGAGAGGGAAATTACATTTTTATTCGATTTTAAAAGTTAAATGTAGAAAATTGTGCCTCCCAAGTGAATGCAAACACGGAAGCTGATAAAAAGAGAGGATGAAGAGTTTATGTACCTGTAATAAGCTTTACGTAGTTGTTATTGTGTAAGACTTTGATATAAGCATATGCAGTGAGTAGGTACAATACACAGATTATTCAAGATAAATGACTGAATTGCATTTTTGAAACTTGTGCTCTATTGAATTTATAATTAATCACAATTTCAAGAAAAATAAAATACAATACTTTTTCTAATTTTCTTAAAAAAGTTAGTCATTTGTCTTAGTGACTTTGAAAGCAAGCTATAGAAAATAAATCCCGATAGAGGTCTGGTTATTTTAAATGCTTTTTGTTATTGAAGGTCCATAGCAGTTTTTAGAAGCCATAGCCACCATTTTTTATTTTTTTTATCATGAGTCGAACTTTTGTGGCTTGAGCAGTAATTATGAAATCTCTAATCAATTTTAGTCATGTTCCGTAAGGCCCAGGTAAACCACAATTTTTAAGGTGGTCTTTGACATTATGGTAGTGAATTATTACAAAAAATCATCCACAAACGTCTAATATAAAGCGAAAAAAAAAATCAAAACCGATGTCAGGTGGAAATTATGAAAAATATGATTAAAAAAAATCTATCTCCTAAACTATTAATAATCGCGGAACACACATGGGGGTGATTAGGATGCCCCGCAATAGAAGGCATCTAAATTTTACCTTTAGATGTCACTTCTTTGGCCAACCTGTATACTTGGCTAATATAATTTGAAATAAACATATTTAGGAAAATCCATATAAAAAAAAAATAATTTACCTGCGATTGTCATAAACACGTAGGCCCAATTTCTGAAAGCTCGAAATTTTTAGTTACGGATGTACTTTTTAAGAAACAAGTATGCACTATGACTTAACTAGAAAAAAGTAGACTGCTGAGCTACGCTTTTAGAAATAGGGCCCTGTAATTAATATTTCACATGATTGTAAAACTGTAGCCTGTACCTATAATCTGATCCCTTCAATATTGGTAAGTCATACAAAATTGTCGTAATAAACAAGGCTCGCTTGCATCAAAAAATAAATATAAATAAAATATAATATAAATACTTTAAATACCTACATTTGGCGCTTATCACACTGTCTGTGTCTGTCAAAGGAGACAGTTTTTTTTGTTCGGCGATAAGGCCCACCAAAAATTGAGGCGTCTATTAATGAAACGCATATTGATTTGTTCCATATGATCTGTAGATTACAAAGGTAGTAATAATTATACTTCGTCTAACGGGAATACTGAGAAATACGATCATAACCTAAAAATTCACTAAAAGGGTTTAGTGAGTAGGTTGGCCTCATCGGTATTATGATTTAGTAAAATAGTGCACTGTTCAGTAATAAAATCAACCGAAGATGGTGTTATTTGCAGACGACCTTTAAAATAAACCGACGGTTACAAAATCTGGACGACGTGAATAACTCTATATTCTTCAGGTCCAAGATTGGTTTACGGTAAATAATTTGGTACTAAATGAAAAAAAAAAAAAAACAAATGCTTTAGATTTAAATTACCTAATGTTAGAAGTAGCGAATGTGACATCATATTATTGAATGGAGAAAAACTGGAATTTATAATCAAACGGTTTTCCTACGAATCACGCTAGACGAGAAGTTACTATATGGGGACCTCATATAACATCTCTTGCGGGGCGGCTAAGCTCAGTCGCTAATGCTGTTAGAAAGCTATGACAGTTAACAAATGTAGAAACCGCGCGTTTGGTCTCTTATAGCTATTTCCACAGCATTATGTCGTATGGCATTTTACTGTGGGGGTCGGGCTACTGACATTGAATTCATCTTTATTTTGCAAAAGAGAGCTGTCAGAGCCCTTTCTAATCCACGTCGACGCGAATCTCTCAGGGAACAATTTAAAAAGATTATTATTATGACGATACATTGCCAATTAATGAATGCCAATACATAATATGAAAATATTATGTATGTAAGAAAAATCTACATCTTTTTAATAAAATAAGTGATAGACATAATTTTAGAACTAGAAGTAAAGATAAAATAGAGCAACCATTTTTTAGATTATCTAAAGTATTTACATAGGTATCTATGTACCCGGTCCCATAAAAGATGTAGGTACATCTTTTATAAGGCCGGGTATTGTGTTAAATGTTAAACCAAAATACATAACATCACATAACATCACGCCTTGTTTCCCCGAAGGGTTCGGCAGCGGTGTACCTATAGTACACCCACATACCCAAACCAAACCAAAATACCTTGTGAATTAAATTGTTTTAAACTCATATCAAAAGTACACTTTATAAGCAAGCATATTACAAATTAGAGGATTATATTTACATCCATGATAAGAATATTTGGAAACACGCTGGTCCTGCTCATTAGGACAATCTAGAGTCTAGACAAAATCAAACTGTTTGCTAATTTAATTTTATAATTTATTATTTGTATGACATTGATTTTACATTCTCATTACACTAACTTCACTCACTAACTTGTTAAAATTTTAGGAAAATCGTATACTTTTACAATATTTGTAAATATGTGAGCACTATGTATCTATCACATAATTAATTTATCTATCGTTGGTTCATTTTTAATTCTTTTTACCTTAATTTTATTATAAGTGTATCGTCTTCACATAGGTACACAACTTTTACTATGGGACCAAACCAGAAATCGCGAAAAAAATCAGCTGTTCCCTACATTTTGACGAGTTACGCGAACATAAATGTAGGGCGCAGCTGATTTTTTTTTCGCGATTTCAGACTTGGTCCCATAGTAAAAGTTGTTCATAATGATGAGTACAATGACCCCTTAAGAGGTTGTGCGTTAATTATGTTACACCTTGTATAATGAATGTGCAAAATATTGTAAAACATTTTAACAGAGTAACGGTGGAGTTTCTTGCCCATTCTTCTCCATACGAAACTACATTTTGGAAGGGGCGACTTGAATCAATTCTATTTTTTTTGTAAATTTTGACGATCAAAAGTGCCTTTTATGTGCCTATTTGAAATAAATGAATTGACTTTAAATAGTAGGAATATTTAAAGGTGTTTTGAATGGTTCATGAAATCAAAAATCACATAGGTAGGTAATATGTAACAACGCATTTTTATTACTGTAAGTACATCTATCAATTTCAACGTCAGACGACTTAGAAGTAGATAGTATATCATCTAAAAAAGATGCAGGTCGCTCCACCTCTCATCTTGATTCCGTGTCCAAGATAAAAAAAAAAAAACTTAAATACCGCACGCTCAACATTACATGTGCACAACAGACAACAACCAACGTCTGTTTATCAAAAAGTTGCAACAGTATCCAGCATGAGCAGCTCTAGTGTTAGAAATTGATGTTCTAGGTAGCTAAATAATGTCCTCACCGGACACGAGTGCTTTGGGAGGTACCTGTTCTGAATAAGGCGGGAGGAAACGTCCGGGTGTCACCACTGTGTGGATCGCCCGGAGGACACGGTGGAGCATACGGTGGAGGTCTGCCCGGCTTGGGCGGAGCACCGCCGTGTCCTCGCGGAAGCGATCGGCGGCGGCGATCTCTCGCGTCCGGCCCTGGTCCAGGCCATGGTACGGAGCGAGAGTGCATGGGAAGCCATTACCTCCTTCTGCGAAGCAGTAATGCTCGTGAAGGAGGAGGCGGGACGCGTGAGGGAGAGGCAAGCTTTGCGCCCTCATGCCCCTAGTCGCCGCAGGAGACGCCTTGAGCGTCGGGAATTGGTAGCCGATTCCCGACCACCGTAGGCGCGGGCTTGAGGACGGCGAGCAATGGGTAGCTCGCCGTCCGGTAAGGACCAGGCCCGAGTCGACGGCGCGTTGTGTTCCACGCGCGCCTTAAAGAGATGTCAGAACTATTGACGAGGTCCGCTAGGGCCGATGCCAGCTAGGGTTGCGGGATGTTCGAAAGAGTTACCGTGGGCCCGGCACAGGCAACTGAAGGAACACGGGTGGGTTTTAGTCAGTAAAAGTCTGACACGCCCTCCCGCTCCGCCCAGAGCGGGAGAAGTCATTTGATGATTTCCCATCCAAAAAAAAGGTACCTAAATTATGCACCTAAAAAAAATTAAAAGATGTCTGTTCGTATTCTAACTAATATTATTATTGTTCTCTTTGGTGTACTGGAATACACTGCAAAATAATGTGCTTTTCCGCAGAGTCAACAGGCACAGGATGCATTTGTTGTGTAGATCGACATGGAATGTAAATATTCCTGTATCCAAATTTCCATAACGAATAAAAAATTTGCATCATCAATACGCACTTTCCTCAAACTGCATCTAGATGGTTTGACTAAAACAAGCGAAAGCTCCATGCGTTCACAAGAGGTTACCGCACATCTGCAGCAGTCTCGGACAATGTCTTCGCACATTCTATCTTGAAGATTCCATATTCATTATAATCCTTCAATTCACTCAGAAATATTCAATTCGATAGAAACGGAAAAAATAAAATGAGTGAAGTGTTGTTATGTTGTCACTTGACACTTGTCTTTCTGACAGTGTCAGATAGTGGGCTGATGCCGCTCGATTTTATTTAACTCGTTACTCGAGTAAATCAAATAAAGGCTCAAGTGGATTTCAAAGGGATTAAAAAGATCTTTTATTACAAAAAGAAAACTACAAAGTAAATACTATAAAAATAAAAATAATCACCCCATCGCCGTATCTCTACGTTGACGTCGTGATGGGGCTTGCGCGCTCCGAACTCTAGGTCTGTGCCGGTAGAGGTTACTTTGCCGGAACAGGTCTAGGATGAGGAGCCAGACCAAGAGAGATACAGAAACCCGCAGGGCAGCATGTGGCGAGCTGCTGGGCAGTAGCGACCACACGTACCCTATCTCCCGGGAGAAGTCATGTTCCTCATCTCTGGCTTGCCTTTATTGGCCGGCTGGAGTGAACACTGACGAGAACTGACCTCCCACCTCATTCTTGCCTTTATTGGCTGGCTTGAGTAGAGATTCGCAAGAGCAAACGTGCTCGGAGGAAGGAAGTAGTCCAGTAAGATGCTGGTAGGGATCTTGACCGTACTTCCGGGATTGTCCTGATAGCCGTGGAATACCTCTCCACTCCTCTTAAGCACCTCAAGACATGTTGCCCCCTTGTCGCTACGACACTATGTACTAGCGACCGTTTCCGGGGGCCCATTGTTGAGTGTGCAAGTCACCCCCTGCTATTTTATCCGTGTATTGTATTTATCAAACATTGGTCAGGCAGAGGCCATAGTCCTTCCATAGTTTTAGATAACCAGTCCACTTTAGCCATCCAAACCCATAGCCCATTATTTTTTTTGTCTCCATATCCTGCAATAGTTCTACACCAACCGGGGGTTGTCCTTGGGTGCACTTGCATAGTACGCACAAGGATAATCGTCGGTTGGTGCCTCATTTCCATTGAAAGCGTCTAACGGGCCTCTGCAAGTTGGCTTCGGCCCCTCATATGCCTTTCAAAGGTCCGGGACCCTAGGGTCCCGAGAAATCTAAAAATAAAATAATCACAATAAACAATTGTATAGAAACTATAGAAAAGTCCTTAAAAAGTTAAACCTATGTACATCCAAAAACACAATAGTAAAAAATATATTGAAAACGCAGAAAATAAATGTAAAGCTACATGGAATATAGTCAACAATAGACTTAAAAACAAAAACGCATCTAGTGAAATTAGGGAAATATCAGACGGGGATAAGCTATTGACAAATGGCGATGATATAGCTGAACACTTAAATAAATATTTCGTAAATGTAACTAAGCCTAAAGACAAACAAACTCCCATTAATAAAAACAAGTCTAAGCCTATAAATACAAAAAGACTGCCGAACTCAATATATCTGGAACCAACAACATGCATAGAAATAATTAAAGCAACCATGGAATTACGTAATACAAATTCAGCTGCTTATGATCACCTAACCACAAACATTTTAAAACAAAACATATATGCTATAGCTAAACCCTTAACCTACGTTATAAACTTATCTCTAGAAAACGGCATATTCCCTGACAATCTTAAACTTTCTATAGTAAAGCCAATTCACAAAAACAAATCTAGACTCGAAGCTGGTAATTACAGACCAATTACATTAATTCCAATAATTTCAAAAATATTCGAAAAAATCATGAGTACTAGACTAATGAATTTCACATAATACACATAATAACATCACGCCTCGTTTCCCCGAAGGGTTGGGCAGAGGTGTACCTATAGTACACCCACATTTCGCCAAAGTCTCACGTAATAGGGAGCGAGCCTATTGCCAAAACTAATGAAAAATGAAGTGATAGTATCGAACAGAATGGATTTCTTAAAAATAAATCAACTACATTAGCATGTTTCAAATTAGTTAAAGAAATCCTAAGCGCACTGGACCAAAAAAAATCCGAGTAGCAGTATATTTAGATATGAGCAAGGCGTTTGACACGGTAGACCATGATTGCTTATTAAACAAATTAGAACAATATGGAATAAGAGGGCCTGCGTATAAATGGTTCGAAAGTTACTTGAGGGGTCGACAGCAATGCACAGAGATAAAACAAAATTGTACAAACACGAATACCCAAATAACCTTTACGTCAACGTACTTGGTCAACCATTATGGTGTACCACAAGGCAGCGTACTTGGTTCGTTACTATTTATAGTATACATAAACGAATTGCCAAAATCAACTGACCAATTCACTGTCCATTTTGCTGACGACACCACTATTTTAACTAGAGAAAACACAATAGATGACGTTATACGGGTAACAAATAAAGCTCTGGTGGATGTTGTTGACTGCTTGGACTCGAACAACCTGAAAGTAAATTTGACTAAAACTAAATTTATGACATACACTGCAGTTAATAAAAATAGGGAAATCGCTGACATAAATATAAAACACCAAAATCATGACATTAAAGAAGCAAATGAAATGAAATTTTTAGGTATAGTTATTGACAGACTCTGTAATTGGAAAACTCAAATAGATAGTGTAAGCAAAAAAGTAAACAAATTTGTTTTTGCACTAAGAAAAATAAAAATTCTCACAAATATAGAAACTGTTCTGATGGTTTACCATAGTCATGTTTGCTCTGTCCTAAGATATGGACTAATTATATGGGGTAACTCTACAGACGCCCAAAGAGCATTCATTGCTCAAAAAAATGTATTAGATCGATTTTTAACCTTAAGTGGACAGATTCTTGTTGACCAATATTTGTGCAACAAAAATTGCTCACACTTCCGGCATTATACATATTTGAAATTAGTAAATTTGTAAGAAATAATCCATCACTTTTCAATAAGGACGATAAAGCTCTATTTAAGAGAAAGGTCGTTCAAAAACCATTTCTCATCCCAAAAAATCGGCTTAAATTGTGCGATAAAAACTGTTACAGTATGGCAGTCAAAATATACAATAACTACCTGTAGGCATAAGAAATCGATCAAACTTGGAATTTAGCAGGACTCTAATTGGCTTTGTGATAGATGTTTCTATTCAATCGATGAATTTATGAATTTAAAGCATTAAACTTGGGTAGTGATACATAGGAATGAAGTATTTTTTTATTATAATATGAGTACAACTGCATGATGCTGTGTCAACTGATATAATTTTGATAATTGCAGTTATAATTTTAAACTATTATTTAAATTAAATCGTTATTTTATCTATTCATTCAATTACCAATTTTATTATGAATTAATTTAAAACCTTCTACTATTTTAAATTATGTACTATGAATTTATCTTAAACATCTTCAGTCTTAAATGCTTTGAATTATTTTTAAAGTAATATGCAATTATTATAAATTAATTTTGAATATTTAAATATTGCAATTATCAAATATTAGGAATTGACAGGGTCTCGTATGTAGACTCGACGTATAACTAAGTGACCCAAATGATTTTAATGACCTACTGTTAATCAAGTTTAAAATTGCATGTAAATAGATATATTCTCAGTTTAAAAATGTGAATGTTCCTTATTACTATTAATTTTATTTTTTGATTTAACATTTGCACGACCGAAAGGTTGAATATAGCGTAACGAACAAATTGTATAACATCTAATGTTACATCCTATATTCTAGCAAATAAAGTTATCATTCATTCATTCATTCCATTTACCCTCGAGGTGCGACTCGTTGTAGTCGCGATTACATAAACATCACCAACACTGCCACACTAGTTAACTGTCATTCTTAATGCTATAATTCAATACGTAAGTAGGTAATAAACCCGGGAATAGATATGTTTCGTGTAATAAACCGTCAAAATACTGTGATGTACAGAGTCACAGAGTTTTAATAAGAAAATCCATCCTGTTCCGTGGGTTAGTGCTGTCAGTTGATAACGTGTAATTTGTCAATTTGTAAACGTCATCGTATCACCATTGATTATCAGATTGACAGTGGAATGTGAGTAGGAGAAAACGCTCTTTACAAAGTCGAACAAAGCCGATCTTAACCAAATGTCACTGACTTAAACCCCAAAGTACCAATTAAAGACATTAAATTATTTACTTAGTACCAATGTTGAACGGTTGTTGTATTTTGGATTTGCTATGATTATTTTCTTTAAGTTTTTTTTTGTGTGCGTTTTAAACGTAGGTACGAAGCTGCTGAGAACCTCCCCTTAGTACCTACCTTAGATAAAACTTTAATTGAGTTTTCGAATTACACGATGGGGACAATCTAGTGCGTGACCCTTAATAACCGAGTCAAACTGACAAGCAACCAAAAACTATACCCCGTTTGACGTTGTTTTTTAAACCACTTTACGCGAGAGTAAGCAAACTTAAAACCGGCCAAGTGCGTGTCGAACCACGCACAATGAAGGGCTCCGTAGTTCGGATGAATTTATCTCAAGAACAAACTTAACATTGTAGTTGAAAAACATGATCTCTCATACATTCCAACTGCACATGTAAGTTGGTCGACTATTACTTGTAAACTTGTAAAGCCTACTTAGCTGTGATAGTTTTCCCTTTAATTTCGTTGTATATACTACTACTGTGAATTTTTCACGTATCCAAAACTAACCGTTTAGCCGTCGGGGAAGGGGGGGGGGGACGACGACGACGACGACATTTGACTCTAACACTTTAAAGCTTAATATTTCAGAAACTGATCCCTTAATCGAAAAATTGTTGTCACAAACCCGCAATACTTTTGAAACACCTATCCAACAATACCCCCACACCATGGGGTAGACGAGAAAAAAAAACATCCCCACTTTACGTGTACAGAAGGTACCCTAAAAATTTATTTTTTCATATTTTTATTTGACCTCTTTATCGGCGAGATTAATATGTATATTCACCAAATTATAGCTTTCTAGTAGTCTTTCTAGTCTCTGAGCTAAGCTATGAACGGACGCCGGACGGACATGGCGAAACTATGAGGGTTCCTTGTTGACTACGGAACTTTAAAAATAGGCTTAAACACATAAGGACCTGCTGCAGCGTCAATACTACATTTTTTACTTAATAATAACAGATTTTGTAACCACCTCGAACTGTAATTAGGTTTTTTTTCCATAAAACTGATAAAAACGCTTCAATACATGCAGTGATGAAATTATTTAAAAAATCTATCATTTTAAATGATAAATTGGTTGCTTTTTTAAGTATAATACGGTTAATAGACTTTACAATATAGGGGGTCTAAAAAAAACTACCTCCTTTAAACGATTGACAGTAATAGATCGATATGTCAAATTTTATTTAGCCCTAATGGTTTTTAACAATTTTTGCCTAAGTGTAACTGCTCAATGTTTAAATAAAAGACAATATATAATCAATACAACAAAGATGACAATCTAAACATAAACCAGTAATACTATTACCAATAGTTACATCGTCGGTACCATTCCGTGTGCTCGCAAATGATGATCACAGCCCGGATGCTAATGATCCCATTCATAGTCATCTGCATTGATATGGAGCTATTATTACTAGTAACTACAAGCCAGGCCATGCCGTGCCGTCATCCACCATTTGTCAATGAAGCTGATAGTTACCTATTGACACACAGACTTATCACCTAATTGTAGCGTCAAATTACGTGTAATTGATTAATGGTATGTCTGGAGATGGGAGTATACGAGATACCGATTTGGGAAGACCATGTTGGTTTGAACATTGTCCTTACAAAAAGCGATTTGATATATTTTTGGAACGAAGTTCTTTAACATGGCTTGTGGTAGGAGTAAACTGGCAGAAATTGTGACGTAACGAAAAAGCGATATGCCGTCAGTTTCAAGTGTCAAAAGGTTTTGTGTGTTAATACAGAGCCATCTAGTATAGTTTTAAGCAAGCTGAAAACTATAAAAAGCAAACTTTTGACACTTGAAACTTGAGACCATACTAGTTGGCTCTGTATTAATACATAATATACAGCGAAAGGAACTTCGTTCCAACTGGGCACGACCACGTCCCATGACAGCTGTCGGCTTTTTTTTTGCAGTTTCAAAATAAATACTTTTTAATTTAATTTCATTCTCATTCAAACAATATCAATTCAACAAAATATATTTGTGCCGAATTTAATTTAAACCTGTTGGGTTGCTGCGTTGTGATTTAGTCACTAACAGTCTAAAATAGATGGAAAAGCAAAGTACTAGTACTTTTTACTGTTCAACAGTAAATATTTCCATACGTAAACACCTTTAAAATTCTCGTACACAGATTATTGTATTTCACTTTTCTTCATATTGATTAGATTAGTATCATAATAACTTTTCATAAACACGGCTAATAAAGTCTTCGATAATAAGCACTATCCATTGATGCGACCTAAGAAATTGGCATCCTCTTCCGAGCTCAGGTAAATGGGTTTTAGAGTGCTGCGTAAACATTCACTTATATCGTATACAATGCGGCAGACTCATTCAATTATATTGCATGTGATGGACCAGCTAACACTAACCAATTAAACTAGGCATCCATGCATCGGTCCAAAACAATTAAATTCCAAATATTCAGTTACGTAATGTCAGATGATGTTCGTAATTCAGTTATCGGTGTTCCACATCACTGCCGTGCCTGCACTACATACAGCCTGCCGACGAACAGAAATCAGCGCTTGCCATTTGCACCAGTCAATGCAATGAAATTGTGAAAAAAAATCATTTGGATATACAGAGAGCGAGAAACGAATGGCCACCCAGTTATTGTCGGCTTCCATACAGCCTCCAAATGGACAGCGCTCGTTCAATTTCGATACTTTTACAACACAATAGGCGGGAGTAAGGCGGGTTCACTCACCTGTCAAATTAAAAAAGCACTTGCACATTCAAAATAAACTATAGGGCATGAGTATTCAGAACGTGGAAATATAGCTGGGATACATATGTAGACATTTACGTTTCATCTGTCCTTATATGTATTAACATGTTGCGTAAGATTTAATTGCATGATATCCGGTCTTCTCTGTCGTGACGTGTACTCGCTGTACTCGCGTTTGCTGTGTGATGTCCGCCGCACATTTTGCAGGTTTCGTCGACAACGAACCAATTTAATCACGGTTTCGTCATCTCGAAACCCGAATTATATGCGGATTCTTCTTAGGAAGTCTTCTTTTTTCTTTCTTCAATAAAACTCGCCAAGTTCCAACCTACTTCTACTTATTTTAAAAATTATAGCTTTTCACCTTCCTAGCTTCTCAAGTGAGAAGAAAATGATTATTACTTTTCTAGGAAAGCAAACCTTACCATGAATTTAATTAATAAATGGATGGGCAATTAATTAATTAGGCAGTGCCCTCGCTTAGTAAACAAACGACTTTAGGACTGTCTTTGCGACCACCGCGTTAAAATGGCGGTGGCTTGAAGGTTTTTTACTTTTAAATTTTTCAGTTTTAGTTTACAGCTGAGAGTGAAAGGCATTTATGTCCGAACTTGATGATATTACAATAATTATTTAACAATATGAAAATTAACCACATAAAAATCCTTACAATTAGGCAACAATAATAAACTTAAGTACCTCTGTCCTTCAGTTTTTGTGCACAAAAAATAAGAACATTCCTCTTGTATCACATAAGATGTAACCAACACAAAAAATGCGCTAAGGATAAGTAGGGCACTAACAATTAGGTAGTTGAACAAAGAGTTTGTCTCCTCTATCGTCCGTCTGTCGTACAAGATTAACGGACGTTTAAGCATTTCCTCCGCAACAGATGACCAATTGTTCGTTCTCCCATAACAGCAGCTAAAAGTTTTCCCATTTATTCAGTGCTCATACGTCAAGTCGGCGCGGAGGCGCGGGCGCGAGGGGGGGTGTCGCGCGCTCGACGCGTTCCGGCGCGATAAGGCGGCGGGTCCATTGTCGCAGCGTCGGCGCACGTTTCCTCCGCTGCCGTCGAGCCTACCGCATTGTTCCCCTCGTAATGAACAAACTTATTCCCAAGCCTAATGCTGCAAAAGCGCTGCCGACTCCCAAATTCGCTCACTTTCACGTTATCTCGCAATTGTCAAGTTGTACCTTTACACTGTACATTACACGCATCGCGACAATGTCTCTATAATAGTCCGAAACCCAGCGGCCTACTTTTGTTTGAATAGTGTTAGAGGAGTATTGGATGTGTACTCACATTAGCACAATTTGTGAGGGGTTGTTTGACGAGACCCGCGTTCTATCAAGATTGAAATTTAGTTAAGTACTTATAAAGTGTAATTGATGTCAGGTTATGGTGGTTATGAAGGATATCTATTATTTCATCCTAATAAATAGGCAAATGTTATAAAACATCAGTTAATTTCAGGGTATCATTCGTGTCTGTACATCTTGCTACCATGTAATTTCGTTATAGTAATTTTGCTGTTAAATTTGTATAAAAATTGCAATAATTCATTATAATTAAAAACCCTTTTGAATAAGTAACTTTTTACAATAATCATAAAAGCACACAAAGCTGATACCTTACAAGCAGTTAAATTTTCATGAAACAACAACCTCTGAAAAGAGGATTTGATAAACGATCCATTACTTATGATCCAGGAAATTCACTATTTAGCAACATCCGCTAACGGTTAATTGATCATCTTATATTTCAGTAAACAATCTGTTCACGATCCAATAGAAAGCTTCTTTAGCGAACGGATGCTATTTGTGTATATATTTCTGCATTTGAAAGCGCCAATATCAAAGACGGGTGTACGAACAAACAATTACGTGTACATTTTTATTAATGGTCGTGCAAGGCCTCCGTGGAGCCTCCTGCCTCTATTATCCGCCAGACGCTCGTAAGATACAGCCTCGTCGCCCCTCCCAGCATACGTATTATGGGTTCTCCGTGGCGCCAAAATTTCTTATTCATTCGAATACATTCAAAAATTTCCTATAGTAGTAGCTCCATTTTCAATGACGAAAAAATTCGAGACGAGCGGCAATAGCTCCGAAGGGAGAAAATCGTATTTCGATCGAAAAGAGGGGCAAATCTTTTATGTGATATGAGATTGTCATCGCGATTATTACAGGCAAATAGAATACCGGATCAGTAAGTAGGTTATCTTCTTGCTTCCTTTGGCCGGGATCACTTTATTGGATGTTGGCGGGTACTCACTTTCTTTTTGCGATTGTCACCTTTAAGTAACTAGGAAGAAGTGTTGTCATCGTAAAATGAGCACAATTGGAATTCCACGTGGGGAAACGGTTTAAAGCAGTTGGGGGAAAAGGCGTTAAGGTAATGATTCGGATAATTTATTACATGTATGTGGCAAACTCACTTTATTTTGTGTTTTATTCAGCTAAATAAATGCATCTGTAGATAAAATACTTTATAGTACGAGTATATTTCCAAAAGCAGTTAAATAGGTGAATTAACTTCTATTCTTTTTCTTTTACAAGAATCAAAACTTTTATCGTTCGTCGAGTGACATCAATTTGTGAGAAAATGCTTTTCCGTCGCCAGTGCCTCGAATTACTCCCAAACAAATGCCTGTCACGGGGTTGTTATCTTGTAAGTTTACAAGAAAAGTGTGTGCCACGGAGGAAAAGTTCCCACTACGGGATGATTTTCTAAAATCGTTTCGCAGTAAGAATTTTCCGATAAAATGAGATTGACGACAGAAGCATAACTCGTAACGATATGTGAAACACATATTTGCAAGTCTTTTATGCTTCGAAGCTTTAATTGCAACGTGTTGAAGGCGACAGTCGTTCGCCGTCGCTGCGCTAAGGCACCGTGCACGGGAGCAGATGTGCGGAAAAATCACAGATTATTAGCTGGCTCATACGGAAGCGGCGGCAACGACATATTCATATTTAAATGTCACGTTGCGACTGCAGCCCCGGAGAGTTAACTCATGTGTGCGACGACGCGGTTTCCTTAACTAGTATAAAATGTGTCAGGCTAAAGAATTACATCGTTGTTTTGTACGGCTTCTTGAGTCTCTCACTGTACGTCGCGTGCGGGTGAAATTAATTTCGCCTTTTATATGAAACAACATTTTGAAACGTTGAAACGACCAACGTATTTTAGCGGATTAGGAGCTAAAGTCACGTGGAAAATTATTACTTTTCTCGTAGAAAAATTATAGTTTCAATTCTTATATCCGCTGTAGCTAGATTTCGTAATACTTGGTAGGTGCTTACATGAAACCTTATTGCAAGAGAGAGAGATCAAAATTTTCATCAGCTGTTTGAAACATTTTCTTCATTTTCTTTTAGGTACTATCGACCAGCTAGGGTAACTGGAGAGATGGTTCCAATACTTTATATAGAAAAGAAGACTTGAAAGAGTAAATTGAATGAAATTTTTATTCCCGGTAAAATAAATATTATAAAAATAGGTGCGAGGTAGCTATCTGGTATAGGCGCCGAGATGTAAATAAATTTACTTTCTAGAGAAAAATTGTGTTCGCAAACTTAATTTGGCGCGAGGGGCAAACGTTACCCCGTGTTTTGCTAGACAACCTCAGCCCAGACGATAATTATTAGATGTAAGTACTTTTAACACCTGGGATAAACGTAGACCTTGATTTCAAAAGGGAGAAAGGATAGTGTGAAGCATCTAGTTTATTGATTGCTAATATAACAAGTATAGTTAAAAACTACAATACTTCTTCGAATCAATTACACGAAACGTTATTTAAAGGCATAGCATTTACAAATAAGCATTATTAATTCACAAAACAAAGGGCTTAAAACAAACAAGAACATTTTAGAAGTTCCACAAAAGACTTCAGAATCCTCGACCACAATGAAAATAATAGCTAACAGAGTGTTTTGCCGATAGACAATCAAAACAAGTTACAGAATTACAAAGAATAGAGGGATCCTCTCTTAAATTTCCGAAGTAGGTACAATACAAAGGGATAAAAATGTTGGTTGCAATTTTGCGGAGAGTCAGCGACTCAATCCCGCGCCGCCGGGCAGCTGAACCGAATTTATGGTTTGAAAATTAAACTTAAACTAGATATTGCCGGGTTATTTTTAAGCATTTGCATTAAGTTATTCATTAAGGTTGTAATAATCTTATAGTTACTTGGCTTGATTGCTTAGACTTTGTGCAGTTATGGCAAAGCTGGTTTCTCAAACACATTCTCACTGTAATTTTTACTAGATACTAACATCAGTCTTTCTGCACTTTCGGCTGTCAGAATGATTTTTAGTGAATAAATCAATAAAGAGATTTTTTCTACCATTACTAAACCTATGAACTGCAAAAATTTCTGCCTAAAAAAGTCCAAACATGTGACAAAGTAGACGCTTTGAAATCCGCCACATGCAGGATCCTGTTACGATTCTTGGAAGTTACATCACGCTTGTATTCCCCGATGGGTTAGGCAGAGGTGTACTTATAGTACACCCACATTTCGCTAATTATGTTCAAGTTCCATGTAATAGAGGCGAGATTATTGCCGGCTTTTAACCGGACACAAATTCAGACTTCGGGCTGCTACTGAGATGGAAAAACCCAATAACATTTTGCCCGACCCGGGAATCAAACCCGGGACCACATGCTCGGCAGTAGCGCTTACGACCACTAGACAAACGAGGCAGTCACAGTTTCTGTCTCACATTAGTATAAATAAAGGATGGTCCAAATAGTGACGTCCAAAAGAAAAATATGAATTCCTCATACCCAGGGGTATTTTGGAATACCCCTTTGGAATAGTATGTTCCGCAATTTTTTGTAGTTTTCGAGTTATAATTTTTTTTTTGTAATTTTTTAGTTTTCTGCTGTGTAGCTTCAAAAATTCATATCTTTTTTGTAGTGTGTATTTTTCAGATTTCTTTTTGTGACATTTTTGTCTTGAATGTTACTTTCATACTTAAAATAATAAACTTCCTAACATTCCTGCAAGATACTCAAAAAAGTATCGATAGCAGGGATTCAAATTTTTAGTGGGATTGACTCAAATTTTAAATAACTCGAAAACTACAAAAAATCGCGGTAGAGACATGGGGTATTTTCGAATACCCCTATGAGGAATTCAGATTTTTCTTTTGGATGTCACTATTTGGACCATCGTATATGCACTGAAGCAATCTTGAGAAGAATATTTCCCTACTTCATAAAATGTTAATGATGTACTATTGAATACTTCCTACTTTTCTTCATCGAATAGGTAATAGAATGTGTATATCAAAGCGTGTGCACTCAGCCTAATTGTGGTGGGTTCACACGGTACACCACTGTCGTGTGTTTGTGGCACTGTGCTGTGACAGCCTCCGCGGCTTTGCTGCTCACTGGCCATCCGATTATCCTATTACATGTTTGCTGTATTTTGTATACTTATGTGCAAAATATTATTTGTAAGATTTTTTTACTCGGAATTACGTTGCTAAAATGTTATCCCATTTATTAAAAACGATAAAAAGTTTGTTTAACTCTCGTAACCAAAGAGCATTCCTAAGTATGTAGTTCAACAACTGTGAACATTTTTGCAAAAAGTGAGGGCGAAGGAAAAAGAAGAAAAACTGTTGAGATTACTTTTACCAGCGTGTTGACATAGCAAGCTTTTATCACCCTTTTTATGGGGGAAGAAATCCCTGACACATATTTAAATAGGCAAACAATACCGCGACGAACAAACAGAAATAGACATTGAAAAGTGTTATTTTATCTAAAGAAAAGTAGCTATGTATATCTTTTGCCATTTAAACATTTACGCTTGAAATTTTTTCATAAAGTTTCATTTTCTTCTAGGAATAGTAAAGCAAACTTTACTGAGTTCACCCTTCATGTTTATTGAACCACATTTCAAGTTATATTTTATGGACAAACATTTCGGAAATCGCCGAGGTACAATCACTCGTGAGATCGACTGACTCCCCGACCCATAGACGGCTCAATTATGAGATGTGTCTGAGGTTTGTGAACGGATTGCCGCTAACTCTAATGTAATCACTTCACCGAATTACAAATACCGCGTAAGCAGCGGATTACAGGAACGATTTTCGTTAAACAACCGTAGAACAAATCTCAGTGTACAAACGAGTAACCGGAGCCGAGAAAATGACACGCCATATTTTAAGTATCGAAGGAAAGTCGAAACGAAGGCGACACCTGGAGGAGGAGACAGGTGTTCAGCACCCCTGTTCCGCCTTCCATCGCTCTCTTTATTGATATTACGGTCGGCGCATTAACAACTCCACGCGTTGTGTATTGGCTTTCACATGAAGGCACTACAATAAAACTAGATCGTGCGTTGAAATAAACGTGATGGAGACCCGTCAGCACTCACGACTATCTATAGTGAATTCATTTTAAAGACCAACGTTAAAAGCTCACAAAAGCAACAGAATACCCTCTTGTTACTCCATCGAATTGCATCCAATAAAACTGTAATAATATTGCTTATTGTTTCGTTTCGATAACTCGCGCTCAACTGGAATAGGAAGCAATTGGCAGAAATGCAACAAGGAAAACAAAACACTTTATAAAGATACAAATTGACGGAAAATCTGAAACGGACAGTCTTGGATTAGTGTAGTGCGGGAAATAATAAAAATATTTCAAGTCGATATTCAAAGTGTGGTGTGAGAGGTCGCGAGCTGGTCGTCACAGAGCCGGCCGGGCGCAGCGTCGCCGGACCGCAATAATGAGAGAGAGCCGCTCCATTACGGATAAGAGAGCTTATATTTCTACAGTACGGACGCTGCGACGATTGCCGTCTGTAATTGTATCCGGTTCGTCTGCGACTTACAAATACGCAGCTCTTAGCTTTAGCTTTTCGTTACCTTTGCGGTAGTTTCAATCCGGAAGCTATAATTTCGTTTAACGATTTAACTCTCATGGCTAGAAGTGGAGACACTGTCATTTTGCGAATAATTGCAGTCTTTGACTTTAATATCAATTAGTTGTAAGTGGGCGGCTACAATCTACCTGATGAGTGAGTAGTTCCATGTTAAATTAAGTGGTAGTCTAGAGCGGGACTATTTCCTTGGATTGCAAGTTGGCCGTCCACCAGGGATAAAAGTTTCCACGTAGATGGCTTCGTCTGCCCGCACACCACAACATCTGACAAACTTAGGAACACTTTAATTAGCATCGCCTACCTTTTACTACGTTAAATTATTCGTTTGATATGTACTTACAAGTTATAAAGGGATGTTTTTCTTCCAAACTGAAGTTGTCAATTTTTTTAATACTTAAAGTTCGGAATTTGAGAGGAAGTATGCGAAACATTTAGATCTTTGATTAAATAACAAAGCAGAAAGTTTGAAACGGACCAGCTAATCAATTTGGGAGTTACAATAATGATGTTATTTTATCCTGCTGGAAGTTGATTAATTTGGGCCTTTTTGCGTAAAATTTTAGCCAATTTATAACTTCATTGTTTTAAAGGGATCTTTATTCCTCGTGATTTTGAGAAGTTTGTGGTAGGTAAAGTCATGCAAAATTCTTAGTTCAAAATATACATAATTCCTGTTTCAAACCTGAAAATTACAACCAAATCGCTACACAAAACCCTTTACCGTGTAAATCTACGCAATAACGTTGTTAAGCGGAAAGTTAAAAAATGAGTTGCGAGCAGATATTATTAAGCTGAGCGCCGTCTACAAGCTATTCGGGATTTCCCTGTAAAGCCGTTCTCAATAGATGACGTCGGGTAATAAGCTCAGCGATGGGCTATTACGAGGCTGCGAGAGAAATTCGTATCGCACAGAGCCTACGGGGTATCAGTGGCGTGCAACTTTTATGGAGCAGCCGGCAGATTGAACCGTGGAAGCCGGTCACAATCGAAATCGATTAGAAATAGCCGTGGCCCGACTGTCCGCAAATTACAACAATTGTTCGCCGCACACATGCGGGCGTTACACTGCAATTTTATCTAAAATTTGTGCGCTGTGTATGCGACGTGTTATTATTTTGTACTGCGAAATCATGCAAGTACTAGAATACCTTTGTAACACCTTTTTATTAGATACTGGATCAAGTAAGTCTTTGTATTGCGTCTGTGGTTTTTCAAGCGGTTAGAGGTTCTAAATCAACAATTCCCTTTTCTTCAGCAGGATAAACACGACTTGGCTAATGGTGCGTTGTTATTTCAAGGTTCCGGCTGCGGATTTGGTATTTCTTACCTGATCTCTCTATTCTTCAGTAATTTTGGTTAAAAGCTTAGGACGTCAAAGTCCTATAAGAAGTGCCAATGCACTCAACAAATATTTTGAGTTTGCATTAAACTGTATAAAATGTGCCTATGAGTCGGCTTCCAGTCTAACCGGATGCAGCTGAATACCAGTATTATACATGGAGTGACTGCCTATGTGACCTACCACAACCCAGTTACTGGGTAACACGATACCCCTTGGTAAGACTGGTTGTCAGTCTTTTTTTGTGTATTATATTTTTTATATTATTTTGGCAGGTAAAGTAAATGTCCAATAACTGTTTTTTAATAATACAAATTGCCCGCACACTGCCTGTACACTTTGTCAACGCAACCGCGATATTTATGCTGTGGCCAGCTTTAATACTGGTTAGTGTACATCAAATAAATTAACACTGAATTTCAGCCTAGCCAATCAAATAACACAATGAACAAAGCGTAGGCTGTCACCGCGTTATCCTGCTCTTAAATGAGCTGCCTGAGATTGCTATAATGTCGCCAAATTTAATTGAATAAGGCTCGCTTACATTTTACGACACGGCGGCGCGGCGGGCTAAAGCCGCGGCATTAATCTCCTAGGTAAAATCAATTGGCAAAAATTGTATTTACACAGACGTTACCCGTTCTATTTAAAGCCTTATCTGTCAGGGTTAGGTTATCTTTTCGCATGACCGGCTTGTACGGAAGGAGAATCATATCAAAGTAAATTATTTTCTCGTTTACCGTCATTTATGAAAGTGCACATCTCTCTCGTGTAGTTTGAGGTCTGCAATGGATTTTAGGTGGCTTCCTGAAGGTTCATTTCAGTGTGACTGGATATGAAGCAGACTTTTTATTGAGACATTTATAGAGGAGCGTTTAAGAGCGTCACCGTGCGGCCGGAGCGGGCCGGAGCGGGCCGGAGCGGGGCCGCCGCGCCGCCGTCACGCCGCGTCCTGTGAAGACATCTCGCTGCCCCTTTATTGCTTGCCTCAAATTAATGTCTCGACCTCAACGAAGGATTTTCTACTTTGTGGGAACGTTTAACGGATTTTATTACGCGAATATTTTATGAGAAAAGGAAACAAGTATAAATATTTTGATAAATCTTTGGGATAATCCGAACACCCACAGACTAGATTATGATAAAATTGTTTCGGTAAAATAATTAAAATGGTTTGCTCGTAAAATACGTGATGTGTGTTGTAAAATTTTCATTGGCACACGAGCCTGAAAGTTTTTGAATGTATGTGGTTATCCTGGCAGCTCTTACATTGGCGTGGCCACTGAGCCACTGAAGGGGTAGTTTGTCAATGTATTGTTCGTGTGATGGCCGCAAGGACAGAGCCGGGGTGGGGTGCGTGTAATTTTCAGATTAGTTTGTTCAGCAAGCGAGGCTGCCGGCGAGCCGCAAATATGTGGCCAATAATAACGTCAGCAGAGCCGTGCCCTGACGCGCCTGACGCCGGCGACCGACGCTAACGAATTCTTCTGCTAAATTGATGTATTAATTTCTGAAGCAATTAATTAGATCAGAAAAGGTGGACATACGGTACGAGTTTTGTTTGGCACTTACCGCTTTTGTATAGTTTTTTTACATGCAATTTTTTTGGTGTATTGGTACACACGTTTTTTTCTAATATAGGTATGTTTTACCTACAGACTTTGGGAGCATTTTTCTCTATTAAAACATGTCAACAAATCTATTGATTTCTCAATAGGCGGAGGTTAGCCCTCATCTTCAAACAAAAGACAGTCTGTAAAATTTAACCGTTCTTAATATATTTCTTGAAAAATAAATAGGCGCTCACCCAGATGTTTATTATCAGTTTCGCTGGCAATAAATAAAGTCGTATTATATTCTTGAGCGGACGATCTCGTAGCTCTATAAATCATTTTTATTGTGCTGTCGAAGGGTCCTTGGTAATGGCGGAGTTCAACGCTAAATTGGGTCGACTCTTACAATAAATAGATAATGCTTTACAACACTAAAGAGCATTAACAGGCGACATGACGCGAAGCTTTTTTGGGTATATTATTAAGCACAGGTAAATAAAATAAGCAAACATATTTAGCTCGAATTTTTTAAATTCGGAGTTTATTAAAGATTTCGTGATAATTGACTATCAATTACAATTTGTAATAATGAATAATTTCACAAACAATGATACCATAAATATTTTTAATCTAACTTACTAACCTATATGTCATTAAAATATTAAACAAATTAAAAATTAGAAGCAGAAGAAAAGTAGTAATAAAATAAAATACACTTACCAGAATACATTATAAATAATATAAACATAAACATGCACTCCTCCTTCTCTCTCCTACTATGCTGTGCCCGATAGTGTCCATTATTGTTCATTAATTTTTGGCCTACCAACTATTTTACCAACATTTTGGAATGCAATAAAGAATTGAGAACCCAACCTAACTTATTTTGGAATCATAAATCTTTATTTATGTCAACATCATATTATGTAATTAATATTATGCAATCGGTAAAATAACCCTGATTACTAGCAATATCTCATTCACTGATCCCATTAGTTGCATCTAAAAGTCATCGCAACAAATGACATACGGTTCCAACTTTATGAACCAAATCAATATAAAAGTCGAACTATAATAAACAACTATTCGCGGTTCACTAGCTCCATACAATTAAAATCAGTTCACAATGTAAGAAAGAATGTTCATTTTGAGTGCGGGTGCGGCGCGCGCGCCGGTCCTCGCCCGGAAACAATGAAAGCTTTGACGTTACTTCCGGTAGTTGCGTCACACGCTATCCACCACGCCTCATTTCATCTTTCTTCTTCACAGTGCACATCGAAGGACATTATACAGTGGAGCATGGGCGTATATGTAAATAGCGTTACACTAGGTGGGTATATCGAAAAACAAGTAAATTGTATATCGAAAAATGTTTTAGTTCTAACCAGGAAAATGTGGCACTGAAGTGTTTTTAGGGATAATTTAATGTTTTTTTTTCTTATTTTCAGTATTGCTAGAAGCTTTGAGTAGCTACTACCATTCAGCTATTTTGCATACTTTGTAAGGTTGTTTACCTCTAACAGAACTTATTTTTACGGTGTTTCAAGTGTTAATAATATGTTTATGTAGTTTTCATTTTCCTAACCACAATAGGGCAGTGAAAGATTTGATGTTCATAAAACGGTTAAGGCGTCTCACGGTCGGTTAATGGTCGCTCGGTCGCTCGCTATATAAATGCACACTCGTTTAAATATAAACAAAGTATGTTTATATTACGCGGTGGGAAGGAGATGTTAACGGGGTGTAAGTTATCGTTGCGAAGGCCCTCGTTGTGCTCCGTGCAACCATTACACCTGTTCTTATATGAATGTATGGATTTTGTAATATTCTGCTTTCTTGGTTGAGATTGAAAAAAATATACTGTTTTTTTATTTTTTCAACATATTTGAACTTCAACCACTTCCATTAAATGGACTGTACCATTTTGTAATAATAAAACCGTATTTTATTCTACTCTTCGATAAGAAATTAATTACATTTGTACGAAATGTCAATTATAGCAATTTTATGATATTATGAATCATTTAACAGGTAGATAAGTTCTTATAAATTACTATTTATCCGAACCTAGTGGTCCACCTCCTCTTAAAAATAAAACAAAATGGCCGGAAATGTACCAGTAAATAAACAATACGTTATTGTTCTGGCTCCCAAAGCTCCATCAATGGAAATTGAAAAATGACCGTTGATTGATTACTATCCAATTTAAAAGAGCTCTAATATCTACCCACTACCAGGAATACCTATATTTTGTGCTTATATTCTGAAGAACAGATAAATATTTCAACGTAGTATTTATCTCACTCCTAAACTGATATCAATATTAAAATCTTTCGTAAAAGTTTAAATAATTGCCATTGTCATTATGATTTTAAATTGTGTATCTTTGTAGTGAAGAAGATAGTATTTTTTTAAAATTGCATCCATGACACATTCGAGTAATCCCCACTTATTCCGAGTTTCAGGTGATAATAGCCAATTGCATTGCATCACGAATGTGTCTCATTTAAGAGAAACTTTACAACAAGGACGTGTTGTTACTGAAATATCCATTTCGTTTATCGAGTGGTCCAATAAGCCGCTCGATATAAAACTGGTATAAAGGGAGGTTATTTGGTTCCGGGAGCAATAAAGTGGTTCCGTGAGGACAATGGGCACTGCACTTGTCGTCTGCCGACGGACGTTCGGTTTGGTCCACTAACTTCAAAATATTATACTTCCGATGTCTCCTTTATGTGGCATTGTCAACTGATAAAATGTCTTTTACCAATATTTTATTTTCTTTATACTTTTTACTGCGGTTCTTTTAGATATTCTATTTATGATTTGCGTCACATCATAATGTCACACAGATAATGCATGTCTGTGATCCTGGCAAAGTTAATTAGACCCTCACTAACCTTTAGAGGATCAAATAAATAATTATTCCCACCCTGAGTGATTTCTAGGAATCTGTTCACTTGTTCAGTGATCCACTATTATGAAATTGTGGGAAGATCGAATTTTCATTAAATGTAGCTGTGTATCAAGTTAAACGTGATAATATTACACCTGTTTCTTCAGTATCTCAAGAATGACAGTGCTTAGTATCAAAACAGATATCTATAACAAATCCACGAGACGTCTAAGACAACTGATCACGAAAGTGCAGTAAGATTGGGTCTGTTGCGGCGCCACAAAGGGCAGGCCTGACTACTGACCAGCTCGTTAGTGCAGAGGTCGGCTCGACACAATCAGGGCGACCTCAATGAGGAGGCTGAGATTTCGCCCAACTACCGGATAAATTCGGCTCTTCACTGCTTTGGTACAAATAAATGATATCTCAGAATATAAATAACTACATGTATCAAGCGTCTCAATAGTTTTTACATACTTAGTTACAGTTTCAAGACTAGCTTGCACTAATGTTAGCTTATGGTTATTCAGGAATTTCAGACAATTTGGGTGTTTTAAGGTTTTGTGACGTTGCTTCAATAATAATGTGTTGATATGACTTTATAAGGCACGAATCGATCATCAAATACTAATGAAGTAATTTTCAAATCACGAATCTATCACAAAAGCGCCGATGCAACAGGCCGCTTGAAATATGTTTAAAATTGTATAACAACTTTACTAATTAATAGTGGATACAAACCCAATAATCCGCACTACGTGCCATTTAATGGGCACAAAAACCTCAAGCTGTTAAATAAAATCATATAAACGAATATTGCTCAGATAAAAACGGACAGGCCAGTATTTTTGATAAAGCAATTCCAATAAGCGCACGCACGATTACTTTTATTGAGGGGATTAAAGTGCACCGCTCGTGTAACGAAGTTCATTTATGAATGCAGCTGGCCATTGCGACGGGCAAATCTTAAAAATCCTCTAAATGTTTCTCTCAGGTCGCCTTATTAAGCGATCCTAGAAGTAATTGTGGCAGACTTACAAAGTTAAGCGGGCGAGGTAAGCCTCCGACCGTGAACGCTCATAATCGTTATTTCGTCTGCGGACTTTACAAATTGTAACCGGCCTATGTCTGTGTTATTATTAGTCTCTTTAAGTTTTAGATGCGGTTCGCTTTAATAATGTTCGTTAGCAGCTTGAAAATTAACTTTTACATTTCGTAGACCTTCGTAGCAGTTTTGCTACGAAAGTCGTAGCAATAATTTTTGAGGAAATATCGTGTTCTACGCGGTGCTTGTGTCTTTTTTTACAACATCCACCATTATTGTTGTTTGACAGACTAATTATTAAATGTGTCCGTTTAAAATGATTTCCTATTTTCTCTTTGTTCCATTTTGGTTCTCAGATTTCCAATTTTAAATTTTTCTACGGATAAATGCAAACGTATATCGAAAACACTTAATTGTTTCCCATATATTGTATCTTCCAAAAGTTGTAATAATCCAGGTCAATGCGATCGCGTTACGATACAACGACGACTGCTAATTAATGAATCATATGTATTTACGAACAACTTTCATTGCGTCGATCACTTGTTTGTATCGCGGATATTTTCGCTCGTGTTTCATTTTCCTGTAGGTTATGTGTTGTAATTATCTTTAGAAAGTTATTAAATATGGCTTCATAAGATGTAATATGAGGGTTACGATGGCTCTTGTTTGTAGATTAAAATGTTAAACACATTTGAACAATTAACCGTTTTGCCTTAATTTTCTATTGTGCATATATCAGTTTAATTAAAATTAGAAATAAGTTGCTAATATTAGCTTATTTAAACTGAAATCTTACGATGTTACGTATATATACGACTGTTTATTAACTGTAGTTGTAGAACTAGACACATTCATGATTTAGCATGTAATGATACAAGGAACATTCAGTCCTCACATCACCAATTCTTGCCTAACTGTTATCAATGTCCGAAGCGCTAGTTGCCTTTACCATTACAATTCAGATTGACGTAGTGCGGTATATGACTCGTTGAAATGGCGCAGTTATCGAATCACAGTACATTCGAGAGCATGCACTGACACCTCGTGACGTCGAGCCGGCAGGCTTATTCACGCCGACGCGTCTCTGTGTGTGCCTCTAGTCGTACGTGCTCACAATAGTCATTCTACGGCAGGCAGGCAGAATTCGATCAATCTAGTACCGAACTGCTTCCATATGCCGCCCGGGTCATGATTGTACGACGTTCATTGTCCGCTCCTATTAAAATGACTATGTATGGGGCTTGATAACGCCTATCGGTATGTAGATAATGTCTTTGGTCGAATAAATAATTGTCGTGAAGTTGTTGTTTTTTTAAATTATAATTCACAAAACTGATTTACAATCACATGGAGATGTTTAAGCTATCGCAACGATATTTTTTACTGTTATTTCTTTTGATTCAACTCAAATAAAGTCAAAAGTTAAAAGAAGTAAGGTAGAATTTAAATTATCAGTTTTGTTTTCATAATGATGATGTAATTTCTAAAGTCCCGGCTAACGTGAGAAAGTTTGATTGGTTTCAAAATCACACGAAGTCGATTCGTCAAAACTCATTAAAAAGTAAACAGAAATGTCGCAAAGCCAATCAAATGTACGAATATGAATGTTTGTACGTTTTTCTACAATCCTGTCAATATTTGCTTACGAGTGTACCTACTTACCACAACACAGGTAAATTATATCAATATACATAAAAGGAATTTATTTTCATACTAGCTGTGCCCCGCGACTTCGTTCGCGTGGATGTCGTAAGATTACAAACTATAGTAAAATAACAGCCACATTTGAATAAAACTTCCTCGTCCCCCGATCCGTCGCCAACCGTCGCGTTGAATCGCCCGCTCGCGCTATTACTTCGTTTTCGCTTAGTGTTCTTTCTGACTTTTTTCTTTTTGCTCAGATTCTAAGGGTCGTAGCGTGATGTTAAATAGCCTAGAACTATCCTCGAGAATTAGGCTACCAAATGCAAAAAGAATTTTTCAAATCCGACTTTTTGTTCATAATCTCATGGGTTTTAATTTTTTTGCGCGGAACCCTAATTATTTTTCTAAAATAAAAGTAGCCTAAGTTACCCGCCGTAATATCAGCTATCTGCCAGTGAAAAATCCGTTAAAATCGGTCCAGCCGTTTCGGAGATTAGCCGGAACCAACAGACAGACAGACAAAAATGTGTTAAAAATTGCTTTTTTGTTTTAAGTACCGTTTATACTTTCTTATGTATTTAGTAAAAAGTTGTTATTTTGACATTATAAACAGACACTACAATTTATTTATTTGTAAGGATTATTTCATAAAGTGTAATACCTACTGACATCTTTATCGAAAAAGGCTGCCCTGGCAATTCACAATATCCACGCGGTGGCGCGCAGCTATAAAGCAAAACTCACTTTACGCTTGTAAGGTTAGTTACATTTTCGTTCGCAGCGTCTAGCGACTCGAAGGTGTAGGCTATTATAGCAGTAGGTATTGAAAATTTTGTATGGAGTGATTTATCTGGTAATCTGTGCCGTCGTGTTGAATCACCCGCCCACGGTATTACTTCGTTTTCGTTTAGTGTTCTTTCTGACTTTTTTCTTTCTGCTCGGCTCCTAAGGGTCGTAGCGTGATGTTAAATAACCTATAACTATCTTCGAGAGTTGGACTACTAAATGCAAAAAGAATTTTTCAATTCCGGCTTTATGTTCATAATTTCAAGGGTTTTCATTTTTTTGCGCGGAACCCTAATTACTTTTCTAAAATAAAAGTAGCCTAAGTTACTCGCCGTAACATCGGCTATCTGCCAGTGAATGTCCCATCAAAATCGGTCAAGCCGTTTCGGAGATTAACCGGAACAAACAGACAGAGCGACCGGCAGATAGACAGACCGACAGACAGACAGACAAAAATTAAAAAAATTGCTTTTTTGTTATAAGTGTCGTATATAATTTCATGTACATTTAGTAAAAAGTTGTTATTTTGACATTACAAACAGAGACTTAAATTTTATTTATTTGTATAGATGTATAGGTAGCGGAATTAATAGATGTTTGTTTTCTCATCACCGGTTTTTAAAGTAAATGTTTTGTTAATGCAGATGTTTTTGAGTAAATAAACAAATCCAAATACATTAATTATAATGTACTGTTGTTAGGAGAGATTATTTTTTTAGTCTTATTTATTAAAAAGCTCCTTTACGAGAACATATTAGTTATTTTATTCAGTAAAAAATAGGATTGGACTATAACAATTTTCTACACAGCCAATTGTGGTCCTGAATGCATTTTATGGTACCATAAAGCGTGCATAATAAAACACTACTAAGTATTCAGTGAGTGAAAATAAAAATGAGGGCGAGTTTGTGTACTGCGGGCTGTGGAGTGGCTCAGTCACAGCGGACTGTTTCATTACTAGATGACTCGGCCGATGGGTGAAAAGCTGGAATTTCTCTTTGTTATAAAGCATTTTGTAGCAGTCCTGTACTGTTAGATGATTTTGAACTCGAATCTCGTACGCAATAAGATGATTTCTTGACTGCGTGCGCTCTTTATTAATCAATCTGTAAAGCGTGGGAGCATTTTGATTACTTTGATATTGTTTTGTAGGTAATTTTTTTTAATACGTTTTCCTTTTTAACTTTTACTTTATTGTATTTTATTAAACTAGCTCTGCCCAACGTAACAAAGTAAATAAATCTTAGCCAGGTAACATAATACGAGTATTTCTGTTTTGAGCTCGTGATTATAATGTGACTGCCTCGTTGGTCTAGTGGTTGCAAGCGCTACTGCTGAGCATGAGGTCCTGGGTTCGATTCCCAGGTCGGGCATAGTGTTATTGGGTTTTTTTTTATCTGGAATTTGTCAGTAACAGCCCGGAGTCTGAATTAGTGCCCGGTAGGTGGCAATAGGCTCGCCCCCTATTAAATGGGACTTAAACGTAACTGGCGAAATGTGGGTGTACTATAAGTACACCTCTGCCTAACCCTTCGGGGAAACAGGGCGTGATGTTATGTTATGTTATTATAATGTGGATCTATTTTGTTTTATTTTTCTGATTATTCTTATCGTTTTGTATGCACGTGTTTCTGTGACAAATAAACCTATTTTTCTTTCTTTCTTTCTTTATCAATAAGTCACGAAAATGAGATAAGTAATCTTGAGTTACAAACGCTATAGGACAGAAATGTTGCATTTTGCATCGAATAGAGATGTGCTTGCACATAACCAATTATAATTATGTAGGGAATTGCCTTTCATTCGAGGAATCATTAATTTTAATATTTAATTAATTAATTTATAACCATTCTTGTTACTTAGTTTATTAAAAAGGCATGGTATTTCCTTAAAAAAAGTAATTTAAAAAAATTAAATCGACTTCAAAAATAAATTAACTCAAAATTATGAAATAACTTTAATTTCGGAAGTCGGTGGCAAAAAACTAAAATACAGATCTCAAGACACCGACTTCCAAATTTAAAGTTATTTCATAATTTTGAGCTAATTTCTTTTTGAATTCGATTTAATTTTTTTAAATTACTCTTTTATTTCATAATTTTTAGTTTTAAGTAAATACTGGAATATTATTTGCAATAAGTAGTTAATAGTTTTGTTGTTAATACTGCACTAGAATTTGACCAAGGTTCCCTTTGCCACCACACCCGTAGCTCGTATCAATAAGTCAGGCCGTCGCACTTACACGTATTAGCCCATATCTAAAAAACTACTGAACCGATTTTTATGAAACTTACACTTTTTCCTAAGTTGAAGTAAATGTAAACCAATAACAAAACATAATCAAATCCGACCAATAGTTGCGGAGAAATGCATGGATAAACATACATACAAAGACAAACACCTATTAAATTTTGTATATTTGATTGGATGGCCTAAAAGATTATCATATGTCAATATATTGCATATTATTACATACTCGTACATACGTGTCGAACTGATAACCTCCTTTTTTTGAAGTCGGTTAAAAAAGAAGGATACCTCGCAAAATGTTGTTATTATTTGTATAAAACTAATCTATTATTCTCTAAACTAATTTATAATGTTAAATAAGTTTTAAACAACAATTCAAGTAATATAAATAATAAAGATAAATAATAATTTAGGTAGTTATAACAAGTTTAGTTTCGTTCATCACAAAGATTTGGGATTACTTTAACAGTAAGTCAGCTATGGTTATTCATGAAATATTGAGTGTCGATTATGGCTCGTTGTATTTAATTAAGACTTATATTATTATGATTTTTAAAGAATATATACTTGTTAAGGTAATTTCCGGTTAAACAACGTGTTTATTTTTCATAATAATCCCGGTTTTATCCAAAATCAGATTTAAGACTTTAATTTTATGTATTCCCATAAAATACTGATATAATATTTAACAAAATACGTACACAGATAATGTTGTATTTAGATAATTAATAAAATAAACTGAAACTCTTGACTGATATAATACAAGATGAAAATATTTGATAATACGGAATTTACCAAAACATAACCCTTTCATTTTATGTTGCTTAAATCACGGCAAAGAAGCCGCCAAATCGGATATAATATAGATTACATTATGAATTGATTTTAAACGTAATCAACCGCAGATAGAGACGGAAATACTGAATAAATTGGAGCGCAAAATAAACATAATTAACGAGACTTATTGTTAAATGGAAACGTTGTGTATTGAACACGAATGATACCTTTACTTAATGAAAATATGTCTTCATAATTAAGCCGGCCATTTAACACACAGTGGCTGCTTGTTTAAGAGACATTACTAACTTTCTGTGTTATAGTAATGAATAAGTGTTCGACCAAAAATAATATTCATACTACTTCAGGAGGAGTAAACGGTTAACTTTTTATTTAGATATGATAGATAAATACAAATTCTGTTATATTTTTTAAATTTATGTGAAGGATAGTGCGGTTATTTTATTAATGTAACGTGATAATCTGAAATGTAAATACAATAATGTTTTTAATTTAAATATCTAAGTCTTTCATAAGTTTTTTTTCGCATTAAATGAAAATCTATACTTGCCAATCTAATTATTTCTCTCTTATCATTTATACCAAAATGATGATTTTAGCCGCTAGAATACTGTAGCCGATAAAATCTCTATATTTCTGAATTCATTCTATAAATAGGAATCCCTCAACCCTTTATATCTGGAAAATGATGTTGACGCAAAGAAAATAAGGGACAAATACTATTTGAATATGGCTACTTATTCAGCCATGTTTCGATACAGTCTTGTAAATATAAGTAGGAACTCTGTAATAGGTAGCTCAGCCAATGTAGGTCATGTAAAATCTCCGTGAAACCAACATAGGTGTGTCGATCGTGTAGAGATACCTGCTATCGCGAAATGTGTCAATTGCGCTGGTTGCAGCCGAAATGACCGATTATTAAAGAGTTGCAAAAAATTGTGCACACTGAAAAGTGTGCTTTTAAATTATAAAACGATGATTTAGAAGTTTCTCAATTTTCTTGTTAATTATTAAAATTTCGAGATATTTCATTTTGAGATTTAGAAACCGGAAATACTTTGATCGTCATAGATGAGTAGAATTTTTAGTTTTGTTATATGTTCTAGTTAGTTATATTTACTGCGGAAAACTATTTTCATTAAAATATTCATTTCCGCAAACAATGTTCGCCGGTTGGAATAATACCCTGAAAAAAATTTTCTAAACTTCTATCCGTAGTGCTTCTGTTTGTAACTCGGCCAACTCTGCTCCTGAAAAACTTAACACAAACAATATGTTTTCTCAGAAAAAACAATTTCATTTTTAGTGTGAATAGATAATTTACTAAGAAAGATTTTCATTTCGCAATTAGACCTTTTCATTTACTCAATATCAGTTTATCACATTGTTTACAGAAAGGCAGTTACGGCTCGGTAATCTATATTTATTAAAGTAATGTTTAGCGCGAAATAATCAAGTTTATATTTTCCACCTTATCCAAATTGAAGTTATTAAAGCTTAGGCAAAGGTATATGAATCACACTTCTCAGGAGAAATTGCTTTTTAATCGAATGAAATGTTCACTTACCCTCGAGGCGGGCGGCGCACGACGAGGCGACCGGACCGAGGCAGCGGCACACGGCCGCGCTGCTCAACCCCGCAACCACAACTGATTTTCCAGCGCGAAAACTTCCCTCGAACGCGTCATCACTCACCCCATTCTCGCGCCGGCCAATCATCTGTGGGCGACACCGACGAAGCCTGCCGGGCCCACACGAAGGCCCCCGAACGTTGGGGTGGCGATTGGATCTTTTAATCTGAAACGTAAATGCATACAAAAAGAAAACGACTGAGCTGTAAGCCACCATGCACGGGCTGTAGGCTGAAACGAGTCGTGCAACAGGTAAAGCTTTTCAGACGCAATCTGGAGGTCTGCTGCTTCAGCGACTTGGTGTCATTTGTCAAATGGCTCTTTTTGAATTACTTTTAGGGGATGAACTCTATTTTACAAAGAAAAACTTGATTTCTTAAAACAGAAAGTTTATGTTTCATATTGATAAATGAGTTTATTTCTATAGATACAAACACTTTTAAAGGGCAATTGTATTTTAAAAACTAGATGAGGATTTAGGTACTACTATAGGGTGTCTACAGGGTGTTTATTTCAAATGTAAGTATGAAACAAAGTACGAAACAATAGAAAAGTAGAGTTTAAACATTTACTAGTAATTCTGTAGAGCAGCTTACAGTTAATTAAAATGTAGTAAATATTTCGTAGCGAAAAGACAATTATTTGTCAAAATATGATTTATCCCATTTACAATTCTAATTATTTCTACACACCCGCGAGTTGGGCCGAATTAAATTATAATATTTATTATTGAAGATAATTTAGTACTTTATACTAATGACACGAGTAAGATTTTTGTTTCGCATTATTTTTAGCTGGAATCCTTTAATACTATAATGATTCACTAATACTACTTTTAATGAAATTGATTGCACCTCCAAAATCCTATTAGCCTGCTCCGCAAGACGTGCTGTGTATATTTAATTGAAATCCTTTCAATTAGATTGTTTGTAGGGACACGTTACGCGTGCCATTAGAATACTTGTTTAATTCTTGACCACCAGGGCCGTAATTTAAGTTGTAAACTAAATCTTGGGCCCCGTCTCACATATCCCATAAGCCGGGCTCGGCTGCTATTTGAATGCTCCTCGAACGACCACGAATTAGTATGCGCGCTCCATTCGGGCCAGCGTCCCAATGGGCCGTAAGCGCCTCTATTCTATACCACTTAATCGCGGTCGCATTTTTGATTTAAGATTTGTTGTTGTTTAATTAATAAACGTTTCTGGTTGTTATTATTCCACCATGTTTCTTTTTGGATATGTAATCAAGTATGGTAGTTGAATTTATGAGATTTTTAAGTTAGTATCATTAATTCAATATCCTTCTTCAAAATCAATATAATTTCAATGTACCTACAGCAGATTACTGATTCGTGAATTTTAGATTACGTACTGTTTGACTATAGAAGCCATCCATCTTCCCAACTCTTTACAAAACCTCATTCTGCAACGAAAATCCTATAAAACTAAAATCGCAGTGAGTGTTGGTAATTTGAATGTGTTCCAAACAACCGTAGTCGGTGTACAGAATAGCCCACCGACTCGGTTCAATTTGTAAGTGGGATCTTGGGATACGTTCATTTTGTGTAATACACAACTACGGAATCATTCCGGCGGTGCCTGAATTATGTAAATATGGATCCGAATACATATTCGTGCGAATAAATGTCGCTACAACTTGAACTTAACTTGTTTTAATACTTGTGTTTTGAATGTTAGTGTTTGTTTATGGGAAAGATTTTGTCTATGTTTTGATTGAGATAATTCTTAACGTTAATGTGTGGTTTAGTTTGTTTTTGTTTTACAAGTATGTTTTTGTTCAAAAGATAACATTTGTAGCAGTCTGTTCGTTTACAACTGGACACCAGTGTCGCAGCTACAATTATATCATTAGACGGAAGCCGAAGAAAAAATTGTTCAGTTCTCATAAACTCAGACAAAAACTTGTAGGTTTTTAGTCTTTTGATGTATTAAACTGGTATTTAACTGGTATTTATGATTATGTAATGTGATGTGATACACAGTTACACACATAAGTGTACCATATTATTTAGCAATAGTAGACATTAAGAAGAGTGTTTGGTCCGAAGGGAAGCCGATAGGAATCGACTTGTAATGAAGGCTTCGCCCCTGCTGGACCATAGCAGGCCTCCTTTGACCAATCAGTAATCAATTTACGATAATACTTATATTTTCGTACTTCAATTAAGTGTGCAATGAATGCTAGATTTTAGCCTGGATTAAAATTAAAACTGTTTTATTTAATTTTTTTACAGATAACTTTAGCCAAGAAGATCATCTTTCACGTAAACCGCACCATAAAAAATCATCTTGAAAAACGATTGTCGCCGTTTCAAGTTATAACTTTTACATTTTCAGAATTTTGAATAACTATTGTAGTAGATACCTAAATAAAATGAAATATCATACAAACAAATAAGCCTACACTAGCAGGAACAGAAGTCGCGTACGGCCACACAAAGTTCTGAAGTGGGCTCTCACGTATCTTGATGTAGTTTGCGTTATCTTGGGCCCGTAGCGTTGCTTTGTTTCCATTGCTTGTGCTCTCTGCGCATATTTAGACTTGGGCTAGATATGATGAAGCACTTTATTTATAGGAATATTTTGTGATGGGATTAGTTGAGAGAATCATGTGTGTTTAGATTTTATGAGTCCTACAGTTCGGACTAAGAGTAACTAACTGACATTATTTTCTATTTAATCATGAAAAGTGTTAAATATGAATATAGATGGCAAAAAGAGAAAAGGCAGATCGAGGAAAAGTGAAAGATCTTATGGCTATTCAAAGTCAAACCGTTTATTTCAAATAGGCACATAAAATGCACTTTTGAAGGTCAAAATTTACAAAAACATTGAATAGATTCAAGTCGCCCCTTCCAAACGGTAGTTTCGTTTGGAGAAGAATGGGCAAGAAACTCCACCGTTACTCTTTTAAAATGTTCTAATGTTTAAATAGTTTATATATTTTTTTTTGTATACATTGCTTATATCATTATATGTGAAAACTTTGCACCTAAAATAAAATTACTATACCACAATAGGTAAAAAGAATGAAAAATAAAGCAATGACTGATACATTAATTATGAGATACATGGTGCTCACATATGTATTTACAAACATTGTAAAAGTAGACGATTTTCCTAAAATTTTAACAAGTAATAATAAGTCAGTGTGTGAGTTAAAGTAATCACAGAATGTACAATCAATGTCATAAAAAAAAGTCGGCAGGTGACGTTCGTGGGACACCCGGTTGGAACGAAGTTCCATAAATTATGTATGCACAGAGCCATTTAGTATGGACTCAAGTCTCAAGTGTCAAAAGTTTTTGTTCTAGTTTTTAGCTTGCTAAATACTGTACTAGATGGCTCTGTATTAAAAAACAAAAACCAGAAATTTTGACACTTGAAACTGACGGCATAACGCTTTTTCTTTACGTTACATTTTCTGCCAGTTTACTCCTACCACAAGCCGCGTTAAAAAACTTCGTTTCAATAATAAATTACACAATTAAATTAGCAACTAGTTTGATTATGTTTATTATATTAAGGAAGTGAAAACCGAGAGACGGAGCCTATACTAAAGCTAACTCGATATTACGTGGTGCTACGTTTTAAAAAGTAGGCTGCGACTACACGTGTCTTGTGCCTATTTACTTTCATATGTGATGTTGTGTAGATCATATACCTAAGTTAACGAAGAAATTAGTGTACTCAGAAGGATTTCTGATATGATTTCAGGAATAATAATTTAAAACATTAATAAAAAAACATGGTTGATGAAATTGCGTGAGTAATGAGCGCGAAGCTGACCTGCCGTCAGTCGGTACTGTAGGGCCAGGAGGCAATTTAAAAATTTGTCCCAAGGCGTCGCCTAGTTGTCTATATTATGTGGCGAGATATGCAGGGCGCCCGCCGCGCCGCCTCCGCCCGTGCTACAGCGCTACGCCGCTACGAGAACTGCTACGATATTTCGTAGCGCGGTTTAGTGTTGGAATTAAGATGGATTTAACTGTAATTATACATTACAATAATTAAGGTCGGTATTAATTGTAAACTTCAGCAATATTGCGTTTAAAAATCGTTTATCTTTACACAAAATGAGTGTAGACCATTTTTCTTTTAGCCTGTCAAATGTATGTAGATTTTATTATTTAACAAACCTAGACAATTATTTTAAAACCTAAAAATTCCGCAAGGTCCAAAGAGATCACCCAACATCACATCTCTTCAGTATAAACACTTTCAAAATCAAGATCAAAATATTTTATTGCAGATAAACCTACATGGGCACTTATGAAACGTCAGAAGCTAGGTGCATGGTTCCAATTGGTCGTTTCCTATGGAGAAGAACCGGCAAGAAACTCCACGGTTACTCATTTAAAAATAATTGGCTTTTACAATGTTTTCAAATTACTGTGTTAATAGGAATGGGAGGACAGTGTAGGCCTGTCAATTAGTACCAGGTACTTGACAAAATAGAAAATGGTCTACAAATCAACAGTTTATTAAGCCTACAACGTTTTCACATTCACACAATATATGTAAGAATCTATATAAAAGATAAATTAAATCGTAAAAATAAAAACCTATTTCAACCAAATAACATGATTGCCATTACAACTGTAACACATCTGAATTAATATCCTATCTACAAAAGCCACTAATAAATAGGTAAAATTAAAATTTGTAGGTATGTAGTGTAAAATAATGAAAAAAATTATGCCAAGGAAGTATGTAAAAAAATAAAATAAGCATTCCAATTTGGGAGCAATTAATAGACTTTACATAGTTATGTCGTTAATGAGGTACCGGCAAGCCACATGTGCAGAAGGAATTAGCGCCAAACTTCCTTATCTTCAACTTAGTCTTTAATCTTATAATATGCTTTTTTGATAAGGACACGTTTGATGTGGGTTAAACATTCCATCGCTGAGTTCTATAACCGACTTGGAACTGCTTTTAATTGAATCAATTTATGGAACTATAGATTAACATGTAATCATGAGCATTTTTAAAGTAGCCGGAGTGTACCTTCGCGTACCTTTTATAAGTTTGTTGGTCTGTGTCGTTCCCTGCGCCGGGCGCACGGGGGGAGGGCGCGAAGTTGACTTGATTGGAAACCCTATTCCATATTTATTATGGGCCTATTTTGTCATGTTTATTGACGCGCCTGTCGGGATATAACTCCGGCTTATTAGGCGAGTTTCAAATTTACTTTATTCAATAACATAAGCAGCGATGTTAAAACTTCTTTTAATTTTAGTTTGCTTGGTCAACTGCTTTATAATTGACGGCTATTTTGACAGAACTAGTTTTACTTTGGAGATTTTTCTTATATTTTAGGACGCTACAAAAAGCTGTCAAAAGGGTTATGATTTCAGAATTTTATAATCCTTGGTGGAGTTTTATATAACGTCATAAGTGTAAGGATAGATACCGACACACATTTTTCAGATGTAACCCTTAAGCTACTTTACGCACGGATCGGAAAAAGGTGATCTATTCTTGGGAACTAAAAATTGGGATTTAAAATTTCGTGTAACACCTAGTTGTTATAATAAATGTAGCTTCATCATTATGTTTTACTAATAATCCCTTTTGTAATAATAATTTTATTATTATTATTTCTAAATATTAATAATTGAACATTGCACGGTACACCAATTAATAGTACCTAAAAGGTTTTACGAGTACGTGAACAGTTCACAACAGTTCCAAATGTGCCGAAAACACAGTGAAGATGTTGTGTAATACTTACCAGATGTTAGGGGCTTAGAGAAAACACTTAATGTGAGGTCGAAAGTCTATCAACAAGCGAACAGCATGACTTGAAGGCGGTACGGTCTCCGTGCCTCGTTCTAATCACTTGCTGGTTAGAAAATTTCTAGTTTCGTTTATATTAAGTGTAAGAAAATGTCGATTTCATTAACAGTGAATAGCGACTATTTGCAGTCGATTTTTTCCCGTAAAAAGATCACACGTTACTTTAATAATAGTTCATTTATTTTTCAGACAAAGTCCATTGTCATCGGTCGGTCACTATACATGAATCATAAATTTATTTCAAGAATTCCTACAGAGAGCAATTAATATTAAATTTCTTATCGTATAGTATTATATCAGTTCTTCGTCTGTTATTATTAATTACAGCGTTTTCCTGGGATTGCCTGTCTTTATTCTATTGTGGAACTGATAAAATAGACCAAATATATTGGGAATAAAAAAGAAAATAATGTGGCGTCAGTAACAATATAATCGATTTAACGAGTGTCGGCGATTCGGGATCGAGTGGAATTCGCTGGAAAAACAAATGAACTGATTTTCTTTTTTGTTCAGTGAAAAGTTGTTCAGTGAAAAGTAAGGAAAATAAGCAGCTCAATAACAGTCAAACTCACAGAGTACCTAAATAATATAAGATTGGATTACGTACTAAGTTGGAATTCTAAGAAAATGTTCTATTCTCTTATGTCTATTGATATTTCTAAGGGCTGATTTTTCAATCGTCCGGTAACTTTTATCTGGGGAATATGTTTGACGTTTTGACAGCTTTTGTATAAAAAATATGTCAAACTGCCATATTTATTTCTCAGGTAAAAGTTATCTGACGATTGAAAAATCAGCCCTTAGTGTTGTTGGATACGTATTTTTTTGTCCACATAGTTTCATTTTGTTGTTAACAGAAATATATCAGTGTAATTTCTCCTAGTTAACTATATCTAGTAAGATAAACTCTCAATAACTCTGCAGGTTAGATTTTTATGGCAAAGTTTTCTAAAAACATCTAAACCTATGAGTATCTAAAATGGCTGATTACTACCTCACAAAAACTAAGACATTCATGTCAATGTCTTAGTTTTTCCGAGCCGGAGGCAGCTAGCATAGTATTAAGTAGCGTATTTACTTGCCTACCGTTGAGGTACGCGGATTTCAAAAATGACAACTGCACGGTGCGAGGGGTTGTCATATATGAGCGCAGATGCGACACAGCTAGCATATTCTACCTACATGTTGTATGTACACAGGGTATAAATGAAACGAGTATTTTAAATTGCAAATAATATTTTAATTTCCATTTAGGTATTACATAGTGTCTGTAAATATTAAATAATAATAAAAAAATCGATATGATGAATCAATATGAATTGATATGATGTCTTTTTATGGTTTTTAGGGGTCCATACCCGAAGGGTGCCAATCGGAACCCTATTACTAAGCCACCGCTGTCCGCCCGCCTGTTCGTCCGTCCGTCAGTCTGTCTGTCAGCGGACTGTATCTCATGAAGCGTAATAGTTAGACAGTTAGAATTTTCACAAATTGTGTATTTCTATTGCAGCTATAACAAATAAAAAATAAAAATAAAATAAAGTTAAAAATTAAAGCGGGTTCTCCATACAATAAACTTTTGATTTTTGATTTTTTTTTCTTACCCTGGCATGTGAGGTGTCATTATCTGGAACTTATCGAGTAGAGCACAAAGTTAATATATATGTATATATATATATATATATATATTAACTTCAATAATGAAGAAGTACTGGGCCGTAAAAGTTGTCAGTTTTAGACCATTTTTGTACGAGCTCTATCGCAATAACTAAACAAGTTAGGAATTTGAAAATTCTGTATATCATGTACCATATACTGTATTTAATCAACAAATACTAAAAACGCCGATTCATAAGGTTGTTTGGGCGATTTTCTGTAACTGCAAAAAATAACTTTGTAATTCACAGTTACATTATGAAATTCAAAGTTACCTTTGCGATTGTTAAAAAAGGTGAAAAATATTCTTCGTTTAGTATTTTCATTTATCTGAATAAAAAAAAAACTAAAGTACGGAACCCTCGGTGTGCGAGTCCGACTCTCACTTGCCCGGTTTTTTGTTTTTGTGATGCTATATGTATAATATCATATCATATAATATACTTTTTGTGGAGTGTCACGAGGCGCTCACTGGTTCTGGTAATTTATGTGGATTGACCAGTTTCTGTTGTCATTAGCTGAAAAAAATGCCCCTAATTGCAAACCTAATTAAGTTTATGAAATTTGTATAATCATACAAATTTCATAAAAATTGACGGATCATTTATTCAACTAATCTTGTGGTTTTGCAGTTGTATAGTAGTAGAAATAAATTCATCTTGTTTTTGTGTAGTTCTTATCTTTTTCGTTAAATTGCGATGAACATTATATATGAATAGTCACTTGGCAACCAGGTTGCCTAGTTGCGATTTTTTTGCACCAATTGAATCCATCGTTCCCGGTTTCCATAGCCAAAACATGGAGACCTTCAAAAAGTAAGTAAGCGTATTTCAATGAATATGTAAAAGAAAAGTATAATTTAGGTTACATTTGCGAGGCCCATTTTTCTTAAAATTGACGATCATTTTAACGTAATTCATAATTTGTATTTATTCATATGAATTTTATAAAATAGATAATATTATAATCCGCTTTTTCATACAGGTGTCAACATAATATATTTACTTATATCATAAGGTAGTAGGTACTATAATATATCATGTCAGGATCACCACCTCATAAAGCTGTATTATTTTAATCTTACTTGAGTGTGGGAAAGAGATGGAGCTAGACGTCCTGTATAGCTCCATCTCTTTCTCACACTGAAGTAACATTAAAATAATATTGCTTTAAGAGGTGGTGATTGACCCCCCTATTCCGTTTATTTTTCATAATCTATGATTAGCAAGACTGAGACGTTTGCTGTCCTCGTGTTGCGCGAAAATGTTATTCGCGGTGTCTGCTGTATTTTAATAGTACCTCAATGTTCAGAATACGAAGTTTTTAACATCTCATTAAGTTTTGATGAAAATTAAAACTATTAATCCTTAGTTCATTATACATAAAACTTAAATAAACCCTATTTTCCCGGACAAAAGTTGCAGGCAAGTGTGCTGGCACTTCAGAACACGGCTCGGTGCGCCCAGAAGCGTTGTTAAAGGCATTATTATCCGGACGGTCGCGCTGCAAATAAATCGTCTGCCGTGCGCGCGCTCTTTCGATTATCTTCAAATCTTCATTACACCGACGTATGCTCTTACGCCTCTTCCACCTACGTTTTTATTTAAGGGATGAATTAAATGCGGCTTATGACGCTTTTGTGTTAAGTGATATTTATTGAATGGAGTATTTTTATTATTGGTTGAGTTTAAAACGTTGGTATATTTTGGGTTTGCTTACGAAACATTTTTTTAAGTTGGTATGCAAGTCGACCAGTGGCAATCGCTTTCAAAGCGTTTCGTTTTTAAAAAACAGTTTTCAGCAGGATTGGCATACCTAAGCTTTCTGGTAGCTGATGTCAATCCTTAGTATCAATACAATACATTTTTGACTTTTCCATGACCGAGTGTCGCTATCGCTGATAGAACGTCACTCATAGGTTCTTGTCAAAACTTATTCAGTCGCTACTCGTTAGACGAAAAGCCCATGACGATGTTAGATTGCTGACATAGAAAACTAGTTCATACACCTACGAGGACGGAAAACAATGGCAATTGTTTTGTTCGAGATTTTATGAGACCTAGTTCCCTAACATTCTCATGTACCCTACATCGTGTTCACAACACACATAATATTATCATACTGAACCTATAGATATGATAGGTGGATCCGTCGCTGTCGCTTGAGTTTTGGTCAAACCAAACACGTAACGACCAAATATACTTAATTTTTTTTTATTTGAGATAGGTTTGCCCTTGACTCTAGTCTAGGTCAGAGATGACAGAGATAAAGTCGATGATGGAGCGAGCTTACCCAGAAGAAGCCTGTTCACTCTCACTTTGAAGAGATCGGGGTTGTATGCGTTCGGAAACACAGACGCAGGCAGAGAGTTCCACTCCTTTGCTGTGTGCAAAAGATATTTGGAAACGCTTAGTGCGAATTGGTGGGAAAGCGGGTTCCGTGAATCACGTTAAGATTTTCGTCAACAATGTAATTAAAATACCCAATGCTGCGAAATGGAAAAGTTATCGATACTTCAAACGTAGAAAGCAACTGAGCAAAACATGCATTGATTGTTACCTTTACATATAACCCCGACTTTACAAGTAGATGCTTACTCCTATTACGAATTGAACATTGCAAGAAAATTCCACCCGACATGTTTCAAACTCTATGAAGCAATGAAACTTCGGTTCAATAACAAACTTTTAATGAAACACGGGTAGTTGATCTCTCTTCAGGATGTTTTTGATTAAGTATAATAATGTTAATATAATTCTGGCTAGGTAAATGAAATGGAATAAGATCGCATATTTTTTTATATTTTTTTACTGTATTATTAAGAGAAAAAATTGGGTCTTCTAATGAGGAAAATAACCGTGATATTAAAACGCAACTTAGCACAACGTTATTTATTATTTTTAGCACGATGTTTACGAAGATACGAAGGTGGGTGGTGTAATTATAGCATTGACATTTTAATATTTATGATGAAAAAGGGTGTGCGTTATTTTTACCTTCATAAATGTGTAAACAGCCACATTATCTTTGAATCTGAAGAAAATTAAGAGTGACTCGTTGTAATATGACCAATTGGAACAGCCGATCTATTCTGTAAACATCACACCGTGAGCACTTAGGTGAAGTGTGTTTGAAGTGATCACAATCCCTAGTAGAGTAAGGTGGGATGACAGTTCACATCACGCTCACTTCACCTAAATTTTCACGATGGGATCTTTACAGAATAGCACCACTGTGCACCTAGCTTGTGACTTTTCATAAGTGCCCATGTAGGTTTATTTTAAATAAAATATTTTGAATTTGAATAAAATAATATTTTTTCTAAATCCGATAACATAATAGCTAATAATAACGGTATTAAAATTTTACCAAGATACCGAATTTTACACCACTATTTACAAGTGCATTCGAAAACATACCTATAAATTAAGGTAAACTATATGGATACTATTTCATTACTGATTTTTAACCATTATACATAAAATAACAACTTTTTACTAAATGCATAAGAAAGTATATACGATACTTATAACAAAAAAGCAATTTTTAAAATTTTTGTGTTTGTTTATCTGTCTGTTTGTTCCGGCTAATCTCCGAAACGGCTGGACTGATTTTGACGGGACTTTCACTGGCAAATAGCTGATATTAGGGGGAGTAACTAAGGTTACTTTTTTTTAGAAAAATAATTAGGGTTCCGCGCAAAAAAAATAAAACCCATGAAATTGTGAACAAAAAGTCGGATTTGAAAAATTCTTTTTGCATTTGGTAGCCCAATTCTCGAGGATAGTTATAGATTATTTACCATCACGCTACGACCCTTAGGAAACGAGCAAAAAGAAAAAGTTAGAAAGCACACTAAGCGAAAACGAAGTAATAGCGCGGGCGGGCGATGCATCGCGACGGGTCGGAGGACGAGGGAGTTTTATTAAAATGTGACTGATTTAGTATCTTGTGTATCTTACGACTTCCACACGAACGAAGTCGCGGGGCACAGCAAGTTATAAATATTTACAGGTAGTCCCATAAACTTTAGTCCACCACTAAAATGGAGGGCACCGAACAACCCTAACTCCATTGCATCAAACTCGAGGAAAGTAGTTAGTGATTTTATTGAAATGGCGGTAAAGGTCGGCGCTAGGCGTGTCCACCGGATATTGATTTACCGAGCCAATGGTGACCAGTTACGGCTGCACCAGATTCACTACCATATTAGCTTTGTGCGCTATGTGCTGCCTAATTAACTTCCACGCTGTATAGAATGCCAAGTTCAAATGTAATTTTGTTGTCGGTTAGTTAAGTTAGTTTGAAAGGCCTTGACGAAGAAACTGCTCGTTATTTTAAAATATTGAAATTGTGGTCGTTTAATTTTACTTACAACGACCACAAATTAAATATCATATTTTTTTGTTAGAATTGTGCTACATACGTAACTAAAGCAAAAGATAGGAAGTATAAACGATTATGTGCTCGACCGAATTTTACAAGCATTACCACAGGAAGCAGAAAATCGGAGTGACCGAGGGTGACTTCTGGACGAGGACAGTTCCAGAAAAATTCGATTTCCTTTTCGTTCGTGTTATACATTATTTACCCCAGTGAAGATAAGGGTTAAGAATGTTGTATTTAGTGACTGCTCTTTTGGATTATTTCGATACTTCCTACGTAGGTTCATCTTATTTATTGAGTGCATACCAATGACATATTTACAAGGATATACATATAGTAACAATGCGTAATCACGAGTCTTCAATACTCTGTAAATACATCACATATAATAGGCATGCACAACATTCTTATTAAAAGGTGAATAACTATTAAATTAAATTAAATCATTACAATATTAGCAATAATTTAGTACATTATAAAATTATTTAATAAGATCTATTATCTATATACTTAAATAAAAAGAAAAGCCCTGACTGATTGACTGACTCATCAACGCCCAACCCAAACCCTTGGACTTAGGAAGCTGAAATTTTGCACAGAAGTTTCCTTTATAATGTAGACAAGGAATAAGGAAAGATTTTACGAAATTCAACCCCTAAGGGAGTAAAATAGGGAGTGAAAGTTTGTGTGGAAAATAGTAATTTTTGTAGTTTAAACCATGAAAATTGGTATTTAGCATTCTGGTTAAAAATTAAAAACCACATGTTTCAGCGTTTTTTGGAAAATCATCCCCTAAGGGGGTAGGGGGGGGGGGGTAGGGGATGAAAGTTTGTAAGGAAAACATTGGTATTATTAAGTCTTTTGTTTAGAAATAACGAATTACGTGTTTTGGCGTTTTTGCTAAAACATGCCCTAGGGTCTCATCATCGTTCAGTACGACTTTCGCCATCGCCAAAAACACTTTAGTAATTCAGAGAACAATAGCTTTACTAAGTTCCGTACTTGTAATTATTTAGGTAACTATTTTTTTTTAATTCCCACGGGATAAGGATTTATATTTTAATGCCGGTAGTACGTTCCCGTGGGATATTTTCCGACATCCACGCGGCCGAAGCCGCGGGCAAAAGCTAGTTAGATTATAAAATTTTATGTCGTGAAAATCTGATAGATAAAAAAATTGTTCATTTCATAAGAAAATTAGTAATTAGTGATAATTATTTTGTTTTGTATGAGTTTGACGTCGTTTAAGCAAATAAAAAAACGGTTATATGTAGAGGGTGTCAAAATGTAATTTATCTCTGCTCACGAGTACCTACGTGACCACTCGTGCTCTCCACACTAATCCAATTATTCAAAGCAGCACAACACAAAAGACTCCACTGCCATTGGTCTAATCAATCGACGATTACATAACTAATAATATGGCTAAGCTTGACCATCAGCAGGTAAATCCAAACGGTCAGAATCAGTGTAATGCTCTCTAAACGTTTGATATGGAATGAATAACATCACAGGCTCGTTACAAATGGATGAGCCGAGCGAGGCCGACACACGAATCATGTTTACGTGCACTCTATTTGTTTCAAATCAGTGGATGCGGCGTTTCAATTTAGTAATGTGGCATTATTTGTGCTTAGATGATGTTTGAACGTTTTGAGAGGGTGTAATTAGAGCGCTGGTTGTTATCAATAATTTGTAATCGAAGTGTTGGTTTTAATTGGCATCGGGAATTGTTTGTTATTTTTGATACAGGTGATAGTACAGCAAATTGTGGAAGTTAATTAAGTAAAGCAATTTCTGTCAAAAACATTTAGGAAAATAACCCTGATTTCGAAAACATTGTAGTTAGTAACCAATACGATGAGGAACAAAACCACATACTAAAATGTAACATATGTAACATAACACAAAACATTTAGTAGTTGCAGGTCGCGTGGGGCGAGCGGAGCGGGGACACGATTCTCTCACTCGACAGATCACCTGAAAGTGTACCACTTAATAACTCACATCCTCTCGCGGTTCAGTGGGCAGCCGCTGGATCGTCACATATCTCTAAATATGGCCGGCGAAGCGTGACGTCGCCTGTACAGTTACAACATAGGATTAAGCCCACATGCCCACACCTCGGCTCCCGTACGACACCGTCACGTGTACCGCCAGCTTTGCCGATTAAATACCAAATTAACGGGACGCTTTTATCTTTTATTTTGTGTTATACAATATTTTTCAACTGTAGGCACAGCTTTGCCATGAAATATTGACGCTTGCATACGTTTAGAGCTAAATTGAACGACATAAACGCTATTGTTGTTTTCACAATGCTAGTTTTATGTGCTGAACGCAATTTATTTGATTTTAACTGCGTAGTTCTACATGGTTTTTCATTTAGTTTTTATGAAACCTTGTTTTGTAAGGTCATCAACATTAGTGGTCATAATTATAAACAGTTGAAGCAGTTGCGCAATATTGTCCTAACTAGAATAAACTACGTGTAACTATTGAAGAGTATAATAATATTCATTGGGCGCGGGCAATTTTCCGGATGAGCGGCGACGCGTCTTTGATCAGCGCCGACTTTATCCCGAGAATAGTAAAAAATTAAGGATAACCTAAGGCTTTACAAGTTCCTAGTGAAAAATCTATCATTTTTCATATTTTATTATTAACATTAAATACATAAGCCACGTTTTTATAAACTTTTTCGTTTCTAAAGAGAGAACTAAAGTGTGTGTGGCGGAACACAGCTCACCGCTTTGAAAGCCGTCACAGTGTACATCACTAAAAGCATTTTCCAAAATACTTGTTCCCCAAAGTAATTCAATTTTACACCCCAAATAAGTCGTCCGCAAGCACGTGTAGGTTGATCACTCGTCGTTTGTCTATGGGCACAAAATGTCGGGGACGGGCGCAGGAAAGGGTTGACTCACACGTCTTGAAAGCTACGCTCCACCTTTTAAACATTACTTCCAGTATGTTTACAAGCAATTATGTATGCCACAATGACCTGGCAGTGTAATCAGGTCGTTACCTCATTATGTGATCATATTAAGGACCAGAAAATGAGCCTAATTGTACTTGTATTACACTACTTCTTACAGCGAAATGTTGGGTCTTTATTGACACAGTTTTCAGTCAAGGAAAATTCAGTTACGTGAAGAAAATAATCCAATGTGATTCCTACTTATTAATATTTGATTTTACCGTCGGTCAGCACTTTGCTTTTAGTGAAATATGGCTGTAATATATTGAATCTGTTGAGAAATGTCACAAAAATTGTTACATTATATTTATTTAGGTAACTTTCTAAGTTACTAGGAAATCTTATTTCCAGAGATATAAATGGTTTGTTTTACGTTTTCTTTCATTTTTGTAGTTAATGAACATGTTATGAAAATGTCAAAAAATTATTTTTAAAAGTCGAATACTCTTTGTTACTAATTAATGTTGTGTGTGATTTTTTAATACCTATAATTTGTAATAGAAATAGGCCATAAATAGTACCTTTAACTATTTTTTCTTCTATTTAAGCCTTTGATTAACTCATTCCAATAGTGTACATATTTAGGAAAAACCAAAGTGTATAGAACGTTAATGTTACCTGTCCATCGACATGTGGAGATGATTCCGGATTGCCTCTAGACGTCGAGACGCGCCGAGTAGTAGTGGCATGAAGGACTCTCCACTGTTACACTTCTAATACCATTGATGTAGTGGACTAGAGCGACGTCGAGATGGATTGCCGTTTGTTCTACCGCAGATTGGGAACACAGGGGTTTTTCCATTTATGGGAAGTAATTGTTTTGTAGTTCTTTATGTTTTGTTAATAAATGTATTAATTTATTTATTGAATTTGATGAAATTTCGTACGCTTCAAGTTTTGTTGCATCACTGAGGTTATTTTAAATTCTAGTTTCCACAGTTTGAGAGGAGATCGCGTGTGTCACTGGTGGACAACAAAGCGCGTGTGCACACGCAGGTCACGGGTGGTGGGGAGGCTTCCGCTGCGGAGTGTCGCACCCTTCCGGTGTGCGCCGGCGCCGCAGCGTGACCTCGAGCGTGACCGACTACCGCACCGCACCATAATATCCTATTGTAATCTAATAAATGAACTCTAGCTGTCCATAAAAATCATTTCATGCATACACGCTCCACAACATGAGGCTCTTTCGGGTATCAAAAGCTTTTAAATATTCAATTAATAGAGACCATATTGTATTTAAGCACTTAGGTTCCGCCAATTGACGTAGCGTAGTTGCGGTTTCGTTTAATTAGTCTTAAATGGAAATCCGTTTTTTCTGTTCTTTATTACAAGTTCCATGATATAAATTAATAGTAGGTACCTACGCACGGGAAAAGCTTTTATGATGCAATTAATGCATACGGTTCAAGTATCCTGAAAAACAAAGGAATATTAATTTTAATAGTGACATGCTACGGCAGGCGGCCACCTGAGCAGAGCTGCTTTAAAATATCTGTATTATCTTTATTCAGAATTGCAGTTAAAATAAACCTTTATATTCTGGCAGTCTTCAATCGAAATATTGGTGGAGCGAAAATTAAATCTAGTATAAAGTGAAAGAGCATTGGAGCATTGAATACCTTTATCGTCCGTCAGTCACGTGTTCAAATTTTGTCAATACACCGCGGTGGTTATTCAGAAGAGATCGGAAACAATTAGACAACAGTGGCATTGGTCAGCCGAGCGCAGTTCCGTGCGTCGCGCTGCCCTACTGATTTACTCACGAATATTTTCCACTGCCGATCCAGCATGGAAACAACTAGACGCCTAAACAAAATTAAACCTTATCACTACCCAAACTAAGCATGTTATCGCATTTGAAGTGCACGTGGGGTGTTTACTCCTTTTATAAATGATTTTGCATTATTTTAATTCAACGAATGAATATGAATATCGGTCAGCATGTTTGTGTGAGATGGCATTTAATCAATGCTCACATAAATCAATGGGAAGGTACCGCAGCCTCTGAATTTATTTATTGTAATATCAAGTGGTTGTTTTTTTTACACAGTATAGTTCTGAAGGAAGTTAAATCAGTTCAGTTCAGTCAATCAGGTCAGTTTTTTTCGATTTTTAACACCGCAAATATAGTAGACATTTATATCTATTTTATATAATAGAAAACATTTTAGTTGTTACGTTACTAAAATATGAGATAATGCTTTATTAATACCTACATTTATTAAAAAAAAACATACATTCCTTATTATAATAAACCTTCGAACTCTAAAATGCTAACGAGCTTACACACTGTTAAACATTTTGACTCCGATTTTCAGCAATACCTAGTTGACTCTTTTTTTTTTGGATGGGAAATCATCAAATGACTTCTCCCGCTCTGGGCGGAGCAGGAGGGCGTGTCAGACTTTTACCGACTAAAACCCATCCGTGTTCCTTCAGTTGCCCGTGTAGGGGCCCCGGTAACTCTTTCGACCATCCCGCAAACCTAGTTGACCCTGGCAATATAATTAAAACGTGCTTGACAACTATTAGGTTGCTCAATTTTATTAAGACCCAGCGGATTTACTTTTTGGTACTTATACAACATGTCCCGGAATTAACGCACAACCTCTTAAGGGGTCATTGTAATCATCATTATGAACAACTTTTACTATGGGGAAAACCTGAAATTGCGAAAAAAAAACAGCTGTTCCGTACATTTATGTTCGCATAACTCGTCAAAATGTCAGCATCTGTCTGGCATTAATGCTGAAATGAACCTTTTTGGCGCAGCCGTGAGGCACACACTATTGTCGTTAAAAAATTATTTTCACTCTTTTATTTGTATTTTGAGTTTCACGAACTGTGTCCAAATAAACGTTATTCTTTCTTTCTTTTATAATGACCCCTTCAGAAGTTGTGCGTTAATTCCGGGACATGTTCAAGAAAAGTTAATACAGTAGCCGGGCGTAAATGTAATCAAGCTTTGAACTTTTTCTGAAACTTCATGTGCCATTTTTGCGGCCGGGTAGAACTTGATTTTGCTCATTTTCCCTTTAAATCATTTAAAGAGTGCGTTATCTACGGTAGGTTTATTATATATGCATACAGTATTCTCATGTACCTAAGCATGGTCGCAGTAACTAGTTTGTATCTGGGCCGTCGGCTAAGTGCGCTGTGCCTGTCTGTCCGAGTACTTAACCTAATATTCGGTAATTACGTTAGGGGCCGCAACATAATTAACGGGCTCTCTCAGTTGGTAGCTAAGACGGTATATTGATACGTGCTTTGTGGTTGCTAGTAACCGCGTCCACCTGCAGGAGGTTGTTTGATGAGGGTAATATTACGTCGCACCATTATGCCTATGAGCCTGGAAATACTCTTAGGTATATGCCATTCCCGAAAAAGGAAGGCCAGAATTACTATTACATCCCGAATATTCCCAGCCAAAAAAATAAAACTATCCCGAAAAATGTTAAGGTTGGTACTACTGAAAACATTGACACCCCTATCTCAGAATGGTTTACAACAAAACGAGCCTTTTCAGGAAGAACATCGTAAGCGACAATTTTCACTTTTTACAAGAAAGGGTGTTTTCTTTCCTAATTTACGATGATAGTTTCTTACAACGTACAGTTGTGTAAATTTAAGAGTAATCGCGACAAGATGTAAAACTGTCTAATTAAGAGGTTACGAAGAAAAAATAGTTTTGTGATTTTTGGCGCTTACGATGTTTTTCCTGAAAAGGCTCGAAAAGTATTCGCTTGAGTTTTCGACTATTTCTAAACTACTTGACGGATTTTGATGTGGTTCACACAAGTATTAAGATTTTTTTAAGGGATGTTAATTAGGTACATTAGGTTAGGATTGGAGATATTTTTAAAGCAGTTTCGAGGATTCAGTGTCATCTTGAGAATATCCATTACAATAGTCCCTTTTATGACACCCACGGGTGCAGTGTGGGTGACCTATTCTAACCCGGGACTGTAAATATTTACGTCTACTCAGATTGGTTATTATATTTGGTGGTTTTGTGGGGCATAGTTCTTAAATTAAGATTTTTGTAAACTTTTCTTTAATAAATAAATATTTAATAATAATATACCAGACCAAGAGAGATACAGAAACCCGCAGGGCAGCATGTGGCGAGCTGTTGGGCAGTAGCGACCCCACGGACCCTATCTCCCGGGAGAAGTCATGTTCCTCATCTCTGGCTTGCCTTTATTGGCCGGCTGGAGTGAACACTGACGAGAACTGACCTCCCACCTCATTCTTGCCTTTATTGGCTGGCTTGAGTAGAGATTCGCAAGAGCAAACATGCTCGGAGGAAGGAAGTAGTCCAGTAAGATGCTGGTAGGGATCTTGACCGTACTTCCGGGATTGTCCTGATAGCCGTGGAATACCTCTCCACTCCTCTTAAGCGCCTCAAGACATGTTGCCCCCTTGTCGCTACGACACGATGTACTAGCGACCGTTTCCGGGGGCCCATTGTTGAGTGTGCAAGTCACCCCCTGCCATTTTATCCGTGTATTGTATTTATCAAACATTGGTCAGGCACGGGCCATAGTCCTTCCATAGTTTTAGATAACCAGTCCACTTTAGCCATCCAAACCCATAGCCCAATATTTTTTTTTTGTCTCCATATCCTGCAATAGTCCTACACCAACTGGGGGTTGTCCTTTGGTGCACTTGCATAGTACGCACAGGGATAATCGTCGGTTGGTGCCTCATTTCCATTGAAAGCGTCTAACGGGCCTCTGCGAGTTGGTTTCGGCCCCTCATATGCCTTCCAAAGGTCCGGGACCCTAGGGTCCCGAGAAATATCAAGAAAGAAAAAAATATAGGAGTATAGGAGGAATCGTTACGAACAAATAAACACTATTAATTTAATTATTTCATTGTAAACTTTCACGTAAAAAGCTTAAAACAAGATAGGAATAGCTATCAACAACTTTATTTACAATATTGTTTTATTTATAAAAGTACCTATTAACAATATTATTATCTCGGTTCGTTATAAATACCATGGCTATTTACAAAATCTTCTACATGATGCAATTTTTTATTTTCTGTTATTGATTAAATGCAATATTGCTGCTACACTGTCACACATCTATAAATGCAACTACGTCTTCTTATACTACATGCTTTCGATATTTTATTTCTTAAAATCTAATTTGTGCGAATAATGAAACAAACTTTGATCCAAATCAAACATAAAACTTTCTAATTGTGCATTCACTTTCAATCTAATTCGATAACTACTTATTTGATAAACTTAATTTAATTACAATTTTTGTTAAATTCATCCAGGTAATCAATGTTCTGAACCTGGCTTGTACGCAGAATCCCAAATATCAGCGAAACATACACTGGAGTGGAATCTATAGAACATGATGAGAGGCAAACTAATATGGCCTAATACAGTCCACATGACTTTGCCGTAGAACTCGTATCTCTCGTCTAGGCTGTCAGGAGACTTGTAGGAGAAGGTGTTGAAGATCCACATGGCAACGTTGGCGATGAGGAGGAACATCAGGACCTCGCGACCTGGCTTCTTCCTACGAAGCTTCTTGGCGTTGCTGCAGCGGCGGAGGCCGTCCATGATGAATGGTGTCTGAATTAAGACTTGTATGACCTGGAAAATAATAAAATTGTGGAAATATTTCCGCTTCTGTGAGATAATATGGATATTTATTGAAAATGGAGGACATCTGAAAGATACAAAAATAAACTAAAAGATATAAAAGAGTAGCACTGTATAGCGAATAGTTTCAAGGTCAGTTATATTACCGAAATCATACTCACCATAACAATAAAATCAATGCTCTTGATAACATTTGAATAACTGATAGTAGCAACTAAAGATAAGACTGTCTCCATGAAGAAGGCGGGCAGGCAGATAAAAAGCAGCACATCATCGAGGAGTGAGATCGGGTGTTCGTTGATGTCGAGCTGACGCATCTGGTTGAAGGCGATGACGACGGCAAAGAGCAGCACGGAGTGAAGACCTAGCCTCGTGCAAGAGTTGAGAAGATAGCCAAGCTCCATGAAGTCGCTGGAAAAAATACATGATGTAAGGATTCAGATGTATTATACCTATATAGTTGTGTAGTTACAACAGGAAATTATGTGTAAGCTACCTACAAATAAATATAAAACACAATAGCCTGATCGAAGTTGAGAAAGAAAGGCTGCATTCGCCACACTTTTTTTTTGTAACAGCCACTGTTTAACATTATCTGAAGAAGATAATCGTAAACGTGATTTAATTTGTCTTTGAATGTCTGGCAATCAAATATTAATAACTTACTCTCCAACGCTGCTAAATACGAAACCGATGATAAGCATGCCGGTGATGACGACCATGACGATGAGACCCAAGAACAGGCCGCGGTTGGAGGCGTGACAGTCAGCGTAGATCACGATGTTGCTTGTGTAGTCATTGTCTTCGTTTGCTGTTGGGAGCCTAGACAAAATATGATTCTATATATATTTATAATACTGTGCGCAAAGCAGACATATTTAGCAAACACACAACGCCGTAGAATTGCAATAGTAAAGCGTTGTACAAGTTGTTTGAATTCTTTGTCTTGGATTCTAGATTCTCTGTTGGAACCACCACCATAAGTAAAATTGTTATAGAGATTAAAAAAAAATTACACTTTAGTAGAAGAGATTGAAAGAATAGGTTAATCACGGAGCCTGAAACATGCATCTTTTATCTAATAATACAATATTACAGTACCTGCACATATTGTAGTTGTCTTCGCTGTTGGAGTTGACATCAGAACCGTTGTCCTCGTTGTCGCAGTTGCCGATGTTGTTCCAGATAATGTAGTAAATAGCGACTGAAAATTATAATGTCACAATTCCGGAAAAATATTATGAGTAAATCAGCTTCAGAATGCAGTAACAATATTGTCCTCCGAACTACATATAAGGTTTCATTTCGATACGACAATAAGTGGGTTAAAATTGACATCTAAGATTATTTTTAATTGTTTGTTAGTTAGTTACAAGTGAAGCTTATAAAAGCATGTTAAAAAAGCAAATCAAACCGAACGTTGACTTTCAAGAACATTTCCACGCATGTTTTTTTTTCCAATTTGCATCTTTTACTTCGCCTCTTTCATTTCCAATTTACCAATCAAAGGCAATTTGTGATACGTACCAATAAGAATATTAAATTCCACGTTGAACGGATAGAGGTACGGCGAGAAATTCTCATATATCGAATTAATGGCCGCGGAACTGTTGCATTCGGGGTTATACAGATTGCTTACGTCGAGAAATCTGTCGTCCAGGGATTTATCTGAAAAAATATTAATGAAATAATTATAATTACTGAAGTTTATAAGAAGGTATCAGTAGTAAAATATAAAAGGTAAGAGTAAACAGATTATTACAGTCAAAATATAAATTTTACGTAGAATCAGTCATAGCAAAAGTAGTTACCAACAGTTTAAAATTAATTTGTATACTCAATCAAAATCTTACCATATTCAGCAATAGTGACGTTTCCACCATAATTCGAGTATTCGCCATTGGCATGCTTAGAAGAGGCGTACAGCGTCAATCCCAAGATAGTCTCACGAACGATCGCAGACACCCAGAAACACAGACTGCTGCCGATTAGATGCATGAACGCGAAGTGAGCTAAGCCCTGAAATCGTTGGCATTATTGGTAGCATTCGTTCACACGTGATGATCATATAATAGTATAATTTCAGTTATCTTTGCAAACTTTTGTACCTATTTGCCAAGAATGGAATTAAAAAAAAATCTTGAGGTGGAAAAAGTATGTTGGACTCTTTTGTTACTCTGTCCCACGTTTCCGGACCTCACGATTAGTAATCTGGCGTTCTATTCGCAACATTGTACATTTTTATTGATTTTAATCCACACGGATTGTCTATCTCTGGTAATGTCATTGATGTTAAACTGGCATTGACGTAATATTACCACTTGTCGTTATTACCACTTATTGTGGTAATAATAATTGTGGTAATTTTTTCTTATTGTGGTAAAAAACTTGTATTTTACTAATATACGTTTTTTGTTACTATTAAACAACATTAAAAACATTGATTCGGATCTGAATATGGGAGTCACTGATGTTTTTTTTTTTCATGTAAGCCTGAACTTTCGTTTCGAACGTTTCACTCCTGGGCAAAGGGCTCCCCAATTCCCTCTACGTCTCTCGACGTTGCGCTTCTTCCCGCCAATTCATGTAATATTGGTAAATACATTACGTGCAGACTACAGCGTGCGTAGGTATAACGAAGGTGACCCCATGTAAGTATAATCTGTATGCTCTGTGTCTATGTCCATATCTATGTCTCTATAATCTGTGTCTGTATGTATGTATTATTAAAATTCGTTCCATGATGGTAAGTTGATGTCATATTTATCGTACCATTTTGCCCCTATGAGAGACATTAGATGACCGGTATTATGTTTTATGATGATCTTTACCTGTGCCCTCAAGATGATGACGTTAGAGTATTTGAAGATGAAGTACAGCTGCAGGAAGCAGTAGAGCGGGAACATGACATCGAGCACCACTTGGAGAATGTTCACACATTTATCGTTATCGAGGTTTTCGTCGGTCAGCTGTCCTATTTGTACTGCCAATAGGAGGACTGAGTGCACTAAATGTCCGAGAGCAAAACCTGCAGGGAAAAAAAGGGTCTGAAAAGCTGTAATACTATTGTTGGTTAAACCAAAGAAACCGTGGATGGACTGTGGGAAAGATGAAATGGCTAGAAAGGGAGTGACTACCGAGATGACGACTGATAGAGAAGTATGGAAGAGAAAGACAAGTTGCGCCGACCGCAAATAAATTTGGATAAGGACAGGAGAATGATGATGATGATGGTTCGCACAAGGCAAGTATCAATGTAACTATTTCATTTATGTTGGTACTTTCTTAGATCATCTTAGTCATCGCTGACTGACAGTGAAGGAAAACAACGTGAAGAAACTACTTAGGAATTATTTTAAAAAGTCCGATCTCGTCAATACGCAATCAGTAAGCGTAGTGATAAACGCAGAGCGCACGGAATCGCTGCGTCAGCAGCTGCAGCTTGTAGAGACGGCCGTACTAATAAAATTCGTAGCACCAAAAGTGCATTAATCGCACAACTTCTGTCACGAACGCTGTCAGTTTATGTACGACATTTGAGTCTTAGTGCGTGTAAACGGTGACATGCTTGATTTGTATTGGAAAGTGTAGACAATGCTGCCTCTAGCAGTGGCCGGCGAGGCGTCTCCGTGCTCAGTGGATAAAGGCCTAGCTGCCTATCCCTATAATCCCCTTCCCCTATAGTAGGACAGTTAGCCCAGGTTCGCAAGGGCGATTTTTTTTTACGTGCACTGGATTTTCAATGCACTATTTAGCACTGAGAGTTGAAAATCCAAAAGTATGTTTTTTTTTTTTGACGCCCTGGGGTGCACTCTGTACTCTGTTGTATTTCTCAATGCTCGGCTCAACACCGAGAGTTGAAAATCCAGTGCGCTATAAAATCCCGCAGCGATATTTTTACGTCGAACGTGGACATGGCATAATATGTTATGTCGGACTACTAATTATTGATGAACTATACGTTATTATGTTGTTGCAGTTATTCTGGCAAGCGTGGAATGTGCAAAGGATATTTGGGTCACAGTGAGATATTCAAACAACAATAAGTTCCTAACTACTGTAGCGCGGTGCCTAATTGGTCTAAAGTATACACGATGTAACATAAATAACGCACAGCCTCCTAAGGGATCATTGTACTCATCATTATGAACAACTTTTACTATGGGGCCAAACCTGAAATCGCGAAAAAAAAATCTGCTGCTCCCTACATTTTGACGGGTTATGCGAACATAAATGTAGGGAGCAGCAGATATTTTTTTCGCGATTTCAGGTTTGGTCCCATAGTAAAAGTTGTTCATAATGATGAGTACAATGACCCCTAAAGAGGTTGTACGTTAATTATGTTACACCTTGTATAGGCATTTATTAAATGGAAATGCTTTATGTATATGTATAGTAAAATTATGTAATATCATACTATTATAGGTTTCAAATATTTATAAATAGATTTCGATGAAGACAATGCACGTCACAGTACCATGATTTTAATGATTACTACAATTTTATCTGATCATAATTACTTATTATCAGTCAATAATAAATATATATGATATTGGAAACTACCAAAATATGCTAGATTACACAACTTTTACTCAACATTATCAACAAGTAATAAAAATGGTTTCAGCATACGGATGTATAAAAACGATTCTTTTTCTGTCATTAATAAATGTCACATGACACTATTATAAGAATCAGTAGATTTGTTCTTTTCTCGTAAGGTTAGGTTAGGTTAGTCATGGTACGTACATACATACAAAACCTCACGCCTTCTTCCCATGGGGGTAGGCAGAAACTACATACTCCTTTTGCTTCGTTTACGTTTAAACATCTGGTCATAGACGCACGCCGGTTGCGAGTACTACGCACCTGACCTTTCATCACCAATAAGATCACTATATGTCTTCCTAGGGCGTCCCCTCCCAGCGTTTCCGTCTACCGTGTAAATACCTTTTGTTAGTCGACTTTCATTCATCCTCTCAACATGACCAAACCATCTAAGCATACTCTTTTCAAATTTTGTCACTACATCTTCTTTTAAACCGCACCGTTGCCTTATCACATCATTCTTGAGCCTATCATTCATAGTCATGGTCATGGTAATAAATATAATTAGCCAGTCAGCAAGATTTGTATCTAAGCTGGCTGCACTACGTGCAACAGATAGATAAGGCCTTATGCCTTATCACACATGGAAGCTCTTTTAACGCAAAGAATCAAATACTCTAGCTAGCGACTACTCTATTCCCTGGTCGAACAAAATGTTATTGGGGTTTTTTAACAGGAATTTGTGCCCGGTTGATGGCAATAGGCTTGCCCCCTATTACATGTGTGATGAGTTCATCTGGCGAAATGTGGTTGTACTATAGGTACACCTCTGCCTAACCCTTCAAGGAAGACAGGCGTGATGTTGTGTTATGTTAAATTCTAGCTAGCATATGCCAAAGTCGAGCGGTTAGACCAGATAGACCGTAATGTCTAACTGGTCTAACCTAACTGGTGGTCTAACTGGTGTTGGTAGTAACAGTCAGCAATCGTTAAGAGTAGGTTGGATCAGCGGTGGGGTAATTGCGTAACACATTTACAATGGCAATGCCGTAAGCCTTATAATGAGTATTCAACCATATTCATTGCATTATTTACGTTGTCGAGCAGACATAGGTAGATAGAATAGATAGTTTTACATATGAAGCAATGAATTAGGTATTTACTTCAAAATCCTTCTGATTGTGATAAAAAGTGCATTACGCAACTAGGGTGCTGGTCTGGCAAAGCGCTGAATTTTCAAATTAGGAAATTCTCAATAGCAACCCGAAGTCTGGATTTATGCCCGGTGGTTGGCAAAAGGTTCGCATGGCACTTATTAGGTAACTGGCGAACTATGGATAGTGGATATTCTATGATAACAGCCTAGTTCATCTGATGAAAGTCAATTGCCCTGTTGAGGTAAATTTTTTACAGAGTTTTCTCACTAAAGCGAATTAGTAACACATTAATCTGTATTTACAAGGTTTCAACTGTCTATTTCACCGCTTTCCCCAACTAATATTGTTTGAAAACATTATTAAATTGATGTTAAAAATCATCGACAAAAATAGAGGTTATAAAATTAACCTCAATTGTCACATGAAAAACTTCTTTAAAGTGATTTGTAATGAGAATTTCGTCTTTAAGCATTCAAATAATCAAAAGAAACCTCTCAATTTGTAAGTGGAGTGGCACCGCAAATTGGCATCCACAGGTTTTCCGATTCATGTTTTTACAGTTTCATGAGATACTTGACTATACTTATAATACAACTTATACGCCTCTGACTCTTTCGCGATGTTAACAAAAATGAATCTTTACCAGCAGCTCCCATCTTCAGGTAGAAGCTTCCAGAATGCCTGCCTTGACTGAAGCAGTAATTATGCTTGGTGGGGATAAGCACCGGTGGTGGCATGCCTGGCATACGGTATGTGGACTCAGGGGTGCGGTCTCCGGGCGTTACTGAATCCAAATGCTCCTGAAATTATCGATGATACTTATAAATTATGTTTTTGTACTGAAAGGTACATTTAAATTTATCATCAAAAGTACCTAAGTTATAACTGTAAAAAGTTTTTCAAAATTAAATTTTTCTTCAATTGTGGAGTGAAAAAAAGTGAATGTACCAAACATTCAGTTATTTTTAGTCAGAAAAAAATGTCAAAAGTTCTTCAAGCAGCGCTAACTAAGTTATTTTTAATCTCAGTGAAAATCACTCACCTCTTGTTTTCTAAAATACTCCATAATCATTTCTTCGTGTTGAGCTTTAATTCTATGATTTCTGACCACAATCCCTTTATATCTTGTTATATCGATTATTAGGAACACAATATATACCATTCCAACGCTACAGAGCACTATGGAGTATACCTGGAAATAATATAATATAATAAAATATAATATAATAGTTGTTATTCAAGAAAAATCGAGAAAACATTTTTATCTATCGAAGAAATAGGATTGCCGCCGTAAGTTCCATAAATTGTAAAATCTTTTTATTTTATGTACCTTTATAATAATGGTGGGTACAGACTTGTGCATTGATATTTTACATAGTAACTTTTAAAATGGCACAGTACAGAGTAACTTAAATAAATATATAACGTGTAGGATAATGTGTGTTGTGCTTTTTAAACCATGTCTTAACATTCATAAAAGTTCTTTCAATTATCGAACAAAATATGTGTGTAAAATAGCACAGTTTATATATTTTATTGTTAACAAAATAATTGATGATTTACTAATTAAATGAGTTATGATAAATAATTCAACGTCAATGATTCCATTTCGACTCCATTGATAAGATTACATGTAGAACTCATCTGCACTTACCCTAAGGCTGCATTGGGTGGAACTAGGGCAGAGCGGGAAATCAGGGAGAGATAGGCACTTAGAGATAAAAGTAAGTCTTACCTCGGAAATAGACTGGTCGATGAAGGAATCTCCCAAGTATACCACTAGGCCGAGGGTTACTAGCAGTATCGCATACATGCAGCTTATTATTAGGGTCAGGTACTTCCTGGAAAAATTAAGAAGTAGTGAAGTTATATGTAAATAATTTGTGAATTTAACGCCAGTTTAATATTGAAGAAGTAGACGAACGTATGCTGTGCCTATTTCTAGAAGCTAAGTTGATCAATTCTAATACACGTACGTACACTTATATTCTTTTTATATAAGCTAATTACTAATAATATCTAGGCTAGAGGTAGTAAGGGCGAGCCAGACATTGTATAATTTTCAATTCCGGCTACTACTTTGTCTAATATAAAATCTAACAGCATTTTGTCCGACCTGAGAATCGAGCTTGTGACTCTGCTCTAGGTAGTCATGTGTCTACTGACTACGTGGATGTTGAGTCCAAAATATTTTGTATTACACTTCAGTAGGTTAAAAGGCGAGTCTGTGAATTCGGCCGTGGCGATCAGTGAACTATGGCAGTGAACCACGCCCGGGACAAATACTATGAATGTAAATCAGCGCTAACTGTTCCAAAAACAAAATATGAACGGACGTGATCGTTATATGTGTGCAAAAAAGAAGAAATTTAGAGTTAGTTTTAATAAAAAAAAGTACAGAAGTTGCAATTGTGCATGTGTACATAGTATATGCAATTAAATCTATTTCAGTTCTCATAAGACAACACAGACTAGTACATGTTATGCTTTTTTCTTTATTGTTCATCATAATCGACAGCTTGATTTCATGCATTGCTATGCATTAATAAAAGCAATCAAGCGCAGAAACTACTCTGTTTGTAGGCCAAAGTATTTTTTAGTTTTTTCAAGACTGTAGAGGAAGCTGAGATCTATTGAGCGTATAAACTCAGTAGCTGAACTTACTTGGTAAGCTTCTTATTGTCCTCAGGACTGGTAGGTGGTGGGGCTTGGGTGTCTACTGAGCGAATGGACTGAGCATCCATAGTCGCCACTGAGCGCTTGCGAGGGGTCGCGGTGCCTCGCGAGTCGCTCTGCGGCAGGTAGAGACGATAACTGTCTGTTGGAATCAACATCTTATGAGTAATCCTTGCAAGAGAATGTGAATAGGAGTGAGTTCTATTTTCGTCTATGAAACATTGAAATAATTGCCAATTGTGATGAAGGAGACTTCATCAACAAATGAAGTAATCATTATGTAGAAATTGTGATGTGCAACCTATCGTGTCTGGTCTGACTGCGAAGCATGCATTTATGAACTTGCAAATACTACACAACCATTTATATGGTTGCCGGAGCATAGTAAACCATAAACAATAAACGCACCAATAAGTGAGAGACAACGATAATAGGATAACGTTGTCCTGTGCTTCCCAGCTAAAAATATGTCACCCTATCTCTACGCACGGGCCTCGTAATGCACGCACCGTTAGCCCCATTATAAAACACGTTACAAGGTACCTAGACCTCTCGTTAGGATGGAATATAAAGCTAATTATAATTCCCGGCACGAGTCGTGAGCACAAATTCCATCTTAACTTTAACTGCCTGTTTTCTATCTGTATATAAATATGCTTGATCATATATTGAATTCATTGCTCCCGCCCGTGTGCTACCTGTCGTGATAGGAAACAAGATTCGTTAGGTTTAAGAGTAGAGTTTGTGCTCACGACTCGTGCCGGCAACTATATCACCTAAATAAATCATGTGAAATCCAATAAGATGTTCATGCTTACGTTTACTAGTTTTATTGAAAATATCATGCTTCACTTGGCACATAACAGTTAATTATGCAATTGATTGTTAGTTACGATATTCTCTGCGAAGTATCTCTGGTACTTGTAAAACTTAACATTGTTAATGATGATATTTAATTTGAATTATAAGTGATTGTGCTGTTGGTGTGCTTAATATAAATAAATAAGTAAATAAAGCGTTTTCATGTTTTCCTTTTCTGTTTTATGGCAACGATTAGGCTTAGTTATGAAAGTTTGGAAATGCATGACACTGCGGAACTGCCTGAGTCATGGAATTTACGGTAATGAATTTGTTTTAGAGAGATAATTGTTAAAGTTTGCGTTACATCTTGTCACAGGAGTTCGTGTTTGCTTGGCTAACATACTCCAGTGAAAGTATAAACAGACGATTAACTTGAACTGTGGTCTAACTGGGTTTAGAAATACCCTATTGTAAATCACTTCGCCAATATCATCTAAGTGTAGTGATATTTCATACCTAAGTGTCACTCGTGTTAATATTAAAAACTGGTTCTACCGTTTTTCACTCATGCAATGTGATTTTAAAAATAATCGCAAAAAATCATGAACGCAATAAAAAATAAGTCTGTATTTTTCCGTCCTGTATGTACGTATCACGTTTATAAAGAAAATAATAATTAAAATAAGGTGGGTGTAATTTATCGAGAAATCAATCCGTCTTGAATGCAATCTCCTGTTTATCAGTTAATTCTTCAATCATGGACCAATAATCCAATCTAGACCATTTGGATAATTGTTTATCATTTTGCGATTATGTCACGTTTTATATTTTACACTTGGTTGTGATATTTTACCTAGAAGTGACAAAAGCAGCACTAGCGCCACGTGGATTTTTTTATTATCTATCATGTGTAACAAATGAAGAGATACTTACCCTATATAGGTATTATAGGTATATGGGTACCCTTACATAAATACAGGAGCTGAACCACCACCTCTTAAAGCAGTATTATTGTAATCTTACTTCAGTGTGGGAAAGAGATGGAGCTAGACGTCCTGTATAGCTCCATCTCTTTCTCACACTGAAGTAACATTAAAATAATACTGCTTTAGGAGGTGGTGGTTGACCCCCTGATTGCACGTTGACAATGCCACCATAATTGTAACCACCACACACCATTGTGCACCATATTTATAAAATTATAATAATTTAAAATTGGACTTAAATTTAAAGTAATCGGTAAAAACTCGTGATATTTAGATAATTAAATCTTGCGGAAGTCAGTGGGTTTGCACTGATACCCTGATTGCGAAATGATAGCAGCATTAGCACAGGGAATTTATTTTCTAAGGTTGTCAATTTCAATTTATGTGTTTCATAATCTTTTAAACCTGGTTATAAATATCAGGACGTAGGTGTAGATACTGCTATAAAAACAGAATTAGGTAAAGTTCTAGTTTTCATAGTTGTAGAAAAATACATTATGTAAGTAGTTTTATTGTCGAGCTACTCGAATCTTTGAGAAATCTTTTGGCTATTCATTGAGCTTTGCTACTATATAATTAGGTGCACGGATTTAAAACTTACTCAGTGATTTTGCGTCTCCATTTTTGAGGTTACCATTCTGTAGCATTGGACTACCGCGATCACCTGATAAATAAGAATAAATTGTAAGTAAATTAAGATATCTTCACATTGATGCGAACTTTTGACAAAAATAAAGGGATACGGATTGTAGCACCTCATAACATATTGTAAACTATAAAAAATAACTTTCAACTGATACTCACCATTAGGTGTAGCAAATCCCGACTCCTCTCCTCTACTAAGATTAAAAACCCTGGGCGATTGTCTCTCTAACGTGGAATCCTGTAAAAAACAGAAGGAATTTAGAAATGCAATAAAATCCGCGTTCACCTGCAAATACGCGCCTGCAAATTCATGACTGCATAACAACAGCGGCAGGCTAAAAAAGTAGCGAACATGGACATCGAAAGCCGTATGAAACCGGATTAATAACTTCATTAGCCGCTTGTTTCTCTCGATCGACACCACCCTGTATTTCACTATAATCCCATTACGGTGTTTCAGCGTTCCTCTGCAACGAATTTCGGCCCGCTGTAAACGCTGGCGAAAAAAACGCTTTGTATGCTACGATAGTGCCAATGAACTTCGCTGTATCGTTAAACGGAAATCCTTTCTGATTTCATACTAGTTATTATTGTTAGTGGTGTCGCGTATGATATGCTTTTACCTATATAATAATTACACATATATGATTTAGCGAGACAATTTTGTGGGTAATGTCTAATTACAGTGTTGAGTTGGATAAACAAAACCTAATTATTTTTGAACTATAGACTTGTAGGTAGGTACTTGTGTCAAGAGTCAAAAGTATCTGAAATGCGTGCAGTTTGGGAGTTATATGATCATAGTACCTATCATAAGTAATTAAGTTAGAAGGCTATGTTTTCCTTACCTAATAACATATTGTTAATATGTTATCTATGGTTTTAACGTCCCAATAATCTCTAAGAGATTATGGAATCTTACCGGCCTAACATAAGGACAGATAGAATTATACTGTCTACCATCACTAGCGATCTCTCTTTTACTGAAAATAGGTTATTGGGTTCGGCCGTAAGCAAATTGAAAACGTTAGGTACGTTTTCAATTTGGCTACATTATCGTGGATGATAAAATCTCCACATTATTTTCAGCCCGCACGTGTCCCTACGTTTGCATTGAGTTTGTCCTGGAGTTCATATCGATAGCGCGTCATCGCATAATTATCGCTTAATCAATCATCGCTACTCAAAGGTTAGTAATTAAACGATACTTACTTATGACAATCGGTTAATGACATTTTCGAATGAGCATGTTTCATAAACCTTAACAGTGGCTGTAAGGAAAATAAAAAGTAAAGATCGAATTTTCATTAGGCGAGGCGTTGGGGCGGCACGGTGTGTCCGCACTCGGTATTAACAGGCAGGTGGGGGTGAGCTGGTCAAGCGGGGGTGGGGGCATCCAGGGGACAGGGAGCGAGGGTGGGCCGCGGCCGGCTGGACTCAAAAGGTTTACAGTTGGCTGCGCGAGAGTGACCCGCCTCACAAACACGGCCCGCGCTCGCCGCTCGGCGCTATGGAAGTGTACCGGCGCTTTACAAACCTTTTATACATTTTATTTTTGTTGCAGAATGATCATTTTGATAGACAGCCTTCATTAATACGTTCAACTGAATATATTGTGAAACAATTTTGCAAGGGAAATTCTCACCTGCATTTTATTAAAAGTTCAAATAACGTATTCTGTTTCTGGTTTGAGATAATTAAATGTGTGCAGGTGCTCCTGGTTAAATGAAATTCGCCTTACCATTATAGCAAAAGTATGAAAGACCATTAATAATCCAATATTTATGTATGCCGTATGGTTTCAATAGAGATAGACTAATGAAATGGCTGAATCTAGTTCAATAATTACCTAAGCTAATAACACCATATTAAATTGACACACATTTTATTAGCCTGTAAAATAAATTATTAGGGTAATTTATTTATTTATTTAATAAGGCACCAAGTCCCAATATATACAACTCACAAGGTATCTTTGCACACCGTAAAAAGAATTAATAAAGCGAAATAAAAAAAAACATATTAGAATTTATTATCCCGACGGCATATCCACATATTGCTCTTGTAGTAATCATTACAAGCCATTGGGCCCATATATACCAATTCGTTGTTTAAACTACGGACGACGCTTAAAATACATTTACTTTGAATACGGGCTAAAACAGCCTGTTGCTAATATGTATGAAAAAACAAAATGTTTGGCGTTATCTCACGAACGTCGAAAGAATTTTGTAACTAATACTTACATGGCGTAATCGATTAATCTCGATAAGTAATCATAATTAATTAGTAATGACCACGGATATCGTGACTCGGTTTTGATATTTTTGGTACGTATTTTTGTTTTGTTTTGGGTTTTGCCAGTGGCAATGAAATGTGTGTTTTTGCAGCGCTGAATCATATATTTTACTCTTAATGTACACCCAAAAAAAAAAAATACAAAGTGAAAAATAGTAAAACTCTTGAATAAAGGTTTTGCTCGTTATGTAAAAGATTTTTTTTTAATACAAAAACAGCGGGCTAGTAAGCAAAAGAATGTACAGTTCCACAAAATAATAACCGATCTTTGGTTGTTCAGCCATTCACGTACTGACCGTGAATGCCTTATAAAATACGCTATTTTCTGCAGTAACCGATGTTTGTATTGACAACCTTACATATTTAGGTCGACACATGACAGTTTTTAGTCACAGATAGTCAGAACTTCAGAAGCCTGCAAGTTTGACAGTCAGCCAGCCAGTCTAAGTAACCTTTTGATTCTAGGCCCAGTAACTGAGTTATGGAGGTCAGCGCGCGCGCAGTCACTTCGTGTGAAGTACTGGAAGCCTGCATCTAGTATACCTAAACAGGGTAATTTGAAAAGGCTGTGCGGCAGATAGACTTTTTTGTAAAAAAGATCAACTTTTTAACTTTGTGTTAGGTCCGTAACTTTCATTAGTAGTTTCAAGAGAATCCAAATTAAAAATATTTTATTTCACATAACACAGACATGGGCACTTATGAAACGTCAGAAGCTAGGTGCACACTTCCAGTTGGTTGGTTTCTATGGAGAAGACTCTGTAAAAAACTCCAAGACTTTTACAATGTTTTTATATAACAGTGTTAATAGGTATGAGTGAATAATGTAGGCCTGACAACAAGTACAAAAACAAGTTAGAAAATGGTCAATGAATCGAGGCATTTATTCGTTTACAAGGCCTACGACGTTCTCACAAGGATAGGCAGCAGCAATCCTCTATCTAGTAACAATGTTGTTACATTGTTGTTGTTGTTGATTATAAAAAAAAAATCACCGGCCAGTCTAGCGTTGTTATTATGGCAGTAACAGTAATAATAACGTTTCAAGTCCATTCATTCCTAAATTTTTGAAGAAAAGAGTGCTAAAAAAAACAAAACAATGTCTTCAGTATTGAGCAGGTTTTCCCCAACTGACACCTTTATTTATCAATATAAAGCATTGACCTCCGTTGCATTGATAAATTCATGAAATTTTTTATCACTTCATAGTAACCTTAGAATCTAAAATATTGAATGATAAAATTGATAACCACTCCAACTTATTCAATGGCCTTTCATTCTCCTCGTGTAAACTTTCAGTTTTAAGATATAGACAATAAACTGAGATAACCTTCAGTCAACTGAAGGTTCATATAATTTATTTTTAGTGACAGATATGTGTAAAGGCCAATGAATCAATTGTTTACACTTTGCGGGGCTTTTACTAATCCTAATTGAATTGCATCTGGAATTTTGATAAAATAGGTGTTTTAGCAGACTTATAGAACACGTGCTTGATACGTGAAACACAACATTGTTTTTTTTTTTATTTGAGATAGGTTTGCTCTTGACTCTAGTCTAGGTCAGAGATGACAGAGACAAAGTCCACGATGGAGCGAGCTTACCCAGAAGAAGCCTGTTTACTCTTACTTTGAAGAGATCGGGGTGGCATGCGTTCGGAAACACAGACGCAGGTAGAGAGTTCCAGTACTTTGCTGTGCGTATCAGTTGAACCATTTTTAGGGCTCCACTGTCCCTCCCTCCGTCCGTCCTGTAGGTACTTGAAATTTTCACAGAGTGTGTACTACTATAGCCGCGATAACAACAAATTATAAAAAAAAAAAAAATTAGGGGGGTCTAAACTACGTTCAAGAGCTGTCAGTGTCATTATTTCAAAGGAAATAATGAGACTGACAGTCCTTAAACATGGTTTATGTGCTGATCGCATTCAGTTTCATTGGTGAAATCCGCCCTAAGTTTTCACAGTGAGATTTTTTACAGAATAGAACGGCTGGTTATTGTTTCTTGATTATCTACTTTGTAAATGAGTTTCCTTTGCTTCGTCATTGTTTCAACAGAGTAACCTATTTTGTTTGTCCCTAGATTGATACCTTTATGCAGGCAGACCTCATTCAATAAATAATAAATCTAATCAGTATCTTATCAATATAGAAAACCCGAGTTCTAGATAAAAGCCTTTGCTTATGCCAATTTAATATTTAGTTTTATTTCTTTATGCGTGAAGTTGTAACTTTATGGACGTATTTTTTTTTTGGATTTTCCTTCAATATGTTTTTGATATTTATACTTTTACCACTACGTTTAGCACGGTATTTAATCCATAACAATTTTGATCATAACTATAAATGTGTTCCGTTGTCAAATAATAATCTTACCATGTCTGTCTGTCTGTCTGCATATCACAGCCTTTAACGCGCGTACTTTATATTTACAGCATTTAAAGTAGCTTCTATTTAATAATGAATTCAAAGAAATTTAATACACCTAGTTTAAACTGAATGGGTTCACATTTGTGGTATATTAATCCGTTTCGAAAAAAAAAACATATCAAAAGTTTCTCTTTTAAGAGTATCGCCGCAATTGAGGATCATTATTTTAACTTTTTTGGATCGCTATTGATTCTTTTTAGTGAATCTCACTATTTGAATAAAGAATTTTCTTTGAATTTTGATTCAAAATAGAAAATCAACTGTTAATCAGGATTCCTATAAAAGTGTGTAATAGCGTTTTTACAAAACCATTACAATTTCTGCATTGGAACTAAAAATAGTGCATCGATATGGAGCGACGACATCATTTGACACGAGAAGAGATGATGAGAGCCGTCGAAACGTTGCATGCTGGTTCCAGCCAACGTACTGTGGTTGTCGCTCTTGGCGGCACAGAGCGTCATAAGCCGCCTCTGGACACGCTATCGTATCGCGAGTAGCGTGGCCGAGTGACATGGAGGACAATCTCGCATCACCGCTCGCAGACAGGACCGGTACATCCAAAATACTGCTCCACGGGATCGTACCATGACCGCCATGATGTTGGCTACGAGGCTCCACAGCTCTTCAGGCTTGCTGCGCGATAAGCGACCAAACCATCCGAAACCGTTTACGTGAAGTGGTTCTGCGTTCCCGAAGGTCGCTGAGAGTTCCACCTATAGCACCCCGCAATCGTAGGGCCCGTTTACAAAGGGCTCGCGAACACAAAAATTAGGAGGAAGAAGACTGGCGTTGTGTTTGCTTTTCCGATGAACCTCGTTTCGGTATGAGGACGGATACAAGACGTACTCGAGTTTGGAGGACCTCTGGACGTCAAAAACGTTTGAAATTTTGTCAGGAAGTTCATTCATATGAAGGGGGAACAATAATGATTTGGGCCGGTATTTGGATCGGTGGAAGAACCGATCTCATTTGGATCAGGGGCAACCTCAACGCTCAGATTTATGCGGAGAGTATTGTTTCATACGTGATCATCCCTTTGCGAAGCCGGTGGGTGATTCGTTTCAACTAATGCACGTCCACACACGACTAGATTCGTAACACGCACTTTTGCCGATGCTCGCATCAATGTTCTGCCGTGGCCTGCTCAATCACCAGACCTCAACCCAATTAAGCACGCATGGGTTATGCTCCAAAGAAGAGCTCTGCCGAGTATGGATGCCGTGCATACCTCACAACAACTTTTTGACTTGTTAGAAAGAACGTGGGCGGCCAAGCCTCAAAAGCGATTTTGATGAACTGATTTTAAGCATGCCAAATCGCTGTGATTGTGTGATTCGTGTCAATGGTGGTAACACAGATTATTAATTTTTTTATCTTTACAATAAGAAATTAAAAAATCCTCATTTTTGCCATTTAATTGCCGATATTAACTTAGATTAATTTCCAACTATTAGCAAAAATTGCATTTTTCTTAATGTTTACAAAATATAGGGATACGTTGTTAACATAAACATAGGAATTAAAGTAAGAAGCTAGTCTGGAAGACTAGTTTTGGTAAATATTAATTGGATAATTTTTTGTAGTTAAAAATGTACTTGATCCCTAGACACTTTTGAGGTATATTAACATTAAATCATTTCGTATCTAAACCCCTCTTTGACTAAAAGCTACAGCTCAGTGACATAATAACGTAAACAGAGTTTTTTTTGGGGAAAATTTATTTTCTAATTGAACATTTTCTAGTTTATAGCCTAATTCTTAAAATCGTACGACTACCCAATAGATTTATAGTTATTAAAAGATTGTATATGTATGACACAGAGGGATAGCCCATTTAGATGCAATATTGAGTCTACAACCCGTAGGTATTGTTAATCACTACTTATCATACCGGCGGACACGCAGAAGGTGATTTATTTTTATATTAATGGGGATTTTATCATTATCAACAAGATATCGTATTTAACCCACAGCTGGATTCGCAAGAAAAACATTTCTCTGTAAATAATAAGGGGTGCCCGTGCTACACACTTGTTCGGGTAAAATTACGGCCACATTCGATGTGGCCGTAATTTTACCCGACTGTCCCAGAAAGAGGGTAATGTTTTTCGTCTTTATTGTTAAATTGAAGCAAATGACGCCATCCAGCTGCACGAGATTGTTTGTAGTATTAAGTTACATATATCTTGTTTCCGTCTTTTTTAAAGTTCACGTTTTACGCAGTCAGGTTTTTAGATTTTTTTTAATTTACTTTTTTTATACAACAAAGCCGACCCGAAGCAATTACTACATACCTATATTAAATATTGCCGCCCAGCTGTGCCGATTAATGCAGACACATAGAAGTGTGTAGCACGCCTAATATTAAATTACTATTTTTCCGTTCCTAACAAATATTTTATAATATTTATTAATCATTTATTAATTGCTAGCTAACAAGTTCCAATCAATCTATGTCCAGTATTTAGATTTTATCGTTTGTCATTTATTTGATTGATTGATTCAGCTAGATAGAACATGACTTATTCATTTCCTCCTCAAATCAATGTGCCTTGATAATGTTTACGCGTCTAAAATGCGTCATATCCTTTGATTGGTTTTAAAGCAATGCGTAGTGACTAGTCTAATCTGTCAATGTTTTTGTTGGTGTATTGGCGTGTGCTAGCTGACATATGACAAATAATTTAATTTAATGTTTTGTGTTCGTCATGTGACGTCACTTTGAATACTATTCTATATAATCAAGTTCTTCTAACTGAACAGATAGCTGTGCTGCTGAGGAGTTTGTTGCGCCACTTATTCCCAGCTAAAGTACTAGGCAGTGGTGAACGGCGCGGTTTGACGTTCAAAGTGCTGATCCTCAGGCTAGTTTGAATAAATGACTTTGATTTTGATTTTTAATCAGCCTCTAATCGCCAATCATTCAGTCAATCTCTAATAAGATAGTTTTTATGCGAGATCAGAAAGGTATGAGCGTGGAGTCTTATAATCCGATGGTGATAAGATTAATTGAGACAAGTAAAGCAATTCAAAAAGCAATTGAATTTATTTCTTTTTGCAATTTATAAAGCATTTTCAGTTGTAAGTATGTCACCGATATCTTAATGCCTCGAGATATTGTTTGATTTATGGAATAGGTAAACATTTTATTAAAGGTTTATTGCAAGTATCTTTCTGACTAACTGACCGACTTTTTGAAAATTAGATGGATCCCAGTGTATTACAGTCAATATAAAATAAATACTTTCACATGATTTGATGTACTTAGATGAGTTCAATAGAAATACATAATTTGGCATGATTTGAAGTACTTAGATGAGTTCAATAGAAATACATACTTTGGCATGATTTGAAGTACTTAGATGAGGTAAATAGAAATACATACTTTGGCACGATTTGAAGTAGAGAAAACTACGCTGGAATTATCAGTTATCTAGCTCTAGCCACTCTTGGCGTTAGCTTGCCTTCAATATCATCATCGTTTTAGATGTAGGTACCTACCTAAGATGTCCACATGCCAATAGAATGATCCATAAACAGCGATGTCACAGCTTGTTCCCAATTAAAGTTCCATACAGCGGGGTCAATTACCCCGCTGTATGGAGCTTTAACAATTCGTAACACACAGTAGGATTCGGTTTCATTTTGACAGTTCAACAACATTCATTGCGTTATTTACGTTGTTGAGCAGACAAATTTTTCGAACATATGAAGCAATGGATTAGCAATCTGCTTCATAATCATTCAGATTGTGATTGATAGTGCGTTACGCAATTAGGGTGCAAATCTATGTTAACCCTCTGATTCAGAGGCTGTTACAGTTAATCTAGTAATCTGTTGGCCTTTAAGCGAATTTATGACGTGTGATACCGAGCAGGCAGACGTAAACACTGGTTACTAGTTGATATAACCGAGATTGCTGCCATGGTTCAACGCAATGGGAAATTAATTGACTGTCAGTCATCGTGCAAATGTCTGACATCTGAATTTCAATGTATTCGTACCGCCTTTGTTGAAGGATGCATATTTTTAATTAAGAATTTTAAAATATTAATATTATATAGTATTATATACTTAGTTATGTAGTATGTATATCGTGAGGGACACCTTTCAGCTTAGCTACGTATCGCTGGCATAATGACTCAGTAATTTCAGGCCCGATAAATGATTAGCTGAAAGGACAGCGTTATGTTTTGTCGAGCTAGGTCCAACACATAAAAAGTTACAAATGAAATGTTTATTTCTGTAAGTAGATCTTCTAAGACACTTTTACACGTCAATAGATAACGACTGAATATTTTTAGAACGAGTGAACTGCTACAACAGCTGAGAAGAGATATTGAGAAAAATCACTTTCAGACAACGCTTATAAACTACTCTGCACGGCTAACAAAGTTTGGTAGTCGTGTCAAGGGGCTTAATTTACTAAATGGTGTAGAAACTCAGGAAACTGAACAGCTTTTCAGCCACTTCACCCGAGCCACAACAACATATACATACGTACTTATTAGCCCCTAAATATTATATAACACATTATCAAAATCCTGAGATGATTATGAGAGCAGTGGCCCAGTGGTAGACAACGTGTCGTATGTCGTGGGTTCGAAACCAGACAGGCACTTGGCTTGTGTAACTTATTTCATCATCACTGCTCTCAAAACAGTAAAGGAAAACATCGTGAGAGAACCGACATATCATAGAACCAAAAATTCAAAGACAGTGACATCCATCAAACCGCACTGGGCCCACGTGGTGAATTATGACCCACTCCTTCTTATAGAGAACAGTGGGATCGTTATAAGCTTATTATGCATCCCAAGCTAATACAACATTTTGATTAGCCCCTAAAGATTATATAACACCTTATCAAAATTTACTTACACTGCGCTCGATATCAGGGTGGTACATGACATTTCTCTGCGGTCTCCGACGCGCGGCCCGGGCTGCGCTTGCGGTCACCAGGTTGCCCGACACTGGCCCTGGCTGGGACATGGTGCGCCTGCGACCCTGGATGTCCTCAGAACTGGACCCGTTACCGACTGACGCATTCTGGACCTGGGGTAGAAGGAAACAATTTTACAAAGGTTTTCTTGAGTCATAGTTTTAGGGAGACACATTCATGTTTGTGATAGTTTACGGTATTAAACAGTATACTGCCTGTGCCAAACACGTGCCTGTCGCGTAATTAGGATAAGGTTCAATCAGAGGGGCAATCCCCGTAATTTTAAGAAGGTTCAGGGTCTGAAGCCCAAATCCCGTAATTAAAAACGTTCAAAATTTTGTCGCAATCTCATCTCAGCGACAAAAAAAAGTCCAAAAACTTGTCAAAAATGTAGGAACGTTATAGATACGTATTTTTGACATATTGAGACCGAGATCAGACTCTGAACGTTCTTAAAATTACGGAAATTGCCCCTCTGATCTCTATCTAAATATTTCAAAAAAACCTGTAATTTCCCTACATTTTTGACAAGTTTTTGACATCGATTGTCGCTGAGATGAGATATCGACTAGGTTTTTAACTACAGGAATTGGGCTTTAGGTCACGAGATTAGGTTTTAAAACAAGAATAGTCAGGAAAAATAATTGCTAAGCAAATTGACACATAGGTCAATTTGCGTGTTACAGCCATTTTATATGCGATTTGAATATACAGGCAATTTAAGTTGGTAGTCAATATGCTTAACAATTAATATTACTTTATCTAAGTTCAGCCAAGCAGGCCAGCTGGTCCAAAACATGCATGCGAGAAAACCCGAGTTATTATTTCATATAAGCTGTTGCCCGCGGCTTCGCCCGCGTGGATGTCAATACTTCCCTGTTTAAATCGGATTTTGTTCACAATTTCATGGGTTTTTTTCGCGGAACTCTATATCTTTTTCTAAAATAAAAGTAACCTAAGTTACTTATTATAACATCAGCTATCTGTCAGCGAAAGTCCCGTCAAAATCGGTCCAGCCGTTTCGGGGATTATCCGGGACAAGCAGACAGATAGACAGACAAAAATTTTAAAAATTGTTTTTTAGTTATACAAGTACCTACCGTACGTAGTAAAAAGCTTTTTTACATTACAAACATACACTTAAATTTTATTTATTTGTATAAATGTATATAGATTATCCCTTAATACTACTTGTGACACGTGAGAACACAGTTTTTTTTGTAGCGTAGCGTAGACTTTTTACCACATCATGCACACAAAATAGCCTACTGTTTCTTTTTAAAAGCTTGTTTTGCATTTTATGTATGGAAAGTCTTAATTTTTTTTTTCCTAGCCTATATTGTGTAGCCTGCTGGGTAAAGGCCTCCCCTTTCTCATTGTAAGGGTAATTTAATACGGCAGTGATTTCCTATCAGCCCATAATAAAGATTCACTAAATAAAAAACATTCTGTATTTCTGTCCCAGATTACCGAGAATATATCCATGTACCTACTGAAACAAAATCTGTTTTGAGTTAAATGTAATTAAATATCAATCGGAAGGGTTTTTTGACGTGTGGCTATGGTTGGAGATATATCTCCTTGTCAAAGCAAGATCTGAGTGTTCTTCATAGACAAGATTATTAAATAGATAATTTGTAAGATTGCAAATAAGTATTTCTCATTCTCGTTATAATTCATAAATTGTTATTAATTCCTAACATTTATTTGGCATGTTTTGTTTGTTTCATTTCTACGAAGGTGGGTCTTGTGTATTAAAACTTGCTTTTTAAACGCACATTTAACATTTTGTCGATTAGAATTGGACATTATTGATACAGATGTAGTTTTAAGAAATACTAAAAGCACAGTAATTTTAATATAAGCGTATCTTGTTGACTTATTTTCAGTACCTAGCTCTTAAATGTATGAAACTTGATTTGAGTTCTTCTAACTGAACATACAGCTGTGCTGCTGGGGAGTTATTTGCACCACTTCTTCTTCCCAGCTAAAGCATTAGGAAATGGTGAAGGATGGGCGTTTTGGAGGACTGCCTTATGTAATTTTGACGTTCAAAAAGTGCTGATTCTCACCCTAGTTTCAATAAATGACTATTGATTTAAGCACATTTCGTCGATTGGAATTGGAAATCATACAGAAGGCCAATTCTCGTAATTAAAAACGTTCAAAACTTAGTCGTAATCTCATCTTAGCGACAATCAAATGTCAAAAATGTAAGTAAACGGTATACATTTTTGACAGCTTGTGACAGATTTGAACGCGAACGTTCTTAAAATTACCGAAATTGCCACTCAGATGTCCTAAACATAGTAAAGTTGAATGTGCGTTGATATCTCTGTGATGGCGCTTTCATAAATCTGCAGCAGTATAAAAACTTTTTTACAAAAAAAAAAAAACAACCGATGTCTTTGGATCTGTATTTTATTTTTGCCACGGACTTCCGAAATTAAAGTTACTTTTCACTTTGTAGTGTTTTTGTTGGAAGTCGCTTGAGTTTTTTTTTTGTTGTAAAAACGTTTTTTATTTTTCTCGTTTTAGATATTGTACCTACCCCACACCAAGATGTATACCACTAGTTGCTATGTATACAGCAGTGACAGGAAGTACACATTACATATAACATCATCAATATACACAAAACTCAAAAACTACCCGAGCAAAGTTAATAAAATTTATATGAGACTACCGCGCAAGTTTTCTCTTCAAAATGAAAAAAGAATTTTCAAAATCGGTACACAATTTACGAAAATATCGATGAACATACAAAAAACAAATACATACAGACAAACATACTAAATCCTCCTCCTTAGAAGTCGGTTTAAAATACTAAAATAGGTAGCCAAGTGCGAATTCATGCTTTAAGATAAATAGATAAGCGTATCATAATTAATTTTACGTTTCATTAGTATCGCTGTTAAGTACTATACATCAGTGCTATGACGTAATGATAATTATTGTAATAATTGATATGGTAAGCATTAGGTTCTAGTTCATTATGGGGGAAGCGCCAGGTAGCCCGCGAAATTCAAACTTTATGTTTTTTGCAATTTGCAAGTCAGTATCAAGTTGTATGTTGATTAAAGTATCATTCGCGACCGTAACAAATATGCATTTACAGAATTATAATCATCCAAATCTGTAATACAACTCCATAAGTTTGTATAATCCTAATTGTCAAAATTTCATGAAATAGTCATTCCATAGAATTAAAGAGTTGTATTGATGACATTAATTATTAAAATTATCTGAATACATATTTTTTACAGTCGCGAATCATATTTTGATCAACATATTATAACATAATACTGACTTGTAAATTACAAAAAACGTAAGAAAATTTGAATTTCCCGGGCTACCTGGCGCTTTCGCCTTAAGGAAAAGTTCTTTGTTATTTATGAGCTTACTCTCTTTCGTGTTTTTAAGTATAATTGAGTCATTGTAATTGACTGGCGCCACCTGCTTTGATAGCTACTTTGTTATTCTAATCAGTATTACTCACGTGATTCCTAGCTTCGCAGAGCTTTAAGCATGGCAGCATGGCACTGATTCTTGATGGCATTTGAGCTCTAATCACCCGTGACGTCACAATAACGAATTATTCTATACATCAAGATTTCACCGGTATAGTCCCATAAAATAATAGACCAATAACACAATTCGGGGTTATCGCATCTTAATTGAATGTTGGTCCACTAGTTTAAACAATGGGGACTCACGTAGAGGGATTGTGTATCAACATGTAACGTTCTCCGGCAGCTGGTGTCACGGCGGTACATCTCAGCTGTGAGTAAGACGCTTATGAGCTGTCGGCATGGGCCAGCTGGACAACTGACAGACAGTCAGTCCGTCGTATTTCACTATAAATGCCGTCGATTGACTTCGACATTCGTTATTTAGTAAAGATTTTTGCATTGTGATTATAATTAGTGCTCTACTTCACTTTGTCTTTAAATGCTTTGTCTGGCAATAGTTTTCGACGAGTTGAAGTTGTAACTCAAAACTTGAGATCAATGCCTATTGAGAATATTTGACTGTTTGACTTTTAAGGCTCTTGCAAACAGGCGCGACAAGCGACGCGAACCGCGCACTACACAAAGGCGCCGCTCGTCGCGCGACACACGGTGCCTTTGTGTCGCGTCGCCTGTCGCGCCTGTTTGCAGGAGCCTTTAGGAGGACAATTAATATGTACTTTGTCATCAATATGACTTCGAATATAATTATTTTTTGTTATACAATATTTTTAGTCAAAAGTAGAAAAAAGCGATCATAGTTTAAAAAAAGTAGTTTTAAAAAAAGGTATCATATGAATAACTTGCAAAGAAGTATTTTAAATACGTTTATGCAAGTTACATTAAATTGCTAAGATGTTAGGATATAATAATACCTTATTACCTAAATATTTAAAATGCCTTTAATAATACCTAATTATTTAAAAATCCCTTTTTTCGCTCTCTTATATTTATTCCAATTGTTACAGGGCTACGCATGGATAAAGGAAGAAGTCTTGTAAAATAAAATAAAATAAAACTATCGGTACGTACCCCAGGGTCGTCTCCGGTACCAGTTTCCGAAGGATCCGCTCCTTCATCTTCACCAAATTGTTGCAGCGACGTCTCTGAGTGGAACTTCTTGTTTCCCAATTTGCCCGTATTTACAATTTCATCTAAAACTTCCTTCCTCGCTGTGTTAGTATCCGTCATTTTTTTATTTTAATTTCCACTTTTTTTAACTTATTGTTTTATTTTTTAACTAATAAATCACTCTCTGGAGGACATATTTGTTGACACTAAGCTTGTGCGATTTAGATTGCAAATGAATTAATAAAAAAATGATCGGTTTCCTATCTGTTATCAAGTAAAGACGTATCTATAATAAATGTGTAATTATCGCGATTTTACGATCGACGCACACTTCCTCTTTGGGTTATTTTCGATGGAAACATTGATAATTTCTATATTATTGTTTATGAGTAGTTAGTTATTAGTCCTTCTCAGTTAATTTTGGTTGATTACAGATTTCTTTATGTTGAAGAGATTTAATTTAACGATAACACTTTGTTTATTAAGCGCCACTGAGTTTGATTGTTTTTTTTTACCGACTTCAAACAGAGGAGGCTATGCATTAGTGACGCTATGTTTTTTTAGCCAATTTCCTCGATATGTTTGGGCTTTTACATTTTACATGATTCTTTCCTCATTTCGTAACAGAAGCCCGCGGGGGTTGCCTTCTTGATTTTTTTTAATCGAGCGAAATGTTAAATATCGTGTTTTTAACCAAAAAAGTCACTAGATCTCACATGTATTGTAATATATATCTTTTTACGAATTTAGATATACTGATTTCTCTGAAAACAACTCGATCTAGAAACGTAAATTTCGGAAAATTTTGTTTGCAAAATGTTTTATTTCGCAAAAGATATTTAATGATGCCTACGCTCTTACTTTTCTTATTAGTTTTTAATCGTTTTTGCACTGTTCAGACACGCAATTATAGAATTCATATCAACACATTGATTTCACGTGATAAAATAATATATACGTTGATAATAATCACAAAAATTCGTCATAGATCAAGCGCTTTTATTGAACGTATTTTCTTTAACAACAAAAACCTTGAGAATATGGATATTACTATGAGTAATACAACCTACATTTCTGGTACTTAATAACTCATTCAGTTCGCATACTGAATAAACTCGGCCAATTGCAAGTCGGACTCGCGCACTGTGGTTCCGTACTTATCTACTCCCGAAACTAATAATAGTTTATTAGCGTAGTAACACAGTAACAGAATTTAAAAAACAGATAAGCAAATAAGTAAATAACACTATGGCGTATTTCAGTTAGCTGCCTGTTACAGTTTTTAACTGTCAGACAGACGGAGAAACTGACGGCGAGACACAGACGGTTCCGTTGGCACCCTTTGAGAGTACGGAGCCCTAAAAATAAAAATTTTAATGGGATCACAAGCCATTTAACCAGAACTATGAAAAAATAGATAAAAATTGGTATTGAGAGTGGCAGCTTTATTTCAGCGTAAAAACACATGTAAGTAAAAAAACTTTTTACAAAAAAAAAAAAAAAAAACAACTGACTTCAAAAAAGCAGTACAGCGTGAAAGAAAACTTTTCACTTTGAGTTAGAAGTCGGTTGTTTTTCTTTTTTTGTAAAAAGTTATTTTTATTTTTGACAGACAAATTCGTATACCACTGCTTGCTACGTAAACAACAGTGAAAGGAACTTATAACAACATCATCAATATTACCCAAAGTGGATTAAATACGTATTATTGAAGCTAACTCAAAAACTACTCATCAGAACTTGACCTTATATGGGAGGACCACCCTTCCAAACGAAAAAGAAATTAAAATCGATCCACAATTGATGAAAATATCGATAAACATACATAAAATATATATATATATATAGACGAACATAGAACCGCCTTCTTTTTTTAAAGTCAGTTAAAAGTTAATGCACTTGTACCTCCTCTGTGGAAAGACGTGTTACTACACTACCATTAGTTTCAAATTTTGAAAAACAAGTTCAGATTAGAATGAATGTTCTATCTTAAGGATCTTAGGTGGTTGGTAGGGTATCCGTATAAGTGCATCTTATCAAGTTATCTTAGTAATAATAAAAAGGTAGATGTTCACGACCTTTATAGTACGAGAGCCCACGACCACAACCATGTCGAATTTATGGCCAAAACCGTATGAAATCGTTATTTTAGATGATTCTAAACCCAACTCGGTGGACAGTACCGGTCAGAAACGTCGCAGTTTTATGGGGGCCTATTTCTGCTATGTCAATAAGAATAGGCAGACAGTTTTATCAAAATATGTCTAACATTAAAAAATGTACATACGTTTCGTCATTTTATTTCAAAAAAGTTTCTTGTCAGACATTTTACGCGTTTTCAAAAATATAAAAAAAATTAACCGACTTATCTTAAGAACCTGGCCCAATTTAAAAAAAAAATATTTTGTCGAGGTTCTATCTAGATTGAGGAGTCTATCTAGATTTTACGTGGTTCTCCAGTAACCAACTACCAGAATTGAACGAGGTTATTTTGGACGAAAAATCAACATCCACAAAAGGTATAGTTGACCTGACTTTTACCTTTCTAAAGAAACAAGTGGCTAACAAAGTTTTTTTATCTAGAAGAAGAACGTTGAAGATTTTGTAGTGGAGAATGATTTTGATGATGATGACAACGATGATGAGTCCAACACTGATTAAGAACGATGAATTTTTTTCAATAAATAGTATTTTTCAAACGTTATTTCAGTTTCCTTTTGTCTAATTTATTAAAAAAGTCCTTCAATTTCATTTCGATGGGTAAGAGTATAGTAATATAGATTGGGGGAAACTCTTTATTAATCATTATCTAAGAATTTGAGAATTGCACCTTATTCATGATTTAAGACGATAGAAAAGTTGTCTGATTAGTAAGGCGCTACACTAAATTTGTCTGACATATTTTTTTTTCTACATCTGGGCAACGTTTTTTATCATGTCCAACAGTTTTCACACAGAATATTATGTTACAGCTCGTCTAAGCTAAAATCTACCGATTTTATACTGCTTTGGTCGTCAAACGATGAGGCAAAAGTTTTGGCCATGGGCTCTCGTACTATTACGTTACTCATAACCTAATCTATGTTGCATTTAATCCAGAATTATTGTGTCTGACAGCATAACAGGTACATAATACACATAATGATCATACACATTAAACATTACTTATACATATTTATGATCGCATTACGAGAATCCACCTCACAATTAAAAGTGCACTCATAAAATTTATCCATTTATTTGTTTATCAAGAAATATTGATAACTTTCCTGTAGATAAATTATTAAAGCACGTGTTGTGCTGACTGGCACAATGTTTGGTGGGGTACCTACTGTCAGTTTATATGGTTCATATAAATATGGCATACATATGACAATTTTCGATACTTTCATTTATTTGCATAGATTGTATGGATACCCCAATATTATAAAAAAATATTAATAAAACACTGCTTCCTGAAAATAATATAAATTAAAAATAACTGTGTTAGTCTTAATTTATATTATAAAATAACTGCTACGGTTGAGGAAGGCCTATGTCCAGCAGTGGACGTCTTTCGGTTGAAATGATGATGATAATAATGAAGATGAAGAATAACTATAACTCAATTAAAACATAAACAGTTCGAAAGATAAGTTTAATTCAAAATATAAATAAGCTAACAAATCACACATCAATAAAACCAAGAATTTAAAATATTTAATTTAAATTATAATATACCTACTTAGCAAACATCCTCTATGCTCATGTGTCCATGAGTCTGCTGAGCACCTCCTTCAGCTCTAAAGAAAACTGCGAGACTGGGAGGGCGAGCTCTGGAACAGACGTAGTCGAACCACCCTTGTCTTTGAGAATATAGTCCGAAGGCACCACGAACAGTGGCTTCTTGTCGCCATGAGCATCCAGCTTCTTCAGGAACGGAGGCATTGGCAAGTGCGGGTGTCTCACCAGCCAGTGCTGGAATGCTTTTGTGGACCTGGACATATGTTTTAACGAAAATGATGAACTCACGTAACAGAAAAAAATAAAGTACTGTATTAGAGTGATATTATATCTCAAAATGACAGACCTTATGATGGTTCTACAGGAGAAGGACAAAAGAACGGGTGATGATGAATATAGCGGAGACCACGCGATGACACCCGGGTAAAACTGCTTTTCAATCAACTCTGCCTATCACAGTCGACTGCATCCGGTTTTTCTTCCGCATCTAGTTTTTTCCAGCTAACCTTTTGAAAGTCGTCATCGGACCATCGAGCTGGGAAGCGTCCTATGATACGCCGATTCGCGGTCTCCACTCGAGGACTCGTTTACCCTGTTTACGGTCATCGATCCTACTGATACCTAATACTTGTATAAAGTATTATCACTGGGTGACCTAAGCACTTACGTGAGATGTTGTATTTCCTCCCAGACGCACGACATGGTGCGCAGATCTTCTGGGATCTGGACACCGCGCCATTGCTTGTACGTGTTGTTCTGAGGAGGTACATGCTTCAACTTGTGTGGCAGGCTAGTCCCAAACGCCCTGAGATGTGCTGGACTGGTTTCCGCTTTGATGTCGAATGCTATTTGCCTCCTAAGCGCCTTTCTGCACGAAGCCTAGAGTAAAACATTATACATAATAAACGTAATAAGTTAAACTCTATTAAATATTTGATGAAAACAGTGAAAAAGGCATACAACTAATAATAACAGATCAGTGTCCCCGCTGTAGAGCTCGTCTTAAGCAGGAAAGCGAGTTAGCTAACGCTAAAAATATTACAACTTTCTCTAACTCAACGAACGCATTTCAGCATTCGCAAAACTTGTCTCAGACAAGTAGGTAGGTACGAGTAAGTAAGAAATCACAAAAGAAAGACAGAAGTAGCTGTTTTGCAATGTCGGTAACCTAGATAATTTTTTTTATGTCAACTTTTCTATAGATTAATAATCTTCAATTATAAGTCTCTGACCTCGTTATAATTATTTTGTATTTGTAGTGACTTCCGAAGTGAAGCGCAGCCTAGTCCAATCAAGCAACATCTGGTGATCTGAAGATGTTTTGCCCTCATCGCAAGCTAAATATTATTACTGTAGTTAGTTTAATAACGCACCCTTTGTACTCCAGTATAGACAGCAATGCTCTTTAATACACAGGGTATTATCTGGGGATCCAGTACAAGCCCGCGTGATGAATGCTCGTCGAACCACACCTAAAAGTTGGACATTCGTGTAAACACCATTCTTCATACTTAGAGAGAATTCATTATGTAAACAAAAGTATGATACTACTGTCCAATATCGTGATACAAATAAAGATACCTGGAACAGAGCTTCTATGTCTTCAGGTCTCTTGATTTCACTCTTGAATTCAACATTACCCAAACCAACCCACCAATCGTAGAATTCGTTGGATATCTGAAAATGTACACACAAGATTGTAGTAACTGGTTATTTCTGGAGAAAAATAGGATGATATTTTAAATAAATAAAAATCTATAAAATGTTACTTATTGTAATTTAGAAATTAGTATATAGAAAAAATATGATTCGATTACTTTTTTCGTTAAAATTTCTGCTCTCTTGCTAAATTCGTCGGAAGCTGACACTTCGAAAGTTTTTTGTTTGTATTTGGAATTCCACTTTATCATGTCTGTTTCAGATTTATTGCAGTATAGCATATCGAAAAATGGATTTTGTACTGGTCGCTGATGGCTGAAATGAAAATAAAATAAGTTGCGGCACCAAAAGACGAATTTGATTAGGAGCTTAAGTCTAAATAGCATTCGTGGCGATCGATCAATGCGCCCAAGGGTAATTTTGACCGTTGCACGTTGCCCGTGTGTATAAAGTAATTAAAATAAAAATACTTTTATTCAGACTGAGGAAGTATGACCGTTTGTATGGATGTAGATGCCAGCTGACCACTACGCAACGCGGGCTAATGTCATTACATTCGCGTGCATCATGTGCTTTGTAGTCTCAATGTAAGATGATGAATATAATATAGTGTAGTGATTGTATACCTATGCTGACGCTCTGAGTTACTGCCTGCTCGCACATCCATGTCATCATCGGTAGTCGCGATAGAATCTTGCGGCGAAAAAAACGAGAACTTGTCTGCAACTTCGTTATGCGAGGAACTCTGCTGCATTAACATTGAAAAGTATCTGGAGAAAGATCTGGATAAAATTTTGGATATAGATTTTGGCACGTTTAATATTTTGCTTGACGGCTTTTTAACATCAACTGGTGTTATGGTACTTTCAGTCCAGTCTGAGTCTTCTTCAGGCTCTTCTTCATGTTCTTCCAGTTCAAAATCCGTGTAATCAGATAAACCAGGTTTTAATACCACCTGAGAACACATAGAAATGATTATCCAATTATTAGGTGTGAACTTGCATGTAGAATGACTATAAGGACTGGTTTAAAGTGATATTCTGAAGACTTGAACAACAATGTACTTCGTGGGAAAGCTTATTTATGGGCTATATACCTATTTAAACGTAGCTGAAAGTTGTTGTTTCTTGTAAATAATGTACTTTGAGTAAGCACCTATTTAAGTGAAGCTAAATTCAAAATTGCTGGTAATAAAATTATTCGAATGCCATTTACTGAACCGCTTCTTTGTTTAAACCTCAACTGTATACTTGTAAAAAAAGTGACTGTATTAAAAAAAAAACTCACACGGGCGGCTGACACCTGTTGTTCATCGGATGGAACTACGTCAGAATATTGGTCTCCGGGCTCATACTCTGTCGCCTCTTTGGAAAGGCTAAAAATCTTGGCAATTCGCTGGAAGATAACTGGGCCCACCAATTCGCGTACAGTTGCACAATTTGTATCCCAAAACTAAAAAAAACAAACTGTATTGTGGTGGATATGCATGTTTTAAGCTTGATTTAAATAATCAAATTCTATTTTTTAGTTTCGTAAGTCATCGTTGCTTTAGTCGCCGCCAGGAACGGCATAGGTGGCAAAGGCTTGAGGGTCGAATCAAGGTCATCTCATAGAATGCATTTTTACTTAATAACAGGGTGCATTCAGCTCCATGTTTTGAATCATATTCCACCGGAAATATTGTCAGGAAAATTTTAATTTTTTTTTCTCGTATTTTCTGTTACTATTCCTTTATTACCTTGTAAAATTACATTTTCTGTACACAGCACTCCATTTATGTAAATAAAACAGCTAAAATAAAAAAAAAATCAGCAATGGATGTTGAAATACTGGGCGACTGAAGGCTCGCTGCGCTGCCGTTCGCTACGCGCGTTTAGCCACGGTAACGATACATTGCGTGTGAGGCCAACCTCACACGCAATGTATCGTTGTATGTATAGTTGCGGACACCAGCCCGTATTACCTATAATAGGTAATACGGGCTGGTGTCCGCAACTAACTCCACGTCAGTGCGCGTATTATGCGTAATGTGCGTGTGAGTTAATAAAACAAATCAGGTTTATTGGATTCCCATAACGTTCCTGAATTAATTTCATGTACCAGTTATCTTAGTATGATATACTGAATTCACCCCATTAAGTCTGCGGAGAGCTTTTTTTTGTGGATGGGAAATCATCAAATGACTTCTCACGCTCTGGGCGGAGTGGGAGGGCGTGTCAGACTTTTGGGTTTGGGTTTAAAGATCTTTATTTATTCTAAAAGAACATACATTGTTCACTTAACGAATAAATACATATACAGGGAGTCCGGTAAAGAATGGATAACCTTGAAATCGCATATAACAGACCTTATGGCTGTTCTAAAAAAAATACAAAAAAATATATATCCCAAGTAATAACTAAGATTTTTTTGAAAAAGAATACTAACTTTTTTTACATTTTTCATCACCACTACCACAAATGAATGAATTCCATCGGTTATCTGTTGTTATAATATTGTACGTTGACTATGCCGCCGACAGAGAGGCAATAAATAATGTGACTAGAAATTACACAGATTTTTTTTCTAAAAAAATTATATCCTAGGTACTTACTACTTGGGATATACATTTTTTTTGTATTTTTTTTAGAACGGCCATAGGGTCTATTATATGCTATCGCAAGGTTATCCATTAATTACCGGACACCCTGTATAAGGTAACATGTGGTCCAGTAGCTAGCAGTTTTGTTATCGTCAGTTTTGTTAGTATGATCAGTATTATTATATTTATATAGTATCAGATGTAGGTATATGAAAAATATTTTGCACGTAATTATTTTAGCCGTTAACATCTACCCGTAACTCGTAAGTGAGTGCTTGCTATTGGGTCGCTCATTAGAAACTTGGTTTGTGTCAACATACTCGTAGTTATATACACAGATTCTTTTGTAAATTGTTTCGGTTAAAGTATGATATTACACTTGGAAATCTTTTATTATTAATTAATTAATCATTACTAACACTAGTTTGTAAGCTTGCAATTCTACTAACAAATATGGATGTAATCTTAGGATGGATTTGAAATAAATGATTTATTATTATATATTATTATTAACGTAGGTAGGTACGATGTCGACATGTTGGTTTGAAATACTAGCTTAATATTAGGATATAGAACGCTAGCCTAGTAAGTTTGTGTTGTCAATGACGTACTGCTTGAGTTTAGTTTTGAATACGTTAAAAGAAGATGTGTTCCTGATATCTGCCGGGAGATTATTATAAAGTTGAACCCCTTCGTATTTTATATTTTTCCTGCCATATTGCGTTCGCGGGGGGCGGGTCTGTATTTGGTTAGGGTTTCTTTGGCTGTATTTGGATGTTTTTGTGTTGAAGGATAACTGTGTGTGTATGGTTTTGTTTAGAATTTTGCTAATGAGAATGCAAGAATTGAATGTATAGAGTTGATGAATACTCATTAGATTGGTGTTTTTATATAGTTCAGATGTGGGTTTTTTTACTGACTAAAACCCATCCGTGTTCCTTCTGTTGCCTGTGCCGGGGCCACGGTAACTCTTTCGAACATCCCGCAACCCTGGCTGGAGTCTGCGGAGGGCTGTCTCTTACAGGGTGTAAGTTCAAGTATAGTTCTATTGCAAATCGTCTAACACTTTTTAACTATTTTATGAAGGATTCACTTATCAGAGTAAGGATTAACTCTTTAGTCTGCTCTATAACTCTACATATTACCATCTATCTCTATCTCTCAGGCAGGTTCCGGAAAACCACAGGGCATACGTTTTCCACGTGTGGGTCTCGTAAAATGCACTAGGGTACACAGGTATGATGATTATGAAAGAAGCTGGGCACTATCGTAATTCCAGGCTTTTTTCCGTTTTCTGAACACCTTTTAAACTTCGAAAAATCTCGCATTGCTCTACTAGTGGGCTGTAGCATCCAACTCTACACTAATACGCATCATTCATATTCCAATCCAATAACCAAATCATTGACGAGGCATTGTGAAGGCAAGGCTGCATATCTACTATTAATACTACTAAACAACATAGGTAGATATTTGTATGATCTTGATCACCTTTTCATCCTTATAGGACATCTCCAAATCTCTGATAACATTCTGCCAGTGTACTTTTACGCTCTCTAAAGTTTGTTCATAGGGAGATGGTGTAATAACCCTTATGCGTCGTGGTTTGTCCCATTTTTTGATAAGGGGGCGCTTCCCGCAGGACATGGCGAATTACCTTCGTAATTTTATCGCTAAAATCTCTACAATTGTAAAAACAACGGGAATAGGATAGTGGAATATACGTAGGTATACATGACAGGAAATGTTAGATACACAAACTTTTCTTTTATTACATAAAAACGTCAACTTCTGTTGTTTCGATAACAGACTAGGAACTTATTTCTTTGTTTTTTTTACATACCTATATATTTCAACTAATATTCTATTAAATATTTATTAAATAAAAAATAGTTTAACATTTTAAGAAATAATAAAATAATAGTGTAAATCGAATGTTCAAATATTTATCAGAACAACGCCATCTACTATGACTTTTCAGTACTAAGTAGAATGCTTGAAAACTAGTTAGCAAGAGAAAATCGGCGGCGGAAAACAACAACGTAGTGTCTTTGGCGTAAAATGAAACTGTAATGGTTTGAAAAAGTACACATAGATGGCGCTTTTCAACAATATTGTTTCAGACAACTGTAAAATAGAATACTCATTAGTTAAGTAAATTGAAAACAAATTCCTATGTAAATAAATTAATAGTAAAATAAGTTTTCAACATTTTTATTTACTTTTTACCTAAACGTTCAGCGTCTTCAATTGTATCTGGTACCCTCTGGCCAAGGGTCTCGGGTTGTGTGAGGACTAATAAAGCCGATATTATTGCTGTACATGCAAACATAATGGATGGTACACCTGACCAGTAAATCATTAAAGCAGGAGTTAGTGGCGCTACAACCGATCCAATCCGCCCTAACATTGAAGAAAACCCTAAAAATGAATGCCTATACCTGGTAGGATATAGTTCTGCTGTATACAAGTATACAGACGTCATGACTAGGCCGATGCAGTACTTTCCTATAAGATATAATATTAATGATAAGGTGTGCATACTTTTAGGGACAAAAGCAAAAGCTAAACAACAAATTCCACAGATCATGAAACCACAAAATAATGTTACTCTTCTACCTACTCTATCTAATACTAAGACAGCTGTCCAAAAGCCAGGTATCTCGATAGCCGCAATCGCAACATAGTTTAAGTACATGTTTCCTGATAAACTAACAGAATTGATCGACAAGCCGTAGTAAATGAATGTAGTGGTCATCCACAAGATGGGCGTAGTGCAACATCTTCGCAGAAGAGCAGGTGACTTAATGACTCTAAACAAGAGGTTTTCTTCGTTGACCTGTTTATTTTCTTGCATTTGGTTGGGTATTGCGGTTAACAAAAAGTCCATACTCTTAGCAGTGATTTGTTTTCCATTCAAACGAGAAGCATATTCTAAAGTGGCCTTTCCTTCTATCTGCTTGTTCTTACTGAGCAACCACCGGAAACTTTCAGATAAAATCCAGTAGTAAGATATTATGAGGAATACTGGTATATATAGTACCAGTGTGAGAGTCCTCCATGGGCGCACAGCAAATGCAAGTACGCCTAAAACAACCTGTCCGAGAGCAAACATGCTAGATATAGTGGCGCTCGTCCTCACACGGTACTGTGGTCCCACAACTTCAGCGGCCAGTATATAGGCGGCGCTGAATGCACCCCCACCGATTGCTGTTTGCATGAATTGTAACGCCGAGTACATCGCGAAATTCACTGAAAACGCACGAATTACTCCTACTAAAGCCACATTGAACGAAAAGAAAACTATAGACACTCTCCTGCCAAGACGATCAGATATGAACCCTGCGAGCACGAGTGCTACCATTCCTCCTGCACTGTTCAACGTCCCGGGCAAGGCTCTCAACCATTCTTGACATTCTAGATTAAAATCATACACCATAGTGTTAGTTCTGTTGTGTACGTAGCTGTCGCATGGCACGATGATATCTCTGTCGAATAAGCTGGCAGGACAAAGTCCGTCGAGTGAGCTCACACTACTGGTTGCGTTGATGTATCTGTTACAGTTATCAAACCCGGATGCTGTGGCAGGCACGGCATTTGATATCCAGTCCGGTGAATATTCTGGATTTGGTCCGTCACACTCCGGCACCGCACATCGTGTAGGAAGGCTGCCCGCGGTAAATATGTAATCTCCCGCCATAAACGCACAGATGAGCGAGGGGAAAGCCAACAGACTAATAGTTAATAACTGATATTTTCCAAACTGTCCCACTTCACGATACAACACAGAGTCGAACTCTGTGTCGGACTCAGGTTCACTTGATTCTTTGTCCATGTTAATATTATTGACAGATTACTAATGTGTTTGAAAAAAATTCTTCAATATGGTAATCTCAGACTTCTTACTGTTTTATATAGCGTATGATATGATTGTTATCAAAAAAGCAAATAAACGTTATCTACTATCTAGCATTGACTCCTAACTTAGACGACAGTTTATGTATATTGCACAATAAAAACTATATGTATTGTAATAATATAATGAAGTATTATCGCTCCCAATGCAATTAAATTGTTTCAGGCAATTTTCCTCAGTAAGGATTGTACCTAGCATGCACATCATTGTACTGTATATACTTGACGCTATTCTGTACCAATTGTATACATATATAGATAACATTAATTATTATTAGCATATAATTTATCATATTTCCTGAAATTTAAAATTTAAAATATCAACAAAACATTTAAAAACAAATTAACATTCCACTCCTAGGAAAAACTAAAACTAAAAACGTTAAATTAAATATTTCACGTCACATAGAGCATCCTCCGTTTATTTTCAGGAATTCAGACAACAGTAAAACAAAAACGTAATTCCCATAAACTATGGTGATAGTAAGTTTTAGGTAGCTCAGCTAACATGATTAGAAACGATCGATAGATATGACAAGTGAGTGAGATACGTGTTGTAGAACATAGTGAGATTAATCGTAATGTGATAAGCGTTGATATAATCCTCAATATCGATTATAATCTTTTTATACAGAATCCATCAACTCGGATAATCTTTTCCGTATGTTCTCGATCGGCGCCGGAGTGTCGTGGGGCGATCCGATGGGCGGGGTCATCTCGTACTCGGCTTCGAAGGTAAGCCTCGCGTCCAAGACGGCAGGCTCGAAGAGACCCAGACTGCTCAAGTACGGAGGCCGTCGGTGCTCAGGGTGGTGGATCATCCAACGACAATACTCTTTTACACTCCTGTACCAAATAAAATGACTTCTATTATTTATTCATTTAATACTTAAAGCACAGAGGCGGCCTTAATGCCATAGGCATTTTCTACCAGTCAATCTGCAGGGACTATATTTTTCCCGTTTGTACAGAGTATATTTGTACGCTACATAGCAAGACATAGAGAACCTACCTAATATTGTAACGTCTCATACACTACACTACCGATGTTAACAAATAAAGTATTCTGATCCTAAGAAGCGATCATATCTGTCCCAGAGACATGTTCAGCAATGCCTATTTAATACGATAACAACTTACCTCAGGTTCGTAATGCCTTCCCACACAGTTTTAAGCGTGACAAGATCTCTGGGCACATGTTTTGCCGATCGCCACAGCTTCTTAGTATGATTCCTGGGAGGATGGTACTGGTCCTGCATCGGCAAACTCTGACCAAACGCCTTTATTTTAACTGGACGCTGTTCCGCTCTGATGTCTTTGGTGATTTCACGGTCTAATGTTGCGAAGCGGGACATCTGCAGAATTTAGAATTATGTACAGCCGATCTATGCTGTAAATATCACACCGTGAGCACTTAGGTGAAGTGAGTTTGAAGTGAGCTCAATCCCTAGTAGAGTAAGGTGGGATGACAGTTCACATCACGCTCACTTCACCTAAATTTTCACGGTGGTATCTTTACAGAATAGCACCACTGTTCTGCTTGGTAATATATACAACATTTGTTTTAGTTTATGCGGAACCCGAAACACATCTCTAGTATTTTTATGTAAAGAATCTATGTACAAAATTTCAAAAGTGTATCACAAGCTTGTTATGTTACCTGGTTGTCCGTACAAAAACATGCTCACCACGCGCCGTCCCCGCACCGCCCGCGCCTCAAGCGTCGTCTTGCGCTCATTGATAATAATTTGGCAGTAGGTACCTAACCGGCGATTGTATTGTAATTAACTGGTGATAACATTTCCCATCACACTTGCAGCCTTTGGACTGTCGTAATGATCAAGTGTAGGTAGATATTATTACGTACTTTATTCATATCTGCAGACGTAAGTGATAAAATGTAGTCAATGCGATTTGTTGCACCTTATGCCAACCACTTAAAGTTCAAAGTGGATGAAAAGTGTTAAATATCGCATTACTTAACCACAGCAGGCTTTAAGTACAAATAATAACTTTCTACAATTAACCATCTTGGCGTGTTTAAAAATATTAATCATCACTATTTACAATAATTGACTTGATCATTATTTAAAATGTCGTACCATTACTGTGTACTGGACGTTTGTGGATGAGAAAGACATGGTTACACGATACTTTTTACATACGATAGGTACACGATCAACCGAAACACAACTGTAAGGACCACGGCGTTCGTGATCGCGTTATGTAACTGAACGGGAGCGTGACACGTGCGCACCAACATGACGTAGCAACCGGACGACTGAAGGGGTTGTTTTTCCCCCGCCCCGTTGTGCGCCCGCGCCTAGTGCCGCTATTACCTGCTGTGACCTGTGCGTGCGGGTATGATTGCGGATAGGTACTTAATGTCGCTCGGTGTCCAACTTGTAACCTTTTTTAAATATTTTTGGGACAAAACATAACATGTCGTAAAATTTATTGGAAACGATTCAGTTATTTATTCTGAACAAACTATATTCAGGTTTCGCATATACTAAAAATAATGTTCTATACATCAAAATGTATGTTAGTACTTGGTATACCTATATGAGATTGATAAAATCCAACACTGTTTGACCGATTACCATGAAATTTGGTATAAATACGTTTTTCCATGAAGAAGGCTTATATAGATTTCTTTTATTCCGACATCCACGTGGGTAAAGCCGCGAGCAAAAGCTTGTAAGGATATAAACTCGATCAATAATTTCCCAAGTCAATGTTAACTATCTGTCCAGCATTTCTGCTTACAGAACAAAATACTTACTGACTGATTTGAATGGGAAATAAGAAATACTACCTTACCTCCGGTTTTCCCGTAGTTATGGCTATTTTTTCTTCAACACTTGGTAGTTCTTTCGGTATGACTCTGAGGCTTTGGGCTACGTGAGTATTGAACTCGATCTGAAACAGTGTATTAATTACATAACTTAAAAAATATTTCGCACAACCGGCGTGCGTGTATGACCCCGTATGAACGTAAACGAAGCAAAAGAGGTTGTAAGGAACGTAGCAGGTGGCGTTCAGCAGTTTCAGCCTACCCCCATGAGAAGAAAGCGTGAGTTTATGTATGAATGTGTGATAAGATACATAAAAAGAATCTATTGCTTTCGATATGATCGTAGTCTGGATAGCAAGAAAAATTTCCAATGCCCGATTGACTAAGCAAAGGGCATCAAAAAAGGTGTTGAGACTAGAGGCTATTAATTAGCTGTAAACTTAGCTAAGCTTATCTAGGTAGGTAATGAGTTGATAGACGGTTGATGAATGATAAAACTTACTTGAAAAAGTTCTTTGATAGCTTTTGGTGTAAACAGTTTAGACTGCTGGTCGCCTCCCAGTTGTTTCATGTATTCGCAAAACTCGTTTGCAATCTGTTCAAGTTTAAAACAACAATTTCATAAGTTAAGTTATTAATCTCTGACTGTAAGAAGAGTTCATAATAACAAGGTGGATCAGTAATCGTCAGGTTTAATTGTTTTTTTTTTTAAATAATTTTCAAAACTCAATAAATGAATACGTTAGACGTAGCGCACTTAATTACTTTTTATATGAGTCACAAAGCTTAATTTTACAAGGTAATTTTGAGCTGATAAAAAGTCTATCCTCTCACGAGAAGAATTTCCGGCATGGACATTCTCGCCTCTTGAAGGTTGAGAAACTCTCCTCTATAAACGAGGCTAAAAATTACCCTATCGGTGAGGTCATCAGCCTTCTTGACGAGGCTCTTCTCTTCGTCCTTCTCAGGCTGCAGGTACCGAGTGGGCCAGGTGATCTGCTCGCGCACCGGCTTGCTCAACAACTCCAGGTGGATGTTGGGCTGGTCTTCTTCATCACTAAAACAGCGAGAATAGGTAATAGATAATAAAATATGGTCTAGTACATATGTTCACAAATATCTACGTCAATTGTGTGTAGTTAAATCCAAAAAAGAAGAAAGTTGGTATAAGCTTCTGCACACCTGCTTATGAAAAATAGTTGAATGGGTGAGGCTCTCACTCAAGACCTCGATTTCCAGTCCGAGCCTTACTTAGCTTATTATCATATTATTTCACCCGCAGCCGTTTTGAATAAAAATCTATATGTAATAAGGAAATCAAAATAGGCCTTTATTTTCATTTTTTTTTATCGGGACTTCGAGATCCTGGTCTGTTTAATACCTAGGGCAATATTCCACGTCAGTATCTGAATCTAGCTCTCTGTTTATGTACAGACATTTTCTCGAAGATATCTGCGGTTCCTTTACCATGCGTCGTGGTAGCTTCACTGAAACAGAAATATTTTTATATAATATAAAGCAAATGTGATAACTGTGCTTTGCAAAACTACGACAGTAACAAGAAGAAAATCAGGAGATTAACTTTCAAGGGATAGGTAATAAAATAATACATAAGTACTATAAAACAAATTAAGCTTATAAGGTTAAGGTAAGTATTATAATACCTACTTACCTTTAATTGTTTCAGGTTCCTCTTTTTCGACCTCAGTTTTGGGAATATTCAGTGTAGCACAAACTTTTTCATATAATTCCTTCGGCAGCACTTCTGCTAACGCCTTACTTTCGTCTTCCTTAAAATTAAGATGCAAGTTTTATCTTTGTTTCTTTATTTTTCTTACCGTAACCCTGACTGTTAATGAGAAAAGAAAGTAAAAACAATAATTTATTTAGCACAGACTAAAAGGCACACAACATTCTGCAAATTAAATACAAAAAAGTGTCTGTTGTAATAAAGAAAGCAAAATCACTATGATGATAATGCTGTAGGTACCACATACCGGTGATTTTTTATACGTATCCATTTTATGAAACACATCATTCCAGTATTTCTTATTATTTTGCATGTACTTAGACATAAATGCATTTTCGTTAACTTTTATAAGCTTACGTGGTTTTCTTTTTCCTTCTGCTCGAACGCTATCCATGACTACCGTCACTTCTACAGTTTAGGTGGTTGGTTTGTCAATGGGAGCCGCATAGATTTAATAAAAAACTGTCGCGGTGCGCGCGGCGGCGGCGGTCGCATCAAGTGATTTCAGTGTTCAACGCTGCCGGTGAACAAATGCAGACTATTTCTCTACAGACTACTTTGTTGGATAGACACGGCAACCATTTATTTTTACTTCGATTTTTCTTGTCCATTGTTATTGGTGAGACAGTAGTTGGTGGTGGCTTTGTTTGAGCGGGTCATTATGTCTAGTTACATTAATTGCTGAATCACATGTAATACTTCTTCCTTCAACGTACCTTTAAATAGGCTATCTGTTACCGGGAAGCAAACTACAACTTTGACGTAAGTAGATACTAAGTTCCTACTTGTAATTTTAAAATGTTAGATGACGTGCCAGTTTGTAACCTTGCTTACAAACTCATGTTGAGTTTGTAAGCAAGCTTACAAACTCAACATGTGCAGTCTCTAACAATTAAAATTAGGTATCTTGTGGGCATTGTTTCCTTGATATCAGTACGGAAAACAGTGTTTTTACGTTGTTTTTAGACAGTGTAAAGTAAGGAAAATTATTTGTTAAGCAAATTGACCGTCTGTTCACAATTGTAATTCTTTGACAGTATGTATGAAATGACTATATACCGGGCGTATCAGAAAGGTGTGGTCAAATTTAAGGGTGTGGTACAGAACATCAAACTAAACAACTTTCTCCATGGGGCCAATATCGTAATCGCGAAAAAATAATCAGCTGTCCCATTCATTTGGGTTGAGTAGGTATTGAAGTTTAGTATGGGGCAGTTGATAATTTTTTCGCGATTACGATGTTGGTTCCATGGATGGTTGCTCGGTTTTATGGTCTGTACCTCACTCTTTTTGATCTTATACCTATTTTTGGAGCCTTTCCCTACCAAATGGAATCAATCAATCAATCAATCAACTTTATTTTTCTCACCACAATATACATAAATTATTTTACATTGATCAGTTTCGCCAATGATACACAAATAAAAAAATGAAAAAAATAAATGAAAAATAAAATGATAAAATTGCTCCTTTTGTATACCATTGTTGAGTCTGTGGCTTGTTGACTCGTTGCCATGGGCACAACATAAACATGGGGCTATGCCTATCACGATGCCTATTTCCAACCTTTCCAATACGGAACGGTGATTAATATTTCGTTAAGAATCATAAGAGTGAGATGAGTTTTGATGAGATGAGTTTTGTTAAGTTTATGAATACACACACACATTGCCTAATTTAATCCAAAATGATGCACTTGATCATAATCAGTATCTTATTTTTTCGCTTAAAATATTCTATAGATAAAGCATTTGTAACTCAACACGTCTTAACTGAGAAGTATATGGTTGTTTTGAACGGAGAGAAAAATAAACAAACATATATCGTCTGGGTGTATATTTCAACGTGTAAGATTTAGTAGTGCAGTGTCGTGTAGTTTGATCAATAGTAGCTACTCGCTTGCCCCCAGTCGCCCCTCGCTGCTACCAACCGTGCAACCTACTCTTATATGGGTTTCCCTAAATGTGCTGTATGATAATAATTCAATGTGCTGTGCCACTTTTTATGATCGCTATTATCTGGAACGTTATTTGAGTTCTAAAGTCAATGTTATTTAGCAGAGTAACTTAATTTGGATTCTACAATAACATTCACATAGGAGTCATGTCGTATTAAATTTTGTGATCACTCAATTTATTAAGAACGACTTCCCCCCCCAACGACCTCCGACCTTCCTCCTCCCTTCTTCGACCTTCTCAAAAAAAAAAAAAAAAAAAGGCTTAAAACTTATCACTCACTGAAACTTATATGATCTGGTTAAAATTAGGTAGTGGTTGGTGCTCAATATACTCGTGAAATTTTGTACCTATTTCGATATTTCATTAACACGAAATCATCTTACATTTCGACAGAAACTCTCTAAAACGGAACTCATTTGTACTGAATGCAATAATTTACCTCAAAGCATTTTATCATTTCTTATCAGAAAATGTTTCTACATCGCGCAACAGACCCAAAGTAAATTAACTTGAAAAGTAGTTTAAGATATAAAATAGAAACAGAATCAAAAGATGAATGAACTCTTTACGTAGAACTTGGAAAGTTTATTCAGACTGTGCAGTTGTGTCAGATTTCACGGGAACTGGCGCTTAACACAATATTATGGAATGGCAAAACGTCAACTTAGCATAACACTGTTTAACTTCGCCGGCGATAGTGAAATTGGAATAAAAGTTACCTACAGCCTAGGCTACGATGAGTAAGACTTTAATTCTTATTTTATAAAAACTAGTGTCCTCAATTTGTACTAATTATAATGAAAATATCAATTAAACGCCTACATTGTTTATTCAGACACAATATAAACGAGTAAATCGCTTCTTGGACGCTTCAATAAATAATTTATCGTCTCCAAGTTCTTTACAAACTGAATTGCTTTTCGCTTGTATCGATAAGTTTAAAGTGAGACGCTTTTGCTCTGTTATATTGAAAACTAGCTGTGCCCCGTGACTTCGTTCGTGTGGATGTCGTAAGACACACAATATACTAAAATAATAGCCACATTTTACTAAAACTCCCTCGTCCCCCGACCTGTCGCTAACCGTCGCGTTGAATCACTCGCCCGCGCTATTACTTCGTTTTCGCTTAGTGTTCTTTCTTTTGCTCGGCTTATAAGGGTCGTAGCGTGATGTTAAATAGCCTATAACTATTCTCGAGAATTGGGCTACCAAATGCAATAAGAATTTTTCAAATCCGACTTTTTGTTCATAATTTCATGGGTTTAAATTTTTTTGCGCGAAACCCTAATTATTTTTCTAAAATAAAAGTAGCCTAAGTTACCCGCCATTACATCAACTATCTGCCAGTGAAAGTCCTGTCAAAATTGGTTCAGCCGTTTCGGAGATTAGCCGGAACAAACAGACAGACAGACAAAAATGTTCAAAATTGCTTTTTTGTTATAAGTACCGTAGGTATACACTTTCATATGCATTTAGTAAAAAGTTGTTATTTTGACATTAAAAACAGACACTTCAATTTTATTTATTTTTATAGATATGCAAGTACTTGTTGTAACTGTGTCGGTTACTGAGTCGCGTGTTAATAATGCCGACCAGCAGTATTGTGATTGTGTAACCGTACAGCAATATTGATAAGGTAAACAATTATCTATTTATAAACGTAAACTGCTTTATTGTTGTTTTGTCTATATCCTACGTTGATTTCAAGAGCCACTCCTGTCACTTCGTTGCGACATCGAACAAGATTATGTTTAATTAACTAAACATCGCGATCGCTTTGTTTCATGATTTGTCGAGGTATTTTGTTTGAAAAGGTATATTTACAGAGTTTGATCAATTTTGTATAAAACTTGCTGACACTTAAAACCGGCCAAATGCGTGTCGGACCACGCACAATGAACGGTTCCGTAGTTGTCATAAATTTATCCCAAGAACAAACTTAACATTGCAGTTGAAAAACATGTTCTCCCATACATTCTAACTGCAAATATAAGTTGGTCGACTATTACTCGTTAACTTGTAAAGCCTACTTAGCTGTGATAGTTTTGCCCTTAACTTCTTATATGTATGTACTGCCTTGATTTTTTTCACATATCCATAAACAACCATTTAGCTGGCACGCCGGACGGGACAGTCGTAGCTCAATTCACACCGGGATAGCAGCGGCTGGCAGTGAGGCGACGATTATGGCAGCGGCCGGCAGAGCGGGGCGCAGCAGGCTCGCATCGCCGCGGGCAGCTGCGCGCCTCCGCACGCCGAGTCTTCTCTTGACCAGTCTAGTTTCTACATTCAGCAAGGAAACTCGTGTTTGGAGTGAAAATGATGGAATTGGGTATTATAGCACTTCTATCTGAAGAAGAACAAGAAAGTACTGATCTTTTAAGTATGGGTTTCCGGTGTGGATTCAGCCTAAAGCGACGATAACCGACTTTTAATGGTTTTGAACTGAATAATTATCACGTCTAAACAAGGAGTGTTAATGATTTGGAAAAATATATGTCAAATTAGAGCATTTTCTTAATAATTTAATATTTGAATATTTTAGATTGTTTATATTACATAATGTAGTTGATTTGTAAATTTATGTCTAACACGGATAAAAAACTGAGAATTACGTAAAAACTATCAAGCGTATTTTTATATACGTGTTTAATATCTGTTATATGTTTAATATAACAGCTTTTGTTTTATGTGTAGTAAATTAATAATGCGTCTGATATGGGACAGCGCTCCTTAATGGGCGAGTCCTATTACTGGGTGGACGTACAACGCGTTGCTTGAGCTCAGCACAGAACACGCAAGCTATGCACTCAAGGCCGTTGGCATGTATCTGCGCTTTAAAGCTTAATATTTCGCAAACGGATCCCTGAATCCAAAAATGGTTGTCACACACCCGCAATATTTTTCAACGGCCTATCCAACTACACCCCACACCATGGGAAAGACGAGAAAAAAAAATCATCTCGTTTTACGTATATTTTACCACTTTGCCGGCGTGATTAATATGTATAGGTACCTATGCCAAATAGCAGCTTTCTAGTACTAAGAGTCTCTGAGCTAAGCTGCGGACAGACAGACAGATGGACATGGCGAAACTATAAGGGTTCCTTGTTGACTACGGAACCCTAAAAAGGAAATTATAACAAAGAAGTCAACATTAAAAAAGCTGTATAAAGTTAGAACGACCAATTCAATGAACAGACAATACACGTTTGTTCTTAATTCTCGTAACATGCCTTTTCATTTAATAAAACAATAATTAAATTACACGACGACACGAGTAATGTTATGTTAAATGCTTCCACGCAAGGAATGCGATGAGTCGCGTCGCGTCACTTCGTGTCGTGTCGCCTCGCCTCGCATCGTCACGCTGACGACTTAATAAGTTAACTTGTTAGGGGACTTGTGTAAATTTACCTTAACACCCAATATACCCGAGCACACCCGTCCCTACATTATTCTTAGCTAACGATCTAATTTATATCATTGCTGAGTATATGTATGTTTGTGACTAGTAAATTGTTAAATTTTAATATTTGTGTTTTTTCCTCGATCAACGTTATAATGTGAATTCTTACTGAGCATACTGCAATAACAAGATAATTATCCATAACTTTAACAGCTACTTAATATATTTATTAAGAATCTCTTTTGTCTATTTTCAGTTACTATTACTATGTATTTTGAATTAATTATATGACAGGACACGAAATCAGTTGGCATCTTTTAGTATTCAGTTTGCTGAAAAAGTTTATGGCAAAATGTTACGTATACTTCATCAAAACTTTCTTCGTAAACACATACCGTATAGCAAACAAGAACAAATGAATAGAGTTTAGCGAGTAACCGCAAAGATACATCGAGTAATTTGTGATCTCCGTCAGCAGTTTGTACTCACGTCTGGTTCAATTAGACCTACATATTGTTTATATTGGCGCGGAGATATATTCTGTTAAACGTTTATTGAACGCTGAATACGAAACTTTAGTAATTACAAATTATGTAAATAATAATTTATTCGAAGCAAAATGATTAACAATGGTTTAGAAAATATATTACATTATTACTAGTTCATTATAGTTTTATTGTGTAAGTAAAATCAAAATTTTCATCTGTAAATAGTTTCAGTAATTGAGGATGTTCATTTATTACTCGTTGTAGTGACTTCTGGCGTCTTATTATTATTTCTCTATTAATTTCTTTACTTCCAGACAACTTTACTTCAGGTTCCGATACCGTTAATTTTGGTTTATCGGTCGAAATCCCCATACACGGACACTTAAAGTCAATAGAAGTATCCTCTTGGCTCGAACATTGTGTCCCTACGGTGTGATGGGGCTCCTTGGTCGCGGCAAAAGGTAACTCTTGGGTAGTCATGATCATGGGATCAATAAGATCAGGTACTGCGTCTTTTTCAGGTAGTTTACCAAGTATGGCTTTGATATTCTGATATTTTTCTTCAGTAAAATCCAAGTAAGAAACCAACCATGGAAAAGCGTATTTATTAGCCCAATCTTTACATCGTCTTACGGGACAGTCTCGAAGTATCTCAATGTTATCCATGAGTAAAGGCTCAAAAGAAGAGTCGCTTTTAACTTCAGCTGCTGTTTCGATTTCAGGTGTTATTGTAGATTCACTTGGGGTAGAGGGAGATGGAGGTACGGGCGGTTGATCCCTACATTTGCAACGCTGTGATTCAAGAAATGCCCTAACCTCGTCCATTCTGCCACATTTGGCATAAATAAACTTCCTCTGAAGTCTCATATACGGCAGATCGACATCCGAAGCTAGAGTTTCTCTACTGCCGTATGTCGGTGGAACTGGATCTGACAGATCACCCTCGATTACAAATGGCTCTTTGTCACAGACATTCACTTTTGATTCAGGCTTTTCAAATTTTAAAATACCCTGCTCGTCTTGATCTACTAAAATAGAGGTCGTATGAAAAGGTTTCTTCTGCATTTCATTTAACTGTAAGACAACCATTTTTTCGAGATCAAGTAGGAACGTTGCCTGTTCAGGTAGTAATTTTAAACTAAAACTGACAAATTTCAAAAACAACTGCAATATTTTTTTTATTTTCTCTTCCCATTCTTTATTAATTTCAGACATTTGTCTGTCTCGGGCTTTGTATGCATCTATAACCTCTTGACGTTCCTTGATTTTTTGAAGTTTTTCTGATATTTCAGTGGTTTGAATACTTTCAAGAATAAATTTTCTGATTCTACATTTTTTTCTCTCTGTGCTCATAATATACATAGTACTAGTAATATTTTGTGCTTCTATCTGTTTTTGAAACGCTTTAAGTGCATCATTTCTTTCATAAATAGCTTTATTAATGAGTTTGTCATTTCTGTAAATTTCATTATTTAAAAGAAGTTTATAGTAATGTGTAATTTTTTCGACTTCGCTGTCGTATCTTTTTTGTAACACACCTTCCAAAATAACCTTTTCTTTTTTTAAATTTTCTTTTATTTCGAAATTAAGATCGCTTATAATATTAGCGTGTGCAGAAATCAGCACTGTTTGGACTTCTGACCGTAAGTGATTTTCAAGTTCTTGCAGACTTTTTTCAAAGAATAAATTTACTTCTTTTTTTAAGATCTTACTTTTATTTAATAGAATATCGTGATAAATGGCCTTCACTTTCTTAGCTGTTGCAGATTTTTCATATTCCATGATATAATCCCAAGCAGCATCATTTTCTTTAATTTTACCATTCATATATTTTAAGAATTTGGCATGCTCTCGATCCAAGATGGCATCGCCTATTTTAAGAATACCTTGGTGTGTCTTACCTCTAGTTATTTTAGATGTAAAGGGTGGTTTCAAATCTAATATGCCTATTAATAAGTCACTTGGTGATACCCATTCATCGCTCTCCTCCTGTGATGCTTCCACATCTTGTTCAAGTGTTTCGGTTACAGGTCTTTTGTAATCACAATGATCATCGGGCAAATAAGTTTGTGCATATATGCTAGTTACACGCTCGCCCTTCTTAATCGTTCGAAAGACATCAGTTTTCTTCATAGTTAAAAATTTATGTAAAAAAATTATCAATGCAAATGTCACATTTATATAATTTCGTTTTAATTAAAGAGACTACGAAAAAAAGTATTTCATCCTTCAATTGACATCATTGCTTAAAAGTAAATATCGAGCTTTATTTCGCAAAGAGTATGTATATAAACATGCAATATCATTAATCTTCATACCTAAAAAACTCAATAAAAAACTTAATTTTTCACAAAGGGAAAAGGGAAAGGGAGGCTTTTGTCCAGCAGTGGGACATTACGGGCTAAATAGATAGATGGCAAGGTAGCACTCTGTCGTTCAGGACACGTTCGAAGAGTGCCTGACATTGAATTTTGAGCAGCGGGTCCTGGTTGATACAATCGGGCAGGATCTCTTTCTACTTGTATTCGCAATAGTGTCGGTTATACTGGTAGAGTTAATGACGCGCGGGGAGGGCCTTCTGCGAGGAGGTATGCTCCAAAAGGAGTCCCCAGATCGGATGAGTGCCAAACATGAACGCAGATCTTAAACGCTGAGATCCTGATATATTGTGCCATCGGCTTACTTAGACGGGGTTTGGTATCCATGACAATTCCTTACACTATAAACCCTAAATCTTTACGTGGGAAATAAAACGGTTAAAAATGCAAACGTACATTACTTTACCTATAGCTTTAAAACGTTTTAAAACGGCCATAGGAAGCTTAACTAAGCAGGTGGTTAATGAGTTTTCTGGCACTTTCAAAATAACAGCTTGGTATTCAAATAGGCGAACGTGTCGACGGCCTACCTGTGATTAGCGGTGGTGATGTAAAGCGGCCTGGAGCCCCCGCCGCTAGATTTAATTAAATACTTCCTTGTACCACCCACCTACCTACTATTTCACTTTATCTACTGCTCGCTTTATTGCCCTCTGACGCTACATTGTAAATGCTTAGCGCTGCTCATGAATATGAGGTTATTTCTCCTTCAATACACGAATAACCGCTGTAAATAAGTACCATTTATAGTAAAAACGGTCAATTTTCTAGAGCGGATTGCACGTTCTCGGAGCATGTGATAATAAATTACGGACATATCTCGACTTCATTCTCATTACGGATGCGGCAATGTCCGTCGGAGTTTTGTCATAATTCAGTCTCGGTTGAAATTATTTCCGTTGGGTCTGATGAGAAAACTAGAGGTGGAGAGCTCGAAATGTAAGTATTCGCGCAACAAGCCGTGGAATAACGACGGGGCATATTTCATTCTTAACGAAGTTAAATTTCCGGGAAGGTCCTGCAAGAGCGTGCGTAACTCTGATAAAAGGCTACACTGCCACAATACCGATTCTGTGTTTGTGTGACAGTTTAGAAATGACACACAATACCCTAATAGAATATTAGTGATTTACATTCTCCATGTTTCAAATATTCTCATATAGTACCTACCTATACACTTACGAAATTGTGGATACTTATTTTATTATGTATTAACTTATACCTATGAGAACTTTCTACAGTTTGAAAGTTAAAAGTAGCTGTCTAAAAGTTGGCAAACGTTTGACGTGCTTACAATAAAACAACGACCATAATTCAGAAAGTGGGAACAAGTTGGATTGTTTTCTACACATCATATCGGCAAATAAATCTTTCGGCCGCTTATCTGCCGTCAAACTTAATTCTCATGCATAATTCATCGCGTCGATTTCACGTGAAGAGGGAAAGTTGCTCAACTGTGAACAACAACCGGTGGGCTGACAGCCCACTGATAGTCGCGTCGCTCCTGGACTTTACTTACTTATAATGTTGAGTATCTTTCAGCACAATCGACACGTGTGTTGCAGTTGGTTGCATATACGTACAAGTAACTTTCTGAACAAACAAAAATGTTATTTTCTGTCTGTTGGATCAAATTACAGTTCTATTCATATGGAATGGCTCTGTGTTAATTCAGCGACGTTTTATTTTACATGCTTGTTGGAGTACCTAAAATTGTTTAATCCGATGTATTGTAGTATACAACACGCGGTTTTAAATTTTACGTAATAGTACATCACCTAACTAGTGCTACAATATAAAACCGTAATTATTTTTTTTCATAGATACTTAACGATCAGCAACTCTTAATGTATCAACAAATTCGTATTTTTTAAGTAATTACAGTAATGTTTGATAACAGACAAATAATACGAACTCCAGTAGTAAATACAGACAGTGGCTGGTCCTCGGCCAGGCAGAGCGCTGCGTCGTCCCGCAGACATCCAGCACAATATTTCATACTTACAGAAAACAAGTTAGTGGAATAGTTGTGAGAACACACAGCGTGCCGCCAACAGATAAAGAAGCTCCACACGACATCACCTCCACAAGACAGACGTACAACACTTTTGATTAAGATATTTTTGTACGTCTTCTTATGTAAATTGGCATGTTGGTATTTTTTGTATAAAAGTTCTATATTTAGAGTTATTTTTATTTATTCATGATATATTTTATTGCAATGGGTAAAGCGAGTGGCGAGTAAGCGGTTTTGAGTTTGATTCCGACTGTTAAACTTGATGTGAAACTAACGCTTAGCCCAGGCGGGTATAGGCAGGTAGAGGTACCTATGGTGGATTAGCATCATTATTTTTCTAATTTAATGCAACCTACATTGCTAGTCATATACACTAACATTCCTATCATACACATTTCGTAAAAGCACATAAATCTGAAAACTACAGCTTGTAGTACAAAGAAAAAAAATAGTGAAAACAGTGATGCGTCACTAATTGTGTTTCACTGAGGAACCGGATCGCTATGTTTTGGAGTAGTTCCGACAAATTGGATATCGCGAATGAGTGATCAGGTGGAGAGCGCGCGGGTGACGCTGCGGAATCAATTCCATGTCACCGTAACAACGCTATGTCACACTAAAATTCAACATATTATGTAACTGCACGACAAAAAATATGTTTTAAAGTGATATTTAATTGTTTTGATGTCCTAGTCTATCAAGAAAAAGTGGTTTTCCGATATTTTTTTTACTTTAAGTCCATGATGGACTTGAATAAAAAAATTATCGGAAAACTACTTTTTCTGCAGCTAACTTTATTACTGGTATTTAATTACACTTCTCTTGAAATAGTACCCACCACTTGCACATAGTCCAGGAAAATAAGCAAACTAAAGTAAGATCCGCGAAATAAATCCTAGATAAAATTTAGATATCACCGGGGTTATCTTTATTCAGGCATTAGATATACTGTGTGAAAACCAATTACGATAATTTGTGCGAAACCTCTGCAAAAAAATGTTGAATGATCTACCTTTAAAAAATTCCTCCGGAAACATCATTTTCAGATAGCCTACAGTAGTATAATACCTAGAGATTATCATAAGGTTAAAGGCAACTTTATAAAAGGCACGAGAACGGGCAGTCTCGGTAATCACTAGTTATGTGTCAGCCGGCGGACGCCACGCCGGAATAAAATGTGTCGTTAATTTTTACAAATTCCAGTTCTGTATTTTCCTTCAAAAGTACCTACTACCATATACTGTAAGTAATTTAATACTAGACTCCTAAATGTAAAAGTACGAAAACTGATGTAGCGTCTGTCTACGAATCATTAAGCGACATGGTTTTCGATTAACCAAAGCTTAGAATCATTTATTTGCAAAGTATCATACAGATGCTTCCTACATTTATGTTCGCATAACTCGTCAAAATGCAGGGAACAGCGGATTTTTTTTTCGCGATTTCAGGTTTGGTCCCATAGTAAAGTTGTTCATAATGATGAGTACAATGATCCCTTAATAGGTTGTGCGTTAATTATGTTACACCTTGTGTATAAAAAGAAAACTAGGCAGTCATGGTGACTGCGACAGAAGTGAAAACTTAAAACTTTGGAATACTTAACATTTTTTTTTAAATTTTTAAATTAATTCTAGTATGAATAATTACAATGTTATAATTTGTAAATCGAAATTATTGTTAGTCTCGTTTATGAAACTATTTATTTGGTTATGGATTATTAACATACCATATCTTCCTCTTTCGATTCTACCCGTGTTTTGATTGACTAATTTGAACAAAAAAAGTTATTGATAACTATAATAGTTAATATGTCTAACTATTACAGGTAAGTCACAATAACAGCCTCCGGGACTTTTTGTGGGTAATTATGAGGTACTAAATATAAACATGTAGTACATTATTTTATTATCATCAATAGTTTCGCAACGCACGCCAAATAATGACTTTCATAGGCAAATTTTTTATGCCTTGGTTTACATTATTTCATTTTTCGTAGAGATCTCTATTATTTTTGACAATAAAAAACAGCCCATGTTACTCGCTGATAATGTAGCTTTCTAAAGTTAAACGAATTTTTAAAATCGGTTAAGTATTTTTTGAGTTTATCCGTTACAAACAAATAAAAAACAAACAAAAACTCGTTGGAGCATGTTGCATGTCGCATGTTCCATGTCGCATGTCGCGAAACCGTAGGTATTTCCCCTACCAACAAGTGCTCAACGTGCCTAAAGAAGTTTTCACTTCAAAAATCCAAATTTCACTGAGAATTTTCTAGAAACAGTTTAATATTTCTAAAACTATGTCATAGTAACGTAAAAAAAGTCGATCGATATACAAATCAGCTTAATATAGCGTTTGCTTAAGTCCCGCGAGTTTTCACAACTCAAAACTGAAATAACAATACCATGTTTTGAAAAAAATTTGCAAACACGTCCTGTACCTAAATAGCAGAGGCGAAGCGCGCTAACAACTCCATTCCTACCGGCTTCCCTTTGGAGGATCGGAAGAGTAACTTCACCTACCACCATTGAAAAATAACACATTCAGTAATGTCTACGATTGCCAAGTAATACATTTTCCAACAATAACACAAATTGTTGTAAATAAGCTGGCGCCACAACGTGATCATCGGATTTGTATGACTATTTATAACTAAACAATTTCTTCTTCGGCTTCCCTCCTACGAAATGTCAAGCCTCGCCACTGCTAAATAGTGAGCCTTGTATGTTAGTATATATGTATGTATTGATACGTGCGGCGTATTTGTTTGTTTACGTCATTTGAATTCAGTGCGCCAACTCACACGGAAGAGTTTTACTATTTGTCCTGCACCGGACTGACACACGGAATTGTAAATTTTATCGTCTGTTTCTTAACTTGGACTTTGCATTCGCTATTTTATTTGGCGAGTAGGTGATTTGGTTGTGAACATACGTTCATCCAGACTACTTGCTGAAACAGAGTTATCCTCCTGTGAACTTTACGTTGCCTTTTTAGGTAGGCTTTCTTTGATAAGGAGGTGATGTGGTGGACGATGCACGCTGTGAAGCACGCTTGCCTGGAAGACGCCTACGTACTTGTGCTTAAAAAATTAGATGGTAATGGTAGGACAGAATTCGGTAAAGAATTATTTTAAAAGCCACTACAGCGGAGAAGGCATCTTCGGCATATACAAGTTTGTCATCATTTCTCGGACTCTGCATAAAATCAAAAAAACTTTTTTGCACAAAAACAACCGACTTCAAAAAAAGAAAACACTACAAAGTGAAAATTAACTTTAATGTCGTAACTCGGTGTCTTTGGTTTTGTTTTTACGTTTTTTGCCACCGACTTCCGAAATTAAAGTTATTTTTCACTTTGTAGTTTTTTTTTTTGCAAAAATGTTTTTATTTTTCACTTTTTAGTTGTGGTGCCTATCCCACGCAAAGTCGTATACCACTACTTGCAATGTAAATAACACTGACAGGAAATTATTATAATATCATCACTTGCAAAAAATACGTATTATTGAAGCTAACTCAAAAACGACTTATCAAAACTGGACCAAATTTTCATGGGACCAATCTGAAAATATATCCTTTCAAATAAAAAATATTTTTTCAAATCAGTTTATAAATGTTGAGTTCTAAGGTAACAAACATTTAAAAAAATACAACCGAATTGAGTACCTCCTCCTTTTTTGAAGTCGGTTAAAAACCAGTACCAATTTGTCCCACATAGGATTCGTATCCTGCACCCCATACACCAGTAGCGAGCCCTACAACAGTGAAAAAGTAAATTAATAATCATATACGACTTACTCAACCGTCACACTATCTTAATACACTGTGCTTAAACTCTCCTGAATTCATAATGAATACTGAATTTCTCTTCTGATCCAGTGATAAAGTAACCTACACTGTATCACTTACTATCGCGCATATTCACCTACGTTACATTGTACTTTAGATACTAACCTAGCGGTTTCCGTATTTACAGTTATTTACCATGCCATGCTAACGGCCGCTGGGTGGTTGCAGCTATTCGGCCACGACTCGTTACTACGTGTTTATGAATTGTTGCGGTTTCGGCTTAATATACGATTGTAAGATGTGTATAATCAACGTTTAATTGTAAATTATTGTATACAGGAACTTTTTGTATACCGAGAAGTTTGTCTGCAGCGTAAACAAAACGTCTGATGATTCCCAACTATCACATTTCTCCTGAATTCACAAGACAGTGAGTGAAAACAATTACGCTCTGATATTTTCGTCACAACGTCCGTTCAGTGATTGGCTGCGCAGTGTTATTGCCTCTAGACACGGCACAAGAAGGTGTTGCTTATAATTTCGCCGGTGTAAGATTGCTCAGTAATGTAGGGTAAGGGCTGCTTGAATTGCTGTATTTCCTTAATAGTCTGCATTTACCCTCGCCGACAATTTGTGACAAGAGCGTGAGCTAAATTGTCGCCAAGAGGAAATAAACTAATTTACTTATATTATATACGACATTCATAAACTAGAGCGTTAGTTGAAATACAAAGTGAGCACTGAAAAGTGAATAATAGAATGAAATGGAACAATAAACATGACAGCTCTTCTTAATTTATTTTTAAGACTGTGCATGACAAGGGTGGAGCTAGAGTACCCATTAAGCTAGTTTGAAACACTCTCCATAAACACGTGAAACATTTTCAATGTTCGTGTTTTTCTGCGATCGTAAAACTCTACTGCAGGTCCATACATCCACAGCGTTCATAAGGAAAAAAATATTTTTAATTTAAAGGAACACGTACACCGTCTTAAATCTTGGCTCACATTAACTAAGACAGTTGTAGTCTCAGAGGTATTTTAATAATGAATTCTTTTAGCAGTCACGTAGTTAATACCGACGTTGCAATTTTAATGAAGGGTGTCATAAAACGTGTCATTGTTGGCGGTAAAGTGTAGACGGAGCACGGAGCAGGCAGCCCGGCGCCCGCGCCTGAGTTTAATGCCTCGCATTAACACTATCGCTCGCGCGGGCCGGATTAGCGGTACACTTTATAAACTTGCATATGCATCGCATCGCTTCACGGACACCCACACATATTAAAGATACATCACTGATTCAGAACAAAGTTTCGTAAGTGTTTACTGGGCGGGGTTTACCGTCTTTAAATGTCAGATTAATTTGGGCGGTAACGGTAAATTAATCTGAATGGCACTTCGGAATATTAATCAGTCCCATAGCGCACCTTGCGATTATGCTCGAAGTGGGGCTGGTTCGCTTGTAGAGGCATTTAGCAGCAGATAGATGTGTATGTAGGGATCAAACGTCCGGGGCCCAAATGCTTGCTCGGAATCCGATTCTATCCCAGTGCCCACTGTCCGCAGTTTGGTTGCATTACATTAGATTAGACACTGCTCGCATTCCTGTTGCTCTAAATTCATCTGATTGTAACAATATGTCTTTCGGAAGGATCTATCACTGTGTTTGTTCTGAGTGCTTACTTGGGATTATTGTAACAGAGATGTCTTTTAGAGTTATTTCTGTATCTTTGTTATCGCTCAAAGAAACTGTATTAAGTACCTAACTGTTTCATTTTTAGGGTTCCATACCTCAAAAGGAAAAAACAAAAACAGAAAGATCACTTCATTGTCCGTCTGTCTGTCTGTTCGTCTATCTATCTATCAGTCTGTCAAGACCTTTTTCTCAGGAACGCGTGGAGATATCAAGTTGCAATTAGTATCAAATACGCAAGTCTACGGTCCCTTGGAGCTCTACAAAAATCAAGCTTCTAAGTCAACGCAACGACGTATATCGATGTATGGGAGAACATGTTTTTCAACTACAATGTTAAGTTTGTTTTTGGAATAATTGCGGAACCCTTCATTGTGCGTGGTTCGACACGCACTTGGCTGGTTTTTTTATTTCAAACATTCAAAAATAAAAAGACCTAAGAGAAAACAAAGCGACAAAGTTAATCAGTAAACAAAATGAAATAGCTTAATACATTTAAGTGAGTGTTTTTAGAAGTTAGTTAGCGTCTGAACGTGTTAATTATATTGGGAGGGGGCTGACGTCTGTGACGTGACCATGACGTGACGCAGGTCCGCTTGAAGACGGTCCGGTCACAGACAATTGAATCATAAAGGTACTCGTGACCCACAACATTAGGACGACGCTTTATTTCGTCTAGGAAGCTTCTTTTTGTTGTTCCTCTATACATTGTAGCTGGTATATTCAGCTCCTTTTAGGTGAGTTTATTCTAGGGGAGCAATGTGGGTTAAGGTTGTCAAGATAGTATTGTAAATGCTGCCGGAATGTGATCTGAACCCTTCCTGTAAATGTTTCTGTTTCAATATGTTTTACCTTGTATTGTGCAGAGGTGATCCCCTTGACGATCCTTTTCTTAAACCGTTTATGTAATGAAGCGTAGGAAGGAATTGTCATGATTTCAAATACTCAAAGAAAATGTTACCAAACCCTTAGGTGCCTACTTGAATAGTTTCTTGCAAACATGTCGACTGTGTCTCTATAATATTTATGTTTGCAGACAAACGGCATATTATTCTAGCAATAATAGCCAGACTATTACATTCAAAGTTTAATTTTCATCCCTTCCGCCTATAATTTAAAACGAGAGATGCAATCAGCACACACAAAGTACATTCATCATAACATACGTGATATTCTAACTCGGCTTCCTGTAATAATCCCTACTAGCTTCCGAGTGTCGTAATCAAATCCTGTCGGGCCGGGAGTCCTAATCGAGGCAGACCACGCTCGACCTCCGTCAAATCGGGCTAAGGAACACGACCTGAGTGTCACAGCCGCACAGATAACTTCAGTCGACTGTACCCGAGAGCCTCCGACCTCACCCGACCTCTCCCGATCTATCGTTCTGCGCGGATTACTATAATAACGATACAAATCAAAGAAAAAATATTGATACCTCGTAACAAGTAGTTTAATTGGGATTTTCATTAGCTGAAACATTGGAGCGCACTCAAATCAATTGATTGCGAGTAAACCGCTACCACACTTCGAGATTGTGAGAGAGAAAATTACTTCCTCTGGTAACAGAATGTAAAATGTATTTCGTAATAAGTTTCATCGAACAAATCAATATAACGCTCGTAAATAATAAACTCGGTTACGTTGGGCATACGCTTCTAAGCAATTGTCTTCTCGTTTTGCTACGAATTTATATTGTCAACGACAGGAGGCGTCGGGCCGCTTAGAGCGTTGGCCTCCCCGAACATATTTCACTACATAAATCATAACTTTATTTCCTCTCGCTCAGATGCCGAGGAGCGAGGTGTCTTTGAAATGGCTTTAAGAGTTCCCGCACGGCTATACCGCAACAAAGGACTCCGAAATTCAATTAGGTGTAGATGGAACTGAGAGACTTATATTATTTCTAAATAATCAATTCTAAGTGCACAACATTATGGTGCTGCATTAATACTTATTTAATCTACATTAAATTAAAATCTCTCCTAATATTTATATGCTATAGTATAAAAATACAGAGATAAACATCTTAAGCGGCACTAACAGCGTTTGCCCCAGACACAAGGCAGCTAAACGAAGAAGATTTATGTACCGCCACTGTATGCTTGTAAACAACGCGCGCCACCTACTAATTTGCGATCATTTTAGCGGTGTTTCCTGCCAATTAGCCGCTTTAAAACATCGCGGCCCGAAACAAAGGGGGCTGGCTCATGAATTATTGTTAGGTTACTGTCTTAAGTTATTTAAGTGTTCAGAACGTTATTCACGTGCGACGCCGCGCAGAATGCAGCTTCCTGCGACAATTTATCATGAATCTTTAATTAAACTTTAGCCGCGACTGTTCACAGCCTCATTGAGCTTCACAATAAATCCGTCGTATCGATTGTACATTATTAATTATTTGTCTCGGCTCGTTATTTAATAAGATCCATTGTTAGGAACGTTTCTTGAAGTCACTATTGAGATCAGACAGCGCCTTTTTTCATTTACCTTAGCAATTTTAGTGTAATTAATAAAAGTCCTTTTCATTTTTGAGAAACAAATAGACACAGTCGGTTCTTGTGTGTATGAGACTTGTATGAAACCCCTTCCGTATAGATAAAAAAGCTATGCTATATTTGAATTCAGAGAAAAAATCGTTTTGATACAAAATCTATAGAAATAGTTTCGTATCAATGGCCTTGCGCCATGTAGTGTCCAGATTGTCAGAATGTGCGCGTCTAACATCCTCGGGGACTCACTAGTCAATAGACAATGTTGGAGAATGCGCGCCACTGCAGCCCTATTATAAAAGGGGTATTATAAGAATATCTTGCTGAACTAAATACCACAAAGAGAGTAGCTGAATGGTAATTTCTTGGTACACTGTTACAAAGATTGCAAATACTTACAATGTGGCTAAAGGGTTGGTATACATTTCTTTTTTGGATATTCGCAACTTTTGTGGTTGTTGTTTTTAAAAAAAACTCACTCTTATTTTAACCGACTTCAAAAAAGGAAGAGATTCTCAGTTTGTCGGAACCTTTTTTTATGTATGTTCCCCGATTATTCGAAGATGGCTGGACCGATTTGGAAAATTATTTTTTTGTTTGAAAGGGTATACTTTCCAAGTGGTCCCATTGTTATCAAGTCAGGATCTGATGATAGCATCCTGAAAAAATTGAGGGAACTCTTCAAGTATCATAGGCACACCAATTGTTTGTATATATTTTGGTATTTTTTATAGTAACTTCTGCATTTGCCCTCGGAAAGCATCATTTGGTGAAGTGGAACTGATGGCGAAGACCACCACCATCACCACCACCAGAACTACTCAATAATAAGAATTTCACGGGTTGCAATTCGATTACTTTAAAATGAATGCTAAGCAATATAAGCTCATCACAATGCATACGGTGAAGTGGAGCTGATGGAAAAGTACCGGGAGAACTCCTCAACAATTAACGTCCCTGCATCGGGAAAAGCAATGTTTTGTAAAAGGTGATGAGCAGTTGTCATTAGGCTATTGTAACATAGATAAATTACAAACCGACCCACTAAAAAGTGAAAAATGAAAAACTTTTTTGCAAAAAAAAAAAACAACCTTTCAAAAAAATACTACAAAGTGAAAAATAACTTTAATTTCGGGAGTCGGTGGCAAAAACCTAAAACACAGATCCAAAGACACCGACTTGCGAAATGAAAGTTATTTTTCACTTTGTAGTATTTTTTAGGAGTCGGTTGTTTTTTTTTTTTTTTTTAACAAAACAGTATTTTTAATTATAACTGTTGCTATGCTACTAAACTATTTATTTTACATCTAACATGGTACCAGCCGCACTTGGCTAATATCCCGACCAGACGTACTAAGCGCTTCTCCTCCACATTTATTATGCGCACAGCCAGTGTGGAACTCTCTGTCAGCGTTTCTGTTCCCTTTCACATATAACCCGTCTGCCTTCAAAGCAAGAGTGAACAGGCATCTTCTGGGCACCGCTCATTCTATCATAGACCTCGTCCATCAGGCGTGCTTGAGATCAAGAGCCAAACCCTTTCAGCAATAAAATAAATAAAACATAAACCTTTAAGTACATCAATTTTGTTCTGAAAAGCGGGTGTTTACCCAGAGCGAAACACACAGTCCATCGTTAAACCCATGAATTAGCTAATGAGTTGACAACTAAAGTAAAACTTTAAGTACACTTCTATCTCTTTTAAGAATAGCTTCAATTAAGTATTGGAAACAACGTGTGTGTTTTGCATACTATGATTATATTCTAAGCGATACGTAGCACACACACTTTGATGTTAACTGTAAGAAATGATGAATACCCTTCTAAAGTCTTCGTAAGTAAATAAATGTTAACGACAATGTAAGCGATCCAGCTACAATAAAAGTGCACAGATCCAGTTAGCTCTGTTTGCGAAAACTGCCTTTAAAACCAAATTAAATGATGAAAGTTTCCAAGTTATTCCCTGTTCGTTTTATAATAAAATTACCTGTGTCAGTTTGCCGGTAGAATTCAATTAAGAACTTTTTGAATATTTTATACTTGTAATAGGGATTTCTGGTTTAATTGATAGTTAATGTTATTTTTACGTTTTTGTGGCTGTAGCTGGTTTCTTTGAGACAAAGTATAAAAGAGTGGGAAGTTTATAATCATAGGTTTTACAGTAAGGCAAAGAGTATTGTGCACATATTCTTGTGTGGAACTTGTAGGTATATCTATGCACTTGCATAATTTTTGTTGTATATTTTCTCGAGAGGTTTCTGAAAGTATATTGGCTAGTTTGTACTTTGCACCGGATTGTGGGATATCTTACCTTTTCTTTGCAGGACCAATTTTCTGTTCAACCTAATAACGCCTTGTATTTTATTGATGATTTTTGAGTTATTGATAATTGTTTCAGAATGATACGAAAAATAAAGTCACATCGACATAATATGCATATTTACTTAAGTAATTCCATAAATTACATATATTTACAACAATATCAACAAACTTTTACGTCTAATATACATTTTCCTATGCGTAACAGATTAGCTATACATCATATACATAAATCTCTACTCGAAGTCTATACATACACACATAAATGATTACTACAAGTATTGCGTATAATTGTTTAAATATAATGTTCCCTATGACACGTAGACCCGTCAACTTACCCTTTTAGCCGAAAAATAAGACTATTATAATTGTAAATTACATAAATTCTCATGAAGTTACCTTTGCTGTATATTATAAACATTATCTTTGAAAGGAATAGGCCCATTTTCGGTATGATTTTAAGAAAATATATAAATAGTGACAAATCAAGGACACGCGTTATTTGAGATATGAGTATTTATAAATAGTTTTATGTAGCAGCATACTATAGTAAAAGATTCTAATTAGTAGATTTGTTAAAGGGTTAACCAATAATTTTGTTCACAAACTTCTATAAATACATCAAAATTAACTATCAAATTTCAAAAATTACGTCAAACAAATTAATTTGTGTATTTGCAAATATCAGGGGTAATATTATGTTCCGCAAACATCAGGGGTGGTAAACATTAAAATCAGATGGAACTTCTTTCACTACGCATAACAAAATATGAATTGAAGTTCGTTCCGCCAATCGTTATTCTAAACGCGATCCAAAAGGCACTAGATTTTATTATTATAATACATTTGAATTGATACGTTTCCGAAAGTCGTTGTAGTTGAAATTCATGAGTTTTTAATAATAAGCTGGTAAATGAAAACACATTAGTACAGAAATTAATAGAGTTTCACACGTATATCCCACACTATTTTAGTACCGTGGATGTCATCAGACATACGAGGTACACACATAAACATCCAGACTAGACTAGGGAGAAACATCTGTAGCGATTGGCTACACAAATATTATTTCCGATGCGGGCACACAGTGGATGAAGAACAAGCCACTGCATCATTTTGACCGTCTTTGTAAAGTTTACACTCCTGCTTCGCCCTCTTCAAGGTACGGGCGAACAGACACACATTCATACAAATAAAGTATAATTCACTATAATGGGGCTCAAACATTACATAATTTTTTTGTAACTGGTTCTACTTTACAGTTATTTGACATCGTTGTTACCTTATCATACTTTTTAAGGGTATTATGTCCATCAAAAATGTAAGATTCACGTGTTTTAAGTATTAACAATAACATTATACCGAAGCAAATACCTAACAGATTTTTTTACCATTTGTAACGATAAGCACAACCGGCCTGAGACTTACTAAATCACCACGTGTATGTTAAGCAGACTGAAAATTGAAATCACAGGACGTTATAGAGATTCTTCTTCTTCTTCGATTCAATTGTACTCTTGGAGAAACTGCACGCAATTAGTCAATAAACACTATCGTTAAGTCGACACACGTTGTATTCGATTCATTTTCTTTTTGCTCACCGTGATCAGATCAACAATTGAATTATTGTCTAATGGAAAAAAATCGTGTCATGATTTCAATTTACTGTCCTTCGGCATGATTTACCTCGTATAGTCATGTACATCCATTCATAGCTATATTAATCCTTAGAACACAACGTTGACACATCAACTATAAACTGTGAAACAGTTCATGGCAATTAATTCGGCACATCCAGTTAAAAAGAAAATTTGGCATTGTAGAGCGTCGTCTCTGTCGCTCATATGGGGCGCGTGGCTAAATAATAATAGCCGCATGGGTCGATCTTCAAGGTTAAGCAACGCTTGCTGAGGTCGGTTTGTGGATGGGTGACCGTCCATTCCATACCGAGACCCTTCCGTGCCTCGGAAAGCACGTTAAGCCGTTGGTCCCGGCTGTCATTTGTAGATCTTTGACAGTAGTTTCGGGTGTCAAAAGCCTGAAAGTCTAACCAAGGGGTATCATGTTATCCAGTAACTGGGTTGTAGACGTCCGATAGGCAGTCGCTCCATGTAAAATACTGGTATTCAGCTGCATCCGGTTAGACTGGAAGCCGACCCCAAACATAGTTGGATAAAGACAGGCAGATGATGATATCTCTGTCAGTCATATCTGGGTGACAGTCTCTTTCTGAAACTCGATGTACCATATTAACGCCCGGGCACAGTAATTACATACTTCTTTCTTAATATAACACAGCGCATAAAAAACCGCGAAAGTAATGCATAACAAGCGTCAATGAACAACAATGTCACAGAATCACAATATAAATTCATCATCGGCAGATAAGGCTCTCTTCCCTCGCTGCGCAGACGCCATGTGGGGGCGCCAGAAACAGCTTGCCGTTCGCGCATGCGCACAGCTGGTATATGTTCTGATGGTGCGGATCGTGCGTGTGAGCTGCTGATGGCGGCAGTGGCAGCGCCGATTTTAACTTTGGCATAAATATACTGGGTGCGTCTAGGCGAATCTGTAAAAATTAATGTGAATAAGGTGCTTTTATTTTACAAGAACTTTAAAGTTATTGTAGTGGTGCGTAGAGTGCTTACAGAAAGGATAGACAACCACACGGAATTTTAAGCTACAATCTGCAGTACATATATTGTTTGTCAACCACACGTCGCCTGGGGCCATTGCCCGTGTAAGATTCCACCCAAAATCTAAAACACGTAACAATCTCCCAGTAATCACTGCTTAGTTAAAACGTGGCCTTATCCGGTTATTATGCCGTGAGACTCACCGAGCCGGCGACGGATCTGAGCCGGAACGTGGTGAGGCAGCTGGCGCTGATGTCGCCGGCGCGGGACTCCAGCGCGATGTTCTGTGCCGCGTGCATCTCTAGTGAACGCGTCGGCGACTCCAGCCTGACGTGAAAATTAGTTACATAAAGCTAATGTTTTTCACAGTGAATAAAGGTTAGGAAATGAGGCAAGTGTGAGTCAACTACAGGTTTTTTGCTGATGATCATACTGATAAGCGATTGAAACCTTGAAACTAATAGACAAAGGTCTATAGACATTATTTTTATATTGGCTACATCACTGCCGGAATATTTGTAATAAACTGTGTAAAGCTTTATTGAAAATTCCGAAAATCACTTATTTATTAAACAGCATCCATATTATAATATTATAATTTCGAAAGTAACTCTGTCTGCCTGTCTGTCTGTATGTTACCTTTTCACGCCTAAACCACTTAACGGATTTCGATAAAATGTTGCAAGGCGATAAATGGCATCCTGGGAAAGGACAGGCTACTTTTTGCTCCAAAAATAATCCTACAGGGGGTGATTAGGGGATGAAAGTTTGTATGGGAAACCCAGCATTTCTTAAGTTAGGGATATGAAAATTCAAATTTATGCTTTAGGTAAATAAAGAATTATACGGTTCTGGGTTTTTGAAAATCATCGCTTAAGGGGGTAAAATAAGGGATGATTTTAAAAATCACTAATAACATTAAAAAAATTGTGTACATCTTTTTAAGAGATTTAAGGGATTGGAAATGAATGTAGTCATAGTTCGTATCGTCGTCGTGGTCGTTCTTTTTGAGGTAAAATTTCAGTCTTTATTTTTTACCGACTTAATAAAAGGAGCAGGTTCTCAATTCGGTTGTGTGTTTTTTCAATTTTGGGTGGCGTAGGATCCACAACTAAAAAGTGGAAAAATAAAAACTTGTTTATAAAAAAAACAACCGACCTCCAAGCAAAGCGAAAAATAACTTTAATTTCGGAAGTCGGTGGCAAAAAACGAAAATACTAAACCAAAGGCACCGACTTCCAAAATTAAAGCAGTTTTTCACTTTGTAGTTTTTTTTTTTGGAAGTCGGTTGTTTTTTTTTAAATAAGTTTTTATTAAAATCGATCCACTCGGTCAAAGTTATTTCTTATTTGTTATTAGAGCGTGACCGGCATAATTTTAATTAAACAAAGTCCTCCCACCGCGTCTGTATGTCTAAACGCGATAAACTTAAAAACTACCGAACGGATTTTCATCTGGTTTTCACCAATGGTCGGAATGATTCATGAGAAGGGTTTATTTAGCTGTATAATTCATTAAGGTTTTGTATAAATTGGCTGAAATATGATGATATGATGATTGTTGAAGATGTCGGAAAAAAACATGCCGACTGGGAGCTTTCTGGCGTGCGTTGCGTATACCAATAGAGTATTACGGAACATAGGGTACTTTTAATCCCGGTAGTACGTTCCCGTGGGATATTTTCCGACGTCCACGTGGGCGAATCCGCGGGTAAAAGCTAATGTTCCTATAAATTTCATGAAACATGTGGTAAAGGCATGCTTCCGTTCGGACAACAAACTTCAGTAGGTGCGTTTGACATAACTGTATGTTCAAACTAACGAGTTCTAACTTCCTCTGCGACGAGGACAAAGCTCGTAAATTTGCTGAAGTACAAACACACAAATATACTTACACCAATGGTTTTGAAGGGGGGGCTTTGACTAGGGGTGTCTGCGCGGCGGCTTGTACGGTGACGCCGGCCGGGCTGACCACCGTGAGCGTGTCGGCGCCCACGGTCACCGAGTCCTGTCCGGCACCCAGTAGCAGCGCCCCCCGCGCGTCGCGCACCTCTAGCCGAGCTACGTTCAGTTCGAAACGATCGTGCCCTAGAATGTTTTATACCATTCAAACTTACCAACTAATGAACAAAACTACATAGGTAAGTATTATTTCCTTTGTAAAGCTTTTAACGCGGGTAGCTTTGCAAGCAAAGGTAAAATTAGAACTCACCTAGATATAATCTACTCTGTAGCATTCCGTGCGAGTCTCTAGTAGAAACGGTAAAATTTCGAGAAGCTTCCATGTAAATTGGATATCCTCGACGTGACTTGATGGTGGATGCGAACAGAGAGTCCAACATTAGAGCTTGCCCCAATAGTTGTAAGCCTCCTGGCACTATCCGAAGTTGGCCCATTCCTTCCTACAATATACATAAATAAGACGACTAAGTTGTTAAGAAAACTAAAATTTTCAGTGTTTTTGTTACGCCTGCAATTAGGTACACAATACTTAGTGCACAAAAACTAAACGCTTCTTTGTGCAGTCAGTGGACGAAGATCAACATTCACCCTACATAGTAATTTACTTGGTAAGGTGCAAGCTAGGTGGATACTTGTCTCGGTCCACCGCCTGTACAAGAGAGCTTTCTAAGTTGTTAATACGATAATAAAAGCCAGTCTAGCCCTTACTGAATTAAAATCCAACACTTTAAGGACCCAGAGCGTCAACGCGAGATTGATGACCATCATCAGCATAAGTGCCATGACCAGGATGTACAGGCATTTCTTCCTCCAGCCGTAGATGCCTACTTTGAACTGGCTGTTGTAGCTGTTTCTGATCGAGTCGGCTTTTGTGTCCCTATTGCTATTGTTGTGGAGGATCGGCTCCGGAGTGATCTTGTCAGCGTACGGTATTCTGAAAGAACAGTCATTGGTTAAAACAATGTGCTTTTGAACGGAAAATGTAACTATCTGTTTGTGATTGGCTGCCAGTTTTGTGTTGGTTAGAGTAAAAGATTTGCGAATATGAAAAACATCCAACTAGCATTCGTTGAGGCAAGGATCTTGAGATGGTATTTAAATATCCAAGTAGGTTTTGTTATTTAAGGTTTCGCCGTTTGTACGTATATTTTTCAGATTGCGATGAGTTTAGGACTGGACGGAGCCGTTCAAGGGCTCAAATCATAAAAATATTTCGCAAGTCAAACATAGAGACCGGTAAACAAAACTGTACCTGAATGTGTCTCACTATAATATAAATTAATTATGGCGCACAACTATTATATTAAAACAAAAGGTAATATATTTCGTAACACAAACAAAGGCAGAGATAATGAACCTTTTTGCGGTAAAAGACACTGTTGCTAATGTAAAATACTTGGTCAAAGTAAATAGAGATTATAAAACATTATTTTACATATTTCGTCGTTAAAACTAGCTTCATTAGTTCGGTTTTACATTCCAATTTGGGATATGTTGTCGGGCAGTCGCCGAGGGAAAAAGTATGGCCGACGACACGACTTCCCGCGCCTATTGGTACCATTAAAAACGTCTGTTTTTACTTCGACAGCGAATAAAATGCAGTTTTATTTTCGAATTCGTTTTATTGTTTTTTAAAACAAGGCTTTTATGGCCCAGAATAAACATTCCATATCCTCGTGTATGACGTAGTTAATCCGACGATCGTAAATCCTTAATTCGTGCTATTTGCACAATTATAGGTCAGTACCGATTTATTAGGTAAGGTTATTATTATTATGGCTAAAGTGAATTTCTTGATGATAGGTACACTTACCTAGCTGTGTAGAGCATGTAATTGTCACGACTGTATTTCTCAAACGACAGAGACTTTACAGATATACTAGCTGTGCCCCGCGACTTCGTTCGCGTGGAAGTCGTAAGATACACTATATACTATAATAACAGCCGCATTTTAATAAAACTCCCTCGTCCCCCGAACCGTCGCATTGAATCGTTCGCGTGCGGTATTACTTCGTTTTCGCTTAGTGTTCTTTCCGACTTTTTTCTATTTGCTCGGCTCGTAAGAGTCGTAGCGTAATGTTAAATGCCTATAACTATCCTCAAAAAATGGGCTATCAAATGCAAAAATAATTTTTCAAATTCGACTTTTTGTTCATAATTTCATGGGTTTTAATTTTTTTGCGCGGAACCCTAATTATTTTTTCTAAAATAAAAGGAGCTTAAGTTACCCGCCGTAACATCAGCTATCTGCCAGTGAAAGTACCGTCAAAATCGGTCCAGCCGTTTCGGAGATTAGCAGGAACAAACAGACAGACAAACAAAAATGTTAAAAATTGCTTTTTTGTTATAAGTAATGTTTATACTTCTCTGCGCTTTCTTATGCATTTAGTAAAAAGTTGTTATTTTGACATTACAAACAGACACTTCAATTTTATTTATTTGTATAGAGTATAGATGTATATATAGTTTAGATTATAAACGATTTAAAAATCGTTGGTAATTCTACATGAGAAGAATTGTTGTAGTTCAATGTTGAAACCTAGTTCCCAACTTGCACAGATTAAATTTTTTTGGGCTAATTATCTCGACATTACATAAAAAAAATCTATGTAGGTAAGTAATCAAAGAAAATAATAGTTAAGCTTTCATAATAGAATGTTAAAACAGCAAAGTGGCTGTTGTATGAGATGTCTCCTAATGGCTTGGCAGTTTCTGTAGCCGCCGCGCGCTGTCGCCGCCTCGGCGTAGATATTACATTTTTTTTCACAGCAACACTTGTATGCAGGTGAATACGGACATGAATAACGTCTTCAGTTTTCCAAGCAAGGTATTTTACTTCATTACCAAACATATGCAAACGTACAGTGCATTAGGTTTTTCCGGGTAAAAATAGAGCTTATGCATTTTGTTCACCATACCTAACAGCAGAGTCATTTTAAACACAAAAGTTTTACAAGATTGATGTGAACAAGAAAAACTGTCGAGTACAAGCTTACCAACTACAATTATTACAATCAGATTTTTATAGGTACCAAACCAAACTAGAATAACGCGAGCAGCATTTCAAATAACAGTTATATAAATTAACTAGCCTTTGCGCACAGCTTCGCCCGCGTGGATGTCAATACAATTTGAATCGGATTTTGTTCACAATTTCAAGGGTTTTAATTTTTTTTTTGCGCGGAAACCTATTTCTTTTTATAAAATAAATGTAGCCTTAAGTTACTTACTAACGTTATGGCAGCTCGGAACATGAGGCGAATTGCTGCGCAGTAACAAATTCACGTGTCAGCGGAGGTGAGGGGTGGGTAGCGCAGCGAGTAGCGTACTTCACAGCCGCCATTAATTTTGATGCGTACTAGGTATATCTGTCAGTGAAAACCCCGTCAAAATACGTCCAGCCGTTTCGGAGATTAGTCCAAACAAACAGACAGACAGACAAAAATGTTAAAAAATGTTTTTTTGTTATAAATACCGTCTATACTTGCACAAGCATTTAGTAAAAGCTGTAATTTTGACATTAAAAACAGACACTTCAATTTTATTTATTTGTATGTATAGAGATAGTCATTGTATGCCTGATATTTAGGTACGATTACACCAAAACATATTTCTATGCGACGCATATAAAAGCAGCCCATTCGATATTCGTGAACTGGCCACCGTCAGCGAGCGAGGGTCATAAATTTACAAGGATTCGAGCACGACAGGGCAATGCACACTGAAAAATTCTAGTAAGCTCCCTCCAAGGATGTAAGGGATATATTTACAAGTGCATCACGGGAAGGAAAGTAGAGGAATTACCCTCCTGTGTCTCGTCGCGACCGGCGACAATCATGTTCAACTGTCTATACATGTGATGGGTAACTTTGTCTTCAGGTTTCGCATTACCTTGTCGAAATACTTACGTGAAAATATCTCTAGAAGCAGCTGCACATTACAAAACATTATAGTATCTAGAATAGAATAGAATACTCTTTATTGTACACCATAAAAATTACAGATATAAATGTAGAAAGTATTTAGTATCTACGAGTATATTATCTAATCAGTTTTCACGGGAAAATAATTAAAAATAATATAATTTTGTGAGTTAGTATGAAAGTTTACTTAGTTGATTTTTACCACTTGAAAATCATCTTCTAACTAAGTAAAAACTTTAGTATCGCAAAGAATAACCTAATATTATTATCAATCAGTTCAGCCACTAAGTGAAATCAAAATCTAGCTTCATAATATACACAGGCTACTTACTGATATAAAGCGGATCCTGGCGAAGAGCCAAGAAAATTCTCAAAAGAAGAAGAAGACATCATATTACAATACAAAATAACAAACTAAAAATAACTGGTTCTTTTAGAAAAGTATACAAAACTACGTTCGTACAATAAGGGAAAGTCTGTCGTTGCATTTTATAACACTGCCGGGGAGACAATGTTATTTATAATGCGGAATGTACTTAACTGAAATGCATTGTCACTGCAAACTTCAGAGAGTTGACACGCAGAGTGCTCTGACCGCAAGGGATTCCGGTCTTGGCAATGTTTATTTATTGTATAAGTACCTACTATCAGATGTGGGACATGAGTTGCCTTGGGTAACCTGAAAGTTTTTAAAGAGACTCCGGACGCAGGTTGGTCGAAGCAGGAAAACCTGTTCAGGTCGAGATTCATTGACGACTCCGCCTTGGAGTGCAAATGTGTTCCACAAACGATGGCGAACTTAATATCATGTCCTGCGTGTCCTGTCAGCCGCGCGTTACAGGAACTGATGGACGCTAGTGATGGCGCAAAACTCGTAGCCGAATTCTGGGCCGAGTCTATTTAGATTGCAATCGACACGCTAAGAAGAAGAAGTACCTACTTATGTAGTTAATTTTTAAGTTTAACATGTTGGGCACATGACTGTGATGACAGTATTATTTTCGTTGAAATTTTGTCCCAGTCGTAGTAAATAATAGTCCTCTCGCATTGATATTTCTGTTTTATTAAAAAAACTTGATAGTAATTATGTCAATTTAAATGTACTTTCGAAAACATCTATAAATACGAATTTAGGATCATATGAAATATCCATGTAACTTTATCACGACCAACGATTCAACTATAATATTCAGTGATTTTTCAATTGAAACATCACATGGATTCTTTGAAGCGAGTTCTTCGCTCAGGATTTAGGATAAGCCTGATACAATAAGAGGGGACTCATGAAGCTCCAAAATGTACATTCATTCACTCGTCTGCCAAACTGAGGCGCCTGTGCGTACTAAGGTATCTAAGGCTTTTTTCACCCCTGTTATCTCAGAAGATAGCAGGTGATATAGTACCTACGAAATAAGTAAGGTAGTAGGTAGGTGAGAGTTCATTGGCATTTTTAATTTTTCCATAAAATAGTGGTATTTTTTTTTTCGTTGTAAGTAAAAATGCAGTAATATCGGTTATATCAACATAAAACTTCTAGAAATAATCCCCTCCGCTAGGCGATTACAGTATGTCCAATAATAAGATTTTGTTTGTTAAAAAAAAACGAATTCATTATTAATATTGGACTCATCCAAAACGAAGATAAACTAATATATATTTCTAAAGTGATGCAATTTTTGTAAAGGCTCACATTTTTTTTTGCAGGACTTGGGGAAATAAAAAAGGTGAAATCTGTGCGAGAAGGTTCGTGCAGTTTATCTCCCGGTCCACTCTTCCAACACGTTTGGAGGGTTTACGCGGCATTAGAAACCAATTACACGAATAATACCTACCAGTTGCCCCGTCTTTATACTTTTTGCTTTAGATCAACGCTGGAAACATGATTATATATTGTTACAGGTTCCTTTTACACGGAGATTCTTACCTACTAATATAATTTCGCGCTTACTTTATACCATGAGAGGTAAATAATGTTAATACTGATTAATGCAGTGTTCCGCTTACGATTAGTTAACGTTACGATGTGTCGGGGATGTTATATTATTGCATTAAATACATAATAGAGATAAAAGGTAGAAATGGGGTGGAATCTAATAAATTCTCTGTGCGGAAGCGTAAACGATGTACGCAGAGACGGGCACGTAGCAGCGCCTCGTAGCGCTTCGTAGCCCGTAGCCTCGTAGCCTCGTAGCCGTGCTCGGTAGCCGGAGGGGTGGGCACCGCAAATGAGCCATATTAATCATCCCCATCACGGCAGCTCGACTTTTGAGCTTCCTCTGTTGCCAGATTCTCCTTAATAAGGCAACCTTTTTCTCTTTCCAAGAATAAATTGAGATAATGAAATGGTACTTAAAAGCAGCGGAATGTGACAATCAATGTGCATTTGTAGATGGTAATTTTATCTAAAAAGGGGTTGGGAAATAAATGGCAGGAAATTAATTTAGAAGCTTGTAGGAGTTTAAAATTACATATCTACAAATTATCACCTTTATCACCGCCTGTATCAATTCATGCGACAAAGAGATAAATAAAACATGGAGCGTCAAAACTAAAATCTTTTCGTTTTGCATGGAAACTAAATATGCAATAGGTTATTACGGATCGTGATTTGAACTTCGCATAGTCTAGATTTAGATCGTGACTGTACATGCCGAATTTTTATCGTTTTATATTCGTAGTACCTATTTTGGGTTTGTATGGCTACTACAACAGCTATTTACTTGTCAAAAAATAAACTATTTACAGGACTTATACAAAAATACGCTCAAAATTAAGCCAACATTCAATTCGCCAGTCCAGCGCTACGGTTCTTAGTACATTTAACCTACTACAATATCTATATCACTTCTTTTTTTCTCAGCAAATATAAACTCACTACTTTATGTCAGAGGTAAACAACCCTCATTTAGATGCCCGCTAACCATAGTCAAATGTCGCTCACTTGCTTAGCCTGTTTAACCTTCTCGTTTTAATTACTTCAGGTGTCGGTCTGCATAAATGCGTTGTGGCCCGTACATAGCACCCGCAGGCCGCAGGTTTAGCAGCCCTGACATAAAGGCACATCATTTCATATTCGGTGCTCAATTTTGAATGCAGTAATAACGGCAAGAACCCCTCGGTCTGTGGAGTGCGAGATATATCGTATTATTTAAAGAGATTGATGTGAAGAAATATAAATTCGTCGACGAACAAGAGCTGTTGCCCTTAAACAATCAGATAGCTGGGTGTCTGGTACGAATAAACAGTTTTACCTACGAGTCTGTCGATTTATTTTGAAAATGGAATATGACAGAATTAGACCGTTGACGTTGTGCGGTGGACAAACAGTGTGAGGAGGCGAGGATGAGAACGAATTGCTCAGAAGTCAACTACTGAGTGGGACAGAGTTTGTATGCGAAAGAAGTGGCAGGCAACAGCTACTATTGATATACAGAGTTCTAGCACAATGTTTAGTTCTACAACTACCATAAACAGACCGCGCGTTGTTTGCGCGTTATGACAGATACAGTGGGTAGTATGAAATTACTGGTATTTTATAGAAGCGCTAGGTGGGATAGTTTAGCAGCGTGTGCTAATTGAGCGTTTCAGCACGCGCCGGCAGCCGGAACGCGCGGCCGCCGCACATTCGTTGGCAATATTCCGCTAACGAACCAAACTAATGGCTATTAAGTTGAATAACGTAGCACTTTGCGCCACGAATACCGTACACACTCCCACTGACAGCTGTTTCCAGAATCATACACAGCGGCCTTTTCAAAAACTACATTTTTCACAACCTTTTTGCGTCACATTCGTATTGGTAAAATATACCATTCAGTGACGCCGAATATTTCAGAGCGTGCCTTTGTCATTCCAGAAGCACGTGGAGCAATGCGATGGAATATATGCAATGCATCTTGTACAACACACGAAGTAGAATTTATGGCAGCTTGCTGCTACATGAATGGATTCAAACTAATTGCGACTTTGCTTTGAAAAATCCTTGTGCTTTTATACTTTATATTAACGTTGCTTTTTATGTTTTGAGCCCATACAATGTGAACTGGTAAAAATAAGTCTCTGAATAGCATAACGAAGGATCACTTTTGGTACCTTTTTGGTCCTAATTTGTCGATCAAACAAGAGCTGTGTCAAATAGTCTGAAATATTGATCAAATATCACCTTTTTGGCTCCCATGAAAAGAGAAAAAATTCTATGGCACAATACCTTTACTCGCCAACACGCAATTTTAATCAGCGCAGTATACCAAGCTATAAACTACTAATAACACCGATTACGAATAAAAAGTAAAACAGTGCAAGTAAAAGTACCAGTAAAAGAAGTCAGTTAATGTTTTCCCTCAACATTTTCAGAGAACGTCTCGTGTAGGCCGCGGCTTGGAAATAAGAAAATCCGCAGCACTCAGGCTGTCAGCCCACAGTAAGCTGTGTAAGCTCAGACGATGGGAGAGCTATAAATTAAGTTTTCAATTTGCCAATGACGCATCGCTAAGACTGTGAACCGAGCACCCTTCGCTAATATATTTTGGATGGTCGCTTTCACGTTGCTCATGTAATTTTATACTATGCTTCAAAATATTTCTTAAAGCTACCGTAAAATCACATCAATAACGAAACCAAATACATATAAAATTACTCAGACATAATAACAGACGCAAGTATAGTATTATCAGAGCAGCTATTACGTATTTAAATGATCAAATTATGTTTAGTTGTGTACATTTCATAAATACAGAGGATGTTTAGCGTGGAGGGCCGACGCCGACGGTTGGTTGCATGCAGCAAAATGCAGCGTAGCGCTCTATTATGTGGGTCATAAATCAAGTGCATTGAAATCTCCTTCCTCCTTCGTGTCGGTGAGCCATCGCCGAGCGACGGATATTTGAACCAATGCACCGCCGAACCGACAGCGCTACACCGCCACACTTCGTAGCGGCTCGTAGCGACTCGTAGCTGTTTGTAGCTACGTAGCTACGACGAAACTACGCGCCCTATCTACGCTGCATCTTAAACTTTGCGCGCCCAATATTGACTGGACTGTAAAAGTTTCGTGTTCAGCCGTAGTGTTGATATCTGCATGTTTGTTTTTGTTTTATTTAGTTAGTTGTCTTAGAATTTACAGCATATTTACTTATATCTTTATGTCATTAATGGGTATCACACAAAACGCATAATAATCCTAAAATTCCCATAAGTTATGATTAACATTTAACTAATCCGCTTACCAACTAACAAGTCCACTCAACATTAGTACAGCATCACTTTCAACAAACCAACTCTCAACACAAACACTAAGAGCGAGCACAAACTACATAGATTTATATTGTTTTACTAGTTTTTGCCCGCGGCTTCGCCCGCGTGGATGTCAATACTTCCATATTTGAATCGGATTTCGTTCATAATTTCATGGGTTTATTTTTTTTTGCGCGGAATCCTAATTATGTTTCTAAAATAAAACTACATCAAGTTACTCCTTGTAACATCAGCTGACTGCCAGTGAAAGTCCCGTCAAAATTGGTCCAACCGTTTCGGAGATTAGCCGGAACAACCAGACAGATAGACAAACACTTTTGTAATTGCTTTTTCGTTATAAGTATCGTATACAAGGTGTAACTTAAATAACGCACAACCTCTTAAGGGATCATTGTACTCATCACTATGAACAACTTTTACTACGGGACCAAACGTAAAAACGTGAAAAAAAAATCAGATGCTCCCTACATTTTGGCGAGTCATGCGAACATAAATGTAGGGAACAGCTGATTTTTTTTCGCGATTTCAGGTTTGGTCCCATAGTAAAAGTTGTTGATAATGTTGAGTACAATGACCCCTTAAGAGGTTGTGCGTTATTTATGTTACATCTTGTATACTTTCATAAGCATTTAGTAATAAAAAGCTGTTATGTTACAAACTTGATTGTATTTATTTGTACATATATGTATATGTGTAGATTTAGACAAGAATGTCGTCAACTACAACAAAGTTATGTGACGTAGCATGGTCACAATGGTCGGGTGGGGGCCACCCAGCGGCCGAGGACACCCATTCACTCACTGCTACTCAATGGCTTTTGCATGTTGCATTCTGTGCCGCATTCTCCTCGTAACTCGCGAACGATCTAATATTTCTATCGTGGCCAAATTGTGGCCTATTGACTGCATTGGATGTTAATCTGCATACATTATGCGTAATACAGTAAAATATGTTACATTTGTCGCGTTTTGGCTTAGAGGGGTAAAAGCGTTTCTATTTTGAGTTCTTAGTCATTATGTAGACACGCTTGTAGTAGTAGTTCATGGTAGGTTTATTGACATTATGAATATAATCTAATCACTGTTAATGTTAGTTATAAATCTTAATTACAATAAACAAGATAACACTAAAATATTGTGTATAAATATTATGTTAAATTATACAATCAAAACATAAATAAAAAGGGAGGAGCTAATTGGTCAGCAAAAAATTCGTCCGCATCGCTGTCGATGGGAAAAGTACCTAAAAGGCTGGCAGCATTGCCACGTTGGATGGTAATGCTGATTCTTTGGGCTAAAAATAGGCCAGCCCTCTGGTCCCGTGAAGAGTCGACCAACCGCTGGGTGATGTACCTAAATACTCGATGAGCACTCGGACCCCAAGGCCCTAGTGTTTCAACCCCAAACGGCTCAAACAGAAAGCTCCCAATAATATTGCTATATTTGCGTCGTTTGAGGTTTTCTGCATCTGTAGCAGCCGCCCTAGCACAGCCCGTTGTCACTGTTATAAAATTATTTCAGTAACCAGTTAAATCTTCCAAAAATTTCAGGAAACATCTTAGTTTCAAATTCAAAAACCCACTGTAGTATGTAGCCCATATTCATTAGTAAAATCTCAATTTGACCTTATATTGTAATTATGTATTGTATTAAACCTTATATTGTATCCATCCACACATTTTTCCCCACTCAAACTGTTTTATCCCGCAATATTTTTGCACGAACAACCAACAGGCAACCAGCATTTTACAACATCAGCACCCGTTCGCAACGATGTGGGTGCATCGAATAGGCGCCGCGTGTCATGTATGGGGTAATACCTTCTCCCGGAGACATGTCCCGGCTCAGCGAAACGTCAAAGGGAAATTGAAAATTAATTTATGCTCCTAAACCTCATACCAGCTCGGAGATTGTAAATCACCGGCTTGGAACTCTTCATGTCCAGAACGAAATGTCGCTTGACGTATATGAAAGCTTATTTGTACTAAATTACGATATGTACGGCAAAAATATTGCCAAAAATTGTCGGTTTGTCGCCAAAGAAAACTGTCTAATAACTGTGTTACTAACTAAATGAATGATTCTCATTTTATTATGTCTGGCCAACTGCTAAATAATTGAATGCGTTAAAAATGTAGACAACGATCTCTAACTTTTCTTTGTTTTCGTTGATTTTTACACTTGTCTCAATGTTTTAAGTTTTACGATTTATTGGCAAAATAAAAACAAACGTAGTAAAACTTAATTTACTAAAAGAATAATTTTATCCGTTCAAAAAATTTAAAATAAAATAACATATTGCTCGGTGGTAGCGATCATATATTTTAAGCGGCTGTGAATTTTACGTGGGAGCGCTTTGAAGCTCAATTTATTAAATATACCTACTAGCCTACTAAATAATCCTTTACACGAATCCCTTGTACCATAAAAGCAAAAATCCTGTTAATGAGTTAGAAACTACATTCAACAATGAATAAATGTATAAAGTAATATTTATTTCAAATTTGTTTTCAATCCGTTACTGACTTGTTCGTAAATTAAAAAAAAACATTCTCATGCGTCTTCGCTTAATTAAACTAAAACAAGCTTATTACATATGAATAAAACAAGTAACTGATATGGGATTCATCGTCAGTTACTTACTCATTCTATAATACATACTAATTCAATGGCTCATATCTAACAAATTAACTTTAAAACACAAACCATACACACATACAAACAAACACCCACTCTTTCTACACCCCATTGAAACATTTGACGAACGCATACTGACACACAGACACGCCCGTCCTCAAATAGTCCTCTGCGTACATGTAATGCGAGGCTGAACGCACTCGCGGGACGACTCCAAAAAGAGTCGTAAATACTCCCGACGCCGCTCACTTATAAATTAGGATCATAAAGCAGTTGCCGAACTTTGTTGGCGGCACGACGACCATAAAACAACGCTTACCCGACGGGATCGACGACGCTGCTCATGCATCGCCACTGATCTTTCAATTCTATGGATTATAATACTTTTGGTTACAGACACATTCATCTTTAACTGTCGGAGTTAACCGAGTTGGGGTTGTAATAGAAAGTTTGGAAGATGTTAACATGATGCTCTGTGATTAAAATGAACATTCAGCTGCTTGATTACATTGGTTTTTTTTTAAATCATTGACTTTACTCGGGCCTCCAAACCAACGTTCGTTCTCAGTTTCCTCGAACACTTTACATGTAAAGCATACGCTGCCCTTATAGGGTTAAATGGGGTACTGAGTCTGCATAGTTGTTATTTCTTATAGTATCACGTAGTCATTTCTATCTGTAATGTTCTTAACAGAAATAGGTTTTATTTTCCTATGATAACAGTGAAACCATTTTACACTGACAACTACAATTTGTCGGTGCTCTTTCTATAGTTCGAGACGTCAGTATTAGGGCCATCAGGGGCCTTTATACCACCCGATTCCTATCGGCTTCTCTTCGGAACAACCACTCTTCTTAGCGTTTACTATTGCCAAATAATATGGTACACCTGTGTGTGTAACTGTCTATCACATCACATTACATAATTATATTTAATACCAGTTTAATAGTCATCATAACATTAAAAACCTACAGTTTTTTGTTTGCGTTTATGAGAACTGAACAATTTTTTCTTCGGCTTCCCTCTAATGATAATTGTAGCTGCGCCACTGCATGCTTCATCTGGTACAAAACTGCAAGCCATTGTGACATTGACCAATCAGAAGTTGTTATGGCACACGGCATGCCAGCTACTTGCATAGTTTTGTACCAGCTACAGGCATGTGTATTTTTGCCCTAATGTTCGCACCCTGTTGCCTTTGTCTGTGTACAACACTGCAAGGTTCTTTTGGCGCGCGGCCAAAATCGGAACTAGCGCCGCCATGTTGTTTTGTCGATACAATTTCTGTGACAATTCCGCAAATGTTTACCAACTACGCCCCCTGTCAATGTCATTCAGGTGCCAAAAGATCGTTGTAGCACTCTAGCTACCAGTGGCGATGGCTTCATACAACCCCATTCCTACCGGCTTCCCTTCGGAACAACGACTGTACTTGAGTTTGTTATTACTAAATATAGTACATGCATAGTCATATTACAGGTATTTAATACAATATCATAAAATAAGGAGCATTACAAAAACGCATATCTATAGTTATTTATGCGTTAAATTAAGAAAAGTAAAGGAATTAATTAAATTTTTGAGGTAATATTAAAATGATGTTATGAGAAATGAAACTTTTATTTCGGCTTCCCTCTAATGGAAGTTGTAGCTTCGCTACTGCTAGCTACCGAGAATACTCCGCATGTGGGAGTCGCGACCCTGACTGGGTCAATGGGTTATTGTGGCACCGGTTGTCATTAGTTGGACAAGTACTGCCACTAACTGCACAACTTTAGTTCAATGATTTGATTAGGAAGTGATTGAGCAAGAAGAAAACGGTATCAGATGAAAATATGCCTCGTATTAATATTTTTATCCGTTTTGTATAAGGTACCTGCTGTGTACGGAAAGTACAATATTAAAAATGTCACACCTAATATTTATAAGATAATAAAAACTAAATGAAATCTATTAAGAAAATAAAAATAAGACATTATGTAAGCTGACGCTGGCAAGTATAATTTTTCATTAACTTGTTTTGCCAAATAAACTTAGGCCATTTATTAAAAGCTTGTTAAAAACAATAAAAAAGCGCCGTCGAATAGTCTACTTTTTTCCTACTAATTAATTTTAACAAATTCATTATCTGTCTAGCCTTTTCCCAACTATGTTGGGGTCGGCTTCCAGTCCAACCGGACGCAGCTGAATACCAGTATTTTACATGGAGCGACTGCCTATCTGACCTCCACAACCCAGTAACTGGGTAATACGCCTTGGTAAGACTAGTTGTCAGACTTTTGGGCTACTGACGACCCGTAACGACTGTCAAAGATCCGCGAATGACAGCCGGGATCAACAACTTAACGTGCTTTCCGAGGCACGGAGGAGTCTCGGTATGTAAAGATGGTCACCCATCCACGAACCAACCCCGGCAAGCGTAGCATAACCTGATGGATCGACCCGAACGGCTGTTATTACTTAGCCACATTTTTTTACAAATTGAGGTAACTATAAATCACTTTAGTCCATTGATATGTCTGATAGTCAGTAATAAGATTATTCAATAAGATTTAGAACGGCTGGAACTAAAATCAATAAGGAGATGAATCGTCATATTGTCAAAAAATCCCAAATAGTTAATAATTTATTCGAGAGTGCGAAACACACACCGTTATATTGATTAACATTTAGTACTTCCATTGTGAAATACTGCACCGAGCCAACACGTAACATCATTACACACTGAATGAAATGAATCATTAAGTCTGTCAGCATCCCATCAATTAGTATTTCATGGATTTTAAAATTGAATTATATTCATATTAACAGGTGACCACAATTTTATAATAAGTTTACCCAAAACTTCGCTTTCAGTTCGTATTAGCTGGTAATTGATAAATTGAACACGCTAACATTGTGGAATATGTTACTGAATGTATGATTTCAATATTCAGTGTTCCTACAGATTTCAAAAGCTATTGCATTAGTTTATACAAATAAATAAAATTGAAGTGTCTGTTTGTAATGTCAAATTAAAAACTTTTTACAAAATTCATAAGAAAGTATATACGGTACTTATAACAAAAAAGCAGTTGTGAAAATTTTTGTCTGTCGGTCTGTCTGTTTGTTCCGGCTAATCTCCGAAACGGCTGAACCGATTTTGATGCGACTTTGACGGGTAGATAGCTGATGTTACGGGGAGTAACTTAGGCTACTTTTATTTTAGAAAAAGAATTAGGGTTCCGCGCAAAAAAATTAAAACCCATGAAATTGTGAACAGAAAGTCGGATTTGAAAAATTCTTTTTGCATTTGGTAGCCCAATTCTCGAGGATAGTTACAGGCTACTTAACATCACGCTACGACCCTTAGAAGCCGAGAAAAAAGAAAAACTCAGAAAGAACACTAAGCGAAAACGAAGTAATAGCGCGGGCGGGCGATACAACGCGACGGGTCACGGGACGAGGGAGTTTTATTAATATGTGGCTGTTATCTTAATAGGTATTGTGTATCTTACGATTTCCACCCGAACGACGTCACGGGGCACAGCTAGTAGTTAATAATAATTGATTCAGTCTTGAAGCCAAAGCAGACCGCAATATATAAAACAAGGATGGGGATCTCGTAAATTGGCTCAGTCAAGGGCTTGATGCGGAAGCCGACACGGCACTTATGTTGAGATGATTCCTGCATCTGAATCCTTAACCACTGGCAACTTGGACCTTTTTTCCCGTGCCGGTGGATTTGATTACTATTTACATTTTTTTACTGGTGCTAGTTACAATAGTATCTAAATATTTACGAATAGAAACTTATAATATAATTAATTTAGTAAGACCAAATATAAAAGAAAACTTTCAGTCTAATGCGTTAAAATAGCGCATAACAAACCCCGTAATTAGCTATAACCAAAACAGTGGCAGCTCCACTATTGTAAGTTAACTTATCATTTTATTCGGCGGCGGCAGATGTGGAAGTTTAACTCATCATTTCGAGATCGCGAAATCGCTTGGAAGTAATTCGCGAAGGCGAGCTCCCCGCAGACGCTTTACTTACAAGCACTTGAACTTAGTTGGAAGCAAGTTGGCCGGTTTTCCACTCATACACTCCGTAACGACAACGTACTCACTTTTGCTCACTTGAGGCTTAGCGCCCGCAGATATCAAGTGCTCAAAATTCGTTTGTAGCTGTTAAATTGTTTTGTGCATTGATTTTAATTGTATTAATTACGCTGGGAAGTGATTTTCGGGAGAATTTTGATCTGTTTTGTTTTGTCAATCACTGAGTTAATCATAGTCCTACTTAATCATAATTTGTGGCTCATTGTAAAAACAAATCAATAAGCTTTTTTTTACAAATTACACTTAGGTACTTACTTCATTGAAACACGTAAAATTATAGTATCGACCAGATTAACCGAAACAAAAATTATATTTCTGTTCACGCGTGCACCTGTACCTTCAGATCCGCAGCCTCTAAGAGTAACGTGAGTGTAAATAATTCAGTCGATGCGAAGCCTGCTCCCCGGGGCTTTGCTCCGAATACCAACATCTGATCTGTGATTGCGCACGATAAATCTATTCCTCTCAGCACACCGATTGTTGTTTATCCCTCGTAAATATTCTGTTGCAAATAAATATATTCACATCTCATTTAGAGAGCATAACATTTGTTTTGGATGCAAAGTTTGGTTAAAATTTTCACGTATAAAAGTCAAAAGAGAATGGAAGGCGACAATAATGTCTAGGTATGGAATGTGCACCCCGCGGCTGGCGGGCAAACAAGCTAAAGCCGTGGGCACGTGACACGCAATACAAATCGCGGCGCGCTGCACTCTAAACTCGCACGGTTCACACCTATTCAATTGTTATTTTGACAATTATGCGATGGGTATGTGCGAAATATTTGTATTGAAATTCGTTTTTGTCATCGTATCGATAAATAGCTGCGCGTTATGCAGTCTTGTTTATAGAAACACAGTTCCGGCCGCGCCTGAAAATAATTATCTACCTACCATGAGAAAAGTTATCGTGTTTATTGGTGTCACTCTAATATTGGAGTAAATAAAAACTAACTCGAGTAAAAGCAAAAAAACTATCATATATCATGTATTTGGTACAGTCATTGAACATTTATGTAATAGGCAGTTTTGAGTATTTTGTTTGACATTTCTCGGGGCCCTGGGGTCCCGGACCCCAAAGGCGTGTGAAGGCGTGTGAGGGGCCGAAGCCAACTCGCAGAGGCCCGTTAGACGTGAGTATTTTTATTTATTAGTGAATTAGTATATTATGTAACAAAGTCCTCCCTGTTCCTATTTATAATATTACGTTATTTGCTCATAATAAATGTATAATTTACCAAACTAAAGAAAATAATAATACACTGCAATTTGCAATCTTTTGTGGAGTTCGATTCGAGTAATCAAATAAACCGCTACTGAAATGATTTCGTGATTCCAAATATTTTAATTGACAAACAGAAATGCCGGGAAAATAGCGCTTAAATTGTGCTTGCATTTGCGGGATGTTAATTCAATGAATAAACATCACGTCAGAACAACATCAAAATCCACTTCCTACTAGCTGTGGCGATGCCTCACTTGGCATGCAATTCAATTACGCTTACTTTTTATGCAAACCGAATACACGTTGACAGGTGAATCTGTGAGTCAATTACGCTATTATTATCGCCATAATCATTCCGTCGTAAAAGTGTGATTATAGAAGATTATTCCCATTACCACGTCTATTGTCCCACCAAGAAAATTCATTATATATATACTAGGACTCATAACATCTAAAACACGGTTTGCGTGACTTTACATAATTATCACGAAAATGATCAGGTTTACTTGGATGCTATACATTCAGATTTCATAAAACAAATTGTTGGTTTTACTAAAACTTTCCTTCAATTGTATTAGTTGAAAATTGATCGCTAATGTTGTTCGAAATTTTTGATCGTTAACCTAATTTAGTTGATCGACCGCGTGACGTACGTTGTACGCGTGGGAGGTACACGTGAACAACTGCGGGCTCGTGGGTAATTGACACGCCGCTATAAGAGGCTTCACTGAGTCTGTACCTACAAGCGTTTGTTTCAACGGAACATAAAATTTACATGTACATAAGTTATTTGCGCCGGAGGTGCGTCGGCTCGTAAATCTCGCGACAAGGGGATTTCTGTTTGTGAAGTTTCTTTTTTATTTCCACTTTATCTGTGTAACGCAAAGGACTGTGAATACTCAGGCGCAACTCGGAACCCGCTCAACTTCAATAAATCAATTTGTGCACTTACCCGTACTTATAATGTTCTCAGAGAGTTCGGTACGTGTCGAGACCGACTCTGAATATGTTACACTTTCATCGTATAAAGTATGTGAGCGTAATCCTATATTTTTATATCAGAGGATACTTAAAAAACTCTTGATTTAACTTCTTTTCTTGCTTTTAAATAACACACTGTACGTGTGTGACAACTTATTTTTCTACTTCAGTATAAATTACTGAGCATACCTACAATTATTCACAGCGCCTTCCTACTTCCTTCGTGAAATTTTAAACTGTCGCTGTTATTCCCCCATACCTAATTTAAGCCTTTTAAGAATCACTTAAACGCTACACAGCCTTTTCAACCCAAATAAAATAAGCAGTCGAAACGGTTTGTCCGGTTCGTCGTGTTCATTTTGCATCACAAAGTTAGATGTGTTTGTCGTTCTATTTTAAACGCGATAACGCCAACTTTCCAGTCCTCGAAATGTGAATACCTTGTTGCGAAAATGTGACTAACGGAAACTGTGTACTGTACAAGTAACTCCGCTGTCCTTCGGAGGCTCACACCGCGCGCACTCCCCGCCACCCTCCCCGCACTTGGGACACAAGCGAGCGCGCGCGGCGCCGCCTGCCGGCAGCCGGTGGCACCAGCAACCCATTCAAATCTCTTTTTAATATTACAACAAACAACGTTATTCACTTCTTACAACACGTTTTTTTTACTATATTTAGACATTATACGCCTTACAGACACAAAGGAAAATTGCCAACGCACAAGTTAACGCCTGCAGTATTTGAATTTCCATGCACAACAGTATATCACAACTAATCCTTTCTGAAGTTGACATTTAGATTTATGGCAGACAAAATAATTTTCAAGTGGTTGAGTTTATTTACTAAGATTTTCTGTAAAATGGAACTAATTGAATGTGACCCTTTTCGTATGAAACTGTCATAAATACTGTGATATTTATTACATATATTCGTTGAATGATATTCTTTTCAGAGTTGCTTGGTTTGGAATAGTATACTATAGTATTTTTATTCGATGTGTACATCGTCTTCTATGTATACCAAATATGGTAAAACATTTTAAAGGACAACTAAGGAGTTTCTTGCCCATTCTTCTCCATACAAAACTACCTTCGAGAAGGAACCTAGAATTAATTATATTTTTTGTAATTTTTTACGTTCAGTGGCCTACTTGAAATAAATGATTTAACTTTGACAATATTATTCCTAGCTTTTAATCACGTGCGCTCCCTTTTTGAACTGACTTGAACTATAAACTAGTTTTGTTAGATTTTTGTATCAGGCTACAGAAGCACATAAAATAATAAATGGTTACCTTGATCTAAACGCACATAATCCTAGGTAATATAAACAAGCCGCTACTGCTACTTGTACTAAACTCGAGAATTCAGTTTTAGTCTAGATTCCTGTATAGCGTCGGAACGCAACTCATTGCCGGCCATTACAAGTAACTACTTGCTAATTACAATATTTATTATACTCATAGCAACCGACGATTTCAAACAATACGCTGTTTCATATTCTTAATTAAGTATTCCTTTATTAATGAACAATTAATTACTGAAAGAAAAGGCTTAGAAGAAATAAGTAAGAATTCTTGCAACATGACTGACATATAAATAGAAAATTTTAGATAAATTGTATGGCATTCAGTACTAGCATTAGTTGTGATAATTATTAGTAGCATATAAGTGTTTTGGCTAACTATAAGCTTATAATGATTTTTTTTTTTTTAATAAATAAGTAAATTTCACAGTGATGGTTTCACTGGTATGATTTATGAAAATAGATACCAGCATTTAACAGAACTCACAATATGTACGAGTAGTGAGCGGGTGTTACTACTGAACGTCATAAAAGAGCTACCAGTGAATTTAAATGTTTCTGCAAAAGTTCACTCGGTCCCGTTTCCTTACAGACCGCGGTAACCAACTTTATACACTTAATTTAAATGAAAATTTCTTTTGTTACGACTTTAACATATGATCCGTTTAAAATGTAAAGGTGGGCATAGAAGAAAGAGGTATTTGCATTTTAAACTTTAAGTTTTTGATATCATTTACTAACTTGGAAATTATAATTATGTTCAACCCTGACCTTCTTAAGGAAAAAGACAATAAACATAATTCGCCCATTTAGCCAAAGTTATGCCTTCGTGCTCTGAATAAAAATGATCGTGAAAGTGAAACATAAACATTACACAATATTATTTTGAAAGAGTCAAGCTAAATTAACAGGAACAAAAGTAGGAAGGGCGAAAGTTAACTTTCAGTTGAAATTAATGAAGATTACAAAATTCACGGCCATTGAGTTCCCCGCCTCGTCGAACCTTTGACTCTAAGTTGCTTGTTAGACTAAATTGAGAGAAATAATAGGACTCATTTGTTTGGTTTAAAGGTCCCACCCGACGGCGGAAGTTATTATTTTACCGCAATCCGAACACCTAAAAAGTAATATGGTCCTGTTAATTGTGAACCGTTAATATCTCGATAAAAATATGTAGTATTTAAGTATTGTCGCAAAAATCACGCAAATCGCATAAATCACGGGTAGGTAATAAGTAGGTAATGGCATTATAATAAATAATAATACTATTTATTTCAGGCGACACAGGCCTTAGAAAAATACCTTAACCTAAATATACATATTTTTATGATCAAAAACTTGTGTTGTGAAATAAGGCTTTTTTTTTTTTTTTTTTTTGTGGAAGGGAAATCATCAAATGACTTCTCCCGCTCTGGGCGGAGCGGGAGGGCGTGTCAGACTTTTACTGACTAAAACCCACCCGTGTTCCTTCTGTTGCCTGTGCCGGGGCCACGGTAACTCTTTCGAACATCCCGCAACCCTAGCTGGCATCGGCCCTAGCGGACCCCGTCAATAGTGCTGACATCTCTTTGAGGCGCGCGTGGAACACGACGCGCCGTCGACTCGGGCCTGGTCCTTACAGGACGGCGAGCTACCCATTGCTCGCCGTCCGCAAGCCCGCGCCTACGGTGGCCGGGAATCGGCTGCCGATTCCCGACGCCCAGGGCGTCTCCTGCGGCGACTAGGGGCGTGAGGGTGCAAAGCTTGCCTCTCCCTCACGCGTCCCGCCTCCTCCTTCACGAGCATTACTGTTTCTCAGAAGGAGGTAATGGCTTCCCATGCACTCTCGCTCCGTACCATGGCCTGGACCAGGGCCGGACGCGAGAGATCGCCGCCGCCGATCGCTTCCGCGAGGACACGGCGGTGCTCCGCCCAAGCCGGGCAGACCTCCACCGTATGCTCCACCGTGTCCTCCGGGCGATCCACACAATGGTGACACCCGGGCGTTTCCTCCCGCCTTATCCGGAACGTGAAATAAGGCTTAAGACTATGTTAGTAGCACTTCACTTTGCACTAGGTTGACTTTGTCCTGTCCTGTGGAATTTGTCTGCGGAAGCGACGGAACGGAACACCACGTCCTGCGGCCAAAAGACTTCTTCAATGACGAGGGGCAGATAACAGTTTGGTACACGCACGACGAACGCCTTGAAGTTGACTTTCCTGTGGGATTCCAGTAACTGCACCCTCAGCGTGTACCTCATCTTCCGGCGCACGTACTCCACGATGTCCTCCGCCTTAGAACAGGCGGGAGATGTACACCGGTGTATATGGCTTTGCGGCACGCAGGCTCACTACAGGCACCGTAGAGGAGCTTTGCCGCTGGTTTTTGTTCGTTCGCGATCGACGCTTCCTCCTTTGCACCATCACGAAACCCTCATCATTATCAGCCCTATCCCCTTTTCTGGCATGGGCTTGATACTTGGAGCGCCTGGGGCACTCGCGGTGACGCTAGTGAAATCCCTTTGTAGGGGTTTCGCCAGGGCTGCAGACATTGGCTGCGGGTTGGGGCGAGGGGCTCGGGCGGCACTGCGTGGAGGAGCCACGGTGACGAGCACGGGGCTGCGGGGTGCTCTGCAAGCTCAGCAATCAACGGATTCACTAGCGACGAAACTGCTGACGCGGAATTCGACGACGGACGATGTATCGAGGCCGGCTCCGCTTGTGTTTACATTAGACGCATCGACAGGTGACCTAATTAACAGTTGCGCATCTCGCTAACTTCTTTGCGCAAATCAGTGACGGTGTTTTGGGAGGCATCTAATTTGGTTAGCACATCCGCGAGGCGGGTCTTCTGAAAGACATTCTGAAGGTCCGCCTCGCGGATACATCGACTCGTTACATCGACGTGGTTGAAAGTGACCGGAGTAAGCTTGTGTAGCTCCTTCGCCACAAACGTCGGCACGTCGTCATGGTCGGTCTCCTTGAACAGCGTGACTATATCCTGCCTTATTATAATATAAGTGCTTAAGTACCTAGCACCAGACAATCGTCGAAGACTTACTAATAGGGTCACGTTGGCACCCTTTGGGTACGGAACCCTTATTAACTAACATGCTGTCAACCCCTGTGATTGGTTGACCGTTAACAACAGGCAATTAATATAACTGATAGGAGATTTTACAACAGATTAAATTAGTAGGTGGGCTTTCAGAAGCCAGGGCATACATGTGTCCAAATAATATTGCAGTACCTACTATTTTACACGTAAGGAGATACAATACGTAGTTTAAAAAACCATTTGTTTTTGTATTTATTTGTATGGTTAATTAGTTAGTCATTTAATTTAGTACCTAGTTTAAATAAGTGGTTGTGTAATAACTGTATAATTATAGGTACTTAATCAATTTACCGTTAATAATAAAATTTTCGCCTTTAAAAAATGTCTTTTCCAGGACTTAAACGAAGGAAAGATGCTTAGTAAAAGTGTCTCAATTTCATTAAAAGGGATGATTTCCTCCCCACGATATGATTTGTCTATTTAATAGGCAAATAGTCACGAAGTTACACAACGTGTTCTACAATAAACGCAATTCCTGAAAGTACCTAGTTTGTATAGAATCGATTTCAGACACTAAAAAAAATATATTTGATTTACAGCTCTCGTAATAATATGATAATCATTTGCTAATATTGTGATTACCTTATTATTAAAACAAAACAGAAAACTTATTATTTTTTAATATTCATGAAAGAAATGTTAGAATTATTTGATTTTCAGGCTACCACTCTTGTTGAACGATTATATCAGTTTGTAATAGAAAAACAGCCTTGCGCATCACAGAAATAAGATTTACGGTGACTTTTTGTAGCGATTCAGTAGGGATACAATCGCAAAAAGACCGCGATACAGTCGCGATGCTGTCGCTGGTCGTATACCTTCGCCCACTACTATTGTGATACAGCCGCGATTCAGCATCAATACAGACGCGATGCAGTACCGATACAATCGCACTCCACGCCCTAACCAAAAAATCGTCGCGTTCATAGTGTCACTCATTTATTCGGAAAACCGGAAGGCTCTGTCGACGCGAGCACGCGTTATGACGCGGCCGTACGCTGTAGTGACTGCGTCTTGTGAGTATGCCTGTGGATGCTATAGTTGGACTCGGTCAGGATAGAATCGGTCTGGACAACATTGATTGGGATGTCTTTATTGGTGCTTTTACGGAAGCAGCTGCAGCGTGGGCGTGGGCAACGTAAATATTGGGTGCACCCATTTAATAAACTTCCTTTACCCGATGTCGCCCCAAATAGTCGCATGTTTGCATCGATGCAGAAGCGATGCTGAATCGAAAAAACGGCCAGCAATAGCGATGCAAAAGCACTTTATCGCTGCAAAAATTTGCCGTGGCCGACTGCCCTTAATTAATAGCCGTAAGTACCTATTAAGCAATTTGGACAGCAAAAACATATACCATGCACTCACCCAATAAAAATGTATTGTTTTCGATACAAATAAATAAAATTGAAGTTAGTGTCTGGTGGTAATGTCCAAATAGTAGCTTTTTACTAAATGCATATAAAAGTATATACTTGAGATCTCCAAAACGTCTGCACTGATTTTGAGGAAACTTTCACTGGTAGATAGCTGATGTTATAAGGAGTAACTGTAGTTATTTTTGTTCTAGAAAAATAATTAGGGTTCCGCGCAATAAAATTAAAATCCCTGAAGTTGTGAACAAAAATAATAATAATGACTCTGGAAGGTAGTCCGTAAGACGGATTTGAATTTTTTTTTTCATTTGGTAGTCCATTTCTCGAAGATGGGTTAACATCACGCTACGACCCTTAGGAGACGATCAAAAAGAAAAAAAGTCAAAAAGAACGCTAAGCGAAAACGAAGTAATAGCGCGGGCAGGCGATGCACCGCGGCGGGTCGGATGAGAGTTTTATTAAAATGTGGCTGTTATTTTAATATATTGTGTATCTTACGACTTCCATGCGCACGAAGTCGCGGGGCACAGCTAGTTTTTAATAACAAGGAATGCTTTGATATATGGTTTAAAAATATTGTATTGTGCTTATAACGAAATTAGAAAGTTCAAAACTGAAAGCTTGTCCCTGCGGTTGCAGCACTGTTGAATGTTATTTACTGTCATTAAGGCAAATTAAAGTTTTATAGAAGTGACCATCACTTAAGGATTTTCTCGGAAAAGCGCACTTCCGGAGGAAGGCAATTCGGAATACCCAGGTAACAAAATCTTAAGCAGTCATTATTGTGTTTCCTTCCAAACCACTGTTAATATTTAGTATATTAATCACACATTTAAAAAAAATACGAAGTGTGCGACTTGTAAAGTGACCTATTAAAAGATGAGTAAGGAAATGAACAGTGTCTACCATTGGTAAAAGATCAAATTTAGTGGAAAATGACCGGTTTTCCAATTCTAATAACATATTTGTGAAATATATAGATTCTCGTATTTTTGTGACTAATAGCTGCGCAAAGGGTTGTAATAATTAATTATTCGTAAAATAAGTACCTACCTAGCTAGTTTACATAAAATGTATGGATAGTGACAGGCATAGGTATGGTTTGTTCTAAACGTATCTGATGAAAATAAACAAATGAATTATAAAACGTGCCCGTGGCCATGCCAATTTGTAGTGCCACTTATAAATTATCGTTAAATCACTTTAAAGATGTGGAAATTTCGCATGTCTCAATTACAATTTAATAATGTTATTCAAACAATAATTGTTGGAAAAAGTGTTCAGATGATTGTGTTACTAAATCCCTTTAGTGAGGGATTCCGTCAAAATTTAACCTGAACAGGGTTTATTTATACTTTCGTCAGATACTTATTGAACACGCTGTATCTAGCAGTCAAATTCATAGACAAAAGTTTCAAAGGTGTGGACATTAGACTGACAGTAGGGACATTTGAAGTGAGCAATTTTTATCCCCAATAAATAGTGATTGAGATTTTACTATAATATACTTTAACACTTTCTGGATTCTAGATAAGATTGGCAAAAATATACGATTATGGATAGTACCTTTGGAGAGCGCGTCATAGTCAATTTCCTTTAAAAATAATCTAAATGGCAGATATGCTTAGCACACAGTACAAGGAACGTGGTGGCTCATATAAATTACCTACAGTAAGTTGATTTCTGGTTCTGATGGTAAGCAGAATTTAGTGATAAACCTAGGAATTGGAAAGAAGGGTTTATCGCACAATATAAACGTTAAATGATAATTTTTTTTTTTATATAAATATAAATGATGTTATTTTTTTTTTATTGATTAACATTCATTATGAGATGTAAAATTGTTCTTATTACCCATACAATATTAATTTCCTACGTGATTTTTTTATTACGTTCCAGACCAATTTGACTGTCTAGTTAGTACATCCGTATAGAAATGTGAATTAAAAAACGCACCTATTTTATGTTTCAATGAATGCGAGCTGGCCCAAAATAAATCAAAACAATTTTAAAAAATACTTAAAAGTTATTTCTTTTTAAATCACTAGTGGATGCGCTGCTACAATTTTCTTCAATCTATTTAAATAATTATCTTCCTTGTATAAATAAAAATGAAATGCTGTTCGTTGGTAAGCGCATCACTTGAGAACGGCTGGACCGATTTGGATATGTTTTGTTTTAAAAAGTTCGTATTAGTCTGACTTTTTTTTCTATTTCTTTTTTTTAGTCTGTTTTTTTTTTAGTTTGAAAGAAAAATTGGAAAAGTTTCCCGAAAAACTTCAAATTCGGGAAAAACCGGACGTCCTTTTTTATGGGAACTTACTCGTAGTATGTAGGTACGATTGTTTGAACATCGTCTATCTGTTCAGGTAATGAAATAATAATAATGGACATTAATTCTATATTTGTTTTACAGACTAGGGCTGTTCGAGCCATTTACAACCTAGGTCCAAGAGATTCTCTTCGAGAAAAATGCAAGGAAATAGATATTCTGACTTTAGCCTGTCAATATATTTTTGAAAATCTATTGTATGTACACAAAAATATATCAAATTTTATGAAAATGTCCGATATTCCGTGTTTAAATACCAGGAATAAACACAATCTTGCTTTACATCGCACTCGCCTCCATAGAGTAGACAACTCCCTCATGGGTCAATGTATACGCTTTTAAAACAAACTTCCCATTGACATTCGAAACTTACCCATTAAACGATTTAAAAGCTGTATTAAAACCAGACTTTGAACAAAAGGGTACTATAAAATTCCTGATAATTAGGAAGACAAAAAATCTTGGGATTGAGCTGCTCGCTCTGCTAAACCTTGTGATAAAACCGTAAAACTTGACATTTTAATTATTATGCAAAATAATCATTATATAGGTACCATTTTATATACATATTTACATTGTTGAATATTATATACAAAATGACACGAATATTTACTTTGAAAAGTATTATAACTTTAATTATTGTGAATGTGAGCACTATGTGGGTCTATTTTTTTCTTTCTCAGTTAGTTTTAATGATGGTCTGGCATTTCGAGTACTTTATGCGGCCTACCCAAATGTCCGTTCTTTGGTATTGTTCGTCGAGTCGTTGAGCTCCTCAAGTCCTGAGTTGAGCTACACGATTGCACTGACTGGACAGGTCCACTCAAATTTGTGTGGTTCTTACCTCAAAAGACCATTTCAGACACGGATCTACATAGTCCTCGCATGATTTGACCAAGATTATGTCCGGACCTTAAAAGAGACTTTGACCCCTGAATTTGTTTCGCCATTTCTTCTCAGGGGTAGTCAGATAGGGTCGACTCCATCTAGCTTAAAATATTTTTTTTTTAATATCACGTGTAAAAGTGATTCCGATATCCTATTTACAAAATAAACAATTTTAGAACCAAGAAGAATAAAATAAAATAAGTAAGAATAAAACCAAGTTATATGTAGGTACTATTTTACATTCGACATACACGCGGTGTTGTTAATTTTTCTGAAAAATGTAATTATTGTTTGGTATTTTATACCATTTTTTTAGCCACATAGACCGCAGTGGATTTTATTTCAAATATTATTAACTTTTCAATTTTCGAATAATTATGTACATTTAAATATGCATTTCTTGCTATAAAATACGTTCTTTACCCAGTAAGTGCCTATATAGTTAATTAATAAAAGATATCATAGAAATCATGGTCCTGTGTTACAAATATTTACCCATAATCTAGTTCTAATTATTTTGGTGCGATTTTTTTTATAGGAATGAATGAAAAAAACTAGATGAAGTCGGGGTTTTCTTCCCGAGTACTCTGAGAAGAAACACCGAAACATTCTCAGAGGTCAGTCTCTTTTAAAATACAGACATAATTTTGGTCAGATTATGTGAGGACCATGTGTCTGAAATGGTGTTTTTACGAAAGAATCACACAGATTTGAGTGGACCTGTCTAGTGACCACATTTGTCAGTATAGCTCAAATCAGAGCTTAAGGACGAATATTACCTAATGGGAATAGCAATGAAGATACTCATGATAGCAATGTCGCTTAATTTATCGAATTACGAATCGTGGTGAGGTGTGTTTTGTATAAAGACTAATTTTCTCTGATGATTATTATTATTGGTCTTCCGCCACGGGTCTAAAACTGGTTAACTTAATTTATTACACCAAGAAATACTCCATGGAAGATTCTAAAATTCTGTTATAATTCCTGATTAGGTATTACCATAAAATAATTACACAATCAGCACCCAATAATTAAATCTGTTTCATTTGTAATTTAGTATTTTATTAGTGTATCTTCTATAAACCAAATTAAAGTAGGTAATCCAACCAAAAGCTTCCTTATAAGCACCTACTTAGGGTAATATTTTTGGAAAATTATTATTATTATATTTTATTTAATAAGGCACCAAGTCCCAATAAGTTACAAATGAGTTAATGAATGGAAAATGAGTTAATTTTTTTCAGGATTTTTATGTAATTATTATACATAATTATGGAATCAGAAAACAAATTAATACTGCCGTTTATTTTATTTATGTTTTTAACTTTGAGTGGCGTAACTCAACTCACACAATACTCGTCATTGGCTGCAATCGAGGTGATTTGCCATCATTGTTCATTCACACACATAAACTCACGCCTTCGTCCCATGGGAGAAGGCAGAAACTACAGAACGCCACCTTCTACGATCCTTACATACTCCTTTGGCTTCGTTTATGTTAATACACGCACGCGGGAAATACCATACGTATCCAAAAATATTTATCAGATCTTCACTGTATTAATAAGGGCCCAACTAGATGGTACTCCTACCCTTTCTTAAATCAAAATCAGCATATCGGTTGATGTCGGAAAAATTGTGTAACAAGCTACATACGAAATACAGAATGGACGACCTCCTCCATTTTGAAGGCAGCTAAAAAGAAATCCCAGGAAGCTCGAAATACCAATTATGGTGAATTGGTATTACGAGCTTCCTGGGATTTCTAATAACAGGAACTAAAAAAGATTTGACAATTTTTCCTTCGAACTGTATCGTTAATACATACTTTTATTTTCTTGACTTAGATACCTAAAATCACGACCTAATATTTATTCTTAAACTTTTTATATTTTACATACTTAAGTATAACGGGGAACTTCTCGTAAAAATCTCAGAATCCCGTAAAATAATGCTAAAAACTTTCGCTCATGTTTTAACAAGACAGACAGAAGGAGTCCTGAGACATGAAAAATCTTTAAAAAAAACCTTCAAAGTAGAAGAAAACGTAAAAAGATCATACTCACTTTCGTCCTTTATGGTCGGTGTAAACAATGTGGTTCCTAGCGGCGGGAGTCTGCCGACTCCGGGCCAGCGAGTGCGCCTCCATCATCCGCGGCCCATGCCCTGCCGCTACACAATGACTGCCATGCAGAAACAAATCCCTGCTCTTAGCCTTGCCACACACAGCCGCGAACTGTCTGAGTGTTCAGTTAGTGACCGCTTCGGTGAATCACTCCCCGGCCACGTTTAACAAGTTCGGTTGGCCGGCTTGTTAGAGCGCGCTGCTCTCCACCAACATTGTATACACAGTTTCGACTTCTTAGCTGTGAAAGTTTCACCCGCTCTGTTGATTTTGTTTGTTAACATTGTCCTGTTCAAGAACTGTTCTAGATTTATCTCCTTTGTGTTTGCTCACTTTGTAAAATCAAGCGCAGCACGGACATTTCGTTTTGTTTCAGTATCCTCTGTTATGTATTTTTATTGTTCAAACTTTGCCCTAAGTTTTATTGTATTAAATTGTTCATCTGTAACGAAAGTCCAGTTGTAAAACTTGGTTTTACTATTTCTTTATTTCTACTTATTCAAGCTATCTACATGTTTCGATTAATTCGTACAAGTACTTTTATAGAGAAACTGTTGCAACAACTAATACTGAATTCCGATTATTATCAACTAAAGAATGTATATTGAAAGGTACATAAACCACATCTCAAGAGACTTGTTCATACTCTTGTGGCAGCTTACATACCATTTACCCAGATGTACATTAGAGAACAATATACCTGTATACAAGGGAGTACATAAAACTGTTTACATAAGCACTTATTTATCTTCTACGAGTAGGCGGAGCTTGGGATCGAGGCGGGCTTATTTGGAATCGACAAGGAGGTGGAGTGGAGGCATCTACTTGTTTATCAATACCTTCTGCGCTTAGATATATAGAGCCGAACAATTGTAAAAAAAAAACTTCTAACGTGATATTATGCACCGAAGGACCAGCAATAGAATTTAAAATAAAGGCCTAAAGTGTGACCTATAAATTATACGATAATTAAGGAGCTACTCACTAATAGGAATGGATATTTTCAGAACCCAATATTTCCTAAAGGTTAAAATGGTTTCTCGTTTCATAAATTATATTTCGCAAGACAGTGTACAAATGGGCTTTAATTAACTGGGGAATGTCGGCGAAACAGCAAATATGCCAGGATCGGCCGGCCGCCCCGCGCCGCCGCCCGGCCACGCTAACTACAATTTACATTCCCTCTTATTTATTTACAAGATACAGCAACACAATTTAATTTAATTTACAGACTGGGGTAATTTTATTTCGCAAACCGACTAAGGAATTGCCGAACATTAATCAATATGGAGATTTAATACGTATTTTAAAACTGCTTGCAGCAATTTTACTTTTCTCTTGCTAAAATCCAAGTCGTAAGCTAACTTTTCTTGAAATATTATGTGGGTAGAATATTCAAGATATAATGACACTTTCAGCCAAACGAATATATGAATACTCACTACAAGTATCATTCCCCAGCAATATTTTTATTGGCCGTAGCTGTGGAAGGGCAGTTATTAAGTTCACTGTGATGCTGATTTTATAAAAGTCTAATTTATATAATTTTGTAACTACAGATACTAAGTAACATGACTGCATGCATTGAATAATCACTGAGAGTTACTATAGAAAAGAGCAACTCTGCATTCTCCCGCGTTACGAACTAAGTTACGCTCGCGGCGCGGATCCCGGCAGAGTGACCAGTGCACTCACCTCCAAGGCTCACAGCCGACTGAGCGCTGTACTCTTTACTCTAAAACATTATCCTTCCAACCGAAATACAAACAATCGAATACTCACCATATCGCTCACAACTTAAAGTCCATTTTCACTTTCACCCAACCCCCAAAAGCCTTTTCCCGCGATGGAGTGAGAATTCGGGAGAATACGTCACGAAAATCTAATTCTTCGTACGCGAACATAATGACGGCTTTAGAACTGAAGATGACGGGAGCCTCAAAATTTTCGTGAGATGACGTGCCTGCGAAGTAGAAACCTCTATGTTTAAGATCTGAGGGTTCATATTGCAGGTAATGTGCCCGCCAGAGAGGCGGTCGTAAGGCTTCGAGGGGTGGCGCGTAAAACAGGCGCATGCGTAAATCTCTTGAATTATTCCTCAAACTCTGAACTAAGTTGAACTGATTAGTGTTTGAGTCGCAAGTAAAAAATATTATCGACACATTGAGACAGATCAATTATGTATAAGATTTGCGACGTGGGCTTTGAAATACAATTTTTAAATTGTAGTGAAAATAGCTGTTTTATTTTCAGTCTGATATTATTCTTCGGCACAGGAAAATTAATCATTTTAACTGCGAAACATGTATGCACAGTATTTTCATTTTAAAATGAAGTTCCGAGAATACTTTAGTAATTAAAATAGAAAATGTTTTCCCTGAGTAGTACAAATAATCAGTTTGTGTATGTATTAACTACGAAAATATGCGCTTTCATCTTCTATACAAATCAATAAAATTGAAGTGTCTGTTTTTAATGTCAAAATAACTACTTTTTACTAAATTTATAAGAAAGTATACACGGTACTTATAACAAAAAAGCAATTTTTAACATTTTTGTCTGTCTGTCTGTTTGTTCCGGCTAATCTCCGAAACTTCTGGACCGATTTTGACGGGACTTTCACTGGCAGATAGCTGATGTTACGGTGGGTAACTTAGGCTACTTTTATTTTAGAAAAATGATTAGGGTTCCGCGCAAAAAAAACCCCATGAAATTATGAACAAAAAGTTGGATTTCAAAAAATCTTTTTGCATTTGGTAGCCCAATTCTCGAGGATAGTTATAGGCTATTTCACATCACGCTACGACCCTTAGGAGCCGAGCAAAAAGAAAAAAAGTCAGAAAAAACATTAAGCGAAAACGAAGTAATAGCGCGGGCGGGCGATTCAACGCGACGCAGACGTTTGGTGATAGGTCGGGGGACGAGGGAGTTTTATAAATATGTGGCTGTTATTTTAGTATATGGTGTATCTTACGACATCCACGCAGACAAAGTTGCGGGGCACAGCTAGTTATAAATAAAAATACTTGATACCTGGCTACAGAAAACTGTGCTTTCAAAGAATTTATCTAATTGATATTTTAGAATGCATATTTTGCTGTTTTAGTTTATTTATTTATTTAATTTTAATTATTGAAACTGAAAGTTCTCTATTTGAATAATAAATTCCAGATAATTAGTTTGCAAGTAACTGCAAGCCGATCTTCCTGTTTTTCCAAGTTATTTGTAATAAGTGTACCAAGTTTTACAACCGTGTTCCTTTCTGCACTAATTACCTTGCGTTCAGTAGAAATAACATTCGATATTTGAAAAGCTAAGTAATGACAGCCGCACGGGTCGATCCATATTCATATTCTTTATTGTGGATCATAGGTAGGGGCTCAGGTTAAGCTACGCTTGCCGGGGTTGTCCGTGGATGGGTGAACATCTTTACATACCGAGACTCCTCCGTGCCTCGGAAAGCACGTTATGCCGTTGCTCCCGCCTGTCATTCGTAGATCTTTGGCAGTCGTTAAGGGTCGTCAGAAGCCCGAAAGTCTGACAACCAGTCTTACCAAGGAGTATCGAATTACCCAGTTACTGGGTTGTGGAGGTCAGATAGGCAGTCTCTCCATGTAAAATACTGCTGTTCAGCTGCATCCGGTTAGACTGGAAGCCGACCCCAACATAGTTGGGAAAAGGCTAGGCTGATTGATTGATTTGAAAAAAAAATCGTTTGAGTAAGTACTTACGGTTAGTACTACCACCCATATCTTTTTTGAGCGCGGCCGCCCTTCACATTATAGGCACACTATGTTTTAATATTGTATCTGGGTAAAGAACAGACAACCGATGTCTTAGGGGGCTCTGACTTACGAGGTGTTGCAATTGAAATAGTTATAGACTACCACTAAACGATGCTATGGGAATAAGTAATTTGCATAATTTCTCTCTGTATTATTATCACACTGCTGCACTGCGGACAAAGCCCCTCATCTCCCTTTTCCACACAATTATTATTTCTGCTAATGCAGGTCAGTCCTTTCATTAGGAGTCAAGCTCGTTCCACAATCTTCGCATTGGTCTGCCGGAGGGTCCTCTAGGTGCTGTCAGTGCGTCGAGCAACTTCTTTAATGTTCTGTTGTGGCTGGGAGGAGACTGTATGAACGAGATGGATAATCCTAGACAGCAATCTCCTCACCCGCAATGTATAGTCTTCTTTTAATGATGTTTATCATTAGTTGAGTCTTTGTCATATTCATCCAAAGCCCATTATCGATGCTGGAAGAATTTACAAATTAAATAATATCGCTTACTTCATTAATTTACACAATTATAATACTGGCACTGTGGCACAAAAAAGTGCATCGACAGGGCTGCAAACTTAATCTCTCCTCATCTAATCATAGGACATGACCTGTGTTCACCAACATTCAAACCACTGGTTAGGTATTTAAACAGTTCTTCCCTTAGGAAGTTTGAAACCAACTGTTTAAATACCTCAGACGGTTTGAATATTGGTGAACACAGCCCTAACACAATTAAAACGAAAGAAAAATTAGGAGTCAGTTAAGTGTCCTTAGTTCAATAACAACAGCAATGCGAAAACACATAAAAGCTTTGCCATAATAACTTCGGAAATGAAATGAAATTAATCACTTTTACACGTCATATTAAAACAAATTAAGCTAGATGGAGTCGACATTTCCTATCTGACTACCCCGTTTTAAAGTCCAGACATAATCTTGGTAAAATCATGTGAGGACCATGTAGATCCGTGTGAAATGGTCTTTTGAGGAAAGAACCACACAAATTTGAATGGAGCTGTCCACTCAGTGCAAGCATTTGTCAGTAATCGTGAAACTCAACTCAGGACTTAAGGAGCTCAACGACTCAACGAACAATACCAAAGAACGGACATTTGGGTAGGCCGCATAAAGAACTTAAAATGCCAGACCATCATTACAATTAACTGACAAAAAAAAATAGATTACCCGCACAGTGCTCACATTCACAATAATTAAAGTAATATAATACTTTTAAAAGTATAATATATTCATGTCATTTTGTATATAATATTCAACAATGTAAATATATACATAAAATGGAACCTATAGGTATAATGATAACCGTAGAGTTTCTTGCCGGTTCTTCTCCATAGGAAACGACCATTTGAAACCGTGCACCTAGCTTCTGACGTTTCATAATAAAACATTTTGATTTTGATGATTCTATACAAGGTGTAACAGGACGATTGATATTCCTTTTAACCACGTAAAGAGAGTCATGTTCTTTACCCGTATACAAAAAATTAATCAAATCCAATGCATACTTTAGCCACAGGAAATTATTTTTCATTTTCTTATTTTTCAACATGATGTAGATCGGAGTCCATAATAATAGGTAAACATTGCCGCCGCCGCGTCCCGCACCCCACATCGCACCGTTGGTCAGTGACTTTTCATAGATAAAGCGTGTTCACTTTTTATGCAGTTGATTCTGCTATTTATTTTGTTTGAAAACTGCAATTTTTTAATTTTCCATTATTCTACTAATCTTCGTGTTTTAAAATGTTTCAATGGACTAGTACTGTGCTCGTTTTCATTTAATGTCGTACGTCCAGATACACGTTGTATAATAATTAATATGTCAAGTTTTACGGTTTTATCACAAGGTTTAGCAGAGCGAGCAACTCAATCGCAAGCTTTTTTGTCTTCTTAATTATCAGGAATTTTATAGTACTCTTTTTTACAAAGTTTGGTTTTAACACAGCTTTTAAATTATACTATGGGTAAATTTCGAATGTCATTGGGAAGTTTGTTGTAAAAGCGTATAACATTGACCCATGAACGAGTTACCTACTCTGTGGAGGCGAGTGAGATGTACAGCAACATAACATCACGCCTTGTTTCCCCAAAGGGTTAGGCAGAGGTGTACCTGTAGTACACCCACATTTCGCCAGTTATGTTGAAGTCCCATGTAATAGGGGGCGAGCCTATTGCCATCTACCGGGTACAAATCCAGACTCCGGGCTGCTACTAAGAAATTCCAGATAGAAAAACCCAATAACACTTTGCCCGACCTGGGAATCGAACCCAGGACCTCATGCTCAGCAGTAGCGCTTGCGACCACTAGACCAACGAGGCAGTCACAGCAAGATTGTGTTTATTCCTAGTAAGAAAACATAATAACAATGACAAGCATGATCCTGTACAGCATTAGTAAGAGATAATGAACAAGCACGACATCGACACGACTATTAATAAAATATAAGAGGTAAAATATTAGTGGGAGTCCGCGGGCGGAGTGGCGGAGTGGCGGACGCGTTCCGTGTAACTCTCAATATGAGCTTTGTTACCGCTTTGTGCCGCCATTTCTTGTGTCACTGCATTGAATATATCGGGTGCTTTCCTTTGTGCACGGAATATTGCTCGTCTTTTGTCGAAATGAACGTTACCTTCCCAAGAGTTGTTTCAGCGAAGAATTTCGCGATTGCAAAGTAATATTTCCCCTTAAGAATTTCGATGTGTTTCTTTCATGTCGGAGATGACTTTACTTCAGATTATATTGTGGTCGGAAATGTCGTTCCAAGTTCGATTTTCAATATCAACGGTTCTTTTACGACTTGTTTGAAGTATTTGTGTGAAACTATCAATCATTTTTCTTTTTTTTCTTTGAATGATTATTTATCCTGAAAGTTTCCGTTACAAAGCGAAGCATCCCTCCAAATTAGTTTTTAATTGAGATAGCAAGAGTCCTAGGTAGATAAATATAATAATTATTATAGAGTAAATCCTTTGTCCGTGTAATTGCATCGGCTTTGCCGCTTCAAGTCCAATAGCCATCTGACCACCAATTAGGGTGGGATTAGCGACGGTGGGAGATCGCCGGGCAATATACTCTTGAGATTGCTTGTTAATTATTTCAAAGCTTTTTCTAACTTTTATTAGATACTTCATATGTTTAATGAAATTAAGTTATGGCTTTAAATAAATCTTCTTCTTGTAAAATCATTGATTTTAATACATAAAATGATCAGTCGAATCCCGAAGTTATAATGATAATGATTATAGTACAAGTTTTTTCAAAAGAACTGGCTTTTAGTAGGTTTCAATTCATTGGGCTACAGCAGTCCACTGCTGGACATAGGCCTCTCCAATTGCACGCCATTCAGTTCAATTCTCGGCAACTCTCATCCAGCTGCTGCCAGCCACGCTGCGAAGATCGTCGCTCCACCTAGCGCTAGCCTGAAGGCGTCCTACATTACGTTTGCCGATTCGCGGTCTTCACTCAAGAACATGTCTACCCCAACGGTCATCAGTTCTACGGCTAATATGACCGGCCCAGTGTGCCACTTCAGCTTGCTTATTGCAATGTCGACAACTTTGGTTCTCTGCCGGATCACCTCGTTCCGTGAGGATGATGAATTAATTGGGGAGCCCATGGGGGGAGGGGGTGATCGGTGGATCAGTGATGAGATTCTTGAGTGACCCAACCCAGGTTTTTTTTTGTAGCAGTAAATGTAGAGTTTCAATACCAAATATCGTTAATTTTATGTATGAAATTATCTAAAGTTGTCATTGGTCAATGATAAGGTAGATAATAAAGGTCTACGAAGTACAGTCTGTGATCAACATTACCTAACCCCCCTTGAGTAATACTGAATTTAGGCCTTAGTTCACTCGTAATTAAGCACATTTTTACCTGACAGCGGCGAAGCCAAAAAAGGATGGTTATGTGTTTGACCTGTATGTATGTATGTATACACGTTGGTTAAAAAATAAAGGGGGTTAAGTAATGTTGATCACAGGCTATACTACGAGTGGCTATGTCGTAGTACGCTTCTCACTTAAACCCCAAAAGCCCTGAAAATTAAACTGGCCTAATCTGACCAATTACTATAAACAGTAAACAATACGGAATCCTCTATCAGTACAATTTGTTCTTAAAGTAATTATGAATGCGCAGGAGAACCCGCGTATGACTTGATAAAATCCGGATCCGAACCGTACGCCATCCACGTTGGCCGTTACATTAGGCCGGCGACACACAACGTACACCGCGAACGGTTCAGCCAACCTTACATACGACACACACGGTGTGCAAACCTACACTACAAATACTGTGTTTGTAACACAGTGGACTCTGTTTGTTACAAACTTTTAAACATTATCCCTTGTTTGGCAAGAAAAATATAAATAAAAGAAAGTCATTTAGATGCCGGACACGAAAACACACACGTAGAAAAGCAGGTATATAGGTTTTTGTGTACAACTCTGGGGCCTTTAAAAATAAATTGTAATCCATTATGATAAAAGTACTTGCCATTCCAATTGCTTTAAACATCCCATATAGGCACATTCATCGTTAACCCAAATACTTACAAATTTTTGTTTTCAATCTTTGTTTGATCCAAACTAACCGTAACATACAGACGGACATGCTTTTAAACTGTGTCACAATAATGTATCGCTAGCGGGCCACGTTCGGTTAGCTCGGCGAAGTGTTTGCTCGTCCGTACCTACGTCCGCTCAACCAACAGCTAATTAAGGCTGGATTACCGAGCGGGCCCGACCGCTACTTACTGTTTACAACTAGATTTGAAGACAAAGGAAATAATGTGCCGAACAAAACCTTTCATTAACAGCAAATAGTTTCCTTCCAGTTGCTAATGCATGGTATGTTACTGTTACACTTAGCGCTTGCTGCATAACTTACTGAGTTGAGGATTTAGATCGTGTTGATAGTTTATTAACTTCTTAATTAGTTTTTATTTAAGTTTTACAAACAGATATTTAATTTTTCTCAAGGTAAAGAATATAATTTCACTAATAACGAGCCATGTCACAGAGTCGTTAAAAGAATCAATAGTGGGCTTTGATTTATCTTTTCACGGTACAAATACCTATTAGTCGTTTTTTTTTTTCTATTAAATTTATAAATAAATGTGGTGTTACAACCAGTCTAAACTTCAGATTTACTATTTTTCGAGATACAAGTTTGGCATAACTTTACTCCGCGTTCTAAAGACAGCTATTGTTTTTAATTTCAGCCTAAAATAATACAAAACAATAACAACACAACGAAAAACTTATAAAAAAGAAACTTAATAAACAAATGGAACATTAGTCCTTTGAGCATTGAGACATAAATAAGAGTGGAACAAGGCGATAATATCAATATCGAACGTTAATACAGTACGCCACAGTGAATGTAGTTGTTTATTCTCGCAACGTCTGCGGTACTACCCGCAAATAACAGAAAGAGCAAGTCCTCAGGGCATCGCTTTAGCTTTTCAATTTCCCTTTCGGAATTATTCGTGCTAATCGAATACGACCGCCGGGGTCTGGGGACGCGGTCGCAATGATTCATTCATGAGACTAATGTCGCATTCCCACTCAGATATCAGGTATTATTGTGGTCAATAGCACTTACGTCGCCATCGGTCGCCGCTCAGGCTCTTCAAAGATGTGGAGTAGTTTTAACTTTCAGTGGGCGATACTTTTGTAAGATTTATTTATCAAGTTTGGACTACGTTTGTGGTGAGTGGTAGCTGAGTATAAGAAAATATAAACAACGTTTTGTAATAATTGTTTAGCTTTCCTACCAAATTGCATTACGCACCACAAGACACAAATTATAAAATACTTTTGGTTTCGTTAACTGTGCACATACTTAAAATAAGCTATTGCACACGCACCGTCTCTAAACTCGCAACAAAACAATAATTCACACTCCTCCTCCGTATACGCTACGGCTATCAAAATATAACAGTAATAACAAAACTATCCGATACACAAACAATGTCCATAGAAAGTTTGAACGCATTGTTCGATATGAGGGTATGAAGGCGTTGCATCGTCGCGTTGCAAATGATGAGGCGCGAGGTATTGTCGCAGCATTAATGAGCGCCGCACACCCGGCGCCCGCGCCGCCCGCCGCCGGCCCGGCGCCCGCCCGTCCCGACGCCCGCACCCGGCGCCCGGCCGGCACGGACAGCCGCGCGGAAGAGGAAAATTAAACTCCTGGGCCCCCGGCTCGTGTTCATTACTCCACACCCGATTACTCCACCGCTGTTTGTGAATGCAGCTCTAAAGTACCACTGAAAGAGCTGTATGGAAACATTGGAATTAGAAACTGTGATAATTAGTGCTCAACTAGAATAATATACTTGCCACTTTTAATGCGCTAGTGCTGCTATAACTTGTACATAAATATGTGGCGCAGTGTTTTGTTGTTTGTAATACGGAGACTGTTCAGAGAGGGTGGTAGTCTCTATTTATTTTTCATTATATTCTTCATTCAGAGCAGTGGTAGAAACATAAAGTCCGTGGGGTATTGCTTTAAGATTTCAATTTCCTTTCCGGAATTACTTGTGCTCTAATCGAACACGCGTCAGGGGACACGGGGGGTGGCGGGGCGCATCGCAACCGCAAATTACTCCAGCACTCTGCGTACGAATGTTTAAAATGTATTACTAAGATATTTACAACGTCGCGTTTGCTGCATGAGGGTTAATGTCTAATGACCTTTAATTATTTATTCTTTCCAACTAATCAATTGAGTTTTTCTGAGTTAAGATAGGCGCCAGATTGCGTTTATCACCACGATATTTTTATTACGTGAAGATACGATGACTAGCTGATTATATAGATCTAAATCGTGATGATGTGACTGAAAACATAAGTTGAAACGATTATCATACGTCTATATAAAGTCCATATAAAACAGTTGAACTATCGTCGTTTAATTGAACCGAAATAATAGATTTAAAATAAGTAGTTATGCATGGTAACGTCAGTAAGTTATGTCGGGGCGGGCGGAGGCGCACGACAGCCGGCTGCTGATTGTAAAGCGCTCACAGACGGAGCCTATTCGATTTCACGGCTCGCCGCGTCCGATATTTATTGTCATCGGTGCAGTTGTACGACACGGCGCCTACTGAACCGCGCTGAAAAATCTCCATTCCCCGAAATCGGACGAAAACATTCCGCTGATACCCGAACCATCAACTTCGACTAAAAAAAAATCGTACATACCGTGTAAAACGACAAAAACACGTCGACGCGGCTTTAACAATCGTTACTTGAATATGTTTGCAAGCAGCTACACGACACCTTGTCTCGTTAGTAAAAAGTGATGTTACGTACGATTTATCACCTGCACACGACACGGAAGGCCCCCGGAGCCGAGCTTCCTTTAAAACCTGTCAGCACTGAGAACTGAAATGAAAACAAACGCGTGGATTTACACACTTGAAATATTATAGTAGCGATGGCGAATGTACCCGCTGCCGTCCGTGTCCGAGCGATCCACATCGGTTTTAATTTATTTTAATTAATTTTTCATGAGTTATTCGACGTTTATTGAGGTCTATAGGGCAGTATGAAACTCTTCACCAACATCACCCAGTATTAAACATTTTAAAATAAAAAAACAACCTTCTCTAGCCGCATTTTAATTAGTAAAAGTTCCAACTACTTACTTTCTACTTAAATTGACTTCTTTGCAAATCAAAGACTACACTCCCTCCTCGTTTAGACCTAACAAATACGATCCCAAGAAACAGCTGACAAAATGATAATATCTCGGGAACCCTATCAAGTTCGGCAAACAGTTTGCGAACTTACCGTTCGGTCGATAGCCACCGCTCGCCGGAGAGGGTTAACTACTGACCTCCAGTCATGTTTGGCGGAACAATTAAACTGGTCAGCCAGTACATTAAAAACCTGCCAACGGCCGAACAAAACTGAATAGACTATAAAGTCATTTTCAGCTAAAAGCGTAAATTGTACGGTGGTAACTCAATAGCAGAGAGATAGTTAATTGGTACAATGCCAACTCGGTGGATATCTTTGTTTTAATTCAATTGTCTTGAAGCTAATGCACTCGGTGCAGCAATCTTAACCGTGTCCCGCCTGATTATGGTAACTTTTCAGGTTACATTACAACTGTACATTCAGTTGAAAAGGCTGTCAATTTTCTTCTTCGTTCTTTTACCTAACTATCCTAGGAAAGTTATGATGTTTCCAAACATAAGTCACTAAAACTTTTTCACTATTTTGGTTCTAACTGTAATATTATTTTTGGTTCATTTATCCAGTACCGTCACGAGCACTAATATTTAAACACTTAGCAAAATTAAAACGATTTTTCCATGGAATAACGAATTGTAACTTAGAGATAAGGCTTATTTCATAATAGTGTGAGTTCCAAAATACTATGGGTTATGAACATAGTATTTTGGAACTCACACTATTATGAAATAAGCCTTATCTCTAAGTTACAATTCGTTATTCCATGGAGAAATCGTTATAACATTACAACATAATATTACAATCATTACTGTAGGTGCAAAGTCACGTTTAAAAGTTGCTATGTGTATACATATTAGTGCTCGTGACTGTAAATCCAACGAGGAGCCACAAAAATCACAGCCGACAACCACACGAAGCACGAACGAATTCAGAGTTCAGAGCCGAGCTATTGAGCAGAGAGCGACATCGCTGTGTGCTTAGCTAGCACAAATGTCGACAGTTGCGATGCGTGGCACTGAATACGTTCTCTGCATCTCCTTATTGACACGCCGGGAGGAATATGTTTAGGCCCGTGATTACCGCCAGGCTTAGGTTAATCATTCCCTTTATAAACGTCGCTGTCAAATACATTGCACCGCTGCACACTGCTGATTTGTGTTGGCTCATTGGACATTCATTGATTATTGACTTGTACTCAGTTATGCGGCCGCTGTTTATATTAACGTTTCTTGTTATTGGTGTTAGTTTTGGTAAAGTGGTGTAGATGGCGGCGGTGGACACATGACTGTTTCTACCTATAGCTTCTAAAATATTAGGTATTATTACCGGCACGAGTCGTGAGCACAAATTCCATATTAACTTTAACTGCCCTCGTCAGCGTGCTCTTGTATTCTATTTTCTATTTGTATATAAATATGCTTGATCATATATTTATTACATTGCTCCCACGCATGTGCTACCTGCCGTGACAGGAAATAAGATTTTTTAGTTTTAAGACTGAAGTTTGTGCTCACGACTCGTGCCGGCAACTGAAAGCATGCTGATAATATTCTATGAAGTTGAATTATATAAAATAAACTATTACTTTGATGCAGGCATTCCAAAGCTAAAATTAAATGCATTATAGCTTGACTTTGCTAAGATAAAGAATCTTACCGTAAAACACATGAACATGAACACGGCTCGGCCCTCAATTTTTTTTTTTGTGAATTTTTTCGACCACATCAATTAAATTGCCAGAAAAGTCCCAAAAAGCCGTATTGAAATGAATCAAACAATAAAAGTGTAAAACTTATACACAGAACACGTGTTTGTGCGCCTGGCAGACAATAGCCGTTTGGCGTGTTTACGACTATCAGACTATCAGCCAACGCACAGCATGCTCGGGTCATCCCCATTGTAAAGAATACCTAATTGCTAGAGAAGAAAAAAATTGCGAATATTTTTGTTTGGTTTTAGCACCTGAATGAATTTTTAAAAGAGATAACGCGTTCCTACACTTTATGCTTTTATTATTGCAATTCCAATATTAACTTATTTTTCTCGACTCTTTCTTGAATATTTTTACATCGTCAATAGTAAAAATATTCAAGAAATAGTTGTGAAAAATAAGGTAATACCTATTGGAATTTTTATTGGCTCTACTGTACTTTATTACCCGCGCATCCGAAGCTTCATAATTTTATCGCGTGTAGATGTCCTCATGTAAATCACTTTCGCAAAATTTCACATTGCGCAAACACCTAGTTTTTGAGAAAGAAAAATCCTAAAGTTTCAGAAAATTCAACTAATTTTAATGTCATTTAATTTTATTATTTTTGTTCTTTTTTATGTTAACCTATTACACAATACACTGTAGTGTATTGTGTAACACTAAACACTAGGATGCAAGAGCGAGCGAAGCGAGCTCAGGACTTGGGGCACTCTGACTCGGACAGGTTAGGTTAGAAGGGGATGGTTCCTTTTTTTTTAAACCATAGACTCCGTCGACTACGCTTTACTACTTTTTTTTTCTCAGCGCCTATGGTTTGCGCACTTTAGGGTTTTCAAATATACACTAAAAAGGGTCTATTCTACCCAATAAAAATAGCTACTATAAAAAAGAGACGGGTGTTAATGTACAGTGGTTCCCTTATTATTCTCCTTCAACATTCAACCAGTTCTACCTGATATCCTTATCCTGGCCAAATTTCAATCCACTTAAAGCTATAAATAGTAATAAAATTGCACGTGCTATAAAATAACGCTTTACGTAACATAATCCGGAAAATTTATGACTACCTTCGAGACAATAATAAGAGTTGTCGACTCACTTACATCGTGATTAAATTATCATTGCAAACTCAGACTGCTACAGTTAAAGTTATTTCTCGCTCATCGCTTCCACTGGATTAGTCCGAACGTTTTATTATGGTATTATTCAAAGCTGTCTTAATATATTAAATAAAACATGAAACTTGAGGGTGAATTACGATTTTGTTTGTTAAAATATTCTCTTGACATTTATCTTGTTTTGCTTGCCACAGACGACACACTTCATGAGTTTCAAAGTCCGCAGATTATACAACATTACAAAGGTACCTTTATTTCATAAGTTCTAGTGTTAAATTGCCACAGTAAACTGGTAAATTACTCCAGTAATAAGACCAAAATGAAATATTATGTCATTTCAATTTGAAATGTAACGAAGCCCTACGTATCCGTAGTGGTGCTCAAAATAAATTATTTTAATATTTTAGCTGGCGCGAAATAATGTTGTTAGCTGTTTTCCGGCGAGATTACGAACTAATAACATTACAAAACAAGCTCTTTGCGGGTAAATTATGCATGCACTCTCGGATCATTACCGAGGCTCGCTTGGCCTCAGTTCAAAATCTTACGATTGCTTCGTGAACCAAATCTTTCTCAGCATTTTAATGTGTACTGCTAAACCTTCACTAATCGACTACATTAACGATTTTGACGCTGAAAATAATTAGATTAACGATGATGAAGTAAGAGGTGCACAAGTAGGTGGACATACTTAGGTCTGATGTTGTTAGTCGACAAAAAGTTAGTGTCTAATCTAACGTTGGTACAGATTATGTAACATTTTATAATATTGTGTACCTTAAGTTATAAGCTGCCGAAAGTCAAAATGAACTAAATAAAGTTATTAATCAAATATACCAAATAACACAACATGATATCTCGATTCACCCCACATTACCCAATCAATGTGTGTCGCAACAACACGAAAAGTAATTGTAAGTGGTCGTGGGCAGGGCTCCGGTAACATATCAGAAGAGATGCCCCTCCGAGAGCGCCGGATTAGCGCGATCTTTTCCGAATTGAGGGTAAACATCCGAGAGATCTGATCCCCCGAGGCCACGCTAAGGTGAGCCTGTTTGTTACTTGAAAATCGTATTACTTCTCACTCGCTAACTATCTGCTATGTACGAGTAGCACGGCTCAATTTCTAATTTATAAGGTCACTTAAAATTATGAGAAAATATGAATGGGAATTACTTAATTGTCTTAAATAAGCTCTTGAGAAATTTAACAATCTCTTATTTTAATTTTACAATTAATTCAATTGAATTGCTTCAGTTTTCGGTGAGTACCTTTCTACCTAAGTAAATCTAATGCTTTTTTTTTCGGAAAAGATAGATACAAGTTAGTAAACAATCTTGTGCTGTGTATTTTAACGATGGTAAAACAAATGAATGCGAATTCGGCATACATCGAAGTTTAAAACAAATAATTTGCATTGAGATCGCTTACCATTCTACTCAGAACTGCTAAGATAAAAGCCAGAGAAATCCTCGTGAGCGCTCAAATTCTTGGAGCGCAGTGGCGAACCGTCTTTGCCCGACGGGCGGTAATAAAAACGGCTTAAATAGGATTTTAACCGCGAGTTCCTCGCCTTAATTAAATTGGATTTGCGAGTGAAAGAAATATACGTGAAAAATTCGTGTCGATTATGTCAGGGGAACGAGTTTTGGAATCCCTTTTAGTAAGCGGATTATGTTCGTCTCCCAGAGATTATATCTGTATTACATTTGTTTCAATGCGAGCACTGTTGATAAGAATATCTTTAGTTAAAACGATCTGGAGTTGTGAGCGGCTTTGTGCTACGAGCAGGCGTGTGACAGGAAGTAACAGCCGTGGCGTCGCATGCCCCGACGCGCGCGGAGCGGAGACATCCTCCCGCGCCTTCTTTAAAGCACAGGTACTCGCATACACCCGGAGACACAGTGTCTGCAATGGATACATTACTATGGATATTAAAAGAAAGTCATAAAATATTATGATACGAGCTAATATTCTACATTATATGCACTTAATCGCTTTTTCATAATATTGTACGTGGTAGTTGAAATATTAAAACTCTGAAATAAAGCCAGTAACAGCTGCAGTAACGGGGTTTTAATTATCACTTACAACGCCTTTCAGCCGCGGAAAATTACTGCCATAAACCATTTAGAACAGAGAATAGCTAAACGATTTAGGATGCCAGTTATTAGAACGTAGCCAGCAGTTGTCTGGTTGACGCCTTGTGGCCGAATTTACAAGCATCGTTAACAAAGTTACATTGATGTCTAAGTGGCTAATATTTATTGGCTTTTTTGCTTAACTTGTGGCTAATTAAATCAGTGGCTGTACAGTATTGAATAACATTATCCCTCAATTAACATTCGAGGGTCGATTTTTAAAGCGGCTACAAAGGCGGGCCGGTGTAGGCAATAAAACGGCTCGTCCCTTATCCGTCATTCAGCCCTTGGAGATTTCTTCTGGGGGAATAATTTACGTTGATCGCCCGGAAGGGGAGCGTAACTGCCTCACTGAAACTTTAAGCTTTCACTCAGAATGGTTGCGATTCGCGGTGTCTCAAATTTCAACTAATAAATTGGTTACGATAGAACAAGTAGCGATGGAGAATCGATCTCTAATTATTTCGCTAATTTATTAATGTTATTTCCATTTAAATATTTAAAACAAACATTCTACGTGTATAATTTCTCTACACAGTAGCTCCCTCGTACATAGTTTAGTATTTACCTAGTGCTCCAAGTTCTTTAAATTTGTTTTCAACAACATGTGTTCACGCTTTTTTAAATTCCCTGCAAAGGGCGGCGCTGGCGATGATGACGTCACGTGTCGATGAGTGTGAATAAAGCCTTTGACGCCTTTCGCCGCATGCATTTCAAGCCAGCCGCTTCAATTCCAGTTTACACGCAACCCTTGCCAAGAATCACTTTGCAATAAAAATGCAAAGCTTTTGAACCAATAAATTACAAAGGGGTATTTTTTCATGAAACGTACGTAACGTATAATTTACAATTTCAAGCTCTGCGTGGATGATTATTTTGGATAGTTTACACGATTACTACTATTACTCTGTTAGCCTGCATCATCCCACTGCCGGGCAAAGGCCTCGATTATACGTAAGCAAAAATAATTATTAATGTAAAATATGAGATATTTATTAAAGTTTACCTTCATCATTCACTAGTTCGTTATTTGTTTACATTGCAGCTGTCCACCGTGGACCGAGAAGTGAAAGTAGCCGAAAGTTACTAACGAGGGAGAGTATTTAACATTCCGTGAGGCTCGCGAGGCCCTGAGGGACGTCTTGTTAAGAAAAACGCTGCCTTTTGCGACACATCACTCGTAAAACATAGCCTATGGACCTTCTGGCTGCCACTTGACATTTACGGTAATAATATTAAAAGACGTGGATAAAGTTTGGCCCAGCACAGACAAAGAGTTAATTACATTTAAAAAATAACTGATAATATTTGAAATCCCAACACAGCTTTCGTTACTTCGTAAAACTTTGCAGGGAATATTATCAATTTAACAGAATATTATTTTGAATCAGGTAACCGGGGAGATATTTATGTTGCCAGTTTAAGAAATGGGATGATGATTGGGACATGTTAATACTTAATGCACATGCACATGTTAATGCTTTTAGTTTTTTTTTTTTTGAAGGTAGACACTAGACGATTGCAAAAATATGACTAATGACCCTGGTGACCCCAGGGTTATAAGTTATATTTTTGGAATCGTCTCCTTGAGCCCTTTATTTAGAAGTATTCAAAACTTTTTGCATGACTTTACTTATTGTGTTCGAAAGTCCGCCATGTTGGTTTCTGTAAACGTCACATTTCATTAGGAATTTCCTTCAAAATCCTTCGGATTGTGGTGAAGAGAGTGAAAATGAAGAGCTTTACGCTGGGCGGTCACCACAAACCTGACGACATGTCAATAATTAAAATGCATCCAAACGTCTGGATGCTACGAGAGAATAAAGAATCCTACATACATAGGGCATAACTACCATACAAAGATATGCGCCAAAAACATAACCCTTCTTGTCAGTCGGGTAATAAGCTTTGACGATATCTCTTTTATTTATTACTCTGTGGTGCTGCGTGTGACAGCATCATGAATGTTTTGTTGTGATTTCTTGTGATTTGTTAAACAATATCATTGGCAATATCAGTGTGTTTCTGGTTATCTTTATTGCATTTCTGAGTGACTTCGGCTTTCTTGGACTATGGATCTTCGCATTACAGTTTACCTCGGCTACAGTGGTAACTCGCATCTCGGATCACTCTTATTTTGCCTGGTTTCCAACGGAAATCCAACGTTCCATAAACTGGGGCATAGCAAAAGTATTTTTTGGGATACAGTCGTTAGATTTGAGTGAAATTCAATCTGCTGGAAGACAGTAGATTATTCCGCGATCATCAGGATTGAATTTTTTTTTTTTTGAAGTCATCAGATTTGGGAAGGGTCTAATGTCCCTTCACAAAGTTTTACGACGAACAAAAATATATATGGCTATGAAACACTATTATAGCTTCATAATACATGTTGTTTTATTTTTGTTCATTTCTGGGCCGAACTTGTATGGGACCGTTATTCATCTGCTTTCATATATTAAAAGTGGCTGTTTTCTTTTGATTAGTTTTTAAACAAAAAAGGTTGGTCTTCTATACCCAATGGTATAAAAAAATGGTGCTATAAAATGTAAATGAAATGTCGTGAAAATCTGCTTTTAAAGAAAATTCAATACTGTTATGAATTTGGCTTTATTGTTTCATTTTGGTTCTAATCTATGTCTAAGTGGTTTCAAAGTATACTTTGAAACCACTTTTCATCTGTACACCATCACTTCCAAATCTCACTACCAAACAAAGTAAAAACTTTCTTTGTTCGGTCCACCATCTGGTTTATCACTGTCCGGTCCCATGCTAATAGCTTGAAGACCTTCTTACCACACTAATACATCCAACAACATACTGTTTTCCCACATACTCCTGTTCCAAAAGACTTCAACCGTTATCTAACCATAGGTACTGAGGAGTGAGGATGGTGTTATCGTTCGCCCATAAAAGGGTGTGCGGTGAACACAGAGCTACACTAATTCCTCTTTACGAGCATCGATGGGTCGATTCGATATAGACATACGATATTAAACATTTTTCTCACTGTAGTAAACAAAAGTGATCATGCAGAGCAACCAGAAATGATAAATGATTTTATTTCTGTAAGTAGGTTTATACAAACACTTTTACACGTGAAACATTTTTTTTTTTTAACTAGATGAGGCCGGCGTTTCCTATCTGACTACTCTGCGAAGAAAGGCCGAAACAAACTCAGAGGTCACAGTCTCTTTTAAAGTCCAAACATAATCTTGGTCAGATCATGTGAAGACCATATAGATTGGTGTCTGAAATGGTCTTTTGAGGAATGAACCACACAGATTAAGTGGACCTGTCCAGTCAGTGCACGCATCTGTCAGTAATCGTACAGCTCAACTTAAAACTTAAGGAGCTCAACGATATATTTTTATTTCGATTAAAATATTATAAGTTTATATTATCACTTTTGAGCTTTTTCTTTGCAGAAGTAGAGCGTACTTATTCCGCGGAAGTAAATTGTTACTTATATAATTCGATATGAAATGGCAAACCAAATTATCTTGCAACAACACAAGTTTCTAATTACTTTCTGTGAAGATTAATATTAGTTTTCTATTTAATAAATCTTATTATATTGTAAATCGACAGGTATATATCGACATTTTAAAGAGCCAGTGCAGTCGGACTAACTCGACTTTTAAAGGCAGAATTTCATCGAAATTTTTATACAAAGTTCAAGATTTTTATTGGATTTAATAAACCACACATACTTCAGTAGTATAGCGTACGTTAGCTCTCAAAACGGAGAGCTTTTATCATGTCACCATAAAGGAGAGTGCAGTGGTCGATGCAGGTTTGGCGTTAATTCTTGTTTACGGCGAATCGCTTTTAGTGGCCCTGTTCAAAGCGCCGACCGACGCCGGCCGACGCGACGCTCCGTGGCGCGTGAGCCGATAGATTGAATTCACGCGTCTGCTTGGCCGCTTCGCAACACGACAAGATCGCTAACCAAAAACAATAATTGATGACACGTGCATGTGCAGAGATACTGTGGAAAGTGAGTATGTTGTGTGCTGTTGAAAATAAACTGTATATCGTATTTCAATTTGCTTCCACCCCTTCAATGTGATTTAGGTGGATATTTCTATAATTCATCAAACAAAATAAAGAACAAAATAGAACGTTCTATTTTAATACGTACTTAACTACGGAAATGATATTTTAAAAGCTTGGTAGATAGAAAAACAACAGCTGAAAATATTTTCGCTCCTAATCCGTAATTTAATATTAATTTATAGTCGAAAATCACCGTCTCGCCGTCATCGAGTCGGAAAATAACGGAAGTCTTTAAAAGAATAAGGCGGTGTTTTGAAGAGGTCGGAAAAAACAATTAATCATTCTACTCTTTTATGGAGCTAAAGGTTGGAGGACACGATTGTTCTGTAATACTAGGGTTGTTCTTTTGTTACCATAAAACTGAATATGTAAAATATTACAACCAAACAATCGTAGACAGTATAATAGTTTCCTAAAGACCACTTGGCCACCCTCGGCGCGTCAATGCCTACCTATTATTAAATGCTGAAAATGAAAGTGACGGAATATACCGTCAGTGTTTAGATAATACCTCCAAATAATGGACGCCGCGATGCGCATTAATATTGAGGTAAATCTTATTAGGACCGCCTAAACGCCGCGATAATATCATATTGTTTTGAAACTCACCATCCGCATTTCCTCTCTTATGCTTGGAAGGGTTCCATCCTCAGGGACGACCGAAGCCTCTGAATATTCATAGTATTATCACAAACCGACTTACAGAACTGAGCAGCATCGTAAATACATAATACCTTTCATTTCGAGATAAGAATCATTTACGTAGCTTTCGCGATGTAGTGCGGCGTCGATTTGTGTGGAACAAAGCAATATTTCAAGAGAGTGTAATAGGAGCACGTCGTTCGGTTTTTAAAGGTTTGGCGGGTGTTATTGGAAGTAGGTCTGCGCTGTAATTGTTGTGTTGATTTCCCCCGAGGCCGCGGCTCTCCGACGTAGACGCTACCCCTAGTGCCCACCGGCCACCGGCCCACGTGCCCACTAGCGCCCTCTGTAAACAATTATGCCACCAAATTATTGTTAGTACAATTAATACCAATCAAACATATCAATAACAAAACAAACGTGTTGTTTCGAAACATTTATCAATGAATGACTTATGTTTAAGAGTTAATTTCAATTCAAAATACGCTTTTACTCGTAAAAAGTGTCTATATTGAATGATTTCCGACATTATTCAGCGTCAAAGTATCACAAACTGTTGTTAATTCCGCCTAATATCGCCGACAACCTCTACGCGCTGTCACACCGGGGTCCGATATAAACATGATGGATATCCGCATATAAAATGAATAAGCTTTATGTACGAAGCCCATGTAAGTACGCCCTTGTTTACATTACACAGCACACCGCTTATAACGAATGATTCCAATATGTCATTCATAAATACTTTACTAAATATCTGTACGTACCGACATTTTACCTGCACGTTTTTGTAAACACCAATTGATTAAAGAGGAAATTAATATGAAAGTAAATATTTAACTTTAAACATTTCCGTGTTTAATTGTTTCGAAGTATTTTAAGGGTGGTTGCACATCTGACGGAAGATACGTCGGGTGTAACTTCGTTAGTATGCTCGACGCACTAACGCATCATCGGTTGAATGTCTAAGGTTGAATGTTTTATTATCTCCTTGTCCGTTCTTGCGGTAAGCGACCGACAATACGCGACGCATCTTCCGTCAGATGAGCAATGACCCTAAGAGTTTGGTTGATTAAAACAAACGGTACTTAATTCATGCAATGCCTACGAAAAATCTGTTGCATTATATTTAATAAACCGATACAAAACGAAATCGAAAAGTAGTTAATTGTAATCATCCCTTCTCTAGAAAAACAACCATCATATAAAGGAATTTGAAACTCGTTTAATTAAGACTAGCTTTTGCCCGCGGCAAAGTATCCTATGTCCTAACCTAGGTATCAAATTTCATTGAAATCCGTTCAGCCGTTAAGGCGTGAAAAGGTAACAGACAACACACAGACAGACCAACAGACAGAGCTACTTCCGCATATTATTAGTATGGATGCATGCGAGTAATAGGAATAGAACAGTACAAACAACTGCGGAGTGCTTTAAGTCTCTCGCGCACCGTTCATAGGCGTCGAAATGCGAGGACTATTTGCTCTAGACGTACGAACCTCCAATAATAGGTGCATTCGCTACGAAACGCACTATTGGGTATAGTTACCTAGTCATCTTTAGTTATCTGTGATTTTCACCAGTGTGATTGTGATTTTGTGCCCTCATTTATCTAAACCGCTTTAAAACAAACTTAAAATCTTAATAAACTTTAAATCAATTCATGTGGTAAACGACCCGATCCATTAGGGTACCTAGATACTCAAATAAATTACTATTCGTGCGGTAGTGTGATCTCCAAATTATTAGTGTACGCGGCTTCTAAACCAGCCAACATTGTGTGTGGATGTCACTTGGCGCCCTGCCAGCCCTGTAACGCGAACAAAATATCAAAGTGATAATAAACAGTATGTTAGCGCCTCGCTATACAAAAGGCAATCATTCTTTAACAAAAGATCTATGTTAAACTCGAGAAAAGATTAAAAAGGAAACGTTTGTCGGCTCGCTATCAACACTATCAATCATGCGTATAATAGCCCACGTCCCCTAACACACGTTCTTAAATAATTTGTCAAAAGTCGCTCCCTGCCCATACTGCCGCCGTCTTCCACTTCCTACTTATTCCCATTTTTCTTGACACTTGTATGGGTCATTTTTCACATAAATGACACAAACAAAATCACAAAATGCTACCGACATTATGACGCCGTTATAAACACTAAGTATACGAATAAAACGGTATTTCCGGATAAAATCAACAATTAACGTTTCGGAGCAATAGCTACACGACATTGATCGATGAAAATACCCTAGCGTATCTATCAACACCTAGTAAATTGAGAAAGGAGTAAAAACGTTAAATGGCACTTGTAAAATTAATTACTTGGGGTGTACAATGTTTCGCATGTTTTTGTTTACCAGTACCTACAAGGAATTCTATGTGGAGCTCTAACAAACACGGACAAACGCTGAATTCAATAGAATGGTCACGTGTGCCCTGAATAGGCAGGTGGTACCTATAATATTTTTTCCAATTTAGAATCGGTCTGGATTCTAACTCATAGATCAAGCGCGCGCCAGCACGAAACCATTACACTTTGTTGACATCAACGAATGCCCTTTTACATATTCACCCCGAGCACACAAAGATTGAGCCGTGAAATTGAAAATGGTTTCTATGAACAAAAATTTATTCCACGCACGTCCTCGACATATCGTCACAACACGAGTGCAGCTTGTTATATCTATGTCAGAGTGACGTCATTATAGATGGCTTTATGTTGATCGATCTATTTCCGATAATATTTTAGGCTAATTACTCGTTAATGCACTTTCATAGAACTACATTTCACTTACATGCTAAGAGCAATTGATCACGGAATACATTGCCTTGACGTACCCTGAAAAGAGTAAAAAATCTTTAGCTCACTTTGAAAGCGTTGCTAGCGCCTTATCTTGAAAATCGGGAAACTTTTTAAAACGTTAACTGTACAGTGTAAACCAAGTTGCATTTTTAACGTGTGTTTAATTTCACGGCTACTTATAGATTGACTGAAATATTGGAATCACAACAAAGGCCGGGAATAATGCACAGAAAGCTGATTGAACGAAATCACGGAAGTTTATAAAAGCGATTTAATTACGATGCGTCATGATTTTATGGCTCATGAATATCTCCATACAATTTAAATGCTTGTTTGAATGTAGGTGAGCAACAAAAACAGAGCAATTTATTATTAAAAAACTAATTTCTCACTCTCGGCTCGCTATGAATGAGCCATCATACAGTCTAGTCGGTTGCCGCTGCAAAGCCGGCATTTGGCAAAATTTTATAAGCGTTCCCACTTCATAATAATGAAGTGCCTACTATATTTAAAATTGTAGTTTGTTTGCGTATTCAACAACTTTGATTAAACTTTGGCATTACGTTTTTAGGAGCTCTTTATTAAAACGCGGCAAAACTCCAGCTTATTTAATTTCTTTGAATTAAGTCTTAAGGTAAACATTAACGTAGGAAATCTAAGCTAGCGCATGCTTGAACATAGTTTTTGTTCGTTATAAAGAATCTGCTACGATAAAAATAATAAATAGCTGCGCATCTCTCTTTTATAGCACACTTTGACTACGTCCAGACCTATCTCAATTTTTTTTAACGCAGCTAGAGCGAAGTTATTAAATAGGTAATATCAAATAAAACTTAGCTCGTCGAAAATTCTTAAAAGCGTATTTCTATAGCAGGTGTATCAGCTTGTTATCTCCGGTAGTTATGTGGGGCAGCGCGGCGCGGGCGCTCAAGCTGTTTACCCTGTAAGTATTGCGAAAAGATCGAACTTAATCCCAGCGGGCCCCGCCATCCTGCGCTGGATGTGATAGATACTGAAAATTGCATAAAATCCATCAACACTACTACTTTGTGCCGAAGCTTAGCTTTTCGACGGTTACAAAACGAACGCGAGGGAAATAGATTTAGTAGTTAACATAATTTTGTACCCATAAACAGGTTTGAAGTTTTTATTTCGGATTTTCGTTGCGCGATACCTCAGCTGTAGTTTGGTTTGCTTACCAAGGTATGATAGTGTTTAATTGGGTTGTCACACGAACTAAGTTTTCTTTTATTACTTTTAATGTACTTTGAGTTTTGGGTATAAGGACTTCACACATTCAATCTGCTTTCCTAAACTGTTCTTCTTGTTTTCTTACAAAGACTTTGTTTCTCGTTCAGTTTATAAAATTAAAAAATAAATTAAAAAACATAACATAACGCCTTATTTCCCCGAAGGGTTAGGCAGAGGGGTACCTATAGTACACCCACATTTCGCCAGTTATGTTTAAGTCCCATGTAATAGGGGGCGAGCCTATTGCCATTAACCGGGCACAATTCCAGACTCTGGGCTGCTATTGAGAAATTCCAGATAGAAAACCCAATAACGCTTTGGCCGACCTGGGAATCGAACCTAGGACCTCATGCTCAGCAGTAGCGCTTGCCAACGAGGCAGTCACGTTCAGTATATTTAATTACAAATACTCTTTCTAAACCTATTAATGTCTAAAATAATAAAGTTTATTTACTATTTAGAACATATCTAATAACAGCAGCTCTGTACTACATTTTATTTGTTCCGAGAGGCGGATCAATAACATCATATTTCAGGAGTCACACTCTGAGAATAACATATTTTTCTAACCGCTTGAGCGGCAAAATAGAATCACTATGTCAGCGTTTCGCCGGAGGTCGAGGACTGGCGGCCATATGTGACCGTGTTGTGGCTTCACTTGCCTATACATGTTTATTTTTGTCTGTTATGTAGCGGTAGATATAAATAATGTTACTTTTTTCCAATAATAATTACTCAAACTCTGATTACAATCCATCAATATATTATGTATGTTGATGGATTTTAGTTAGTTTTGTACTAATGAACATTTTAAACCAGACCATTTTTAATCAAAATTTCAATATTTTTTTTACATTTCCTCGTTATCACACAAAAATATAGTTTACTTTTTCCTCCTTACAGTTTTACCATAATAAATGCATACTTGTATGCCAGAAGACAGTTTGTTAAGCTTCTTTTTTTAAACTCTTTCATGTTATCGTAGAACTCTCCAAAATTATTTAACTTTACAGACTTATCGAATGAAAAATATAATTTAAAAATTCAATTTCCAGACCTCTGTAATGTCAAATACAGCGAACACGACAGAAAGACAACAACAGTATAATATGAACATAAACGTCCAGTGCTTCCAGACTATGAATCTGAACTACAAATAGCTAGGATTCAGTTAATAAAAGATGATATATTCACATAATACATCACGAATGCAAGTTGCATTAGCAATAATTCCCTGGCCACCAAAGTGGACCATTATAACTAAAACAACAGCAAAAGCAAAGTTAGAGGGAACACATTCAGGATTAAGCTTCACTTGGCAATTTGGATTTCACTTACGTTCATATACAAGTGTGCAGGAGAGTCCGTGTCTCTTCATTATTATACACAACGTGAAAAGTTTATTTAGCAAAATGTTATTTGGGTAAATTAAGGGAGAGAAATTGGAATTTCAAATAAAATCAGACTAAATAAAAAGTTATAAAAACAAAAAATCTTTTTATCAAGTTTTACATAAAAAAACACTATCCAATTATCATGCTAGTGATTTTTTTTATTATACTAATTATACTATTGCTAGTAACAAAAAGTTACTTCAATAATACAGTTAAATTTTTTTGCTGTGGAGGTCGCTACGATTGAGTTCAACAAACGAAATTGAAAGGTGTGTAGGTGACTCGTAGTAACAAACAAAATTCCCTTGAGTACTTCTCAATTTGCCCGCTCAGTTCTGAAGTACCAACAGGTAGGTACCATTTTCATAAACAGAGTAACAGCTTATTGATTTGCTTAAAAACTTAACAATTTGAGTACAATAGGTAAGTTTTTGTTTGTCCATTCTGCTGCTAAGTTTTACTGAGACAAACTTAAGTATGTACGAGAACATGCCATCAAAAACTGGCCAAGTGCGGGCCACGCACAATGAAGGGTTCCGTAGTTGGGTTGAATTTATCCTAAGAACAAACTTAAGATTGTAGCTGAGAAACATAGTCTCGCATACAAGCAAATGTAAGTTTGTACGCACAATATTGAGAGATTTTCCATGTTATCTTATAGGTTTTCCTGTAATCTAAAAGTATAGAACTATTTTCCCTCCTTTCATTTTATATATCACATGGTACAGTTTGCATGACTGTTTTATTTCATTTTCTTATTTGCCTCCTAAAATTGATCCCGTATTCAAAATTTATTTATTTACGTTACACGTCTCCGTGTTTGGGTCACAGAAATTCATATTTGTACCAAATTTGATCTTAATCGGTCCATTAGATTCGGAGCAAATTGGCTGTGACAGACAGACACGAGTGATCCCATAAGGGTTTTGTTTTTTCATTTAGACGTACGGAACCCTAAGAATCGTTCTTTTCATTCACTTCACTCCATACCCATTGTGTGTAGGTACACACAATAAAAATGTGTATGAATGAATGTGTGGTGTGTATGAATATAATAAAGATTGACCACAAGATGAAAGAAGGTCTTCTATCAAAAGTTTTTAACATTATTTAACACAACAACCTTGAATATAAATATGTAGCACGTTTTCTATCCGCATCTATTTACAAGAGAACGCTACGTACAAACCAGTACAATTAAGTTAGGATGATTGATACCCTAACTTCACTCTGCTGATACACGTTATTGACACTGGGCGTGATGGATAGCGAACAGGAACTGCCTTTAAAACTTCATAAATAATATCCTTTCGGGTGACCGCTAATAAATGACCGATATTAACGACGACGATACATAAAGCCGTAAATAACATGTGTTTTTGTCAAAGTTTCGCTGCGATAAAAGTACAGACATTGAGAAATATGTATATTGTATAAGCATAAAAATTAATTGAGTAAAAGTTATTTAAATGGCCAGCCAAAAAGTAGGAATGTTGTACAGATTTGTAATACTTTGTATTTAGTTAAAAAACACAATTATAAAATCGAATTGGATGCTGACACGATACGGTCACCGCAATCCCTGAAATACGTTGCAGACTAGCTTTTGCCCGCGGTTTCCCCGCGTGGATGTCGGAAAATATCCCACGGGAACATAATACCGGGATTAAAAGTACCCTATGTGTTAATCCAGGTTATAAACTATCTGTATGCCAAATTTCATCCAAATCCATTCAGCCATTTTTGTGCCAATCCGGAACATACAACCAGATAAACGGACAAAAATTCTTAAAACTATATTTTCAGCGTCAGACTCCTTCCCACACCTTGTAGCAGTTACTTTTTTTTAAATAACCAATGTACAGTTTTTACTTCTTTATTTCATTATATGTGTATAGATAGAGTGACAAAGATTTAATAATAATAATAATAAAACCTTTATTATCAGACTACAAGATCTGTACTGTTAGAAAAAAAAACATATTTAATTCTAATGTTAGTATCCTAAGCATAATCTTTAGGTTAAGTCAGGCGTCGGAACTCACATGATCCACGTATGTTGTACATACTTGTAGACGTATGAAATCCGATCCAGTGACGCAGCATTGGGCAGTCCCACCTACCGCACAACGTGCTCAGGATGCTGTGGGAGCTGGCACGCATTCTGCGAAGGATAGAGGCACACCGGTTTCGGATGATGGCATGAAAGCCGTCAATCCTTGCCTTAGAAAACATCCCCGAAGCGCTACAAAAACGTGGGAACCCCGCCAGCATCCTGAACGCATTGTTGTACTGGTCAACAACTGATAAGTTCGCCCACTCATTTCACAGACCATAGCGAGACATTGATGGACTTTTTCTGTACAAATTACAACGACATAGGGATATCTGTCGAGCCCTATGGCTCAATAAATGGTCACTCACTTGTTGTGTGCGAATTTAATACTAGGCGTAGTGCATATAAACCCCATATAGATAAGTACAGACCCATTAAGCAAATAACTAGAGAAGTACTGGATAGTAATTTATCGCACATACACCGGGACAGCATCTGTGACTTGCCTAACGTGAATGACTTAGTTGATAAATTAAATAGAAAAATTTTAACAATTCACGATGCGCACGCTCCGGTGAAGAAATTTTTAATTACTAGGTATCATATCCCTGGATAACAGATACAATTAAATTGATGATGCACTTGCGGAATTAAACTCTGACTAAGTGCTGTAAAACGAAATCCGAGTCCAAAAAGGCATACTACAAGCAGCTGAAATCTCTGGTGTTGATATCCATTTTTAGAGAAAAAGTTGCATATTTCAAATTCAATATTAATAACCAAATCAAAGATCCTAAAACATTATGGAAAAACTTAAAAAGCACTGCATTACCCAAGAAACAAATTGATGACCTTCCTGCTCACTTCAGAGATCCAAACCAAATCAATAGTCACTTTTTGAGTTCCTGGTAACCCTGTCTGCAGTATATCGCAAAGCACTTTCTTTGATATGGTGATGATAGCTTTGCATTTGCATTACCACCAGTAACTGCTGATCAGATTCTGCGATACTTCCGCAAGCTAAAATCTAACGCTGAAGGCGACTCTGAATATGCTTTTACTTACACTCCCACGTATACTAAGAGTCATCACTGACATCGTGAACAGCTCAATTGTCTCAGCAACCTTCCCTGACATCTGGAAAGTTGGTATAGTTAGGCCATTGCCTAAAAAACCAAATACGACTGACTTAAAAGACCTTAGGCCTATTAGTATTCTGCCTTGCCTTTCATAAATTGCTGAAACGGCGGTATGCCAGCAGCTGTCAAAATATCTAGAAGATAAAAACATTCTGCCTGAGCTACAGTCAGGCTTTCGCAAACAGCGTGGTACTTCTACGGCTCTTTTAGACGTAACAGATAACATTCTGTCAGCACAGGATAAGGGCCTATGCACACTTCTTGTGCTACTTCATTTTTCGCGAGCTTTTGACTGCATAAATATAGATCTGTTTCTATCAAAGCTTAACTACTATGGATTTGAACAAAATACTACACAGGTTCCAAAGCTATCTCACCAACCATCGGCAGCGTGTGAAAATACGGCTGAGCAATGGCTCATCTCTTGTTTCGTCAGTCACTCCTAATCACAGAGGAGTCCCGCAAGCTCGATACTGGGCCCCATCGTCTTTATTTTGTATTGTGCGGACATCATAAATTACCTGAAGCGATGTAGGTATCTACCATATTTATGCTGATGACGTACAAGTCTATATCTCATTTAAGCCAAGTGACTATGACATCGCGATAAAGGATCTAAACGATGATCTTGACAGGATAGCAAATTGGGCTGAAAATAACGGTTTGGTACTTAACCCCACTAAAACCAAATACATGCTGTTTGGAACCAAGAACAAAATCAGCGCGGTGCCGGCAACACTTAACGTTACCTTGCTGTGTGAGTCGGTCAGCCGAGTCGCTGAGGCACGTAATCCGGGTCTGACATGGTCGCTGGGTTGAGATACGAAACGGATGTGTCAGAGTCAGTGCGCACTTGTTTCTACCGGCTTAAGGTCTTTTATAAAATAAGGCCTTATCTATCAGAGGAGCTGCGGATCCAGCTGGTTGAGTCACTCGTGCTATCTAATCTAAACCATGCGGACACAGTTATTGACCCTCGAGTACTCGCAAGAATGGAACGACTGATCTAAAGGGTGCAAAACGCCTGCGCTAGATTCTGCTTCTCAATCCCACCAAGAACTCACTAACGCTTCAAGATGAAGTCACGGCGTAAGTTTCACTTAGCGTGCCTACTATTTGGAGTTATAAAGTACAAGCAGCCGACCTACCAGTACAATAAACTCAGCTGGATAGCTAGTAGAAGAGAATGCGCAAGTAGGCAGTGCTCGCAGCAACTCTCCACTTAATCGCGCAAGACAGCCGCTTTTAGGGGAAGTTTTAGATACGCCGCATCCAAATGCTGGACCAATATTCCCCTGCCGATAAGGAATCTTAAATGTCTGGGTACCTTTAGAGTTCGACTACGGCAGTTTCTTATCGTGTCGCAGAAAAAACTGGGCTTGACTGTTTCGAACACGTCCATTATAAATACAAGGTGTAATTTTAATCAGTGTTAATCTCTTAAGGGGTCATTGTACTCATCATTATGAACAACTTTTACTATGGGACCAAACCCGGAATCGCGAAAAAAATCAGCTTTTCCCTACATTTATGTTCTCATAATTAATAATTGAATAGTTTTTGGTTCCTTTTGCCGGATAATAGTTATAATATAATACACAATCATGTTAATTAAGTATATTAGGGTGAAAATCATTTTAAATGACCATTGTGACAAAAATTAAACAAAAATAAAACGCGTAAAAAAATAACAAAAATGAAATATTGGGGCTTGTTTACAATGCGCATTATTATCTGACTATTATTTATTTAATTGATTTCGTATAAGGTGTTCCGCAATAAAACACGCTACATGTCTTTTATCATTTATTTTATTAATTTATTATAGGAGATCATAAGAAACATTATTTATCTTATTATTTCTCAAACATACAATATGAGAATCACGCTCTAATAATAATATTTCATCAGCAATGTGATTGCGACTTTAGTTCACTTTTGTAATTTCATACATACATACATACATAAACCCATCCTTCTTCCCATGGGGGTAGACAGAAACTACAGAACGCCACCTGCTACGATCCTTACATACTCCTTTTGCCTCGTTTACATTCATACATCTGGTCATACACGCACGCCGGTTGAGAGTACTACGCACCTGACCTTTCTGAAGAACATCACCAATAAGATCATTATATATCTTCCTAGGGCGTCCCCTTCCGGCGTTTCCACTCACATCCGCCGTGTAAATACCTTTTGTTAGTCGACTTTCATTCATCCTCTCAACATGACCAAACCATCTAAGCATACACTTTTCTTTTTTCAATTTTTGTCACTACATCTTCTTTTAAACCGCACCGTTGCCTTATCACATCATTTCTCAGTCTATCATTTATAATCACACCACACATGTTTCGCAAGGAACGCATTTCTACAGCATTTATTCTACTTTCATGCTTCTTTTGCCATACCCAACATTCACTTCCATACATAAGCGTAGGCACCAGCACACCATTGTGAACAGCCAGTCGGGCCTTTTTGGACATTAACTGGTTGGTCACAACTGCATGTATAGCACCATTCACTTTATTTCCCGCATTTAGTCTCCTTTCCACATCTTCATCTATCTTTCCATCCATTGTAAATAGACTCCCCAAATATACAAACTCACTTACTTGCTCCACACTTTTATCATTTATTTTCACATCACACATCGATATGTCCTCTTCTCTTTCAAACACCATGACCTTCGTCTTTTTCACATTTATATTCATCCCTTTCATCTTGTATGCTTCATCCATGACAGTCACCATGTCTTGCAACTGTTCTGCTGACGATGCAAGTAGAACTTGATCATCTGCGTAGAGAAGGCATTTGACAAGCAAATCATTCATCATCAATCCGCACTCACCCTCTTTCAAATTTGTCAGACAACTATCCATGTACAAGTTGAACAGCCATGGTGACGCTACACAACCCTGTCTAACACCCCTCGAGATGCAGAACCAGTCCGTGTATGCCCCATTTATCCTAACACAAGCAGTGGAATCCTTGTATAAAGATTTCAGTGCCCGTACCGAGCGCCAGTCCACACCGTACACCGACAGTGTCGACCACAGTTCCTCCCTCCACACACTGCCATAGGCCTTCTCCAAGTCAACGAAAGCACAGTAGACTTTCTTGTGCTTTGTCAGATGTTTTTCGGCTATGCACCTTAGGGAGAAGATCTGATCCGTACAGCCCATTCCCTCTCTAAATCCTGCCTGCACATCCCATATTTTCTCCTCTGTCACTTTTATCACTTTATTTATTAAAACCTTTGCATACAGTTTGCCAACAACACTCAAAAGACTAATGCCGCGGTAGTTTTTACACTCCTGCTGAGAGCCTTTTCCCTTATATAGTCGTACGATTACAGCCTTGCACCAATCATCCGGCACACGGCCATATCTCCAACACATATAAAAGATCCGGCACAACAGACTTGCTACCACCCCGTCACCGCCCTTCAGCATTTCAGCAGACACTCTGTCGTACCCCGCAGCTTTCCCAACTTTCATCCCTTTCAGCGCTCTTACAATCTCATCTATTTCTATTTCATTCTCTTCATCTACATCTGACCTTGGGTCTTCAAAACTGGCGTCTGCCCAATTACCCACTCCTTGCACACTATCCTGACAGCTAAATAAACTTTCAAAGTATCCCTTCCATCGTTCCAAGACCTTACATTCTTCGCTTAGTAAACATCCATCTTCTGCTCTTATAACATTCACACTCGATGTTCTTGTCACTCCGCGAGCCAATCTTACCTGTTTCCAGAACGGCTTAACATTGGTCCTGAAGTTTTCAGAGAACTTCCTGTTGTACTTTTCTTCCTGTTCATCCTCCTTCATTTTTACCATCTCTTTCACTTTCGTTTTCATTTCGGAGTAATTTTTGTTCACTCTTTCTAAGTCATCTGTCACATTCGTTACCTGATTCATCCTATTTTGGGCCTTATAGGCTTACAAATTGAGCCAGGCCTCTTTCTTCTTCCTCACTACCTCTTTTACTTCACCATCTACCCAAGAATCATTCGTTCTACTACCACATTTCCTCTGCGCCAAACCACATACTTTTGTGGCAACTTGCACCATACTATTTCTCGCTATATCCCATACTTCTTCCAGACTGTAATCGTTCGCATCATCAAATATTTTATCCGTCTTCACCTTTACTTCCCTCTTATATTCCTCTTTTACTTTCAAATCTTGCAGTCTTTCTACTTTTATTATCTCTAGAGCAGTCACAGGAACTCGAACTCGGTGACGCCAATGTCTGAACAAACCATCCAACACATAACAAGATAATGATCAGTCCCTACATTAACATCCCGATATGCTCTAGTATCTGTCACTTTACTCTTTAATCTTTCATCCACAATCACAAAGTCGATCATACTTCTACTGTTTTGCCTTTCCCACGTATACCTGTGAACCTTCCTATGATTAAACATAGTGTTCATAACAGACAAATTCTTTTCTACACATATCTCTAGTAAATTCATCGCATTCTCATTCACCCTATCATCCCCAAATGCACCTAATACTTTTTCGTAGCCTTTTCTCTTCACACCAACCCAACCATTAAAGTCTCCAATCATAACAATCTTCTCCTTCGACCTACATCCATTTAATAAATCCCTGATACTGTCCCAAAATTCGTCCTTCTCCGAAGGTGAGCTTCCCATATCGGGTGCATAAACGCATAAAATAAATATAGAGTTCAGGCCCACCTTGGATCTTATCCATAGAATCCTGGGACTCACACAAACATAATCTTTCACACATTTCATCATCCGCTCGGAGAGGACAACCCCCACCCCCTGACAGGCCCTATGTGTCTCTTGAACACCGGACCAAATAGCGGTCAGAGAACCGTGTTTGGATATGCCCACTCCCTTTCTTTTCGTCTCATTCACACATAACACATCTATCCTTTTATCCTTCACCATCTCACACACCTCATCCATCTTATCATTTATACCTCCCTGCACATTCAGCGTAGCTAAGCGACATTCCGCAGCTCGCTTTTCGCCCCGTGGAAACAACTGACGTGGTATGTGGCGAGCATCACCGCCGCCTCCGAGTTGATTAGAATTTGAAAAACTCATTTAGTTCCCACGAAAAGCAGAGGAAAAAAAATCTGTCAACACTCTACAGAGCCCCGCATGTAGAGGTAAGGCTTGTTAGTGCCTGGGGATGCCCGATCCCAGACAACAGGCACGCTCGCGACTAGGCTACCCCTAGCCATGCAGCTCTCGGCACGGCAACCTTAGCTTGGGTGTGTGCTGTTCATACCACACAGAGGAGACCAAAAAAATCCCCCAGCTATTCCCTTCGTCGCCTTCTACGACGCCCATTGGATGAAATGGGTTGGTTCTATTCTACTACCCGGCAACCACACATTTTTGTAGCATATCTAAAAAGTGTAACAAATCATTACAAAAATGAAAAACCGCCATACTTTGATAGTAACTCCAAATGTGTTGAGCCAAACAGAAATTTCAATGAGTTCTAACCACCTTGCATTTCAATAAAGATCAGCAATAACCTATTTAATTAATCAATTAAATAATCATAAGTGCTCACATACCTACGTTGTTTGAAACAAAACAAAACTGACAAATTAAAATTGGGATTTTGCTCGCCGACAAAGAAACACACGTCATTCACTTTTTTCGCTCGAGGACAAAATGACCGACTCATATTCGATTCTAGCATGTGATTGGCTTGTTATAGCCTGAGTGTGCCATTTTACAATTACCAATTAATACCAAATTTTACTGTTAGGAAAATTAACAACAAAAATGAACAAAATAATGGACATTATTTTCTACCCAAAAATTTTATATTTAAAATAATTAATATAAAATGAATTTTACCGAAACCAATGGAAATTAATAAAAAAAAAAAGTCTTGGCAAAAAGTTCACCAATAATTAAATACTGTAATTAATATATTTATTCAGATGATTTTTGTGACGCACCTCGTGAAGAGGACAAATTATTTTGTATGGAGAATATTCGAGTTGGATGAGAAGAAAGGAATATTATTTGTTTATGATTGGCAATGAATATATAAATCTGTATAATGTAGCTTGACAATATATATCAAAGTACTAACATGTACTTTTTACGTAGTAAAAATAATTTTATCATAAAATATCGCGTGTGGATAAATTTTGCTATCAAAATGGTAACTTTAAATGATTTTCACCCATTATTATCTATTTATTGTAAACATATTCTAGTCTAGCGAAATCTTTTATTTCATTTGTACTTGCGCCACTATAATTATAATAAAATTATACATTAATTCAACACATCAGCGGACAAGAACGTCTCCCATTGCAAAACTTTACTGTAGAATACATAATTTAAGTTTCGGGTATACTTACATAATTTCACTCCGCGCATATCACTTTGTTACAACACCAATTGTACTTATAGTCTGCTCGACGTCCGTATGTCACTGCAGGGATTCAGCAGAATATCAGCGTCAGGTATATTTGCCTGACACATGCTGAGCTGGACTCCCATTTGGTGCAACCTTGAGACGCACACCGCACCTTGTTTCGTTATTTAATTTGAAGTTTGTCATCGTGTCACTCTATTTCTTTAAATACTTATGTTTTTCTTTTTTTAATATTGGCACACTGTTTTCATATAATGAATATTCATGTAATTTGTTATCATCTTTTAATTGTGCTTTTGTGTGTTGTGCTATGTCTTTTGTGTGCACTGAATAAATGTTTTATCTATGTATCTGTCTATCTACTGCACACGCAGGGCGTTGTACCTTCGCGTATACCTAACTGCAGGTGTAGAATGACCGGCAGTAAGCTATAAACAATGTAATTATTACCTGCTTGTTACACCGTGCAAATCTGTGGATCAGCATATTACACCAAACAGCCAACGCCCTGCGATCCTTCTCAATGTTCAGGTCATCACTCAAGTCATCGGTGATCCAGTGACCCAGGTATTTACACTGTGTATTATTTATACTGTTGTGTGATTCTATTTAGAGGAGTATTACAGATGGCACGACAGGTACCTGTGGCACGTTGGAGTAACACTTGCCACGAGCTTTAAACACAAGTAACTCGCACTTTTTAGCATTATACCTGAGTCCCTGAGCCACCGCATAACGTTCACAAATTTGCAGAAAGCGCCTGAGAGCACTGATCGACGGACTCCGCAACACCATATCGTCAGCGTAGCTAATATTATTAATACAAACCTCATCAACACCCATCAATTTAGTTACAACGTAGGAATCAATTATTTCTCATGCCCATAAACATACGTAATAAACACAAAGCGGAATGTGTGTAGCAGCGCAACCCACACAACTGCGCGACGCGTCGCGACGCCTCGTAACAATTCATTCCCACAATCCCTTACATCTGAATTCTTAACGAAACAAAAATTGCAAATGTCATACCATATCTCCACCAGACCCATGAATACTAAAGACGCTATTGTGGATCGTTCACGTGCGCGAAATTGAGTCTGCTGCTCGTAACACAAATGATACTGATATATCATGTGACTTCACCAAAAAAATCATTACCGTATGAGACTTCGGGCGTACCTACACCGTGTACGATGCGACAATAAATCATGAAATCTGATTTAAAAGAATGATACACGTCGTCAGAAAACAATTGGAAAAACGTGACCGGAGCGTCGATCCCGCGGCGGGGGCGATCGCAACACGTCGCGCCGCCCAATGCATACTAAGTAATGACGCCAATTTCAATTTTACCTCCCCTTCTCTTCATAACATATTTTAAAGAAAAAATACCCAACTTATTGCGGAGAACTAGAAATTCTACTTATTTCAGAACCCGAAATTTGGACATAAACACCTCTGAATACGAGCACGTAGAACACGGGACGCGAGGCGTCTGGAAGAGACTTGTTATAAATAAGTTATTACCGCCTCCTGTTATCTGGCATGACTGTTGGTTAACCCGTGTCTTGGATCTGCTGCCAACTCAACACGATTTCACCGCCCTCTTACTTTACGTGATCTGCCACAGTTCCGAATACATTCGTATTTACTGTATTAAACTCCAATGAATATCTAATTTCAGTATCATAGCGACTATTCGAATGTACAACACAGATCACTGTGATCGCTAATAACCCTTAATTTAACAATAAAACACAAAGTAGAACTAATAAGCATAAATCGAACTATTCAAATAAAGTAGCTTCAAACCATGACGTTGGCGGTACTTAGTATTCAAACGTATGCAAATTACAGACGTGCTATGCAATAAATGCCGACACACGGATCACAATTCGACAATTGGCATTTATGTCGCAATCGCATTGTATAGCTATGTGGTGGTTACTGGGTGCGCCCCTAATTACAAAATTACTTCTGTATGAACTATTTATTGCAATGTTCCAACGGCTACAATAACCGTCAGGTATAAATTGGCATTTTCATTTTAAATTACGTCACACACGGCTGTTATTACTAATTTGAATTAAATATTTGACAGCCGGGTATAAATCAACATTCTACGAATGTTTCCAGTCAAGTTTGTTTCAAATGGGAATTTAATAACACCTTTTAGTGTCTTCCTTTCAGTTTCCTAGCTCTACGATTGAAATACAGCCAAGTAGCTGAAGGGACTTGGGTTCCGTCATCCATCCTTAGGTATTTATAAAACACAATTTGAAAGTTTCGAAAAAAGTATATCAAAGTGGCAACGTGTCGAAAGAAAGGGTAACACATTGCAAATTGACGCTAATTTTCCCAATCTGCCGCAGTAAACATAGCTTTTTCAATGATTTTAAGATGTGTAATTCAGTCTCTTGATATAAAAGAAGTAGTTCTAGGTATTTAAACTGCAAAAGTAAAGGAGAATTTTTTAACTGTTGGCAAAGCATTTATTTGGGTTTCAGACATCATTTAAAGTTCTGCTTATGTATAAGTTTGAATATGAATACCAAATATTGATATTCAGACTGAGTTGTTTATCATAAATACATTCTCTTAGTTATGTCGTTCGGATATATCAGGCTGCCTCTAAAACAGCTCACACTAGGAGTAAAACAGAGGAAACTGTTCAGTGTGTTCGCAGTGATAGAGCGGATCTTGCAAATCGCGGTGTGGCGTAGGCCGGCCGAATGCTCTGCCTATCTTATAGACTGGCCACACAACCAGCGGGGAAGCTTAACGTTTAATTTTAGTGTCGTTGTCAGTAACATATGTTACTAGCTGTGCCCCGCGACATCGTTCGCGTGGAAGTCGTAAGATACACATACATAATCAGTGTATAACGTTCCCACTGCGGGGACACATGCCTCCTCTCTGAGCGGGCCATCATATACACAATATACTAAAATAACAGCTACATTTTAATAAAACTCCCTCGTCCCCCGATCCGCCGCGTTGCATCGCCCGCCCGCACTATTATTAACGTTGTTTTCGCTTAGCGTTCTTTCTGACTTTTTTTCTTTTTGTTCAGCTTCTAAGGGTCGTAACGTGATGTTAAATAGCCATCAAATTTAAAAAGAATTTTTCAAATCCGACTGGTAGTTCCAGAGTTATTGTTTTTTTTCACAATTACATGGGTTTTAATTTTTTGCGCGGAACCGTAATTACTTTTCTAAAATAAAAGCAGCTTAATTTACTCCTTATAATATCAGCTATCTGCCAGTGAAAGTCCTGTCAAAATCGGTTCAGCCGTTTCGGAGAACAAACAGACAGACAGATAAAAAATTTAAAAATTGTTTTTGTATTATAAGTACCGTATATATAGGTACTTTCATATGCATTTAGTTAAAAAGCTGTTATTTTGACATTACAAACAGGCCCATTAATTGTATTTGTTTGTATAGAAGATATATACAGGGTGTCTGGTTTCGGAATAGTAAAACTTAAAGGGGAGGTAAAGACCATCAAACTGAACAACTTTTTCCCGGTGACCAACATCGTAATCGTGAAAAAAAAATCAGTCATCCCATACAAAACTTCAATACCTACTCGAACAAATGTATGAGACGACTGATATTTTTTTTGCGATTACGATGTGTGTCCCCGGGAGAAAGTTGTTCAGTTTGATGGTCTGTACCTCACCCTTAATTTTCGTCACACTGTGTACAGACACATTGTATAATATATATAGATTTATTGCAAAGGAGACGGAAACGATTACATACAATCTTGGGCCTGAATGTAACGAGATGAAATTGATATGAATTAATAGATTTAAACTTATCAGTCCCTCGTTGAAAATTCTGTTAGTTTTGACAATCTGAGAGCCGAGTTATTAGAGGTTTAGTAAAAGTAAGGCTATGTCACAACCTTTAACTAAAAACTTATTCCTGAAGTGCAAAAGATGTTTTTTAAACACTAATGTTTATTATATTTCATCTAAGGGTCGTCGGCCTATTGCAGTGACTAGTTACTATCCCTCAATTCACAGAGCGATCCATAGTTTCAACAATATCCAATCCATAAGGCGGCAGTAAAATCCAAAATAACAATTCCAAGTCAAACGTGTGAGCGATCTTCGGTGTACAGTGTGAAAGCAAGGGTCGTACAAGGTAGGCAGGGTCAGAATCCGTGAAAAACAACGTAGTGGTCGTTAAAAACGAAATAATCTGAAAAGCAATCAAAACGCATCGGAAAACACGAAACGAGTGAACAAGCAAGAGCAGTTGGCAACTGTCTACTGTCAATGTTGAGCTGACTCACAGCTGTCATGCCAGAGACATAGAGTAAAAATATAAGACTGATTTTAATCGATATGAAATCGATATTCATTATATTGTTTTTTTAGTAATTAATTGATATTTAATTTATTAATATGGCACGTAAGTAAATGCACTATATTGTATATAAGTATATTTAGTGCATTTAATTACTTGAGTTAATTACCTAGTGCGAAGGTTTTCTTTTTGTAATTTTGTTATCGATTACTTATATCTAAATATTTATCTAAATTCTCCGCTTCCAGATTGAGAATTGAGCTGATTTTTGATATTCTAAGATAAAAAAATATGACTAATTTTTTAGATCATATCTCAACTTATTACATTTGGGCCCACCGTTTTCCATCTCCTTTATTCTTCGTAACGAATATCAATAAACGGAGCTTGGACTCAATTTCAGCAGAGTGACATATTCAGTTAGCTCTTCTCTGGTAAAACTCGGACCTTACCGACTAGAATTTCAATAGGCACTTTTATGTAGAATACATTCTTAATTACTTATATTGGATAACCGATTTTTATTTGCACAAGTTCAGATCAGGGTATTTTTCACGAATTTTATTTAAAACTAGCTGTGCCCGCGACTTCATTCGCGTGGATGTCGTAAGATACACAATATATTAAAATAACAGCCACATTTTAATAAAACTCTCTCGTCCGACCCGCCGCGGCGCATCGCCCGCCCACGCTATCACTTCGTTTTCGCTTAGTGTTATTTCTGACTTTTTCTTTTTGCTCGGCTCCTGAGGGTCTTAGCGTGATGTTAAATAGCCTATAACTATCCTCGAGAATTGGGTTACCAAATGCAAAAAGAATTGTTCAAATCCGACTTTTTGTTGATAATTTCATGGGTTTTAAGTTTTTTGCGCGGAACCCTAATTATTTTTCTAAAATAAAAGTAGCCTACGTTACCCGCCGTAATATCAGCTATCTGACAGTAAAATCGGTCCAGCCGTTTCGGAGATTAGCCGGAACAAACAGACAGACAAATATGTTAAAAGTTGCTTTTTTGTTATAAGAACCGTTTAAACTTCCCTATGCATTTAGTAAATATTTGTTATTTTGACATTACAAACAGACACTTCAATTTTATTTATTTGTATAGATGACCTATATCTATTGTATCCGGTATACGATTGTAGCCAGTCTGCAGTGTCCTCGGGGCATTTATCCAGAACGATATTCGCGACCGAGACGTTAAATATAAATACGGCTTAAAGCCGCCTGGTGGGTATTTGGGCGCTGCGGGCTGGCTACGGCGTAGTGGCGTAGCGGCGTAGCACAAGTGCGGCTACAAGTGCTACGACACAAGACCATTTGGATTCTACACATGAAAGCAATCATGTAACATTTGTCCACATTAGACTGCTTACCTTAATCCTCTCCTATTTACTTTAGAATTACCTGTCGAGAAACAGATAGTTCTAAAGTAAATAGGAGGGGATTAAAGTAAGCGTTTGATTATGGATTCATTCGTAGATTTTCAAAAATAAATTTTTTGGTTACGTACCGTAATAGAGTGTCCAGCGAATTTAAAATAGTTACTTTTACATGAGGCTGTTTTTTCACCTACTTATAAAGAGCTAATATAAAAGGAATCAAACAAAAGTAAAGATATCGATCCTCCGTAAAATGAAACCCGCATGCTTACTCAGCTCTCGATTACAATGTTAGTTATTACGGTTATAAAACCTGTCGTTTTACGATTACATCTTAGCTTGCAAAGGAAAAAAACGCGGCATTTTATCAAGATAACATTAAGAAATATAAAAGATTTTATACAGTAATCGTTCAGAAAATAAAGTGACAAGATTACAAAAAGTCAAGTCGGTTATACAAAAAGGTTTTATTCCGATTTATATTGTACTAAATGTAGCCTTAGATCGTAAGAATGTCTAGAGTTTTGTTACTACACTATGTAGAAAAGCTCATTCTCTTACATTCATGGAACACCGACCTTGCCCCTAGTTTCTAGAGATAACAAGTTACAGCTTAATGTCGTACTTATATGCAGGATTACTTACTTTACAGTTTAGGTACTGCTAAAAACACAGACGTAATATTAAAAAATAATCAATAAAACCGATCAATTTAAAATAGGTAAGCAGTCTTGCCTTTCAAAGTGGTAAAGTAGGTACAACTCAAAGTCAAATCGTTTATTTAGGCACATAAAAGGCACTTTTGAGCGTCATATATTAACAAGAAAATAGAATTGATTCTGGTTGCCCCTTCCAAAAGGTAGTTTCGTATGGAGAAGAATGGGCAGGAAACTCCACCGTTACTCTTTTAAAATGTTTTACAATATTTTGTATAGGTACATTAATTATATCATTATATGTGAAGACGATACACCTAGAATAAAATTACTATGCCACAATAGGTAAAAAGTATGAAAAATGAAGCAATGACTGATAAAGTATTTATGTGATAGATACATGGTGCTCACATATTTACAATTATTGTAAAAGTAGACAATTTTACTAAAATCTTAATAAGTAATAAGTCCGTGTGTAAGTTAAAGTATTTACAGAATGTAAAATCAATGTCATAAAAATAATAAATTAAACAATTAAATTAGCTACCAGTTTGATTTTTTCTACAGCTATGTTCCATCCTAAAGTTTCCCGGACAAAACAGCATATCGCAGTTGGAACCAACCAGTTTATACTCATTTTCAAAATGTAGGTATTTTATTAGGTAGGTACTGTAGGTACTTGTTGTACTTTTTGCACTTTACACATTTGTGTAAAATGCAAAAATTTGTACAGTCATTCACTGTGTTCTTTTATATTTTATTTTCTTAATCATTACATTAAGAAGATAAAATATAAAAGAACATAATGAATGACTGCAAGTTTTTGCTTGATTCACTTTTGTACAATATTCCAATAACGGGGTATTAATTCTTCCCAGAAAAACAATAAAACATAATTATCAAGTTACAACTTACCTATAATTCCTAAAGAAAACAAAATAATTAAGAAACCTAAGACGCTTACAAAATTAAACACCTAAGAAATGAAATGGAAACCGTCAAAAAGACAACTTTCGAAACAAGTCCATAATCAGCTTTGGCTCGATTAATACCGCGCTGCCCGAGGCGCAGCAGTCTGTCTGCTTGCTCGATATTGCCAACACAGAACTAAATTATTTCCTCCATTTCTTTAAGATCTCTTTGTTTTAGATACAACGCGGTTTCTTCAGACGTCCCATTTTAAATAATACGCTCAACTAAGTTAGGTTGTTTTATTATTGATAGTTACATTTTTAATTTTAAAGGTTAGGTTATGTTTACGATAGACAACCATGTTCGGTGTAAAGTGGCAGATATACAGAAAAAATGCCTAATCAAAGAAACGTGATATTTTTTTCATACGTTCCTATATTTGTAACAAAACATAACATAACGCCTGTATTCCCCGAAGGGCTAAGCAGAGGCGTACCTATAGTACACCCACATATTGCCAGTTATATTGGTGTTCATTGTTATTTATTTTTAATTGTATCAAATAGGTACCCTACAATGTATTTTAATAAGCAAATGACAATGTTTAAACACTAAACCCAACGTCCACTTTGATCTCGAATTTAAAACACGAAAAAAAGAATCGTCGCCGCGTTTCCATTCAGTCGCAACAACTTTTACTTTGTGTATCTCACCGTTCATCGTAAAATGGGTATCGATTTGCCAGTCGGTAAAGAGTGCCATAAACTCAAATTTAACATACAATAACAGTTGAAAATAGTCGGTCGTGTTCAACGAGTGGTAGTACTGCTTGGTTCCGTGCCAAACTATGCATGCAAGGGTAATGTAATTGTTTGCGCGACGTCTAATGCACTGGTAACGACGGAGGTATCGCGTCTACGTTCCGTTCGAACCAAACGAAAATATTCGCATAAATATTGTTGCCAAATAACATATGGCATTTGTACGAAACTAGCAAAGATCAGTTCTGACTGGTTTTTAACATTTATAAAGTAGCTTGCACAAAAATATTGGTTAATACAAGCTCCAGGCATACCACGAAACAATATCGCAGTGGTAAACAATTAGAGGGACACCGCAAACATTGTCAGACCCACCTAATCCATAACTCATAAAAATGTACGAGCAAATCAAACATTGACCTTTTGTACAAACAAACACAATTGCACCAATATACCTGGGCCGAACACTCGTACCGCGGGGACAGTATAATGTGCACTGTTTCATGTTTATCTATGTAGTGCGCGGTACACGGCGTAACAAGTCATCTTTAATACCAGTGTCTATCTGTTGTGCCATAAAATTAAATAGCTTTCTTAATGAAATTGCTAATATTCGTTGAAGGTTTAAGAAAATACCTAATAAAAACTGCATAAAACCGGAGCATCGCTTCCGAGTTTAATTTATTTAATTTAGATATGTAGGTATTAGTAGGTATGAGCACAGCGCGACTGACAGCGCGGCATTTTCATTAGGTTCGTTGCAGTAAGTAAAAACTTAATAAAGTTTTACTAAAGAATTTCTAATTAGAAATTTTAGCTCTTCACGACATAGCAATATTTCAGGCCCGTGAAGGTATTTCCAATAAAGGACTTTGCCAAGTCATAATTCTTCAAAGTTACGTGTAATGAGATGTGGATATTACGGCATTCTTATGAGATTTAGATGCTCCCACACAAAGAGCCTGCGGGCCAAGAACTTGAACAAGCTTGTAATAAAATACACTGCTTTAAGTCACACACATACGTTCATATACAAAAATGTGTTAAATATAGTCAAAGTTGTACCTAGTTCGAGTGAAAAGAGGTATGGCGCGGCAAATGGCGCATAAATTTTGCTTCAAGAAAAAGCGGAGGGCATTAAGAAAATATAGATTACATGTACAGAACGTAAAAATGGCTTTGCATTGGTTAACGTGGCATACAATTTATGACTGTACATACCTACACAAGAAGAAATCGATTTCAATTGCTAAGAATCACCAAGTAGCTTACTGTACCATGTTTTGGTTTTTTAATTTCCAATTCTATTATTTCCAATAGTTACTTAAATAAAGCAGAAAAGACAAAGTACCTACACAAGCATTCCCGTGGTCTGTCCAACAAAACATTTCGATAGCGGTACCATCAAGGTAAGAGGATCACAGTCGCCGTAATACCCGCTACGTTCACTATAGGACCCTTGAATTTCTTATACACTTCTAGACAATAAGTATTATCACGAAACGGTTCAAATAACTGTTGCAGTCGTATCAATTTATATATGGACTATCGGAGCCGGTAATCCGTGGGGGCTGTAAGACACGATACTGGGAATTGAATTTCAGAAGTGTACGTTTAGAGGCGAAACGTCAATAGGTAAGTAATGTAGCTCTATTGCTGGCTTTGGTGAATTTACATAATATTGTGGCGCATAGTGAGCGATCAAAGCTGCAGAGGACGACGCGGACGGCGTTCAAGTATGCAATCGCCTCACGAAAGTCGACATTTGGAAAGTGGTCACGTAAAATTTTACGTTTGAGCTCGGCATCAGTGTGCGACGCCGCTTCGAACCTAATCCAATCAGAGCTAATGGCGCTGGACACGGGTGTCAATTTCGCACATCGCGCCGCCAACACCACTTCTCCTGTCATATACGCTGCCATCCTAATGTACGTGTATCTGTATTTCATATGCATTTCATGTGCGGAAAACTTTGTTTTATATAAGTATGGTGATAAACAAGTGAAGATAGGCTGTGTCTTGTTCTATTTATGTGGTCTCAGTGAGTTGTACTTGTGGTGTCTCTAAATAAAACAGGGTGAGTGTTTTAATAGTGTGTATTATTTACGGGCCCTAATAACAGGCGCGGGCTGCAGGCGGTGAACTAGCCACCAGGAACTACCTCGGCGCAACACTGCCGCCTGCGAGGTACCCGTCTGGAATATTTAACGGTTATTTACTGACAACTTTACATAAATTAGTCTACAAGTATAGTGGTCCGCGAGAACACTTTCTTCAAGAACTTGTTTTCGGAACTTCTAGCTGCTTAATTAGATAGCGGGCGTTTACGATAAGAATGCATTCGTATTTATCCAAAATAATCCGGGTTTCATTTCATTTTCATTTATTTCCATACCATAATGTGAATAAAAGTGTTACAAATAGGCTTAAAGCTAAGATACAGTTATGGATCCTGTAAGTGCACAGCAACATATGTAAGTCATCATCTGCCTAGCCTTTTCCCAACTATATTGGGGTCGGCTTCCAGTCTAACCGGATGCAGCTGAATACCAGTATTTTACATGGAGCGACTGCCTATCTGACCTCCACAACCCAGTTACTGGGTAATACGATACCCCTTGGTAAGACTGGTTGTCAGACTTTCGGGCTTCTGACGACCCGTAACGACTGTCAAAGATCCACGAATGACAGCCGGGACCAACGGCTTAACGTGCTTTCCGAGGTACGGAGGAGTCTCGGTATGTAAAGATGGTCACCCATCCACGGACCAACCCCGGCAAGCGTAGCTCAACCTGATGGATTGACCCATGCGGCTGATATTACTTAGCCACGAGCTCCTCATACGTAAGTAACAAGGATAAATAATTAAAATAAAATTAAACATTAAAATTAAATAATTATATTGGTTTGTGATGCGACTGTCTAAATTAACTAACCTAAACCATACTACTATAAAGTTTAATTAAAATAAATTTCTGGTGCTCATTCGTTTGTTATTTTAATCTATTATTTCTGGAAACACATAAGTATGTATACATCAACGCAGGTAGCTTGAATTAAGGTTCATTTCCAGAAACATTCCAGTGAACTTATTTGAAACTTCGCTGAAACGTTCTAAATAATATCCAACAAACCCACGAGAAAATTATCTATATCAAAAATCTGGCAAAATGAGCAACGAAACGGAAGCAAGTGGCAGTTAAACGATTTGTCGGCGTATTAATAAAACGATTAAAGGAAGCTCTCGGTGGTAATCTGAGAGCGACGCGCCGCGCGGCAGATGGCCACAATTCCCAAACTTTGATGACGACGCCCGGCATCCGCAGATAGAACCAACGATTTGTAGACTTTTGTGGCCGACTACTTGGGTACATTTAAAAGGAACAAGTTACGAGGACGCCTTTTAATTTTCGTTATTCAAACTTAAACCGCCACTCACCAACTAAAGGCACACCTGCCATAATAAAGCTACCGTTTCTAATTTGTCTCCAGGCGGCACCTAATGATAGGCTGATGTTCGGCGACGTCAATCGGTGTCCGTCGTTTGATGACTCGTCAAAATTGTTTCCTGTGTTGTTAAGTGCAGGAAATTGTGACTCCTCCATCGGCACACCTACCGAACGCTAACTGCTTTTACTCTTCCCTACACGGGCTATAATCAACTCTGTGAATGTATATATTATCGAGGGGAGCCAACCTAAATGTACACGATACAAATATAACTTTCCAAACAAAATATTAATGAATATTTATAATCTTCATCCGCCTCCCAATAGAAGATTCCAAAATCCCTTAATAAAACGTGACCGCTTCATTTTTATCTTAACATGTAAAACTGTCCCTTCAGTATGTGGAAGGATAAATCCACGCCAAAACGGTAAATGGTGCTTGAGGCAATATCTCGGCAACAGCAGCTGTGAAGTAATGGCGCCGACACTTTACGCGATGCGATTACGACCACCTAAACATTCATTACAAGTAATGTCCGTCATTTATCTGCCCTAATCACTGTGTGAGCGCTCGCCCCGTGCCTGTACCCATGCGATTATTTTTAAAATACCTAGCATAAACAAACTAACTAAATGCCAACTCACCCCCCTTTATACTAAGCAAGGATAATAATGAACGCGAATAAAAACTAATACATTTGCAAAGGCCGGGCGGTGTGTTGAACCGCGCGGAGGGCTGCGAGCCTAGCAGGTGAACACCGCTAAATGTTTCACGGTTTAATCAAGCCCCTGCTATCAGGCAAGACAAATAGTTAGCTCATCTGCATCTATACGAGTTGGAGCCGCCGCAACCAACAAAGCATCGATATTTTACTTTTACTTCCTTACGAGGATAACAAATGTATCGACTCGTAGCTTTCACGTAATCAGTTCATTAGGAGGCAATAAATTAAATAAAGTTCTTTGTAAAAATCATAAGTATCGAAAGCGGCTTTAAGCAAAGCAGAGGTCGGTCGGCTAGTGCTCAATCGCGCTAATGGCAAGAACCGCAAGCGCAGTCCCCGGGGACATACTAACTAAATATGTAATGGTTATTCGAAGCGGTCTCGCTACACTTAGGCCCCACTTCAAGTTGACCAGATAAAGTTACGTGCATGCTTCAAATACAATTCACATTCAGTTTGCTTGCTATTTCATTTCTTATTCATGATTCCTAAATTAGCGCAGGAACAGAAAAAGTCCTTTGTCGTCTGTGTGTCTCGTCAATACAGCCCCACAGAGCGTAACTAATCTGAAGGCGCCGCCCACAAGTTCAAAAGAATTTCGAGAAAGTGCGAGTGCAGTAAAACAACTTTTGAGCCTTATTTTCTCGTTCCGAAATTGCAGTGGGTTTAAGCGAGATTTCATTTGTATGGAAGCCGGTATAATCTTGAATAATACCGCAGTAGCGGCGCGGGCCTTCAAAGACGCCACTCGTCCGCGCGCCGGTTGCCGCCTGTAATGAGTTTTTTTAAATGCGCAACACATTCATGCACCATGTCGAGTTTCACTGGATTTAACGTAGTGCAAGTGCAGTTTACACAGCCGTATGATTTTAGAATAAAGTCCTGATAAGTCCCGGCGGCATTCACTCTAGTTTTATAATAATTAAGTCTTATTTTATTAATAACGTTTATCTTTCAGAAATGAACCATAACAGTCATCCGCTCGTCTGGTGTGCGGAATGAAATCCAGCTGAAGCCATCTTGATTACTGCGACCCGGGCGCCGCTCGACGGTTCAGAATTGGACGGATTATGAGGAATTTAAAGGGCGATGACAATTTGAATATGAACAAGAAAAGTATCCTCTAAAATTAGATTAATTTTCCCTTTTTGTGACGCAAAGGTCTTGCATTCACAACTAAAAAGACACTTTAAAGCGTCTACCATATTTGCCCACAGAAAGCAGACTGATTAGAATTTCTTTGTTGTGTTGACGAATGACAATAAAATAAATTACTTTCATGTGGACCTTCATAATGCTTCGTCATTTCTTAACCCAAGTTATTCAGCATTTTACCATAAATGAACAAAGAAGTTTCCACATCACAATCGGAACGATGCGTCCTTTCACCGAACAATGAAGACACGTGGGTGCAAAAATGTCTCATACGTTTGACAAAAATCGTAGGGTTCAAGTATAATTGAGGTAAGAAGAGCGTAAGGGGTCCGAGGTCGTGGCGGCGCGCGTCGTGTGACAGTCTGAGCGAGCGGAAGGAAAGCGCTGCTAATTACTGGCGTCGCGTCGCCCGGAGCACGCCAGAGCTCGCATCCTCTTGCGAGGGAGACACGCTGAAAGCAGAGGAAGTCTACTTACTACACGCCACTCATAACGCACCGCATATACATTGTATTCTCTATAATTATCGCTAAAACTGATTCCGTACCACACAAAAATGTCCACAGAACATTTTTCTACGCAACATGGGTAAGACGTGAATCAACCCCAGTCCCACTGCATTACATCGTGGAAAGACGTACGTGATTCCAGCTATCCTAAATTGATGTTAAATCGCTTTTTGTTTGCGCATTCAATCCCAGAGCAATTTCTCAGTTAGGGAAACAATCTAATACAGTCGCTGTCTTTTATGTTCCAGGGGAAATAATTTAAAAATCATTTGCTCTTTACGATTTGTATATGTTTTAAACGTATGCTTCAGTATTGGTTGTTGTCTGTGGCTTTGCTCACTTTCAATGTTATGTTAGTTTTAAAACAAACCAGGTTGCAACATTACATGCAGGTATGAATTAAAAGTAATTTCTTCACCGCCATTAATTTTGATTTCGTAGGTAAGTGCTACGAATGTCTGCGGAACTGGCTACGTACGCTACATAGGCTCCCAAATAGTGTGCCTTGATAGAGCCTACGTAGGCAAGACGCGGGTGCGAGGCGCAAGGCGCAAGGCGCGAGGCGCGAGGCGCGAGGGAAGCCATTCATAATATTGTAATAACGGCTTCCAGCAGCAGTTATTCCGTGCTTAAACGTTTTACTGCGGTCATTATCTACCCGCTGAAAGGATATGCAGGCGATAAATTGTAGAGTGTTACCTACACGTACACGCGTATCACGGTTACTTACTATCTTCAATCTAATCGCCATCGCACATTCAGAAGGAAACGTTTAATGGTGTAATTGACAATTCTTAGATACGAATCTTGAAATATAGACGATTTTAAGCGCACAAGCATTTTATGTTGTTGATGTTTTTAACCCTAGACTGCAAACAAATGTATAGTATATACTAAACTATATATCTATACAAAGTCTATACATATGTATATAATTACTTGCCCTGACTGGCTGATTCATCAACGCAGTTTAGGCTAAACTGCTGAGGCTACAAACTTGTTTTGGCAGTTGATGCCTTTTATGTCGTAAGCATCCACTAAGGAAGGATTATTGGAAATTCGACCTTTAATGGGGTGAAAAGGCGGGACTTTGTTTATACGGAAAATCTTATTCCTTGAGTTAATAAACTTGAAACTTTGGCACGAATACTTATCTTAGTTTGTTTGGCACGAATACTTACATTGGTTTGTCATTTTTTGTTTTTCTAAATTCCTAAAGGGGGATTGGGGAGTGTCAAAGTTTGTATGGAAGAATTTTAATGCGCGGTCTGATTAACTCGAAACTCAGTATTAATACTTAAAGACCGAAAATAAAGAATAAGGGGTATGAGGGTTTTTGAAAATCTACCCCTAACGGTACTAAAGTACGAAATCCACGCAGACGAAGTTGCGCGGGAAGTGCTAGTGTAGTATAGTGATATGTATAGTATAGTAGCCTACATTATATCCAATTTCTTTATCACAATAAATCAATCAGTATCACAACACAGATACTCCAATTGCCAACGTATTTTTAAATCGTATCATATTTCCCGTATCTTTGTACTAAAATAGATATCTCAATGGCACATAAAGGGAACGCGCCTTTCCTTTCGCAATAAAGAGAGCATTTAATCGAAGCTTATCTGGCCGGAAGCATTCATTAGATGATTGCACCATTACTAGTGGACTCTTTCCGACTGACTCCGCCTTACGACTTTTATTTATTTAGGAGATATGAAAATTACTCTAATACTCTGGTAGATGTATGTATATTGTGGTACTAAACTACCTATGGGGACGAGCAGAATTTGTAGGCTTTTTGCTACGAATCTGACAGTTTTGATAAACAAGTTTGCTAATAAATAAAATCCCAACCTTGGAATGTGTCAGAATTGGTATGACGCAGTTTGAGGGACTTGTATTCGACCTCCGCAACCCAGTAGCAACTGACTGCGTTAACTTTTGATTTCAGAGTTTTGAGGTTAAGCCGGCAGCCGGTGTACATTTTTCAGCTTAATGGCTGTCTGTGTCGTTAAAGTCTACATCTAAAGGCCTAGCCCAGGTAAATGTGTATAATAGGTTAACAGGAGTAACTTAAATTATTTAGCGAAACACCGCAGAAGTGATGGGTATCGATATCTAAACATCATAAAACAAAAAAATGGCACGTGCAGCACCGTACATGTGTGAAACTTCTTAAATAATAAAGAATAAGAGGGATTTTGGGTGAGATACAGAGAGAGAGAAAGTTATATCTTTCTTCTCTCTCATGTAACGAAATGTGCCTAAACGTGACGCGTCCTTGAAATTACACTCTCAATTCTTGCCTGATTATCGAATCGCCGCTTAAGAAGTTTAGCTTCAATAAAATAAATGCTTCGATGATTTGCTTTTTGGGGCCAACGAACATTGGTGGTGTAGTTACCACTAGTGCTAGCTAATTTAATTTGCCCTTGTATAGTAAAAATATTTTCATTACAAACAATAAAGAAACTATCAACTTATCAAATTATAGTAAGAAGCTAATGAAGCGGAAATATTACTAAAGAGGTTTTCTTACTCCCCGCACCGGTATCGGACCTAAATCAACACGGCGGAGCACCCGTGTAGATATTCTTGTAAATAGATGGTGAACAAATATAAGAGGCTGTGGAGACGGTGGGGGCCGAATCCGGGACCCCATTGTATGCGGACTCGGAAAATATTGTTCTACATACCCCATCAATGTCTCGGTGTTTTTATTACAACTAATAACTGTCCTTATTATTGAACTCTGATAGATGATTCAGGAAGATGGTATATTTGTAAATTGGCTTCGTGCACACTACTTTATACAAACTTTGAGAGTATATTGTTTAAGAAATATTAATATATTTTAAGACGCCTAGGTGTCCTTTTGTTTTTGTATGTATTTGTATAGTCAGTTAGTTATTGATTTTAGTACCTACTTAAATGTTAGTTCTATATTCATTTTACGTCGAATAAAATAATGCATAAATTTTCAAATTAGGAATCGCGACCGTGCACCGTAATTGCGTAACACACTTTCAATCACAATCCGAGGGCTTTGAAGGATATTGCTAATCCATTGCTTCATACATAGGTTTGAAAAATTCGTTTGCTCAACAACGTAAATAACGCAATGAACGTGGGTGAACTGTCAAAATGAAACCCATTGCGATCAATTGTCATTTTATATGTGTTCCGCAATTATCCCGCTGAACACGCGTTGGGCCCTCCATCGTTTCGTCATCAAAATTTTCCTTAAAATAAAAGAATGTAATATTTACTTTTGTTTAGGACTAATTCAATTTTTATCATCACGGCAACGGTACTTATTACTTATTTGCCATTAATGTTTACCACAGGATTAAATAAAAGGAAGTGCACTATTTGCGCGTCTTCTATTATAATACCTCTCTCTACGGGAGAATAGAATACTGTATATAATTAGGTATTCTGCAAAAAAATCAATAACCCCGGCAAAAATAGCATCAACGTAAAATCGCAGCAATATGAGGTAAGCAGTTCAAAAGTGGTGCATAGCAGAGCGAGCAGAGCGGAGCGGCCACCGCGCGCCGGCAGGTGGCTTAAATTACCGCATTTGTTACACGTTTACACGAAACTGTATCAATATTTCATGCGGATTTACACGAGCTATCGCGATGCTTTGCATTTTGCTATCCTTAAAATATCTACGCAGCTTTTGATTGCAAAGTGAGCAATAAACACCCTCCGCTTTAATTTATCGCAGTCGGAACTTCACGATTTGCCAACTAGAAGTAATACGCTCTTATAGTCAACTATTATTTCAATAAGACAGCGCGCTGAATCCCTACAATGACAACTCACTCAAATGTAAACGCGAACTATTTCCATAAGAAAGGCATTGCAAAAGTTTTTCAATTTTCAAGTGACGCAGGTATGATGGAGAACTTTGGCTTCGGACGCAACGCCGCCGAACCGCCGCCGCACCGCAACCGCACCGCCACCGTGCCGCCGCCGTTCCCTCCCAACTGAAAGGTGATATTGTTTTACATGAAAGTCACTCAAGTTGTATGAAATTCTTAATACTTTAGAATGAGCAATAAAATTATAACTTGCATTAAACTCCTTGCCTTTTTATACAAGGATAGGAGAATATCAAATTGCTTGTGAAAGTGCTTAAAACTGACCTTTGAACTGAACTTTATTAGGCTAGGACTACCTAGTACCTTAAATATTTCTACCCACATCTATAACGTTTTAACAATTGCAAGCCGCTTCATGACGAGGAAATAATAAGCCCCCCAACATCGATAAGTAATAAAGAACTAGACATACAATCCCATGCAAAAGTTCTCTTAAAACTGTCGCCAATTGTGTTTACATAGTTCTAGTTAAAATAAATATACCTACATTAATCGAAATTCAACCTTAAATGCAATGCTTAAAGTTGTATTTACAAAACTTTCAAATTTTCTTACGTTTTTTTTGCAATTTGCAAGTCAGTATTAATTTTTCAAGTTGTATGTTGGTCGAAATATGATTCGCGACCGTAAATAGTATGTATTTACAGAATTATAATAATTAAAGTCATCAATACAACTCTTTAAGACCAGCTAAGTCTAATGAATGACTATTTCATGAAATCTTGACAATTAGGATTATAGTTGTATGACTGATTTTAATGATTATGATTCTGTAACTGCATACTTGTTACGATCGCGAATGATACTTTAATCAACATACAACTTAATGCTGACTTGCAAATTGCAAAAAACATAAAAAAGTTTGAATTTCGCGGGCTACCTGGCGCTTCCCCCTTAAGTGGGCATGCGATATTAATATAACTAAACAGAATACTCCTGCTGTTTATTTACCTACGACTTAATTTTAAAAAATGTTCTTACGATGATTTCTTGACAAAATATCAGTATTTACAATATAGTGATAACAATTATATATCATGATAATATTAATATTTACCGAAAATATGAAACTCCATCCTTTTTAGCGCCCTAGGTATGTGTCTGTTTTTATACGATCACTGAGACATGTTTACCGATGGAGCTTTTGAATGCTACTAGATTAAAAACGCACCCAAATGTTCAAGCGGGCGCTCATTCGGTGAGGATATTTTTGCCGCAGATTGTGTATCTATTTCTTTATTAGTGATCGATCAGATCGATGCCTCGTAACAAGTTACCATTTCTTACAGTGACTAGCTTTTGTTAGAGTGTTGGCAAAGCCACAGAGGTTTTCCTATTTGATGCCCAGAATACTACAAAACAATTTAAACATTTAATCCATTTAGTTATCATGCTTCTTCAAATCAACAGAAAATAAAACACCAAAGATTTAAGCTCAAAATAAGGTAGAATTACACGACGGTCCGTCTTTTAAATATTTTTTCTTCGTTCTAACAATGTCGTGGAGCGCACTTTTATTTAAATTGATAATAGCTTGTAGGTCCGGGGCCGGGGTCCGGGGAGCGGCGACATTATGCAGCATCACGCGGGGATCACGGGGATTGTTTCCTAAAACAGGATCGAGTGGGAGCGGGTACTGAATTAAGCGGGACTGAAACAAATCGTACTTGCTCTCTCTTTTTGAAACATCTCATTCACAAAAATAAAAAATAGGACAGTTTTTTTATATCATCCACCGTTATTGTCTATAAATCTATGGTTTTCTATGTTTAAAACTCAACCATAACACAAGGACCCTCGACGCAACATCCGGTACGTATTCTTTATCAAAAAACAATCTGAAGACTTTACTAACATTGCCCTTTTCTCTTATACGTATCTAAAAATGCCGGCGTGGGTGTCCCTCGGGGCTGACATTTATCAGCTCAATAAAACTTCCATGAAAACATTCAGTGACATCCAATATGATTTCATCGCTGTTTCCAAAAATCCCAAAAAAAGGACATGAAATATTCCGGATTATTATTCGCTCGCTACTTTGTTATGGACACGTAAACTTTTATGTTGAACCTAAGCAGTATTTGAATTCTCTTTTATATTGGAAGGCAGACAGTGGTGTGTGACGGTCGTGATCGTAAAAAATAAATATACCTACATAAAATGTTGACTATCAAAATGTGTTTACGAATTCTTTATTCCAAATGTTTGCTTTGACCAGATCTAGTAATAAAGAAAAAATATCATACACCTCTCAGAAATACCGACTGTCCGACTGTATTGTGTATTTTGGGAAGGAATTAATAATTCACACAATAGCTACACATACGGTCCAAACGCAAACCGATGAATCCTGCTGTGTTCCAAAATTCAATAGTCATATCTCAAGAACGTTAGACCGGCGGCGCGGTACGAGGAAGGTATCACGGAGGTAATTACTGTTGTCAGGGTCGTGTTCGCTTTAATTATTTACAAGTTTATATGAACGTGTCAGTTAATGACACGTTAACGTTAACTAGACTTGGTAATAGAGAGGAGCCCAGCTGTATCCAGAGCGTTGTCGAGTTATGTCCCGCGCGAGACAGGCGCCCGATTAAAAATGCAACACTTCAAAACGAGCTGGATTCGGCAGCGCCGTCGCTCGCGCAGCCAGTGTTGTTATGACGCTGGAGCAGACAGCTCGCTCACACACTCGCCATACGTATAGTAGTACTTGATGCAGTTGTTGTGGGCATGTGACGGCTCCAAATGTACAGTTATATTATTCCTTCCGAAGTAAGTCAAATCTGAAAAGTGCATTAAAATACAGTGTTAATAAGTGCAGAAGCTAAAACTTTTCTCCTAAAATGTGACACAAAAGCCAATTTGCTTAGTTTACAAATCCAAGCGTTGACGTGGGATAAAGCGCGCCATTTATTTTTAAACCATTCGGCATCAGATCGATCGCCGAGCTGGTACCTACTGACATTCATGAAACAGAACGCGGCCAGCGAGAGACAGGAACGCTGCAAACGTTGGTATTTTATTTACGTGGAGAGCACAGCGATACCCGTTCCGCTTCTATTTTCGCACTATATCGTTTATTATGAGGGCCGACGGCGACGGCGGCACGGCGGCATGGGCGCACTGAGGTTGAGCCGGGCGCGAGTCGAGCGCAGGCCACTCCACTGCCTGATATTATATTCTGGAGCACGCCGCCTCACCTCGCTTCGCGCCAGATATTTCGAGTGTTGCTTCCACCACCTATGAACTTACCTAGTCTCAGTCACAGCACACGCCCGGTGCAGCCGGCCGCATCGCTCAATTAATATAACCGATACTGTTTGCTTCAGAGACGATATCCGGAAACATAGCAGTTTAGCATTTAAAGTTATATTTGGGAAGTTGTGGTCTTGATGACCCTATAGTAAATGAAATAGTGAAAAGTTGAAGTTAAAATAAAGTTCATTAGCTGTGTGCTTCATGTGTTTAATTAAGTGCGTAAAACATAGCTATCATACAATTTGCATACTCGATGCCCGGCGTTAACCACAGCGGTCGACGAGACACCGGTATGTCTGACTACGTTGAACGGGCTATTATATTAATTTTACACAATCCCAACTAACCAGTAATTAAACGAATTTGTGTAAAAATCCTGTATTTGGTTAAGTACTATGATTTACTACATGTTTGTGTCTTTCATTTTTGCATTAGCATCGAGTAGAGAGCATACTCGATAAATAAACAACTCTTGTTGACTACTTCATCGTCATTCATCAACTGTTTTTTGGTAATGTTCCCTATCTAACCTATGGACTTATGTTTTAGGTATGTTCATTATTTATATCTAATTTAAAGATGGTAGAACAAAACCATCAAAATCTGCCTAGGCTTTTCCCAACTACATATATTGAGGTCGGCTTCCAGTCTAACCGGATGCAGCTGAATACCAGTATTTTATAAGAAGCGACTGCCTATCTGACCTCCACAAACCAGTTACATTTTATGATAGAACAAGATCAATGTCCGTAATATCAATGTGCGGTAAAACTCAAATATAAAGGAATGTTCATTCTCGGCTAGAGTGGCCTATTGTACTGTGAAAGGCTTCCTCTACAAAGCCTGCTCTACTGACGCTGACATAGATGCAATAACATACTATATTAACCACAGCCCATAAGAGATTCTAACCATGATATACCTTAGTACTTGTTTATATGTACTACAAACACCTGAATCTGCACTTCTCCAAATATTCAATTATTTTATAAACACTATAAGTGGTTTGCTATGCATATGCATTGTAACCCACTTGAGACCGCAGCATAGCATAGCATAGGTAGCATATATGTATATACTACCACTACTCTTCACGTGGGTATCGAGAAAGGCTTCTGTCTATGTCAAAGACAACCAAACGCTTTTTGTGTGATTTTACTCACTGCGATCTCCAACCAATTTGCTAAGTCTGATGATTAGTATATCCGATAATAATATATTTTATTGAAATCTTAAAGTTCCTATGCACTTTAATAACACTAGTCAACTAATAAATTACTTGGATATTTACAAAATGAATCAATTAGTGTTACACTCTTGTGCTTAATTAATTAAATTAAAATCTATCAAAGGCATTCCGCTATAAACTTATGCAAAGGAACCGGGAGATACTCTTTTATAAATAATAAGCGCAAGTAATAAGCGCAGCAGTTTATTGTAGCCTTGCGCTACAATAGAAATTGGAAATGCAATGTTATTGCTCAGTCGTCCAAAATGTACGTTTGAAAGAAGAGTGCCTTTCTTAGTTTTGGTCAATCATAATTATTCGCTGAACGCATTTGTTAGTTCACTTTAAACTAAAAATGTAAATAGGTCAGACAGGCCGAGCTTCCACACATAATCAATTCATCTACCCATTTGTATGAATTCATTGTTTCCGTATTTGGGATTAAAATAGCAAATTGGTACTCAGATCCAATTGAAAGTGCGAATCGATACTTTACAGTTTTGAAACAGACAACCATTTGTGTAGTCAATGCATAATGTTTTTAGATCAGTGATGATTGTATCTGTATTATAATTATCCTTATAATATTATAAATCCGAAAGTGAGTTTGTTTGTTTATTACGCTGTCACGCTAAAACGGCTGAACGGATTTGGCACATGAGTAGACCATGACCTAGGTTAGAACATAGGATATCTTTTATCTCGGTAGTACGTTCCTGTGGGCAAAAGCTAGTAGTCTATATATCAGAGCCACACAGTAATGCTTACAGCTGAACACAAATCTTCTAACAGATGAACAATGAAGAACACACTTGCTGTTGTTTTTGGCATAAAATTTGCTGGTTGTCCAACAATGCTCGTCAAATAATATACAAAAGCATTTTTTTTATGAAGTAGCATTCTAATTGTTTTCAATATCATCATTAGATAGTTATTTCTTGTTAACCTTGACTCACAAAAATGTTTGATAAAGACAAAAAAATACAGATTGTTAATAATGCGTATGCTTTTAATATGGCTTCAATCGTTTCATAAAATTATAGAAATAAGTCCTAAAGGTTTTATAATTCCTACAATCGGTACCTGCATAGTATAAAACACATGCGAATTACGCGTCTGTCGGTGCAACTGCTTAGATCTTCTGTACTACACAATTGATTTTATATGGTTTTCATCATCAGTTAGAGCATTTATTACTGAAGATTTATGTCTTATATTTAACATAGATATAAAACAGAAATCTATTGTTTTGTTTGTAAATATTTTGACATGACGCCATTGCACCCGCGCGAGGCAGGGGCGGGTCGCTATAGTATTCTATAAACAATAGATGTTAGTTGAACTGAAATCTGCATTTAGCTTCATAATGGCCACTGAACTAAATTCCTTCGTATTGACTACATGGCTAGACAGGTGACCTCGAGCAGTTCAGGCATAGCTAATAAATATTATATCGCACACAGAATCCATTGGTTGCAAGTGGACCGAAACCGTTCTTTGGAAAGACTCCGAGCTAATATTATTAAACTCAATTCGAAAACTAAATCTTTTTAGTTTATTATCGACTTAAAGTATATTTGAGATATGACTGTAAATCATTTAGACTATGTATTTAGGTCAGCTTGCGTAAACGGACGAGTTTTATACACTGTGTATACTTTGAAATATCTTTATGAGTAATTGATCTTGATCTTGGCTATGAATAGAACGCCCGTCACGTATATAACAAATTACCAGACGCCTTTAAAGATTTACCTTTGACCATGTTTAAAAGAAAAGTAACGCAGTGGTTAGGGGAGAAATGCTATTACAGTCTTAACGAATACATGTCAGATCGCGGAGAAGGAAACTGAAATCTCTGATCTGGTTAAATACCTTATAATAATTGATTAATGTTCTTTGACTCAATCGTCACTTTGACATAATAATAGTTATGACATTATCAATTACAATTTACAATTAAATTGATATTCTTAAGTTGACATTATAATAAAATTATAATAATCACCTGAACTGACATAGGTATAACCTTGATATCAATTAATTAATTAAAGTTTGTTCCAAAAACCCTAATGCATGAGTTCTTATCTGTTGTTGTCTTTTTTTTAATTTAATTAAAATAATATAATTGTATAGGTTACAATTAAATATTTGCGCACCATAATTATTGTAATAGTAGAATGTAAAGGGGTCAGTACAGTTTTAAGATCATACTCTGTAATCCTACATTCTGGCAAATAAATTAATTTGAATTTGAATCACATCCGCTGGTTCTATAATGTAGCTATAAAAAAAACCGGCAAAGTTAGCGACCACGCATAGTGAAAAATAAGTTTGTATTTCGTACTGTTTCTGAAATACAAACTTTTTTTCGAAAAAACTATGGAAACCAAAGTTATTACTGCGGTTGTAACCGATAGTAGGTATCCCATAACTCAATAACTATAAATTGATTTAAATTAAAAAGTCACTTAGAAACGTCATAATCTTTACAATTATCGGATCCAACGATATGCGTGTGGAATATCATTGGATCCCATATTAAAGAGCTCATGTGCATTGTTTTTTTTTTCATCTGTCGGTTACAAGTACGTATGAGGAGAGCCACCCGTAATTGTTTTGATACTTCGCCATTGTTTAGAATACACCTTTCCAATTTTCATCGATATAGTGCAAATAGTCTCCGAATAAAATGGCTGTGTACCATCTGGACAGACTGATAAACGAACAGACGGAGATGGTGAAATTATAAGGGTTCCGTTTTTGTCATTTGGCTACGGAACCCTAAAAAAGCTTGTAATCATAACGAATCGAGCTTAAATAAACTAACATTAACAAATCGCTGATAATTAAAAAAACAGGCAGTGATAAATCTTGTCTAGAAACGCATCGTTTTGAACAAAATGGAAAATTCAATGGTTAAAAATGCATGAACTGGAAAACAATATAAAATAAGGTGTCAACTGTTGTGTCTTTAATTTTCATGGCAGACGGAAATCATCATCATCTGCCTAGCCTTTTCCCAACTATGTTGGGGTCGGCTTCCAGTCTAACCGGATGCAGCTGAATACCAGTATTTTACATGGAGCGACTGCCTATCTGACCTCCACAACCCAGTTACTGGGTAATACGATACCCCTTGGTAAGACTGGTTGTCAGACTTTCGGGCTTCTGACGACCCGTAACGACTGTCAAAGATACACGAATGACAGCCGGGACCAACGGCTTAACGTGCTTTCCGAGGCACGAAGGGGTCTTGATATGTAAAGATGGTCACCCATCCACGGACCAACCGCGGCAAGCGTAGCTTAACCTGACCGATCGACCTGTGCGGCTGTTATTTCTTAGCCACAAGCCCCTCATGGCAGACGGAAATAATTTCTGTAATTATTTGTCCATCATTCACGTTGCAAATAAAATAAATAGATACTGCATGTATTAATTTATGACGTTAATTATAATTTATGCATTATTATAAGACACGCATTAAATGAAATTATTTAACGTGTGCTGGTTTCAACCTGGAGAGCAGTGGTGGCCCAGTAGTAACGGCCCCGGCTTACGAGTTTTAGGTCGTGGGTGACCCAGGCAGGCGCTTTTCTTTGTGTAAATAATTTCATTACCTACCACTGCTCTCAAAATGGTGACCGAAAACATCGTGAGGAAACCGGCATGTCCTAGAACCAAAAATTCGAAGACATGTGACATCTACCAAGCCGCACTGGGCCCGCGTGGTGGATTACGGCGCACTCCCTCTCGAAGAGAGAAGGCCTGTGTCCCAGCAGTGGGAACATTATAGGCTGTTTATGTTATGTTTTATGGTTTCAAAAAAAACTTGGTTTTTGGTGGTCCTGGATTCGATTCCCAGGTCGGGCAAAGTGTTATTGGGTTTTTCTATTTGGAATTTCTAAGTAGCAGCCCGGAGTCTGGATTTGTGCCCGGTAGATGGCAATAGGCTCGCCCCCTATTACATGGGACTTAAACATAACTGGCGAAATGTGGGTGTACCATAGGTACACCTCTGCCTAACCCTTCGGGGAAACAAGGCGTGATGTTATGTTATGTTTATGGTTTCAACCACAAGACGAGTTTTAACATTTGCATAATTCTTGTCGATGCGCCCTTCAACCTAAGAACAACAGCAACTAAACAAAAGTAGTTTTAGTTTTATAAAAACTCACACAATTACTGACAAGATCCAGATAATTCTACATTATGAGTAAAATACAGGTCCTTAGATTAAAATGAGACTTAATAAGATCAACATTTCATTTACCTTACTTTGTATCACAATGTGTGAAACGACTTTAATATAACCAGAGAGCATGGAACTCAACAAAAATAAACAATACCTACCCGTCTGAAACTTTAATTGACTTCATACTGTTGCACTCTATTACATGCTACATGTGAATTAAATGTCTTGTTATTGTTGTATTGGTGTTTCTGTTGTCTGTATGTCAACCGTCATGCCATCTACGTTTATCTTCTATCCCAGGTATATTATTCCTCACTTTGGTATAGGTACATGCAATAGATAAGGCATTAGTTAAATCCTTCTTTTGGAGGTCTAACAGTAAGAGTCTGTTAATGTACATCTCATTAAATTAAATCAATTATATATGGATCAAGCATCCACGGAACAAAATGGAGGCACATATTTTTTTTAATTATGACATTCTGCTCATACGTATACATCTCTTACAGCACTACTTCCAAGCCAGTAAAGTAAATTAACAGAGTAGATTTCTGTGAATAGTTAATAACAACATTCGGCCTACTTAATAGATGTTTTTCGAAAAGCTCCAGTGTTATATTCATTAGTGGGTGCTCGCTGTGCCCCGTTCATTAGTACTGTGCGCTTTATCTGCAACTTTTGTCTCGCTTCTACCTTGTTTTTCATTCAATTACAAGCCAAGTAATTGAAAAATCAAGCCGAAGAGAATGTATTGCAAATGGGATGTGCAACAATGTTCACCGATGTATATGATACATACAACGTAACGTTAGCAGTATACAGTACTGTTGTTATATCATACATATACATATATAACGTCATAACGTCTGCATCTTGAGATTAGTGTGAGTTAATTGTCTGTTTATTATTGATGGGACCTTATTTGGTGACTGTCATTAATCTTAATAACTTAATTAAGTCGGTTAACAGAAACAGAGACCAAAATAATGACTTCGGGAATAATAAATTACCTGGAAGGCGTTATACAAAGTTTAAAATGTGTGTTTATACGTAAATGTGCAAGTCCAGCATTCGTGAAACAAAAGCGGGGTGCAGCTGGCGGCCCCAGACCCCAGGGCACAACACTTGCATAAGTCCTACACCTGACGTATCGATCTTACATGTCTCGTGGTGTTGTTCGTAGTACTAAAACGGCTATAAAATATATTTATATATTTACTGCAATAACTACACGACATTTTAGAGTTATCGAGGGCCCTGAAAAGTACTAAACCTTTTATGACACTATAGAAACTATCCCGAGTCCGTTTTGTTTCTTTTTCTTTTTGACTCATTTATTTTTGGCAACAGATAATTCTTGTCGCAATTTGAGTTTTACGATATAACTTGAATACCTGCTCTCTCTTCCTATTAATTAATTCCCTACGTCCTATGTTACAGGTTTTCAGCAAATCAACTAATAAAATAGGCAGAGGTTATAAAACATGAGCGTGGAAGACAGAAGCACGAACGCCATCCGCGGGTGGGGTTGCACACCTACTGGTGAGCCACCACCAACCGCCGCGACATCCGAGGACACCTCTAGGAAAGGATGCCTACCCACAGCATTCACCAGAGGCTGGAGGAGAACGACTCTGTACTGCATACTAGTGTTCTTGATGATACTCGTGTTTCTAAATATTGGACTCACGTTGTGGATCGTCAGCGCTTTGAAGCTGAGTATGGTAAGACTAGAAAGCTTTTTCTTAAGGCGACGATAACTGACTTTTAATGATTTTAAACTGAATATCACATCTAAACGGGTTGTGTTAATGATTTAGAGAAAATATATGTTAAATTAGAGCATTTTTTTAATAACTTAATATGTGAATATTTTAGATTATGTTTATATTACATAGTGTAATTAATTTGTATAGTTATGTCTAACGCGGATAAGAAACTAAGAATAACGTAATCAAAATCAAACGTATTTTTATGAAACCTTCACCATTTTAAAGAAAATTTAATTATTTATTTTTTAGTATACGTGTTTTATTAAAATACCTTTTTTTTTATCGGTAATATATTAATAATGCGTCTAACTTGGGACAGCGCTCCTTGATGGTCGAGTCCTATTACTGGGTGGACATACGACGCGTTGCGCGTGAGCTCAGCACAGAACACGCAAGCTATGTACTCAAGGCCGTTGACATTATCTGCCTCTTAATATTTCGAGAAATTAATAATTGACATTATAACAAAGTAATACGTAAATTATAAGATGAAGCCAAAAAAAATAATTTTACACTTTTGTATGCTCTTAAAATCGTACGCAAAATCCGCGCTTTGTCGTGGAGTTGCGGACACTAGCGTCACCAACCCGTATTACCGGTTACGTATGCTTGCATAATCACATTCCACGTTAACCAAAGCATGATAATTATGGAAGTTGCCTATAACTCAACTTTAGTATTTAATATAAAATGTGTTTCCATTGTCTGACATTAAATTAATTTAAAGCGGGGAATTTAACCTATAATACATTTATTTTACACTTTTTTTTCGCACATTTTACAGAACAGTGTGGGACCTATTCGAATAGTGAAGGGTGGCATCCACGTGGACGGTCAGACCTGGGTGGTGAACAACCTGGTGGCATCCACCATCACCTCACAGGTGGCACAACCCATCACAATTCACTCGCACCGCAACTTTACCGTGCAAGTCGCTGAACCAGACCACTTAGAACACTCGAAGCTTTTTATTAGTTAGTATTATTCTTATTTTTTACTCTAACATGCCAGAAAAGATTTCTATTTTAAAAAAACTTTGATGTCAGGCAATGAAAAGTTACTTTGGCCTCTGACCTGCAGTATGATAATATAAGGTACCTTTCTGTTTCGTAGCAGCTAAGCTACGGTTGCTACGAGACTCGATTCTCGTAACAGTCGTAGCAACTAAAGGGTCATTTTCGTAGGCAGAGCTACGAGCTAAGAGCAATTTTGTTCTCTGATAATTTTAATGGTTTTGGCAGGTCTTTTCTATAACACAGAGTCCATTTACCTACGATAGTATCTTCTGGTTGTAGTAATACTTAAGATACTGTTAAATTCTAGGGTAATTTCCATCTAGCGTCTCATTTATACGAGTATAATAGAACTTAACACTATTTTTTTATTATTTCCAGAGCGCGACCACCTCGAGTTCAGCGGCCGTGCGTTGCACGTGCGCGATGCACGCGGCAGTCCCGTGTTCTCGGCCTCACGTGATGAGGTGCGCGTATTCTCCGACGCGTTGGCGGTGGACGCGCCCGGAGGAATCAACGTTCGCAGCGCCGTGCAAGTGCCGATAGTGCGCGCACCCCCTGGTTTTGACTTACAGTGAGTACTTTGCATTAGAAAACGATACACTTTTATGTCCCTTGATCTTGGATAAGCACTTAGGCGATATTTTCGTCACTTGCCATGCAAATTTGCCTCTTGTTCCGATTGACTTTGAAATTGTCCGGACAGTTCTGATAAAATGCACATGCACTGTTAAACTGTTAAACATGCATCTATATTTACTGCTTATTTTTTAAGGTTGGAATCTCTGACTAGGCGGTTGGATTTGAGGGCACCAGAGAATATATTCCTGGAAAGCAGAGCTGGAAAAATCGAAATTACATCGCACGGCAACATCAAACTAGACTCCGTTGTTGGAGCAGTAAGTATGCATTACAACTAAACATTTCGATGTCATTCGATTTTCATGTTGAAAACAAAGTGTCTTTGGACGTTCATTTAATTTTTATATGTCTCATTGTAGATCAAACTCAACGCTCAAAATATAGTAATCAATAATTTAAAAGAAGCTGTTAGAACTGACAAGCCTAATAAAAACGTGAGAAGTACTAAAGTTTACCAACTATGTGCGTGTGCGTCGGGGAAACTATTCCTGGCCGCGCCCGAAGCTCCGTGTGTTGCGCACGACGACGACACCGAGCTGTGTCGATGATGACCGAGGATACACGAGCAGTGTATAGTGATGCCCCTCAGAGTAGCTAATACAGACCATAGTGCCAAATAGCTAAAGTGATGTCAGTAGGTTAATCGAAAATTTTATTCCATAAAATAGAAATGTTATACTATTTTACTATTGTTAGTTTAAAGAAATCTACACAGTATTATTATAATAACAACCATTCTATTGCAATTTATAAATAGCAAGTAATATAGATTTTTACATTTTGCACATTGGAATTTTATAAAACTAAAAAGTAATGAGTCTTAAAGCATTTACAAGATGTATTTAAATATAATTAGTTAAAAAATGAATAGTTTTAGTTGCACTTTTAGTCAATTATGTACTTGTATGTATGCCTTTTTACCAGCTCTTATGATTAGCCGCCTTATGCATAAAATTAATATATAGATATTAAAGAGTGATGTTCATAGAAGTAAAATAATAAATTAGCATTACGTTAACAATGGCAGTACAACAATAGAGAAGGGTAATGGGTTCATTTACATTATGCATTGTCAACACTCGCGCTCTGTAGACAGCAGTAAGTGTATCAAGCAAAAGTCGACATATCTTGGCTCTGTCGTGAGCTCTGCTCCATAGATAACTAGACTAGCAGACATTATACCCCACGTTTAGCGCACAAAGTGGTGATCGCAGCACCTTTTCACCACCGTACAATAATGTTGCCATCCAAGTATGAATCATCAGTTTAATTCATATTTATATTTATGTGAATGACGTTGTGCATGGTTTTTCAAATAAATAAATAATACAAGCTAATAACATCAACATCAAAATAGTAAAGGATCCCACAAACAGGTTCTTCGTGTTCGAATAATATAAAATCGAATGTGTTACGAACAAGCATTTACACTAGTCGTTTTCTCGGCGGGACGAGGGCGTGCGGTAACGGCGATTGAAACGCATCATGTAAATGGGCCTGAAAAGAAATTGCCCTAGCCCTTGAATAAAATTGTCAATTTGTAGATCAAGGTGCATTTTGTTTACGTGCGCGTTTTGAATTGTTAATAAAGATCTATTATTTAATATTGGTTTTCTTTCAAGTTCTGGTGACAAGACCAATAGAATTTTCTTTTGAAAATCATCAATTTTCAAGTGAAGGGAACAGTTTCTCTTGTGCCATAACACAGCCCAAAACGAAACTGTACCTGGAACTATGTTATGTATCGGGTAATTGCATTACTCGTCAAGCTGCTAGAGTCTACTCTAGACCATCGACCATTCGAAATATCATAAATGAGCTAATTCCTAAATATGTGCTCGGGTTAAAATCCCAAGCGAGTGATTAGTGTGGTGAGCATCGCAGCGGCCACAGCTAGTCGCGACCGGACAGTGCCGCACCGCGCCACACCGCACCGCACCGCACTGCACCGCACCGCACCGCACCGCGTGCTCGGTAATTAGAGCTAGCCACCGACCACCCTAATTGAAACCGCAACGACAACGTTTTGTTTCTGTCGCTTTTTTCCCCGCGCTGTTAACGAGCGGCAACATTAGGATTGCGTCTTTAGAATTTTGCTTACTTGCTACACGTCCTCGATTCAATACGCTGGGGTTTCAGTTGTTTGAGTAATTAGCTAATTCCAACTAACAGTTGTGCTGTTTTCACAGTTCCTTTAAAATCTGCTACAAAAATTACGGGAAAATAAATGAACTTATTTTAAAGTTAAATATATACAGTCGATGTTAGTTTATTTTGACGCAGAATTGTTGTAAAAAGTGTTATATCATGCTGAAAATATTACCTTCATGAAGCTTAAAGTATCTATGTAGACTAACTTGCAATACCCTGAATTAAACCATATGTTGGCCATCACCTACCTGTGTTTCATAAACGTCCTATCCGTTTACCACCAATTACAACAACGCCCAATCAAGAGCGGTGCTTTCCATGATCCGATAAGTGCGAAGATCCAGATATATTAGATAATTGCAGCCACTCAGCGGTAATGTGTCCATGCGTCCTATTTATATGTAAATCGTAGCCCGTGCAAATAATAACGCAGCGGCCAGAGTCAAAGAGAAGACGAGCCGAACGAACACACTCCTTGAGACTGAATTTTATTTGTTTACTTTATCCTTCGCGTGACATAAAGGAGCTGTGAACTGTTACGTTTCTTTCACGACACTTTTTTAGTTACGACTCAATAAACAAAGACAATCGAGTGCAAATATTTGTGCACATTTTGATTTCTGTTTATTTATCCAATCTTTTGAGCAATAAAATGTAACGGAACAATCTTGGAGCATCAAAGAAAGTACAATTTTCTTTAAGACAACTTTAAAGAAATTGAATTGTATTTCGGTCATGTAGTGGTGTTAGCATAACACCAACGACTCACTCGACTCTAACGTTTGTTGTGGAATGTTACAAGTTTCCGTTTTCCCCGTTGTTTCATTTGTCGCTAAGGGCACAAGTTTCTTTACGACTCTCCGGATACCTTTTAAATGCGCTCCCTACAGCATCACGGCCTGCCGTTTTATCAGATCACCTCCCATTACACACGACATGCACATATGTTTCGCAATTTTTGTTTTCGTGTTCCTTTTTATTGGGATTATAAATAAAGATTATATCTATTTGGGATGTCAGGGATACTGTATCATTTTTAGGGTTACGGGGGGCCTTTGGAGAACTTCGACACTTTCATCATTTTTGATGTCTCGATCTTTCAAAACTTAGTGGTTCTAAATCTTATGAATATTGAAATCAAACTAACACAAACGCTTTCGATATAACAAATCCAAGCATGTTCAATAATAAAGGTATCAATATTATGTACTTCAAAACATGTAGCAAATAATGTGAGATGAATTGCTGGAATGAATGAAATCAAGGAGAGGGGTACATTTACGAGTACAATAAATATTTTCTTTGTGAAATTAACCAAAGTTACTGCAAAACAATATTTCTTCTTCTTTCTTTGACACCGAGACAAACATGCTACCTTTTATTCCGGAAAACTTATGATTCATGAAAATTTAACTTTTGCCTCTGAACCCGTGAAACTAAAGAAGCAAGTAAATGCATGTTAATCTACAGTTTTGATCTCTATTGCAGAAGACTGAAACCATTGCAAATGATAGGTAGGTACTTTCAAAGCTTCGGAGCGAGTGTAATAGGAATTTGAGACAATTAAGGTCATTGTTTCGAAATAGGTAAGTATCCGGTTGGAGGCTGGCGAGTTGCGGCCTGAAGCAGAAAGTGTCCAGCTCCGAGTTCATCGACTTGTCCACATTATGTAGATGAGGCTACAGGTGCTCGTTATGTGGCCAGGCGTACACAGTATAAAAACTTCGCCGAACAAAACGACCCTTCCACTCACTATTTGTGGACGGCGCCCTCTGTTGTCTTCTTGCAGGAAACTATAAGTGTTTTGATGCGCCTTCAAATATGTTTGTATGATTGCTTTTTAGTTTAGGTAGTATTTCAGTAAGATTTGAGTGTAGAGTTTGTTGTGTATTTATTTTCCTTCTTTTTATGGATGATCCTATCATATGCCTATGGCCAATATTTTAATATTCAATTGAACTTAAAAGATCACAAAAAATTGCTTTGATGAGAACACCCACAGCAAAAACTAGAGCAGAGACATAGAGCGGGTGTAGAGTGGAAGAATAATGAGTGGCAACACTTAATAACTTAATGTTTTAAATACCAAAATATAGTAAACACAAGGTAAGTCACATAGTGTTTACAACACAAGAAACAGTAGATAAATATCAAATTCGTGATAAATAGGAACATTTCGGAGTTGGTACGCGGATGACAAATACGGCTGTTAAAGCCACCTGGCCGCGACACCTGTCTGCAACCAGTATTTACGTAATACCCGATGCTAACTGTACTAGTGCTATGTAAAACGGAAAAATCATACATTGTTTACATTTTTCGGGCTAAATAAGTGCCATTTGAGTGATTTTTAAATGCAAAATTAGATGTGTAAGTTATATTCATGGGCTAACAGCATTAAACATACAGCATACATATAGCAACACAAAATAAACGTAAAACATTTTCCGGGAGGTAAAAAAGTATAATGAGGACGCACAAAATGTAATTTTAATTTTATTCTTGCCACATTTTCCGCGGCTGGTGGCGCTTAATCATAATCACGGTGCGCGTGATAATCTCACGGCTCGAGCCAGGAGTGAACAGGAAACGACACACGGATTATTTTTTCTCGTTATCTCCATGTTAGCTCTTTTGTGAATCGTTTTTACTTAGGTACATATTGAGCCATTTCTGTCAAAGTTATAAAAATTATAATTTTGCTAACATGATCAAAATCCCTATATGATCATCAATTCTATACTGTAAGCTGATTAATATAATACTTACCATATATCGCTCACCTAGCAGTATAATGACACATCTACTTTTTTCTTATTTTACAGAAATGAGGGTCAAAGATTTTACAAATGTTTGAAACGAAGTTATGAGTTCATTTTACATTTTATCATTGATTTTATGGTTTTAGCAACTAGTATAGACCTTAATAGATAAAACTAACACCGTGCCGTTTTACCGCTTTATAAATTATACACTTTTAAACACTCAGGCCGTAAAAACTCAATTTCGCTTTTTTTTGTAAATGTGCCATTATACTGCTAGGTGAGCGATATGTATGCGATATTACCATCATATCAAACTTACAAATAAAAATACAATGTCAGTGATTTTGAGCCAAAGTGGACATTATGGAAAACCTTCGGTTGGAGAAAAACTATGTAATAATAGATATGTGATAATTATTCGTAGCTGTAATCATTATTTTCAAAAAACAATTCCATAACTTAATATTTTACTAAATAAATTACGAAGCATCATTAATATTATGTCAATCACAGCATTTTCCTGCTCACTCCGACGTAAATATCTATCAGTCTTACTTAGACGAGTAACTTAGTTAATTTTGTTTTTGAAAGAATTACCAGACTGCTCAGGTGACTGAGGCGAACGTGTAAGCTTGAAGAACATTAAAATTTAATTAAGATAGCACGAAACATAAAGGAAACTTACAATAGAATCGTAAGATTGTTGTATTGAAGTACGATTGCACTCTTACCGATCAACGATTTACCATCTATCGCTTATGCAAATGTATTGTGAAGACAAGGCGCGCTTCCTCTGCGGGACTCCGGCATTATATGGCAATCCCACTTTGTCAAGGCACCGACTCGGCTGTTATTGCGGAATGTTTCACCTGCAACACACTAACGGAACGTACTGTAATAACATTTACACAGGGGAAATTCAAACGTCGAACTATTTGCGCATTTTCCCCAAAATGGAATTTCTTTGTTACAGTAACGATAAATATTATATGAACGATGTGACAAAGAAGTCAACGTTTGTGCTGTCATCAAATATTGAAAGGCGTAGACGTTATTATTCGAGAAAAATAAAAAATGTATTCGCTGTCGCTGAAATAAATGGCAGCTTCAATGAAACTAAAAAGCAGCCGCCAAGAGTAAGAGGGCACTGGTAAATGTTTTAAATTAATCAAGGCAAGACTACAATCGGCTGATTTGCATTTATACGAGCTACTCGCGCTCGCGCTCGGTCAAACCGCATCGATATCTAAACGGTTTGTCTTCGGATACTGACAGAAGTCATACGTATCTTTGTCTTTAGATGAATACATTATTATCATTATTACTAATATGATTATTGAAAAATACAACTTTGCCGAACAAAACTCTTCTTTAATGCTAACAAATAATTTAGTAATTAATTAATAATTTCAGTTCAAAAGACCTTTCTTATCTTTAAGCTTCCGAGAAAATCTGAGCTCAGTAACATTTCAAAGCAAGATTTTTATTCAGACTTGCATGTTTGTTTATAATTAGCTGCAGTGAGGAGACATTTCTCTTAATTACTAATTAGGTATGACACAATAGCGTGGCAAGCTCCACAGTACACAGGCATACGTAAGTACAATAGCTAGTGCTTCATGTAGCGATTAGATAATCTCTTAATAGCCTGCGTGCTGACATGTTTTGATTACTGCTATGTAGTAACACCTATGAAGTACGCGACCGTAATTAACCACATTGATTAACTTATGAGGGAACTGTTTCCATAGATTTTCCACAAGAATCGAAAGCTTATAAAAATGTTCGCATCGTTAGTTAAATGTTGGATTCAAACGGAGCCATGAAGTTTTATGCGTCGTCGGTAATATCGTTACGCTCGTGTTACGTCGAACACTTATTGAAACTGTTCTTAAGTGTTGTCCTTTTATGTAGCTACTCCATAAATGTTTGATAGGGCCATCTCGGGAAATCTCTGTCTCCATTCGCAGAGGGTCTGCAGTCAAATAAAACTGGAATCCCAAATATTATTCGGCGACATTTTCCCGTTCCTTCGATGTGAACTTTTATTTTTATGCTCTTACGTATTCTTATCAGAGAAGAGACACACTCCGGGAGAGCTTCTGACATACTGACTTAAATCCTTTACCCAAGAATGTAAGTTTGTCTTGGATTACAGTTTCTTCGTCTTTCTTTAATATTATTGTGGCAATTTTAGGATTTAACGTAAAAAGGGACGATGATTCGATTACTTACACAGCTTTATTGTTCCTATCTATGTGAATGAAAACTCTTGTTTCTGTGACAGTAGCTTCGATATAACGCCTTCAATCAATGACTTTAGCTATTTGTGAGTTGTTTTTAATTATTTTTGTATTCAAACCATGACTTGCTTGCCTGGTATGCTTTATTTAGTGGTTTGTTTAACTATTCTCAAAACAACTAAACAGCTTTGTTATTGTTATTGGAGTGTCGGCCATTATAGTAATTAACGACGTGTGTAAATTAACACGGTTTACCTTAATGAGACATTTTCTCTGAACGTCTTGAACCGTAAGCTATGTATATGGAAAACCAAAACCATTAAAAAGTTTAGAGACTTAAATGTAATTACATACTTCGATCGTGTAATCCTGGCAATGAATGGGCCACTTGTGTACTTACAGAGAGAGTAATACGATACATTTACCTACAAAATACTTCGAAATAGTATATTCACCGCATTAGTGCAAATGAGTTCTGTATGTCTGATATTTTATAGTCGCTAAGTACGATTAAATAAAACAACTGGAAATACAAAGACACAACAAAACATTTGTATAAATAGAAACATTCAGTATCTTAGTGCAGTGTCCATAAAGCAAGTGAAGTGTGCGAGTGACCTGCGAGTTCAGACTACACTAGATCATGTGGGCGACAGGCGGCACAAATTTAATTTAGTTCTTGCCGACTGTCGGATAAGCTGGGTTGTCTCACGAGTTTACACAAGACAAAAACTGTAAAAAGGAAGTTTCATATAGTTGAAGTGGTTAATTAGCTACACTGATATTTTTTGTATGGAACTTGCGGTAAAGTATTCGACTGAAGCATAAAATATCATACTTACGCTTAGTCGAATAGTCGCACTGTAAAAAGTGTGTGGTGGCTTCTAGCCGCAGAGAGGCGTCAATTTGCACCGTATTCTTCAGCCGGTACGTTTATTACGTGTGGAGTATGAAATGAGCTGGTCCTGTGGTTTCAACTCGTCACATATTTCAGTGGCGTCACCTACCTCGTATTAGTATGCCACGCCACAATAACCGAAGTCGAATCACAAAAGATTTCCGGAGCGCGACTTGCACAAGGGATGAAAGCCAACATTGTGTAATCAGAAGGGTCGCAATCTCACCTCACCCCCTCGCTCCGTGTCGAACACAGCTTCATCAACAAGGGCTCTTTCTACTCATTGTGACATTTCGGTTCTCAATAGCAACGACTTTGCCGCGGCCGCTCCGCAAACACAAACATATGAATTAGATTGTTTTTACACAAAAATGAAATGTAATCACCGCATCTGAAGCCTTTGTCAATATCTTGCTTGATTAGATAAATAAATTGTTCCTATCTGCGACCTAACGAAAATAACATTCCAGAAAATATGAGAATTCCAAAGCATGTCATACTTACCTATCAAAAATAACGAGCAAGATCGAATGTAGGTGTCGCGACGATAAGACTGACACATGTAACGATGGCTCATGTAAATTACGATATTTTTATTGCGGCCAACAGCTTGACGTCCTATCAGATCCATGCGATTTGCCAAATCAATTTCCATACAGTTACTGTTATGTTTTCAAGTGAATGTTTGTGCAAATGGCTCGGCGTGTGTGCGGTGTGCGGTGTCGGGTTGCGGTACATCGGCACAATATCGCGGCGACGTTTCTGCCACGCCGCGCACCCCACGAACGCGCCTCGCAATAGTTCCACGTTTGAATTTCTTGAACAAACGTTATTACTGCTCCAATAGCGGAATGTTCCGCTGAAACAATTCACAATAGCGGGAACTTCAATGTCAAAGGCAGAGGAGATTGGCTGGAGAAATTCGATGCAAGAATTTAAAAGAATATAGGTAGACAGCTGAAATCTTCAATGTTTGGAATGAATGCATAACATTTATTTACATAGATTTTTTTGAGGAAATAAAAAATATGGATTTGCTAAACACACGGTGGGATGGAGAGAATCAGTTGCAAGGAGTATGGATAAAGTTTTAATACTTTCAGAACTTAGAACCAAAAATGTTCTTACATGCACGTAAACACTGTATAAAAATAAATTGCCTACCACCACAAAGAACGGGAAACGCACATATTTCATCCCTATCAACATTGGTGTGGACGCGGTTTCAAACTAAACATGAAAACTTAATACCGCATGCATTCCCCGAGTCGTAGGCTTTATCTAGTAAAAGCACAAATATAAACGTTCTCTTATTGTGATAGATACATACGTCTGTTGTCATAATACGAGGGTCAGGGCGGGCGCAGACACGGCCCGTCACTCATGATCCGAGGGACGAGGGCCGAGCGCCGAGGGCTGAGGGTCAGCGTCGCCGTATTCCCACACCTCGTTATTATTTCATATAAACCACGCCATGATTTTATCTCCCCGTTAATTGGGTTAAAGGCTGCGATTTTGGTTAAATGCGTATGAAATGTGTTTGAAAAATGTCTGGTTTCACGAAAATCAAGGTAGGTATACGTACATACAGGTGTAGGTATATGCGTAATTAATGCTGTGTTTAATAAAATACGCTTATTATTTTATTATTCTTTCAAACTTTTACATTTTTTAAACTTTTTTGAGGAACTTGCAGCAACATAACATTCTTTCAGAAAACATTAACTTTACAGGTTTAAATCATTATTATTGAGATGATAAAACACAACTTATTTAGTTCATTAAATACTCCACCATCAACAATACAATGCTATAAAAGTTAAATAAAGCAAATTATAAAAAGGGCAAGTTTTATATGAAGCAGAGCTGTAGGAAGGTCTCGTACCTCGTTGCATTTAGCCGGCGGCGGTAATTAAGAATTCAAAATGCCTCTTTGTGATAGAGTTAAGTCGTTAACCCGCGACAAGATTTTACTCACTTTATTAAATTAACTAAGTTACGTATTGCCAAAGTACCTAACGAGGGATAAGTTAGGTTAGCCGAGTAGCGTTTGAAATGTCTTTGTCACGGTTACCTACATTTTGGCTACCTTTAATTTGTTTCCTTAATTGCAGTTAGGGGGTGTTATTGTGAACAAACCACTATTTAACCGACTATAAAAAAGGAGGTTATCAATTCGACACGTATGTACTTATGTAATATTATTGGAAATGCAATATATTCACATATGATAATCTATTAGGGCTTCCAAACAAATATAGGTATAATAATTTTTGTAGGTGAATGTATGTTTGTCCACGCATTTCTCCAAAACTATTAATCGGATTGTGAACACTTTTTATTTTTAGTGGCTTACATTTACTCCAACTTAGGGAGCAGTGCAAGTTTCATCAAAATTGATTCAATTGTTTTCAAGTTAAGGACTATAATACGTGTAAGTGTAACGGCCTGGCTTATTGATACGAGCTACGGGTGTGGTGTCAAAGGGAAAACATCTCAAAATCTTGGTCAAATTCTAGTGCAATATTTACAATAAAACTATTAACTACTATTACAAACAAATATTCCAGTTTTTACTTAAAACTAAACATTGCGAAATAAAAAAGTAATTTAAAAAAATTAAATCGACTTCAAAAAGAAATTAGCTCATAATTATGAAATAACTTTAATTTCGGAAGTCGGTGGCAAAAAACTAAAAGACAGATCCCAAGACACCGACTTCAGAAATTAACGTTATTTCATAATTTAGAGTTAATTTATTTTTGAAGTCGATGTATTTAATTTTTTTTTATTGCATCACAAAGTTGATAAAAAGAAGCTCTGTATGATACATCGTCTCAGGACAACATTTGATTTGTGTCCTACGAATCAATCAATCAATCATCTCAGCCTATCGCAGTCCACTGCTCGTCTGCTGCTGTTCCTACGAATAATTAAATAATATCTAAGTATCTTACACCATGTTTTCTATAACACAGTAAAAAAAAGTTATTTACCTATAAAAAATATTATATTTGTTTGGAAGCTCTAACAGTGAATATATTGCAGTTCCAATAATATTAAAAACATACGTGTCGAATTAATAACCTCGTTTTTTTAAGTCGGTTAAAAAGCCCCAATAAACCCTACTTCTAATAACAGAATGCAATTTATATCTGCTTCATACAATCATCGTCTTCCAACGACAAGAAGAACCTTTAAAATCAAATCCTAATATTCATAATATGATATCACCGATAGACACATGGATGAGGGAAGATAAAAACAGCCGTAAGCACGTAGCTAATGCGAAAGGGGCTCATTACATTGTGTTGACACCGACAAATGCCCCTTTACATATTCTCACTGAGATCCCGAAGATTGAGCCATGAAATTGAAAACGATCCCTCTGAAGAAATTTATTCCGAGCACGAACTGCTCTCCCACTCTGGCGAGGAGATTTGCTCGTTTATTTTTATGAAATTATTAAAGATACACTTCATTTTTCTTTGTAATGATCGACACGGAATTGGAGAAATATGTGTGAAACTCAATTGAGTACGACAAAGCTATAAGTAGGACAATCAGAAAAGCACAGCTGCACTGGATAATTTTTTATCACTACCCAAATTTTCACAGGGTGTTCTACCCATGAATATGTGAACCACTTTCTATATGGGAGCGCTACTAAATCACGAAAAAACAATCAGCTGTTTCATACAAAAGTTGAATACCTACTCGACCAAAATGTATGAAACAGCTGGCCGTTTTTTGTGATTTCAGAGTTGGTCCCATAGTGAAAGTTGTTCATATTCATGGATAGAACACCCTGTGAAAATTTGGGTAGTGATAAAAAAATTGTCCTGTACTCAAGTCATTACTCATATCACACCGCCTTACACTAATACACGTAAAGATTTTGAAGGATTAATTTAATTCAAGGTTTACAAGGTGATGTACCAAGGTGGTGTATACCTCAGCATCACTTACCTACCTAAAATCCCTAATTAATAGATCTCGCAAATAACAGCTTCAGAAATTGACGATAGTGTTTTTAACACTGATTATATAAATTCAAAACCACATTATACAAATCATAAATAGCATTTCCAATCAGTGCCCCGATTGTTTCCAATATATTCGTAGTAACTGTTCGTAGTATATAATGATCCAAAATAACCCACTTAATACTTAGCAAGCCTAAAAAGAAACTTCATAAAAAATAAAAAAATCAAGAAAGTGCTCACTAGGTACTACCTATTTTAAGCTTTTAACTCGCATTTAAGTTTTAAGAAGAATTATGAATCGGAATTGAAAGGAAGTAAAAGTTGCACCGAGTTTGAAGAACTATTCGAAGCTGAAAATATCAAACTTTAAGTGTGTCGCAGTTAAAAACCTTATTTAAATAAAGCTTCTTATGGAAAAACCAACTATTTGATCATTTTGAGAGCCATGGTTATTAAAAGAGAACGGAATATGATGTATGATGTATTATTGCAGTACAAACACGGTTGTTCGCCGCTTGGTTTGAACGCGGGCGAACACAACTTTTGTACTTTTTCACGCGGCCGCGCCACAGCTTGCCAACCACACGTTCTCTATTACTCGAAACTCGCGCTCTCCATTATCTCCACGACCGAATTTGTTTTAAATTTCCTCGCCACTTAAAAAAAAAATACGCACTCGCGTGTATTTAGCATGTTGGCTGCTAAAGTTTTGTAGGCAGTGCACAATGTTTTCATTTTAGCTGCAGAGTTTTCAGCAGATACAACGGTTGATTATATTTTTTTAATTTCAAACTTGTATCAACTACGTCATATCCGGAAGCCATTACTTTCCGGCCTTTAGCGTCGTAACTGACGCGTAATGACCTCATCGTATAAAGACGCAAAAATATCGCGAGCGCAATTCGTCATGTCATTATGCAAGGAAAGGGCGAACTTTACGAGTATAATAACGCGAGATGTCTGACTCGGTGTGCCTCATGAATGGTGAAACGTTCTTTATTGTGCCGTGTTTTATGTGAACGATTAACCTTTTAATGTTAGCCGGCCGCTCGATATGAAATCCCCTATCGAACCTGCCCACTCGTATTTATTCTCTGCTGAAAATTCATTATATGTGTGCCAGGTCCCAGGTCACTATAATTCGGCTATAAAAAAGTATCTACCATACCTGCCTTAAATAGATGCAAAAGCTTTTAGTAACGATAGGGGCAAATAGGTGCCACAGACTTCACAACGTCACGTACTATGATCCTTACAAAAGTCATTTTATTTTATGCATGTTAAAGTAACAAACACGAGGTTTGCAAGCACAAAATGATAATAATCAAAATATCTTCGTAATAAGTTTATAACGAGTCCTTTTTATGTCGCATTATTCGTATAACTACTGAAATATTAAACTGCAATTTACGCGTCGGAAGCATTTTATAAAAGCATATTATTTTCAGTTTACACGCGGCTAACATTGTGATTATACAGCGTGCTTAAACAAATTTTCATGATATTACACTCGTATAAATCCTAAATTGTCCTGTAAATTCCTGAGGGAGGGCAGAGCACGGCAACTTAATTTGTTTTTGATGAATACTGCCTGATCACGTTTTCTTGTCAAATCATGCGGTTAATGAAGTTTCTTTACCCTTTTGCAACGACCACGCTCCGGACAATATACTTAAACCTATAGCCTTTCAAAACCTTCTCGTATAAGAATTTAAGAAGGTAAACACTCCAGGCAGTTATGAATTTAATAAAATTACTGAGAATTCGTCGAACATGGCAGCGCAAGGTCCCCGTAAAAGTTCTCATCAAAGTGCTTTTGAGATGTCACAATACCAGCAATCACGTGTTCAAGTTTTCTCACAACGTTCACGTCGGTAAGTGGGTATCTAGACCAGGCACCGCTGAACACATATCTAGACCAGGCACCGCTGAACACATAGTTGTGAGAGGGTCTCTGCTTTATTTTCGTTTTATTCGTTATTGATTGTTATTATTTAGACTGAGATTGACCGACTTTTCTTCTTTCAATTTTCATCTATTAGAATGTCTTCACATTCTGATAGATGAAAATTGAAAGAAGAAAAGTTACAAGAGCTTTTTCAAACAAAAAGGAATTGTATGAAAAAGCTTTTGTTAGGTTCCTTTGTTTTAACACCATGTATGATCTCTTGCTAGACCATACATTACTTTTAGATGGAAATGAATGGAATAAAAGAAAGTAAGTACTAAAACACTACTGTATTGTCCCAAAGGTACTTAAAGTTAAAATGAGGATAATGGACTGATGGTGTGGAGTGACGTGGCCCTTGTTGGCTGTAACGAGAACGCCTGGCTGACTTGCTAGCCCAACGCGAACTGAACTAATTATTATGAGTTGAAATGAATGTGTGGCGTGAACTGCTGAATTGCAGAATGTGCGGTTGCACCGTACACACCATAATATATACTTACAGGTCATACATATACTTATGTACAGAAGCATCAAAATATCGGCCTATATGATGTACCATCATATAGAGAACACTTCATTAAACCGAACACATTCAATTACCGGCCGGGGCATAGGTTGCAGCACGTTATTGGCTGGACAGCACTGATACTGTGCTGCGTTCACGTCAACACGACGATGCCGACAGCAGATAGCCAATGTTCTAAATAATTACTTCCTCGAGATCTACACTATGTCATAAAAACTTTGATGGAGTGTTCAGTGCACTGGTTTAACGATTTTCTCGCGAAACAAGTGACAACTAAACGTTTTATTTGCTTCGCTGGGACGCCGTACGATTCGTAAAGTTAGCAAGCTCGTAACGCCTCCTTTAATTGTTCTGTCTAGTGCTTTGATGGGCTCTTACTTACCGAATCTCCTCGTACTTAACGAAGTTAGTTAAGTAGTTAATTTGGAATAACTTTAGAGACGATAGCCTATGTTGCGACACTTAGCCAAAATTATAACCGATGTTACTCTTGAAAATAAATTAGAACATGCCTGAGGCTTCGACTAGCGCTAAGAAAACGTAAGTATCCTTTCACTATTAGACAAATACGGCATTGTGTAATAAGTATGGCATCACATAATGTCACCGACACGTTGTTTAATTTTTCGCTCCCTCGCACGCAATATTTATCATTTATCATCGGCACAGCACTGGCCACGCACACAGCTTGTTTATTCATAATCCAAAATTAAACGTTTTAATGACTCTCATTAATGTTCGCTTGATTGCTTCGTCTCCTGCAATATTAAAAAATTGTGTGGAACACCTATCTGTGCTATTTTATGGACGAGTGTTAGGCTTCTGGCAAATCATAGGCTCTCTTGCTGTGGGTGAGGTCCGTTATATGAAGTACCTACATCTATATCTACACAAATTAATAAAATTGAAGTGTCTCTTTGTAATGTCAAAATAACAACTTTTTACTAAATATATACGGTGTAATTTTAATCACTGTTAATCTCTTAACGGGTCATTGTACTCATCATTATGAACAACTTTTACTATGGGACCAAAAAATCAGCTTTTCCATACATTTTATGTTCGCTTAACTTGTCAAAATGTAGGGAACACCTGATTTTTTTTTCGCGATTTCGGGTTTGGTCCCATAGAAAAAGTTGTCCATGATGATGAGTACAATGACCCTTTAAGAGGTCATTAAAATTACACCTTGTATAAGAAATTATATACGGTACTTAAAACAAAAAAGCAATTTTAAAATTTTATGTCTGTCTGTTTGTTCCAGCTAATCTCCGAAACGGCTGGACCGATTTTGACGAGACCAACACTGGCAGATAGATGACGTGACGAGGAGTAACTTAAGCTACCCTTATTTTAGAAAAATAATTAGAGTTCCGCGCAAAAAAATTAAAACACATGAAATTGTGAATAAAAAGTTGGATTTGAAAAAAACTTTTCGCATTTGGTAGCCCAATTATGAAGGATAGTTATAGGCTATTTAACATCATGTTACGTCCCTTAGGAGCCGAGCAAAAAGAAAAAGTCAGTAAGAACACTAAGTGAAAACGAAGTAATAGCGCGGGCGGCCGATGCAACGCGACGGGTCGGTGGACCAAGGAGTTTTATTAAAATGTAGCTGTTATTTTAGTATTGTGTGTATCTTACGAGTTCCACGTGAATGAAGTCGCGGGGCACAGCTAGTATCTAATAAAAATGTACTAGCACAAATAAATTCTCATTTAAAGAAATTAATGAAAGCGACGTGAATAGAATAAATTATAGTTCCTAAAAGAAGTAAGACTTGCCCTCGATCACATAGGACCGGAGACGGTCACGCTTAGGGTTGCAAACCAACTATACAAGATAATTTTAAAAGGAGTGCGGATATTTTAGGAGGTAATCAGGTGCATAAAACTGAACAACTTTCCCCAAGGAACATAGGTCGAAATCTACAAAATAAAATTCAACTTCTCATATAAAAGTAAGTCACGTGACCAGTCACTGTATGAAAAATCGATTTTCAATTTTAAGATTTCGACCTATGTTCCTTAGGGAAAGTTGTCCAGTTTTATGCACCTGATTACCTCCTGAAATATCCGCACTCCTTTTAAAATTATCTTGTATAATAAAATATCCTGATATAATAAAGGCCTAATACTATCTTCCTAAAAAACATATGGTAGTAGGCGAAACTACTATTATTTTCATTTCAATACAAAGTGGCGAGATCATCGGAATATGGCCAGTATTAATCTCATAAAAGCTGAATCTATACTATAGGTACTAATTTATCTATACTTAATAATATTATAGGTAAAGCTGAAGAGTTTGATTGTTTGTTTGTTTGGTTGAACGCGCTAATCTCAGGAACTACGGTTCGAATTGAATAATTCTTTTAGTGTTGGAAACACTATTTATTGAGGAAGGCTAAAGGCTATATAACATAACGCTACAACCAACTGGAGCGGAGCATCAATGAAAAATGTTGCAAAAACGGGGAAAATTTATTCCTTTTGAGAGCTTCCGTTGCGTGCGCTGCGTAAACGGTTAAAGTTACGCATAAATCATATGTGACGGAATTGTTCTTCTTAGAACTTTCTAAAAAAAAGTCCGCGATAGCATATGTCTGTCTATTAAGGTTGGCTCACTATAACTTTTTTAATGGTAATCATATTTGTTATAAGATAATGCATTATTTGCGAAGGTGTTTTCATAAACATGATATTAATTCTTATCCAAATAAATAGTTTCATAATCAACGATGATTAAGTACACACGATGAGTAAGTACGAATCGTTGAGCTCCTTAACTTTTATGTTGAGCTGTACGATTACTGACAGATGCTTGCACTGACTGGACAGGTCCACACAATCTGTGTGGTTCTTTCCTCAAAAGACCATTTCAGACACCAACCTACATGGTCTTCACATGATCTGACCAAAATTATGTCTGGACTTTAAAAGAGACTGTGACCTCTGAGTTTGTTTCGGCCTTTCTTCTCAGAGTAGTCAGATAGGGAACGCCGGCCTTATCTAGTTTAAAAAAAAATGTTTGACGTGTAAAAGTGTTTGTATAAACCTACTTACAGAAATAAAATCATTTATCATTTACATGTAAATTCTTTTTTAAATTATTCGAATCGGACCTTTCGTTTTTCTAATCACGACGGGTATAAAAATGCTTAAAGTAAGAAAACTGCGCTAAGTCCATTAGTTACCTACACATTTTATTTTTTATTGACTGGACGCTCTAATCTGTCATACCAGTCGGATTTGAAAAATTCTTTTTGCATTATAAAGCCCAATTCTTGAGGAAAGCATAGGATATGTAACATTACGCTAGGACCTTAGAAGCCGAGCAAAAAGAAAAAAAAGGAAGAACGAGCACTAAGCGAAAACGAAGTAACAGCGCGGGCAGGTGATGCGATGCGATGTGGTGGGTCGGGGGAACAAGAAATTTCACGCGGACGAAGTCGCGAGCGGAAGCTAGTTAATGATATTTTGTAATCTTAATTTAGAGTGTAAAACATAGTTAAGTATGAGACATTAAAAAAAACTGTTAATAAAGGTTCATAGAAATAAAAAATATGCATTTAAAAAGTCAAAACAAAGAAACACATTTTTTTTTTTCGTAGATTTTCACAGACCATGGTTTCGAGAATATTATGTTTGATATTAAAAAAGTTGCCTATCCTAGTCACGCATCTAAATTAATTAAAAACACTTCCTTATTTATTATAACGCCTACTTTGGCTCCTTATCTCCACCATTGTGTTCAATGTTTGACCTTTCCAGGTTAAAAGAAAAAAAAAGGAAAGATATCAGGCATCAGCTGGTGTATCACCCTGAGCCATTTGTAAGAGTCAGCGGAGTAATGTTAGGTCTTATTCATACTCAGATCTTTTGCGCATTGCACAAATTCAACACAGCATCTTGGAACTATGTACGTGGTTCTATCTATGATTCCTTACAGGTAGGGAGCAGTAGGTAAGTAGGTCCTCCAGGTGTTATAAAAGATGAATGAAGGATTGAGTCTAAAGAGGCAACAGAGTCTGGTGGAGGTATGGTAGAAACGTTGCCTATGTGCCTGCGCCATTTTTCGATAGAATTAGGTAGTGCTTATCAATATACTAAAATTATCTTTACAAAAGACAATAATTATTTTACAAATTCATATTCAACTATTTTAGGAGCTACAACAGCGTACAAGGCAGCATCATAACAAAACGCAGTAACAAAAGAACGACACGACGGCTGCAACTATTACAATAGCTCTCCCCGTAAATACGAAAAGAACGAGAAAATTACCCAAATCCCATTTCTCACATTAAATAATTACTCTCAGTTAAATAGTTTGTCCACATTTTAGATACTTGGCAATTACGTCACAGTAATAAGTTAGAGTTAAAGAACTCCGGTTTCCGCCCATGCATTAGAAATTAAAGCGAAAGCACTAACTGCATTTTTCAATTACTGCCACGTCGAAGAGTTCAAAATTACTGTTTCAGTTCTCTAACTTAGTTAAATACAGAGCAGATATAATGGCAAATAAAGAATTTAAGGCTTGATTTATTGACTTTATTTATCTTATAGCCAAAGATTTAAATATTTAGCAGATTCCACCAAAGCAGAAACTGTGTTTTTAAAATAACAGTATAGTAACTAAGATTTAAAAGTAAACATCAATGAAATAAAAATGAAGTGTCTGTTTGTAATGTCAAAATAACCGTTTTTTACTAAATGCATTTGAAAGTATATAAGGTGTATCTATTCATACACGAAATCTCTTAAGGGGTCATTGTACTCATCAATATGAACAACTTTTACTATGGGACCAAACCTGAAATCGCGAAAAAAAATCATCTGTTCCGTACATTTATGTTCGCATAATTGTCTCGTTTGAGAGAGAATATATATTTAAGTATAAAAAGTTCCTTACGATGTTACCTATATTAATTACTTAGACCTTAAGATTAGTATTTTTTTTATATATAAACTGGATTAATATAATAAATTGTACCTTTCTTAATAGTTTAACTTTTCATTTTCTCGTTTGAGATAGAATATATTTAAATGTAATTAGTTCCATAAGTTGTTATATCATTTAGACCTTTAGATTAGTACTTTTCGTTTTTTAAACTAGATTAATATTATAAAATTGTACAACGTCTTTATGCATGCGGAGTTTACCTATCATTGAATGGTGGACTGATGCATTCACATTTCTGCATGTTACTTTCTAGCATACAAAATGTGCAAACAATTGTTGGTGAACCAATAAAAAAAAAATAATAATAATAATTCGTCAAAATGCCAGCAGATTTTTATTTCGCGATTTCAGGGTTGGTCCCATAGTAAAAGTTGTTCATATTGATGAGTACAACGACCCCTTAAGAGATTTCGTGTATGAATAGATACATCTTATATAGGGTACTTATAACCAAAAAACAATTTTTAAAATTTTTGTCTGTCTGTCTGTTTGTGCCGGCTAATCACCAAAAAGACTGGACCAATTTTGACGGGATTTTCACTGGCAGATAGCTGATGTTATAAGGAGTAACTTAGATTACTTTTATTTTTTTTTAAATAATTAGCGTCCGCGCAAAAAATTAAAACCCTTAAAATTGTGAACAAGAAACCGGATCTGAAAAATTATTTTTGCATTTGGTAGCCCAAGTCTCGAGAATAGTTATAAGCTATTTAACGGGTACACTACATAATACGAATAACTTTATATCGTCAGTCACAAATACGAATTTCAAAATATCGATTTTCATAATTCCAAATGGTTCAAACTTCCTAATACATATAACAACTCCGATTTATCATTCATCCTATTTTTATAATTCCGAAATTTCAATATTCCTAACGTTTATAATTACTCTTCTCAAAATACCGAGTTTTAATAGATCGGATAACTAAAATTCCGACTTAATGATAATACGAAACATCACAAATACGAATTCCGATTATTAAAGTACCGATTAATTAGAATTCCGAAATAAAAACCAAATGATCCACCAACAATAGAGGGGATCTGGCGCTCGGCGGCCGCTTCCAAAAATCTTTGTCTTTTATACAAAAAAAATCCCAATCCTAATCAAAATTACTGATGGCACAGCCATGCATGCAGCAAGCATGCAAGATGCAAGCAAGCAAGCATGCATTATGTAAGCAAGCATGCAACATGCAGCAGGCATGGTTTCTGTCACGGCTCTGGCGCTGCGGGGCTCCGGCGGTCCCACGCGAGCTCATCGTCGCAGATGGTTTTAACGCTCACCACCGCAGCTTCGGCTTCCTCAGCGGCGGCGGCGGGCGATAAAGCCACCTGCTTCTCATCTCGCGGCCCGCCTCGCCCCTCCGCGCCTACGCGAGCTTAAATTACACTCTAGGGGTAGGGCAGACAAGACCACGTGGAGTCGGTTTTGCACCGATTCGTTTCTGTCACTAATATCCCATATTATACTAAATGAATCAAAATCAGAATCCTAATTTAAGCAGTTTATTCGAAGTTTTGAAAATCGGAATGTCGTTTTTCGGACCGAGAACCCATCGAGCATTTGATTCTTCAAACATATGAAAATCGGAAACAAACAAATCGCATTTCCGACTTTCGGTAAAATGAATTTCGTGATTTTTAATAATAGACATTATAATTCATAGGTATTATGAAATTCAGACTTTTGAAAATCGGAACTTCGAAATTCGGAATAAAATATTTCGGAGTATTTGGGTGTTCCTCTATTTACTTCACGCTACGATCCTTAGGAGCCGAGCAAAAAGAAAAAAGTTAGTAAGAACGCTAAGCGAAAATGAAGTAATAGCGCCGGCGATGTAACGCGGCGGGTCGGTGGACGAGGGAGTTTTATTAAAATGTGGCTGATATTTTAGTATATTGTGTATCCTATGACTTCCACGCGAACGAAGTCGCGGGGCAGAGCTAGTAAATAATAAGATCAGAAATGATCATGCACTACGAGTGCCGCTACGGTGCGGTGGCATTACGGTTCCTGGCTACGGTACCACTACGAAGTCGCTACGCGTGCCGCTACGATGTCGCTATGATTTTGCTACGGTGCCGCTACGTATTTATTGTATGTAAATCGCTCCCGCTACCGCCGTTCACCGCCGCGCCGCGCACCCCGCGCTCTCTTGTGTCACCTCCACCAAGAGTTCCCATCGCATAAATAATTCTACTCGCGCTTATCCACTTCAACTAGGACTAAATTACGTTAGTAGTGGGTGTCTCACCGCTCGCCCTCGCCGGTGCAACGTACGATACGACACAGCGACCTGAGCACTTTTTGCTTAAGTCGAGCCAGTTAGTTGACCTATCTGCAAAATAGTATTAAAGTGCACTCGGAATGTATGTGAACGTGCTGAAAGCTAACAGTAGGTATCTGTATTATTTTGTAGAACAACGACGGCTTTATGTCGCAACTTAAAAATGTTTATGTTTGAAATGTTTCATAACAAAAATGAAATTTTTGTTTGTGTTAAAGGCACTCATCATTATTCTCTTCTGCATTAAATAAAAGGCCAAGAATAACCTAATGTTTGAGACCTCAACTCAAGACTACACAAGATACAGAACAGATGGGCCAGGGTCATCACGCATTGGGTGCCTGAAGAAAGGCGTCTTACCACACTTGGACTCGTTCGTCACTCATTGACCAGGGATAAACGTAACAAAGAGATAGAAATGTGGAATACTGTGGGGATCACGGGCCGAGAAGTCTTCTAAATCTAATAAATGAAAACAAAATATAGAAAACAAAATTTTTTTAGGAGTTTCTTGCCCATTCTTCTCCATACGAAACTAGATAATAGCAGGGAAACTAGATTCAGTTCTTCAACTTCTCGTAGGTCTATAAACGATTAGACTTTGAAAATAAACGGATTACCTACCATAGCGTAGTGATGAAACGTAAGCCAAGTTACGTATACCTACATCGGGAACTGATAAAAATAATAAAAAAACTTAGAAACGACAACTTCCTCGCAGATACTTTACGCCCTCAATAACCCCAAAGCGCAGGCCACACTGGGAACAAACTTAGTTCGTTTAGCTTCGCTCATGTAGCTACCGCGTGTTGGCATACTTCGATTCACACCGCGAACTATGAAAAGACGCGGTAGCTACATGAGCGAAGCTAAACGAACTTAATTTCGTTCCCCTCAGTGTGGCCTGCGCTTTAGCCTTACACAGCCAGTCGATGCTTCCGACCATAGAATTCTTTAAAATATTTTTACCTGCCCGCCGAACCAAGGTATTTCAATAAAGCCAAGATGATTTTAGTCATTTATCTCATTGCGGCGGGGGTTAAAGGAGATATATGTTACTAAACCCGATTACCCCCTTGGAGTTTCCCTTGTGTTCAAAGTGAATGTATTGGAGCGGAATGTTCCACGTCAGAGGTAAAAGCAAGTATTCATGTTTAATTTCATCCCGTACGAGAGCACGTAAAAAATCTTTTATCTGGACCCGAATTCTTAGCAAAGAATTATTTCATAAGTATCTGCGTTGATCTTTTGCAGTGACGTATGAGTATATATTGGTAGAATTCCTTTGATTTTTTTTACCAAGAACTACATTTGAACTACTTTTATTGAAGTTCATAAATTATTAGTATTTTTACTAACATAATTCTTAAGTACTTATACTAACACAAATATAGATGTACCTATGTCTGTAATGCATACGGTCTGAAATAAAGTTATTTTACAGTGTCCGGTAAAGAATGGATAACCTTGAAATAGCATATAATACTTTATAGCCGTTCTAAAAAATGTATATATCCCAAGTACTAACTAAGATTTTTTTGAAAAAAATACAAACTTTTTTTTACCTTATTCCTTATTTCTTTTCTTCTGCACCACGACCACAAATTAATTAATTCTATCGGTTATTTGTTGTTATAATATTGTACGTTGACAGTAAAGAGTGTGACCAAAAAATGCATAGTATTTTTTTCTAAAAAATCTTATTTTCCAAACGCGTAACGCGTGCCAAAGGGTCATGACCATCCGGCTGGTCCGGGGATACCACTCGGGCTCCGGTGAGGCGGCGAGCCTCCTTGCCGGATTGCCGCCATGGGTTCTGGAGGCAAAAGTCCCCGCGCACATGTGGGAGTGGTGCGAGAAGGCAAAATGCTGGGGCATAACTCCGCTACCGCGAGAAATTGCGGCACAGCGGACAGAGCTTCGGCGGGATCTCATAGCGACATGGAGAGTGGGACTGTCGCAACCCAGTGCTGGGCACACCACAATTGCGGCGATAAGTCCCCTCTTTGAGGAGTGGCTGGAGGTCGAGTTTGAACGGCAGCGGCGAGTGGCGGAGCTATGCAGCAGGTCATTGTGACACCGCGCTTTCTCCTGGGCAAAGTACCCACATAATATTTATTTCTCTGAGTGAGTATAATATTAACTGTTTATATTACCGCGCACGCTGTTCACCTACGGGTACTTATACTGCACTCTTAATTATATCTGTGGACCTTATTATCAAGAGCAATTAAGTACTAAAATGCCACGCACTGCGCGCACGCCACCTAAACACTCTGCTGAACCGTTGTTAGAAGTGCAGTCTGAACCTGACCTGACTGGACTTAGTGATAGCTCGCTTAACGTGAACACTCGAAAGTGTATGCGAGTAGAAGACTCATGCTGTGATGCGACCCAATTGGAACAACTCAAGTCCACAATTATGTCATGGAAGGCTGACCAGGACACCATTTTAAAACAATTGGTAGCTGATGTTGCGGAATTAAAAAAACAAAACCAAAGCATCAAGGACTCAAATGCTGAGATTGTCAAATCTATGCACTTTATGAATGCAAACAACGAAAATATAAAAAGGAAAATGCAGGATTTTGAGAAGGAGAAGAAAAATCTACACGACTGTATCTTAGGATTAGAGAAGAAAATACAAGATTTTCAGTTCATGTCACGCATTTCTAGTGTCGAAATAAGAAATATTCCGGTTAAAGATAATGAGTCGATAACTGAGCTAACGAATGTGGTCACCGGTATAAGCACGGCACTGAAAGTAGATGTTTCATCAAACGATCTGAGAGACGTGTACAGGCTTCCAGGAAAAAAAGGAGTGAATAGGAGCATTGTCGCGCAGTTTTCCACAGTTAGTAAAAAGTCTACATTCCTCAGTTCGATTGTAAATTTTAATAAACCGAAGACTTTAGCTGACAAATTAAATACTGAGATAATTGGTATTCCTGGAAACCGCCAACCAGTCTATTTTGCTGAGTACCTACAGCCTTCTTTACGAAGAATCTTTTATCTAGCACGAAACTACGCTAAAGAAAACAATTTTAAGTTTTGCTGGGTATCGGATGGAAATATTTTTATCCGTAAAGAAGCTGGTGATAGGCAAATCTTAATTAAATCAGAACAGTGCCGACCAAAAATAATTACACAGCAATGACTATTTAGTAGTCATAAGAATAAATGTCGGTGCGCATCTTCAAATCTTCTTATTCTGCTGATTTATCTTGTTTTAAATATTGTTTTTCTTTTTATATTCTTTTTTATTATTGGCCTGATATACAATCCATACAAATTGAACACAAATACATCACCATACCACCATCGTATAATTATAAATAACTACTTCATTTACAATAATTTCCACAAATGTATGCTTACTCGCACTCATACACTTTCCTACAGTCACATACTTTATAATACAATCTATTGTTTGCCTAAAATATATAAACACAGTCACTTATTTCGTACTACGCATAGCTTTAGCTGTGTAAGCCCATGTAACCTATTCTGTAAAATAGTTAAGGTACTCATTAAGCTATTTTTAACTAATGGCTAACTTAAATATTATAAATAGTGAATTAGATAAACTTTGTGTGTCTAATTCGATGAAATGTCTACCACAAACATGCTTGCAATATATCACTAAACCTGCCAACGGATTAAAAATCCTACATATTAATATACGCAGCATAAATAAAAACTTTGACAAGATATCTGTACTAATGCGGGTTTTGGGCTTTCAATGCGATGTTTTAATATTAACCGAATGCTGGCTGAGCAAAGTGTCGCATTTGCCAATCCTAGATGGCTATAGTTCTTACTGTACTAATTATAATTTCAATCAAAATGACGGGGTTGCTACATACGTTAAATCATCCATCAAATGTGAAGTACAGGAGCCACAATTTGCGGACGCAAATTGCCTAATATGCCAAATAGACGATATCGTAATAATTGCTCTATATCGTTCTCCTTCCTTTAAAGATATTAGCAACTTCATTGTAAGTTGCTAATATCATAACTATACATGATACGATAGGATGTACAGGTCCTTAACACAAACAATAATTGTAATTGGTTATATAAACATAGATATCGAGGAAGGTAATAATGACCGGAACTGTGACTTGTATTTAACCTGCGCTGCAACGCATGGACACCCCATCCTGCACATCTTTTTCCGACTCGCTTGGCAAATTGTCTAGATCACGTTCTTCTCAAAACGAATAAGAATGCAACGACAATCATCACTGATCACGAAACTTTATTATTGTTCCTGCAAACTAAGAACAATAGTAAAAGTACAGCTCAACATTAGTACAAAATTAACTTCAACACAGTTATTGATGACATAAATAACTATGACTAGTCGCCTATTCTGGAAATTTGGGACGCGAATGATGCGACAGATAATTTCATTGGGTATCTATCTTCCATTATTAAACAGCACACACAGGAATATCCGATATCAAGTAGTAAACGAATTCTCGGGAGTTACCGTGGGTAACTCCCGGATTGCTCCGCTGCATTCGCAATCGTGACCGTATGAACGCTAAACTAAAAAAAGAGAAAGATAATGAAATACTTAGAATCACCTACACTCATTACCGAAACTATTGTAACTCTTTGCTACGAAAGCTCAAAATTACTTACGAAAAAGAAGAATTCTCCAAGGCTAAGAATGATATAAAGGCAACTTGGGGTGTAATAAAAAAAGTATCTGATATACAGTCAAACCGTGCTCCTTCTACTGAATTACTAAATCTTCGTGAAACACCAAATTCCTCCTTAAATAGTATAAATAACTATTTCGTCAATATTGGCAAAAATCTGGCATCAAAAATAACCACGACTTCTTTACCACCTAATTTTCCCATACTCAATTCTGGCGACTCAATGGTCCTTCATGAGGTAAATGTAAAAGACGTTGAAGACATGATTTTAAGCCTAAGATCTGATTGTGCATGGTATCCCGGCTCTGATATTAAAAGTGGCAAGACATGCTCTGGCTCCAGTAATAACACATATTTGTAATGTTTCGATTTCATCAGGCACCTTCCCAGATGCATTTAAAAAAGCTGTTGTCCATCCGGTTCACAAGGCTGGGCGCAGATGGGAAGCCATTACCTCCTTCTGCGAAGCAGTAATGCTCGTGAAGGAGGAGGCGGGACGCGTGAGGGAGAGGCAAGCTTTGCACCCTCACGCCCCTAGTCGCCGCAGGAGACGCCCTGGGCGTCGGGAATTGGCAGCCGATTCCCGGCCACCGTAGGCGCGGGCTTGCGGACGGCGAGCAATGGGTAGCTCGCCGTCTGGTAAGGACCAGGCCCGAGTCGACGGCGCGTCGTGTTCCACGCGCGCCTCAAAGAGATGTCAGCACTATTGACGGGGTCCGCTAGGGCCGATGCCAGCTAGGGTTGCGGGATGTTCGAAAGAGTTACCGTGGCCCCGGCACAGGCAAAAGAAGGAACACGGGTGGGTTTTAGTCAGTAAAAGTCTGACACGCCCTCCCGCTCCGCCCAGAGCGGGAGAAGTCATTTGATGATTTCCCATCCACAAAAAAAAAAAAAAAAAAAAAAAAAAAGGCTGGGCGCAGAGACGAAGTCAATAATTATAGGCCAATCTCGATACTTACTGCCCTATCGAAGATACTGGAACGCATCCTTAATAAAAACCTTAACAGCTTTTTGGACGCTAAGAAAGTCTTATCCAATAACCAATTTGGGTTCAGAACAGGCTTGAGCACTGAAGATGCGGTTATAGCTCTTTCTGAATATGTAGCTAGAAGTCTTGATAAGAAGTTGAAATGCGTGGGTATCTTTCTTGATTTGTCTTCGACCTTCGACACCGTCTCTGTCCCGGCTTTACTGAAGAAGATGGAGCGCATCGGAATTCGTGGTTCCGTACTGGATATTTTCTCCGACTACCTAAGGGGCCGGACACAATACGTCAAAATCGATCAAAGTGAGAGTGAAACATTACCTATTGCATATGGCGTGCCGCAAGGCAGCAAATTGGGGCTCACGTTATTCCTCATTTATATTTACTTTCCCCCCAAAAAAAAAAAACACCACATTAAGAAACCTGGCGTTAGGCCCGGATTCCACCAAAGCGAGGATATGCGGAGATGTCCGAAGCGGAGACGAGAGGAAACGTTTTTCAGCTGGGGTGTATCCACCGAAGCTGTGCGGAGATGCGTACTGGCTAGACTGGAGCGGAGATGACATATGTGCTGGCTAGAGCGGAGATGTCTGCTGGCTAGAGCGGAGATGTGTGCTGGCTAGAGTGGCTGACGGGTAGTGCGACGCGGGGGAACTAGCAACGCCGCTCACATCTCTTCTCGTCTCCGCTGCATGCCGTCGCCAGCTGGCGAGGCACAGCTCACATCTCCTCTTTGTACTGCCACCCAGCTCAATCTCGGTGAGGCACAGCTCACATCTCTGCTTCGATCGCGCCATTCAAATATGATACATTTGCGCTCAGTGGTATCCACTGAAGCTGAGTGGAGACGAGATGTGTGAATAACGAAATTCTATTGGTTGTTTAAAACACATTTCCTCTCGTCTCGTCTCCGCTTTGGTGGAGTCTGGGCCTTAGGATGTATCATTCACTCATAAAGCGGTTAGTTGTCAAAGCAACCAAAATAAAAAGTAGGAATGTCGCGTGAATGGTCACTGACAATGCATCATTTTAGTTGGGCCCACTTGCGTATTCATGGGTTATCCTATATAACTCGGAGTTAACAGCTAACTCAGAGATAATGAAATAATTTATCTGGCGCCACCAAGAGTTAGAGGTAAACCTAGAGTTAAACTTTTAAATATTAAACCCACCGATGTGGGAGAGTTACGTCGCTAAACTCTGGGTTAGTGTAAGTAATTTTAAAATAAATTGACGTTATGATGAGGTCCCACTGATAACTTATTTTGTATTTTATATTGTTTGACGTTATAGTAAGTGAAAATTCGGTACTATATCAGCAGGCAATATATTCATGAACTCATGTAAAAATAAATACAAATTAAAAAAAACTTAAAACATAGTTTTCCATATCTGACGTTTTTGACAATCAATAAACTAAAGTCTCCATGGAAACCACGTACAATCGATTAAAATGAAATGTCATGTTATAAAATTTAAAGACAAGAAAGTATTACGTATCGTAATGTAGTGTAAAAGAGATGAGTATACAATTTCCGCTCATTGTTCGTTAATTCATCTTTAGTCGGATTACATATCAGGCCATAGACACTGCAATCCTATTTTATGTTTCGTCGATGTCGATGCGTCGATGAACTGCAATGTTCCCAACTCAAAAATCACTATTGTCAGATTATCTAACCCGGTGTTACTTTTTAGTGGCGCAACGCGTAAGAAGAGTTAAAATGTTAGTTCCTTAACTCGGAGTTTACAAACTACATTTATTCATTTAACCAGACTAAACATGCAAGTGGGCCTTAGCCGTATAGTACCTATAGACTTGCGTTTTTTATTTCGATGATTTTGACAACTGACTATGAAATGTTGGTTAGTAATTTAACGGACCACTAGGACAGCAATTAAATTTAACGCCTGAATATTACATTTAATCATGGATTAGCGCATGGTGAAACACTCGCTACTTGTAATGTCCCGTTAACATTTTAACAGAAGATTAGACTAACTGACATGGTATGGTGAAACTAAGTCTTGGTCTATTAGTTACCTTCACATTTTATTTTTTATTGATTTTTTGAATGCGTTAATCTCTTGAACTACTAACCACCACACTGATCCGGACTGGCCGTCTGACATAAGGTAGTTATATGGCTACGGTCACTTTAAAACGTTTTTTCAGTTACCATAAGCGTATTGTATCTTTTTAGGTTTCCATAGTCAACAAGGAACCCTTATAGTTTCGCCATGTCCGTCCGTCCGTCCGTCCGCAGATTAGCTCAGAGACTCTTAGTATTAGAAATCTATAATTTGGCATGGATATACATATTAATTACGCCGATAAAGTGGCAAAATAAAAACATTAAAAAAAATCTGCACACGTAAAGTGCATGCTTTATTTTCTCGTCTACCCCATGGTGTGTGGTGTTGTTGGATAGGTGTTAAAAAAATATTGTGGGTTTGTGAAAACAATTTTTCGATTAAAGGATCCGTTTCTGAAATATTAGATAAGCTTTAAAGTGCTAATTTTTGTTAGTCAAGTTTCGCCCCCCCTCCCCTTGCCAGCTAAACGGTTAGTTTTGGATATGTGGTAAAATTCACGGTAGTAGTATATATACAACGAAGTTAAAAGGAAACTATCGCAGCTAAGTAGGCTTTACAATTTTACGAGTAATAGTCGACCAACTTACATTTGCAGTTGGAATGTATGAGAGAACATGTTTTTTAACTACAATGTTAACGACACGCACTTGGCCGATTTTTTAGAATATAATGACCTGTTTGAATGTACAAATAATTTAAGTATTATTGAACTTAACGATGATAATGATGCTAACAATTAAAATAAAGTTCATTAACATCTTTAAAAATACAAGCTATAAATAATATAAGTGTATCTAATTATTATTTCAATTAACATAACATCACGCCTTGTTTCCCCGAAGGCTTGGGCAGAGGTACCTATACCTCTAGTACACCCATATTTCGCCCGTTATGTTTAAGTCCAATGCATTAGGGGGCGAGCCTATTGCCATCAACCGGGCCCAAATCCAGGCTCCGGGCTGCTACTGAGAAATTCCAGATAGGAAAACCCAATAACACTGCCCGAACCGGGAATCTAACCCAGAACCTCATGGTCAGCAGTAGCGCTTCTGACCACTATGCACTAGAACAACGAGGCAGTGCTGGGCTTGCGCGACCCGAAACTATATGAAAATGTATATAATTTTATTGCTCGGAGTGCCAATAAATGTGAAAACCAGACTAATAATAATTTAGATTTACAAATTATGAAATTTTAACTATTTAATTCATACTATAATTAATTTAAAAATTAAAAAAAAAATAGATATTTCAAAGTTTTAAGTTTTCACTTAGTCGGCAGGCCCCATGACTGCCTATTTTTAACCGACTTCAAAAAAAGGAGGAGGTTCTCAATTTGGTTGTATTTTTTTAATATTTTTTTAGAATGACCATAAGGTCTATTAAATGTTATTTCAAGGTTATCCATTCCTTACCGGACACCCTGTAAATATATAAATATGCGAAAATCACTAGCATAAGCATAATCAGCCTATAATGTTCCCACTGCTGGTACACAGGCCTCCTCTCTTCGAGAGGGAGTGGGCTGTAATCTACCACGCGGGCCCAGTGCAGGTTGGTGGATGTCACATGTCTTCGAATTTTTGGTTCTAGGATATGCCGGTCTCCTCACGATGTTTTCCTCCGCCGTTTTGAGAGCAGTGGTGATGAAATTATTTTCTATTGGATATATGTTACGTATTTTGGAAAATCACTATGCTAGTACTTAAATCAGATCTGATCACTGAGATAAAGTACTACGTAATAATAGTTCTATGGTTCTGATATGCCAAATACCAAATCGCCATATTGAAATTCTGCTTAGAGACCTAAATGATAGGGCCTGTTAGGCTAGACCAGCAAGACCAAATAGTCAAGCAAGATCAAGCTAAATTATAAGGGCGTCTCCTATTTTGGTTGGAGGGACACCAAAGCCATAAGGTTGGGCCCACAACTACATGTACCTAGTACCTACGATAAGTATCAAGATATTCGTAGCTGAACAATCATCTTGTCAGGTCACCTTACAAAATCTAAAAAAAAACAAACTGCTGTTAACGCAGACCTCGACAGTCACACGATTTTATTGCAAAACAACAAGCAATTGTAATCCCGTAGGTGCGTGCCATGCTGTAGGGAATTAACAACTTAGATTGGTAGACGGTACGCCCGCGCTAATAAGACCAACTCTTTTATCCCACGAGCCTTTCAGCTGTTTAGTTAAGCGCTGCACGCCACTGTTGCCTGTGACGTCACGATTTCGTGTACGCGAATCGCAGTATTCCAATGCATTTATTATACCTACTGATTTAGAAAGTGCCGAATTTTTCTTGATATTTATTTATTTTTATTAAGGTTAACCAACAATTGTTTACACCAGTACATTAGCAGCTTATTATGTATAATAGGATACAATTGCGGGTGCAACAATTAATTATAGGTTAACACCGCTAGCACAAAAAACAGTGGTAAAACCATTAATTATTAAATTACGATAGACTCATAAAAATACAAGTGAGTAAAATGTGAAAATTAAATTAATAAATTAGATCATACACGAATAAACAAGATAAAAATTTAATAATAATTGATATGAAAATTAGATCATAAATTACACTAAAATAAAATAAAATAAATTACATTGACCATTTAAAAAAAAATTAAAACAACAACAATCAAAATACTGACTGTGATAAGGTAAAAAATATAAAATATCCAATTCCATAACAAACACAAGACATAATCATTATGACATAATCGTTAATAAAAAAAAAACAATACAAACAAAAATAAACAACCGGATTCAGTAAACAAAATTTTTCTATCAAACGATACAATTATAACTAACAATAGCAATGAGATTTGGGTATCGATTAAAGAAAATTACTGTGTAAAATAAAAATAAAGAAACAAAATGTAAACAGCAATATAAAAGTTTCACAGTTTTTATCAACGAAAATCTTTTGACACCACAATTTGTTTGCCACCAATGACTAGTGATGGCAAACAAGAAAAAACCGATACGCAAATAGAGATAGAAAAATTATGCTATGTCCTGCTCACACATATACATTTTGACACACATGTCATCACACTTTCGCAATTATTATTATTTTAAGAGCATGTCTACCTCTATTCTCTGCCTAGTGAACGAAAATGCCTTGTCTGTCAATGTCAATATTGTCAATTTACTCAATAGTCAATTCGTTTGTCAAACGGCCACCAGTACCACAGAACACTAATCGTACTACTAGAGAAAACTATAGACTGCTGGTCATCTTCTATCTCACATTCACAAGAAAAAGAAAAATATATACAAGATGCTTGTAAAGAAAGGAGACAGAGCCTAACATTTTTGTCCCTTATCGCGTGCCACATTTTTCCAAGGTCAGCACTTCATTTGCTAAACAAAGTTTGACGCTTGACGTTTGTTATGCGTTCGAAAGAGGTTGCGAAGAAATTTTAAATTATTTATTTGTTATTTCGAAAAATACGAACTATTTTGTGTTTATTGTTGAGGATAGACGTTAGCTATTACTGCAAAATGTTACAGTGCAGTGTTCTTGGTTGCAAAACTGATAGTGAGAAGAAAATAGCCGGATTGTCCTTTCATTCGTAATTAGCTAAATATTTTAGTTTATTCGGTGCAAGACAGTGGAATCAACTAATATGGTTTATAAACTGTTAAAATACATATACAGCTGTTTCAAGATAAAAATGAGTGCTGGATTATGTTTTTATTACTTATTGTTTTTTACATAACCTCTAAGCTCAGTGTTGCATAATTTTTACTCAGATACTACCCCATTTTAGGGGTGAATAGTACGCCAATAAAATATATATATATAACAATAAATTACCTTCTTCGATCATTTCAGATGAATGCTTTCATGAATGTCTTTAGTAGTGTATAGCGCTGGCAGCAATTTTTTTTAATATTTTCCACTTTTCGCCGGGTGTAATATTACCATCATTACCTTTTAATTAGTACCTATTTATAGTATACAAGGTGTAATTTTAATCACTGTTAATCTCTTAAAGGGTCATTGTCCTCATCATTATGAACAACTTTTACTATGGGACCAAACCTGAAATCGCGAAAAAAAAGTCAGCTTTTCCCTACATTTATGTTCGCATAACTCGTCAAAATGTAGGGAACATCTGATTTTTTTCCGCGATTTCGGGTTTAGTCCCATAGTAAAAGTTGTAGATATAGTATCCGGGCCGATTTCGGCCACAGCGACTTGGATCTGCTTATTGATGACATCGCTGGTGTGCCCTCAGGTGACTGATATAACCAATTTTTGCCGCGAAAGTGCGTCCACATTCACGGCAAGTCAGCACCCCTCCGATGTAATTATATTGGATGGCCGCGGGTGGTTGGGCCTTGAGCTTATCTCGTTTAGCATCGAGCTCCTCTTTACGTCGCCTTTCAAACGCAAATACCTTAGTGCTCACGGTATGCCTCCACAGTGACCGGTCTGCTGCCATTGCCTCCCATTGTGACGTCTCTAGATCACACCGCTTCATGTGGCGCTTAAGCACATCTTTGTAGGTACCGAAGGAGTTGGCCGCCTTGTCTCCGCTTGCCATCCCGCAGTTCTGAGTAGAAGATGCGCTTCGCCACTCTGTCGTCAGACATTCGAGAGACATGGCCAGCCCACCGCAACTGCCGCCGCATTACATAAGCCTTTATTCCACCGACATTAGCTCGCCGTAGTACTTCCGTGTTACGAACACGGTCCGACCAATGGATGTTCATAATGTCTCGTAGGCATTTCAGATGGAATCTATCTAATGTGCGAACGTACTTGCGGTATAGACACCATGTTTCGGAGGCATATAAGAGATTTGGCAGAACTACTGCCATGTACACAGCTATTTTCGTATAGCGCTTTATGTCATGCGAGCGGAACACCTTGGCACGAAGTCTGCCAAAGGCCGTAGCAGCTGCTCCAATTCGACTTGACTTCGTTATCAAGGAGGCACCTGGATGTTATAGTGCTGACCAGATATTTGAATGTGTCTACCTGCTTAAGCGAGACGTCACCGAGCTTAATGTCGACTGGGCCACTGTTCAGTGTATCAAGAGCCATGACTTCGGTCTTCTTCACACTGATCTTAAGGCCAAATCTGCGACATGACTCATCAAGACTCGACATATGTCTCTGTAAACCCTCTGGGGATTCCGCCGCAAAGCACAAATCATCTGCATACATCATCTCAGTGATAGTCACGTGGGTCACTTTGGTGCGAGCTTTAAGTCTAGTTAAGTTGAAGACACCGCCGCCACTGACACGAAAACGGATACGAATACCCTCGGATAAAGTCTGCAAGGCATCCCGAACTACGACCGCAAAGTACAGGGCGAACAGAGTTGGAGCGAGTACGCAGCCTTGCTTCACGCCACAGCTCACAGAAAAGAACTCTGAATCTTCGCCCTGCACACTAACACAACAACGCATGTCATCATGCAGGAGTCGGATCATTCTTACAAGCTTGTCCGTGCATCCAAGTTGTGCCAATACCACCCATAAGGCTTCTCGAGGCACACAGCCGAAAGCTTTTTCTAAGTCAACAAAACAAAGGTACAAAGGTTGACCCTGCTCTCGACTCTTCTCTAGGAGTTGGCGGACAGAGAAGATGGCCTCGCATGTGCCTCGATTCGGCCGGAAGCCAAATTGGGTTTCAGGCAGAATGTCTTCAGACAAGGACATCAAGCGGTTAAGCAAAATTCAATAATTTGTTCATAATGATGAGTGTAATGACCCCTTAAGAGATTAACAGTGATTAAAATTACACCTAGTATATAAAATATGGCTCCACTGAACTTTATAACGCCGCTTGTCCGAAGCTTCACAATTTTATAGCGTGTAGATGTTTTCATGTAGAACACTTTTGCAAAATTACAGAGCCAGCAAATGCATAGTTTTCGGAAAAATAAATAGTAAATTTCAAAAATTTACACATAATTACGAAATAAAATTGAATTTTTTTTGACATTTTACCACAAACAATTAATGAATTTCACTCCTTGGTTGTTCTATGTTACGTTCAGACAAAGTGACATTTTGGCTTAGTAAAAGGCTATGAAAACTTAAGATGTAAGAGCGAGCGAAGCGAGCTCGGGACTTGGGGCACCCCGACTCGAACAGGTTAGGATAGAAGGGGATGGCTGAGTCTTAAAGACCCTGCCATCCCCTTCATGGTTATTTTTTTTTAACCATCCAGAAATAGGAGCCCCACATAAACTACTCCTACGACTGACTAATGTTCCAATTACACATACAACAAAATAAACTAAAAATGTTGCCTACAGCGCCATCTAGCTGGAAAATGGCCACGAACAGACCGTATGTTCCGCCTTATTGAAACATAGCAAAGTTATACCTTTATTGAAATCGGGTGATACAAAGATTTTTTATGCTGTGTAAAGATTTTTTATGTGATTTTCTTTAAATGTTCATTTTTCCGCAGGTAAAAGAATTCCTACTATGAATAAACTATTTTGACTTCGATGTTTTATTTCTATTTATAAAGCCTCAGGCGCGTTTGTATGGACGGCAGCACATCAAGCTATTACAATCTGTCAAATTTCTTTAATAAAATAAATCAATAATAATCTTAAATTTCTTTAATAAGATTTTCAACTTTACTGCTATAGCATTAGGTTCAAGATTGATTGGGAAAATTTTACAGTTTCGGGTAGCTTGACCTGCTGGCGTCTGTACAAAGTATAATAAATAGGTATTGAAAAACATCTGAATATTCGGGGTAAAATCACCTTCACGAGGGTAACCCTAAAGTTTCAAGTACGTTGATTTTCTGTCTAGTGTCTACGATAATACTCCTAGCGGAGCAGTAATATTTAGTCTGTGCGGCCACCGTACCTCGAACCACAGAGTACTATTTTATATGTACCGAACGAAACTGAATATCACTGTCGAAATAAGTCTGGAAAATCTAATTGGAAACAAATTAACATATTGTTACAGTAATAAACTGCAAAAATGTATTTCCAACCTTTCGCAGTTATGTCATTACTTGGATTATTTAATTTTGCGGTAAGTAATTTTTTTTACTTCATTTATTAATTCTACTGTTAACGATGCTAATTTTAGTGTATATTTCTTCTTTCCCTTACAGGCGTGTATTGATTATGATGGTTGGCTGAATATTAAGATAGAGCACACACTAAATTGTGGATCTGAAAAGTATTGCTCTAGGGGCAACATAGCACTGAAGAGTATTCGCGCAGGAGCTGCAGTTATTGATCAAATACAATTTAATAAACAACATATAGATCAATTAATGGTGCGTATCAATCAATATTAATCATTAACTCAAATAAATTTATTTTCTTTCTTTCTATTTGTTGACTGTTCATAATCATAAGAAATAATTGAATATAATAAAAACTTTTCAGAGTCTTGCTGACATGGATAGTTTCTACACCGTAAGGACACTGGTAACATCTGCTGACAATAGCAAAGGAACAGAATTCTATTCATCAGTCAAAGCCAAAACCTTCCTTGCTAATGGTTTGTCAGACGTGATCAACGCATGGGTATTGCCCAATGGTGCAGTCACTGCAGTCAGCTTTCAAGTTACTAATTCTTCACAGGCATCGCTTAACAAAAGCAGCAGCAATAAGATCAACTCTAACTTCTATCTTCGTTATGTTGAGCAAGCTCCTGTGTAAGTACAACCAATGTACTGAATGCATTGACATTGTGAAAATATTTAGTAGGTACTCGACTTTATAAATTGTAAATTCATTCAAAAGATGATGTTTATTTTTTCTAACAGACCTGACACAGCAACTTACATCCAAAAACTTGAACGCGAGAGAGAAGCAAGAGAAAAGGGAGATGTGAAGGACAACAAATCATTCTTAGCCAAATACGTAAGTTGCAATGATACATCTAAGCATTTCTCTATATGATGGATTTATAAACATAGGTACTAATTTTCCTTTCTTGCCCATGTTACTACCAATGATACTACCAGTAGTAATACTGTTAATTTGATCTCCGTTCTTACTACTGCAGTAGTAAGTTGTTAGAAGGGTAATTAGAATTTGCCCTTGTTACTACCAATGATACTACCAGTAGTAATACTGTCAATTTGATCTCCTTACTACTGCAGTAGTAAGTTGTTAGAACTACAATTTGCCCTTGTTACTACCCCAATTGAAACTTTAAACTTCTTTGTCAAATATGATTCATTCTTCTTGGTTTGCGCCATCAAGACGCGGAAAAAGGCGTACACATGTCATAGATCTGTTTGAAACATACATTAGTTTATTGCCCTCTTTCATCCGCTGATCATTACAAAAAATTATATTATTATAATGAGTGAAGTAAGCGATTCCGATATTAAATTCATACAAAGAAAAGGAGGAACCATATTAATTTGCGATGGACATCAGTACTACAAATTAAAACTGTACAAGAATGGGTCCATTATATGGAGATGCGCTTCATATTTCACCAAACAAAAATGCTCTGGAAGTTTAACGCTGCAAGTAAGTACACAATTACATAAATAAAAATATTGTTATTCTATTAATATTATAAATGCGGAAAATCAGAATTGAAAGGAATTTAGGCACCTATTCTTCGTCCTAGTTTTCCTTTACCCTTCATCACAGTCAAAAATAACTTTAAATTGTTTAAAAAAATATTTCGATTAATTTTCAACTTTTAGTAGGTATTAAAGGCCCAACATTCAAAATCGCTATTATTGTTGCTGATTTTGGCCAGTGGAAAATTGAAACGTCGCAAAGGTATAACGCTCTCCTAAATAGGTACAGGAGCATTTGTCATGCTTTTTAAACCAGCCTCTTAAGCCTATAAGTAGGTACCTGACTAGTAGTCTTAACTTCTTTTATTTGCTTGATGTTCAAAGACCATTTCAGACACCAACATACATGGTCTTCACATGATCTGACCAAGATTATGTCTGGACTTTAAAAGAGACTGTGACCTCTGAGTTGGTTTCGGCCTTTCTTCTCAGAGTAGTCAGATAGGAAACGCCGGCCTCATCTAGTGTTTGACATGTAAAAGTGTTTGTATAAACCTACTTACAGAAATAAAATCATTTCAGTATCATTTATCAAAGAGTTTTTTTCTTGAGAAAGAGTTTGTTTTTTCACTCCATGTAAAAGTGTTTGTATAAACCTACTTACAGAAATAAAATCATTTAAGTATCATTTATCAAAGAGTTTTTTTCTTGAGAAAGAGTTTGTTTTTTCACTCACCTGATGGTATATATACAGGGCAACGCCCTAATTCGAAAAATGCCACATTTTTGCAAACCTGATTTCAAGAAGAACAAAATTCCAGTATCTGTAGTGGAATTAAAGGATAAAGTTACCAAAAATGATAAACCAATAACAAAATTGTATAACCAAACATTAAAGAGGATAATACTCGAAGAGGGTAATAACTATTATTTTTGCTTGTACACGGAGTGAATTCACAAGGATAACATTAAGTACAATATGTAATAAGTTTTAGAAAATAGGTCGTTGTTGTTGTTAGGTTTGCTTCACTATTGCATTGGGTTGTACCTGTAATGATAGTAATTGTAAGTGATTATATAAATAAATAAAAATCAATTCAAAATCAAAACTCGGCTAGGAATTTTCCGGCCTTTACAAACATTCACTTTACGATATTCGTAACAAAACTTCAGCAGTTAAAAAAACAGTTTTTATAAAATCAGAAGATGTACAAGTACCTGTCTTGCTGATTACTACTTTAAAGGAGATCGTATACTTCTGTTTTGTACCCCAGAGGCAAGAGAAATCTTACATACCGTAACTAAATTTTTTATAGATGCGACATTCAAAGCATGTCCTCCACCATTTAAAGAAGTCGTCAGCATTCATGGTGATATCGGAAGTTCTGTCTCAACAACTAAAGTAGTACCCATTATATTTGCCTTATTATTCTACAAAACCCAGTTGGCCTACGAAAATATGTATGATAAAATCACAGCTGCCTCAATTCAGACCAAGTAGGTATATTTCACTGCGACTTTGAGATTGCGAATATTAACGCTCTTTAACTAAAGTTTCCGTCCATAAAAATAGTAGGTTGCTATTTTCATTGGCAACGTTGTATTTGGAGAAAAGCTAAAGCTTTATTGGGCAAATCAAGATGTAAAGCCGAAAATCGTATTTTTTCACTATGTGCCGTTTTACCACTCCTCCTCAGATATGCTTCTGGGAGGGTGGTCGTACATAAAAAGGAAAGTGAACACCTTTCTTCCATGGAAAAATTTATAAAATACGTACAACACATGTGGATTAATAAGAAATATTTAAAATTAAGTGTTTTTGGCATGAGACATCGGACCAACAATGTTCTTGAAGGATATCATTCCAAATTAAATAAATACGTTAACAAAAACAACAGAACTTTAATGAGGTTGCTTAATGTAATTAAAGATGATAGCCTAATTAAAATTGTTGCAAAGCAATTCAACAAGAGGAGAAGTCGAATTATTAAAAATGATGACAATAAACAACATATCTTAATGCAACTAATTAATAGTGAAATTTCTATAGGTTACGCCCCAGAAAAGTTGCGTTAACTTAGCTAATTTTAGTTATTAAGAAGAAAATTCCTATAGGTTACGCCATAGAAAAGTTGCATTAACTTAAGTAAGTAGGTACCTAATTTTAGTTATTAAGAAGATACCTATTTTTTTGTTATAAGTTCAATTTTTCTTTTTTAAGTTTTAGGCTATTAAGTCCTTGTGGCTTTTCCTACTTTAAATAAATAATTATTTTTATTATAGATATTTCCTTTTTTTCCTTTTGTTAGAGGTACTAACAAGGGCAATAATTAACAAAGAAGTTTAAATTACACAACAAGGCAAACAACAAGGGCAAATTGTAGTTACCCTTCGATCTAACAACTTACTACTGCAGTAGTAAGGAGATCAAATTGACAGTATTACTACTGGTAGTATCATTGGTAGTAACGGGCAAATTCTAATTACCCTTCTAACAACTTACTACTGCAGTAGTAAGAACGGAGATCAAATTAACAGTATTACTACTGGTAGTATCATTGGTAGTAACATGGGCAAGAAAGGCTACTTTTGTTTTTATTTTGTTTTCCAGTGGATGTACATTGTACCTATTGCAATATTCGTCATGATATCTGGAGCAAGCAACCCAGAACCAGCGGCACAAGGTGGCAGATAAATTTAAGTGGTACTATACTATAGTGCTATTACAAAATAGTCAATGAAAAACTAGTAATTTATTCCAATCCTTATTTTTTATAATATAAAAGTAAAGTTACTTTGATTTATGAATTCACCTCAAAATGTATACGTCATCTGATTTAAAATAGAAAATTAAACTTTTGTCTTGTATAGTTAGTCTATAATTAAAAACAAATGCTTAAGTTACTGTACCAAATAACTCAAGCCTGAAGTAATACCAACCAGAGACTGAAACCGGTATGATCATTATGGGCATTTTTTCAGTTAGAATTTTTTTTTCATGTATTTTTAAAGATTTTTAAATTTAATACAAAGAGAATACCGGTTACCGAAACAAAAATTACCTCTATCTTACACATGCCGTCGGCATTTCGTCAAAGGACGCGCTTCGTCTGTGTGTGTGTGTGTGTGTCCTAGCTTGCACGGCACGGGCAACGAGTCTTTCAGTTTGGATTACAAAATATTTTTTCTTTCTCATAATCAAGTTCATTATTAGGTAACCAGTATTAAAACGGTAACCTTAATAGAGGTAAGTCGTAGATGTAACCAAAATTCTTCGATACCTATACCATAATTTATAAACGTTTTCGTTACGTTTTTTAGTCGTCCAGCAGTTAAGGTCTTGGAGTATGTAGTAGCACCGTTGAACATGAAATCTGGTTTTTATTCTGCAGGAACTTGTAAATGCTTTTTGAAATTATTGTTTTTTCCTTAATTTATTATCCTATTTTTAATAACTCTATGATGTCCAAAGTAAAATAATTGTAATAGGGTGTGATTAATGAATAAGTTGCATGTAACAGACTTGTATGCAATAAAAATGTAATAAGTTATGTACCTAGTTAAGTTTTTTATTTACTTCATGAAAACAGGACAAGATGATATAGAAAATAATATCAATAATAAATACAAAATTAGTAATTTATTAAAATACCAAATATATGTAACTGTAACAAAGTGGACTTACAACTTAAATTTCAAGCAACTATATTAATTATGTGATAACAAATACTTAGGCACCAATTTTTTCAATTTCTTCTGCGTCTTCAATGTCAAGTAATTGAATCTTTTTACCAAAATGACCTTCTATTTCTTTACAAATATTCATGGTTTGTGAAGAATCGATTAAATTAATGGCTATACCTGCTTTACCAAAACGACCAGTACGCCCTATTCTATGCAAGTAAGTTTCACAATCAGCTTTCTTATCCATATCCATTGGCATATCAAAGTTAACAACAAGAGTAACTTGTTCAACATCTATTCCTCGGGACAGCACATTTGTGGTGATCAGTACCTTTTCTAAGCCAGCTCTGAAACGGTCAAGTACTGCTATTCTTTGTTCCACAGTCAGCTCACCAGATAACACAGCTACAGAATGTCCATCTTTGGACATTTTTTCAGATAACCAGCTGGCAGTTTTTCTTGTGTGACAAAAAATAATTGCTTGACCAATTGTTATTACACCATAAATGTTACAAATGGCTCTATACTTCTCTTCTGGGTTCTTGCATTTGACATAATATTGCTTAATATTATCCAATGACTCCTCTTCACGTAGCAGTCTTATAATTATGGGATTAGGGACAATAATTTCAGCAAATTCCATCACAGCAGTATCATAAGTAGCAGAAAAGAACATCATCTGACAAGTTGAAGGTAAGCATTTGTGAATGCGAATGCACTGATCTTGATGACCTTGTCTGTCAATCATGACATCAGCCTCATCTAGTACAAATACTCTGATTTTGGTCATGTCAAACATGCCAAATTTCACACCCCAATCAAGCATTTTCCCAGGTGTTCCGATAATAATGTGGTCAGATATCTTAGTACCTCTAGGCACCTCTTCGCCTCTTACAGCATACTTCAGCTTGATCTCAGGACAGAACTTGGCCATTTTTGCAGCAACTTCTCCTGTCTGTATAGCAAGTTCATAGGTGGGACTCAAACATAGCACTTGTGGATAATTTTTGCTGGAATCTACTCTACTTAACATGGCCAACACAAAAGCTGCTGTCTTACCAGTACCTGACTGAGATTGAGCAATCATATTTTGTGGAGGGTCAGCTAAGAGGGTTGGTAAGGCAGTCTCTTGAATTTTAGATGGAGCATTAAAGCCCAAGGCATATACTCCTTTTAGTAGATTGGGCTTCAAGTGTAAAGCTTCAAATGTCTTCACAGAATACAGGGGAGAATTAGGATCTTTTCTCTGAATTTCGATGTCCAACTTAGACTCAACTAAGCCTTGCCTTATAATTTTCATTAAAAGAGAGGTGTCAGCTGGGTTTGCTGCATCAGGAGATTCATCAGAGTCTGTGGACTGGTTAAGAGGTTTTTTATTTAAACCTAATCCAGCTACTTTATTTGATACCTCCAACTCCTCTGCTTTTTGTCCCCACTGATTAGCCATCTTGTTGTCTGAAATAAAACAAAAAAAAATAGTAAAATTGTTTTCTTGTTGTGACATGTTTAGCAGTACATATAAAGTAAAAACTTGAACACTAACAGTATTATACCTAACCTGCAATATGTAACAGTTTGCTATTTATTACTTTTGAACAATCAATTACTTTTAGAAATTCGGAAAGACGACGTACATTCCTTCGTCAAAGTCACGTAAACTATGTAAGTTTTGCGGTAGGGATGTCTTTGTTTTACTTTTTAGTTGGAGACTATCTTATCTTTTCCAACCACTATAATTTCGAAAAAGTTTATCAAGAATAATTGTTTGTTAATTTAATTAGAGGACTTAGAATGGTGTCTTACCTTGTCAGTTATTTCGGAGAAAAAATGTATCCAACGGGCATAGAAATCAAGCTCGCCAATGCGGACAACTACCGCGGAACATTAGTAACTACCACAGAGTATAGTACGTCCATGTGTCATTGTCAGTGTCAAAGTTGCCAGTGCTGCCATTGTAATTTTTCTCCACTAATATGCGTCTAATATGTATGTATTTTTCTCCACTAGTATGTATACTATATCAAACATGGGAATTAGCTTGCTACTAATAAGTAATCTGTGATTCATGGCATTAGAATGTACAGACGCCAGCAGGTCAAGCTGCCCGAAACTGTCAAATTTTACCAATCAAACTTGAACCTAATGCTTTAGCGATAAAGTTGAAAATCTATTAAAGAAATTTGACAGATTGTAGTAGCTTGATGTGCTGCCGTCCATACTATACTACTATACGTCCACTAGATACCTGGGAGTTACACTCCTACCAACTTATCTGTGAAATGGCGAAAATTGGAACTACGGCCGTCATGTTGAAATGTCATTCGATTGTCAGTGTATACTACATTCGGGTTCTCTGGTTGTTTTGTCGTGATATTGCTGAATTTATAAAGTGAATTATGCCGAAAGCTATTAAAAGTGATGCTCGAAACATTATTCTAAAGGTTAAAACCTTTTTTAAAGAAGAAGCTCGGGCAGGGTCTCCGATTATTCCATTTAATCAAATATACAAACGAATTTCGGCAGCGACAGGTTACTGTTGTCAACTGTCTTGTTATAAATTACCCGATACTTAACTAATTATTTAAGTCCACGAAATATTCGTTTCTATTCTTGCTGCAGGTTAGCGTAACGGTAACGTACGTCTAATAGGTAACCTGCTAAGTGAGTGAGCAAACTAACCTGCCAGATTTCAAATTTCTACTAACATTTATTTTATTATCTTATATTTCAGGTGTGAGTCAAGGACTAATTTCAAAAATAGTTAAGGAAGGGCAAGCAGCAGAAGAAACTGGTACAAAAATTCGGACACCAGGCAAGGAGAAAAAACGTAAAAGTGGATTTGTGCATGTTGATGATTTTGACATGGGAGTTATACGGAGGAAAGTACATGAATATTATTCTACTAAAGAAGAGGTCCCTACTGTTAAAAAGCTTCTAGAGGTCTTAAAGACAGAAATAAATTACACAAAGCAGTCTGCGAAAGCTGCTTCACAAGGTGGGATTTCGTTTTAAAAATCTCAATTCAATCGGAAGGTTCTTATGGATCGTAATGAAATATCAGCTTGGACAGCTAAGTACTTGCATGCAGTGGATAAAAATAATAAATCTCCCCAGCCCCGATCCATAATTTATTTAGATGAGACCTATGTTCACTCTTCGCACACATCGGGTAAATGTTGGCAAGGAGAGGGTGAAGACGGAGTATTGGAGCCTGTATCGAAAGGGCAAAGATATATTATTGTTCACGCGGGAGGAGATACTGGATTTGTAACAAATGCACTACTTGTGTTTAAATCAAAAACAAAAAGTGGTGATTATCATGACAAGATGAATAGTACCAACTTTAAAAAGTGGGTTATTGAAAAACTTGTGCCTAATTTACGAGAGCCATCCATAATAGTGATGGATAATGCTCCTTATCGCCGTATTTGTGTGAATAAAGTCCCAAATACGTATTCCTTAAAAAAAGATATGCAATTATGGTTGACCCAAAATAAAATTGACTACGGAGAGAATTTGACTAAACCTCAGCTTTTAGAAATAATTAAGAGAAACAAGCCTGAACCTGTATATGAGATTGAAAAAAATTTAGAAGACAATAGACACAAATGCTTATACTTACCACCTTATCACTGTGATCTCAATCCCATTGAACTCATATAGAGCACAATGAAAAGAAAAGTTGCTGATGTAAATATTGAGCACAAAAATTCTGAAATTCCCCGCCTAGTTAGAGAAGCTTTTGACGCTATTAGAGTTCGTGATGATGTTATGAGGTTAGAAGGAGAATACTTAAAACATGATTTGTATTTAGATAAACCTTTTATTATAGAAGTGGTAAGTGACACTGAAACCGAAAGCGATAGTGATAATGATGATAGTGGTACGGAAATAAACGGAGTATGGCTTCACAACCAGGATGAGGTTGTGTATGCAGGTTCATCTAAAGATCACAATTACTGTAAACCTGGTTTTCAATAAATCATTGTAAAGCAATTTGTTTTTTTTTATTACACTACACTACCACTAGGTACCACTGCTAATTATAATTAGTCAAATCTGGTGGTAGGGGTTAGGTACGGTCATAACTAAATGTTAGGCATCCAGGTACCTCTTGCAAGGTAGGTACCTACTTAACTTCGCATTAAATGAAAGTTGTATCCCCCCCGTGGAACATTTTATCTGCTGAATTTCCACTTCATTGGATTACTTTTTAGATAAAGCCATTGTTTATTGCTGAGAGACTAAACTGTTAGCGTACCTACGTAACTGTAAATTATCAAATTATTTTTATTTATTTTATTATTTTTATATAGGTATCATTGTTTTTAATTTGTAAAAACTAATTCTTATTAAACGATTATGTCTAATGTGAAATTTCCTTCTTGAAAACTTACTCAATTTTGGGCACCTTATATTAATTAGCAACGATGAAACGACGGTGCCGTCCTCTTTCAGTTCACAGATAAGTTGGTAGGACTGTACAGCAGTCTTCCTCAGCCTTTTATAGATATTTTCATCACCCAGAACAGGCAAAAAGGATCTATCTATGTGCGAAACATTTTAAATAACTGAGATTCAGTGCAGGATATGTTTTAATATTAGGCAGTAGGTAGGTAGTTTGGTATGAGGGTATACAATGCAACATAGCCGAATGCTGCTTAAATGCTACTTATGGTCTATCGGTTTAGGTAGTTAACTAAAGGTAAACAATCTTGGTATGTCTTTTTATATTAAAGTGGTCGTATATAATATACACAAAGATTATTTAAATTTAGTTTATTAGCTAACATCGATTTAGTAAATACCTAGTCGCAAAGATTTTTATATACAATTTATAGACAACTTTTAGATAAAAAGACATGCCAAGATTGTTTACATTTAGTTAACTACCTAAACCGACGGAGTATAGATATATTTTGGTCGATTCAAATATAATTTTATCACACACACACCCTTAAATAATGCATTTATATAAATACCCACAAGTGTCTTCAACGAAAACAGACTTATTTCTCTGTTTTTATGACAAAAAGCATCACCTGTGTACGAATTTCTCTGATAAAAGTATTCAGGTTTAAAATGGATATCACATAACCTCGACACAGTTTTCTTCTTTTAACATCTCTGGGGAATACATGGATCCCCGGATTTTTGCAGTCAACAGCTGCGCAACGGGGCATATTAATTATTTATGAGTAAAAGAAGGTCATTGTTTACAAAAAATGTATGGATATTGACAGCTAGCTGTCAAATTTTAAGACGGACAATGGTGGCGACATCTGAAGTGAGCAAGTGGCAGTTTTTATCTTCATTAATTTTGATGTTATCTAGAGTTAATGAGAATTGAACAATTTTTTCTTCGGCTTCCCTCTAACGATAATTGTGCCCTACGTAGGATTCCCGCCAGGCCAATCCCTTTGCCAATATCTAGCAGGATGTAGACCTAAATACACTACACTAACTCAGTTGCGATCCGACCAGTTCTACTTAGTCTGTGGACTAGTTCGAACCGTGGCGAGAATCGACAAGCAAACTCAAAAAGTGCATACTAATTCACGGTCAAAGCAGACTTCAATAAACCAAAATTGTCAATTTGACATTGACTTGACAATCTGTCGCTGCCTGTCAGTGAGGTACATAGATAGTTACATACTTAACCTTTGTAAATTGAAAATAAATTCTACTTTATCTGAATTAAGATTCATTAAGTCAGTAATTTAAGTCTGTCTCAATATGTTACGTAACTACCGACAAGTATTTTTTAGGAATAATGTGTGTCCAGTTGTTTTTCATAAAAAAAATTTCTTATCCAATGAATACAAATGTACAGAAGCTTGGAATAACATGAACTCCTCACCTGTCTTCAATAAAATAAGTATACATGATTTCTATAATGTACTAGATCAAAATTATGCTTCAAAAGGCGTGTTAAGTGCAATAGACGTGGACATGTTTGCCAACGCAATTAAAGACCCCAGCCATCTTGAAGAGCTAAAGGACCTACTACATAAACTCAGGACTACAGCAGAAACGGGCAACATGTTAGATTCGACACAACAAGCTACTGTTAGGAATTTCATTGAGTTTGGTGATGTCAAAGAGCTAGTAGAAATATTAAAAGATCCTCTAAACTTTGGTGTGTTTCTTGATGATTATACTGCTAACATACTACTGGACAAATTAATAAAATTACCGAACTATGAACTAGCTGCAAGTGTGGCTTCTTTGATAATGCTACAAGAAGAATTCAATAATGAAATAACATGCTCACTGTGCCAATATGCTTGTTATAAGTACATCAGTAACTACACAGTAGTCACACCACCAGAACCTACACCTCCTACAGAGAAAAACAAGAAAGTTGAAGAAGTTAAGATAAGAGTTAAATACCTTCGAAATCCTTTCTTTGATGATCATTTTGACATCAAGGATACTCTTACTTCATCTGGCAAAACATTAGCATGGATTTCAGAAAGAACCCCCAGTAATTTGAACAATAACTTGCAGATTATTGGATGGCTTGCCTACAAAAAATATGATAAACTATCAGCCTTCTGTGAAAAAGTGAGCAATGAAAAAACATTTAAAGTATATAAAGAGGTTGTAGAACTTTTACAAAAAGAAAATGGTAGTGCGAAAACTGAATCAAAAGCAACTTTAGAAAACTGTATTACAAAGTTGGGCAAATCTGAACAGAACTCTGAAGATATATCCCTTGAAGAGTCACTGAAAGTTGGCATTGAAAATGCTATTAACAAATCACACAAGAATGATGTTTTACAGCAAAAACAGGTCAGTTATAATGTATTACAATTAAATTTTATCCATTTCAAATTAATGCAGTAAATGGTATTCTGTTAACTTTATAACTTAACATTTGTATTATTATTTTAGCTATTCCAATCATGGGCGAAATTAAGAGATGAGAAACTTGAAGAACAAGCCCAAAGACTAGACCGGGCACACCGCATACAACTCATCCAACAAAAACAAAATGAAATGAAGGACCAAGAACAGAAATTATGGTTCTTTGATAATGAAGATCAAGTTGATCTTCAAATAGAAGAAAAAGAACAACTTGTTGACAAATCAATCTCAAAGAAAACTGCAACTAAAACTTCTGATGAGAATTATATTCCACCTGAGATTCGACCAAAAAGAAAATAGAGTTCCAGGATGTTAGAATAAAAATAGAATACTTTTATGGTTATTTTATTGAACATTATACAAAGTATTCTTATAATTGATGCATAAAATGAATTACACTAAGCAGGATTATTAATAAAATATAATTACAAGAATGATAATAAATAACTTCTTACACATAAAATACATTATACAGCAAAGGCCTAGCATAGTACCAACTTATATGTAAGTATCTACCTTCATAGACATAAGATCAACAAAAATAGTATCCATTACAGATAACTTTACATAGTAATTGGATAAAGCGCCAATTTAACACCTGAGTAAAAATGATGTAAAAATCATTTTAACCCTCTTCCTGTATCTTAGTGAGATCAAGTTGTATTTTCTTCAAAGTATCTTCAGTTCTCTTAGCTGTTTCAGTCTTTATGTTCTCTTCTAAATCAACAATGTCCCTTGCTAAAGTACCAGTATCATTGACAAGGGAAACAATAGTATTACACTCTGAATGTAGCAGGGCCAACAGTTTGTATGCCTTCTTTGCTTGGTCATCCTTTTTTGCATCCTAAAATAAAAAAATATGATTTTTTTTTTATGTGTATCATACAATTTACTTTTTTTTTTAATTACAACTCCCATTTAACTATACTAACCCTGAAGAGAGTCTCATCAGCTATAGAAAAGCACCTATCTAGTTGGCCTTCCAATGTGTTGATTTCTTTTTGTAACTGTCTTGTGTCATCCAATATCTTCTTTATCTCCATGTTTTGCTTGTCAACATTACTTATTATTTCCAAAATTCGTTTTGTGTAGATTGACCTGTAAAAAGACACTATGGATAAGTAACTAGAATTCAGTAGACATTATTTAAAGAATACTTGTTGCAAACCTTTTATTTCCACCTCTTAACTTGCCATAACTCTCCCTTAATTGGTTTCCTAATATATCTTTCTTGTCATGTTCTTCTTTCAATGCTTTTGCAGACTCTTTCAAGCTACTCAAAATCTTTCTACACCTGCTTCTCTCAGACTGTAAATATTATTATCATTATACTATCTGAATAATAAACAATGTTAAGACTATAAAATAATGTAAGTACATACTTCCATCAAGTTCATACTATTTGTAATTTTGTCAATTTCCACCATTATAGACAAGTTCCTTGATGTTAATTCTTCACTTTGCCTATGCAAACTATTGATGTTTGTTTGTACTTTTTCTATAAAACCATCGTCCACACCGTCTGCATCAACATCAGTTATTCCAATACTGTTCAGAATGTTGTGTACATTTTTCACATCAGCATCTGCTCTTTCAAATGATTTATGTGCCTGTAATAACAATAATTATGTGCTATATGTGTAGAATCCTTTTTGTGTACTTTCTAACTTCTACACTTCTAACATAAATAGGCATCTTGCTTATTCAACCCTACATCACCAAGTTTGGAAAGTGGATTTCTGATTGCAGTACACCTAGTTTACTTAGTGTTGATTGTTTTTTTTTTAATAACTAATTTGCCACCTAATTACAAAAGGAGTGAAATGATTTACTCAACCTGAGAAAATTCAACTTCCATCAAATTCTTTTCACTTTCAAGTGTATCCAACTTCTGCCTTAAAACAATAGCCATTTCTTTTAATTCTTTAAGGCTTTTATTTGGGTCTTGCTTTATTTCAGGCTCTTCAACTGCTATCTGTTGTTCTGTATGAAGCTCTGGTTGTTGAGTTGGTAACACTGATTCACTTGTTCTGCTCAGCTCTTTACTTTTAAGCAGCTTTTCTATTACTTGTTCATCACTTAGACTTGTCTGGCTGGATGCAGTAGTCACATCTGAAAAAAAAATCTCTAATATATGAGGCTTCCTTCCAAAGCATCTTCATGTCAGTTAAAATGTATGTATGTAGAGGAATATCATAGTAGTTTTACCTGTGATATGAAAATCCCCAATTTTATTTGAATTAGGTGTGCAGCATGGTGGGATCCAAATAGTCTTCAGTTCTTCTCCAATTTTATTACTGATATCTTGCTTAAGCAATGACTTTTTGTTAGCAGATGGCAAGCTTGTTGGTGCCTGTTTACCTTCATTTGGTAATCTCTCTATTAAAAACATAAACACTTGTCTCAGCTCACATTCATTATGATATAAGAATGTCTGATAACCCACATCATTTTTGTATCCTAAATCCTGTTGTAAAATAATTGGTAGAATGTCAAAAGAAATGATAATATTATAGAAATTGTGAATGTTTAGTATGATGTTTTGCCTACCTTACAAATAGATGCAATTTGGGAAGCCACTTCTATTCTATGAGATATACCAGATGGCAAGTTTCTTGTTACCTTAACAGATGGATTTATAGCACTCAGACATGTTGATGCCGATTCAATAATTGTATGGACAGGCAGTTCGTTAATACTTTTGACATCATCATTAATGTTTCTGAAAAGTTTTCAAAGTAAAATGAAGGCTGCTACATGCAACAATGTTCAGTAGATGCATAGATAATTAACTCTTTACAATTTTACATACACATTTAACTGACGAAGAAAATGTAAGATAATGGAATCCACTTCTTCCATGCTTACAAACTGAAACCCACCAAACTGCTAAAGCAAAAACCAATTTTGGAATTGTTTGAAGAGTTAAAGTGGAATACACTTCTAAAGTTCTACTTATTCACATAACACAAATTGGTATTGCGGCTTAGAACAACTAGTAAATTTTCTATTTCTACTATCGTCAAAAATGTACGAGTTATTGTCATGTCGATAATGACAGTGACAGACTGTGGGTGCGTTCGCTCATGGTTCGCTCCACCACACACCAACACCGTTGGCCTGACTATGGGATACATGGCAGGTTTGTATTTTCATTGAACATTTTTAATAACAGTACATTTGACTTTAATTCTTTGATTAACCTTTATCGGCGTTATCGGCTGGGAATACTAAACATAGATTTTGGGAGGTGGAGTTTATTTCCAAAAAATAATTTTAGTGGCTGCTGCGTTATTAATAAAACTCCTACTGTAAAAAAAAAACAATATTAATTTCTAGCTTCAGTAGTAGGCTTTGCGTTAGTGATTAATGTTCATTAACGCGTTAAACCTTAGTCTGGCCATGTTTTTAGTGAATCTTTCATTATTATCGATGCATAAAATCACGATGAAAGTTAATAAAAACTTTTTTCGTTTCAGATGAGGGGAGACTCCCGAAAAAAAGTGTGGACACCGCCGATCTCATCTTATTCTTCGACAAATTGTTTGATTCTGTCAATGGCAATTTCCATAAACCTGACTTAGGAAAAATTTATAGATGTGCTGTAACTCGGAAATCTCCACATCACAGATTGTGGTATAAAAGTTTACCAATATTGAAATCCATGACTTTCATTACAAAAACTGGTAACAGAGCAACTGTGCCGTCTTTAACGAGTTGGGTAAAAAGTATCGAAGCTTTTCTCGCTTTGCCAAAGGATTTGCATTCTGCAGGTTTGAAATCGATACTGCTGCGCCATATTAATCAAGACCCCTTAGAAAATTTCTTTGGGGCAATAAGAGCACATGGTCTCCGCAATAATATGCCAAGTGCTCATGCTTTTATAAATGCTTACAAATCATTACTGATATGTAATATAACATCGTACAAATCGGTTGGGGCCAATTGTGAAGAAGACAATTTTCAATTATTGCATTCATTAAAAAAAATGTTAACTGAAAACCAGCCCCAACCAGAAACAAGCGTTAACTATGAAATAGCTGAGGAGCACTTGTGCATAAGGGACGCAGATGTAGAAAATTTATTATAAAATCCCGAAAACAAAGAAAAATGTGCAGCAGTAGCATACTGTAGCGGGTGGCTCATCTATCTTTTAAAAAAAATTATTTATAAGGATTGTCAAACCTGCAGACATGATTTCGAGTCTGAAGAAATGCAAGACTATCATAAATATATTAAAATTAAAGAGTATGATAGCACAAAAACTTGGCTTTCTTACCCAAGTCGTGAAGCGTTTTCTTTTTTTTTTAATTCAGAAAATATTGTTACAGAAGTTCTAAAGACAAAATGTCAAAGTAAAAATATAAACGCATATTTAGAACTAGTATTAACAATAAATATCAACTACAATTTTATTACATGTAACCATCATAGAAATTTATCAATAACATATATGGTAAAAAAAATAATATTGTTCTTTTTGAACAATTGGTGTAGACATGAACCAGTTGATATCTGGAAAAACCACGTTTTGCGATGAAAGTGATGAAATGAAAGTGGCAGTTCATAATTCCGAAATAAAAACTAATAACTTAGTAACATATTTTTGTTTTTTTTTCCCTTTTTAAAAAAAATGTCATGCGCATTGTTTTCAAGATTTGTGTTACCCTGAATACACAAATTTATGAAAATAATGCAATATAACAATAATATCTAGAAGCGGGATACCCTAAGTACGGCTGCACTATATACCTATGCATGTATGTATGTAGTGCAGTAGCTTTAGTTCACGAAGCAACCACTACACGGCAGCACTTTCGCGACCTCGAGCGAAGCCGAAGTTGCCCATCTATAAAGATATATTAAGATTAATGACTAATGACCAATTAATGATTAATGATTAATGACTGTGGAGCGCATAGATATGCGCTCCACAGTTTTAAAAAGTAGATTGGACCATAGATTATAATTGGACTTGGCAACCCTAGCAGTCAGTTGACTGTCATAGTCATCTGTGACTGTACCTGTCACTTGATTTTGACACAAGAAATAACATTGTTGGTTGGACTGGGCAGTTGCGCACAATATCGGTTACATAATTGAATTTCCAGTGTGAAATTGTCTAACAAAAATGGGAAAGCATTTCGGAGAGCTTGCTAAAATTCGAGGATTGATTACATACAAGTTATCGCCACATGAACAACGCGCGTACGCTGGAGCCATTTCCAATGGGTTGCCCAACATTTTCCGTAGATTTCGTGAGAGCGTGCTCAAGTGGGCCCCACGTAAGTAAAAAAAAAAAAATTTCATAAGAAATACCACTAGTTTATTTATGTATCACTCATTGGTCAACCAGGAATGCACATTCCTTCTTATGCAATATGATAGGCAGGATGTAATGGGAAGTATTGATCTGCTTGAGAATTTAAGGAAATGAGTCACTTCAACAAAGCTAACGATCAGCGTATCTGAGGACCTGTCTGTAGATCACTGGTAATAACCAAGATCTTGAGTGTTGGTTCACAAGACAGAGATTGAAGAATGAAATTAGAAATACTTGCCTGGCAAGTTTTAAATTCATTGGCTGATCCACCTTTTAATTCAATAAATAAAATTATGGCATAGTTACTGTCATTTTAGCACTTACTTTTTATTGATTAGGTCAACTTTTTTATAATACTTTAATCTTTTAACATTTACTTTATATTATATCGTTCATTGTTTTAGCTTTCATCATTGGTTACCTAGTTTACGAAGGTGTAGAACGGGAACACACTCGTCTTGGACGCAAGAATCCTGCTGATTTTGAAAATGATCAATAAATAAGTAATCAACATTTAAGTAATCAATTTTATTTATGTTTTAGATGTTTAATTAAATCCACCCTGAGGGAAGATTCATAGTATTTTTATTAACAAGTCATACCAAAAACAGGTAATTCATAAATTAACATGAAGTAGGTTTAAGTTCATCTGTATCTAGATCTACTGCCACCTATGATCTCTGCGGTTTTCAGTTCAGTTTTGACTGTAACCTTGGGCCAATCCATAAATTACGTCACATGTTAAGGGGATCAACAAAGTTTAACTATGGGGGTGAGTCAAAAGCTTTGTGACGTCACAACTCACATATTATACAAAGCTAACACAAATCGAAATATTGTAAACTTCCAACTTGACAAAAAATTTTAAAATGCAAAATTAACATTATTATGAGATTTAATTATAAACTAGCTTTTGCCCCCAGCTTCGCCCGCATGGAAATTATCCAACGAGAACATTCTACCGGAATAAGAATAGTATCCTAAGTCCTACTATCCCTGGTCATGGACTATCCATCCAAATGCGTTCAGCTGTTAAGGCGTGAAAACGTAACAGACGGACAGAGTTACTTTCGCATTTATATTAACTACTAGCTTCTGCCCGCGACTTCTTCCGCGTGAAATTACTTGTTCCCCCGACCCACCCTGTCACATCGCATCGCCTGCCCGCGCTTACTTCGTTTTGGCATAGCGTTCTTTCCGACTTTTATTTTGCTCGGCGGTTAAATAGCCTTTAAATAACCTTCCTCAAGAAGAATTACAAGGACAATATCTAGCTAAGGGCTCCCACACAAAACTGCGATGCAATGTGAATTCGCAGTTTTGTGTGAGAGCCCTAAGTACATGTTCGGTCACGAACAGAGTAGTTAGAATGAACCGCTGCAAATCTCGGGGCGGGTGGGCCACTGCCACGTGCAAATGAACGGCTTACATCAGTTAGTGTCAGTTAGTCGATAGTGGCGCAGCGTTCATACAACCCGATTCCTATCGGCTTCCACTCTTCTTGTTGTCTACTATCGCCAAATAATAATGGTACAACTGTGTGTGTAACTAACTGTGTATCATATCACATTACAGATATTTAAATACCAGTTTATCATAAGACTAAAAACATTACAAAAATGCCTAAAATTTTTTGTCTAAACAAAGATTTCCGATAACATCAGCGTCAAAATAAGCCGGCCCTCGCGTGAATGCGGTACTAAATTCGTAGGTAGTAGATACGGACACAAGTGATTTCATGTCCCGCCCCGCAGCACCGCGTCAGAGGTAAGTGAGGAAATCTAACTACAGCGAGTTATGACAGGGAAATAAATAGAAAAGTATCTAAGCGAAAACAAGATAGAATGAATGATTGTTGTTTTTGTTTGTAATTTTTCTTTGCGTCATATTTACCGCAAATAAATGTATTTTCTTTATTGTTGATTTCATGACACATAAATTCACGTGTATTTTGTTTTCACCTGCTCTTTTAAAGGTACGACTTTACTTTACCAGCCATCGATTTAAGGGGTGGGGGAGGGGGAGGGGGGGATGTAGAACCCCCCTATGAAGGAAAAATTGCCCCTTTTTAAGATATGATTTTTTAAATATTCTAACCTAACTTTCAAATTTTCTGCACTATAACTAAAAAAAAAGCCACGTAACGGGTCTAAATTCGTTTCCAAACAATAATAAAATCAATGACCCTTTCAAGGTCAAGGTCAACACCCCAAAAGTCAAAGTTAAACCAAAATATAGTCAAATCTTGGAATATTACCTTTTGACAAGCTCTGAGGTCAAGGGCATCAAGGTCAATAACATATGTTTCGAAGTAAGGCGTGGTCGACGGAGCCCCGCTTCGCGGTGCTCCTACTTCTGAGTGGTTTAAAAAAAAATAACCACGAAGGAGATGGCGGGGTCTTTCAGACCCCGCCATCCCCTTCTAACCTAACCTGTCCGAGTCGGGGTGCCCCAAGCCCCAAACTCGCTTCACTCGCTCTTGCATCCTAAGTTCTCATTTTATACGTAAACGCTCTCAACTGCTAGGGCCATACATGGGTCATTTTCACAAAAAGTGTACACTGTTTTAAATATGTCGAAATTTATTTTTTTGTTTAGTTCGCTTTTTTTTCATTACATTCACAAGTGGTATTCTTTGCAATATATGAAAATAATAATAGAACACCTTATTCTGTAGTATTTAATTAAATATAGGTAATTTAATGCCTTTGGGAAACAAAAATTCTTCCATTCCGCAACTATAAGCTATCGATTATAGAAATAAAATAAAACACGCTTTGATTTAATCAACTGGTATTATTTATTAGTAATGGTTTGTACTTCAATATACAATAAAGAAAAATAAAATCACTAATAAAAAACATACATTTTTATCAATTTATTTTCCATTACGTTACTTTTTGGACGAAATTAGTTAAATTCTTTTTGGTAATTTACTCAATTAGGAAACAATATAGGAACTCTTTTTTAATTTATATTCATCAAATTATTACCCTCTAAATTACAAAATTTGATGACAATTAGATGGGATTTCGCTCTAAAAATTATATATAAATCTAAATATAAAATAGGACAGTCACGGAATTGACTGTTCCAGTAACGGATTAGAATTATTAAGATTATTGTACATTAACAAGAAGACTTGAAAATATTGCATATACAATATATTGCAAATTGTATACAATATGAACAGTTTTTGCTACTGAAACCTATGTAATTCAACATTATCATGAAAAATATATATATATGAAAACATTATCATGTTTACTCCAAAGCTATAATTGCACATTGTCAAGAAAATGTAATCAAATAATTAAAATAATTATAAAAACATTTTCGACATAAAAAAAAAACAATATTATTATTACTGAAGTGCAGCCACCTTATACAAAACATTGGCTTAAGAGCGTTTACGCCTTGCGGCATTTTATACAAACTTTCAAGTTCTTTTTTTTTTCGAAATGACGTAACCGATTTTAATGAAACTTGGTACGCATAAATGGGCTACATAGGTTTAAAAATTTATCAGAGAAAATTTAGGAAATCTCTTAAAAAAATATATTTGAAAATTTCTGTTTGTATGGAAAATTTAAAATCGGTCTAATTTAGCTGTAACACACTATTTTTGGAAAATATTCTCTGATAAGTTTTTAGACCTATGTATCCCGTTTATTATGCGTACGAAATTTCCTTAAAATCGGTTCATTCAATCCGAAAAAAAGGACTTTATATTTTGTATGAAATGCCGTAAGTCGTTATTATTATTACACCTATATTTAAATCAACATATATGAATGAAAACAACATTATAATATTACCTATTCTAAAACTATAATTGCACATTGTCAAGAAAATGAGATCAAATTATTACCAATTCATTATGTTCTTCACCAAAAGAACAACGCAAGAACAACCATTTTTGTTACGTACCTGAAAAAGAAATATTAGGTAGGTACTCATGTCAATATTATTAAAATGCATACATTTTCTTCGAACTTGTGTCATTTGAGCATATGAACATTTATAATTAATAATTTCTGAACATTAGAATTCTTATTCACAGTCACAAAGTGACATGAATATAATGTACCATCTTCCTAAGAATTCCATTCCGAAACTTTTTAGTTCCAATTTTACGTTACCTGCGTTTTGGTAACGGAAGGGAAGTATCGGAAGTCTACCTTTAAACATTTTTGTTTAATTTATTTTTAACTAACACATCAGACCAACAAGCTTGGTATTAAATTGGGTTCACTGAAAGTTTATAAAGATTTTAAAATAATTTGCAAGAAATAAAATTGTAGTACTTACTTCGAAATTGGTTGCGGTTGTGGAATATCAAAAACGGACCGTTACTAAAGTGCGTGTTTCATCGTCTGCTGGTCGCGGTCAAAATGGACGAATCATTGTGGTACAGCCAATGACAGCCTTACAAATGTTGTTATTAACAAAAAATATGCATAAGTGGTAGTTTTAAATGCGATCTTACGTAAAAAATGGGGTTTCGGAAGGGAATTTTCCACCTTAGCTAATTTATGTCCTCACACAAATACAATTATTTAAATATTTTGTGTAATGTTACGCTGCTTCTGCAATTATGAAAGAAATCGTAAACAACTATACTTTCCGAAAAATCAATCACATTAGTATTAATAAGTTAACAAAATATATAAAAGTTATGTTATTTTATTGTAATTGGTAGCGGGACAGCGCTAAAATAGGTACCTTCTACTAGTATTTTTGAAAATTACGGTAATATTACTGTATTTTTATGTAGCAACAACATATAATATTGTTAAAAACTAACCATAGATCCATATTTTTAGTGTTGTTTTTCTTAAATGTGGAAATTATTCGTTAAATATTTATCAAAAGTTGTGGGACACTCCCGAAACCCGAATGTACACTTTTTGTGAAAATGACCCACATTGACTATCAGGACGACGACCATGTACGTAGGAGTATTAGTGTTCTGCAGGGTGTACAATCTTAGAACTAAAAAAGCAGAAATAGCCTATTGATGAATCCTACTACATTAAAAAGCACACCACACTATTCATAGTGACCTAGTTAAATGCAAGCTATTTTGAAGATTTGTCCAGCCAACCTGAGTCACACTTCCAAGAGAATTAGTGATTTTTAATTTGGTAGGATTATATTAGTGTTGTTCTAAAACACCTTATTAGATGGCATACCTTGTCATTATTTTCTTACGTAGTTTGGACAGTCTACGCAAGATGGCGCTGTGTCCGGTAGATAAATGTCGTATGGTCAGGGTGACCAGATACATTTCCTTTTTTACAGTTGTAAATTTATTACACATTCTGGTACCATTTAGTTTTGCTGATACCTTTGGACTTAGCCTACTCAGAAACCGATTTTATTATTTTAAATATTATATTCGCATTAGAACAGTCTGATTCTGTCCTTCTTTTTAAAGCCATAAAGTATTTCAATGAAAAATAAAATAGTGACAATGTTTCTTGGTTATTTATTGTTGTTTTCAACTAGCAACACTACAAACAAATGGCCGCCGGTTCTGAGCTAGCAGTGCTGTCGTTGTTTTGTTTGTTTTATTAGTTTATTATCGGTTACAAAGTGTTTCTCCACCTAAGTCTGTTGAGTTGAACTTCTGTTCCTCCAGCCGTGTCGAGTTTTGTGCTTGTGACGATTTTAAGCTAAGAACTGAGATAGGACTCATAATGGACCTTGTGAAGACTGTGCTTTTGTGTTTTCATAATGTCTAACAAAGTGTGTTGCGTACCGTACAAATGTTTTAAAAGAAAAAATAAATAATGTATTATTTCATTTACATCGTGTTTCATTTCTGTGCAACAACTTGGTATATTCATTATAGTATGACCAATTTTCCATCTCTGATAAGATAAATCAGGAAATAAATTTGTGTTAGACAAAGGCCAATGCGTAAAATTGGTGCCTTTTATTTTTTTGGCGGCAGTCGATCGGATGTGAAAAAAGTGATGCAGAATAATATAACAAATGAAATATTGTATGGGGTCTTATATCATAAACTCAGTCCGAACTGAGTTATGGGTGTTTAAAGAAAAAATAATACAATTGTAAATAATTCAACAATTACCACTTGAAGTTTGTTTTGTGGCGGCATATCTACATCGTCACAATGGAACGCGTCACACTGATGGCACGCAAAATCCTGCATCGCGCAATCAGAGTTTACCGCGCGACTAGCATATATACAACATCCCGACATCAACCGTTGGGCAGTAGCCCACCAGACACAACACCCGTCTGGTCGGAGGATCCTCCCTTTTCATAGAGGATGAGTGAACTTTACACCCTGTTCCTCATGCCTCTATAGTTTTATCGTTGTGCGTTTATAGCCAGATCATAATTCTGATTTCAAAATGATGCGCTGCTGTCCTTCCCGTGCGCTTTCACTGACGCCAACACCGGGCGGCAGTGCCAATTGGCTAGAACGCTAGCCAATCACAGTCAAAGAATTTTTTACCTGCGCACGAGCCTGTTTAAGGTATTTTATATTTATTACACATTGGCAAACAAAGCACTCTTCCCCCCGTCCCTTGCTCGAAGAAGCGCCAGCCCGCGCCGAAGCTGAGCCTGTAGCTTTAAATTCCCCTGTTAATAATAATCACCCAAGTTTGATCCAGCCTGTCCCAACTAGCTGTCCCCCCAGTGACGCCCTAAGCCGAGGTTCGTACCCCACAGGGGGTGCCCTTAGCGCGCAGTCACTTAGTATTGTAAGTAACACGCCCCTGGCTGGAGGCTTTGAGTCAGGCCCTTAGCGCGCAGTCACTTAGTATTGTAAGTAACACGCCCCTGGCTGGAGGCTTTGAGTTAGCTTAAGGCAGCCACAGGATTGACCGGTTAAGTAGTCACGGCCACTCTTGGCCAACTACGAGATGCCATTGTTAGGAAAAAAAAAAAAAAAAAGCACTCACTGTTCTACCTTCGTGGCTTACGTGTGTTTTTTTAGAGTTTCTCGTGGTGATTTTATAGACGACTTGACTTAATACTCTGGACTTGAAAAACGCTTCTTTAATTGGATAACCTGTGCTTGACATACTCGGACTGTGATTGTGTTTTACGTGTTGGATTTTGTTGTTGTGACAATATGGCAGACTTGGGACTTTGTTTGTTGTGCCAACGCACTTTAAATCGGAGTAATAATCGCCGGAGACCGTCAATGCCATTAACTGCTGAATTAATGCAAGCACATCCTTCCTTGATGCAGTATCTCATCAATATTAGAAATATAACAGAGGTAAGTTGTTTACGAGAATATAATTAATGGGATAATATTTTTGTGTTCACCAAAAATCTAAAGGTACATCTATGTATGCATTTCTAAAATATTGATCTTAAACCCGTTTAATTGTTTTACTATAATTAAACTACTCGGCCAACAAAATATGTTACATCAACAAATTCCAAATTAACACCAAGATATAACACTTTTTTATTGTAGTGCGCTGCAAATATTCTATTGTAACAATAACTATTTTATTCTTCCCCGAAAAATACTGATCGTGCACCAAATATTCCTGAATGTTACACAAAATATTTAGTATGCATCCTAGTACCGTATATCCATTTACATATTTTAGGTTAGGTTAGGTTTTATTTTTTATTAATAAAGCTACATTGGACATTAATTGGTGTTTGATTCAAATACATTTTGCAGTGCATTATCTGAAGTAAAACTAAAAAAATAAATGCTTGTTTTTAAAATTAGGTGTATTACTATTTTTACAAATTTGCAACAGTTGTTAAATGCTCGTTATGACATATTTTAATGAACATATTTTGGTGCACATTCAGTATATTTAGTGCACATTCAGTATATTTGGTGGAACACAGGCAAAATTAGGTAAATGAAATGGGAATAAATTGAAGTACTTTTAAATACCATCCTAATTAATGCAATACGAAAAACTGTAAAAATGTCTCCGTTCAACCTATTGTTTGTTGTTGTTCCTTTACGCCGCAACGGATCGATATATTTATACGGATATTTTAGGTAGTAGGAGAAGTAGAAAGTAAAATAGACTATACTTCCCGGCAAAATAAAATATTATTCCCATTTGAAGTGTGATATATACTTCATGTAACTAACCTAAAGCCGCTGAAGCGCACATACTTATTATCTATTTTATAGGACTTGAACACAAAACTGCGAATCGGTGCGATGCGAATTCTTGCGACAAGGTGTCTCCCTTCCACGAATAGGGTGACGCAGGAGTGTGCAATGCGAATCAATTTGCAAGTTCTTGCGATGCGTCGTGTGAGCTCGCAGATTTTTGCGGATGCGACGACGCAACGCAGTTTTGTGAACGAGCCCTAAGACTGCTGTTTATTATTATGAAAGAATATCTTAAATATTTAAGACTAAACTCACCTTGCTTTTGCTATTTTTCTTTTATTTCTAACATTGTTCAGACTTTATACTAACTGAATAAAAAACGGTTTCTTAGTCTTAATGACAATTTTCATTTCACTAACGGTATTTCACTTTGTTTCTAGTTTGGTGTCGGGGACCGGATTTGGAGACCATGCTTACAACGCGCTGACCGTTACGTGTCAGCGGAACCAAGCGTATTGGAGCAACCAGCGGAGCAAAACGTTTTGCAACAACCAGCGGAACCAAATGTTCTGGAACATCCAGCGGATCCACACATCTTGGAACCAGCAGCGCAACCAAACGTTGTAGAACAGCCAGCTGGAGGTGTTCAAGGACAACGCCATTTTCATTTCCCCGGTTATCATCGAGCACCTTTGAATACCAGAGTTTGCATTTTTGCAATGTGTGAAAATCGACACTTACAACGGATTGACAGGTCTTTAAGAGCTACTATTCTTAAAGAGAAGAAATTCTTTATACCTTTTGGCTCTCGTGTATGTGAAGAACATAGAAATGATAGTGCTTGGCAAGACATCGGACGGAGTACACGTCACGTGTACAATATGTTTTCTCCAAGACAATTAATGGACATGGTGAGACTATTGCAGTCGTATTGTTCACATTTAAACTTCGAACGGCTATCTTCAATCAGTGACAGTATTTTCCACTATTATATTGGGTTTTCAAAGACTCAATTCCAATAAATGCTGCAAAGCATACCTTCAATTGCTGAAAATAACACAAGAAGGCCAGCTACAGCCTTGGCAACGGTGCTGATGAAACTGCACACTGGTGATTCTAACCAAAGATTGTGCAGTCTTTTAAGAATGTCCCGCTCTACATTTGAGAGGACGATGACGATTGTAAGAGAATGCTTGAAGCGAGATTTTATTCCAAGACATCTTGGATACGATCATATATCTCGCGATGAAATTATTTCAAGGTGTTTGGCGATACCCAATGCTTTATTTGGAAACAATTATGAACGAGCTGTTACAATACATGATGCGACATACATGTACCTCCAAAGAAGTACCAATTATTAATTTCCAGAGAAAGTCATATAGCCTGCATAAGTGGCGTAACCTTTACAAGCCATATCTAATAGTATGCCCTGATGGACACATAGTGCTGCATATGGGCCCTATGATGCAACGACGTCTGACTCAGTTATACTGAATAGAATATTAGAAAGCCGAGAAGATCCATTTCATTGGGTTTTTAGACCTAATGATGTTTTGATTTTGGATCGAGGGTTCAGAGATTCGATTGAACCGTTACAATCATATGGATATTGTCCTAAAATGCCCATTACAAAAAGCAGTACTGACTCACAGCTAACGACCCGAGAAGCAAACAAATCCCGGAAAGTAACGATGTGTCGCTGGGTCGTTGAAACAATAAATGGCAGGCTGGAGAACCAGTTTAAGCAATTGAGGCACACGAGCAATAACCGAGCAATGACACACCTCTTTGATGAAATTAAGATTGCGTGTGCTATACTCAATGCGTTTGGTCAACCTCTGACTGATCACAGGTTAGTGACTAATATATAGAGTGAAATACACCAAAGATCCGATATGGAGAACCATTTAAGCCGTTATGTAATTGCAAATAATCTAAATGCTCGCAGAGCTATATTCCGTGCAATAACCGTAGAAAACCCGGAACTAAATAGTTTTCCAACACTAACCACAGATGACCTTATTTTATATGCTCTTGGTACTTACCAGATAAAACAAGCTCGAAGCTATTATGGCGAGCATATTAAGAATAATGGTCAATATCACATAGAAGCTTATAAATATGGCCAAAAATAAACATAGAAGGGAAACGATAAAAAATTGTAAGGGAGACATGAGAAAGATATGGAATAATATAAATGACTGGCTTGGTAGGTCTAAAATGGGAGTAGATTCGGTAATAGAAAAATACTTATTAAAAAATGAATCATTGCAAACTATTTGTAACAAATTCTGCGAAACCTTTACGAATGAAGTTAATATGATCAAACATAAATGTCAACATAATTTTTTGGACAGGACAGGCTATGTTAATGTTAATGATTGTAATGTAAGTTTTCGATTTAAAAAAGTGCTACCTAAAGACGTAAACACTGTTATAGAGAAATTAGACTGCAACAAGTCGCCGGGGTCGGATGGCATTAGAATTACAGATCTAAAACAAATAAATGAACAAATTAGTCCAGTAATAGCTTATTTTATTAATATTAGTGTTAAAAAATCTCAATACCCGGATGAACTTAAAATGTCTATTGTCAGGCCAATATTTAAGCAGGGATTACATCTAGATTATGGCAATTATAGACCTATAGCAATTCTAAATACGGTAAACAAAATAGTCGAGAAAGTTATAGTTAAACAACTCACTAGTTTCTTGGAAAACAATAGTATTTTAAACGATGTCCAACACGGTTTTAGACTTAATAGAAGTACTGCAACTGCGCTAGAGAAATTCACAGACGAAGTCAATAATCGTCTTGATGAAAAAAAGGTAGTTATGGTTATATTTATAGACTTCAAAAAGCCTTTGATACATTGGGCCACGACGGCTTGTCGCAGGCTATGGATGAATGTTCGACTTTCTCGTGTGGTTTGGACAGTGTTGTTACGATTCAACATCTACGTAATCATCGTCAGGTAAACAATTTACTTTTCAATTATTACCGTACATATAACATTGCAATAAATAATACTGCAAAAGACTAAAAGTACGACAATGTTATGATTCTCTTTGACAATGTAATATGACAGAAGTAAACATGTCAAACGTCAATAATCAATCAACATGACAACTTACCGCCATGATGGGTTTTTGTTGTGTGTTGCAATTTCGATTGTACATTGTTGTACTTTACTACCAAACAAAGCCAATTAAAAGTAATTGGATGATTGCAAACTGTTTTAATTGTGTTTCCCCATTTTTTAGTAGGGTGTACCAATACCTGGCCGGGGCTCCATACATTTTGAAACATCTCCTTTGGTATAAATCATATTTTGTGACTCGATTCACAATCCTAGCGAATTCACAGTTGTAAAAAGATTTTTATGGCATGTGGCACATCACTAGCAAGAGGATAGACTAGAGAATTTTTGAGGGAGTTCGAAGATCCCGATCGCTTTTATTTTTTTTTTATTTTTATAGCCATGTAAATAGCTGTAACATGGACATCTTTAATTGAAATCTGAAACTTTGCGAGTAATTAAAAAAAAAAACTAGATGGCTAATTTCACTAATTTTGAATTTAAAAGTACTTTAATACAATACACATCTAAATGAAATTAAAATTCAGAGTCTACGACTTATACTTCTTTTTTAATTTGTATTTGAAAGTAAAATTTGGGTATTTTTTTAATAAAACAAAAAAAGTTGATGAAAATAATCCATAGGGCATGAGAAGTGTTTAGGGGTCTAAAAGGATAGCAAATGACCCCCCCAGTCGACCATTTCAATTTGGCACACGATGCACCAAACACCCTGTATGAGTAGGTATTGAAAATTTAGTATGGAGTGATTTAACTGGTAATCTGTGGTAGTAGTAGTGGTTCTATCTATCTATCTAAATACCCGATGTCGGTGTACGCGGCGCGGCGCGGCGCGGCGCTAGCTGGCTGTTTTACGAATTGGGCATTCATCGACTAACAGTAGCGCAGCTACAATTATCATTAGAGGGAAGCATAAGGAAAAATTGTTCAGTTCTCATAAACTCACATATAAACTGTAGGTTTTTATACTTATGATGTATTAAACTGGTATTCAATATAATTATGTAATGTGATGTGATACACAGTTACACACACAGGTGTACCATATTATTTTCAATAGTAAAATAGACAAGTAAGTAAAATAGAAGAGCGGTTGTTCCGAAGGGAAGCCAATAGGAATCTGTTTGAATGTCGAAAATCTATTAAAGTCATTTGACATATTGTAGTAGCTTGATGTGCTGGCGTCCATACATGTGTGTACTTACATAAATATGTAACAGCCTATCATTGATTACTATACGACTCGTGAAGGAATATTACTTGTTTTGTGATTTTGTTTTCGTTGCTTACATATTTAGTATATGTATGTATCTATGTATCATCACTGCATAGTATAAAACAAAGTCGCTTCCCGCTGTCTGTCTGTCCCTATGTATGCTTAGATCTTTAAAACTACGCAACGGATTTTGATGCGGTTTTCTTTATTAGATAGAGTGATTCAAGAGGAAAGTTTATATGTATAATACATGCATAATATAGTAGAGAAACACTGGCAACTTTAGAGGTTTCTAATGTGATGTCGTAAATAATCACAATTTTTTGCGCTTATATTGCAAACTCTGGCTGAACCCTACGAGATAGATCAAAATAATGTAATACAGTATTGTACACCTTAAAAAGGTCTACAAAAAAGTCCGTGATGGTATATGTCTATCTCTTAGAGATAACCCACAATAACCATTTTTTATCCTTTACTTTTTACGAGAAATAATGGCTTATTTACGAAGCGATTTTAAGCAATACAGCATAAATCCTTACCCAATTAAGTAACTTAAATACATTGTGCATGTAATATAAGTAGATCAATATGGCCCTTTACAGCATGTAATTTAAATGAATATTTTCGAAGATATTACAGATTTAAAAGGCAGGCGGCGCGTGCCTATAGATAGCGCGTCGCTGGTCGCCCTTCGCCCATTTGCTGTCCTCTTCCAGCGACGCCCTAAGCCGAGGTCCGTACCCCACAGGGGGTGCCCTTAGCGTGCAGTCGCTTAGTTTTTAGTTTTAAGACTGGCTGGAGGCCTTAATTTATTGAGGCATCCACAGGAAAGCCCGAGGTTGAACTGCGAGATGCCATTCCCCAAAAAACAACGCCCTTCGCCCTGTAGCACTTTATGATTAGCAGTGATCGCACGCGTTTATCGGAGCTCTCTAGCGAGGAAAATAACAATTATTAATTTATTACTTAATAAAAACGTACTTTTCAGCGCGACAACGCGACGTAATCCGTACTTATAAGTACGTTACAATAAATTAAAAATATATATATATTCGAAATTGCATGATAGTATTTAAATACTAAAGTGAATTCTTTTTTTAAGACAAAACGTGCTTTTCAGCGCGACATGTTTTACGAAAATATATGTTCGTTCTTTAGTCGGTATTAAGGTTAATTTTTAAGCCGAACTTTTAGTAAGTACATTAGGTTAGATAGGGTTAGATTAAAACCATAATTTATCTGATAAATAATATATTATTAGTTATAAGTCTACCTTTCAATAAGATCGGCTTTCTTTCCAGTTATCCTTCCTCCTCGTTTTCTCAGTTCCTCTTTAAATTCTTTAACCTTCCAGGTACAATACATGTTGTCAAAAACGATAGTGGAGCGGTTTTAAACACAAAAAATAGCAAAAACCAAAGTGTAAACTAAGCGAAAGCGATTTGACAGCGGCCATCTCGCCGGTGGCGACATCTGCGCTGAGCTCTGCGTGTGGATCCCCATTGAATTTCTTCTATTAAGATCTTGGTTTGAATTTAGAGTTAAGGCAATTCACTATTAGGGCAAGTATTTTTAACTGTCGAAAATCGTAGTTTAAGGTAAGGTATTAAAGTTAAAAAAATAACTAAATAGAATAGGTATCTTTTGTTGTTGAGAATTTTTGATTATCTGTAGTATACAGGATGTAAGGGACAGCCCTCCGCAGACTGATGGGGTGACTTCAGTATATCATACTAAGACGACCGGTATATGAAATTATTTCAGGAACATTATGGGAATTCAATACACCTGATTTGTGTTATTAACTCACACGCAATGTATCGTTACCGTGGCCAAACGCGCGTAGCGAACGGTAGCACAGCGAGCTTTCGGCCGCCGAGTATTTCAACATCCATTGCTGATTTTTTTTATTTTAGTTGTTTTATTTACATAAATGGAGTGCTGCGTACAGATAATATAATAGGAATAGTAACTGAAAATACGATTAGAAAAATTACAAGTTTCATGAGAATATTTCCGATGGAATATGATTCAAAATAGGAGATGAATGCACCTTGTTAATTTGCGGAGGGCTGTCCCTTACTTATTTTGTCCCTTACTTACTTATTTTGTGTCAGCATTGCACCCGTGCGAAGCCGGGGCGGGTCGCTAGTATAATATATAGTAATGTATCTACTCTAAAGCATATGTATGTATCTGTGTATCTATTATAGTATGTTGTACTTATCAGTAGCGCAGCTACAATTATCGTTAGAGGGAAGCCGAAGAAAAAATTGTTCAGTTCTCATAAACTCTAGATAACATCAAAATTAAAGTTACTAGGTACTTTACTTTTCTTTACCGACATCTATGGTCAAGTAACATAACCATAGAGACGCTATCACTACACAAACAGAATATTTTATCATTTTTTTACAGAAATAAACGATTAAATTACCGATTATAGTTTTATTTTTGAAAAACATTATATTACTAAAATATTCTAATGTTATAACGAATAAAATTTAAAAGGGCTAAGTTTTACTTTACCAGCCATCGAGTTGGGAGTCCCTTTTTTTTACAGAAAAATCATATTAATAGAAGCCCCCTCGTAAAGTTTTAAGTTGCGCAGATAAATGGTTTACGAGAAAAATAAACAAAATCGTAAAAATTTAGCAATATCTTGTCACTTTTGACATTTTGTCTCGCCATTAAATGTTTCGTTTTACGTAAGGTCAACGTACTAAAATGTTTTACTTCTTATTAATGATGAAATAAACACGCATTGTAGTGATTTAAATACATTTTACGCATATTTCATTATAAAACATATATTTCGCTGATTTAAGTTAGTGCTATTAAATTAACACTTATAAATAATTTACCGATTATTGCCGGTATGTGAAACCAAACGTAAAACAACGCCATTTTGTGTTGTCACTGTCAAGTGTCACTTCACATGGTCATAGAACACCACAGAGTAACTTGTATTATAGGAGATAGAGACCAAACTCAGCTGGTAAATAGGAAATATCAAAGTGTCGCCATCTGAAAACGTGTTTTGGAACTAATACTAATAGATGCTCGAATGTGTAGGTTCCCACGCGCAATGCTTCATGTCTCTAGATAAATCGGGAAATAAAAGACAATGACCAAATTAGTATAAAGACTGGTGCGTTTTGTTTTTTTGGCGGCAGTCGATCAAATATGAAAAAAACGGTGCAGAATTATACAGTGTGAGTCTTTATAATGTGCACATATCGAAATGAGGGAACCTATGCTTAATTTTATCGACGGAAAAAATGTTAAAAAAAATCTAAATATTTATTTATATTTTTTATGGATTTTTAAAAAAAATTGTTTGCTTTTGTGACCCCAGTGTATACAAAACTGTGTAACTTTTAAACTAAACGATTTATCACGATGAAACAAACTCTATAATGTTTGGAAGTAATTAGGTGTCGTCATAAAATAAAAATTATGGAAAAAAAATAGCCACATTTAAAAATAAACATTTTTGTTTGGCAAAAATCTGATTTTTTTTCATTAATTTTTACAAAAATTGTAAAATTTCTCAATAACATGCCCCCATCACCTTCTTTTTTTATAACTTTAAGTTATTCTTCATTGTATTAGGAACCTAACGGTAAAAATTGCATGTTTTTAACTCAACCCCAACATTTTTTATCAACTGTCAAAGAAAGGCCCAACGCATAGCTATTGTTTAGCAGGTAGATAAACTTTCTTTTGAATGTGCGCAGGTCGGGGAGGTAGGGCCAGCCAAAGGAACTTGAATTATGACAGATGTCAGACTGGCAGTCGCTCCGAATTATTCGCCGCTGCTACATGTGTTTCGGTACTTTCGTTCGCTGGACTTTCATAACTTTCGTTCGCTGCTACATGATGCCGCGTTTAAGTGAATTTTCCCCGGCACACATCGCCGACATACATTTTTATTATGGAGTGGGACAAGGAAGTGCCAGAGCTGCGCGCGCGGCTTACATAGCTGCGTATCCTAACAGGCAACCAGTGCCATCTGCCCGAAACTTCCAGGAAGTTCACAGAAGGTTGTCGATCACTGGACTTGATCAAGTAGAGATCGTCGCGAGCCACCTCAAGTAATTATTGATGCGGCTACTGAACAAGCAGTATTAAGTGATTTGTTTGCTGATCCATCCATCATAAGTACTAGACGACTGGCTCTTCGTCACGGAATATCCCAAAAATCAGTGTGGCGTATTTTAAAGAAAGAAGGATTGCATCCTTATCACTATCAAAGGGTGCAACATCTACATGAAGACGTAGACTGGCGTCCAAGGTGTGTGATGTCCACATGGATTCAAAGAAAAACCAGAGCAAACCCAAACTTTCCAAGAAAAATACTATGGATGGACGAAGCGACATTCACTAGAGACGGTATTACTAACTGTCGAAATTTACACAGATGGTGCCGCGCAGGTGAAAACCCGAAACTGAAACGGTCATCTACTTTCCAAGTAAGATTTTCGATAAATGTTTGGGCTGGTCTTATCGATAACATGTTGATTGGACCAGTCATATTGCCGAGAACGTTGACTGGTGAAAGATTTTTAAGTCTATTGAGAGATGATATGCCTCAGTTATTGGAAGATGTCCCACTGGCTGTGCGTCAAAGGATGTTTCTTCAGATGGACGGATGTCCTGCCCATTACGCTACAAATGTAAGAAGATTTATAAACGAAAATTATCATGACAAATGGATCGGCCGGCAAGGACCTGTAGGGTGGCCTGCGCGTTCACCCGATTTGACGCTCCTTGATTATTTCCTATGGGGGACCATGAAACAACGCGTCTACAGTACCCCCATCAACAGTGAGGCCGATTTGCGTGACCGCATAATAAACTGTGCGAATGATATTCGCAATGATCCCGAAATGATAAGGAGAGCGACACACCAAATTCTAATTCGCGCGGCTTTGTGTTTACAACAACGAGGTGGACATTTTGAGAACCTGATGCATTAAATTTTGTATTTAATAATAAATGGGTTTCAATTGAACTCTTTTGCATTAATTATCATCCCAAACAAACCACCCTTATGAGAACAATACGATTCCGCGTTCGGAGTGCCATCTTTGAAACGACCCGCGCGCATTCACAACAAAGTTAACAAAAAAAAGTTTATCTACCTGCTAAACAATGTGCGTAGCTATGCGTTGGGCCTTTCTTTGACATTTGATAAAAAATGTTGGGGTTGAGTTAAAAACATGCAATTTTTACCGTTAGGTTCCTAATACAATGAAGAATAACTTAAAGTTATAAAAAAAGAAGGTGATGGGGGCATGTTATTGAGAAATTTTACAATTTTTGTAAAAATTAATGAAAAAAAATCAGATTTTTGCCAAAAAAAAATGTTTATATTTGATTATGGCTATTTTTTTTCCATAATTTTTATTTTATGACGACACCTAATTACTTCCAAACATTATGGAGTTTGTTTCATCGTGATAAATCGTTTAGTTTAAAAGTTACACAGTTTTGTATACACTGGGGTCACAAAAGCAAACAATTTTTTTTAAAAATCCATAAAAAATATAAATAAATATTTAGATTTTTTTTTACATTTTTTCCGTCGATAAAATTAAGCATAGATTCCCTCATTTCGATATGTGCAGATTATAAAGACTCACACTGTATTATGAATGAATTATTGTATGGGATCTTATATCGAAAACTCAGTCTGGACTGAGTTATATCAGTTTAAAGACTAACTAATATTTTCATACATTATGGAAATTATTCCATAATGTAAGAACAAGAATTATCTTGTTACAAAGCATATCTTTGTCCTTCCCAAGCGACACTTACTATTTAGTTACTAGTCATATCTTCACATACATACATGTTTACATTTATTATGTATTGGTTAAAAACAATAAAACTGGTCTTAAGGAGAACTTTTTATTTTAAAAACAACATATTACATTTGGACGTCATCGTCGCTAGGTTCATCATTAGCCTCATTTTCGACGTCGTGTCTTACAATTAAACTGTCTAAAAATAGTGCTGGGGGACTAAGATTAGGTTGATGTCTGCCCCATCCTAAGTACCAGACAATAGCCATCGCGTGAGAACAGCAGCCGAGGGTTCTTTTTCCTACAATACAGCTACAGTAGTGGCCTATTATGGCTTCTCTTCCATGCGCATTTTCTTCATACAGTATATACAGGGTTACAGGGAAAGTCGTACTGAATATTAAAGGAGGTTATTATTCAGGCCATTTCTGATGATTTTGATTCTGAAATAAAATGTCCGAAACTTAACCGTTATGGAGATATTAAATTTTAAAGATTATTTTTAAAAATCCTTTATTTTTTGGCTTTTAGTCGTTTTCTTTGGGATTAGAGCTCTTAGAGTCGGTTTTTTTGATGTATCTAGTTAGAGGACATGTCCATTAATAAAAATGATCAACAGAAACTGAACCTACTACTAACAGCTTAAAAAACTGCTCGACAACGTTTAGCATTATGAATTTTCTAATAGTGTTCTTAACTTTGATGGGCTTTAAAAAAAAATGTATGGAACTTATTCTGCGAATAACTTTACAAAGTTCTACGTCTCTTTAGCTATTCAAAAAGGTATATCATCTACTAGGTTTTTTCATAAAATCTTAAAATAATGTTATTAGAATAGGCCCATCTGGTAGTACAACATAACAGAATTTCGATACAAAAGAATCCGGCTTACTACCTGGCACTTTTAAACAATGAAAAAAGGTTTGGGTAGACATTGTTTGTGCCCGGGAGACGTGCGGTGACAGGTATTTATGTCATTTTAAATGTCTGAATTGTCAAATCGTGGATCGTGGTGTTTGTTTAGTCTGCTCATGCGATTCTTCCATGGTAGATGTGTTATCCGTGCCCTCCGATTTTTTTTTGTAAAAACGCGACTTGGCTTGGATTTTTGGACTGTTTCATCTTCTAACTGTGTGACGTGGATTGTAACTGGACTTTGATTTGTGTTGTGAACATGGCAACATTTACCAACGAGGAATATGCTGACATCCTAATGTGTTATGGATTTTGCGAAGGAGTGTCGTTGCGTGCACGCAATGAATACATGCTAAGGTATCCTACTCGCCGAGTACCTGATATTGGCGTATTTGACAGAGTTTATCGAAGATTACGAGAAACTGGTTCTGTGCTAGTACGTCGGACTGACATGGGACGACCTCGTGTTCTTGATGACGACGACGAAGATAATGAAATACGACGTCTCTTTGAAGCCGACCCAACCACGTCAACAAACGTTGTCGCTCGACGGCTTGGTATTTCCCAGTGGAAAGTCTGGTTCGTAATGCACAGTTCTGGGCAATACCCTTACCATTACACGCCAGTGCAAGTAATTGAAGAAGGGGATCCATTGAGACGACTAGACTTCTGCAGATTTATGCTCAATGCCGATAATGAAGATCCGGATTTTTTAAAGAAAATCATGTGGACAGATGAGTCGAAATTTGACAAAGACGGCATCACAAACTATCATAACACCCATTATTGGGCTCCCAAAGCGCAAGGTAACCCCAAGAAAAAAAGACCAAAAGGGTCACAAAGGAGATTCAGTCTTAATGTGTGGATGGGTATAATATCAAATAACTTGATAGGGCCATACTTCCTGCCCGATAACTTGAATGGCGAGACATATGAAAACTTTTTGAGGGAGGAGTTACCCTCTTTAATGCAAGACTTGCCTATTGCATTGAGACGAGACATGTTCTTTCAACATGATGGCTGCCCAGCGCACTACAGAAGAAGTGTTCGAGCATGGTTGGACGAGAATTACCCAAACCAATGGATTGGAAGAGGCGGACCCATAGCATGGCCGGCGTGGAGCCCCGATTTAACGCCGATGGATTTTTATGTGTGGGGTCATATGAAAAGCCTAGTATACGACCAAATGACACCGATCGCAAATGTCGATATTCTAAGACAAAAAATTATTGATGCGGCTGAGGAAATGAGGCGGAACCTACGAACTTCTGTCGTGAAAAGTAATTTAAGAAAAAGAATGAGACTGTGTAAGAAATAGCGGCGGCCATGTAGAACATGAATTATAAAAATATTGCTAAAATTTTTGTCTTTTTTTTACGTATTTTAGCTACTTTTACCTCAACCTAAAAATGTACCCTCTCCTAACTTAACTGTTATTTGGGCAATGTTTTGCCTATTTAATAGCAAGTGTTATACCTTTTTGAATAGCTAAAGAGACGTAGAACTTTATAAAATTACTTGCAGAATAAGTTCCATAAAATATTTTTTATTAAAAGCCTGTTAAAGTTAAGAACACTATTAGAAAATTCATAATGCTGACCGTTGTCGAGCAGTTTTTTAAGCTGTTAGTAGTAGGTTCAGTTTCTGTTGATCATTTTTATTAATGGACATGCCCTCTAACTAGATACATCAAAAAAACCGACTCTAGGAGCTCTAATCCCAAAGAAAACGACTAAAAGCCAAAAAATAAAGGATTTTTAAAAATAATCTTTAAAATTTAATATCTCCATAACGGTTAAGTTTCGGACATTTTATTTCAGAATGAAATTCATCGGAAATGACCTGAATAATAACATCCTTTAATATTCAGTACGACTTTCCCTGTAACCCTGTATACATAATATATCCGAGCCTGCCGATGTCTGGACTGAATTCTTCCCCTAAGTAACACAGGATTGGCAGATACTATTCCGTATTGTGTTATATTTTGCGTGTTAACTTCTCGGCATACTTTTTTTATTTTTTATTTATTTTATTCAAAATCTGTATTAACAATAACACACATATAATCTGCCAAACTGCATAAAAATTTGTCGGCAGTAGTTCTCGTCTAGACGAGAACACACACACACACACACAACAATTAAGTTTAGCAGTAATTTTCAAGATTTGTAATCCATTGCTAGCAATGGGTTATTCCATGGTTTTCGCACAACATACTCATGCTAGGTACACACGCAGTGACTTTAGTCGCTGGTGATTTAATTTTTCAAAATCTTGGCAAGCAAATGGAAAAATGAACGTGACGAATGTCAATTCAAATGTCAACAGTACATTGGCATTTTAGATTGCCGACGTCAACAAAACTGCACAAAATAATCAGCAACGTTTCGTTGAAGTAGCGCGATTAGATTTTGAATTTTATAGCAAATGTAGTGAATTTTAGTGTCTGTGTATTTTATAATTGAAGCGACATCAAAAATCGGTAATATCATTGTAACAATTCGTTAATTTCTAACATTTTTTATAGAATAGTGAAGGAATTAACCCGGTGATTAATATTTAAATTTTATTTACCCAGATATCTCCTATTTACAAACTCAAAATATCTACCTGAAATGATTTGTTGGTATCTAGCCAACACAAAATATTTATGGTGTTGTAAGTACGTAGCTTCATTTTATCACAGTATTTTTAATCATTCTTCGCATAACTACTTCCACTTTTAATCAGTTTCTTTGACTTTACCACAAATACCATATCCATATTTTATTCCACGTATTCGCGATTACATTGTGATATCAAACGACTTCTGAAAATAAAAAATCAGTGTTCAGTGATATCAGTAGAAAAATCAAATTAGTGGTCATATAATCACTTAGATTATCTTAAATTCAATGTCGAGTAAATTTAATATAAGACAATTTCCTTATCAGGTTCCTATGAAGTCAACTGACACAACTCATGAGGCTTCAGTAAATACAGAGCCTATTGTCAGTGAAGTAGCTCACGTAGCTGAGCCTGCTGAAGGTTCAGAAGAGCTTACAACTGCCGCCACACATCTAAACACTACTGAAGACATGGACGGTGATGCTAAAAAAGCACAATCATATGCACACAACAGAAGAGTAAATAATTATGGTAAACCAGTACATTTAACTCTATTCTATCCTCTCTTGCCACTGCATCATAGGGGTCTCTTCCCTAAGTGTAGACCAGAGGCGAAGAGCGCTAACAACTCCATTCCTACCGGCTTCCCTTTGGAGGATCGGAAGAGTAACTTCACCTACCACCATAGAAATATAGCACATTCAGTAATGTCTATGATTGCCAAATAATATATATACCAGCAACAACACAAATTTTCTTAATAAGCCGGTGCCACAATGCTATGGTAATCGTATTTGTATGACTATATGTAAATGAATATTTTCTTCTTCGGCTTCCCTCCTACGAAATGTCAAGCCTCACCACTGGTGTAGACACATTTGATATTAAAATTTAAAAGCACATAATAAATCTCTTAGAATACTGGAAATAATGATTAGTATGTGTTTTATGGTGTTTCCAGGTTACATTAAATATGTAAGCTTGGTGGTATTAACGTTGCAAAATGCAGTATTAGGTCTTAGTATGCGGTATGCCCGCATAAGAGATGTGGAAATGTTCTCATCAGCAGCTGGTAAGAATTTAATATTTTGCAGTTTTATTTTTAATCAGTAACAAAGCTGTTATCAGTTTTTTGATCAGTCATGCTACAACTATAACTAATTAATTGTATTGTTATATTTTCAGCTGTTTTAATGGCAGAAGTATTTAAACTAATTATATGTGTGTGCCTTGTGATGCAAGAGTCTGGTGGTGTTCAAAAAGGAGCAAGGTCTATGTACAATATAGTCATATTAAATGTTCGAGACACATTAAGAGTTTGTGTGCCATCATTTCTGTACATTGTACAGAACAATTTGTTATATGTCTCCGCATCTAACTTAGATGCTGCTACTTACCAGGTAACTCATAAAATCCAGTAAAGTATAATTATGAAACTTTAAGAATACTTAAATAATAATGATGTTAAATCTCAAATGGGTGCATGGGATAGATGGAACCATCAGCCTCATGTAATGTAATACAAGTAGAAATCTGATTAAAGATTAAGCTGTGGATGTATTAACTAATAACTACAATTATAATGAGTGCAGTTACACTAACAAGTCACAAGTCTAAATTCTTATTGCTGTTATTTTCAGGTGACATATCAATTAAAAATACTGACAACAGCATTTTTTGCTGTGCTTGTATTGAAAAGACATCTTAAGAAGTGGCAGTGGTTGGCATTAGCAATCTTAGCAGCAGGAGTAGCTCTGGTACAATTATCTTCCACGGAAAAAGCAAGTGTTGCTAATTCACATTTACCAGAGCAATCCAAAATATTAGGATTTGGTGCAGCACTAGCAGCTTGTTTCCTATCTGGTTTTGCTGGAATATACTTTGAAAAAGTACTTAAAGAATCAGACATATCTGTAAGTTCAAAATTAATTATATAAAACGCTTAAAACTTGTGAATTGGTCATGTGTGGCTCCCTTGATGCTTGTATCCCTTTTTTCTACTGACATATAGCTAACTATGGTAATAAAAAAATATTTACAAGCCAAAACAATACCACTGATTGCATTCAAGTGTTTACTGGTAAAACACTTGAATGCAGTCAAAGGTAGTGTTTAATATGCAATGTTTTGAATAACAAGACTTATTTATTATTGAGAAAGGTACTCAACTCGTATTTTAATTTTAATCAATCGGTATTCAATACCTTATTAGATTTACATATGTAACAAATAAACTAAACAGTTCATATAAAACAAAAGGACTAGCTCAGGGCCAACCTGTCTTTGTATGTAATCAAAAGCAATGTGATATGTATCTTGAATAAAACTTGTTGACTTGTTTCAGGTATGGATGAGAAATGTGCAATTGAGTTTACTATCATTGCCATTTGGAACAATCACTTATCTTATAAATGAAGGAACTCAAAATAATTTGCTAAAAGGCTTTGATGGTTTTGTTTGGTATCTAGTCCTATTGCAAGCGGCTGGGGGCCTCATAGTTGCTGTGGTCGTAAAATACGCAGATAATATACTAAAGGGTTTCGCAACTTCTGTTGCAATCATCATATCCTGTATAGCGTCCATATACATATTTGACTTCAACTTAACTGTACAGTTTGCAATTGGCACAATGTTCGTAATTGTTTCAATTTTCCTGTATGGTTATGTACCTAGGAAACCTGAGCCTCGGACATCTTCAAGTGTATGATCATTTCTATGATATAGGTTTAAGTATTCTTTTGATTTCTCTTTATAACCTATATATTTTTTAAATGCTTGCTTAAATCCATAAATGTTTAAAATGAATAATCTTAAAGTATTATCAGGGTATTATAAGTGAAACTCAGAAGTTCTCAAAATGTTAAGGCGAAAGCGCCAGGGTAGCCCGCGAAATTCAAATTTTCTTACGTTTTTTGTAATTTGCAGGTCAGCATTGGGTGGTATTTTGATTAAAATATTTTTCGCGACCGTAACAGATATCTATTAGAATTATAATCATTAAAGTCATCAATACAACAAGACCAAATAATTCTAAGAATGATTATTTAATGAAATCTTTACATTTGAGGATTATACTAACGTTGTATTACCGATTCTAATGATTATAATTATGTAAAAACATATTTGTTATGGTCGCGAATCATATTTTAATCAACATTCACCCAGACACTGAGCTGCAAATTGCAAAAATCGTAAGAAAATTTGAATTTCGCGGGCTACCTTAGCGCTTCCCCTTAATACATAAAAAGAAGGAAGCTAATAATTAACTTAATTTTATCAGGCAGTTTTTAGGAATTACCAGTACCCGTTGCGGCTAATTAGGTTAGGCAAATGTATTTTTTAATACTTCCTTAGTACATAAATACCAGAAACCTCTGGGTCATTGCACTCATCAAATTTGAGTTGTTCTTATTGATGAGTAAATGTTTTGTTTAATTTGCTGTTCCTTACATCTATGATTGCAAACTCGTCACAATCTACTACACTAAAGGGCCATTTAGATGGAGAGAGTTTCTCGCACGTTTCGTGGCGAGAAATCGTACGCTACTATCACAAGCAATAATCGCCATAAGATTATCGTATCATAATGTTTACATACAGGCAAGAACTAAATTCTCGCCTACGATTATGTCATACGACATAAGTTACAGCGACTGTTTACACAGCGAAGTATGTAGTAAGAAGATTCTTGCTTACGAGTTCTCGACTGGTATAAACACGATCTAGTTTGACATTTTTTCAAGTTCATACGAGTAACGTTCAAATCGGTTTGTACCGTTTTGAGTGCGAGATTTGTCATTCGAGTTTAGTCATTTAGTTCTGTTTACACGGAGACAATAAATATTCTATTGCGAGGCACTTGCTCAAGTGGAAGAGCGACAACCGTGAATGTTTACACGAAGAAACTTTTTTATGTTTTTTTGATAATCGTATCTTCGAGTCGAGAAACTCTCCTTCTAAATGGCCCTATATTATAAAGCTGAAGAGTTTGTTTGTTTGGTTGAACGCGCTAATCTCAGGAACTGCTGGTTCAAACTGAAAAATTCTTTTAGTGTTTGATAGCCCATTTATCGAGGAAGGCTATAGGCTATATAACATCACGCTACGACCAACAGGAGCGGAGCAACAATGAAAAATATTGCAAAAACAGGGGAAAATTTATTTCTTTTGAGAGCTTCCGTAGCGTAACGGTTAAAGTTACGCAAAAATCATGTATGACGGGATTGTTCCTCTTAAAAAGTTCTAAAAAACAATCCGCGATAGCATATGTCTATCTTTTAAGGTTGGCTCACTATAACTTTTTTAATGGTAATCAATCACATTTGTTAAAAAATAATGCATTTTTGCGAACGTGTTTTCATAAACATCGTAGGTATTAATCCTTATCCAAATAATTAGTTTCATAATCAAGGTTGATTAAGTACATGAAATTCCTTTTTAAATTATTCGAATTGGACCTTTCGTTTAGAAAGGAGGATGGGCACCAATGTATGGAAACTGGTACCGGCACCAATTGGTATGAATGATACACCGTTGGAAAGGTATTTTTGTGTAGATTAAGAATAACCATGGCGCTTGTCCCTATTCACTGTCCGATCGGAGTAATCCTACTTGAAAGTTATTTATTTTTGTTACGTCCTATTAAGTACACATACTTTTATTGACTGTTTTCTCCATTTGGCATGGTATTTTCATAATTATTATTAATATTTTTCATTGTCTAGGTAAATAAAACAAGTATATAAATGTGTGTCTATAGATCGACAATAACATAAAAAGATAATGAATAATATGATGTATTATATATACTATACATCATTCATTATCTATAACGATGCTATTTAAAAATAATGCTGGCTCATTAAAGCCCTCGTGTCTAGCATATCCTAAATACCAGACAATGGATACTATATGCGCACAGGAACCTACCGTGCGGCGTACCGTCAAACATGCACAATAATGATGTAATATTATGTTTTCATTTCTATTTAGCAATATGTAACAAAAGTATTGTTTTGCTCTCACATGTCGGGACTGTATACGTGCACGCAAAAGCCACGCATCTTCGTCAATTCCGTATTCAATAATGTCTTCCAAAGCGGCTTCTCTATATGTTTCGATGAGATTTGCGAGTTTTAATTGGTATGTCCCTAATGACAGCAATATCACGTCCTGTTCACTCAATCACATCATTGACTTCCAATCTCTGGAAATCGGCTCTTCTGTTTAATCGTTTTTCTTCTACATAATTGTACAACACGTTTGGGGTTTGCATTTTTTCAGATATTTTTTGTAGAAAAGCTTCTGCGTATTGGCTATCTGCGATTGGCGTGTGGAAGTGATTTGTTATTGCTGCTGCAATTTTAACATCCACAAACATATTAGGCATTGTATTATTAAAATATCTTTGCCGCAACAGCTTAAAATCTCTTTTAATCCGCCCGTTAACCACTTCCACTGCCCATCGGCATATTGTAACTAGTCGGGAATCATTCGCTTGGGAAGTAGTGAGCTGTGACTGGTCTGGCTTCAATATTGCCCAAACTGTCTCTAAACCCACGGTCTAAAATAAATACATCATTGGGATGAAACAATATGTGCAAGGGGTTTTCCTCGTCATTCATTAAATCGCTCATTATCTGGGCATCAGTTTTAGTTGCAGCGTATGGTCCTTTTACGTCTATAATGTATCCGTCAGTGGTTACAATTAAAAATGGCTTTAACAAGTTTTGGAACTTGTGCAAGTTGTAGGATTGCCTCTGAAACAAAAAGTTTGTGCTTTTGTGAATATAAATATACGTGCCATCGCAAACAATAATGGATTTAGAGTTTTCTTCATTTCCATACAGTGCTTTTGGAATCCTCAGGTTTCTCTCCAGTATATTGTCTCTACTTATGTGATCCAGTCCCAAGTGAAGCACAACATAGTCAGTACTAAGACACTCTCGTGCAATGGCCAACTGGCGTTCGAGTTTTCTTCTTGATATATTAAACAACGTCGCAAGTCTTACGTTGGATTCTCCTGTGCGTAGTTTTGTCAGTAAAATACCCAGTGGTTCTGGGATCTGCACTTGCATCTCTTAATGAAGTGGTTTGCTCTAAGATAGCGTTAAATTGTTATGTAGTACGTCCAGTCCAAAAGTGCATTTCTTCTTCAGTTAATCCTCTTAGCTCGCTAAAACGCAATCTGGGTTCGTTTAAGGCATTTCTCAGTAGGTCACAAAGGTCACTGAAGTGGGCGGCCGTAAAGTTATGGGAAATGTTGCATGCCTGAGGTAGTTCATCCCAATCATTTCCATTTAGGTGATAGCGGCATACTCTGGCAGCATCAGGAATGTAGATTTTGTGTTGAGTAAATACATGAATTTTAACAACGTTTGGGATTCGATGGCGGGTTGTATTAGGGCAACCACGAAAAAGACAATGCCTCGGGGTATTTGGTGCTCTCATATATTCGGGCACGTGTATCACTTCTAGTTGAGGTTCTGCTTCTTCTTGCGGTTCTACTTGTTCTTGCGGCTCTGGCTCGGGTTGAGGTTGAGCTCTAGTCGCATTTTCTGCTCTTTGCCAGCATCGGTAACATACTCTCCGAGTACCATCAAACACGACCTGAAAATCGGTAATAATAATGTAAGGAAAATAAATAAATACAACATACCTAGAAAGCGTACCTGGGGTATTATAAACAATACGCTTAGCCGCTAAAATGCGCATGGGATCTAGAGTACCAAAAGAGAGAAAACGTTTTTGCCTCTAAGTGCACATTGGATGACGTTCTATTATGCCGGATTCTCAATTAACTAGTTTGTATTTCTCTATAGTAATAGTACCGTAAAATTCCTTACCAAATAAACTACATTTTAACATATGACAACCCTACGATCTGTCATTTCAGAAATAAAAATATTTCTTTCTCGTCCGTGAATCTTTGTTTTGGTTCTCCGTTACTTGTAAATAATGTAAATTGTACTGTGAAATGTGATTTTATTCATGTTTTACGTTAAAAATAAACACAACATGGATTTCGAACCTTAAAACATATAGGTTACCATTTGAATGTTTGTTTAAAAAATGTTTTTTTTTGTTTATGTTCTCAAAACAATGTTATAAATGAAGATAATCATACATTCAAACGAAACCAACACATTTCATTTCGTTGACAATAGAACAAACATTAACCGGAAGCAAAATACCCAGAAACAGAGTCATAAATAGGGTTTTTGTGAAACATCTGCGTGCCAACCGGTGCGCGCGGTCTGTGACTCATCGGTCGTGTGCATTTAAGGGGTAAAATAGATAAAAATTATGTGCGCTTTAGCGGCCGAAAAATAACAAACAAGGCATCCCTAAAAACAAAGAGACCAAAGGCTAACCTAAAGTCTAACGCACATGCGGGCACAACGAGGTAAAATGATCGATTTTTATTTCTATGTGGTATTCTATGCTGTTGTCTGTACTGAGTCAACGAGACACGTAATACAATAAATGCTCATAAAGATAACAACATAACAATAAATAGATTAACATCTAAGACCCAGGATTTTTTCGTTGCTCTAACTGGGGATCAAACCCGGAACCAATGGTTTCAATGGCAAGAACATTAGCACTATACTATACAGGTTATTAACAATAAAATAAATGCAATAAAACTGTCAAATGGAAAGTTAAAAAGTTCAATAAATACTAACCTCCAATGCAACATTTTCTCGAATAAAAGCTGCTAGGTATGCGCGCATTCTTGGTAAGTTTTCCGATAGAACGCGCACTTGATATCTGCCTCGGTATAGACCTCTTCGGCACATTACACAGGTACGAAAACGTTCCATTGCAATCAAAATAACTCAAGCACTCAAGTCCAGTAGAAAGCCGCAGTCAAAAATAAAACAGGTAACAGAGTCCAAGTTAATGCCAGGGTCTAAAGTCGACGTGAACAATGAGGAACGAGACAATGTAGTAACTTACACAACAATTATCAGCAAACGACTACCAAGGGAACATGCACAAGCGCCGCAGCATGCCCACCTTCGCCCCCGCCCCCTCGCTGAACGCGCTAACTACCGCGCTGCGTAAGATAAGAGAGCGAGAGAGATAACAATACCAGTTCCAACTTACTAGTCATCTACTTACGTATACTCAGGGTTAATAGTAATAAAAATATTGCTCCAATGTCATGCATCAATATCAATTGATGTATTTGTATGTTTAGTGTTTAATAAATAGATCACCCCTAACTGAAAAAATACCAAACCGATTTTGTTATGATTTTCATCCGTTAACTGAATTTTACTTAGCTCAAAATCTGTGCAAATATCATCAAAATCTGTCAAGATAAACCGGCGATATTATTTTTTTAAATTCCATTTCGAACTAAATATCCAGTATCTTCTAAAGACTATATTTCAAAACGGACAATTTATACGGGATTGGTGCCATAGTAGTTTTTTGTGCTCTTGAAGAGAGCTATCCAACGATGGTAAATTCATTTTGATTGGACATGGGTACCAAAATGCCCATCCTCCTTTAAAGTAAGAAAAATGCGCTTAGTCTATTAGTTACCTACACATTTATTTTTTATTGATTGTTTGAACGCGCTAATCTCTGACACTACCAGTCGGATTTGAAAAATTCTTTTTGAATTTTATAGCCCAATTCTTGAGGAAGGCTATAGGGTGTGCACCCTTAGAAGCCGAGCAAAAAGTAAGAAAGAGCGCTAAGCGAAAATTAAGTAACAGCGCGGGCAGGGCGATGCGATGCGACGGGGTGGGTCGGGGGAACAAGAAATTTCACGCGGACGAAGTCGCGAGCAGAAGCTAGTGTAACATAAGCTGATTTTTTTTTGCGATTTCAGGTTTGGTCTTATAGTTTGTTCCTAAGACGAGTACAATGACCCCTTAAAAGGTTGTGTTATTTCAATAACACCTTATATACATAATATAGGTGTAAAGCTATACATACATATTAATGATCTATTTAGTTGAGGACATGATCAGCAGTGGATGATATCCACTTGCTCTTAATCTGACAATGAATACTAACTTATGTTCATGAGAAACAAATTAATTTATTAAGTTTATAGATGTAAACAACTCATGATCAATTTGAGGAATAATAATTAGCTATGCTTTGGTACTTAGCTAATGATAATAATTGATTTTTATCAAGAATATGGCATGTTATGCTAGTTAAGTTTTATCAAATGTCCTATGGCATTCAAAATAATATTTTGAGGTAAGTACATAATTAACAATAAAATAAGAACTAAAAGCAAAATCTATGCTATTTTATATTTCTAATTTAATCATGTTAATAAATGATATACAACTTAATATGAATTTATAATCTTTCTCTTCCTCATTTGTTCCAGCCAATTATCAAGTTGTTGTTGTGGTGTTTGTGGATTTCTCTTATAATAGTCTACAGGTGGTTTTCCCTCTTCCAATCTTACAAAATAATGACTGTACTGGTATCTAACTTCTCCCATGCGCCCCCTGGCATGTCTTCTAATTCCTTTTATCACCATTCCTTGACCAGAAAAGGATTCAGCTGAAACAGGAATTGAGTGTTGATTGAGTATTACCTACATATTTTTGCTATACTAATATATTTTAAGAGAACATACTGATTTTGTAACAAAAGGTCCAAGGGTGTTTTCTTAATTCTAATAATGGTCATGGTAGCTTAGTGAGGCTTGTACAATACACATTCCACTCTGACCTGAAGGGTGTAACTAATGTTTAGAAGTTAAATAAGTAAGTTAAGTAAGTACAGTCGTTAAACACGTTAAATTCAAAATTTAACGTGTGGTATTTAGATGATGGAACGCTAGGAGGTGATGTAGACACCGTTTTGAAAGACCTACAGCTTCTCAAACAGGAATTTAAATCTATTGGCTTGGACCTTAACCCATCAAAGTGTGAAATTTACCTTTCTCACATTACTGACAGACATTTAGGTTCCCCAATTTTAGAGGACAGCTTTTCTCCATTTATCAACGAAAAAATCAAAAACTTCAATGACATTTCGGACAGACTCTTCAAAATTAATTTACATTCGGCATTCACCCTGATTAGATACTGTTGTTTTGGCCCAAATTTTATTTACTTTCTACGTTATTCCCCTTTATGGAAGCAGCCAAACCTCTTGGGACAAAATTGACCAAATTATTCGCAGCACACTAACATCCATTTTAAATGTGGCCCTGGACGACCGAGCGTGGCTGCAAGCCACACTACCCATCAGTTTTGGTGGCCTCGGCGTCCGCAAAATTACCAGTATTAGCTTACCGGCGTTCCTGTCCTCTGTCCACAGCACGGAAAAGTTGACTGAGAAAATTTTAGCCCCCTCCTTGGTTGACTCAGAAGTGCCGTGTTTGACTGACGCAGTGAACGCCTGGAAAGTGGCTTGCCCGGATACAGATCGGCCCTTGAACCCATCTTCCCAGAGGCAGTGGGATGAACCGCTCTGCAGGTTGGTACGGAATAATCTAATTAATACGACCACCAATACTGCTGAGCGTGCCCGCCTGCTGGCTGTGGGGGAGTGGGAGTCGGGCCTCTGGCTTCAGGCGCTACCGTCACCCAACATAGGCACTATGCTGGGTGACACCACCTTCCGGCTCGCTACTTGTCTGCGTCTGGGCGCTCCTTGCGTGGCTCCGCATCGCTGCCAATGCGGTGTCAGTGTCGACTGCCTCGGACAACATGGCCTATCCTGCAGTAAGAGCGCAGGCCGGATAGCACGGCACGCCAGCATCAATGACATCATCCGTCGTGCTCTTGTCACCGCCGGGGTGCCAGCTGTTTTAGAACCCAATGGCTTAGCACGCGACGATGGAAAGAGACCAGAGGGAATAACCATAATGCCTTGGAAGGTAGGTAGGCATTTGGTGTGGGATGCAAAGTGTGTCGACACCCTTGCGCCATCCCATCTTCCTAGCACGGCAGGCTGTGCTGGAGCGGCTGCTGCGGGGGCGGAAAACCTCGAAACGGCGCAAATACTCCAGTCTTATTGGGACTTATATGTTCGAGCCGTTTGGGGTAGAAACACTTGGGCCATGGGGTCCGAGTGCCCACTTAGTTTTTCGAGACATCGCCAGGCGGTTGGTCGACTCCACACGTGACCAGAGGGCTGGCCTATTTTTTGGCCAAAGAATCAGCATTGCTATACAACGTGGCAATGCTGCCAGCCTTCTGGGCACTTTTCCTGTTGACAGCGATGCAGATGAATTTTTTGATGCCCTCTGATTATTTACCCCCTCCCTTTTTTATATACTTGTACATATTATTATTATTATTTTAAGATTGTTAGGTTTTAAATTATGTCAATAGTAGAATATATTAAATAAAAATAGACAGTACAGTCATAAGTACTTACCAACCCACAAATTGCTCCTAAATTCAACATTGTGTTCTTTCACAGCAAGGTCTTGAGCTTCGAGTATGGCTTCTTTAACAAATATTGCTCCTTTTTTATTCACAAAGCTGAGTTGTTTCACAGCCTCGTCTACTGTCATTCCTCTGATGAAACTGGCAATGTACCACAGCTTTTCAGGACTGTATTTTATATTGGTCTTCTGAAGACATACAAACTGAAAATATATTCTTTTATTATTGTGTGTGTTATTTTTGATAAATCAATAAATATTATTGTTTTTTTTTAATCTTTTAACTGCCCAACTTCATACCAGTTGTCGTGCCCCCAGCACCGGGCACAGTGAATTATTATGGTATTTGATCGTAAATATACGACCCTCGAAAAATGGATAAGAAAATATTTGTGAGATTAGTCGGGGTGTTGGCGGTTAAAGAGTTTATTATATGTTTCATCTGTGTGCATACTAATTTCTGTTTCATTTGAAAATACAAACAATTTTAGTTTTTAAACACATTTGTTGTAATTTCAGAAAGAAGATAAAGTTGGTGAAGGCATTGAGGAGGATCTTCAATACTGACTCATGAATAGCAAGCTAAATATTGTAACTAAAAAATTATTAACAGAGCATGCCTGCTAAGATATTATTTTTGTATTTACAATTTTATTACAATGTAGATCACCAACCAGAATTAGGATTTATTTACCTTTGTACAATTGACGAAATTTTAAGTGTGTTGTGTTCAATAGGATATTATATTTGTATCATGTCCATCAAAAGTAATAAATTTTACAGATGATAATGTATGGATTGGTGACTTGGTGGTTTAGAAAGCTATTTAGTTTTAAGTGACAATATTAACTATGGACTGATAGCGATAAAGCAGTTCGTTATACTATTCGGGCTACACCAAGATGTTAAAAATAAGTGGTAACTTACAGCTGGTCTTGGTTCTTCGTCAAGGGACTGTGGAGGGTATATTTTTTTGTTATGCCTTAAAAATCTCTTTGGTGTATTGTCTGTTTTCGACCATGCTAAGGCTGATGAGCTGGTGTGTATGTTCTTCAACTGATTCGTTATTACATTTTTTAGACTTATGTTCTTCAATAATTGATTCATGTTAAAAAAGATTCCAATCTAATTCAGGAATTCCACAATTCAGCGTAAACGTACCTAACCTAAAACCCTAAAACAAAACAACCTGTCAGTCAACTTCACAGAACACAACTAACTAATCAATGTGTTCTGTGCAAGTACAAACCACAGAATACTTTACTACAGCAACTACAGTCCTACCAACTTATCTGTGAACTGAAAGAGGACGGCACCGTCGATTCAGTGTTGCTAATTAATATAAGGTGCCCAAAATTGAGTAAGTTTTCATGAAGGAAATTTCACATTAGACATAATCGTTAAAGAATTACAGTTACGTAGGTACGCTAACAGTTTAGTCTATCAGCAATAAACAATAGCTTTATGTAAAAAGTAATCCAATGAAGTGGAAATTCAGCAGATAAAATGTTCCACGGGGGGATACAACTTTCATTTAACCGATTCATGGCCAATGACTCAACAGTTGAGTCATTAAAAAACCTTTAGGAAGGCCGATGGCTCAGAAAGGCTCAGATGATGCCGAGATGAGATGATGCTCAGATGAGGCCGATGACTCAGAAAGGAAGGAGGAAATTGGCCATGAATCGGTTAATGCAAAGTTAAGTAGGTACCTACCTTGCAAGAGGTAGGTACCTGGATGTCTAGCATTTAGTTATGACCGTACCTAATCCCTAACACCAGATTTGACTAATCATAATAAGCAGTGATACCTAGTGGTAGTGTAGTGTAATAAAAAAAAAACAAATTGCTTTACGATGATTTATTGAAAACCAGGTTTACAGTAATTGTGATCTTTAGATGAACCTGCATACACAACTTCATCCTGGTTGTGAGGCCATACTCTGCTTATTTCCGTACCACTATTATCATTACCACTCGCTTTCGGTTTCAGTGTCATTTACCACTTCTATAAGAAAAGGTTTATCTAAATACAAATCATGTTTTAAGTATTCTCCTTCTAACCTGCGAACGTGTTTACAATGCTGTGCCCACTCATGAACTGTAATAGCGTCAAAAGCTTCTCTAACTAGGCGGGGAATTTCAGCATTTTTGTGCTCAATATTTACATCAGCAACTTTTCTTTTCATTGTGATCCATATGAGTTCAATGGGATTGAGATCACAGTGATAAGGTGGTAAATATAAGCATTTGTGTCTATTGTCTTCTATTTTTTTTTTCAATCTCATATACAGTTTCAGGCTTGTTTCTCTTAATTATTTCTAAAAGCCGAGGTTTAGTCAAATTCTCTCCGTAGTCAATTTTATTTTGGGTCAACCATAATTGCATATCTTTTTTAAGGAATTCGTATTTGGGACTTTATTCACACAAATACGGTGATAAGGAGCATTATCCATCACTATTATGGACAGCTCTCGTAAATTAGGCACAAGTTTTTCAATAACCCACTTTTTAAAGTTGGTACTATTCATCTCGTCATGATAATCACCACTTTTTGTGTTTGATTTAAACACAAGTAGTGCATTTGTAACAAATCCAGTATCTCCTCCCGCATGAACAATAATATATCTTTGCCCTTTCGATACAGGCTCCAATACTCCGTCTTCACCCTCTCCTTGGCAACATTTACCCGATGTATGCGAAGAGTGAATATAGGTCTCATCTCTAGAAGCTTTTAAACCGTAGGGACCTCTTTTTTAGCAGAATAAAATTCATGTACTTTCCTCCGTATAAAACCCAACGCAAGGAGACCCTTGCCAACGCAAGGAGAGGGCCTGAACCTGTATATGAGATGGAAAAAAAAAATAGAAGACAATAGACACAAACGCTTATATATACCACCTTATCACTGTGATCTCAATCCCATTGAACTCATATGGAGCACAATGAAAAGAAAAGTTGCTGATGTAAATATTGAGCACAAAAATGCTGAAATTCCCCGCCTAGTTAGAGAGGCTTTTAACGCTATTAGGTACAGTTCATGAGTGGGCACAGCATTGTAAACACGTTCGCAGGTTAGAAGGAGAATACTTAAAACATGATTTGTATTTAGATAAACCTTTTATTATAGAAGTGGTAAGTGACACTGAAACCGAAAGCGAGTGATAATGATGATAGTGGTACGGAAATAAGCGGAGTATGGCCTCACAACCAGGATGAAGTTGTGTATGCAGGTTCATCTAAAGATCACAATTACTGTAAACCTGGTTTTCTATAAATCATTGTAAAGTAATTTGTTTTTTTTTTATTACACTACACTACCACTAGGTACCACTGCTAATTATAATTAGTCAAATCTGGTGTTAGGGGTTAGGTACGGTCATAACTAAATGCTAGGCATCCAGGTACCTCTTGCAAGGTAGGTACCTACTTAACTTCGCATTTAACGAAAGTTGTATCCCGTGGAACATTTTATCTGCTGAATTTCCATTTCATTGGATTACTTTTTAGATAAAGCCATTGTTGATTGCTGAGAGACTAAACTGTTAGCGTACCTACGTAACTGTAATTCTTATTAAACGATTTTGTCTAATGTGAAATTTCCTTCATGAAAACTTACTCAATTTTGGGCACCTTATATTAATTAGCAACACTGAATCGACGGTGCCGTCCTCTTTCAGTTCACAGATAAGTTGGTATGACTGTAATATCTAAGTAGTCTGTGCACTGAACTGAACGGACGCATTGTTATGGTTCGGACAATAGGCGAAAATTATTCTTAATTAAATTAATAATAAAATTTATCATTATTTAATTTTTCAAAACTACCCGTCAAAGGGATTTTAGGGAGTGCTACAGTTTATAAGGAAGAATTTTAAAGCGCTCCTAACGGTTACTTCGAATAACTGTATTAATAAAAAAAATTTAAACAAGTGTTTGGCTTATTATCTAAACATTAAATGACACCCCTATGTGTGTAAACCCCTTTCGGGGTGAAAAGGGAGGAACAATTTATATGAAATTTTTATTTTTCCTTTCATCAATAAATTAATAATAACATGGCATTCTGTAGTTTCTGCCTAGCCCCATGGGAAGAAGGCGTGAGCTTATGCATGTATGTAATAATAAGAATTCCAAAACTACCGGATAAAAGGGGTTGAGGGTGTGTTTTTTATATGAGAAAATACGAAATTCACGCGGACGAAGTCGCGGGCAAAGTGCTAGTATGCAATAAAAAGTAAATTTAAAAAATCTAAAAACCCGACTGCGTAAAAAGTGAACTTTAAAAAAGATGGAAACAAGATGACCTATTTTGTCTCTGTACAATCTCATGCAGTCGGAGGCACCGAGGCAATAGGTCTTTATTGCTAAGAGAAGATGCTTTTAATATATCACGAGGGAGCATAAGGACGGACATACATACATAGATACATACATACAGGTCAAACACATAACCCTCCTTTTTTGGCTTCGCAGCAGTCGGGTAATAAGCAGAGATCGGAATAGGTAGAGCTGTTTTATGTACTTGCCATAGGTTAGAATAATATGGATATTCACCGAGTCCCGGGATTTGGTTTTTAAGTAGTAAAATCATAAAAAAAAAACAATTCTCGCCTTCGGGACTAATGAAAGATTACACTTCCTATCTGACGGGTAAATATAAGAAGGACGGTGGTGCTCTCCCGGTTAAGGATAGTATAATAAATAGATAAACTTGATTCATTAAACCACATACATATTTTTTTACGTAACAATTTCCTATTCAAGAATCAACAATCATTTTCAATCATCAATCATTCGTCTTCAGCTTCACTACAAGACGAACGAAGAGTATGACCAGAGTAAAAATAAATCACCATTATTTTTTTCTAAATGATCTAATTTTAATCTATTTCTTTTTACATCTAACACCTATTTATATGTGGAAAACGAGCGTTCGACATCTGTTGATGTTAGTGAAGCGAATTTATATGACAAAATTTCGTCATTCACATCATTTTTCGATAATTTTCTTTCATATTCTCTGAGGATGTCAATGTCAGGATTCCTATCCATAACTTTTTCAATTTTGTTTTTTATTCTATCAGAAATACAGCTCTGACTTGATCAAAAGCCAAAAACGAGTCACTTAATGCTAAATTTTGTTTCTGCAACTCTTTTAATGAAATTAAAATAATCGTATAATGATTTTCTATGTATACAAATTGATTCCGTAGATTTTCCTTTTCCAGAATATTTTTCGCATTACGTATTTTATTGAATCAGAGCTGCTTAATCTAGAAATAACATTTATTATTTCTTTATAATATTTTTCATAATACGATGCAGCTTCGAGTCAAGTGCCCCATCTAGTTATCACTGTTTGTGGGGGAAGAGGTAAGTAAGGATATGTATCATTCAATACTTTTATTCTGCGAGGGGCTTTTAATTTTTTTTTGCACATTGGATATTAGCATATCTGCATCATGGTACTCTAACCGTATCTGTTCTGATACGCGATGAAGAGCGTATGCCAAACAGGCGACATGTTTTCATTTGAGTTAAAAAAAAAAATTTCGGCCCGCAGACAACATGTATGCAACAATATCAGTACATAATATTAACACATTATCAACATTTCTTTCAAAGTTGTCTTGCCAAATATTTTCTAAACACTATTACAAAATTTGAAATAGTTTGGCTATTAACCACCTCTAACATTTTACAGGCAATTAAATAAGGTCGACCAGAAAAGTTTTCATTTAATGGCTTTACTAAGAAATGCACAATATAACGACCTAAAAAGTAAGTTGTCTCATCTAACGATATCCAAAGTTTCTCATCTTTAACGTTTTCATACATGGAGGCAATTTTATTTTTATAAAATTTGTCCAAATACACCTTTCGTAATAGCGACTCGTCAGGCGCTTTTTTGTTATTGCAATTACAACAACAAACACCACACATGTATTTTTGAAAAAAATCTTTGAAGTCATTATTTTTTATTTGCGACCATGTTACAAAGAATTAAAAACTGAATAGGTCCTCTTGAGGCTATTTGTATGTTCCTCAATGTTGAGCACCTTCAATATGTCGATTAGCATTAGATTTTTTTTACTAATAAATGGCCTTCACACTTGGTGCAGTAAATAGCAGCGCCAAAAATCAATAATAATCAATAATATTTGGTGCTGGCAGCGTAAAAATTAGCTCAGGATAGTCACGTATCCACTTCTGAACTGTTTCAGGCTTGACAGAACTTGACGCCATGTTGAAGTACTTCACCTGAATCAAAATGTCGTTAAATTAGAAATGCTGAGTAGAGTCACATCGACACTTAGTGTTCGAAAAACAAAACTAGTAAAATATATATATTCCCAGTGCAAGTTTGAAAATGCAAAGTCAATCAAAAGTTTTTAATTTACGCAAAGAGAGGATACGGTTAATCGCACACAATTAGTACACTCAGTACAGTTCAATGATAGTTCATATGTGCACGAACTGCAAACATGTTAGTCTATGACTCCTGCATTTTACCGTATAGCTAATTAATACATTCTGTTAATAAGTTTCTAAGTTAATTTTGACACGTGCGTGACACACTTTAAAGTGAAGAAAATACTGGATTGGAATACATTAGTTTTAATAAAGTTTAGCTAACAAGAAAAGGTTTTGCGTTTTGTGCGAATAACACTGTACTTTACTTTTTGTATTTGAAATGTTTTTTATTGGTTAGACTTAGGACAAGCTTTTCGCTAAGCCCAAACAATGAATTTTTCTAATATGTCAAGGTAGAATAAGATTAATACATTAGTTTTATTCAATATTTTACTTAAAAAATAGAACTTACCAAATCAGTATCTAATAAAACAACTCCAAACGTCCAATCCAATAAGGTCAAATCAGAGTCCGTTAATGCTAGCCAAAGTCGTAGTAGCAAGAAGGTTCCAGAATCCAGTAAATAAGCCAGGGTCAGAAGATATTCACCACACAACAAAACACCACAGGAAGCAAACAAGCGCACTCTAAGAATCGAAGTAATCGAGTGAGACAACAAGTAACTGTTGGTAAAGAATTGAATTCTAGTGGCGCAGAAAGAGACAAAAACAGGTGCGTCACTCTAGCGGCAGAAACACCCCGCTATTGTTTTCTTTTGTTTCCATAATGCGGCGACATTACGCGTCTCAACAAAGCGGCAAAGTCGCGCGCTTGGTAAAAATTTTTATAGCGTGTTGTTGACGTAAAATTTACAACGTCGCTCATGCGCTTATTGGCTTACATAAACCATTTTTATACATATTGACAAAAAGAATGAAATTCAATAAAATCCCGTAGTATCAGTCGGAATCCCGTGGAATATCCATATTAACATCAATGTTTGCGGTCAATGATCCTAAATAGCTCTACCTATTCCGATCACTGGTAATAAAGTAACAGTAATTCGTCCATCATTTATTTTTGCTCCGTACGCAAGCACTCGGGATGATAGCTCGGGAACGACAGGGTATACTGGATTATTTTTTTTACACTCTCGAAATGTTTACAGGGTGTTCTACCCATGAATATGAACAACTTTCACTATGGGACCAACTCTGAAATCACGAAAAAAAATCTGCAGTATAGTAGAAAAGTTTATACCTACTTGACCAAAATGTATGAAACAGCTGATTTTTTTTCGTGATCTCATAGTTGGTCCCATAGTGTAAGTTGTTCATGTTCATGGGTAGAACACCCTGTAAAAATTTCGAGACGGTAAAAAAAATCATCCAGCATATGTATTTATTTAAATAGTCAAAATGGGGTTAAGAACTGAAAGCTCGCTCCTGCAATGGCAGCAGTGTATATATTCTATGGTAAAAATGTACGCGATTTTGTGAGTTTTTTAATTTTTTTTATTTGAGATAGGTTTGCTCTTGACTCTAGTTTAGGTCAGAAATGACAGAGACAAAGTCGACGATGGAGCGAGCTTACCCATAAGAAGCCTGTTCACTCTCACTTTGAAGAGATCGGGGTTGGTTTATTCCCGGTCGTCCCCGCCCCGCGTCGTCCCCACTGGGCACGAGTGGAAAAAAAGTTCCAATCGTCACCACTGGGGAGGAACGAAACTTTTTTTCCACTCATGCCCAGTGGGGACGACGGGGCTGGGACGACCGGCTATAAACCCTTTTTTTCCCACTCGTGCCCAGTGGGGACGACCGGGAATAAACCTCGGGGTTGTATGCGTTCGGAAACACAGACGCAGGCAGATTTCCACTCCTTTGCTGTGCGCATCTCAAAAGACATTTGGAAACGCTTAGTGCGAATTAGTGCAATAGCAACTAGGTAGGGATGGTAACCTGCAGTACGTCTAGATGTCCAATGATAAAAGGGGGCAGGCGGAATGGGGTCGTGGAGTTCTCGAGCACATTCACCGAAGTACAATCTGTAGAAGACCGACAAGCAGGCAACCTTGCGGCGATAAGCTAAGCTGTGAAGCTTGGCATCCACCAGTCTTACGTCGCCAATGAGCCTCTTAGCTCTGCGTTCCATCGAGTCAAGCGCGGCAAGTTGGTATGGATCGGACTTGCGCTTTGTAAAGAGTTAAAAGCTGTCCAGGCGTAAAGTATTGCTAGTGGTAGTTGAGTGTCCCTATTACGAGCGTCTAATATTAGTAAAAAGGCAGATATCGTGGAAAATTACTGCCTTTGCCAATAATTTCTTATTTGCAATTCTAAATTTTAAAAAGCTCTTTATCCAAACCGCAAAAAAGTTATACAAAAGCTAAATTTGACATCGACACGTACTGTCAGCCTGTCATTTGCTGTACTTTGCAGTTTGTTGTCTATTCTTGATTTCCTGTTAGGTGTCTGTGATTTTTAACAAAATTAGGTCTCAGTGGCATTAAACACACGGTAAAGCCCACGATAAAACAAATTTAATAAAATTCATGCTTGCTTTGCCCCTGTATCGCATGGGACTTGAAAATGAAAGGAATTATGCAATTTGTTCAAAATCATAGCTGAACGCAATGTTTTTTTTTTTTCGACAACTCAATATAGAATTGAAGTATAGATAACTAACAATGTGTGATATCTACATAGCGGTTGTATGTTCTTCGAACATGAACCGTAGTATGGAAGCTCACGCATTTCTGGCGAAGAAAGGCTTTAAAGTTAAGTCTTATGGCACTGGAGAAAAGGTTAAGTTGCCAGGTTCTTCTGCAGATCGCCCGAATTGTTATGAATTTGGGGTTCCCTATGATGACATATACAATGATTTATTGGAAAAGGACAAAGTATACTATACACAAAACGGTATACTACATATGTTAGACAGAAACAGAAGAATTAAACCCAGTCCAGAGAAGTTCCAGACATCAACTGAGCTATTCGACGTCATTATAACATGTGAGGAAAGAGTATATGATCAAGTCATCGAATGGTTTGGTTCAAAGAGATCGGTTTACAACCAACCTGTCCATGTTGTAAACATGGATATTCAAGATAACCATGAAGAAGCTACCATTGGTGCATTTTTAATAAGTGACATGGTCACGAAGATGGCTCAAAGTGATGATTTAGATAATGATATTGATGAACTATTGCATGAGTTTGAAGGAAAGTGTCACCGGCCAATTCTTAATTGTATTATGTTCTATTAATATACTGTAACCAGATATTAGCCAAACTAAAAAGAAAAACTGATGCTTCCAATATCTGAATATTTTACAATGATTATTATAACCATAATCTTATTCATAAACATCTTACAAAATGTCTACTGAAAAGATGTGATAAAAGAATCTGAATAATGCCTTCTCTCACATTTACACAATGTTGACAGAATTAAAAAAACAATAATCCTGTGTATGGCCAGAACATAAGTCTATGTAAGATTCAAAATACATTGTCTTTTATGAATAAGGGTTATAATTGCCAGCATGAGTCATGAGCACAAATTCTACCTTAACTGACCTCGTCAGCGTGCTCATGTATTCTGTTTTCCAGTGGTGGAGCCTTCATCCAACCCGATTCCTATCGGCTTCCCTTCGGAATCACCACTCTTCTTAATGTCTACTATTGCCAAATATGTACACCTGTGTGTGTAACTGTGTATCACATCACATTACATATATTTAATACCAGTTTAATACAGTCATCATAAGATTAAAAACATTACCTAAAATTTTTTTGTCTTAGTTTAAGAGAAATTAACAATTTTTTCTTCGGCTTCCCTCTAATGATAATTGCAGATGCGCCACTGCTGTTTTCTATCTGTATATAAATATGCTTGATCATATATTGATTTCATTGCTCCCACCGGTGAGCAACCTGCCATAATAGGAAACAAGATTTGTTAAGTTTAAGAGTAGAGTTTGTGCTCACGACTCGTGCCAGCAACTATACAGTACTGTTTTTTTTTCATGTTTAAGTGTTGCAAGAAGTTTTTAAGGTCAATATTGTTTTAAATTAGTAGAAAACAAGTTGATGCTAGTTAACCGATTCCGTGCGGAGGTTGTTTTAGCAATCTCTAGTGCCTGGCGTCAAACAAAAATTCCGTGATGCCTCTGGGGCACCAATTTACGAAATTACTTGAAACGAACACTCACTGTAGGCATGATATGGGTGACAAATAAAGACACTTATTTACGGGACTCTTTTGACAAATGTCGTTTTAGCCGAGTTTTTTATGTTTTAGTTTTGTATCCTCTCGGGCACCATACGCCATACGCAATAGATTTACATGGTGCCTGTGCGGCATCATCCGCACGGAAACGGTTAAATACTTATGTGACCAATTACCATATTTTTGAAAACAAGGGGCAGTAATTTTCTTGTTAACTATATTTATATAAATTTTGCATAGTGAACTGAATATAATTTTAAGTTCTACTAATGAAGACTAATAATGTCCATAATATTCATGAATGAATTTATTCTGTATGTATATAGACAGTGTTTCGATTTTTATAAAAAGAGAAAATATTTTTAATTTTAGTTTTATTTATGGTTTAAGATAGGTACTTGTCTTCTTAGGCTCGCCCCCTATTACTTGGGACTTAAACATAACTGGCAAAATGTGGGTGTTATTATAGGTACACCTCTGCCTAACCCTTCGGGGAATACAGGTGTGATGTGATGTTATACTTGTCTTCTAAGTTATGATACTGCACTTAAAAATAACACATAATCATTAACTTCTATGAGGAAAAACATGATAATAGAAATTATAGTGCACAACATATAATTTTCTAATTATACCGAACTTACCGAAGAAAACATTAAAAAATAAACAATTTCTAAAAAAAAAACTACCGTAGACCGGGGTTACTTTGATCAATATTGAACTTTGATGGTCCATATCTTTTAAATTTGTGGGTGTAAAAAAAAAACAAAAAGTCTATTATTCGGTTTTTTTATTACTCTCGATTCCTGTTATAATAAGTGAAAAACTTTGGGTTGATTTTGAGAAAAAAAATAAAATCTGTGTGATCAAAGTTATAAAAAGGATGGGGTTACTTTGATACCCCCCTATTTTACTGCGGAACTACAAAGCAATCCCAATTATAATGCCAATAAAATTTTAAAAATCAGAATCTGCCAGCGGGAAAAATAAATATTGTCATTTTTGTCAAATGGGGTAACTTTGATCTAATAAAAGTCATCAAATAATGAACATTTCTTTATTAAGACGTCGGAAAAGGGAATATGCCCACTCCACACCGGGAAGATTGTTTTCGAACTTGGAGACCACCTGCCCTTGCTTATCCAAATATGCTTTCGCAAAAAATCTGAAATCAAGTAATGTAATGGGATATCCCCAGTCAGAACATTTTGCAGCCGATTTCAACATAATCTTTTCTTCGGTCTCCGAGAAAACTGTCTGTGCTCTAGGTTTTTTGACGTGTATGCCTTTGTATTTATTATACAGAGCCCCATAGGGTATATTATATCTTTCAGCGGCACCTCTAATGCTTAAACTTCCTTCCACTGTCTGACTAAGCGCTTCATCTATTCGCGCTTGTGCATAATTTTTGTATTCACGGGACCCAAGTTTCTTTTTATATATTCGCGGCATCTTCCTGAATAATAAAATATTTATTCATTTAGCAAAACAACATTAAAAGCTTGTAAAAAACCATATAAAAAAGACTACACTCTAGGGTTAATTTGATCATTTGATCAATCTCACACCATATACCCGATCAATGACACCCCGCATTAAACAAACTCATGTCATTTCATTAATTTTGAGGTTAGAAAAACAATAATCACTGTACTGGTTAATCGATCATAGGCCACATAATAGAGTTTATCTAGAAATTTCAATAGACCTTCACGTGATTAAGTACACAAGAAGTTTTGCAACACAATTATTTAGCCATAAATAGAGTAACAATATATTTACCTTTTTTAATTAAAATTGTTGGTGAATTCAAAACGTGTCCTCAGAAAGGGGTTTGACAGTTCTTCAGTGTTGCTAACCTAGAAAAAAAAAACTAACAAATTGCGTTTCCTTTTACGCAATTCGCGATTATAAATGAAATGGACGTTTCTATCAAAGTCATCCCGTGATTCAAAGTAACCCCAGTTTACGGTACAAATTAAGAAAATTACTATTTTCGGAAGTTGGTGTCTTTGGATCTGTATTTTAGTTTTTTGCCACCAACTTCCGAAATTAGTTGCACTTTGTAGTTTTTTTTGTAAAACAGTTTTTATTTTTCACTTTTTAGTGGGTTGTTTATCTAAGTTACAATAGCCTAATAACAAAAAACTTTTTTACAAAAAAAAAAAAACAACCGACCTCCCAAAAAAAAACACTACAAAGTGAAAAATAACTTTAACCTTTTAACCGCCTGACTTCATATCAGTTGGCGTGCCCCCTTCGCCCGGCACCAGGCCCGGTCAACTTCTTGGGCGTTGCGATTATACCTACTGGGGATTGTTCTGTGTTGCCAGCAAAAGTAATGGCTTTTATTTTTTGGCAACACTGATCGACGTATGTCATTTTGATTGTACAAATATGGCCGCCGTTTGTTGTTTACGACTGACGCGCTGTTTGTAGTTTTTACGATTTGCCATTTCTTTTTCTGCTTTTACGTCGAGTTGAGCACGTTCTCCTCCGTAACCGTGTTGAATCAAGTGGTGTTGTCGTTGCTATTTGTGTTACAGACACTTTGTGATAGAGACACTTTGTGATACGAGACACTTTTGTTTTCCGGGTGTGGGTGAATTTCCAATCATGGGAGATAATCTGAAACGTAAATGTCTCAAATGTGGGAGCTCACCTTGTGTAGACCCCAACATTAAATTGTACCGATTCCCTAATCCTGGACCAACAAATGCACAACGGTAAGAGAACATAAATCAATCTTAACATAACCTTAAAATCTGTTTCAAATCAATCGATTTAACAAGTCTTTATTTATTTTCAGATGTGAATTGTGGGCCAAATTCTGTTTCCCGTAAGTTTCCTGTAAGCAGTAACATACGATTTGCTAATTTAATAAAACTATTAAAGAAATACCTGTTTCATTAAACTCTCCTCCCCTCTATCTTGAAAGATTGGGGACTAGAAACAATTCTGGCACTTCCAGATTACTCCAGAAAGGCGTCTAAATTTTAAAAGTACTCGGCGACCTTTCTGAAGTAATCTGGGAGTGCCAGAATTGTTTCTAGTCTTCAAATATATTATAAATCACTCGATCTGGTTCAAATTTTCCGCCTCGATTGTTGTACTTGGGAATCACAGAGATGGCGTTAGAGTCAAATAGTTTTTCTTTGTATGAAGTTATAGTCATTAGTCATTCTTCCCGTAGGGTAATATGTGTTCTGTGCCCGGCACAGTGAATCGAAAAATATATACCTACAACAAAGAGGGATGTGCTGTACATAACTTTTCGATGTCGATATTTCGTTTTAATAACGACATTTGCATTTGCAAGCGTGGTTAACACAACTAAAACTCGACCAAGCTGAGTTTGCACCTCGCGTCGATTACGTCACACTGACGCTTAGGTACGGGCTGCAAAAAAGGATTCGCTATGACTTTAAAAAAGTAAACAAATCTTTGTTAGATTTTACTTTGCATTTATTGTTTTTAACATTATATTATACATAGGTACACGGGTACACGCCGCATTCCAGCGCGGTGCAAACTTAGCTTGGTGGAGATATAGGTACCTACTTGAATACCACTTACCTTACGAAATTATTCAGCATTTTTCGTAATCCAGTAAAATCAAAAAATGGTTAAAAATTTGAACGATTTATTAATTAGTACTTAGGCTATTCACAATAAAATCAGTCCAGAGAAGAAAAACTATTATTATTTAAGTTATCGCACGGTGCGCTCTCGCCATCTCACTCACTCTAATTAAGTTTAAAATTTTCATTCAGACATCAACACCATACTACACAATAAATTAAAATATAACTAGGTGTGTAATAAAAAAAAATAATTACCTCTACATCAATGTCAAACTCTTCGTCTGATAAAAATTCTTCATTTTCATCGCCTTCTAGAATTCGTATTAATTAACTCTTCAGTAGTCGTCATGATAAATTTCTGACATGTACATTTATCGACATATGAACGTAAAACTACATGCACAAGCACAACACTAATGGAAAATTCCAGAAGTCGGTACTCGTTTATGACGTAAGAAGCGGTCGTCTTTATAAGACCGTGGCGCAGGGCGTACTAACAAAGTAAGTTTTGGAACATGTAGGCTAGGGATGGGATGACCATCAATTCAGTCGCTGACATTTCACAAGTAAATTTACTTAATTTTAAAGAAATTAAATGAAATACTCACAAATATTTGTAAAAAAATGTTTTATTAACAATTGCTGTATTTGTTTTAAAGTTAATAATTAGTCAGTATAACGAGAAATATTTTGATTTATGTTTATTTTTGTATCGGTAAATCTTGGCATATGTCCCGTCCCTCATGCCGGATTTTGTCGTCATGGGCGTTGCACATCAATACAATTTTCTAAAAATAATGTTAGTAAGTCATCTAACTTTGGACCTTTTTCTTAGGACTTCTAATTAAGAGACTAAAGTGTATTAAACTGTAAATGATTACTTAGTTAACTATTTACCTAATATAAACATATTTTTGATAGAATACAGCGTAATTAAATAAAAAAGCTGATTAAGAGAGCAGTGATATTTTGGTCGTACATATACGACTCTGGCGAAATGGGCCCGAAAATATTTGTCGGATTAATCCGACGTAGGCGGTTAAAAGGTTAATATCAGAAGTCGGTGTCTTTGGATCTGTATTTTAGGTTTTTGCCGCCGACTTCCGAAATTAGTTATTTTTCACTTTGTAGTGTTTTTTGGAGGTCGATTTGTTTTTTGGAAAGTTTTATTTTTCACTTTTTAGTGAGTCGGTTTTTAATTTATTAAGTTAAAATAGCCTAATGACAACTGCTCATCACCTTTTACAAAACATTGCTTTACCCGATGCAGGGACGTTAATTGTTAAGGAGTTCTCCTGGTACTTCAGCATCAGCTCCACTTCACCATATAAATTGTGACGAGCTTATATTGCTTAGCAATAATTTTAAAGTAATCGAATCGCAACCCGTGAAATACTTATTGTTGAGTTGTTCCGGTGGCCATCTTACCATGTGCGGTGTTCGTCACCAGTTCCACTTCACCAAATGGTGCTTTCCGACGGCAAATGCACAAGTAAGTTACTACACTTCTGGACACATCTATTGGCCCACCTTAGAGTTTAGGTTTCGATGGCCCCTACCGAAATATGTTGCTAGATTGAACAAAAACTGTTGATGCAGTTTTAAACCTGATACATTTTACCATCTTTTTCGATCGTATTGTTTTAAATTTGAATTCAGAATACCATACGACATGGAGCTACGCCTAACAAGTCGGATATGCGCCTTGTTAAAGGCAATTGATTTTTGAATAAAAAACATGTTTTATCAAATAAAGGTTTAATTTAATAACGCGTGTTGCCGCCATGGGCATCTACCACAGCTCTCATACGATTAGGCATAGAGTTTATCAACCGCTCTATGAAATTTTGAGGGATCATCTCCCATTCCTCTTCTATGGCAGTTTTCAACTCCTGCATCGTCTGGGCAACTGGCTGACGAGCCCTAACACGTCTTTTTAGCTCGTCCCACATGTGCTCAATAGGGTTCATGTCTGGGCTTCTGGCTGGCCAGTCCATAACTGTGATGTTCACATCCCGAAGATATTCCCTGACGATGCCGGCCGCATGGGCTCTTGCATTATCATGCATAAAAAGGAAATTTGGGCCCACATAGTCCGCGTATGGTATCACGTGAGGTTCTAAGCACTCACGAATGTACCTTTCAGCATTTAATGTTGGCAGCCGTGGTCCTGTAACAACCTCAAGTTGAGTTTCGCCGCTCGCGGATATACCGCCCCAGACAGTCCATGAGCCACCGCCATAAGCAACCCTCTCTTCAAAGCAGCATTGTGCGAAATGCTCTCCCTTACGTCGGTAGACCTTCTTCCTTCCATCATTGCCATGTAACACAATTTTAGACTCATCAGAAAAGAGTACACGGCTCCAATCTTGCTGTGTCCAATTTAAATGACTGCGTGCGAAATGAAGGCGCGCTGTTCGGTGGGCTCGCGTTAGTTTGGGCCCATTAGCTGGCTTGTGTGGTACCATATCGCGTTCTTTTAACCTTCTCCGAACAGTTCGAGCGCTCACAGATACTGCGTGAAAGTCGCGAAGTTGGTTTTGTATCTCAATGGAGGTAAGGTGACGATTTCTCAAGCTGGTCGTCACGATGAATCGATCCTGCCTTTCAGTTGTGACCAGAGATCGTGGCCTTCCTTGGCGACGAACAAAGCCGCCAGTCTCTAGGTACCTCCGATAAACATTTCGGACCGCAGATCGACTTAAATTAAGTTGAGCACTCACGTTTCTTTGGCTGTGTCCGGCCTGAATAAGTGCCACAGCTTGGGCGGCGACTTCAGGTGAAGTATCCATAGATTATTGATAGAACCTCACCTTAATGTTAAGAATAAGTAATGTTTGTTGCAAAACCAAAGATATCAATCACTTTTTCAAGAATTAAATCCAAGTAAACCAATAAAACCAAGTTTTCTTAGTATTCGATTGTTTGATATCAACAAACAGGCTCCAAATTGTCTTTTGTTTCTTTAAATTCGGTGTTCGAAATTCAAAAAAAGACTATTGAATGAAATTGTGAATGTGCCAGGTTCAAAACTGCATAAAAACTTTTTGCTCGACCTAATATAAAATTTTAGCTAGGACCAAACGAAACTGAAAATACAAGGTGGGCCAATAGATGTGTCCAGAAGTGTATAAAAAATACCCAAATCGCTATAGGTGTGCCTATAATACTTGCAGAGTACCCTCGATTTCTCCAGGATCCCATCATCAGATCCTGACCTAATGACTATGGGGCCATCTGGAGAGGAGTATACCCTTTCAAACAAAATAGAATTTTTCAAATCGGTCCAGCTGTCTTTGAGTAATCGGGGAACACTCTTATTAAAATAAAATAAAAACATACAAGCGAATTGATAACCACCTCCTTTTTTTGAAGTCGGTTAAAAACTGTTCATCACCTTTTATAAATTATTGCTTTTCCCGATACAGGGACGTTAATTTTTGAGGAGTTTTCCTGGTACTTCATCATATGCATTGTGAAGAGCATAAATTGCTTAGCAACCATATTAAAGTAGGTAATAATTGAATCCCAACCCGTAAAATACTTATTATAGAGTGGTTTCGGTGACCATCTGTGGTCTTCATCATCAGTTCCACTTCACCAAATGGTGCTTTCAGAGAGCAAATCCACGAATTACTATAAAAATACCCAAATCGCTATAGGTGTGCCTATAAAATTTGAGGGTTTCCCTCGATTTCCATGGGATCCCTTCATCAGATTCTGACTTGGTGACAATGGGACCACCTCGAGAGCATACCCTTCCAAACAAAAAAAAAAAAAAATATTTTCAAAATCGGTCCACGACTAACGGAGAAATCGGTGTAGGTACAACATGAAAAAAAACTTTTTGAGAAAAAAAAAACAACTGACTTCCAAAAAGAAACACTACAAAGTGAAAAATAACTTAATTTAGGAAGTCGGTGGCAAAAACCTAAAATACAGATCCAAAGTGTAAGTGAAAGACTCCATAAACAGTTCAGAAAACATATTTACTCCATAATATCAAAACACGTCACAGTAAAAATAGCATAAGGATAAATACATTATTACCTTGAAATTAACACCAAGTAAACGCGTACACTATTTCCTTTGATGTTCACTCGGGACCGCTCGACGATAGCATGAATACCGAATCCATTATAAATAGTTACTACTCTTTGACCGAATCCCAGACATGGTTCCCCACAACTCCAAACTCCCGCCACAACGCGTGCTTCGCTCTGATTGGTTAGATATGCGCCAATTGAAACCACGGACCGATAAGAGCGATTCGGCGTTGCCAGTTAATAAAAACTGAAGTCTGATAAGTTGCGAAGTGAAATGTTGCTAGATAATAAATAAAAAGGTGTAATATAAAATACAGATGCTAACAAAAGACCGACTTCCGAAATTAAAGTTATTTTTCACTTTGTATCTTTGTGTCTGGTTTTGTATTTTCGTTTTTTGTCACCGACTTCCGAAATTAAGTTATTTTTCACTTTGTAGTGTTTCTTTTTGGAAGTCAGTTGTTTTTTTTTCTCAAAAAGTTTTTATTTTTCACTTTTTAGTTGTGGTACCTACCCCATACAAATTCGTGACGTATACCACTACTTGCTAGATATGATACGAATAACAGAGACAGCAGTTCGATGGTACCATTTTCATCAACCATTTACTTATCATAGTCGCTTAACCATCTAAATCGAGATATCGCCATCCGTGAAATACCTACTTATCATTAAGGAGTTCCCTTGGCCATCTGTGGTCTTCGTGATCAGTTCTTCTTCACCAAAGGATACTTTTTAGTTGGGTCGGTTTGTAATTTATCTAAGTTACATTAGCCTAATGACAACTGCTCATCACAAAACATCACTTTCTCCGATGCAGGGACGTTAATGGTTGAGGGTTTCTCCTGGTACTTTACCACGGTTTTCTCGGTGAGTTAAATCTTTCGTTGTCTTTCAATACTTTTCCTTGTTGTACAATTCTAGATACAGACTTTTCCGACAGTCCGGTAACTTCTGCTACGGTTTTGTTTAAATGTATATAATGTATAGGCGAGAATAATAAGCGCGTCATATTAAAACAATTAAATGGAGATTACACGAATGCGTAGTAGGTACATTAGTCAGCTTCAATTGCAAAGCGATGAAGAGATCAGTGGAGGGGATACGAACACTGTGTAAGGATGCTGATGTAGTAGCGCTACAGGAAATGTGGTTGTTGCCGCATGATTTGCCATTACTTATCACAATAGACGAAGAATTCGGATGCACTGGCACGTATGCGGTGGACACGTCGATAGGTCTGCTAAGTGGCAGGCCGTACGTACGGCGGGGTGGCAATTTTGTGGCGGAAAAGTGCGTTTGAGTCAGTCTCAGTAATAGACTGTAATAATGCGCGTATATGTGCGATAAAAGTGATGACACGAAATGGGGCAGTTATAAAATTATAATTTTTAGTGTGTTAACGATGTTGAAAATTTACCTATGTTTACGGATTGTCTGAGTGTAATAGTCACAACATTACTTATTATTAGCATGATATTAATTCTAATAATATTATCTTAAATATTACATTAATGCGTTGTATGTACATATTTTGCTTGATTAAATATTAGATTATTTATTATATTTCATAAATCAACCTATTCCAATCTAGATGTTAGTATATGTTAGCTGGTAGGTTCATTATAGTCCTGATTAGCATTGTCTTCAGACTCAGACTCTGTAGAGTCATAATTCCTATCGAAAGTATTCGAAAGCGAGCCACGGCTTGATTCTATCTATCGCTATTATATTTTCATATCGACGTTGGCCATGACTGCGGGTTAACGGCGTATCTTCTGCTAAAAACCTATCGTTAAGCAGTACTTTCAAAATTCGGTATGGAGCCTGAAATTTGGCCGCTAGTTTTTTCGATTGGCCATCGCTTGGCACCTCTCGCTTTATGCTAACTAAATCACCCGAGTTATATTTGTAAGCGCGCTTATGCCTAGTATCATATCGGATTTTGTCTTTAACCTGTTATTCGGCAATGCGTGTACCTGCTTTGGATCGTATCTGGCCCAAATCATCTGTGGAAAATTCTCTATCATCGTCTATAATATCGCTTAGAGCATTTTCGGAACTACTACGTATGTTAAGACCAAGAAGTAGTTCCGAAGGGCTTTTGCTAGTCGTCTTGTGGACAGTAGTGTTCAAACCGATCTCTATGTCCAGAATATAATCATCCCAGTTCTTATAGTCTTTATTGTCCGTTTTAGAGGTGAGTGCACTTAAGATTGTCCGATTGTAACGTTCGCATTGTCCGTTTGCTCGAAGTGTGGTCACAGCATTAAGTATGTGCTCGATACCCATGGATTGGACAAATGCGCGAAAGCTGTTACTGGTAAAAGAAGTCCCTCTATCAGTTATCAGTCTAGACGGTGCCCCAAAGTAACTAATATGCTCTTTAAGGGCTTTTATTGAGGTAGAACTTTTAGTGTTTCTGACTGGCTTTATATTTATGCATTTCGTGAACCCATCCACAGTTACCAATAGGTAGCAGTTGCCCTTTTTGCTCTTCACAAATGGTCCTAGATGGTCCGCGTGAATTGTATGAAATGGAGTTTCAACTTTAGGGATCGGATGTAGTTCGCCTTGAACTTTCCCTGTATGATCCTTACTCCGCGCACACTCTAAACAAGAATTGATATATTTTTTTATAAACCGGCGCATTTTGGGGAACCAATAGATTTGCTGAATTCGTGCAAAGGTCTTGTCAAAGCCGAAGTGGCCCAGGTCATCGTGGTTTATTTTGGCTATCTGCCACCTAACCCCCTTTGGTACCACCCACCTTAAAGCATTTTCTTCCTTGCCTGCAATTCGAGCCGTTTTTCAATTCATAGTTTTTTATAACATCTAGCACCTGGTCCGATTTAGGGTCATTCAAATTTTCTCTAATACGTCCTATTTCGTCATCATTACGGTTGAGGCTCAGAATGTCAACTTCCCAAAATGTCTCCTGGTACCAAAATGTCAACTTCCCATAATGTCCCTTTCCCAAAATGTCCCTTTCCCAAAATGTCTCTTTCCCAAAATGTCTTTTTCCCAAAATGTCTTTTTCCCAAAATGTCTTTTTCCCAAAATGTCCCTTTCCCAAAATGCCGCTTTCCCAAAATGTCCCCCATTCTTAGAATTAAGCGTTATAACCCAACTAAAAAATAAGGATGCAAGAGCGAGTAAAGCGAGTTTGGGACTTGGGGCACCCCGACTCGGACAGGTTAGGTTAGAAGGGGATGGCGGGGTCTTTCAGACCCCGCCATCTCCTTCGTGGTTATTTTTTTTAAACCTCTCAGAAGTAGGAGCCCCGCGAAGCGGGGCTCCGTCGACCACGCCTTACTTCGAGAAATATATTATTGACCTTGATGCCCTTGACCTCAGAGTTTGTCAAAAGGTAATATTCCAAGATTTGACCTTTGAATTTGATGGACTTACCTCTCACTTACGGACAATTGGCAGAATTTCCACAACATGTGTATCGGCATTCAGAGTCAAAAGGTAAGGTTTATTATATAAATATTGGGAAAGGGACTATTGGGAAAGGGACATTTTGGGAAAAAGACATTTTGGGAAAGAGACATTTTGGGAAAGGGACATTTTGGGAAAGGGACATTATGGGAAGTTGACATTTTGGTACCAGGAGACATTTTGGGAAGTTGACATTCTGAGCCTCAACGATCATTACTCTGTACCGTAGCTATCCAATTATCCGTACCCACTCATCATTTCATCAGAATCATCTTTAGCTTCCCCTACCGGATTCCTACTTAGTGCATCCGCATGGGACATACGATACCCAGGGCGATATTCGATATCGCAGTTAAATTGCTGAAATTGAACCCACCAACGCGCTATGCGAGGTATAAGGTCTCTTTTTGATAGATTCGTTGGTTAGCGCCATATTTTAAATGGAACACCTATCAGATAGACATGGAATCTGTTGAGGCAGGATACAACGGCCAGTGTCTCCAACTCAAATGAGTGGAGCTTTTGTTCATCGGGAATGGTTTTCCTGCTAAAATATGAGACTGGCCTCAAATGACCAGCATCATCTTTCTACAATAAAATTCCTTCTATCCCGTGTTTACTAGCGTCTGTATGTACCTCGGTTTCGCATGTTGGGTCATAAAGAGCGAGCAAGGGCTTCTGTACCAGCGTTGACTTAATTGTTTCGAACGCATTCACTTGTTCAGGCCCCCACTTCCAGGTGGTATTCTTTTGAAGAAGGTCTGTTAGAGGCTTTGCGATTGTAGCAAATCCTTTAACAAACCCTCTAAAGAAGCTCGCCAGGCCGATGAATTACTGCAGTTCACGTTGGCCTTTGGGCGTACGAAACTTCGAAACGGCTTCGGTTTCCCTTTCGCCGTAGGACCACTGGATATGCATCGTTAAGCTCTATGACCATCTATGTTGCAATTGTGAAACCAAGATCTTTAAGACCAGAGGAAAAACACTCTTTGAATTTCGATAATAACCTTAGCTCGAGTTTCTGCTCTGAAGCGATGGTGATACCGCACTGTACAGACTCATCCAGGGATTTATCATCGAAAGTTACTGATTCATGATGGGGATAGCACGCGTCAGTAAAGACCCCTGTTTTAGACAGACCGAACTACCAGAGACGTTTTGTAGCAGCAAGTTACCAACAAAACAAAAACAAAATTAACAAAACAAATAATTATTTTTTATTAATTATTATTATTTATTAACAAAATTGTTATTATACTTTTATGTATACTTAGGTTAAGGTATGTATCTATGGGTCCTTGTTACCTGATAATAAATGGTTATATTATTATTTATTATTAAAACCACCGTGTAATTTATACTCGCCCGGGAGTAAATAGTGTTCTTTACCTGTGGTGCCTCTAACGGAGCCGCTCACATACACGAAGCCAGTAAGACTAGTTCGTAACTTCACAGGTATCATAGTTAATTGTTTTGGAGCAATTACGACGTCACCCTGAGTCATGAGGAATATCCTCTGATGGGAATCCTGTTCGAATACAACTTCGTTAGGGGTCTTTGTGACAGTAATACCAGGTTTTTCCGTGAACGTATGACCCAAGAGGGCTGGGTGTTTCAAAGCGGCGTCTTCAACAATGAGAATCTCTATATTATCTTTTATCCCTTGGACAGTTACGTCAGCATTACATTTTCCCAGTAGTTCTATGTGAAAGCCACCTGTACCTCGCAAGACTGGTAATCTGTCCAAGCTTGTATTTAGCTTCAAACGCTTTGCTTCAGATTCCCTAACCAAAGTACACTGGCTCCCAAGTCTACTTGACAATTGATCGGCTGACCATTTACAAATATTTCGAGGACATACTTCTGATTAGTAGTATCATCTGAATAGTCTACTAGAGCAACCTGCTTTTCATCCTTAACTTCACCACTAGGACGTTCAGTGTTTTGGATAGCGAGCCGCTTAGATCTACAATACACATCTAAATGACCTCCGCGGTTACACAGAGTGCATTTCGTTAGGGGATTATCGCATTTAAAACTCTGTCCTTCTTCATTACAATTGTGACATTTAATGACAAAAGTGGACCTCTTATTAGATTTATTCAGATTGTTATTTGATAAAGAGTTCCTTTTATCTTGCCCGGACCTATCCGCGGTTTGCCTACTAGTGCTTGGCTTAACAGTTTTAAAATATCTAAGCACATCTTCAGGTCCTCGAAACCTAGCCGCTTGTGCTCCTATCCGCACCGCCCTATCGTCTACGCCGTGTAATAAGCAATCGACTGCTTTTCGACCTACGATACCACATCGATTCAAGAGATTTATCTTTGCGGAGCATTATTGTTCAAGGGATTCGCCGTAACGTACACGCTTGGCCAACATCTGGGTTAGTAGTTCAGCATAGTCGTACCTACAAGGGAAAGATTCAATAAGCTTCCTTTTCCATTCTGTCCACGAGTAAAGCATCGTGCTCAGGCCTTTATACCATGTCTGAACAAGTCCAACGAGTTTCGGTAGAGCAAAATGAATCGTTTCGCGTTCATCCCAATTATAAATCTCCGCGGCTTCCTCGACTTTAGTTAACCACGTTACTATGGTTTGTTCGGTAGATAAAGGATCGAATTTCGGAATCACGTTTGTCAAAGAAAGCTTAGGTCGATTGTCCCTTCACATTGTTGAGGACATTCAGGAATTTATTTAAGATGCTATGAGTGGCATCAGGCATCTCAACTTCCGTCAATTCAAGTTTTGTACGACGTGAGGGAGAACGAGTTCGTCCTCGCTTCAATAAGCGTCTAATAGGAGTGTCATAGCTATTAGCATTATTTTTTTTATTAGCTACTGCTGCGATGACGACGTCGTCCTACCCTCGTGACCCGGATTTCATCATCAGATGAGTTATCACGAAACCGTTTCCTACTACGATAATGATCACTAGAATCATCACGAAGTAGAGTTCTATTACGACCTTTATCGACAGAATCATCGCGATATCGGTCCCTTTTACGACGATTATAAGGCCGGTCCCTGCTACGATTGCGTTCGCTACTGTCTCTTCTTGATCGCCGGTTGTTAACGTTTTTATTATAGTTTGGCTTTAAAAGAGTGCTTGCGGCTTTGCCTGTCTATGACCAGACTCCCTTCCGCTCCCTCACTCTCATTATTAGAATCACTTATTAAGCGTTTGCGGACTTGCCTGATATCCAGACTCCCTTCCGCTCCCTCGCTTTAACGAACTTGGCGTCGCTGCGGAGTCCGCCGTGGGCCCTCGTTACGGTCCACACTTATCGGCTCATCCTCGTTATTGCAGCAACGTCCATTACCACTGCCCGCAGGCGATGAATCCATCATGATTGTGATTCAGATGAATTGTGATTCAGTTTAACTAAGTGTTAATTAATATATTTAACTTCAGTTTAACGCTATTCTTATGGTGGTAAGTAGATTAATCCATTTCATGGTCAAAGTAAAATATTTATCGCCCCAAACAAGCATCGCATTTCCAGATTGTAGCTCTGGGGAAATGAAATACATGCTTTAAAACACATTATATATCCACGAGAGTACCCTGGCAATATATAATATGCCCAACGCAATAAATCAAGTCAATGATCGTATTGTGTGTATAAGAAAAGCATGTATGTACCACATATCCAGAGTGTTGCCCTGGCAATATGGAATACATGCTCAAAATAGTCCGTTGCATCTCCGTAGGAGTGCCTCGGCAAGATGCAACGAACCACCACATGACGACGATTTTAAACATAACCTAACAATGAAGACGTATGCATCCAAATTCCAGAGTGTCGCCCTGGCAAAATGGGGCGCATGTTTAAAATAGTCCGTTACATCTACGTAGGAGTGCCTCGGCAAGATGCAACGAACCACCACATGACGATTTTAAACATAACCTAACAATGAAGACGTATGCATCCCATTTCCAGAGTGTCGCCCTGGCAAAATGGGGCGCATGCTTTTTACAGGGTATTTATCAACTTTGTAAGTAAAAAATACAGCATAGCAGTTTCCTGAATTAGGTATCTTAAATATGATGGAGTCAATGGAGTGTCTTGTGACAATTAAAGTCTTTTGACTTATCAATAGTATAAAATGGTACTTACGTGACTATCGTCGAAATTTATCACATTAAAACACTTTATGGAGCTTTTCCTTTACAATTAAAATGCATGTTAAGAATGTGGGTAAAAGGAAAAAAAAAGAAAAAACTAATAAGCGTGGGCGGGATTAACGGATGGGTCAAAACTTTTAAAATCCGCTGATCCCACTTCTGAAATGTAAGTGAAAGACTCCATAAACAGTTCAGAAAACATATTTACTCCATAATATCAAAACACGTCACAGTAAAAATAGCATAAGGATAAATACATTATTACCTTGAAATTAACACCAAGTAAACGCGTACACTATTTCCTTTGATGTTCACTCGGGACCGCTCGACGATAGCATGAATACCGAATCCATTATAAATAGTTACTACTCTGACCGAATCCCAGACATGGTTCCCCACAACTCCAAACTCCCGCCACAACGCGTGCTTCGCTCTGATTGGTTAGATATGCGCCAATTGAAACCACGGACCGATAAGAGCGATTCGGCGTTGCCAGTTAATAAAAACTGAAGTCTGATAAGTTGCGAAGTGAAATGTTGCTAGATAATAAATAAAAAGGTGTAATATAAAATACAGATGCTAACAAAAGACCGACTTCCGAAATTAAAGTTATTTTTCACTTTGTATCTTTGTGTCTGGTTTTGTATTTTCGTTTTTTGTCACCGACTTCCGAAATTAAGTTATTTTTCACTTTGTAGTGTTTCTTTTTGGAAGTCAGTTGTTTTTTTTTCTCAAAAAGTTTTTATTTTTCACTTTTTAGTTGTGGTACCTACCCCATACAAATTCGTGACGTATACCACTACTTGCTAGATATGATACGAATAACAGAGACAGCAGTTCGATGGTACCATTTTCATCAACCATTTACTTATCATAGTCGCTTAACCATCTAAATCGAGATATCGCCATCCGTGAAATACCTACTTATCATTAAGGAGTTCCCTTGGCCATCTGTGGTCTTCGTGATCAGTTCTTCTTCACCAAAGGATACTTTTTAGTTGGGTCGGTTTGTAATTTATCTAAGTTACATTAGCCTAATGACAACTGCTCATCACAAAACATCACTTTCTCCGATGCAGGGACGTTAATGGTTGAGGGTTTCTCCTGGTACTTTACCACGGTTTTCTCGGTGAGTTAAATCTTTCGTTGTCTTTCAATACTTTTCCTTGTTGTACAATTCTAGATACAGACTTTTCCGACAGTCCGGTAACTTCTGCTACGGTTTTGTTTAAATGTATATAATGTATAGGCGAGAATAATAAGCGCGTCATATTAAAACAATTAAATGGAGATTACACGAATGCGTAGTAGGTACATTAGTCAGCTTCAATTGCAAAGCGATGAAGAGATCAGTGGAGGGGATACGAACACTGTGTAAGGATGCTGATGTAGTAGCGCTACAGGAAATGTGGTTGTTGCCGCATGATTTGCCATTACTTATCACAATAGACGAAGAATTCGGATGCACTGGCACGTATGCGGTGGACACGTCGATAGGTCTGCTAAGTGGCAGGCCGTACGTACGGCGGGGTGGCAATTTTGTGGCGGAAAAGTGCGTTTGAGTCAGTCTCAGTAATAGACTGTAATAATGCGCGTATATGTGCGATAAAAGTGATGACACGAAATGGGGCAGTTATAAAATTATAATTTTTAGTGTGTTAACGATGTTGAAAATTTACCTATGTTTACGGATTGTCTGAGTGTAATAGTCTGTGATAGAAGTTAACGCGGATAGTCAAGTAGTTTATATTTTAGGGGATTTTAATGCTCACCCAAACGAACTTTTTTGTGATGAACTGTTGAGTTTCTGTATAGAACAGGACTGGTGCTGGGTTCATATGGAGAGGCTAGGTGTTCAGTCTAATACATACACTTTTAGGAGTGAGGCGCATGAATGTAGGAGGTGGTTAGACCACAGCATTGTTACTAAAGCCGCTCAGGAGACTGTCCATGACGTGTGGGTGCAGCATGACGTGTATTGGTCTGACCACTCTCCACTTTATGTGGAATGTGATATTGATAAGATTGCTGTTAAGTGTGTTTGATAGTAAGTTGGTTTGTGACGGTGTGATCTGGTGGGGCAGGAGAGAGATTGAGCAGATTGATCTATATCATAGCCTGTACCACGAGGAGCTCAAAGGGCTGGATTTCCCAATGGAATTCAGTTTATGCGCTGATAGTTTCTGTTCTGACCCGGTACACACGGCCTTGTTAGATAATATGTACACTAGGATTACAAATATTTTAATACAAGCGTCTGTAAGATCCTACAGTCGTAAATGTTTCAGAAAGGGTGGGTAGGTACATCACCGGGTGGAACAGGCATGTCGCAGGCACTCACAGAACGGCTAGGCTGGCGTTTCAGCTATGGGTGTTAGCTAGTAGACCACCAGATGGTACTGTTTATGAACAAATGTGTGATAGTCGGAGGGTTTTTAAGTCCAAGCTGAAATGGTGTCAGAGCAGGCAGGAACAAATTAAGATGGATATTCTTGCCTCAAATCTTTCAGCAGGGAATTTTTCAGCCTTCTGGAAGAATACTAACAAGATGAACCCTAAGCCTAGTATACCTGTGAGCGTCGGCGGCATCAGTGATCCTAAAGGTATCGCCAATGATTGAGAACACTTTATGCTGAAATCTCCCCTAGGGCCAGCGATGACTGATGCGGGCGGCGCTGGGGGCGGTGCCCGGGAGAAAAACACGCTTTTTAGCAAAAGAAGTTGCCGCGGCAATTTAAAAGATGAAAAGGGGTAAGTCTCCAGGGCATGACGATCTCAGCGTCGAGCATTTCAGGCATGCGGGGGTGCATCTGCCGCGTTCTGGCTATGTTTTTTTACGCTGTGTACCGGTCACTCATACTTACCGCAATCGCTGATGAAAACCTTGGTTGTACCCTTATTTAAGAACAGGACAGGGGATGTATCAGATAGAACAAATTATCGACTCATCTCACTTGCGACAACAACAGCTAAGATACTTGACAGTTTGCTTAATCAGAGTCTCAGTGGGTACTTACATTTACATGACGCAGTTTGGTTTCAGGGCGGGACTATCCATTGAGAGTGCTATTTTATGCCTTAAGCATACTGTCAGGTATTACACGGAGAGAAAGACACCGATATATGCCTGTTTCCTAGATTTGTCAAAGGCTTTTGACACAGTTTCCTATGACATACTGTGCCGAAAGCTAGGGGAAACGGGTATGCCATCGGAATATAACAGTATTCTTAAATTCTGGTATAAAGCTATGCGGTTGATATGGTTCTACTGGCCCCCTCGGTCAACGCCCTGATGACATTGGTTAAAATTTGTGAACTACGCTACGCATTCGAACATGGTCTCAGGTACAACACACAGAAAAGTGAGGTACCTACTGATTTTTAGGGCAGGAAAACAGAGATCTAGTACAGTGCCTCCGATCATGGTCGATGGAACGGCCTTGAAAATTGTACAGAACTTTAAATATCTGGGTCATCTGGTCACGGAAGACTTAAAATGACTTAAATGATGACCCAGATATAGAAAGATAACGTAGGGCATTGGCGGTAAGGAGCAATATGCTGGCTCGTAGATTCGCTCGATGTACCTACTAAAGAAGTTAAGATGATACTTTTTAAGGCATCTTGCCAATTTTTTTACTCGAGCGAGCGGCGTGTGGGTTCGGTATACGCATTGAGCCTACAACGTCCTGCGTATTCAGTACAATAATGCTTTCAGAATGCTGTAGGTGTTGCCGCGCTATTGTAGTGCGTCACAAATGTTCGCAAATGCGCGCGTTGACGGTTTCCACGCTATAGTGCGTAAGAAAGTGGTGTCATTATTTCAAAAACTGCGCGGTAGCACCAACAGCATTTTGCAAATGATTGCATCCCGCCATGACTGTCCCATACAGGCACACTGGGTGGGAATAGTTACGGGAAGATTGTAAAAAATTACCTAGTTTATTATATTATGTACCTACTAATATAGATCTTAAGAATATTGTTACTAACACTTTTATGGATTCTGTCCAAAATAAATGGCTAATAATAATATATCTTGTTGATATTCCGCAGAATTTGGGTCCAGTTTTTTTTTTCTAAAATATTCGTATACGTTAAAAGCTATTTGCTTGCACTGAATATTAATTTTATGTCCGAAGATTTTTCGACTCATTTTGAGAATGTAATCTCAATAACTTTCACAAAGCGTCCGCAACTGTCACCACGTGCGATCACTAATCGCATAGCGAGCGGAATGAGTTATGACAAGAATGCGCCTGCCGCCCTCGCCTTCCTCGGTCCCCTTTGTCGTCGTAACCCCGCACCCCTGTACCCCGTGTGCGAAGACTCATTAAAGCGGTCGGTCTATAGTAGTGTTGATATCCCCCGCACACTACACAATCAACACTACATAAAACACGTAATAATCTACTCGGCTCTCGTAACGGCCCTGCAGTTTATTACAGTACCTACCTACTACGTATCCCGCGAAACTACTGCTAGACAGAACCGCAACTGGATTAAATTATCGCGCCCATTTGATAAGTAGGGATCAATAGGGATGAACAAAAGACATACCTAGTAATTAAGTTGTTTTATATGTTTAACATTTTATTATATTTTAATATACACAAAAAATATCAATAATGATTAGGAATGTGTTTCTGATATTAATTAAATAGCATCGCCAAGCAATGCAAATATATAATTATGTTGACTTTATCTACTTGATATTAATAATTGTACTTGGTTGTTATAGGTAAGTATTTGTATTAAATGTATGATAATTTTACAATCTTATCCTTAAAAACTTTTAGTCAACTCAGTTGCTTAAAGATCTTATCTTTCAACTCATAATATCGGTTCAATCTTATTTCAGCATATCTGAAAAAAAAGCACTCAAATAAGTAAGTTTCGAAAGAATATTATTTCTATTTGGGACTAACACGTATTCTAACACACACAACTACCTAAGCCAATCTACCTAAGCTCATCTATTCTGAAATGATTATGAGTTTTAAATTAATCTCGATAAAAACTTTAAAGACACTGCAAGAAAAAAAAAGTTAATTTGATTGATACTTTGAAATTTTATTTAGGATTTGATAATCATGTACCATGATTGAGTTTTGTCTTTCTCATCTCAGCAGTATGATTTACCTACTGTCGTCTGTTTCTTTTGTAACCCAATTTGATTGAACTCACCTGCCGAAATCGAAATCTATATCAGAGTGTTCATACTGCACAAGTGACCATATTCCCCAAAGGAAATGAGACAGCAATGATAATTGTTGAACCTCTGTGTAAAGTTTGTAAATATGCGCATCGGAGGGGTGATCCACATCCAAATATATTGCTAGGTATACTTTGATCCACTCCAACTGGAACTCTTCGCAGGGATACTTGTCGTAGTCAATGTCATCCATCGAGAGCCCTATAAAAAGGCAATAATAAATTATTACTTATATTGGACATTCCTGCTTTAGGAAACTCACTTTTTTCTAGGCACAGTAGGTAATTGTAAGCATGCTACTTTCTTTGAAATATTATGCTAATAAAAAAAACAACAATATTACGCACTGTCTACTACCTATCAACTCATATTTGTTCACACTCATGTTTGTACTATCTATTTGTGTAAACTTGGAATTGGCCACTTTTGTGTTATTAACAATTTATTGAACTATTGAAGGTGGCATGCCTGGCTGTAAGTTTTCCGAATATTATAGGTATACTTAATAAAATAAATAAATAATAGGTCTCATATCTGCAATCACAATAGGTTAGATATTATACGATTTTTGCAATATTTATTTTAACGACCAGCCTATCCACCCACACTGAGCGCTTCATACACGCGGCTGACCTGCCTTGGCGGCTCAGTCGGACACTTTCGACAATGTTGAAAATAAACTGCCACTGGCAGTAGATTCGCTGGGAAAATACTTTGACAGTAATGCCCTCCGACCAAACCCGTCCAAAACACAATCTTGCGCAACAGATTAGTGTCCGTTGCGCGTGACGTCACGTGGCGAGGAATAAAGGTCGAATACTGCCCAAATCCTCCGGTCTCGGGGTCTGGTAAGAGACCTGCGGGAAAAACAGCACCTGACTTCGTTCAGCCCCTGGAGCATCTGCCACCCGGACGTGACCTGAAGTAGCCTATATGGAAAACAATCAATCGACTGCGGACCCAATTAGGCCGCTGCAAGCACTATCTAGCAAAATGGGGGATTATAGATCCCACCGATAACCAGTGCGAATGCGGTGCTCCTGACCAAACCAAGTAAGTACCTACCATATACACACATCAAAAGTATCTAGGGATCAAGTACATTTTTATCTAGAAAAAAATATCCAATTAATATTTACCAAAACTAGCCTTCCAGACTAGCTTCTTACTTTAATTCCTTTTAGAAGTTAATAATTTATCCCTATATTTTGTAAAAATTAAGAAAACTTACAATTTTTGAAAATTGTGGGAAATTAACTTAATGTCGTCAATTAAATGGCAAAAAAGGCAAAAATGAGGATTTTAAATTTTTTATTTTAAAGATAAAAAAATTAATAATCTGTGTATCCACCATTGACACGAATCGCACAATCACAGCGATTTGGCATGCTTAAAATCAGTTCATCAAAATTACTTTGAGGAATGGCCGCCTACGTTCTTTCTAACAAGTCAAAAAATTGTTGTGGGGTTTGCACGTCATCCATACTCGGCAGAGCTCTTCTTTGGAGCATATCCCATGCGTGCTCAATTAGGTTGAGGTCTGGCGATTGAGCAGGCCACGGCAGAACGTTGATGCGAGCATCGGCAAAAGTGCGTGTTACGAGTCTAGCCGTGTGTGGACGTGCATTAGTCGAAACGAATCACCCACCGGTTTCGCAAAGGGATGATCACGTATGTAACAATACTCTCCGCATAAATCTGAGCATTGAGGTTGCCCCTGATCCAAATGAGATCGGTTCTTCCACCGATCCAAATACCGGCCCAAACCATTATTGTTCCCCCTCCATATGAATGAACTTCCTGACAAAATTTCAAACGTTCGTGACGTCCAGAGTACCTCCAAACTCGAGTACGTCTTGTATCCGGCCTCATACCGAAACGAGATTCATCAGAAAAGCAAACACAACGCCTGTTCGCGAGCCCATTGTAAACGGGCCCTATGATTGCGGGGTGCTATAGATTGAACTTTCAGCGCCCTTCGGAAACGCAGACCCACTTCACGTAAACGATTTCCAATAGTCTGGTCGCTTATTAGCAAGCCTGAAGAGCTGTGGTGCGTCGTAGCCAACATCATGGCGGTCATGACACGATTCCGTCGAGCAGTATTTTGGATGTACCGGTCGATCGGTCCTGGCTGCGAGTGGTGATGTGAGATCATCCTCCATGTAGCTCGGCCATGCTGCCTGTGATACGATAGCGTGTCCAGAGGCGGCTTATGACGCTCTGTGTAGTGCCAAGAGCGACAGCCACATTACGTTGCCTGGAGCCAGCTTGCAACATTCCGACGGCTCTCATCATCTCTTCTCATGTCAAATGATGTCGTCACTCCATATCGATGCAATTTTTTTCAGTTCCGATGCAGAAATTGTAATGGTTTTGTAAAAACGCTATTACATACTTTTATAGGAATCCTGATTGACATTTGATTTTCTATTTTTAATCAAAATTTAAAGAAAATTCTTTATTCAAATAGTGAAATTCACTAAAAAGAATCAATTACGAGCCAAAAAAGTTGAACTAATAAACCTCAATTGCGGCGATACTCGTAGGTACTTGATCCCTAGACACTTTTGATGTGTAAGTATTTGTATGTTGGTGTGTTCGAAGTGCAGGTGTACCTACACCTGCACTTCTGAGGACCTAAAACACGCCACTGATGCCGCGATTGGCGTGGCCCTTCTACTGGGCCCTAATTTAACAAAATAATTACATATTTTATTTATTTATTTATTTTCAAATAATCAGATAACAGAGATCCGTAGTGTTAGTAAAGTACCTTAAACCTAGTGTTAGTACATACATAAATTAAGATACACAATTTGGGTATGAGTTACGTTATATTGCCAGCGACTCGAAAAGAAGAAGAATATTTATTTTCAGAGCGAGTGCAAATGTACAGTGTAGGTTTAGGCACTATACTAGGTTTTTTTTTTCCTTATTGAAATCAACTCGATTAATTCAGGGATCGGTAAAATATTATTTATGGACAGCCTATGCTAGAGGTTGGCAACATTCCGTCGCACTATTACAGCGCCGCGGCGGGTCATCTTTCGTGGAAAGCACTTTACCCGCTTTCCCAGGTTTTGGGTTGTCATGAAGCTACTCGACATGTCAGCATGTTAAAAGAAATAAAAGTGTGTTTATAACCAGGATGCGCGCGGAAGTAGATGTTTTATTGAATAACTAAAACTGACAAAACGTTGTCCTGGCAAAATTTCAATATGGTCTTGGAGTTCATACAAAAATCGCATAGAAAAAAACATTTTAATTTTTTCCCGAATTTTCCAATTTTCATTTTTCTTTCCGTAAAAACCTCATTCGGACTATTACGAGCATTTTAAAACGAAAATAGCTAAATCGGCCCAGCCATTCATTCTCAAGTGATGCGCTTACCAACGAACAGCTTTCATTTTTAGGGTTCCGTGACTACGGTGATGACTATCAAGGAACCCTTACAGTTTCGCCACGTCGGTTTTTCTGGCCGCGGCTTAAATTAGAGACTACTATTACTATTATAATTAGAGAGTACTAGAAAGTTGTAATTTAGCATGGGTATACATATTAATCACGTCGATAAAGTGATGTAAGGACATTACTTACTACTTTACTTACTTACTTTTACTTTTATTACTTACATTCCCGAAGGGTTAGGCAGAGGTGTACCTATAGTACACCCACATTTCGCCAATTATGTTTAAGTCCCATGGTTTTACATGGTAAAATAAAATCTTGAAAAAAAATTTTTTAGGGTAGGTACCACCCCAATACGTAAAGCGGGGATGATTTTTTTTTCTCGTCTATCCCATGGTGTGGAGTGTCGTTGGGTAGGCCGTTCAAAAATATTGCGGGTGTGTGAAAACCATTTTTCGATTCAGAGATCCATTTGCGAAATATTAAGCTTTAAAGAGCTAATTTTTGTTAAGTCAAATGTCCTCCTCCCCTGCCAGCTAAACGGTTGTTTTTGGCTATGTGAAAAAATTCACGGCAGTAGTATATATATATACATATAACGAAGTTAATAGGACAACTATCACAGCTAAGTAGGCTTTACAAGTTAACGAGTAATAGTCGACCAACTTACATTTGCAGTTGGAATGTATGGGAGAAGATAAATATTTTTCAGCTACAGTGTTAAGAATGTTCTGTGGGATAAATTCATCCCAACTACGGAACCCGTCATTGTGCGTGGTCTGACACGCACTTGGCCGGTTTTATTTATATAGATTAAAATAAATGATCAACTTCCCTCATACTGGCTTGGGTACAGAGACTAGGGTTGCCAAATTTTTCATATCGAATATACACTTCTGGACACATCTATTGGCCCACCTTGTATTTTCAGTTTCGTTTGGTCCTAGCTAAAATTTTATATTAGGTCGAGCAAAAAGTTTTTATGCAGTTTTGAACCTGGCACATTCACAATTTCATTCAATAGTCTTTTTTTGAATTTCGAACACAGAATTTAAAGAAACAAAAGACAATTTGGAGCCTGTTTGTTGATATCAAATAATCGAATACTAAGAAAACTTGGTTTTATTGGTTTACTTGGATTTAATTCTTGAAAAAGTGATTGATATCTTTGGTTTTGCAACAAACATTACTTATTCTTAACATTAAGGTGAGGTTCTATCAATAATCTATGGATACTTCACCTGAAGTCGCCGCCCAAGCTGTGGCACTTATTCAGGCCGGACACAGCCAAAGAAACGTGAGTGCTCAACTTAATTTAAGTCGATCTGCGGTCCGAAATGTTTATCGGAGGTACCTAGAGACTGGCGGCTTTGTTCGTCGCCAAGGAAGGCCACGATCTCGGGTCACAACTGAAAGGCAGGATCGATTCATCGTGACGACCAGCTTGAGAAATCGTCACCTTACCTCCATTGAGATACAAAACCAACTTCGCGACTTCCACGGAGTATCTGTGAGCGCTCGAACTGTTCGGAGAAGGTTAAAAGAACGCGATATGGTACCACACAAGCCAGCTAATGGGCCCAAACTAACGCGAGCCCACCGAACAGCGCGCCTTCATTTCGCACGCAGTCATTTAAATTGGACACAGCAAGATTGGAGCCGTGTACTCTTTTCTGATGAGTCTAAAATTGTGTTACATGGCAATGATGGAAGGAAGAAGGTCTACCGACGTAAGGGAGAGCGTTTCGCACAATGCTGCTTTGAAGAGAGGGTTGCTTATGTCGGTGGCTCATGGACTGTCTGGGGCGGTATATCCGCGAGCGGCGAAACTCAACTTGAGGTTGTTACAGGACCACGGCTGCCAACATTAAATGCTGAAAGGTACATTCGTGAGTGCTTAGAACCTCACGTGATACCATACGCGGACTATGTGGGCCCAAATTTCCTTTTTATGCATGATAATGCAAGAGCCCATGCGGCCGGCATCGTCAGGGAATATCTTCGGGATGTGAACATCACAGTTATGGACTGGCCAGCCAGAAGCCTAGACATGAACCCCATTGAGCACATGTGGGACGAGCTAAAAAGACGTGTTAGGGCTCGTCAGCCAGTTGCCCAGACGATGCAGGAGTTGAAAACTGCCATAGAAGAGGAATGGGAGATGATCCCTCAAAATTTCATAGAGCGGTTGATAAACTCTATGCCTAATCGTATGAGAGCTGTGGTAGATGCCCATGGCGGCAACACGCGTTATTAAATTAAACCTTTATTTGATAAAACATGTTTTTTATTCAAAAATCAATTGCCTTTAACAAGGCGCATATCCGACTTGTTAGGCGTAGCTCCATGTCGTATGGTATTCTGAATTCAAATTTAAAACAATACGATCGAAAAAGATGGTAAAATGTATCAGGTTTAAAACTGCATCAACAGTTTTTGTTCAATCTAGCAATCATATTTCGGTAGGGGCCATCGAAACCTAAACTCTAAGGTGGGCCAATAGATGTGTCCAGAAGTGTAGTATTATATTTTCGAAGCCATTGCCTGTATATAGCAGATGGCGAAAAAAAAATAGTAGGTACAGTGTGTTTCATGAGAACGTAACCGGGATAAAAAATAGTATTCGAGGGTTTATTGCGAAACAAAAAATACGAGCAGGTAGCCCAACATATTATAATACGTTGGCATTGTCGACGCATCAACAAACATAACCAGTTCTCGCGTTTGAGTCGCACAGAGCGCCCGTTTCCCGAGATGAGTGTTACGTTTGCTTCCCGCTATGATGCAGTTTCTTTGTTCGCATCTCAAAAGACCCAAAATCTCACACGGTCAGCCTGCAAAGTACATGAAAAAGTCTAAGGCATTCGTGACGAAGCGCGTGAACCGATATTTAGAGGTTAAACATGTCGATGACCTACCTGAATGTGGTATGACGAGAAAGACGTCACCCGCCGAGGATAAACGGATAACTCATTTATTCTTAAAAAATCCACGCATATCTTTGCGATGATGAATGATGAATCGAAGAAAAAAGGACTAAATATATCTCTAGCTACAATTAGAAGACGTTTAGCGGAAAATAAGCTAAAATATCGAAGCACACTGAAGAACCTTTTTTCAGAAAAACACGTAAATAAAAGAATGGTCTGCACGCGTAACATGACCACCATAGAAACGGGTTTTGTCGACGGAATAGACAAAATGACAGATTGTAGAAAGATATCGCATGGCGATGTGTCATTTTGTCTATTCTTCCATCGACAAAACCCGAGTTATCCTGGCGCTTTCGCCTTAACTGCCACCGAGCTTACTCGCAATTTAAAGGCTATTATGGAGATCATTATCCCGTGATTACGCTGTAAAATTAGCCGGAAGTATGCCTCAAAGATGCCAGGCCGTCATGGACAATGGAGGAGACTGGACACATTATTAAAAATAAAGCATCCGAGTACATACGTATAAACTACGCGTTTTATTAATTTTTAAACGCTTAGAATTTAAATTATATAAATTATGCCGGTCACGCTCTTGTGTTACATAGTGTATGTTTCAAAAACAATTTTATTCTTATTTTTTATTTTTTGCTACTATGAACCTTAAAAACAGGTTTTTTAAATCTCTCATATTTAACTATTTTTTTCACTCTAAAATTAAGGTAAAAAAATTCCATTAATTTATCTTTTATGAGATTAATACTGGCCATATTGCGATCATCTTACCATTTTTCTACATAAAGAAAATAAACTAAAGGGTGTAAGGGACATTCCCCCGCAGACTGATGGGTGATGAATTCGGTATATCATACTAGGATAACCGGTACATGAAATTATTTCAGGAACGTTATGGGAATCCAATAAGCCTGATTTGTTGTATTACCTCACACTCAATGTATTGTTACAAAACGCGCGCAGCTAACGGCAGCGCAACGGGCCTTCGGTCGCCCAGTATTTCAACATCCATTGCTGATTTTTTTTTATCACTATCCAAATTTTCGCAGGGTGTTCTACCCATGAATATGAACAACTTTTACTACGGGACCAACTCTGAAATCATGAAGAAAAAATCAGCTGATTCATACAAAAGTTCAATACCTACCTACTCGACCAAAATGTATGAAACAGCTGATTTTTTTTTTGTGATTTCAGAGTTAGTCCCATAGTGAAAGTTGTTCGTATTCATGGGTAGAACACCCTGCGAAAATTTGGATAGTGATTAAAAAAATGTCCTGTATATAGTAGGGTTGGCAACCCTAACAGAGACCCACACTCAACTCTACTGTCAATAACCTCGACTGTGTATACTAATATACTTAATTGGGTTTCATGTTAAAGTATAGAATAGTGATCGATGAAATACTCACCAACGAATTCATTGAAGTGATTGGCTATATCGTACGCTTGGTAGCAGTACGCTGCATATTCGTAATCAATGAAAGATATTGTCCCTTTATCTTTGTTGTATATTACGTTTCCTAGAAGCAAATCATTGTGAGCAAACACAATAGGACTTTCTGTTTTTATTAAGTGCGACTTAAGACGCTCGTACTCTATCCTTAGTTTTGTTATTGAGCTGAAACTATTTGCGAATCTATAAAAAAGAAAAATAATTTTGTTTAGTATCAACAATTTCCTTTTGTATCTCATCATCATTTCTACAGTCTTATACAGATAAGATACAAAATCTAGCTATCTACTTGCTTAGTTTTAGAAGTAGTTGGGTGATTAAATTAAATATCCTTATTCCCTTTATTCCATTTTTATACATATATCTTACATTTTTAAATATTTTTATAAAAACATTTAAAAAAACATTTGAAAATATAAAAAATAGCCCATCGGTATCGGGAATAGGATCCAAGCTACCGGTGGTCAGGGCTCCTGAGAGAGGAACCTCCTAACGACACGTGCCGTATCGAGATGTACCGCTTTCTGGATCAAGCCCTTGATCCAGCTGCCTAACGAGAGCCTCCTCAGATGTTGGTCGAGACTTTTGGCTATTATGCCATTTGCCGTCACGACTATCGGCACAATGACTGCTGTATCCACATCCCACATCTCGACAACCTCGCGAGCCAGGTCCAGATACTTAATCTGTTTATCTTTTTCAGCTTTCTCGAGATTCTCGTCATGCGGGACCGCTATATCAATAATCATGGTGCGACTTCTATTCGATCTATCATCACTATGTCTGGCTTATTGGCAACAATAGTCCTGTCAGTGATGATAGATCGATCCCAATACAACGTGACATTGCCATTTTCGAGAACTGGGTCGGGCACATACCTATAGTACGGTACTTCCGATTCCACAAGGTTGTATTTCAGAGCAAGTTGCTGATGGATAATCCTGGCTACAAGGTTGTGCCTATGCAAGTAGTCTCCGTTAGCCAGACGAGAACAGCCAGAAATAATGTGTCGGATTGATTCCCCGGGACGGTGGCATGCCCGACAGATGTCAACCGTGCCGTCCTTCACAATATATTTCCGGTAGTTGTTCGTCATCATAACTTCGTCCATAATCGCAAAGACAAAACCTTCGGTTTCCCCAAAGAGATCACCAAATCGCAACCAGGATACGAACGCTAAGAGGTCGACATCGGGCCCATGTAGGACCCGATAAAAGCGCCCGTGAAGCTCTTTACTCTGCCATACCTCCCTGCGGTCATTAGAATACCCTTATTATTATTATCAGCCTTTTGTGTCCCACTACGGAGCAAAGGCCTTCTACATATCCCTATCTGTGGCTAATCTTTAAGAAAAGAGTCGAGTTCGTCCCGCCATTTCCTCGTGGGTCTGCCGCGTTGCCGTATGCTGCTGTATAGGATCCACAGTGCGGTGACCTACATCAGCAATTTGAGTTTTGGAACACAATATCAAGTTCCAGTGATCAGTCAGTTTAACGCCTAGGATACTGCATTCCATTGCTTGCTGACAGACTCCGAGTGAAGACTTTTGATGATTGGTTAGTGACCATGTCTGCGCTCCATAGGTGAAGTTAGGAAGAATGCACATGACCTTGAGTTTTCTCTTCAGTGAGAGGTAAAGACGTCCCTTCAATATTTGTGTCATCGACCAATAGCTCTTCCACCCATTATCGGTGGGTCTAGCAAGTTGTTTATCATGTCTTGCCAGTAAGACCATTTGGCCGAGGTACACTACCGCTCAAAAGTATTTGGCCACCTGCATTTTGTTTAAGTTACAAACAATAGGTACATAAAAAATTATATATATTAGATTTCATTGTTTGTATATCACCGCCAAATATTTATCAACGGTAAAATTGTACACAACTTATTGTTATTTGCCGAATCCTGGTCATAAAACCAAAATAGTGATATTGTCGGAATTTCTTCGAAGTTAATCTTTGCAGTCAGTTTTGTTTTGATTTAGTTATTGAGAAATAAACATAACATACAACATAACATGTAGTATAACTATTACAAATATTATTACGTTAGTTATCTGATGTCATTTGACCAGAAAACACGCTCTCCGTAGCTCAGTACTTAAAGTCTAATAATATTTTCTTGTTTTTCACTTCTGAGTTTTATTTTTTGAAGAAAATGGGTAAGGCTAAAGAATATTCCCAAGAAATCAAAGGCATCATAATCGACCTTCATAAATCCGGTAAAAGTAATCGTGAGATTTCAAGACTGCAGAAGATACCAAGGCAAACTGTTGACTACATTGTTAAGAAATTTGCGACTTAAGGAACAATTTGCAACAAACGTCGTTCAGGCGGACCGAGAGCCACAACTTCGAGTGAAGATTTGAGTATAGTTATTAAAAGCGAACGGAATAGACGATTAACTGCACCGGAAATAGCAGCACAGTTTAATGTGGATCGTGATAAACCAGTCAGTGTGTCCACAATCAAAAGAAGACTCCGTGACGCAGGACTTAAGGGATGCATAGCGGTCTTAAAACCACTTCTTAAAACTATTAACAAAAAGAAGAGACTTAATTGGGCTAGATAACACAAGAACTGGACAATAGCAGATTGGGAAAAGGTCCTCTGGACGGACGAATCAAAATTTGAAATTTTTGAATCCAAACGAAGAGTTTTCGTACAGCGTGCGGCGGCTAGCAAACGAAAGGGTGAATGACGCTTGTACTGTAGCTTCCGTTAAACACGGCGGAGGGTCTGTGATGGTTTGGGGCTGTTTTTGTGGCTCCGCCGTTGGAGATCTTGTGCGAATACAAGGAATCTTAAAAAAGAAGGTTATAAAAATATATTGGAGAATAACGTAGTGCCTTCTGGAACCCATTTAATTGGTCCGGGATTTATATTTCAACAGGATAATGACCCGAAACACACGTCAAGACTATGCAAGGACATTTTAAAAGGAAAAGAACAACAACAGGTGTTGAAACTCATGTTATGGCCTCCACAGTTCCCAGACCTAAACCCGATAGAACTATTGTGGGATCAGCTGGATAGACAGGTGCGGAAACGTTGTCCTACATCTCAGGAAGACTTGTGAAGAAAACTGCGAGACGAATGGCAGAAGATAACCAAGACAACATTGGAAAAATTAGTAGCTAGGTTGCCGATGCTTTGTGAGGCTGTCATTAAAAATAAAGGTGGACACATAGATGAGTCCTAAATTTAAAAAGTGTATTATTGTTATGTTTAAAAATGCTAATAAACAGTTTCATTCAATCAAACTTTTACAAAATGTATTTTACTAGGTGGCCAAATACTTTTAAGCGGTAGTGTATATACACTTCTTATGCACTCATGGACATTACTCAAACCGCAATTTCTATGTTGCGCTTGGTGCTGTTGGTCATCACCCTTGGTCTTCGTCATATTCATCGCGAGTTCGACCTCAAGGCTGGCGCTGCTCAGTTGGTCGAGCATTAGTCCTAACTCAACTGCCGTTTATTGGCCAAATTAGATACCAACTCTGGCGACTCTAAAATAAATGGATCATGTGTTCAAAGAAAATTCCAGAATCCGGTAAGCAAATGACTTTTTTTTTAATTATTTGAGATAGATTTGCTCTTGACTCTAGTCTAAGTCAGAGGTGACAGAGATAAAGTCGACGATGGAGCAAGCTTACCCAGAAGAAGCCTATTCACTCTCACTTTGAAGAGATCGGGGTTGTATGCGTTCGGAAACACAGACGCAGGCAGAGTGTTCCACTCCTTTGCTGTGCGCATCACAAAAGACATTTGGAAACGCTTAGTGCGAATTGGTGGAACAGCAACTAGGTAGGGATGGTAACCTGCAGTACGTCTAGATGTCCGATGGTAGAAGGGGGCCGGCGGATTGAGGTCGTGGAGTTCTTGAGCACACTCATCGAAGTACAATCTGTAGAAGACCGACAAGCAGGCAACTTTGCGGCGATAAGCAAAGCTGTGAAGCTTGGCATCCACCAGTTTTACGTCGCCAATGAGCAGGGGCTCATGGAGCCCCTGCTCATGCTGCCTGGATGGTGGAATGTAGAGCTAAGGGTAGCTCTACATTCAAGAGAGTCAAGCGCGGCAAGTTGGTATTTAGCTAAGCCATCCCCAAAGGTGGCTGCAATACTCCATGCAGGATCGGACTTGAGCTTTGTAAAGGGTTAAAAGCTGTCCAGGCGTAAAGTATCGCTTCACCTTATTTAGGATGCCCAGTTTCTTGGCCGCAGTTTGGGCTTTGTATTCGATGGTGGCACTGAAGTTGAGACATGGTGACAACTCCATTGGCGCCCAAGTTGATAGGCGCGGATGGGGCGCTGTCAACGCTGCTTCCCAATATAGGGGGCCCGAGCGCCGCCTGTAGGCGACTCTACGTGGGCATCGTGCGATCGATGGCCCTGTACGGGGCCCCGATCTGGGCGGCTGACCTGACGCCCGGTAGCATTGCTGTTCTGCGGAGACCGCAGAGAGCGAGGGCCGTCAGAGCCATCAAGGGGTATCGCACGATCTCCTACGAGGCGGCTTGCGCACTGGCCAGATCCCTCCGCCCTGGAACCTGGAGGCGAAATTACTCGCGTCATTGCATCGGTGGCGCGAGGAAATGCGGGCGCGAGGTGAGCGACCGATGCAGCGACAAATGGAGCAGCGTCACGCCCTACCGCCGGCCTCGAAACCATCGAGGCGGTCCGGCCGGTGCTCGACCTTTGGCCCGGGAGGAGGCACGGCTCCCTGTCGTTTCGGGTGACGCAGGTGCTCTCGGGGCATGGTGGCTTCGGGAAGTACCTGTGTCGCATAAACAGGGAGCCGGACGCCCGATGTCACCACTGCGTCGACTGTCGGGAGGACACAGCGCGGCATACGCTGGCAGAGTGTGTCGCTTGGGAGGAGCCACGCCGTGCCCTCATCTCTGGAGTAGGCAGTGACCTGTCGCTGCCAGCTGTCGTGAATTTGATGGTCGGCAGCGAGGAGTCCTGGGACGCGGTGGTTTCCTTCTGCGAGACAGTCATCTAGCAGAAGGAGGCTGCGGAAAGGGAGAGGGAGATCACATCAACCGGCCCACAGCAGGCGCACCGGGCGTCGGCGGAGGGCGGGCAACGCCCTCCTCCAGCCCCCCTAAATGGGTCCAGGGGCGACGACTCGGGGACGTCCGTCGCCCCCCATACATCGGACTCGAGGTGGCGGCGCGTAGTGTTCCACGCGCGCCCCTCTTAGACGTCGCGGTCAAACACCTCACTCCTCCCCTCGACACGAGGAGAGGCCCGCCTTCCGCAACCCCTGGCTGGCGCCGGCGGGCCGGCACCAGCCAGGGGTTGCGGAAGGATCGTACGTTCCCGCGGCCCCTGGCGTAGGTGTGAGATGGAACACTGGGTGGTTTTTAGTCAGTATGAGTCTACAGACCCCTCCGCCCGCCCCAGGGCGGAGGACATCCATGAGGATTTTCCACCCAGGAAAAAAAAAAAATGGTGTCAACTCCATGCCTAGGAGCTCGAGCCGATCAGTTACAGGAACAGATGTACCCCGTAAAATAGGAGTTTGGTCGAAACGACTCCTGTTGTGGTGGCGTTAAGAGACCAGATTATCATCATCCCACTGTGAAACAAGGCTTAAGGTCAAATCTGTCCACACTACCATGGCCTCTCTCAAGGAACGAACTTCGGCCCCGCTGGTTTTTGCGCTGGACAAGTATCTCTCTGAAACCGTACTGTCATCTGCGTACCCAACAATACCAGGCCGAAGTAGGTCATTGATGTGCAGCAGGAAAAGAGTTGCAGAGAGAACAGACCCCTGAGGAACTCCGGCATCAATAGCCATAAGGTCGGAAGAGCAGCCGTCAACGACAACTCTGATCGACCGTTCACAAAGGAAGTCTGATATTCAGCTGCAAAAATCAGCTGGGATGCCATAAGCAGGAAGCTTGCTGAGTAGACCAGCGTGCCAGACCCTGTCAAAGGCCTTCGAGATGTCAAGCGATACAGCACGTGCTTCGCCGTGTTTCTCGATCGCCTCGCCCCAGCAGTGGGCGACATACGCAAGAAGATCGCCAGTTGACCGTCCCCGGCGAAAGCCATATAGACGGTCATTGAGGAGATCATTGTTTTCAAGGTAGGTCAGCAACTTACTGTTCAGTACCCTTTCCATAACCTTGCACAGAATGGAGGTAATGGCGATCGGACGGTAATGGGCAGGGTCTGCACGGTCACCCTTTTTGGGTACTGGTTGCACATTTGCAAGCTTCCAGGATTTTGGCACCGTGCTTTTTTTTCAATAGAGAGGCGGAACAAACATGTCAACACAGGAGACAGTTCAGGCGCACACTGCCTCAACACTCTCGCTGGAATGGCGTCAGGCCCGCTGGCCTTGTTCACGTCTAGACTGCACAATACTCTTCGGACCTCTTTAATGTGAACAGCGATCTCCAGCATCGAGGAGTCACAATGAGGTACAGTAGGTGGTTGCTTGGAGCCAGCGTCCAGACGTGAATTGCTTGCAAAGAGAGATGCAAATAGATTTGTTTTCTCACCTGCAGTGTGAGCCAGCGACCCATCAGGTTTCATCATTGGACGTAAAGTGGGTCGACAGAAATGACCCTTTCTTTAATCCAGTGTTTAGAGGGTAGAGACTAACATTAGGTATGGGCTGCAGCGTCCTTTTCCCAATACAATAAGAACAATACACTAACGGGTAGGCCACGTACAAAGAAAAAATCGACGGCGGCGTAGCAGCTAGCGGAGTATGGCATTTATTAGATAAACGAGAGTGGGTATTTGTTACATAAACGTGATCCATAGATATAATGATATCTGATTAAATTATGATAGCCTAATTATCACCACCTGTTTTGTTATGTAGGCATTTTATCATAATAAACTATCAAGATTGCAGTTGGTCGGTTGCTATCCGATATGAGTATGTATTTTTTTTAAGAAATCATTTATTGTGCTAAGGATGATTTTAAATTCGAAGTAAATATCCAGCCTATAGGTAAAGTAGGTAGGTATAATAAGAACAGAATAATGAGGTAGGTACGGTCAGCAACGAAAGTCTTCTGTTTTCTGCATATGTAATAAGAATGTGCAAGTATTTTACGTACCTGGCTTGTTTAACTTCTGTTGTAAATGGATCGGGAAGTAAACTTAGAAACTGTTCAATTTTATCCCATACAAATGGTTCTTTCGGCACCTGTAACAGCGTAAGACAATTCTAACATAATTATTATGAACTAGCTGTGCCCCGCGACTTCGTTCGCGTGGAAGTCGTAAGATACATAGTATACTAAAATAACAGCCACATTTTAATAAAACTCCCTCGTCCCGCGAGCCGTCGCGTTATATCGCCCGCCCGCGTTATTACTTCGTTTTCGCTTAGTATTCTTTAGCCTAAGTTACTACCCATAACATCAGCTATCTGCCAGTAAAAGTCCCGTCAAAAGCGGTCCAGCCGTTTCGGAGATTAGCCGGAACAAACATACAGACAAAAAATTTTAAAATTGCTTTTTGTTATAATTACCGTATATACTTTCTTATGCATTTAGTAAAAAGTTGTTATTTTGACATTACAAACAGACATTTCAATTTTATTTGTTTGTATAGACGTATAGATATGTATTTTAATAATTATTGTCCCTTTGAAATGCTATGTATGGACGGCAGCATATCAAGCTACTACAATCTGTCAAATTTCTTTAATAGATTTTCAACTTTATCGCTAAAGCATTAGGTTCAAGGTTGATTGGGAAAATTTTACAGTTTCGGGTAGCTTGACCTGCTGGCGTCTGTATATTGACACAATCGAATGTTTACGGTTTTACTCGCGTGTTTTACGGATACACTATGTACCTCGCCTAGCTAATGACTGGAATTCCCTTCGAGTTCGAAATTAGTTCACCTATAACTGCAACTATTTTCAAACATGAATATTTCCCACGGAAGTTACAAATGAAGTACCTATGTATAACCCAGTTAGCGTGGTGGGAAAGACAGCCAAGGGTGAACCAGGAGACAAAAGTAGGTACCTATCGCCTCTACTATACGTGGAGCCTATTTTAACCTTTTCCCTGTCTAGTGCTCGGCGATTGTTTTACTTTGTTTGATTTTTCTTGTTTACATCGCGGACAGTTAATCTTCAGGATTATACTTAGAATGTTCGTTTTGAATAAGCACCCATTGTCTTCTTAAGAACTATGAGCGTAGAATAAATAACATAACATCACGCCTGTAATCCCCGAAGGGTTAGGCAGAGGTGTAACTGTTTTTACTTTGTTTGATTTTTCTTGTTTACATCGCGGACAGTTAATCTTCAGGATTATACTTAGAATGTTCGTTTTGAATAAGCACCCATTGTCTTGGCTTGACTTTAGTTTGGTAGAGCAGGATATGGGGATTAAAAAGGGCCAAATCTGATAGGGCTTGGGTCCCCGATTATAACGCTACCACTCTTTTTACGAGGTAATGCATAATTTTCGAGAAATTTATAAAATAAGTTTCTAACCTCAAATCCGATAAAAGGTAGATTGGAACGTTAAAATGGGTCATTGCAACCAAAGCTGTCACAATATATTGCCTTGTGGTGTAAAATATCGTGCTACATCGGTAAAACGAAACGTAAAAAAAGACGCCATTTGTGTCTGTGTCACTGTCATTCGTTTCGGTCATTCATTCCGTTTCTTCTCGAGTTTCGTGAATGTGTATTTTATTTGTTTTTATATCATCTTAGATATCCTGTTTAGAAGAAAGTTAGTAATTCCACTGATCATATGCGAGTACAAAAGGTTATTACTGTTACGAGGATAACTTAAGATGCGAGAGCGAGCGAAGCGAGCTCAAGAAATGGGGGCACCCCGACTCGGATAGATTTAGGTTAGAAGGAGGTGGCGGGGTCGTAGTGAGGTTATTTTTTTTTAAACCACCCAGAAGTAGGAGCCCCGCGTAGCGGGGCTCCGTCGACTATGCCTTTTAACCTTTTAACCGCCCGACTTCATATCAGTTGTCGTGCCCCCAGCGCCGGGCAACTTGAATCATTACGATATTTGGTCGTAAATATACGACCCTGGCGAAATGGACACGAAAATATTTGTCGGATTAATCCGTCGTAGGCGGTTAAAGGGTTAAGCAATTTTGGAGTGTTTTGAGGTTAGGTTACAAAAGATCGTTTTTCTCGGAAACGGTGAGTGACCTCTTCATGGGAGTGGTGCCAGGGGGAGGGGGTCACCCCCCCCCTCCCCCCAACTACCAGCCCCCCCCCCCCCTCCTGCTCTACTATTCTAAAGTTATACCCAAATCCAGAATCCAGGCAGCTAATGAAAAATTCCTGATGGAAAAACCCAATAACACTTCGCCCGACCTGGGAATCGAACCCAGGACTTCATGCTCAGCAGTAGCGCTAGCGACCACTAGACCAACGAGGCAGTCACCTTAAATAAGTACCTGCCTATTCTATTTGTTCCATTTACATAATAGGAGGTCCAATTTACATAACATAACATCACGCCTTGTTTCCCCGAAGGGTTAGGCAGAGGTGTACCTATAGTACACCCACATTTCGCCAATTATGTTTAAGTCCCATGTAATAGGGGGCGAGCTTTGCCATCTACCGGGCACAAAATCAGACTGCGAGGTCCAATTTGTCGCGCTAAAACTGGCTAATTTAAAAAATGACAATGTTTTATAACATTGTCATTGTATACATACATATAATTCAATAGAAAAATGATTGGCCTGATCATTTACTTGAAATGGCATACGAGATACCTACATACTACATATTATTATAATAGTCTAGCTACGCTAAGTAGACACTTATAATAATTAGTTTAACCTTCATATCCATGGGAATATGAATTACTCAAGCCTTTTAATTAAAAATAAAATCGGGCAAGTAATTATAACTTTAACAATTCAATTATGTAAAGATGTCGAATGTATTAATATATCTAAGTAGTTATCTGGTAAGTAGGTATATTATAACGCACGTCGTAACATTCTTTCACGGATTCTCATACATATACCTACATACTATTACTATTAAGTACTACGGTGTTGATAACATAATTGTACCAATAAAATATCTTTGTGGTCTCTTTAGATAAGACAATCAAAAGAAAGAAACTGTTATAGTTACGTAAAGTGCCTATCTCCTGAGAGATATAAATATAACTTTGTCTTTTAGTAGTTACGTGTTGCAATAATATGTAGGATGTAACACAATATTTGATTACTAGCTTGTTGCTCGCAATTCGCAACTTTGTCTGCTTGTATTTTGTACTAGCTGTGCCCCGCGACTTCATTCGCGTGGATGTCGTAAGATACACAATATACTAAAATAACAGCCATATTTTATTAAAACTCCCTCGTCCCCCGACCCGTCGCCAACCGTCGCGTTGAATCGCCCGCCCGCGCTATTACTTCGTTTTCGCTTAGTGTTCCTTCTGACTTTTTCTTTTTGCTCGGCTCCTAAGGGTCTTAGCGTGATGTTAAATAGCCTATAACTATCCTCGAGAATTGGGTTACCAAATGCAAAAAGAATTTTGCAAATCAGACTTTTTGTTTTTGATTTCATGGGTTTTAATTTTTTGCGCGGAACTCTAATTATTTTTCTAAAATAAAAGTAGCCTAAGTTACCCGCCGTAATGTCAGCTATCTGCCAGTAATATCGGTCCAGCCGTTTCGGAGATTAGCCGGAACAAACAGTCAGAGACAGACAAAAATGTTAAAAATTGCTTTTTTGTTATAAGTACCGTTTATACTTTCTTATGGATTTAGTAAAAAGTTGTTATTTTGACATTACAAACAAACACTTCAATTTTATGTATTTGTATAGATAGTTGTGCCCCGCACCTTCGTTCGCGTGGATGTCGTAAGATACACAATATACTAAAATAACAGCCACATTTTAATAAAACTCCCTCGTCCCCCGACCTGTTGCCACAGATTATCAGATAAATCACTCCATGTACATACGCGCGCTAACGACCTACCGGCATCGGCAACCGGGCCGCACGCAGCCTATTTCTCAGTGGATAGGTAGCCGACAGCTGCGAGGCGCGTACGTACGCATATACAGGGTGTAAGGGATAGCCCTCCGCAGACTGATGGGGTGAATTCAGTATATTATACTAAGATGACGGGTACATGAAGTTATTTCAGGAACGTTATGGGAATCCAATAAATGTGATTTGTTTTATTACCTCACACGCAATGTATCATTACCGTGGCGAAACGCGCGTAGCGAACGGCAGCACAGCGAACCTTCGGCCGCCAAGTAGGTATTTCAACATCCATTGCTGATTTTTTGTTTTTAGCTGTTTTATTTACATAAATGGAATGCTGCGTACACAGAACGTAATTACTAAACGAAAAAAAATATAAAACGAAATAAAGGAATAGTAACTGAAAATACGATAAAATATATGAAAATTTTCTTGAGAATATATCCGGTGGAATATGATTCCAAATAAGTAGCTGAATGCACCCTGCTAGTTTGCGGAGGGCTGTCCCTTACACCCTGTATAGTTTCAAATTCTTATGATATGGCTGGTTCTGGTGTATTATGTGTAGTTGATGGATGTAGATGCACTTTGGCTATAAATGGTTTTAATGGTAATATGCTTCAAATTGCGCTACTTGAGTCATATGTTGTGTACCCTTGATTGTCAGAAGACAGATTTCGTCAACATTTATTTACTAGACCCTATGCATTTTTTTCTGAAAGACCAATTCAGTGAGATTTTTATTTTTCATTAATTATGCTTTGTGCCCACTCACCCTAGAAATTTAAGCTATTATGAAAGATGAATCATGATAGAAATTGTTAGCTAGCAATGAAATAATTATAATAGATACATACATCTCTTCCTAGTTCAACTTTGTGCATTTTTGCCATTTGTGTTGCCACTAAAGGCCATATGTTGTCATTGGTAACTGTTTCACCATCTAGAGTATTTCCAGGGTAGTATTGGTATGCCAGTCCATTTTCAAAGATTCCATAAATTTGAGGTGCCAACCCTAGAACATTCAGTGTTTTGATGTTTCTAAAACACAAATAAATAAGACATTAAATGACCTTGAAATGTTCATATTTTTATTACAAATTGCCCAACTTCTGTGCTTACTATACTGATTATTGACTGAGTATTTATTTACTATACTGAGTTTTAGGGTCCACGCCCAAAAGGTGCCAATTGCCAAAAAAATGAACCTCATTTTAATTTCAATTATTTAAATCAATTTTTTTTGGGCACATACACGCCCTCCCGCTCCGCCCAGAGCGGGAAAGTCATTTGATGATTTCCCATCCACAAAAAAAAAAGTCCTTCACTTTGGGCAAGCCTTTTTAACCATCAAATTAAAAATAAAATTTTTTAAAGTTTCAGGGAGTGCGGTCAAGGTAAGACTCAAATACTGAGCTGATTTCTAATTAAAGCTTAGTAGAGTAAGATTTCATAACTGCAGTGGGACTACTTTTGACACTAAAATTAAGTACTTATAAAACCTTTGTTTTTACTGTTACTTAAATATAAATTATGTTGAAGTATTTACCTGATTTCAGCAGTACGATCAATAAATAAATCAGTTTTGTGTCCATAGATGCGAACAAGCATAATATCCTTTTCACCACTTGAATCCAAAAATTGACAAGATACTAGTTTATTTGTTATTCCATCTGTTAAAGTCTGAAAAAATATGTAAAATTCGTGTATATTGTTACTTATACAACGAGAAAGTAACAATTACTTAGCAGTAGACTATAATACGGTGGTAAATGCATTGTCTAAATGGAATTTATAGTTGGTCTTGCAACATTTTATTTTATTGTTTAACCTTTTTACTTATCCATATTAATCTAACATATTGTAAAACACATATAAAATAATGCTATAATACTAAAATAAAAATTTACATCCATGAATAATTTTAATAAGAATCTTTCAAGGCGGCGCAAGCATACCTTTAATTTAATATTTTCTTGAGTCCAGTTAGGTCTTATATTTGTAAGTAACTTTAAAACTCCCGCATAAATATCATTTTCATCAATTTTCACTGGAACGAATATGTCTCCGGCAGCTAGGCAAATCGACGACATCACATTAAATCCAAATACCACCAATAATTAATACACAGCTAGCTATCGCAAAGTCTTAGGCTGCAATGGCAGTTTATCTCGCGAATAGTAATAATTTCTGTGTGTTTCTGTGTGAGATTAAGAAATGCACAGCTGAGAATCAAGAAAAGAACTTGACAACATTACATACAAGTTTGTAACTTAACAGCAAAGCTTGCCTGACAAGCTGAAGTAATGTCAACTTGAATTTGACATTAATGACAATCACAAATAACAAATTACCGTAGACAGAGAATATTTACAGTCCCACCAACTAGAGATGGGTTTCTACCCGGTAAAAACCCGAATTGTGGTTATATACCCATTAATACCCATTTTTACCTACCCAATTTTAATTTATACCGGGTAAAAATAAAAATAAAAATTAACCAAATTACATTACAATTTTCACGTCTGTCTGCAGGGTTGCCATTTACACAAATATTCTGGATTATCTCATAATAAAATATAGTTTTATCAAAAATATATTGTATAAATAAAAACAATATTATAACATGTACATAATTATTATTCCTAAATCAGAACGGGTCTGGGACACTTGCGCGATCCCACTTGCGCGAACAGACACTTCCGCGAACGGACTTTTGCGTGTAGGGACACTTTTGCGAAAAGACATTTCTGCGACTGGACTTTTGCGCGAATGGACTTTTGCGTGTAGGGACACTTTTGCGAAAAGACATTTCCGCGACTGGACTTTTGCGCGAATGGACTTTTGCGCGAATGGACATTTACGCGAAAGACACTTGCGCGAAAGGACTTTTGCGCAAATGGACCTTTGCGCGAAAGATATTTGCGCGAATCCACTTGCGCGAATCCACTTGCGTGAATCCACTTGCATGAAAGGGCAGTTGCGCGAAAAGTTACGGAAATGAGATTTCTTCATACATGAGAGTTGTTTCATGGTTTTCGAAGGCGCTGACAACGATAATGAGGTCAAAATCAAAATTCAAGATGGCGCCACCTAAAATTTGCCAATTTTTCGTCATGGGTGTCGTTTTCATGTCGAAAATAAATAAAAAAATAAAAAAATTACGTAATAAAACTACGAAAAAAACTATTGACGACTAATTAGACTATTTACTTCCAGTCTGCCTGTAGCTGGAACTTAACTGGCGAATACAATTCTGCGTGTACTATTCGCAGCATAAACGCCTGCCCCAAACCTTTGAATGAATACAGGCGTGATATTATTAAGATATCTCATTTCCGCAACTTTTTCGCGCAACTGACCTTTAGCGCAAGTGGTTTCGCGCAAGTGTCTTTCGCGTATAGAGCTATGAGGAACAGGATGTAAAGGTACAAAATTAATCAATTTATCAAATGCTCAAAATGAGTCCCTTCCTATTGAATACAAAGTCGCACTCTTTTGATTATTTTGCTCCCAAAATTTCACATCAAATGTTAAATTTCATGGTCTTCCTTTTATTTGTGATATTATGTTATTTAGCAAAAAATAATCCTTATGATGAAGCCTTTCGATCGGTATGATAAAGCTACAGGATGATTATTTTTCTCATGTAACGGGTTCGATTGCCGGTTCAACCATGTAATTATTTAAATATCTATGAATGCAGTTTAAATTGTTTTTTAAATTCAAATAATGTCTTCTTTCAGGAAAATGTTCCATCTACAATATTCAAGGTACTTTCCCTCCATGAGGCATATCCGTGGGGCGCCCTGTATATAGTAGTCGCGCGATAAACTCTGATTGCGTGATGTCAGTGTGATGCGTTCACATGTGGCGATGTAGATATGTCGCCACACGCGCAAGTGTCTTTCGCGCAAATGTACATTCACGCAAAAGTCCGTTCGCGTAATAGTCCGTTCGCGGAAATGTCTTTTCGCGCAAGTGTCCTGCTACCAATCAGAACTATTAATCATATTGAACACAGCAACTTCTAAATTACAACATGGAAATAATATAACATCACGCCTTGTTTCCCCGAAGGGTTAGGCAGGGGTGTACCTATAGTACACCCACATTTCGCCAGTTAAGTCCCATGTAATAGGGGGCGAGCTAATTGCCATCTACCGGGCACAAACATGGAAATAAAATATCCAGAACACTGTTTTCAATTACACACACACCTTAAAATATTTTAATGACAACCCTGGTTGATTGATAGCCCAAACTCCGCCATTTTGTTTAGTCAGTTTAAAGTGCGCGTGCGCTGGCTCTAGTCTTCATCGATAATAATACGACTTAGTGATGTAGGTATAGGTTATATTAGTTCGTAATGATTTAATTATTTTTTGTTTTGATATACATATAGTGCTGTTAACGGTAATCAGAAATATATAGACTGAAAAACCTGATGCCGATTCTCTTGTCACAAATGCCTCTAAACTAGACTAAAAATCACCAAAATTTAGTTTATTACTGTCAAACGACGATTTCCCATTCCGAAATTGACTAAAGTGACACACTTTCGTTCGTCGACAACTTTGGTTCTCTGCCGGATCACCAGAGAGAGAATCAGGATCGCGTAGTAGGCTCGGTCGGTTAAGATGTGCATTTTATTAACCAGTGCCTGTATTATGATATTATCATCTGCCTAGCCTTTACCTATCTATGTTTAGGTCGGCTTCCAGTCTAACCCGATGCAGCTAAATACCAATATTTTACATGGAGCCACTGCCATCTGACCTCCACAACTCAGTAACTGGGTAATTCGATACCCCTTGATAAGGTTGCTTACATAAAGAAACACGTTTCCAGTACAGGCGAGTCTGTGCGTGTCGGTACCGATCGGTGCAGGTATTCCCATGTTATCTTATGTGCTCACTTATAAAGAAACAGGTTTAAGCTTGTCGGTGCCGACTACATATTAACCCTGCACCGATCGGTTCCGATGCGCACGGGTTTGTCTGTACCGGAAACCTGTTTCTTTATGTAAGCACCCAAAGACTGGCTGTCAGACTTTCGGGCTTCTGAAGACCCGTAACGACTGTCAAAGATCTACGAATGACAGCCGGGACCAACGGCCTAACGTGCTTTCCGAGTATTATGATAATTATAATGAGATAAATAAATATTTATGATCCAACATGATTCCAACGCATGCCTGTAGCGCCGCGTCTCTCTGCGAGACTGCTTTCGTGAGATGGAATTTAGCATGGAATTGTCGTATGGTGATGAGCAGTTGACATTAGACTATTGTAATAACTTAGATAAATTACAAACCAACCTACTAAAATGCTAAAGCAACTGCTCATCACCTTTTACAAATATTGCTTTTCCCGATGCAGGGACGTTAATGGTTGAGTTTTCCTGGTACTTCACCATCAGCTCCACTTCACCATATGCATTATAACGAGCATAAATTGCTGAGCAACCATGTTAAGTAGGTACTTAATCGAATCGCAACCAGTGAAATACTTATTATTGAGTAGTTCCGGTAGCCATCTGTGGCCTTCATCATCAGTTCCACTTCACCAAATCTTGCTTTCCGAAAGCAAATGAGCTACAGTAACGAGTTACTATAAAAATACCCAAATCGCTATAGGTATGCCTATAATATTTGAAGAGTTCCCTCGATTTCTGCAGGATGCCATCATAAGATCCTGACCTGATGACAATGGTACCACCTGGAAAGTATCCTCTTTTAAAGGAAAACATATTTTTCCAAATCGGTCGAGCCATCTTCGAGTAATCGGGGAACACAAATTAAAAAAAATATTCCGACGAACTGAGAACCTCCTTCTTTTTTTTTTTTTGAAGTCGGTTAAAAAAAGGAAAAATCTTCGCTACTTAGGGGGTGGTGGTGATTTAACGGTGATTTTAGAAAAAGAACCAATAATATGCGAGAACGAGCGAAGCGAGCTCGAAAATTAAAGATTCCATTTTCTTTTGACCATACATACGTAGATAGAGAAGTTTCTCTAAGTAGCTTGACAATTATGAGAATATAAGATACGATCGAAAATTTTAACACCACACCACGGATTTATTAGATTTTTCATTTTAACATTCATACAGATAAATGATGATATTGACGCTTAGAGCATTTAATTGAAGTTACTTTGCCTACTTAATGTCTCAGAACAACTAAGTTAAACAGAACATAGATTAAATACTTGCACCATTTTTAAGCACCTTAATACACACGTGTGGGTTGAGCGTTTGGTTGGCTTGTGGTGGGTTTGTGCTTCTGCAAACACTTGCTAACGATCCGCAGCCGCCGCCGCCGCCGATCCGAAATTCGATAGTGTCATTTATTGTGCACAAATGAATGTAAGTTTGCGGAAAGTGCCATTCGTGTAAAGTTGACTTTAGGCTCATTTTTCATTTCCTTTCATTAGCTACGGTACTTTTTCGTCAGGACTGTGCAATACATAGACTATTAAATTGGTGCAATATTTCATTGGCATAAAAATTAAAAGTAATTTTAAAACAAAGGTGAAGTGGCCGGATCAGGCCGGATTGACGTGTCAAAAAAACTACCATCAAAGAGATAATTAAATAAGTATCGTTTTTGTTACTGTTGTGATTGTAGTATTTATTAAATTTTATTGATATGGGGAGACATTTCGGTGATTTAGCTGTTATTCGTGGTATAGTTTATTATAAACTGTCGCAACACGAACTAAAACCATTCGCCACAGCTTTTGCTCATGGGCTTCCTAACTTAGTTCCAAGGACCTTAGCAACTATGTATGCCTGGCTCCCAGGTACGTTGATTATTATTACTTAATTTTTTATAAAATAATGACCAGTGGGATAATTGCGTATCACACACACAGTCCCAATGCCATTTCACTACATAGTATAAAACAAAGTCGCTTCCCGCTGTCTGTCTGTCCCTATGTATGCTTAGATCTTTAAAACTACGCAACGGATTTTGATGCGGTTTTTTTTAATAGATAGTGATTCAAGAGGAAGGTTTATATGTATAATACATGCATAATATAGTAGAGAAACAGTGATAACTTTAGAGGTTTCTAATGTGATGTCGTAAATAAACACATTTTTTTCGCTTACATTGCAAACGCTGGCTGAATCCTACGAGATAGATCAAAATAATGTACTACAGTATTGTACACCTTAAAAAGGTCTACAAAAAAGTCCGCGATGGTATATGTCTATCTCTTAAGGATAACCCACAATAACCATTTTTTATCCTTTACTTTTTACGAGAAATAATGGCTTAATTTACGAAACGATTTTAAGCAATACAGCATAAATCCTTACCCAATTAAGTACCTTAAATACATTGTGCATGTAATATAGATCAATATGGCCCTTTACAGCATGTAATTTAAATGAATATTTTCGAAGATATTACAGATTTAAAAGGCAGGCGGCGCGTGCCTATAAATGCGCGTCGAAGGTGCGCTTCGCCCTGTAGTACTTTATGATTAGCAGTGCTCGCACGCGTTTATCGGAGCTCTCTAGCGAGAAAATAATAAAAACGTGCTTTTCAGCGCGACTACGTAATCCGTACTTATAAGTACGTTACGATAAATTAAAAAAATATATATATTCGAAATTGTATGATAGTATTAAAATACTAAAGTGAATTCTTTTTTAAGACAAAACGTGCTTTTCAGCGCGACAATTTTTACGAAATTGTATGTTCGTACTTTAGTCGGTATTAAGGTTAATTTTTAAACCGCACTTATAGTAAGTACATTAGGTCAGATAGGATTAGATTAAAACCATAATTTATCAATTGTATTTCTTCTATTAAGATCTTGGTTTGATTTTTTAGGTAATTTAGTATTAGGTCAAGTATTTTTAATTATCGAAAATCGTAGTTTAAGGTAAGGTATTTTTTTTTTTAATTTGAGATAGGTTTGCTCTTGACTCTAGTCTAGGTCAGAGATGACAGAGACAAAGTCGACGATGGAGCGAGCTTACCCAGAAGAAGCCTGTTCACTCTCACTTTGAAGAGATCGGGGTTGTATGCGTTCGGAAACACAGACGCAGGCAGAGAGTTCCACTCCTTTGCTGTGCGCATCACAAAAGACATTTGGAAACGCTTAGTGCGAATTGGTGGAATAGCAACTAGGTAGGGATGGTAACCTGCAGTGCGTCTAGATGTCCGCTGATAGAAGGGGGCCGGCGGAATGAGGTCGTGGAGTTCTTGAGCACACTCCCCGAAGTATAATCTGTAGAAGACCGTCAAGCAGGCAACCTTGCGGCGATGAGCCAAGCTGTGAAGCTTGGCATCCACCAGTCTTACGTCGCCAATGAGCCTCTTAGCTCTGCGTTCCACCGAGTCAAGCGCGGCAAGTTGGTATTTGGCCGAGCCATCCCAAAGGTGGCTGCAATACTCCATGCAGTTTATTAGTAGTTATTTAAGTTCAAAAAAGAACTGAATAGAATAGGTATCTTTTGTTGTTGAGAATTTTTGATTATCTGTAGTATACAGGGTGTAAGGGACAGCCCTCCGCAGACTGATAGGGTAGGGTGACTTCAGTATAATACTAAGACAATCGGTATATGAAATTAAAGATAGATTTGTAATCTATTCTACCTACTCTCTTTGCGACTTTCATACATATTATATTATTTTCCATTTTATAAGTCTTTCACTGAAAAAGGTACCTGTATTAGGTTATAAGCCCAGAATACCCAGATCCCTATGCTTTTAATAAAGCATAGATAAAAACAAAAGTTTTTTCGGTGCTGTCAAAATGGAAAATTTTACCACCACCAAGATCCAGATCGATCAGCTCAAAGGTAGCCAGAATTGGGCTACATGGAGGTATAAGGTGTCCACAATGCTGCGGGGCACAGAAGGTGCCATGGAGGCGGCAGAAGGAAAACTTCAAAAACCAGCTTTAGGAATAGGCGATGGTGCACTGATGGCCTATAATGCAGAATTGTTGAAATATAGGAAGGCAGACAGAAATGCTCTTCTAATCATAACAAGCAACATGACCGAAGAGAATTTAATGAAAGTCATGCGATTTGAAACGGCAAACGAAGTATGGCAGGAACTTCACCGCTTGTTTGACGGTCAATCCGAAGACAGAGCATACACATTGTGCATGCAATTCTTTAGCTTCAAAAATAAATCTAAGGATGACGTATCAACCATGATGTCGAAACTTAAAAACATTTGGAACAATTTGAATGCTGAAATTTTGACGACCGATCCTAACATGAAGTTGCCGGAAATGTTCTTGATCTGTAAAATTTTAGAATGAAAAATTTTTCAGTTTCAAATCAAGTTGGATGCTGTGTTAAACAAACAAGAGAGGACAATTGAATCACTGACAGCACAATTGTGCGGGTACGAGAGGGCGCGAGGTGGTCACATTGAGGAGACTCAGGAAGTGCTCTGACCAACCATGGAATTGAAAATCTCAACGGCCTTGGGACCTGATCCTCAAGAAGAAGTCAATTTACCAGTGAGCGGTGAGATAGAGGGAGATTCTGATTTGATAGGACAGGAGACAAAGGGTGTGATCCATCCGGAAGATGCTTTTCCGCAACATTTAGCTTCTGCTGTAAGAAAGTCAGTCCAATTAGAGGGAGAACAAGAAAGTGAAATCATAGAAAATGAAAACGCATTTTCAGATTGTGAAACTGAAGAGTTCGTAAATGCTATTCCTCCTGATGTTGAGATGCCGATGAATTCAGAGGACGATGTTTCTATACCGGACGTTCCAAGGTATAATCTCAGAGACAGAAGTACTCTACAACCTCCACAAAAATTGGATGACTTTAAATTATTCTTGGTTGATTCGATTATAGAAAGAGAACTTTCAACGTATAAAGAAGCAGTATCAAGTAGTACAAGAAAGTATGGGACTTGCAAAATCTACCAAGAGATCGAAAAGCCCTGCCATGTAAATGGGTTTATAAAGTTAAATCCAACCCTGACGGTACAGCCGAAAAATATAAAGCCCGATTAGTCGTGAAAGGGTTTAGGCAAAAGAAGAGTTTTAACTATATTGAAACCTTCAGTCCGGTAGCCAGGCTGGCAACTGTAAGATCTTTGCTCAGTGTTGCGGCAAGAGAGAAACTGTATCTTATTCAGTTTGATGTTACAACAGATTTTCTCAACGGGGTTTTGAATGAAGACATATATATGATGCAGCCAGAAGGCTTTGAGGATGGTACATCAAGAGTATGTCACCTAATAAAAATCTTTTTGTAAAAAAAAAACAACCGACCTCCAAAAAAACACTACAAAGTGAAAAATAACTTTAATTTCGGAAGTCGGTGTCTTTGGATCTTATCTTATTTTTCACTTTTTAGTGAGTCGGTTTTTAATTTATCTAAGTTAAAATAGCCTAATGACAACTGCTCATCACCTTTTACAAAACATTGCTTTACCCGATGCAGGGACGTTAATTGTTAAGGAGTTCTCCTGGTACTTCACCATCAGCTCCACTTCACCATATAAATTGTGACGAGCTTATATTGCTTAGCAATAATTTTAAAGTAATCGAATCGCAACCCGTGAAATACTTATTATTGAGTTGTTCCGGTGGCCATCTTACCATCTGTGGTCTTCGTCATCCGTTCCACTTCACCAAATGGTGCTTTCCGAGGGCAAATGCACAAGTTACTATAAAAAAGACCCAAATCGCTATAGGTGTGCCTATATTATTTGCAGAGTTCCCTCGATTTCTCCAGCATCCCATCATCAGATCCTGACCTGATGACTATGGGGCCACCTGGAGAGGAGTATACCCTTTCAAACAAAATAGAATTTTTCAAATCGGTCTAGCCGTCTTCTAGTAATCGGGGAACACACTTAAAAAAAAGATTCCGACGTACTGAGTGAGAACCTCCTCCTTTTTTGAAGTCGGTTAAAAATTATAGCCAGAGTGCATCTCATTACAATTCCAATAAGCCCAAACACGGCTAGGATACATTGTTTTATTACGAAGTTCCGGTGCCTACCTTCCGGCTTCATCATCAGATCTGTTCGATGGTACCATTTTCATCAGCACTATTTATTTAAATTGGCTTCGTCATTGTCGCTTAACTATCTTAATCGAGATATCATATCGCCACCCGTGAAATAATTATCATTGAGGAGTTCCCGTGGCCATCTGTGGTCTTCTCCATCAGTTCTACTTCACCAAATGATATTCTGAATGCAAACGCTTGACTTGTTTTTGAAAACATCAAAATCATTATGTGTTTGCCTATAATATTTGAGGAGTTCTCTCAATTCCTCATAGATCCTGTCATCAGAACTGGATTTTGATAAAAATGGAACCAATCTGGAAGTCTGTCCTTTCAAATAAAAAAATAATTTTCCAAATCGGTTTATAAATGACGGAGTACTGAGGTAACAAACATTAAAAAAAAAAAACATACAACCGAATTGATAACCTCCTCCTTTTTTTGAAGTCGGTTAAAAAAGAGCCTCTACGGATTAAAGCAGGCACCGCGCTGTTGGAATTATTGTTATTCAGAAACTCTTAAATCTTTATGGATGATAAGAAAATCATAATAACACTCTACGTCGATGATGGTATAGTTGCAGCGAGTGATAAAAACCTTGCAAATGAGTTCATCAATGACTTGAAAAAGATTATGCTGATCACAACCAAACCAGCTTCATATTATCTCGGGTTAGAAATAGAGCAAATGGAAGATGACCTGATTTTAATTAAGCAAGAAGCTTACGCAAGAAAGGTCTTGGAGAGATTCAATATGAGAGATTACAATCCAGTGTCGACTCCTTTACAGAAAGAAGGAATTATTGAAAAAGGGAAAGCTGAGAATGAGTCACAGTCATTTCCTTATATGGAAGCGGTACGATCGCTCGCCTACTTGATGGTGAGCACTCGCCCTGATTTGGCTTATGCTGTAGGAGTGGCTTCGAGGAGCTTAGAAAAGCCGACCTCAAGTAATTGGTGTATGGTAAAGCGCATAATGCGATATTTAAAAGGAACATTATCACGAGGAATAATGTACGCATGATGTGGATTCTCCTAATCAAATCAGTCTATAGTAATGTTGATCATGCTGGATGTTTGAAAACAGGTCGCTCTACGACAGGAGTGTTGTGTTTATTTTCTAGAGGTGCAAGCTCCTGGATTAGTCAACGACAAACTTCAGTTGCCATTAGCACCACAGAAGCCGAGCTTGTGGCAGCGAGGCTGCAAGAGAACTATTTTGGCTAAAAAGACTATTTAAAGACTTGAACAGTCAAAAAGAACCTTTTTTTCCTGTTTTATTTGTAGATAACGAAGCTGCGGTGAAACTAGCGCATAATCCCGAGTTTCATCGAAGAACCAAACATGTTCGTGTAAGACACTTTTTCATAAGAGAACTTGTGCTTCAAAATGATATTGTCGTCGAACAGCTGGCAGATCTGCTGACTACAGCCCTGCCCAGACCGAGATTACAGGAACTTTGCCAGAACTTAGGTCTAAAGGCTTAGAAGGTGTCGACTAGCAGCTGAGGGAAAGTGTTCAAGCCTCTTTGGCATGCTACAGCTGCAGTGACATAAAAAAGAACATTGTGACAAACCTGTGTGTGTCAAGTAAAAATTGTCAATTTGTTTTTTTTTATAATCTAACATATAATATTATTTTTCATTTTATAAGTCTTTCACTGAAAAAGGTACCTGCATTAGTACCTACGTGTGATGAATTAATGATCCTTGATTTTGGATGAATTTGCTGCAGTCGGAATTTCGGACACTCCGAATCGATATTTATGAAGCGGGATTCCGAAACGGAATTCTGACTGCATGTGGCCGACCTAAGTAGTGGATTATTAATTTTCTTCACAATCCTTCGGATTGTGATATAAAGTGTGTTACGCAATTGAGGGTGCAGTACCTAAAGCCCTATTCATCAAAAACAATGTTGCGGGTCTTTTGCTGCCTTCGAAAATTCCGAATCGATATTTCGAATCGAAATCCCGTTTCGAAATATCGATTCGGAATGTCCGAACGCAGCAAATTCATACAAAATCAAGGACCATAATTATATGACCACACAAGCAAGTAGTTTTCCGTTCGAAAATTGCGGACGGCATGGCATGAAATGCTAAAAAGCACTGTATCGAAATATTTTGTTTTAGATTATTGAAAATTGTTAAAGTTTTATCAGTTAGATTGTTGACCGTGCTCGGTCTTCTTCTTTTCGTGTCAATGACCTCAGTCCGACCTCGGTCGTCACTACTAGTTATCACATTTATCACACAATATTGTATTATCAACAAATCGACTCAATTAAAACGCTTTTCATTTTATTCTTTACAGCTTTCCTTCTTGGCTACATTGCGTACGTGTCTGTGGAATCAAGCTATCATAAGTCCAAACAGAAGACCGCAAGAGCATTCGCGAAGGAAGTTATTCCCCCGCTAAAATGTCCGCCCAAATAATGTAAAAGATGTATTTTTTAAATTAAAATATATCTTTATTAAAATTACTGTTTCCATCGTTACTAATACACTTACAATTTTTCAATCTTTCGTTGGGCATTTACCCTACTGACGACAGAGAAAGCATGGGCGTTGGCGCGGTAGCTATGAGATACATACGACAGTGATTTGCGGCAAATTTGTATGAATCTGTCAATTTGCCTCAATCTTACCGTACTTACCGGGACGGGTCTGGCACCCGTCCCGGTAAGTACGGTAAAACCATGTATTAGCTCTGTCTTTCCTGGTCATTTTGACATAAAAACGAAAGAGAGAGAAGGTGCTTATTTTAAAAGATAATAGCAATAGTATAAGACGAGAATAGCCGTGCCGTGGTACAGCGCGCGCCAGTCGACTAATTTTGACAGATGCCATACCACGGCGCATGCCATTGTAGCGGGGAAGTCGAGAGGCATGTCGCGGGCTGTAGCTTACATTCGTAGGCACAGAGTATGAGGCTCGTAGGAGACAAATGTCCCGCGACACGTGTCGCTCCTTCTTTAAAGATGTTGGGCAAAGACAAGCGACATCGAAAACGGTCAAAAAGGTCGTGACCTGTAGAGATTGAGATGTCTGGCGATCGATGTTGGTCGAATTGTCACCAGACGTTGTCCGTAGAAATGTTGATTGCCATAGCTCTAGTTGCCCCATATCTCTAGAGACACGCGCGGGGTATATTTCCCTACCCCCAGTGAATACGGGGCTTTAAAGGCGCTGATCATAAAATTGAATACCATCCTTAGATAAATGATTGGTCTCGCTGCGCTCGACTAGATACCGCGCTACCTAAAAGCAATAGCTCCGTGAATGCGGCAACTTATTATTGTAGTGTGTGTAAGACATCGTCACTTGACGATTGTCAGTTGACATTGACAACTTGAATTGTGTTACCAGCTGCTCAACTGTTGCCCGAGTTAATGGATAAAATATTTTATGCTGTGGTCTATTAGTCAAGTTATAAATATAGCTCAGAAAATACTTAAAAATTAACAATAAATTAAAGCGAATGTATAAATATATTTGTATACAGGGTGACTTTGAAAACATGCGACAAAATATAAGGGGGGGTTCTACCCATCAATATGAACAACTTTTACTATGGGACCAACTTTGAATTCGCAAAACAAAATATCGACCTTCCCTATAAAAGTACATACCCGATTGTACCATATGGTAAAGAAGATCGAATTTTTTTTTGCGAATTCAAAGTTGGTCTCATAGTAAAAGTTGTTCATATTGATGGGTAGAACTCCTCCTAAAATTTTGTCGCATGTTTTCAAAGTCACCCTGTATAACCTATACACAAATATATTTATACATTCGCTTTTAATTTTTAAAGAAGAAACCTACGCCTAACCATAGGCGTAAGTTTCTTCTTTAGAAAAATGGAAGGTATGGATATCAATGATTAGGCCTCATTTTTAATAGTTTTTTTTTTATTTACATGTAATATTTACAAATTATTATTAATAATAATCATAATGAATATAAGGTGTTACCAAAATTACTTAGTACCTATATAATTTTATTGGGGTGGTGGTGGCCGTGGTGGTAACGAACGCTGATTTGATCCAAAAAAGTCGCTTGGGGACAGATGTTCGGTTTCATGGGTAGAATCACTCCTTGAAATAGTGTCAGCTAACATTTTTACACCTTATAATTACAAAAATAAACAGTAAATTAATTATAAAACTAGGTTAAGTATACAATAACTAGGTTAGATTAATGAAATAGGTTATATAATAAAATAAAAAATCAATAAATTCACATTATAAAAATCTCAACCATGGGGAAATTGATTCTTGTATACACGGCAACACTGAATGGCGATTAGGGTTCATGTTTTTTTATGTTGAAATTTCGAAATTATACGATACTTACTGATGGTATGTGATCCCAGTGTCCTTCTTATTTCTTGTTGTATTATTTTTACAAAGTTTCACTACGCACACTAGGATTTTACTTCGGATTATGCCCAAAATTTGATAAAACATTCGGCACGTACATGTCACAGACAGCTTGCAGTGTGACTGGCTCGGGTACGCCGACTTCGGCGTAGTATTTATTGCCGCATTTGACAAGTACCCCGGCGGTATCTAGTCGAGCGCAGCGAGACCAATCATTTATCTAAGATACCATCATTGATTGATCCCCTGGTTCCTGAAATATGACATTCCTAAAAAATGCTATTCCCAAAATAAAATAAGTACAGTGAACTCGAATATTTGTTTAAATAATGAACAATATCTTCAGCTCGCTCACGATGCCAAAATCATAGTGCGCTAAGGTAGCCCGCGAAATCCAAATTTTCTTACGATTTTTGCGATTTGCAGCTCGGTGTCTGGGTTTATGTTGATCAAAATATGATACGCGACCGTAACAAATATGTATTTACAGAATAATATTAGAATTAGTAATACAATTCTTGACATTAGTATAATCCTGAAATATTAAGATTTCTTGAAATAGTCATTCAATAGACTTACTTGGTCTTAGAGAGTTGTATTAATAACTTTAATCATTATAATTCTGTAAACTCATATTTGTCACGGTCGCGAATCATATTTCAATCAACATACAACCTTTACCCAGAAATCGAATTCGAAATCAAACATGTAAACAAAAAATGTCATTATCAAAGTGACAGTTGAGGGGTAGTCAACATTTCCCTAGTAATTCAAATTATTATTATTTTTTAAATTTAGTGTTTTTGGAAGAACGCTAAGTGCCCCCGCGCATTAGGCGGCCAGGCCGCGCGACCAGGTCGCTGCGGCCAACTAATTCTTCCATGATATCCTTTAACTACTGACGTGGGTGTCTCATAGACGGTGACTTCACAAATATAGTTAAGCAAAATATAGGATATATAATTTGATCGAAATAAATACTGATTTCATTTGAAAATTTTGTTGTTTTTGCACTTCCTTAATAGAATAATAATGAACAGATCATAATATAAGTAAAAATTATGCAAATCAGTTAATAAAAATAATCCATTTCTATTGTAATGGACGCCGAGCATTGGCCCTGCATAGATATAAGTTAAGACCCATTTGTATTAGGATAGACATAAAATAGGCATAGTTTTAACTTATTTATAATAGGTAGGCACATATTTTAATTATATAGCGGTAGTACATAAGTTTAGGATAAGAAATTGTTAAGATAAAAGTAGAAATAATTCATTTTTGCGAAAAGGTCCCCGTTACGGTAAAGTTTCGTCGTAGTTAAGGTTCGGGACGCCTTTTCGTGCTGCGCTCTGATTGGTCGAAACTTTTGAGCTATTTCTGAGAATTTGTCCGAGGCATTGTTCAACTTCTCAGAATATTGAATAATTATTTCCGAGAATCAAATAATGTAGGAGATTTTAAAGTATAAAAGTAGGAACATTTGGCTGGTAGGACTCATTCCCTCGCTCGACTCCGCTGTGGACGGTCGTGCCGCTGACGCATCCCGCTCGCTGCACCGCTGACTCACCGCTGACTCACCGCCATCGAAGCTCGCTCGTGACGCCACGTCACGCTCCGACTCCAGTAGTCTCTGACTGCACCCTTATCAATTATTGCCTTTTTCAAGGCGATCGTTGACAAATTGTTTCTTTGACGTCGTCCGTCTCATAAACGTTCGGCGTGTCTCCTTGACCCCCTCAGGGAAAAAACCACAGTTTCGTGGTCCTTGACGGATACCTCACGGTGACAACCAAGTCAAGGGGGTGTTGACCCAACACACCCGCTGAGCCCCTTCAGGGTAAAGCAGTTAATTGGACGGGTCCCAGAGTTAACCGGCCTTGGGGGGTCTCCTAGTCGGCTCTGGTGACAGTTTTGCTTCCACAGCCACACACCTAGTGTCTTTAGGGTGTGTCTACACCCTTCGCGCTAGACCGGTCAGGGCCCTGTCGCACATTAAGATTGGCGACAGGTTTCAGCTCTAGGGCTCACCAGTAGGTACACACCTCCCTGTCTGCACCCGACAGGGAGGGCCACACATCCCCGGGCCCATCCACCCGGGGAGTAGGAGTAGGATCATTAGGTCCCCTTACTTTTCTATTTTCTTTTTTCCCTCTTGCTACGATGTCTGACGCAGACATCGTAGCTTTTGCAAGAGAGGTCCTTTTCAAGGACCCCGATTTCTTGCTGAAATACGGGAAGGCTTGGCGTAGCCGCCACGTCGACCCAAGCGAGGCTCTCGAGAGCCCGCTTTCCCCCCCTGTAGCAGACAGGGGCACCCCTCCTACGGCGGTTTCGATGCCGTCCGTAGTCTCCCCCCAGCCCGAGGTGATGGACACCTCCACCCCTCCTTCGGACTCAGAGTCCGAAGACGCCATTTCTCTCACTTCCTCCTCCTCCTCCTCAGACGACTATCAAGTCGTCGGAAAGGGAGGGAAGAGGAAGAAGAGCGCCTCCTCAAAGGCCGGTAAGGCCAAAAAGCCTCTGGCGGCAGCCATCCCCGCCGCCCCTGCCCCCACCTCCTCCTCTGCCTCTGTCCCCACGGCACCCATCCCAGCCAGTCCGTCCCAGGCCGGTAAGCCTGTATCTGCTACCCCTGCCTCCGCGGCAAATAGCGCCCCCTCATCCTCCTCCCAGGATGCCCCCCCCGCCCTGACTCCAGCTTCTTCTGCCCCCAAGAAGCTGGCACCCCCCCCGCCTGTGTTCATTCAGGACAAGGCTAAGTGGACAGATGTGTCCCAATGGTGCACCGAGCAAAAGATCGGTTTCACCAACGCCCGATCCACCCAGCAGGGTATCAAAGTGAGCGTCCCTACGTCCAAGGACTATAGGGAGCTCACCAGGCTCCTTCGGGCGAGAGGTGTGTCCTTCCACACCTACACTCTTCCCGAGGAGCGCCAGACCCGAGTGGTAATTCGTAGGATTCCGAAAGAAATCCCTACTGACGCCATCAAGGCCGATCTAGAGGCCCAACATATTCCGGTTGCAGAGGTCCACCGTATGCACCGCGCCAGAGGCGGCCATGCATTCGACATGGTCCTCGTTGTCTGTCCCCCAACTGAAGGGCATCACCCCATCTTTGGTGTAAAAACCATCTGTCATCTCGTGGGCTTTGAAATCCAGAAGCCCAACAAATATGGCTTCATCGGCCAATGTCACCGATGCCAGCTATACGGCCACGCGCAGAAGAACTGCCACGCCAAACCCAGGTGCGTCAAGTGCCTGGGCGAGCACGGCACTTCTGACTGCCCCCGCCCTAAAGACCGTACCCTCTGCACCGAGCCACCTAGCTGTGTGCTATGTGGTGAGTCAGGTCACCCGGCAAATTACCGGGGCTGCCCCAAAGCCCCGAAATTATCCCCCAAACTGGCCAAGCGCGCAGTCGCCCGCCAGCAAAGGGAAGCCCCCGCCCCTTCGACCCAAATGCCAGAACGGCTAAGCCCTCAAAGGCCTAGCCCCTGGACGGCCCTGAACCATCAAAGGGCTTTCCCGGCCCTGGCCAAAACCAGCCCCCCTCCCCCATCCATCCCAGCGCTGATGGACCCCCGCAACCGCGCCGCCGCGCCCGCCCCCACCCTCCCCCCGAGACCGGTGCAAGCGCCTAAAACCGCCCCTGCAGCCGGTAATGCACCCCCCCACTCGCCGACTACGGTTGGCCCCAACCCCCTCGACCCCTTCAATATTATTTCGGGCACCTTCACGGCCTTCCTCACCCCACGCGCCAGGAAAATGGCAAGCGAATTAGTCGCTGCCAGAAATGCCGGCAACCTTCTGCAGATTCTGGAGATATATAACTCATATCCCGAGATCACGCAAGCCTTATCCTCCTTCGCCAACCTTCCCAACCCCCACTATGGATAAAGAAGCCAAAGGGAGAACTAAGCCCCGATCCCTTAAATTAGGCTACTTCAATGCCAACGGCATTCGCGGACAACGCGATGAGATCGCCGAGTTCCTCCGTGATCATCAAATTGATATTCTCCTTTTACAGGAATCCTTCCTCAAGCCCAACGTCCGTAACCCGTCAATTGCTAACTACTGCGTAGTTCGTAACGACAGGACTCGGTGTCACAAGGGTGGCACCCTCATTTACTATAGAAAGGTTCTTCACTGCATCCCTATGGATCCTCCCCCCCTATCCAAATTAGAAGTGTCTGTATGCCGGCTAGGCATGTCAGGCCACCAACCGATCACCCTAGTATCGGCCTATGTTCCCCCCCAAACCTCGTCAGAAAATCCCCAGTCGATTTCTGACGACCTCTCTGCCCTCTTCGGCCTGAGCGATTCCGTTATCATAGCGGGCGACCTCAACGCCAAACACCCTGCCTGGAACAGCAATACCACCTCAGCCAGAGGGAGACAGCTGTTCGGTCTCTGCCCCATACTAAATTTCGATGTCATCGCCCCGATGACTCCAACCCACTTTCCCCACGACCCCAACCATACCGCCGACGTCCTCGACATAGCGCTTCTGAGGAATATCAACCTACGGTTGGATTCTATAGAGGCGGTACAAGAGCTCTCCTCTGACCACCGACCAGTGGTCATGAAACTGGCCCCCCGTGTCGGTCTCCATGACCCCACTCAACCCCCTCTCACCAAAATAGTCACAGATTGGAGGAAAGTAAGCAATAGCCTGAAATCCACTTCTTCCCAACACCTGGACTCCATCCCTGATCAGTTCGACTCTGTCGCAGACACGACGGCCGCGATCGACTCGCTCACTGAGCACGTACAATCAGTCCTGAACGACTGTTCAAAGGTAACTCCAGCGGACGATGACCGTCGCTGGAGATTGCCGGACGATGTGCGTGAACTGTTGCGCGAGAAGAACGCGGCTGTCCGTGCATACAGCAACTTCCCCTGCCTTGCGAACAAAGCCCATATGCGCCATTTACAGCGAGCTGTAAAGACACGCCTAGCGGAGCTGCGTACCGCTGGCTGGGACAGGATGCTAAGCGACCTAGAGCCCACTCATCAGGCCTTCTGGGAACTTCAAAGGAAACTAAAGTCCAATGAAGTAGTCTCCATGCCCCCCCTACTCCGCCCTGACAAGACCATCGCCTTCGACGATGCTGACAAGGCTGAATGCCTAGCCAACAGCCTCGAGGCTCAATGCTCTCCCAGCTCTCAACCAGTAGACCAAGCTCACTTGTCAAAAGTCGACGCTGAAGTCGAACGTAGAGCCTCCCTTCCCCCCGTCGAAAACCCTGACTATCCTCTGCCTCCCGTCACTCCAGACGAAGTGCATGATATCATCAAGGGTTTAAAGCCCCGTAAAGCTCCCGGCTCAGACGGCATCACAAACAGGGTAATACAACTATTCCCTGCCCACCTCATAATGCTACTGACCACCATCTTCAATGGTGCCATGAGCAATAACATCTTCCCAGATGCATGGAAAAAGGCCACTGTCATCGGCATCCCCAAGCCTGGAAAGCCCAAATCTGAGCCCTCGAGCTACCGCCCCATCAGTCTGCTCAATGTCCTCGGCAAGGTCTATGAGAAACTTATTTATAAGCGTCTCAGAGACTATGCCGAAACAAAAGGCCTCATCCCAAACGAACAGTTTGGTTTTCGAACCCAGCACTCTTGTGTGCATCAGGCCCACCGCATCATCGAACACATAAGCGCTGGCTTCCAGCGTGGCTTGATGACGGGTGTTATATACTTCGACATAGCGAAAGCGTTTGACAAAGTCTGGCACAACGGCTTATTATATAAGCTCTACCAACTCGGTGTGCCGGACCGTCTCGTACTCATCTTACGAGACTTCTTGTCGAACCGCACCTTCCGCTATCGCATCGAAGGAGCACTATCCTCCCCCCACCCTATCCGCGCAGGCGTCCCCCAGGGCTCTGTGCTTGCCCCCCTCATCTTCACGCTGTTCACTAGCGACATACCCAGGAGCAAAAAGGCACAGTTGGCTCTGTTCGCAGACGACACGGCCATTTACTGCTCGGGCACCAAACAAGCCTCGATCTCTCTCACTCTCCAAAGAGCGGTCACCAAACTTGGCGACTGGTTCAGGAAGTGGAGAATTGAAGTGAATCCCGACAAAAGTCAAGCGGTTCTTTATTCAAAACCGCGCCATAGGCCCACCCCCCCCCGACCAATCTCCATGTTCGGTAAGCCTATCCCTTGGGAGAAGCGAGCCAAATACCTAGGTGTGATTCTCGATGAGCACCTCACCTTCGCAGAGCACATAAAGAAGGTTCGTTCGCGCGCCGCTTTCGCTCTCGGTAGACTCCACTCGATAATGAATGCAAAAAGCAAGTTGTCACTAAAGTGCAAGTTGCGCATTTACACGGCGTGCATACGTCCTATTATGACGTACGCCTGTGCAGTCTTTGCTCACGCGAAACCCCACCACATCCATAGGATGCAGACCCTACAGAACCGTGCCCTCCGAATGATCACGGGATCCCCCTTTTATGTCCGGAACGAGATCCTCCATCTCGATCTCAAAATCCCCACCATCCTCCAGTTCATGAAACGCAACTCCAAGCGTTTCTTTGATACCGCCGCCAAACATCGCAACCCCCTAGTTGTCGCGGCCGCTAAATATATCCCCTCCAATATTAGTAAAGTCCGCCGTCCGAGGCACACACTATTAGACCCAGACGACCCTATTACTCTCCTCCAGGAAAGCAATAGGGCTACCAGTACAGTACACAAACACAAAAGACCGACATTCCGACCCCGCCGCCGAGGTCCAGCGCGAAAACCCCGAGTTAATAATTCCCCCCGACCCTTGCTCGAAGAAGCGCCAGCCCGCGCCGAAGCTGAGCCTGTAGCTTTAAATTCCCCAGATTAATAATAATTATCCAATTTTGATCCAGCCTGTCCCAAACTTGCTGTCCCCCCAGTGACGCCCTAAGCCGAGGTTCGTACCCCACAGGGGGTGCCCTTAGCGCGCAGTCACTTAGTATTTATAAGTAACACGCCCCTGGCTGGAGGCTTTGAGTTAGCTTAAGGCAGCCACAGGATTGACCGGTTAAGTAGTCACGGCCACTCTTGGCCAACTACGAGATGCCATAGTTAGGAGAAAAAAAAAAAAAAAAAAAAAAGCTGGTAGGACACAGTCGGCCTCCAGCTCTACTAGAAGAACCACAAGGAAGAATAAAGGGAAGAAATCAAGAAGAAGTCTTTCATTCCTCCACCCCTCAAGCCAAGAAAACCAAATACAGTCCACAATAGTCTGGTCCATCGAGCTGCGGATATCAGAAGAAAGAAGAATCTGCGGCAAGAGCGAAGAAAAGAAGCCGACTGCACCGACCGACCGACCGGTTTTAGACCCGACCGGTTGTCTCTAGCATTCCGACGAGGTTTGAACCCGACCCAGGTTTAAAACCCGACTGGCTTGCGCCGAGCGACCCGACGGGTTTGAGTCCGATCGGTTGGAACCCGACCGGTTCACCGAACGGAACCGACTGGTCCATTGACCCGGACCGACCGGTTTCTTCGACCATACCGACCGGTTCCTAGGCCAACGCCGACCAGAACCGAACCAGTGCCGGCGAAGGAGAACAAGAGGAACCGAAGAGGGTACGTGTCGAAGAACCGAAGAGCAACCGAACAGAAGAGTTGCCGAACCGAACCGAAGAGTAACCGAACAGAAGAGTTGCCGAACCGAACCAAAGAGCAACCGAACAGAAGAGTTGCCGAACCGAACCGAAGAGCAACCGAACAGAAGAGTTGCCGAACCGAAGAGTTGCCGAACCGAAGAGTTGCCGAACCGAAAAGTTGCCGAACGTGCCGACCCGAACGTACCGACCCGAACGTGCCGACCCGAACGTGCCGACCCGAACGTGCCGACCCGAACGTGCCGACCCGAACGTGCCGAACCGAACGTGCCGAACCGAACGTGCCGACCCGAACCGAACTGAAAATCCTAAAATTTCGAGTTCAATCAAGATCCGAAGACACCCAGGATACACGAAGAAAAGTGAAGAAACTTCGCGAAGGAACATAGAAAATGGTGGTCACAAGGAGCCAAGGGGATGCAGCGGAAGTCGAAGAGCAGCGACGTGCCCAGGAACAGGAGGCGCGCCGCAGGGAAGCTGAAATGATTGCGCAGGAGCGGATCAGAAGATTTTCACTGGACCCACCAGCATCACCATTTTTAGGGGACAACAGCACGGCGGGACCATCCGCAACACAGCTGACGGCCACTACGACACAACGGAGGAAGGGATCGCCGACCAGATCAATCAGGTCCCAACGATCCACAACGAGCATAACCACGCGACTACGGATGGCAGAATTGGAAGCAGCAGAGAAGCTGGCAGCTATAAAAAGAAAGGAACTGGAGCTAGAAGCCGACCTAGTCAAGAAGAGACTTGCAGCTGAAGTATCCGCGATCAATGACGAAGAAAGCGTGCATGGAGAACCCACTCCTCCTCGTGAAGAACCACATCAGAAGGTGGACGAATGGTTGAGGACGAACCCCCTCGACTCACGGGGGGAGGAGGGAACCCGGGACACCAGGGAAGAGCCTAAGCAGATACGCTTCGAAGTTCCACGAGCAAGATCACCCACTCCGACAAGAAGGAGCAGCATCGAACACTTGGCCGCCACGTTGGAGAGGATGGCCAGACCCAGGCCTCGACACACCGACTTGCCGACCTTCTCCGGAGCAGCCAACGAATGGTTGCCGTTTAAAGCAGCAGTACGAGATACGACCAGCATGTACCAGGTGTCGGCATCAGAGAACATCCAGAGACTAAGGAGCTGTCTCAAAGGGGAAGCAAGAGACGCCGTGGCCGCCCTTCTACACACGGCCACAGATCCAGACGTCATAATGAAGACCCTCGAGCAGTGCTTTGGGAGACCCGAAGTCATCATCGACCGAGCGCTGGAAGACCTGAAGAAACTTCCAAAGCCTGGTACATCAGCAGCCGAACTTAACAATTTTGCTATCAAGCTGCAAAATATCATCTGCGTGCTGAAGACAATCGACCGAAGAGGATACCTGTACAACCCTCTAATGACGCGAGAAGTGTTGGACAAGCTCAGTCCGCACCTACGATCAAGATGGTGCGACTACGCCTACGACCACGAGGGAACAACGGACCCGGAGATCGTCGTCATGTCTCGCTTCTTGATGCGGGAAGCGGATAGGGCATTGCGATATACGTATGCCCCGTCTGCAAGCGCCGCAATACAGAAGAAGGAGACTCGACCCACCATGATCATGAAGAAAAAGGCGAGCGTCTTCACAACGATCGAAGGAGCGGAAGAAGAACGAAACAGGTGCCCCAAGTGCGAACAAGCTCACGTCCTGACGCAATGCCCCAAATACAAGGCACTCACTGTGGATGAGCGATGGCGCTTCATAAAGGAGAAGAAGATATGCTTCAAATGCGCTCAGAAGCAACACAGGCGCATAAGTTGCAAGGCAAAGGCGTGCGGCGTAGACGAGTGTCACCGCCCGCATCATGCAACTCTCCATCAAGTGCGAGAAGCAAAGACAGAAGACCCAAAGACAACCGAGCCAAAGGAGGAAGCGGTCCTGTCCGTAGCATCCCGACCCGCTGCCGGACCGCGAGCAGTTCTGCTGAAGATGTGCCCAGTCATCATTTCTGGACCACGAGGGGAGGCGAAGACCTACGCCCTCCTGGATGAAGGAGCCACAATCACCCTCGTCGATAAGGAATTGGCGGCGAGCATCGGAGCAGAGGGACCATCGCAGCCTCTCCACTTGAACGGGGTCAACATGTCGCAACAAGAGATGGAGAGTCAGCTGGTGGACATACAAGTCAGAGGGTTGAAGAGCGGCGACAAGCACAAGGTCAGAGCGAGGACCATAGACAAACTCCGCCTTCACCAGCAGTCCATCCCTGACACCATGTTGGACTACGAGCACCTGAGGGACCTGGCACCAGAAGAGGTGTGCTACGAACTAGCGCGCCCCGGAATCTTAGTGGGGACAGACCACTGGGAATGCATCGTGTCCCGCGAGCTCCGAGTCGGCGGCCCGGAACAACCAGCCGCATCAAGAACACAGCTAGGATGGGTGGTGCACGGAACCGCGCCACGCAAAGCCATCTATCAAGAAGGGAATGTGCTACACGTCTACGAGCCTGAACGGAAGCCAGGGACCGGCAGCCAAGAACTCCACGACTTAGTGGAAGCACATTTTAAGATCGACGCACTCGGCATACAAGGGAAGCCGAGAATTAAGGAAACGGACCAACGAGCCATCGACATAGTCACCGGAACTACGAAGAAGATCGATACCGGCTATGAAGTCGGACTGCCATGGCGACGAGACGACGTCACCATGCCACCGAGTTACGATCAAGCGTTCCGGAGACTGAAGAAGGTCGAGCAGAAGATGGACATTGATCCGGAATTTGCAACCGAGTATACGAAGCAAATCGACAACCTATTGGACAAGGGATACGCAACGCCATGCAACGGATCAGAGGAAGCAAGCGCTATATGCTGGTACTTGCCACACTTCGCCGTACAGAACCCGAACAAACCCGGCAAGCATCGGCTGGTATTCGACGCCGCGGCTAAGAGCAACGGCGTGTGCTTAAACGACGAGCTGCTGGAAGGACCCGACCTGCTACTATCACTGCCAGGGATCCTGTTTAGGTTCCGAGAAAAGGCAGTAGGGATCACAGCGGACGTACAGGAGATGTTCCTGAGGATCCGGATCAGGCCAGAAGACCAACCAGCACAGCAGTTCCTGTGGCGAGGCGACCAGAGAGAAGATCCCCCGAGAAAGTTCAAGATGACCAGCATGATCTTCGGTGCAACAAGCTCCCCGTACATGGCCCACTATGTCCGCAACCACAACGCAGACGTACACGGGCAAGAGTACCCGCGGGCACTGGAGGCCATCAAGAGGAGTCACTATATGGACGACTTGGTAGCCAGCTACGAAGACACGGAAGAAGCATGGAAGGCGGTTGAAGAAACGAGAGCAGTACACGCTCATGCAGGATTCACGCTACGAGGATGGAGCTCCAACAACGCAACGGTGCTACGCGACGTGCCTCAAGAATTACACGCCACCTCTTCTACACAACTGGGGGGAGAACAGCCCGAGAGCAAGATTTTGGGACTGTACTGGAACGCGGAACGAGATGAGCTGGGCTTCAACACATCAATGAATCGGGTCCCAGGTGAAGTAAGAGCAAGAACCCGTGCACCGACCAAACGTGAAGCCCTCAGCGCCGTGATGTCTATCTACGACCCGTTGGGATTGCTGAGCCACTACACTATACGATCGAAGATCATACTGCAGAGCTTGTGGCGCCTACAGACGACGTGGGACGAGCAGATTCCGGCTGAAGAGAACGAGCTCTTCGCATCCTGGCTCGCGCGTCTCCCCGAACTCACCCAGCTTCGACTACCGAGATGTTACCTGATGCAGAAGTACGAGCGCATCGATCTACACATCCTGTGCGACGCCAGCGAGCAAGCCTACGCAACCGTGGCCTACTGGAGAATAAAGAATCTCGACGGGAGCCTGAACGTCGTGTTGGTAGCCGCCAAAGCTAAGGTGGCGCCTCGCCGAGTCCAGACCATACCACGCCTGGAGTTGCAAGCTGCGATCATCGGAGCGAGACTCGCGGACACCATAAGAAGGGAGCACCGCATCAACATCAGCCAGACGACCTACTGGACTGACTCATCCACCGTGGTGCACTGGATTCACCACGACATGCGACGCTACACGCCGTTCGTCGCGCACCGCCTAGGAGAGATCGCGGAGCTGACTCAAAAGGAGGAATGGCGTTGGCTGCCCACCTCATGTAACGTAGCTGACGACGCCACTCGACTCGTCGACACACCCATCAACGCAACGGACCGATGGTTCCAGGGACCGGATTTCTTGCTCCTACCGGAGGAGCAGTGGCCCGCAGCGACGACGAACGAGCACGAGGACGAAGAGGTCCTCCACATCAGTGAGAAGACAGAACGAGACAGCTGGCTACCGAACCCAGCCCGCTTCTCAAAATACGAGGTCTTGGTGAGGGCCACCGCCCGAGCAATCGCCTTCACCGACATCTGCCGACGGAGGGCAACGACAATGGAGCATCGCCACATCCACCGCGCCGAGGCCGAGTTGATTCGTCAAGCTCAAGAAGACAGTTTCGGCGAAGAACTGAAGAGGATCCGGTCCATGCGACCGCTGATGAAGACGAGCCGGCTGTACCGGTTGGATCCAGTATTAGAAGACGATGTCCTGAAGGTGCGGGGCCGAATCGAGGCCTCTTCCGCGCCAATCGAGACGAAGCGGCCAATCATCCTGGATGGCCGTCATCAGCTGACCAAGCTCCTGGTTCTGCGGGAGCACTGCGCTGCGGGTCACGCCAACCGAGAACGCGTGACAAACGACCTACGACAACGGTACTGGGTCATCCACTTACGGCCTACAGTACGCACCGTCGAGAAGAACTGCGCCTACTGCAAGAGGCGACGAGCAACGCCACAAACACCGGCTACAGGGGACTTGCCACACGCCCGCCTTGATCCGTTCCACCGCCCGTTCACTAACTGCGGGGTGGATTATTTCGGACCAATGATGGTCAAGGTAGGGCGACGCCGAGAAAAAAGGTGGGGTGCACTCTTCACATGCCTCACTTCCCGCGCCGTGCACATCGAGCTCGTCGCATCACTTTCCACTGACTCAGCAATCATGGCGCTGAGACGAATGGCCGCGCGCAGAGGCTGGCCAAAAGTGATGTACTCCGACAACGCGACCAACTTCCGTGGGGCTGATCAAGAACTACGGAACGCCTACACCGAATGGATGCCTGCCCTGCAAGACGAAGGACTCCTGCATCGCATGGAATGGCGCTACATACCTCCTGGCGCACCCAACCAAGGCGGTGCGTGGGAGCGGATGGTGCGCTCCGTGAAAACAGCCCTCAGCGTCACCCTGAGGGAAAAGGCTCCTGCTGAAGAAGTACTCAGAACTATACTCACCGAAGCTGAGTTCTCTGTAAATGCGAGACCACTGACACACGTCAGCGTGAACCCCAGCGACCCCGAAGCCCTGACTCCCAACCACTTCCTGTTGGGGTCATCAGAAGGGCTGCCCTCAACGGGACCCTGCGACGAGGCGGACAGAAGAACCTGGCGAGTTAGTCAAGCACTCGCGGACCACTTCTGGCGACGCTGGCTACACGAATACCTTCCCACCCTGGTGCCTCGCGGCGAGCCACAGAGCAACGTGCGACCGATGCAGACCGGCGACGTAGTACTCGTGGTCGACAGCACGCTGCCCCGGAACACTTGGCCGATGGGAGTCGTCGAGCGCACGCATCGCGGACCGGACGGCGGCGTCAGGGTCGTCGAGGTGCGCACCAGGACCGGCACTTTCCGACGCCCCGTGAGCAAGCTCGTCGTCGTGATGAAGAAAGAAGAGGCTACGCGGGCTACGCCGGGGGGAGAGCTGTAATGGACGCCGAGCATTGGCCCTGCATAGATATAAGTTAAGACCCATTTGTATTAGGATAGACATAAAATAGGCATAGTTTTAACTTATTTATAATAGGTAGGCACATATTTTAATTATATAGCGGTAGTACATAAGTTTAGGATAAGAAATTGTTAAGATAAAAGTAGAAATAATTCATTTTTGCGAAAAGGTCCCCGTTACGGTAAAGTTTCGTCGTAGTTAAGGTTCGGGACGCCTTTTCGTGCTGCGCTCTGATTGGTCGAAACTTTTGAGCTATTTCTGAGAATTTGTCCGAGGCATTGTTCAACTTCTCAGAATATTGAATAATTATTTCCGAGAATCAAATAATGTAGGAGATTTTAAAGTATAAAAGTAGGAACATTTGGCTGGTAGGACACAGGTCATTCCCTCGCTCGACTCCGCTGTGGACGGTCGTGCCGCTGACGCATCCCGCTCGCTGCACCGCTGACTCACCGCTGACTCACCGCCATCGAAGCTCGCTCGTGACGCCACGTCACGCTCCGACTCCAGTAGTCTCTGACTGCACCTTTATCAATTATTGCCTTTTTCAAGGCGATCGTTGACAAATTGTTTCTTTGACGTCGTCCGTCTCATAAACGTTCGGCGTGTCTCCTTGACCCCCTCAGGGAAAAAACCACAGTTTCGTGGTCCTTGACGGATACCTCACGGTGACAACCAAGTCAAGGGGGTGTTGACCCAACACACCCGCTGAGCCCCTTCAGGGTAAAGCAGTTAATTGGACGGGTCCCAGAGTTAACCGGCCTTGGGGGGTCTCCTAGTCGGCTCTGGTGACAGTTTTGCTTCCACAGCTACACACCTAGTGTCTTTAGGGTGTGTCTACACCCTTCGCGCTAGACCGGTCAGGGCCCTGTCGCACATTAAGATTGGCGACAGGTTTCAGCTCTAGGGCTCACCAGTAGGTACACACCTCCCTGTCTGCACCCGACAGGGAGGGCCACTCACCCCCGGGCCCATCCACCCGGGGAGTAGGAGTAGGACCATTAGGTCCCCTTATTTTTTCTTTTTCTCTTTAAATTCCCTTTTGCTACGATGTCTGACGCAGACATCGTAGCTTTTGCAAGAGAGGTCCTTTTTAAGGACCCCGATTTCTTGCTGAAATACGGGAAGGCTTGGCGTAGTCGCCACGTCGACCCAAGCGAGGCTCTCGAGAGCCCGCTTTCCCCCCCTGTAGCAGACAGGGGCATCCCTCCTACGGCGGTTTCGATGCCGCCCGTAGTCTCCCCCCAGCCCGAGGTGATGGACACCTGCACCCCTCCTTCGGACTCAGAGTCCGAAGACGCCATCTCGCTCACTTCCTCCTCTTCCTCCTCAGACGACTATCAAGTCGTCGGAAAGGGAGGGAAGAGGAAGAAGAGCGCCTCCTCAAAGGCCGGCAAGGCCAAAAAGCCTCTGGCGGCAGCCATCCCCGCCGCCCCTAAATGCGCCCCTGCCTGCGCCCCTGCCCCTGCCCCTTCCTCTACTTCCGGCTCGGCACCCACCCGATCACCCACCTCAGCCAGTCCTATCCCAACGGACTCAAAGAGGAAGGTGCGTCCCCCGCCCCCCTTATACATCCAAGATAAGTCCAAGTGGACAGAAATTTCTAAAGTTTGCGTGGATCGCAAGATCCAATACACCAACGCCCGATCTACCCAGCAGGGCATCAAGGTTACTGTCCCCTCGTCCTCGGACTACAGGGACCTTGTCCGAATTCTTCGTGAAAGGAAGTACTCCTTTCACACATTCTCCCTCCCGGAGGAAACTCCGACGAGGGTAGTCATTAGGCGTATCCCGAAGGAGATCGCCACCGAAGAGATCAAGGCAGACCTGATCTCCAAGGGTATCCCAGTGTCTGCAGTCCACCGCCTTCACCGGGCGAAACAGGGCCTTGTATATGACATGGTCCTGGTGATCTGCGACCCCGTTGAGGGTCATCACCCGATCTTCAAAGTGAAGTCGGTGTGTTCACTGTCGGGCATCTCTATTGAGAAGCCCAGAAAGTCCAATATCGTTGGCCAGTGCCACCGTTGCCAATTATACGGCCACTCCCAGTCGCACTGCTACGCTACTCCCAGATGCGTTAAGTGTCTGGGCGGGCATGGCACCGCGGACTGCCCTCGCCCCAAGGACAGGACTCTGTGCACAGAACCTCCAAGTTGTGTGCTCTGCGGGCAAGCTGGTCACCCAGCTAACTACCGGGGATGCAGTAAAGCCCCTAAATCCTCCTCGGCCAAGCTGGCGAAGCGTGCCAGCGAGCGCCAGCAAAGGGAAAGCCCGAGCGTAAAGCTCCCCTCTGCTCAGTTGCCCGAGCGCCTCGCTCCTCAGAGACCCTCCCCATGGGTCAACTTTAAGGCAGCTTCGGCCTCGGTGCCGCCCTCTCAACCCATCCCTGCGCCATTGGCCATTGCCACGCCGGTCCCGGCAGCAGCCCCATTGGCTCCTGTGGCCACCGCCGCTCCCAAAGCTGCGCCGGTTCTCACGGCAGCAAACAGGTCCCCTTCTTCAGGCCATCAGCCTTCAAACCCACAGGTGCTTCTCAGCGTATTCGCTGTTTTCTACACCCCGGCGGCCAACGCCATGGTGAAGGAAATCCGTGCCGCTCAAGGAAACGCTCTTCGTCTCCTTGAGATCTTCAACGCGTACCCCGAGGTATCGCAAGCTCTCGAAAATCTAACCTTTTAAATTCCATTATGAATTTACAAAAGATTAGGTCCCTCAAACCCCGCTCCCTTAAACTAGGCGTCTTCAACGCCAATGCAATTACCGGTCAACGCGATGAGATCGCCACCTTTCTGCGTGATCATCAGCTTGACATTATGCTCATTCAAGAGACCTTCCTGAAGCCCCATCAGCGGGACCCGAAAATCGCCAACTATGACATAGTTCGCAATGACAGGTCCCGCTGCCACAAGGGTGGCACCCTTATATACTACAAAAGGTCTCTTTACTGTAGTCCTATGGACCCTCCTCCACTAGTCTCTCATCTTGAGGTCTCAATCTGTCGGCTCGGCATGACTGGTCATCAACCAATCACCATCATCTCTGCCTACTTCCCGCCTGCCAATGGTGCGGAGGATCCCACCGCGATCACCAAGGACCTAACTGTCCTCTTCGGACTGAGTGACTCCGTCATCTTGGCGGGGGATCTCAATGCCAAGCATCCCGCCTGGAACAGCAACACGACCTCCACCAGAGGTAGGATACTGTTCAACCTAGGTGCCTCCCTCAACTTCGACGTCATCGCTCCGATGAACCCAACCCACTACCCTGGCGTTCCCAGCCAGCTTCCAGACGTGCTCGATGTTGCGCTACTCAAGAATGTAAACCTTCGTTTGCACTCTATTGAGACACACCACGAGCTCAACTCGGATCACCGCCCAATTACCATGCTCTTCGCCCCTTATTCGGGCCCGCTCGATCCTAACCAGCCCCCTCGAACCAAAGTGATAACCGACTGGAAGAAAGTAAGCGAACAGCTGAAATCCACCACGTCGCCTCACTTGGATAAAATCCCCGACCACATAGTGTCAGTCGAAGACACGACGGGTGCGATCGACTCGTTTACAGAACACGTTCAATCCGTTCTGACGGATTGTTCGCGGGAGGTTCCGGCGATGGATGATCATCGCTGGAAGTTACCGATTGACGTACGTGAACTGATAACCGAGAAGAACGCGGCCATTCGTGCCTACGACTCCTTTCCCTGCGACGCGAACAAAGCCCACATGCGCCATTTACAGCGTGCTGTAAAGAAACGTATAACGGAGTGGCGTTCCGAGGGCTGGGACAAGATGCTCAGCGAGCTCGAGCCCAACCATCTGGCCTTCTGGCAACTCCAACGCAAAATGCGTACCTCCACTGGGGAGGCTACAATGCCTCCCCTCATTCGCCCTGACAAGAGCATCGCATTCGATAATCCCGAAAAGGCAGAATGCCTAGCCGACAGCCTGGAGTCTCAATGTTCTCCTAGCTCCCAACCAGCTGACCAAGCGCACCTTGCCAAGGTCGACGCCGAAGTCGAACGCAGGGCTGCTCTTCCCCCTGTGGAAGACCCTGATGATCCGTTGCCTCCCGTCACTCCAGACGAGGTGCACGACATCATTAAAGGGCTACAGGATCGGAAGGCCCCTGGCTCGGACGGTATCACCAATAAGGTTTTCAAACTCCTCCCCGCCCCCCTGATAATGCTAATGACCGCCATCTTCAATGGTGCTCTCAGCAACAACATCTTTCCGCAGACATGGAAAGAGGCCACCGTCATCGGTATCCCCAAGCCAGGCAAGCCCAAGTCTGAGCCTACTAGTTACCGCCCCATTAGTCTCCTCAATGTCCTCGGCAAAATTTATGAGAGGCTTATTTATAAGCGTCTCAAAGATTTCGCCGAGGCTAAGAGCCTTATCCCTAGTGAACAGTTTGGGTTCAGGACCCATCACTCTTGCATCCAGCAAGTTCACCGAATCGTTGAGCACCTAAGCGCTGGCTTCCAGCGCAAGGCAACGACAGGCATGTTGTTCTTCGATATAGCGAAAGCGTTCGACAAGGTCTGGCACAACGGCTTAATATATAAGCTGTACCAACTCGGGGTGCCTGACCGTCTCGTGCTCATCTTACGAGACTTTTTGTCGAACCGCACCTTCCGCTATCGCATTGAGGGTACACTCTCCTCCCCTCACCCCTTACGCGCCGGTGTCCCCCAGGGCTCGGTGATTTCTCCCCTCATCTTCTCGCTCTTCACGAGCGACATCCCCAAATGTAGCAAGACTCATTTGGCGCTTTTCGCCGATGACACAGCTATCTACTACACAGGGCGGTGCCAGAACTCTATCGCCAGAACTCTCCAAAACTCCGCAAACGCTTTAGGCGTCTGGTTCCGGAAGTGGAGGATTGAGGTCAATCCCGATAAGAGTCAGGCCGTCCTTTTCACGCGACCGCGACTCCGCGCTTCCGCACCTCCTAGCCCGATCACCATGTATGGCAAGCCGATCCCTTGGGAGAAGCAAGCCAAATACCTTGGCGTGATCTTAGATCAACACCTGACCTTTAGAGAGCACATCAAGACGGCTCGTTCGCGTGCCGCTTGCGCTCTCGGCAGGCTTCACTTCATCCTGACCGCGCGTAGCAAACTATCTCTTAAGTGCAAGCTGCGCATCTACACCGCAGTCATCCGTCCCATCATGACGTATGCTTGTGTTGTATTCGCGCACGCTAAGCCACACTTGCTCCATAGGATGCAGACCCTACAGAACCGTTTCCTCAGAAAGGTCACGGGGGCACCCTATTATGTACGCAACGAGTCTCTTCACGTTGATCTAAAAATCCCAACCGTCCAGCAGTTCATGAAACGCCTCGCCAAGCGTTTCTTCGAATCTGCCTCCAAACACCCGAATCCCCTGATTGCGGCGGCCGCCCGCTACACACCGTCGCGCATAAGTCGCATCCGCCGTCCTAGGCACGCCCTAACCGTCCCGGATGACGCCATAACTCTCCTCCAGGAGAGTAATCCCGCCACCAGCACGATCCGGAAACTCAAATCGAGACCGCCGTGCTTCCGTCCTCGCCGCCGAGGGCCACCGCGACGCCCCCGTCCATACCCACCCCGACCCTTGCTCGAGCCAGCCCGCGCAGCTGAGCCCGTAATTCTAAATTTGCCCCCAAATAATCCGATCCAGCATGTCCCATTGCTGTCCTCTCCCAGCGACGCCCTAAGCCGAGGTCCGTACCCCACAGGGGGTGCCCTTAGCGTGTAGTCGCTTAGTTTTTAGTCTTAGTTTTAAGCCTGGCTGGAGGCCTTAATTTATTGAGGCATCCACAGGAAAGCCCGGTTAAGCAGTCGACAACCTCCTATAGGTTGAACTGCGAGATGCCATTCCCCAAAAACAAAAACTGGTAGGACACAGTCGGCCTCCAGCTCTACTAGAAGAACCACAAGGAAGAATAAAGGGAAGAAATCAAGAAGAAGTCTTTCATTCCTCCACCCCTCAAGCCAAGAAAACCAAATACAGTCCACAATATCTATTATTTACTAAGCCGTCTGACATACGTCACGTCACCATTTATGATATGACTAAATCACGTCAGAACTTAAAGGATATATGTAAATGCGCGCAATTACGTGACCAGCGGCCAGCGGCCACGCTCTGGCGGCCAACGAAAAACATCGCGACACACGCGGCCACGTGGCCGCCGCGGCCAACGAGATATGCCAATTTGTGCGCAAAGTGTGCGCGCACGTGTCGCAGCGGCCACACGTTTTTTGTGTGTACAGATGGCGTTTGATACTGAACGTTTCATTTTAAAAATACAAAACATTTTTAAACAAAAAAATTATCTTCATATTGCAGTACGTCTGGAAAGTATGTGTGGTATATTCCTTTTGTAAGCCTCTCCCGTAACAATGGATGACTCCAAAAAAAAAATTCTTGGTCCTTTTTTTCTTTCGCTTTTGTAATAAATAATGAACAAACTAGCGCAACAATAATTTCTTCTTCGACGTCCATTTTGGAGCATGATGTGAATTCGACTGACGAATGTGGTCACAGACGTGGCCCCAATGAGCTGGCCGCAGCGACGTGGTCGCGCGGCCTGGCCGCCTAATGCGCGGGGGCACTAAAGCAGCGTGTCAAAATTAAAAATATGATAGCCTAAGGTAAGTCCTAATATTATAGGTAAGGTAAACGAAATGAAAAAATAAAAGATTTATATTCTTATGAACAAGTTGCTCATGTTTATTTGAAATTACGATTTATATACCTACCTAATATTATTATTTATTCACTTTGTGATGCGGCCTCTGATGAGCTTGATGAAGAGTCCGAATCAGTTGTCTAACTGACGGATCAGTTCATAATAATTAGTCTTAATTATTATGAACTGATCCGTCACCCTGTCTATAATGTAATCGAGGTCACACATTTCACAAAATATGTGCGCAAACACTCCACCGCTGCGGCGCACTTCTTTTTTTTTTGTTCATAATAATGTCGGGACAAGGTTTGTGTGTTAGAAAATTCTCATTTATTTCATTAGTAAAAAGCACCCATGCGAAGCCGAGGCGTTTCCGCTAGTAGAAAATACTAAATGAATGAGTCCCAGTAGCATCAAAATAATTTGCACGATTTTTCAAACAGTTATATTTTATTCTTGGATCCTAGCTTACGTCACTTTAAAGTTAAAAATTATGTGCAATATTATATTTTACCTGTTAAAGATATGCCTACAATTTTAGCACTATGTTTCGGCAAACTGCACAATTTTGAGGTTATTATTTAAAATCGCCAACAACTTTGTTTACATTTTTGATCTCAAGTTTGATTTCTGGGTATAATACTGATCTGCAAATTGCAAAAAACGAAGAAAATTTGAATTTCGCGGGCTACCCTGACGCTTTCGCCTTAACTACTGTACACACCCACGGCCACACACAGATTTCGACAGCCGATTTGTCGCTAGGATGTCAAAATCATTGTGTGGAGTGAGTCACTGCGTGTGTACAGTAGGCCAAATGTCAGTGATACTGATAATAATATAAATTAAAAATTTAAAAAACCCCCAACACACAATCTATCTGAAATGTCGCCCATGGGCATGTGACTGCCCGTAATTTTCTGAATATTCATGAAAAAATGTCGAAAATAAACTTTCTATAATATTTTTCATGTTATTCAATTTTTAATTTTTTAAGTAGAGTTTGTAGATTTGCTTTCTATTTTTTGACATCTCCGAAGATTATGGGTCGATTTGGATTCTGTTTATTATTTCTAAAAGCTTCGAGTTATTTTAACAGATCAATTAACATTTTTAATTAAAATTATCGACTATGAAAAAAAACAGAAGTAATTTTTTTGGTAAAAAATTGTGTATTTATTAAAAAAAAAACTAGTGTAAGTCTATAAATTGTCCCAATAGGGTGACTTTTTTAATCATTATTTGTAATCTACTACATAACAGCTACAAATTCACAAAACATTATTGATACCTAAGAAAATTGAGTCTGGAAAGTTGTTTCCCTAATGACGTGTGAATTTTCATTGACCCACACATGGAGATTGTGATGATTTTTAGTGTTACCTCGGATTTAAAACTCTCTCCATGTGTGAGTCAATGAAAATTCACACGTCATTAGAGAAACAACTTTCCAGACTCAATTTTCTTAGGTATCAATAATGTTTTGTGAATTTGTAGCTGTTATGTAGTAGATTACAAATAATGATTAAAAAAGTCACCCTATTGGGACAATTTATAGACTTACACTAGTTTTTTTTTTTTTTCACAATTTTTTACCAAAAAAATCACTTCTGTTTTTTTTCAGTCGATAATTTTAATTAAAAATGTTAATTGATCTGTTAAAATAACTCATAAGCTTTTATAAATAATAAACAGAATCCAAATCGACCCATAATCTTCGGAGATGTCAAAAAATAGAAAGCAAATCTACAAACTCTACTTAAAGCGACCTATACCCAATATTGTATCACTTTGATTCAATAATAAACAAACAAATAGTGATTGTTTAAAGCCAAAAAAAAAACATATATTCTAGTTTACTATAATTATGTACTTTGACTTGTAGTTGTTGTAGTTCAAAATATGATATCGAAAACTTCGCTCCATTAAAATAAATCGGAAGAGGAGTCTAATCGATGATTTTTCTGATGTTTTTCTAATTTTGCTTGAAGCTTATGAAAGCAATACTTCCAAAAAATATATCTGTAAAAAGTTCATAACAAATAGAAGAATAATTTGTGGTTACATTTTGAAAAATAGTTAAATTCATTTAATATTAAAATATTATATAATACAGCGGCTTGCGTACTGCGATTCTGTCGGCCTTGACGAGGTAGGACCTATGTCCGTTTTGCTAGCGCACGGCTGTTCCGCTAATTTATCGAACAATTCATTTGTAGGACACAGTGTAAATAAGCCAGTATGTTTTTTTTTGGGTTTCGTATGTTCGAATGAAAAACGGAACCCTTATTTAGGAACGAAGTTCTGTAACGCAGCATGCGGTAGGAGTTAACTGGTAGAAATCGTCACGACTCGGCTTTGTAAGTGTAAATTTGGTCAAAACGAAAATCCAAGATGGCGGCTGTGAGTTACCGTGGCCCCGGCACAGGCAACAGAAGGGACACGGGTGGGTTTTAGTCAGTAAAAGTCTGACACGCCCTCCCGCTCCGCCCAAAGCGGGAGAAGTCATTTGATGATTTCCCATCCAAAAAAAAAACAAAAGATGACGGCTGTGAAAATTTTCCAATTTTTCATCATGGGTGTCGTTTTCATGGTTTTCGAGGGTGCTAAAGCCGATAATAAAGTCAAAATGAAAATCCAAGATGGCGGCTGTAAAATTTTTGTTTTTATTTAAAATCATGTAAGAGTCATCCCGTAACAAGGATCTTTGTTTCTGTCGGAAGTCCCCCGACGCACTTGGTTTTATAATGTTTTACTATTTGAATTTTGTTTTCTTCTATAGCTTTCGCCAATCCTTGTTTTGATGCTATTATGGGAGACTTAATTTCGACAATCGTATCATTTCCAATCAACCCATTAGGCATGGCCCCAATATAACACTGGGTTTCGCCAATAAATAATCCGTAATAAATAATAAATATCCAAAACTAATTTGTATATAGGGTGACTGATAATTAGTGACCGATACTTAAACACATGATTGTACTCATGATAACTAACAACTTTTAGTATGGGACCAAACATGAAATCGCGAAAAAAAATCTGCTGGTCCTTACATTCTGACGAGTTACGCGAACATAAATGTAGGGAACAGCAGATTTTTTTTCATGATTTCAGGTTTGGTCCCATACTAAAAGTTGTTTGTTATCATGAGTACAATCATGTGTTTAAGTATCGGTCACTAATTACCAGTCACCCTATATATGTAGGTACCCACTTTATAGTAAAACCCCACCATCAGCATCACCTTTGTACGTTTTTTCTGTTCCTTTCTTCTGGTCTGTTTACATGTGTGTACGTAATCTGTTAAATAAATAAATAAAAAACATGACTGCCTCGTTGCTCTAGTGGTCGTAAGCGCTACTGCTGAGCATGAGGTCCTGGGTTCGATTCCCAGGTCGGGCAAAGTGTTATTGGGTTTTTCTATCTGGAATTTCTCAGTAGCAGCCCGGTGTCTGGATTTGTGCCCGGTTGATGGCAATAGGCTCGCCCCCTATTCCATGGGACTTAAACATAACTGGCGAAATGTGGGTGTACTATAAGTATACCTCTGCCTAACCCTTTTGGGAAACAAAGCGTGATGTTATGTTATGTTATAAAAACATGTGCAGTCGGGAGTCACCGTCAGTAACAAAGTTCCTTTCACGTATGATTTAAAACAAAAACAAAATTTTCATTGTACATTTTGACCTCACTGTCGACTAGCCGCCATCTAAGATTTTCATTTTGACTTTACTATCGGTTTTAGTACCCTCGAAAATCATGAAAACGACACCCATGATGAAATTTTTTAAATTTTTACGGCCGCCATCTTGGATTGTCATTTTGACTTTACTCTCGGTCTTGAAAACCTTGAAAACGACACCCATGATGAAAATTTTCGCAGCCGCCATCTGGATTTTCATTTTGACTTTACTATCAGCTTTAGCACCCTCGAAAACCACGAAAACGACTCCCATGAAGGAAAATTTGAAAACTTTCACAGCCGCCATCTTGGATTTTCATTTTGACTTTACTATCGGTTTCAGCTCCCTCGAAAACCATGAAAACGACACCCGTTATGAAAAATTTGAAAATGTTCACGGCCGCCATCTTTTTTTTTTTTTTTTTGATTTTCATTTTGACTACTATCGGTTTCAGCACCCTCAAAAACCCTGAAAACGTTACCCATGACGAAAAATTTGAAAATTTTCGCAGCCGCCATCTTGGATTTTCATTTTGACTTTACTATCGGCTTTAGCACCCTCGAAAACCACGAAAACGACTCCCATGAAGGAAAATTTGAAAACTTTCACAGCCGCCATCTTGGATTTTCATTTTGACTTTACTATCGGTTTCAGCTCCCTCGAAAACCATGAAAACGACACCCGTGATGAAAAATTTGAAAATGTTCACGGCCGCCATCTTTTTTTTTTTTTGGATTTTCATTTTGACTTTACTATCGGTTTCAGCACCCTCAAAAACCTTGAAAACGATACCCATGACGAAAAATTTGAAAATTTTCGCAGCCACCATCTTGGATTTTCATTTTGACTATACTATCGGCTTTAGCATCCTCGAAAACCACGAAAACGACACCCATGATGAAAAATTTGAAAATATTCACGGCCGCCATCTTAGATTTTCATTTTGACTTTACTATCGGTTTCAGCACCCTCGAAAACCTTGAAAACGACACCCATGAAGGAAAATTTGAAAATTTTCTCTTGTTACAGAGAGAAAGAGAGAGAGTGAAAGTGTGAATTTCAAAGAAGTATGAACGCGCTTTTTCGTTAGTGACGATTTCTGCGAAGCCGCGTTAAAGAACTTCGTTCCAATGAGTTGACCTACTGCCTACACGACACGCTTACAGCCCTCGCCAAACTTTGTGACCGCCTTGAATATAGTCGCGAGTCCGAACTTGCGCATGGTACAGTCGAGTGGACAATACGTAATCAACCAAACAATTTTCGTTTTGTAACATTTTTAATACTTATTTTATTATGTCAATTTATTTTTATTTGGTGATTATAAAGTTCGTGTTTATTTCATAGGTTATTTTATTTAATTTAATATATAATGTATGTGTTATTTGTAAAACATATAGGTTAGGTAATAATAGGATAAATGTAAATGAAAAAAATTAATATAAATAAAAACTATATTCACAATGGGGCCACACCTTCCATAAAAACATCTCCCTTACTAGTGGATGGTTCCGCATCCGAATCACTCTCTTCACAAAAAATATCCGAATCATCTTCATCTGATTCATTATCGCTCACGTGAATTATTATTTTTTCAGTTAGGTCATCTATGATGACATCACTTTTCTTATATTCTTCTTCATATATATCTTATAACTTTGTCGCATAGTGCAGTCCACTCCTGTTCACCCATGCTATTTACTTTTTCTTCCACTAGTTTCATAATATCAGTTATATTATTTGTGACATTTTTTTTCGCCACGTAACCTTTTATGGATGCCCAAGCCATTTCTATGGGGTTCAAGTCGGGATGGTAAGGTGGAAGCCGTAATATTGTGTGATTGTGTTCTTCTAAAATTTTATCAATATTAAATTTTTAAAATTTTTCTTTGTGTATAGAAATTAATTTATACAGTTCTGGTTTCGGCATGTCAGAACTGCAAGGGATATTTTTTGCCGTAAGCCATGCCACCATTTCTGCCTTTTTGCTATTTGACGTCGGCGCTGCATCCTCTAATTTGTTATGATAGGGTATCTATCACCATAACCGATCTCGGTGGGAGATTCGGCAAAAGTTGTGTGCGTATCCATTTTTCATAATTATTATAATTCATATTATCATGGTAATCTCCGGTTTTCGTACCTGCCTTAAACATTAAAAGGCCGTTGGGTACAAATCCTGATTTGGATCCAGCATGTACAATGACGACACGTTGACCTTTTGATATCTTTTTTTTTAAACCTTTAGTGCTACTATCACTCCATGCCTTCGAAGTGGTATGCGATGAATCGACATACGATTCGTCAGTGTAAACTATCGGTCTTCCTTCTGCGCGATATTTCGTTATTGCACGCAAATATTCAATTCGCTTACAGCGAATATTTGTATTTTCAATTAATAATTTGCGATTGTCTTCAGTTTTTTTCCATTTAAATCCTATTTCATTTATAATTCTCCTCAAACTCGTTGCGGATCCTTCAAAATTTATATCTTCTTTTAATTTTTTTAAAAGTTGAGCAATTGTCGGCAACTCTTTCTGTGTTACATGAAAATTGTGGATACATCTTTTGATGACACCTTGGTCAAAATTGTCGATTCCGGTTACCTTTTTTACCCTTTGCCTCTTCTTTCCGGGTGTACGAAAAACTGCTAATAAATCGGAACTTGGTTCATTAGCAACCGATATATATACTCCTGTAGCGGCTGCAGTCCGTTTATGTACTGCCTTCAAATCGTATTTAAGGCCTTCTTCAGCTTCTTTCTTCATAAATTTATAAACATCGTAGACCATTTTACGAGCCTGGCGTCGTAAAACATTACAACGTCCAATAGGCATGTTTATACACAAATAACAACGAGTAACAATAACAACAAGTAACAATAACTAAAAACTATAACAACAAATTAACGAAACGATCGAACGAATTCTGAACGCGACAGTACTCTCGGAGCTCAACAAGTGCGTGATTCGTGTACGGACGTAGCACTCACACTAAGGCGTGGGTGCCAGCGCGCGTCGCGGGTGAGCGGTGCGGGCGCGCGGGGTGTGGCCCTGCCCCCAAGCCTTTGTGCGTCCCGCTAATACCCTGATTTTGTGTTCTGCGCAATGCAATGAGCCTAGTTTCGGGGCGGTCACAAAGTTTGGCGCGGGCTGTACCTAGGTATACTGTGTGTGACACATTTTGGGTTCATGTAAGTTCACGCTGGCGACGACGTAAGCGCACGGCTCGCTCCGTGGGTAGGTTGGAAGCGTTAAATACCTACTTCGCAGGGTCTACCTCGACTTAAAAAAATAAAAATTGAATAACAGGAAATATATTATAGATATCCTTAATGTTTATTTTCGACATTTTTTCATGAATATTCAGAAAATTACGGGCGGTCACATGCCCATGGGCAACATTGTATTATATTCATTGAAACCAATGAGCCCAAACACGATACTTCGTGTTGTAAGTTGGTGAGGGAGGAGTAGGGTATCCTGCAAATTCCAGATAATGCTGCAGCATCAGTTCAAGGTATTAGGTGTTACGTATTCTATTATCATTGAAGTAATAGAATACCAAATCTCGACTCGATCAGACCTGTGGTAGATGCTCTTATCCATTCATCAACTAGAAAACAGCTGTTAATCTTCAAACGGTTGAATAGATTTTTTTGAATCATTGCTAAGAACACTCTCAATTCAATTCAGTTCAATTATTCTTTATTGCAATCCATAATGGACTATATGGACTCAGGATCAAGTCACCTTTTAAACAAAACAAAAAAAGAATAAATCGCTTCAGTTGTTTGGGAGCAACGATGCCAAAGACAGATACACAGTACCACAGAACACTAATACTCCTAGCGGAGAAGAACGCCGTCTTCATACAAAAATCGTGGCTTAAAAGTATGACTACTAGCGCCGCCAGTGGCGCCCTTAGGCAACTAAGAGCTGATCCAGAAAGGGCGAATTCGCCGCGAAACGTTTCGCGCGAAATCATTCACGCGTTAGTGAGATACTAGGCACCAATACATCGCGCCCACAAGCATCGCGCGAAATCAAAATACGCGCGTAAATCGCGTGCACTACGCCAGACTCTCGATTCGCGCGTAATGCGCGCGAGTCGAGATACTAGGGACGCCTTGGCCTTGTTGCGCCCGTTAACGCGCGAACTCCAGAGCGAGTGCACGTATACAGCGAAATGGAGTGCTAAAATTTTGATACGGAATTGTTTATAGACGAAATAGAAAAACGACCGGCGATATGGGATTTGGAGTCACCTGATTATGCCAACAGAATTTTAAAACGTAGATCTTGGGAAGAATAAAATTAATAATTTTTTGGCCAAAGAATCAGCGTTGCCATACAACGTGGCAATGCTGCCAGCCTTTTGGGCACATTTCCTGTTGACAGCGATGCGGATGAATTTTTTGATGCCCTCTGATTATTTTCCCTCCTTTTTTATATACTTGTACATATTATTATTATTATTTGGGAAGAATTGGTGTTAATATTTTCTGATAAAGATGACTCCGAGGAAAAAAGAAAGATTTGGGTGAGTAATTAATTATTATTAATCGTTTTTATTTTATTGATTAGTACAAACAGAAAATTAGATACATTATCATTTCATTCATCAATTCATTAATCTATAATGTAATTCTACTAGTTATATTTACTTCATTGGTTTAATTGAAATAAATTTCCTACAAGAAAATTAGATCATTTTGTCTTGCCACGGCAGTCGACCTTCTTTCATGAAATAATCAGCGAATATATCCCTCGTGTCTCGAGCCCTTTACACTCGGTCGAGTTGTAGTCCTACTCAGACCGTCTAGAGCTGTTACGAACGATGTGTCTTCGTACCTGTATCCATCTCTCTTAACCTGACGTAATTATGAAGAACACAACAAGCTTTAATTATGTTTTGCGCAAATTCAATATGTACTGTAACCCACGCTGAGGGGCAGGTGGGGGATACGGGCGTGTAGGCGGGGGTGACGTTGTTCCCTTGACGAAGAAGTGGAAATAAAACCACGCGACACGGGGTAAAACACTTGTATTTCCAATACGACACAACACAATACAAAATATTAAAAGGAAATACACGGGCAAATTTACACACTATTTACAAACTTAGCAACTTGACTGGTATTACTAATTACTTCAAGCGCGGCGCGAAGTGAACCAACGGGTGTAGGTATGTCGCTTCACTGGATGATCGCTGGAGACTGACTTGCTTGTTGGATGTCGCTACGTCCCCGTCAGGGGGCGCGGCTAGCGGTGTCGGGGCTTGGCCCCCTTCCCGCGGAAGCTTTACAGTGGCCCGCAAATACGGGCCCCTCACTATCTGCGCCTATAGCGGCTGGCGGTAGTGGGCGTGCGTGCACGCCCATGTGAATGATTGCTATTGGTGTTTCTGTAGGCGCGTTACGACGTTGATCCACAACGCCGCTTGCTTCACGACACCTCGGCGGTCAGCCCCCGCCAGGTGAGACCCCCAGTTACCTGGGGGAGGCCCGACGAGGACGACCAGCGACAGAGGTGCCGACTCCACGCTCCTACAGATAAGGTGAATAGCCCCCGCCCGTCCTGATCTCAGAGCTAGCCGATCACAGTCCAGGCTAAGAGGCTGTCGTGTGTGTGAGGACGGTATTGTATTGTGTAACACCGTCCGGTGTCTACGTGAACTGCGGCCCGCACCGCACCAACACGTGTGAGTTGGGTGCCTGTCTAGAGGTGAATGTCTGATGTTTGCTACGTAACGCGCCTATATTAACCTAGCACGCGCTACGCAACAGATGCATGTAAAGTGTGTGGAGTCTATTGTCACAAGTATGCCGCGTGTAGACCGGAGGCGGCATACTCGGAGGTCAATCCGGTGGGTGGACGGGGTCATCGTCCGCGACCAGGTCGCGGGGTAGGGGTCTCCTCGCGTCAGGGGGGCGCGTATGCCAGGGCGCAATCTGCTTGACATGGGGCCAAGCAGATGCGTCGGCACGCGCGAACATTCCTTTCGCGAGGCGCCTCACAAACTCGTCCAGGCTCTCAATCCCGAGGTCCCTCTGGATGATGTCGTTCCTCACGAAGCGAGGGGCGTCAACGATAGTCCGCAGCGCAAGATGTTGTTGCGCGCGGAGCAGCTTGCGGTTCGTCTCGCTCGTGAGGACGAACCATGCAGGGGCGGCGTACGTCAGTATCGGGCGCACGTACAACTTGTACACGCCCAACTTGACGCGCGCCGGGAGGCGGGACGAGAGCACCGGTTTAAGGAGGTTGCGGGCGACCCTACCTTGTGCGGCGACCTTGCGGACGTGTGGCCCCATCGTGAGCCGACGGTCGATAGTGACACCCAGGTACTTGACCCGGGGCGACCATTCGACGTCGGCTCCTTGCAGCTTCAGGGGTGGTGGGAGGGGCGCGGCTCCGGTGACCATCGCCTGCGTCTTACCCACGTTCACCGACAGCCGCCACTTCGACAGCCACTCGGGGGACTTGCTTGTGTTTTTTTTTTTTTTTTTTTTTTTTTTATTAACTATGGCATCTCGTAGTTGGCCAAGAGTGGCCGTGACTACTTAACCGGTCAATCCTGTGGCTGCCTTAAGCTAACTCAAAGCCTCCAGCCAGGGGCGTGTTACTTACAATACTAAGTGACTGCGCGCTAAGGGCACCCCCTGTGGGGTACGAACCTCGGCTTAGGGCGTCACTGGGGGGACAGCAAGTTTGGGACAGGCTGGATCAAAATTGGATAATTATTATTAATCTGGGGAATTTAAAGCTACAGGCTCAGCTTCGGCGCGGGCTGGCGCTTCTTCGAGCAAGGGTCGGGGGGAATTATTAACTCGGGGTTTTCGCGCTGGACCTCGGCGGCGGGGTCGGAATGTCGGTTTTTTGTGTCTGTGTATTGTACTAGAAGCCCTATTGCTTTCCTGGAGGAGAGTAATAGGGTCGTCTGGGACTAATAGTGTGTGCCTCGGACGGCGGACTTTACTAATATTGGAGGGGGTATATTTAGCGGCCGCGACAACTAGGGGGTTGCGATGTTTGGCGGCGGTATCAAAGAAACGCTTGGAGTTGCGTTTCATGAACTGGAGGATGGTGGGGATTTTGAGATCGAGATGGAGGATCTCGTTCCGGACATAAAAGGGGGATCCCGTGATCATTCGGAGGGCACGGTTCTGTAGGGTCTGCATCCTATGGATGTGGTGGGGTTTCGCGTGAGCAAAGACTGCACAGGCGTACGTCATAATAGGACGTATGCACGCCGTGTAAATGCGCAACTTGCACTTTAGTGACAACTTGCTTTTTGCATTCATTATCGAGTGGAGTCTACCGAGAGCGAAAGCGGCGCGCGAACGAACCTTCTTTATGTGCTCTGCGAAGGTGAGGTGCTCATCGAGAATCACACCTAGATATTTGGCTCGCTTCTCCCAAGGGATAGGCTTACCGAACATGGAGATTGGTCGGGGGGGGGTGGGCCTATGGCGCGGTTTTGAATAAAGAACCGCTTGACTTTTGTCGGGATTCACTTCAATTCTCCACTTCCTGAACCAGTCGCCAAGTTTGGTGACCGCTCTTTGGAGAGTGAGAGAGATCGAGGCTTGTTTGGTACCCGAGCAGTAAATGGCCGTGTCGTCTGCGAACAGAGCCAACTGTGCCTTTTTGCTCCTGGGTATGTCGCTGGTGAACAGCGTGAAGATGAGGGGGGCAAGCACAGAGCCCTGGGGGACGCCTGCGCGGATTGGGTGGGGGGAGGATAGTGCTCCTTCGATGCGATAGCGGAAGGTGCGGTTCGACAAGAAGTCTCGTAAGATGAGTACGAGACGGTCCGGCACACCGAGTTGGTAGAGCTTATATAATAAGCCGTTGTGCCAGACTCTGTCAAACGCTTTCGCTATGTCGAAGTATATAACACCCGTCATCAAGCCACGCTGGAAGCCAGCGCTTATGTGTTCGATGATGCGGTGGGCCTGATGCACACAAGAGTGCTGGGTTCGAAAACCAAACTGTTCGTTTGGGATGAGGCCTTTTGTTTCGGCATAGTCTCTGAGACGCTTATAAATAAGTTTCTCATAGACTTTGCCGAGGACATTGAGCAGACTGATGGGGCGGTAGCTCGAGGGCTCAGATTTGGGCTTTCCAGGCTTGGGGATGCCGATGACAGTGGCCTTTTTCCATGCATCTGGGAAGATGTTATTGCTCATGGCACCATTGAAGATGGTGGTCAGTAGCATTATGAGGTGGGCAGGGAATAGTTGTATTACCCTGTTTGTGATGCCGTCTGAGCCGGGAGCTTTACGGGGCTTTAAACCCTTGATGATATCATGCACTTCGTCTGGAGTGACGGGAGGCAGAGGATAGTCAGGGTTTTCGACGGGGGGAAGGGAGGCTCTACGTTCGACTTCAGCGTCGACTTTTGTCAAGTGAGCTTGGTCTACTGGTTGAGAGCTGGGAGAGCATTGAGCCTCGAGGCTGTTGGCTAGGCATTCAGCCTTGTCAGCATCGTCGAAGGCGATGGTCTTGTCAGGGCGGAGTAGGGGGGGCATGGAGACTACTTCATTGGACTTTAGTTTCCTTTGAAGTTCCCAGAAGGCCTGATGAGTGGGCTCTAGGTCGCTTAGCATCCTGTCCCAGCCAGCGGTACGCAGCTCCGCTAGGCGTGTCTTTACAGCTCGCTGTAAATGGCGCATATGGGCTTTGTTCGCAAGGCAGGGGAAGTTGCTGTATGCACGGACAGCCGCGTTCTTCTCGCGCAACAGTTCACGCACATCGTCCGGCAATCTCCAGCGACGGTCATCGTCCGCTGGAGTTACCTTTGAACAGTCGTTCAGGACTGATTGTACGTGCTCAGTGAGCGAGTCGATCGCGGCCGTCGTGTCTGCGACAGAGTCGAACTGATCAGGGATGGAGTCCAGGTGTTGGGAAGAAGTGGATTTCAGGCTATTGCTTACTTTCCTCCAATCTGTGACTATTTTGGTGAGAGGGGGTTGAGTGGGGTCATGGAGACCGACACGGGGGGCCAGTTTCATGACCACTGGTCGGTGGTCAGAGGAGAGCTCTTGTACCGCCTCTATAGAATCCAACCGTAGGTTGATATTCTTCAGAAGCGCTATGTCGAGGACGTCGGCGGTATGGTTGGGGTCGTGGGGAAAATGGGTTGGAGTCATCGGGGCGATGACATCGAAGTTTAGTATGGGGCAGAGCCCGAACAGTTGTCTTCCTCTGGTTGAGGTGGTGTTGCTGTTCCAGGCAGGGTGTTTGGCGTTGAGGTCGCCCGCTATGATAACGGAATCGCTCAGGCCGAAGAGGGCAGAGAGGTCGTCAGAAATCGACTGGGGATTTTCTGACGAGGTTTGGGGGGGAACATAGGCCGATACTAGGGTGATCGGTTGGTGGCCTGACATGCCTAGCCGGCATACAGACACTTCTAATTTGGATAGGGGGGGAGGGTCCATAGGGATGCAGTGAAGAACCTTTCTATAGTATATGAGGGTGCCACCCTTGTGACACCGAGACCTGTCGTTGCGAACTACGCAGTAGTTAGCGATTGACGGGTTACGGACGTTGGGCTTGAGGAAGGATTCCTGTATAAGGAGAATATCAATTTGATGATCACGGAGGAACTCGGCGATCTCATCGCGTTGTCCGCGAATGCCGTTGGCATTGAAGTAGCCTAATTTAAGGGATCGGGGCTTAGTTCTCCCTTTGGCTTCTTTATCCATAGTGGGGGTTGGGAAGGTTGGCGAAGGAGGATAAGGCTTGCGTGATCTCGGGATATGAGTTATATATCTCCAGAATCTGCAGAAGGTTGCCGGCATTTCTGGCAGCGACTAATTCGCTTGCCATTTTCCTGGCGCGTGGGGTGAGGAAGGCCGTGAAGGTGCCCGAAATAATATTGAAGGGGTCGAGGGGGTTAGGGCCAACCGTAGTCGGCGAGTGGGGGGGTGCATTACCGGCTGCAGGGGCGGTTTTAGGCGCTTGCACCGGTCTCGGGGGGAGGGTGGGGGCGGGCGCGGCGGCGCGGTTGCGGGGGTCCATCAGCGCTGGGATGGATGGAGGTGGGGGGCTGGTTTTGGCCAGGGCCGGGAAAGCCCTTTGATGGTTAAGGGCCGTCCAGGGGCTAGGCCTTTGAGGGCTTAGCCGTTCTGGCATTTGGGTCGAAGGGGCGGGGGCTTCCCTTTGCTGGCGGGCGACTGCGCGCTTGGCCAGTTTGGGGGATAATTTCGGGGCTTTAGGGCAGCCCCGGTAATTTGCCGGGTGACCTGACTCACCACATAGCACACAGCTAGGTGGCTCGGTGCAGAGGGTACGGTCTTTAGGGCGGGGGCAGTCAGAAGTGCCGTGCTCGCCCAGGCACTTGACGCACCTGGGTTTAGCGTGGCAGTTCTTCTGCGCGTGGCCGTATAGCTGGCATCGGTGACACTGACCGATGAAGCCATATTTATTGGGCTTCTGGATCTCAAAGCCCACGAGGTGGCATATGGTTTTTACACCAAAGATCGGGTGGTGCCCTTCAGTTGGGGGACAGACGACAAGGACCATGTCGAATGCTTGACCACCTCTGGCGCGGTGCATTCGGTGGACCTCCGAAACAGGGATATTTTGGGCCTCTAAGTCGGCCTTGATGGCGTCAGTAGGGATTTCTTTAGGAATCCTACGAATTACCACTCGGGTCTGGCGCTCCTCGGGAAGAGTGTAGGTGTGGAAGGACACACCTCTCGCCCGAAGGAGCCTGGTGAGCTCCCTATAGTCCTTGGACGTAGGGACGCTCACTTTGATACCCTGCTGGGTAGAGCGGGCGTTGGTGAAACCGATCTTTTGCTCGGTGCACCATTGGGACACATCTGTCCACTTTGCCTTGTCCTGAATGAACACAGGCGGGGGGGGTGCCAGCTTCTTGGGGGCAGAAGAAGCTGGAGTCAGGGCGGGGGGGGCATCCTGGGAGGAGGATGAGGGGGCGCTATTTGCCGCGGAGGCAGGGGTAGCAGATACAGGCTTACCGGCTTGGGACGGACTGGCTGGGATGGGTGCCGTGGGGACAGAGGCAGAGGAGGAGGTGGGGGCAGGGGCGGCGGGGATGGCTGCCGCCAGAGGCTTTTTGGCCTTACCGGCCTTTGAGGAGGCGCTCTTCTTCCTCTTCCCTCCCTTTCCGACGACTTGATAGTCGTCTGAGGAGGAGGAGGAGGAAGTGAGAGAGATGGCGTCTTCGGACTCTGAGTCCGAAGGAGGGGTGGAGGTGTCCATCACCTCGGGCTGGGGGGAGACTACGGACGGCAACGAAACCGCCGTAGGAGGGGTGCCCCTGTCTGCTACAGGGGGGGAAAGCGGGCTCTCGAGAGCCTCGCTTGGGTCGACGTGGCGACTACGCCAAGCCTTCCCGTATTTCAGCAAGAAATCGGGGTCCTTAAAAAGGACCTCTCTTGCAAAAGCTACGATGTCTGCGTCAGACATCGTAGCAAAAGGGAAAAAAGAAAATAAGACAGTAAGGGGACCTAATGATCCTACTCCTACTCCCCGGGTGGATGGGCCCGGGGATGTGTGGCCCTCCCTGTCGGGTGCAGACAGGGAGGTGTGTACCTACTGGTGAGCCCTAGAGCTGAAACCTGTCGCCAATCTTAATGTGCGACAGGGCCCTGACCAGTCTAGTGCGAAGGGTGTAGACACACCCTAAAGACACTAGGTGAGTAACTGTGGAAGGAAAACTGTCACCAGAGCCGACTAGGAGACCCCCCAAGGCCGGTTAACTCTGGGACCCGTCCAATTGACTGCTTTATCCTGAAGGGGCTCAGCGGGTGTGTTGGGTCAACACCCCCTTGACTTGGTTGTCACCGTGAGGTATCCGTCAAGGACCACGAAACTGTGGTTTTTTCCCTGAGGGGGTCAAGGAGACACGCCGAACGTTTATGAGACGGACGACGTCAAAGAAACAATTTGTCAACGATCGCCTTGAAAAAGGCAATAATTGATAAAGGGTGCAGTCAGAGACTACTGGAGTCGGAGCGTGACGTGGCGTCACGAGCGAGCTTCGATGGCGGTGAGTCAGCGGTGAGTCAGCGGTGCAGCGAGCGAATGCGTCAGCGGCACGACCGTCCACAGCGGAGTCGAGCGAGGGAATCGGACTTGCTTGTGCCAAGGTGCGCCCTTTTTATGCGCTGGCATGGGTAGCGCAAGTGGCGGGGGTCGTAAAATGTACCCCCCGCCGTTATTACCCAATGACTGACAATGCGGGAGGCGCGCATTTTACTACCATGGCACAAGTAGCGGGTATACTAATTGGTAAAACAAACATGTCCAGTCAAATTGCTTTACAATATTCTTATAGTTATATACTCCTATCCTAATATAACTATCTTAAACCTAGAAATAGAGCTCACATTACTGTGCTTCGCCTACATGTACATTGAGTGGTTTGTGAAATATTCGCCAAGTGTTTACAGGATTCCAAAACAACACTCAATATAACGTCTAGCTCTAGAGAAACGGTAATTAAATATTCGTTTTTCTTTGGTTAAATTCTTGCCGCAATATGGTCGCATAATATTTTCTGATAAGCTAAAAGCCTCATCTCCAACTATAACATGAGGTAAATGTGTTGTACGAATTTCTGATACTGCTTTTGGTCCCGGAATATTTAAAGATCTTTCCATGAATTTTTTGAAGAATGTGGAGTTTTTAAAAATCGTTAAGTCATTGCTCTTCCCATATGCTCCTACATCTATATAGATAAAACAATAATTTGCATCACACACGGCAAGCAGCACAGTCGAAAAAAAATGTTTATAATTGTAGAACATAGAGCCGGAATCTAAAGGTTTTGTGATTCTAATATGTTTACCATAAACTGCTCCAATGCAATTAGGGAAATTTCCATATTTTTCGAATCCTCTTGCAATTTCCATCCACTCTTCTGTCGAAGGTACTATCTAAGCTAAGCTTCTGTCTTTTAACTTCTTCCAAATAACGTATACAATTTTTTGAACGATGTCAATTACAGTTGATTTTCCTAATCTATAGGCATAATGTAAGTCAGCGAAATAACAGCCAGTTGCTAAATACCTGAAACAAAATTGAAAACTTATTGTTAAACTGTTAATTTCAGGTAATACTCTTAAAAAAAAAGTGGAAAGGCCTTCGCGACACATTTGTTCGTGAAATGAAAAAAACAAAGAATGCACCATCAGGCTCTGGAGCTTCGAAGATTCAATATATATATTTTCAACGTCTTATGTTTCTCGAAAGGTCAGTGCGTAATAAAGAAACAGAAAGCAATATTCAAGACACCTCTGAAAACTCAGAGACAGGTAACGAAGAGTCTACAGTAGATGCAAGGGAAGACATAATGAGGCCGCCGAATCAAAATATTAAAAGAAAGAAAATGACTACCGTTAATGCCGAATTCCTGAACATAATTAAAAACAATATAAGCTCTAGGAATCAACAACAGCCACTGGTTTCCAGCGTAACGGAAGGTGATGATGACAAACTGTTCTGTTTATCTTTACACAAAGAATTACTTAAGGTACCCGAGGCCAATCGTATAGCAGTAAAAATTAAAATAATGAAAATTTTGCAAGCGGCTCAACAATCTTCGCGATCAACTCTGTATTCAAACAATTCGTATTCGTATTTGTCTAACAGTTCGGCTTCGTCTTCAACTTCAATTCCGGTTCGACCTCGATACCATGCACAACTTTCAAGACCAAACGAATTTATTTTTATTTTATTTTATTTATTCGGGACAAAAAACAGTTACACGCTACAGATTACAAAGAAATACTTAAACTAAGATTAACAAACATGTAACCCACACCATTGTCCTCATTTTAACTAAAAATTTAACAGCGGTGCTGATAAAAGAAAAAATACAAAAAGGAAAAGACAAAACAATACAATAGTCGCTACAACAATAGCGCTGTTGCTAAGATTAGCTTAAGCTATTATGTTAACATAACTTATTTCACTTCGCTAGTTAAAACATTAAGAGCCATTTTCTTAAATAATCGCTTGGATTGAAAAATATATCTAGTTCCATAAAAAAAGAATATAAAGAATAGATCCAGAAAATTCGATTAGATTAGATAGATTCATAGTTCAAGAATATGAAACCCATCCCTAACAGCATGGTAAGGCCGAAATTCAATTTCAATGCCGAGATCTTCACAGGCAGCATTATACGTAAATTCTCCATCAACATCATCAAGAGATTCTCAGGACAGTGAATGTCTTGTCCAAAACGATGACATTGTTTAATTATTATATTTAATTTGATTAAATATAATAAACGACGTTTGATTTGATTTTTAGTAGTAAACCTGATTTTTTATCCTAAAAGACTGTATTAGTATTATAAGAGTATAATTATGAATAAAACATTACTTACCTTGCGAACTTTGAAACAAACATTCCTCCATAAGACGTCATAGATACTGTCTAGAAAATACTTTTTGTACTTGCTTGTACCACTGTATGGGGAAATTGAATTCTTTAATATCTTTTTAATTACACACCGACTGAATCTGTAACTTGGCGACGCATTGCGACTAATTAGCGATTAAATTTGGAACAAAATAGATCTTCACTAGGTGCCCTAGTTTTTGAGATATAAACGTGGCCAAGCTGGGGAGACTCTCTCCAGATCGGCCACCTATAAATCCTTATATCTTTTGAACCAGTAACTAACAGATTCTGATATTTGGCGACTGATACCGACTAATTGGCGACAAAATATGGGAGAAAACAGATCTTCGCTAGGTGCCCTAGTTTTTGAGATATAAATGTGGCCAAGCGGAGACTCTCCGGCCACCTGTGAATCCTTAAATCTTTTGAACCAGTGACCGACAAATTCTGATATTTGGCGACAAACTTCGACTAATTAGCGACAAATTATTTGTGTTATAAAAATTAAAATCCCTGATGGTGGCCAAGCCAGTATCAGTCACACGATGAAATTCAGTTCTCCACGTTCACGGTCACAATGCGCGCGGAGATATTTGGCCACCGTTAAACCTGTATGTGGATATACACGGTGTTTGGTAGATGGCACAGTGGTACCGCCGCCGAACAAAGGCGGTCATAAATACTGAAAATCTTATTTAATGATTTTTTTTCGTGGGAAGTGGTTCAGACAGCAATAAAAACTCATAACATATTAGTGTATATGTAAATTAATACATAATGATATATATTTGATAATTTGTTAACACGAAAAGAATAATAAAATAAATATCAAAATATAGATACTGTAGAATTTTCCTTCAAAAATTGAAAGCGAATGGGCCTGCAGTATCTAGTAGAAGCGGGGCGGGGATTTTTCCACAATATAATATCTTTAGCGTCTGATTTTGCTACTAATTGAAGTGGAACATAAGATGTGACAAATAAACTACTATCATCATCAGAATCTAAATCTGAAAATTGCTGCTTGTATTCGCTTTGGCCTTTGCTACCATCAAATCCAATGGGGATTTCCCGATCAAATTTAAATTATCTGATGAATTGATTGGCACTTTATCTAAAACATCTTTTTGTGATTCGAGGATTCTGGAAACTGTATGATCTAACAAACTTTGCAGTTCAATTTCGGCTTTAGATTCTGAGATGGATATATTATCTGGGTAACACTTCTTTTTAGCATTTAAAATACTTTGGTAGGACGGTAAAATATTACGTGAAGTTTTACTATTAACAAAATTTCTAATTAGTAAATATTGGTGTTTAGTTAATTTAGCCTCTACAACAAGTGATAAAACCTCGTCTGCATTAATATCTGATGTAAAACTAGTATCAGACTTATCAGAAGTGTCGAGCAATGTTTTCACAGCAGAGTCATCCACTTGAGATAGCTGTCTCAATCGTCTACGTTTTGATCTCTGACTAAGCTGGGAAAAATCTTTTTTTGGACGCCCGCGAGATGGCCCCGCTTCTGGTTGAATTTCTTCATGAACACTTTGCTCAACGCTCCTTCTTAACTCAATACATTCAATGTCTTTCAGCCAATCAGAATACTTAAGTAATAACTTTGATTTACTCCTACCTACTTGATTCCAATAATAATCAAGACTTTTACATAAACACAGTATACGATCATCTAAATCCTTAAAGTCTATATTTTCGAGATCACTGAATGATGACAGCAAAACTTCTAATATACCTTGGTGCTTTTTGGTTGCTTTTCCACTCACAGTACTCCAAATCTCAAAGATACCTATACATCCTTGAGAAGGAACACTTGATCAAAGTACCTGAAAGAAAAGTTTGAAATTAGTTGCAAATTTCGTAGACCTTGCTACGATTGTGTCTACGCAGGCGTAGGCCCTTTATAGCAGCCGTCGGCGCAGAATGGCGCAAATCAAAGTATAATATTTTCAAAATATACAGTCTCAACTACAATTTAAGATAGTTGCGAATGTTTGCAAAATCTTGTAAAATTTTGTAGCTCTAAGCAAAGTTATTATATTAGAAACAATATACAATAAATTATGTATGGTGTAGCACGTAAATAGTACAAATATTTTACTGACAATTTATTCAAAATACAATCAAATGTGACAAACATACCTTGCTCTTGAATTCCCATTGCACAAAACAACAACACAAACAAAAGAATTCCGAGAATTCACTTGTAACCAAATACTTTAATGATGAGTCACCGATAACAGCGAGTGCAACGTAACGATGCGTTCACTTCCGAGGTCAAAAAGTAAGTGATAATTAAAACAAATAGGTGACATATTTATATCACCGGATAGCTCGTTTAATGGTCTATCGAAATATGTAACTTGTTTCTGGAAATTCGAATATGAGTTTTATGGATTTATGACCTATGGCGGAACCACTGTGGATGGGTGCAAAGCCTGAAGGGGGTGATATCTTAGACCATTTAGAACTTATTAAGCTACGCTTGTCTTAGACGAAGTCTGTTCCTTGTAATTTTTTTCAAACTCTAAGGTTTTTAACAATAATACCCATTTTATTCAATTAATTGTTAATAGTGTCCAGTAAAAGCTGTTATTATTTTTTATTTATGTAATGTGTGATTACCAGTGATCGGAATAGGTAGAGCTATTTAGGTTCATTGACCGCAAACATTGATGTTAATATGGATATTCCACGGGATTCCGACTGATACTACGGGATTTTATTGAATTTCATTATTTTTGTCAATATGTATAAAAATGGTAAATGTAAGCCGATAAGCGAATGAGCGACGTTGTAAATTTTACGTCAACAGCACGCTATAAAACTTTTTGCCAAGCGCGCGACGTTGTCGCTTTGTTGAGACGCGTAATGTCGCCGCATTATGGAAACAAAAGAAAATAATAGCGGGGTGTTTCTGTCGCTAGAGTGACGCACCTGTTTTTGTCTCTTTCGGCGCCACTAGAATTCAATTCTTTACCAACAGTAACTTGTTGTCTCACTCGATTACTTCGGTTCTTCGAGTGCGCTTGTTTGCTTCCTGCCCATTCACACACTGTGTTCCGGCTTCTTGTGTTTTATTGTGTGGTGATGTGAATATCTTCTGACCCTGGCTTATTTACTGGATTCTGGAACCTTCTTGCTACTACGACTTTGGCTAGCGTTTACGGACTCAGATTTGACCTTATTGGATTGCACGTTTGGAGCTATTTTATTGGATACTGATTTGGCAAGTTCTATTTTAAAAATAAATTGTGTAAAGTAATTGTGTAAAGTATTGAATAAAACTAATGTATTAATCTTATTCTACCTTGACATATTAGAAAAAATAATTGTTTGGGCTTAGCGAAAAGCTTGTCCTAAGTCGAACCAATAAAAAACATTTTAAATACAAAAAGTAAAGTACAGTGTTATTCGCACAAAACGCAAAACCTTTTCTTGTTAGCTAAACTTTATTAATACTAATGTATTCCAATCCAGTATTTTCTTGACTTTAAAGTATGTCACGCACGTGTCAAAATTAACTTAAAAACTTATTAATAAAATGTATTAATTAGCTATACGGTAAAGTGCAGGAGTCACCCATCCACATTTCGCCAGATATGTTTAAATCCCATGTAATAGGGGGCGAGCCTATCACCATCTAACGGGCACAAATCCAGACTCCGAGCTGCTACTGAGAAATTCCAGATAGAACAACCCAATAACGCTTTGCCCGACCTGGGAATCGAACCCAGGACCTCATGCTCAGCAGTAGCGCTAGCGACCACTAGACCAACGAGGCCGGGGAAACAAGGCGTGATGTTATGTTATGTTATGTTTCTACACTGACTCCTGTCATAGACTAACATGTTTGCAGTTCGTGGATATATGAACTATCATTGAACTGTACTGAGTGTACTACTTGTGTGCGATTAACCGTACCCTCTCTTAGCGTAAATTAAAAACTTTTGATTGACTTTGCATTTTCGAACACTAAGTGTCGATGTGACTCTACTCAGCATTTTTAATTTAACGACATTTAGATTCAGGTGAAGTACTTCAACATGGCGTCAAGTTCTGTCAAGCCTAAAACAGTTCAGAAGTGGATACGTGACTATCCTGAGCTGATTTTTGACGCTGCCAGCTGTACTATTTACAGCACTAAGTGTGAAAGCAATTTATCAGTAAAAAATCTATGTTAATCGACATATTGAAGGTGCTCAACATCGAGGAACATACAAACAGCCTCAAGAAGAATTTTATTTTGACCTTATTCAGTTTTTAATTCTTTGTAACATCCCCTGATCGCAAATAAAAATGAATGTCTTCAAAGATTGTTTTCAAAAATACATGTGTGGAGTTTGTTGTTGTAATTTCAATAACAAAAAAGTGCCTGACGAGTCGCTATTACGAAAGGTGTATTTGGACAAATTTTATAAAAATAAAATTGCCTCCATCTATGAAAACGTTAAAGATGAGAAACTTTGGATATCGTTAGATGAGACAACTGACTTTTTAGGTCGTTATATTGTGCATTTTTAGTAAAGCCATTAAATGAAAACTTTTCTAGACGACCTTATTTAATTGCCTGTAAAATGCTCGAGGTGGTTAGTGGCCAAACTATTTCAAATTATGTAATAGAGTGTTTGGAAAATATTTGGAAAGACAACTTTGAAAGAAAAGTTGATAATGTGTTAATATTATGTAATAGTGTTGCATACATGTTGTCTGCGGGCCGAAAATATTTTTTTTTTTTTACCTCAATTAAAACATGTCACCTGTTTGGCACACGCTCTTCATCGCGTATCAGAACAGATACGGTTAGAGTACCATGATGTAGATATGCTAATATCCAAAGTGAAAAAAATATTTTTAAAAGCCCCTCGCAGAATAAAAGTATTGAAAGATGCGTATCCTAACTTACCTCTTCCCCCACAACCAGTGATAACTAGATGGGGCACTTGGCTCGAAGCTGCATCGTATTATGCAAAATATTATGAAGAAATATTAAATGTTATTTCTGGATTAAACAGCTCTGATTCAATGGCAATACGTAATGTGAAAAATATTCTGGAAAACGAAAATCTACGGAATCAATTAGTATATATAGAAAATCATTATACGATTATTTTATTTTCATTAAAAGAGTTGCAGAAACAAAATTTAGCATTAAGTGAATCGTTTTTGGCTTTTGATCAAGTCAGAGCTGCTTTAAATGAATGTAATTCTGATAGAATAAAAAACAAAATTGAAAAAGTTATGGATAGGAATCCTGACATTGACATCCTCAGAGAATATGAAGGAAAATTATCGAAAAATGATGTGAATGACGAAATTTTGTCATATAAATTCGCTTCACTAATATCAACAGATGGCGAACGCTCGTTTTCCACATATAAATGGGTGTTAGATGTAAAAAGAAATAGATTAAAATAAGATAATTTAGAAGAAATAATGGTGATTTATTTTAACTCTGGTCATACTCAGTCTTCTAGTGAAGCTGAAGACTGACATTTTTTGTTTAAATAAGTGAATTATTGTTGAAGCGTATTGATTATTTTAATTAAGATTTTATTGTAAATACAAATTGTTGTATTTGATGTTTTGATTTTCTGAGGAACAAATAATTTGTATGGTAATATATTTTTGTACAACTTCAGAATAAAAATGTTTAAATGATTGTTGATTCTTGAATAAGAAATTGTTATGTTAAAAAATATATGTGGTTTAATGAATGAAGTTAATCTATTTATTATACTATCCTTAATCCCGTCCTTCTTATATATACCCGTCAGAAAGGAAGTGTAATCTTTCATTAGTCCCGAAGGCGAGAATAGTTTTTTTTATGATTTTACTACTTAAAAACCAAATCCCGGGACTCGGGGGAATATCCATATTATTCTAACCTATGGCAAGTACATAAAACAGCTCTACCTATTCCGATCTCTAGTGATTACTCAAACAAAATAATCCCCAAGCATCTGAGTCATCAGAGAAACATTCTACGCTATATTTAAGTTTAAGAAACTTGAAATCAAGAAAATGTTTTGTTTACGGCATAATAAAAAAATACCCTCAGTCCCTCAGTTGTTCAAACCTTTTTAAAAACATGCTTGGTTATTGTCCTTTCTTTTGATTTACGCAGATATCTCATCAACTCTTAGAATTAGGATGTACAAAGCAAATTGAGGTCGAATATTTAATTTTTAAACAGACCAAAATAATGCAACATTTTTGCTAATGCACTATTGTTTTTTGTTAGGAATCAGTTTATCAGTGACTGATTCCTTCTTAGAATTATGGTGCACGCGCACCAATCAAATTTTGGGAACTCGCATAACAAAAGCCGCCGCGCGACGATAGCAAACTTGCCCTTTTTTATTGTTAATATAAGCATTAAAAAGGACCAAACACAGTTTTCAGCGGGGTTATACGTTTTCTCATTTAGGCGCTGCGGCATTTTTTCGGGTATTCAAAAAAGTGCGATTATTTAAAAATTATAAATATTTTTATAGTTTTCTGCTTCCTTTTGAGCGCCAAGCGGTACCGAACGCGATGTGTCCACCAGCGCCAAGCTATAAATGTATAACGAATGTATAGTAAACAGTAGTGATGAGGGTAATTGTATTATCGATAAATGTTACTAACATGTTAATGTTACTTGCATTTCATATAAATGTACCAGATAAATAAAAATAATGACGTATTTTTATGTCTTGTTTTATTTACAATTATAGTTGTAATAAGAAAAAGCAGAATACACTTTAAATAATGACAAATCAGATACATAACTCAAACAAAACAACAACAAATCTACGAAACTGGCTACATCCCTATTGTCTTCTGACGTCATCCAATTGTCTTCATACCCAAAGACCTTATACATAAAACATAAGGTCTTTGTTCATACCAAGACCGTGGCGCTCGTAGCACGTAAAGTTAAATTTTTATTAGGGATGTCTATGGTCTCTTTTCTTACATTTTTTTTGTCTATTCCATGTTTATGCTAAACACACATTATTAGTATTACTACACACACATTTCCTTCTTAATGTTCGTAGGGAATTATAATAATTAAGAAACATAATTTTCATCATTTTAATTACTTAATTAATGTACCTAACTAACAATTTAAAGTTTTATCAACATAATAAAATAAAATTAACAATTTTGTGTTTCAAAAACGTCATTTGAGTGACATCCTTTGGCTTGATGAATGAATGTTAAAATCTTGGCATACATTTTCGTGCGAAGACACGGTTCCACTTGATTCATTTCTTCTTCAATCAACTTTGCAAAATAACTATTTCTTGTGTCCTCTCTGATTTTATTTTCAATCAGAAACAAAACAAAAAAAACTGTACGGGTAAACTGTTGTAGGTCTGAGCATCTTATATCTTGGAATATGAAATCACCCCGAAAAGTGGGAATCGATTTTGCTTGGTCACATTACGCGCTTTGCTTCTGGATCATAAATTATGTATCCGACTGAAAGACTTGTATCTATGGTCAAAAAAAAAATATTAAAAAAAAAACGTTTATTGATACGGCGCATCAAAGTCAAAGTAAGAACGCGGTATTTTGGTATGTTCTGCATTCTGAGATAACATACTAATTTCGCACGAGTACCCACCTGATCACGCTGATATAATTAGGTTATTGAACGAAAATATTTATATATTTTAATTTTTCTTACCGTTCACTAATTTACACTTACCTCAAAATTTTCGTCTGATGTACTCTCGCATTCATCTTCCGACTCCACACCTTGTAAGATGTTTAGAAGTTCTTCAGAACTTAATTCACTAACTTCACTCATTTTTTATACAACAAAAACAATATAAACAACAACAATAGAGAGCTACAGTCTGCGCTATCTCACACTGACCTGATGCGCTTACGTCTATGACGTCACAGGATGTCTTCTATTCTTGTCTATGGCGCACGAGGCACCGATATCTACTAGTTTCGTAGTGACGAGATCTTTCAATATCGACATCAGTATTAACCAAAGTACGGCACTTAGTGTGTATTAAAAGATTCGTGTAAATACATGTGTCAGGGCTAGCAAAATTAATTACATACCTTTTATGAGTCGCATTTTTTTCAAAACTCAACATTTCGATTCGAAATGTTTTTTTTAAACTTTCGTGTCTATCGACACTTTAGAAACTTGATCAAGTAACTACAACACTGGACGTGTTCATATGAAGACTACGGCGCCTGGGACATAAAAAAAATTTTGGCTATTATAATTTTTCTGTTTTTAGTATAAACAAAGACCCCTATTGAAATAAACATTTAAGTTTAGGGTTTTAGGCAATAGTAAGGGCGGACGTACACGGACTGCTCGAGCAGTTAACGGCTGACCGACGTACACGGACCGCTCGAGCGGTCGGCGTTGACTGCTTGAGCAGTCGGTTGTTGACTGCTCGAGCTGTCTCTACCAACCGCTCGAGCAGTTGAATTTCTACCGCAGTCTAGTCATGGATTCTGACGAGGAAGCACTGCTTTTGCTGCTTCTGCTCAAGCGGAGACGACGGCGGCGACGTCAAAAAAGAAAATTTTGGGTTTATCCAATTTTGGAATTAAGAGAACAACATGGACAATTCCATCATTTGTTTATGGAACTTAGAAGTGATGAAGAAAATTTTTTCAACTATTTTAGGATGTCAGTGTCTTCGTTTGATGAAATGAATAATATACTAAGGTCTAAAATTAAACGTGAAGACACAATCATGAGGAGAAGTATCCAAGCAGAAGAAAGACTAGCAGTACCTAACATTGAGGTTCGAAAAATAAATAACAATTATTTAAATTTTTATTCAGTAAAAATATTGGAAAATAATTCATCAGACATTACTGAAGATGATGAAAGGTCTTCAAATTGAGAGTTTTGGTCATCAGCCGCTGATGTAGAGGGGCTAGTCGCTGATGCAGAGGTAGAGGGGCCAGTATTATAACCATATTGTCCACGGTAATCATAAGGTGAATTCTGTGATGAATATCTCCTACTCGCAGGATATATGTGATTTGTCATCCCTTTAAAGTATTTAATTACGTTAAGTATTTCTGTCTTAGCATCTAATTTATACTGCTCATTAATTTTTTTAAACTCGCCAACTAATGACAGAAAAAACAATTTATCTTCATCTTCAACAATGCGCGAATTCTGTGATTTTTCATCGAAGCGTTTATTCTCATCTGTGATTGTAGTATTTAATTTTCTTTTGTTTCTTTCTTTGTTTATTTTATTTTGACGATTTTCACTTTCTTCAGACGTAATTTCAGCGTGCTCACTTTCTTCTAAACTGTTTGTTTTATCGGGTCTATCTTCTATTATTACCTTTAAAAAAGACATCTGCTGATAATATGCATATGGCCGAATGTTTAGGGCTGCTGAACCACTCTTTGGTTTTATTTTTTTAGCATATCTGGTGTACCCATCTCTTAATGTCTTCCATTTTTTCTGTATTAACATGGCTGTAACAACAAAAAAAATATTTATTGGTACAATTTATTGATTAAAAAATATGTTTTTACAGGTATTTGGCAACTGGATGTACATTTATGGATTTGCAATATAGTTTTAGAATAGCATCAACAACAATTGGTAAGATAGTGAGGGATGTTTGCAGAAATATATGGATACATATGAAGGATATGTGTATGGAACAACTAACTGAAGATAAATGGAAAGACATAATAAATGGTTTCAAAAAAACTTCTAAGTTTCCGAACTGCCTTGGCGCCGTTGATGGCAAACATATTAGAATAATACAACCCGCGCAAAGTGGATCGTCATATTATAACTATAAAAATTATTTTTCGATAATACTTCTAGCAGTATGTGATAGTAATTATATGTTCACTTTCGTGGATATAGGCTCGTATGGAAGGCACGCTGACTCGACTATTTTCGAAGAGAGTTGTCTATATAAAATGTTACAAGAAAAAAAGTTAAATATACCTCCACCTTCTGCAATATCGCATAATGGACCTGTATTACCGAATGTGGTTATTGGGGATGAAGCATTCAGCTTGCAGGAAAATTTAATGCGTCCATATGGTGGCAAGAATTTACCAGAGAAAAAAAAAAATTTAACTATCGATTATCACGTGCTAGGCGATATATTGAATGCACGTTTGGCATTTTAGCTAATAAATGGCGGATCTTCCATAGACCACTTAACGTCAGTGTTGATTTCGCAGTGGATATAGTAAAAGCATCATGTGTTCTTCACAACTACGTAAAACAACGAGATGGAAATAAATTTGAGGATACGTTTGAGGGTCTTCCTCACTCTATAGTACATTCAACCCAGCAAGTTCGCCCAGGTGGGTCTATGTTAACAACAATCCGTGAAGAATTTGCTAATAATAATTTGCTAAATAGTCAGTGGGCCAGGCCGACGGCTGCAGTCAGTGGGCCAGGCCATCGGCTGCAGTCAGTGGGCCAGGCCAACGGCTGCAGTCAGTGGGCCAGGCCGTCGGCTGAAGTCAGTGGGCCAGGCCGACGGCTGCAGTTAGTGGGCCAGGCCGTCGGCTGAAGTCAGTGGGCCAGGCCGACGGCTGCAGTCAGTGGGCCAGGCCGTCGGCTGAAGTCAGTGGGCCAGGCCGACGGCTGCAGTCAGTGGGCCAGGCCGTCGGCTGAAGTCAGTGGGCCAGGCCGACGGCTGCAGTCAGTGGGCCAGGCCGTCGGCTGAAGTCAGTGGGCCAGGCCGACGGCTGCAGTCAGTGGGCCAGGCCGTCGGCTGCAGTCAGTGAGCCAGCCCGACGGCTGCAGTCAGTGGGCCAGGCCGTCGGCTGAAGTCAGTGGGCCAGGCCGACGGCTGCAGTCAGTGGGCCAGGCCGTCGGCTGAAGTCAGTGGGCCAGGCCGTCGGCTGAAGTCAGTGGGCCAGGCCGACGGCTGCAGTCAGTGGGCCAGGCCGTCGGCTGAAGTCAGTGGGCCAGGCCGACGGCTGCAGTCAGTGGGCCAGGCCGTCGGCTGAAGTCAGTGGGCCTGGCCGACGGCTGCAGTCAGTGGGCCAGGCCGTCGGCTGCAGTCAGTGAGCCAGCCCGACGGCTGCAGTCAGTGGGCCAGGCCGTTGGCTGAAGTCAGTGGGCCAGGCCGACGGCTGCAGTCAGTGGGCCAGGCCGTCGGCTGAAGTCAGTGGGCCAGGTCGACGGCTGCAGTCAGTGGGCCAGGCCGTCGGCTGAAGTCAGTGGGCCAGGCCGTCGGATGAAGTCAGTGGGCCAGGCCGACGGCTGCAGTTAGGCCAGCCGTACACGGACTGCTTCAAGCAGTTATGACCGACTGCTTGAAGCCGCGACCGCGCGGTGAACTATAGCCATTCATTCGCTGCCGTACACACGACTGCTCGAGCAGTCGCGACCGCTTCAAGCCGTCAACTACATGATGAAATTCCATCGTGCTGTCGACCGCTCACGAGCAGTCGCGAGGCATACACTGACTGCTCGAGCCGTCGGCGGCTCTAGAGCAGTCGACAGCTCTACGACCTCCCCCTCCCTTCTCTTCTGGCCTCGCGGCGTCTAGTGTCTCTCTGTCTCGTCTCATTTGTCGACTGATCTTTGAAAATGGAGGGTGTGTGCGATAGTGATGCGCTTATAAGTGCAATTAAAACACATGAAATTATTTGGAACTAAGCTTAAGGAGCGCAGCGACAAAATAAAGAAGAACAATGCATGGGCAATTATTTGCGCCCAAGTTATTGAGAACTTTGATGAAAAAACAAATCAAGAAAAAAATAAAATCGGTAAGTAAAAAAGTCAGTCATTTTATTACACACACATTTATTAAGTTTATGTCATATTATAAAGTCACACACATATTTATTGATTTAAATCATATTCCATTGCCAATCTAGTTTGCCTTCTTCGCTCACAAAGTAATTAGCAAATTCTTCACGGATTGTTGTTAACATAGGCCCACCTGGGCGAACTTGCTGGGTTGAATGTACTATAGAGTGAGGAAGACCCTCAAACGTATCCTCAAATTTATTTCCATCTCGTTGTTTTACGTAGTTGTGAAGAACACATGATGCTTTTACTATATCCACTGCGAAATCAACACTGACGTTAAGTGGTCTATGGAAGATCCGCCATTTATTAGCTAAAATGCCAAACGTGCATTCAATATATCGCCTAGCACGTGATAACCGATAGTTAAAATTTTTTTTTTCTCTGGTAAATTCTTGCCACCATATGGACGCATTAAATTTTCCTGCAAGCTGAATGCTTCATCCCCAATAAACACATTCGGTAATACAGGTTCATTATGCGATATTGCAGAAGGTGGAGGTATATTTAACTTTTTTCTTGTAACATTTTATATAGACAACTCTCTTCGAAAATAGTCGAGTCAGCGTGCCTTCCATACGGGCCTATATCCACGAAAGTGAACATATAATTACTATCACATACTGCTAGAAGTATTATCGAAAAATAATTTTTATAGTTATAATATGACGATCTACTTTGCGCGGGTTATATTATTCTAATATGTTTGCCATCAACGGCGCCAAGGCAGTTCGGAAACTTAGAAGTTTTTTTGAAACCATTTATTATGTCTTTCCATTTATCTTCAGTTAGTTGTTCCATACACATATCCTTCATATGTATCCATATATTTCTGCAAACATCCCTCACTATCTTACCAATTGTTGTTGATGCTATTCTAAAACTATATTGCAAATCCATAAATGTACATCCAGTTGCCAAATACCTGTAAAAACATATTTTTTAATCAATAAATTGTACCAATAAATATTTTTTTTGTTGTTACAGCCATGTTAATACAGAAAAAATGGAAGACATTAAGAGATGGGTACACCAGATATGCTAAAAAAATAAAACCAAAGAGTGGTTCAGCAGCCCTAAACATTCGGCCATATGCATATTATCAGCAGATGTCTTTTTTAAAGGTAATAATAGAAGATAGACCCGATAAAACAAACAGTTTAGAAGAAAGTGAGCACGCTGAAATTACGTCTGAAGAAAGTGAAAATCGTCAAAATAAAATAAACAAAGAAAGAAACAAAAGAAAATTAAATACTACAATCACAGATGAGAATAAACGCTTCGATGAAAAATCACAGAATTCGCGCATTGTTGAAGATGAAGATAAATTGTTTTTTCTGTCATTAGTTGGCGAGTTTAAAAAAATTAATGAGCAGTATAAATTAGATGCTAAGACAGAAATACTTAACGTAATTAAATACTTTAAAGGGATGACAAATCACATATATCCTGCGAGTAGGAGATATTCATCACAGAATTCACCTTATGATTACCGTGGACAATATGGTTATAATACTGGCCCCTCTACCTCTGCATCAGCGACTAGCCCCTCTACATCAGCGGCTGATGACCAAAACTCTCAATTTGAAGACCTTTCATCATCTTCAGTAATGTCTGATGAATTATTTTCCAATATTTTTAATGAATAAAAATTTAAATAATTGTTATTTATTTTTCGAACCTCAATGTTACTGCTAGTCTTTCTTCTGCTTGGATACTTCTCCTCATGATTGTGTCTTCACGTTTAATTTTAGACCTTAGTATATTATTCATTTCATCAAACGAAGACACCGACATCCTAAAATAGTTGAAAAATTTTTCTTCATCACTTCTAAGTTCCATAAACAAATGATGGAATTGTCCATGTTGTTCTCTTAATTCCAAAATTGGATGAACCCAAAATTTTCTTTTTTGACGTCGCCGCCGTCGTCTCCGCTTGAGCAGAAGCAGCAAAAGCAGTGCTTCCTCGTCAGAATCCATGACTAGACTGCGGTAGAAATTCAACTGCTCGAGCGGTTGGTAGAGACAGCTCGAGCAGTCAACAACCGACTGCTCAAGCAGTCAACGCCGACCGCTCGAGCGGTCCGTGTACGTCGGTCAGCCGTTAACTGCTCGAGCAGTCCGTGTACGCCCGCCCTAAGAATACGCACAAAGCATTTGTTCACGTATTTTAATGTACTAAACGTTATGATTAGATATTGTCTTAGACGTGGCGTGGGGGGCACGGAAACGATTGTCTTCTATAGAAGACTGGCGCTCAAAAGGTTAAATCTAATTCTGTCACAAATTAAGAGCTACTCGTGCATGTTTATTCTACAGGCGCACATATACAATGGTTTTAGAGATACACGATTCTGCAAAACGTTAGCAGGAATTGAAATATCTCGAAAACCTGAAGACGCACAAATTATATTTTCGGTGCACAATTTTGCACAAATATAAGCTCTCTGCCCATGCACGATATTTCCTCTCCGATCATTCGTTTAGAACTTTCCTGCTGGAGCAACAAACTCCAGCAGGAATCGTTTTTTCAGTTTTTTTCCAAAACGACAAAGCGCACAATTTTTTTATTTGGCGCACATTTACAGCAGAACACGCACTAATATACGTTCCATTCTAATCACTCTAGGAGCTACTTAATAAACAAAACTTCTGCTGGCCACGGTAACTTTACCGCAGCCAGAATTGTTTTTGTCAAATAACTAAAAAAACTATTAGCACAACAAATTTAAAAATCTACACAACAATTACAGAAGCTGATGTACTAATAAATTATCTATTACACTCAAATGACGATATTCGACATTTTCTGGCTGGGGTAACGCACACGGTCGAAACCCATTGTCTGGTGGTGCTATTAAAAAAAAAAAACATATATGTTAAATTATCCATTTACTAAGCTTTAATGCACAAATAACATACATAGTAATGGTTGAACCATTTATTTGCAAATGTACAATGTAGGTCAGAATAACCTATAATAATTATAGCAATGACATGACGTGAGACAAATTGGTGAAATCATCTTGCATTACACAAACACATTTGTAAGATACGGGACACAAAACAAACAATTTCTTGTCAACCAAATACCCCATACACCCAGAGACTATGGAAGCGTGTTAGTGTCATAGTTAATTACATTGCAATGTAAAAGAGTTTGGTGTTGAATTGTAAATTGTTGTCAAGAACTGTATCTATAGGGCAGTTTACACAACAGCATACGAACGCTAAAAAGATTTAAATTATATCTACATTCCTCTGAATTGTTTGAAGTTGACCTAAATAATGATGTATTGATTCGCTGGTCTTCAATTCATACGCATTCCAAGACGAAGTGAAATATGTTTAACGCTAATTGAATTTTGTAAACGTGGTGCAAGCAAGCCTAAAATCTCCGATGGTTAAATTGAAATTAAAACAAAAAATCCATTGTACTTGTATCATTTGCGGCTGTGGGAAGATAGATTTACCGAATGATCAGACTATGTAGGTAGTTAACGTTAATGATGCATGGTCAATAGTTGGAAAATTACGACCTCTCTCTGTCTTTTTACTGACAATTTCTGTTCTAAGTTAGGTAACCTGAGGATGGATAGACGGCAGAAATCGCCTTAAGCAATAACCCCGCGTCCTAGACAAAAGCGATCGTCGCGCGAGATCGCGATCCTTTGTATGAACTTATGCAAACGGGACTTGGTTGATCGCGCGACTAAGGAGTCGTCCTAATACAACGCAACTACGTGATCATCGCGCGTGTAAGCGATGCGACCATCGCGTGATATCGAAAACTGGGTGTCCTAACAGAACGCGACTACGCTACCATCGCAAGTTCGCGCGAATTTTAGTCGTACGAATCCGCCATCAAACATACAATCGTGTGACTAAAATTATTGTAATCTATTCGCGAGAACCAAGTTTGTAAATACGCGCGATCAAACATATTGATGTCGCATAGGTGTCCTAATTGAATCGTCCTATTAGGACACCCAGTTTTTCTGATCACGCAACCACGCAATGGTCGCATCGCTTACTCATGTAGTCGTGTTATATTAGGACGACGCCTAAGACCATCTATTGTGTAGTCGACCTTGTAATTGATTTACCACCGTAAGTTGAATGTCACTTGCACGTCATAAAACACCAAGGTCATTTTTGCTTTTCCAATGTGACAGCTCGATAGGTTCTAAAGTTTCAATTCACTGTGAATGTTTGCCTAAAGTGGTAAAGCAACCATGAGGTCGACTATACATAATGTTTTTATAATTGGGTTTATGTATGTCCTCTGGATAATCGTATTACAAATAATGCGTCGTAAAGTAAAACTCACTATAATTATATTATTTAATATTAAACCATGGTGGTTTTATTTTTACAGATTAGATATTATTTCGAAGTGCAGCAAAATAAAATTTACGTCAAGGAAATCAATGAGTGCAAATTAAATCATTGATTTTATAAATCTGCAAGGATTCATAATGGTGTTTAATACTTGCAATATGTGCAAATATTTAAAGCACACGACATTGTTTTACACCTTTATAATTAAATCTTGTTCAGTGATCCGGAGACGCGAAGTTTACAGTATTACAACTGTTGTGGAGAAGTAAATAACTAGCTATCATTTGTAGGCATGTTTATCTTGTATTGTGTGACAAAACTGAATGTATTCTGGAAATTAATATTTTATTGTGGACCATCTATATATAAATCAAACCCAGAACCGGAAGTATGTATGTAGAAAAAAAAACTACAGATGCGGTATTTCTAGATATCCCAAATACAGAGATTTTTGTGAATACTAATCATCTGTTATCACAAAAGTATTCGCAACATTGCTAACCGAACCTTACTAGTGACTTTTTCATTGTTGTGTAGCAAATAACGGGATTGAATATCCATTGATAATACGAAGAACTAAACGTATCTACACACATAGGCTACAAATCTGTAGACACCTTTAGACATGTGTAGTGTAGTATTAATTAATATCAGTTTTGTTTTCTAATGTTATTTCATATTAATTATCAAATAACACAAAAGAAACTTAAAATTAGTCTATTGCATGAGCACACAGGTGAAATTAAAAATCGAGGTCATTTTATGTACTTAAGTAATCAATACGGCATGTTTTGATTACATAAGTACCTACTTATTTCATATAAAATAATCAATTGACATCATACACTGTTTTCAATTTCACCTTCACATTCGATGCGCCCATTAGAACAAATTATAATTATTAACTAAATTCAATTTTATCACATCACATGAAATAAAATTGCAGTTACCGCGCAAAAATGCATTAAGTGGGTGTACAAAATGTAACCAAAATATAAATTACGTTAATACTATTTATTACTCGGGTTATACGCCTAGAATTTGAAATGCGCCATTATTACAGTTATTCGCCTGAAGAAAACGATAAGTAAAAAATGTAGCATAGTAGAAAATAACATCAAAATCACTGCCATTCCATCATTTGAATAAAAATAAATATTCACTATAATTTGACCGTGTTGTGTTCCTTCAGGGTGGACAACGCGGCTTTTATCATAAAACTAAATAATAACACTGCATGTGACTAATATGCCGTATAAATACATTTAATTCATACAATATCCCTGTTGTTTATTTGTTTCTCATACATTGTAAATGTGTGGCGTCGTAAATGGAGTGTAATTATTTAGTATTGTGATGTAGTATATTATACGTGCAGGTAGTATTAAGGAGTGGTTCACATTCATTCAACATCCATTTGTTCTTGTGTTTGTTGCGCATCGCTGGGCGCGGTACCGGCGTCGGGCTGTCCGTCGCCCGCAGTGGGATTTGCCGGCGGCGGGGTCTTCTCTTTAGGTTTAGGTTTGTTTAACACTGGATTCACAGTATTCTCAAAGGTCTGGAAATATTAACAAGCTTAGGTTAACACAAATATTACGGGGTAAAAGGTAGCTGGTTACGATACGGAGGGCCTCCGAAGGTTCAAATTTTTTAATCAGCAATGGACTATTACAGCATGGTTAATTAAGAATGTGTACCTGTCGTTCCTGGCGGATCTGATGTGTGGTGTGTGGCGGCGGTTGGTGACGCGGCGTGTGCGCCAGAGCCTGGCGAGCGCTCTCTAACCAGTTCAGCGCATTCTTCGCAGCTTCTGCCACTTTCTGCATGTCAGCGTCAGCCAAGTGAGAATACTTTACGTCACCAGCTCTGAAAATAATAAAAACGCATTAAAATTATGACATCAATATATTATTGTGTATTATGCTCAATGTTTGCAAATGGTGGATCTCTAGCGACACGCGTTGTGGGACATCTAGTGAATACCAGGATTAACTATCAACAACTCTCTTAAACAAAAGAGGTAATTTACTTGTATAAGTCGACAGCTTTGTTAGCTAACTGGATTGCTCTTGCGAAGTCATCTAGCGCTCCTGGGCGTAGTTCAAACTCCAAACGCCGCTGTTTGATAGGTTCGCCTTCTGTTCTCAACTCCGTCAGTTTATCACTGTACACCTGGAACGAAATACGTCAGTAAGATGATTTTATTGCATCCAGTATTTTGGTCTTTTAACACCTATTTCAGCACGATGGATGAGGTCTAAGATGGAACAAAAAGACAGGATGACTATTCACTTTCAACTTGAAGGCTGTTGAATTTTGGTGGTAGGGAACACACGACGCTAGCAGCGCGTTCCACCCTGTTACTGCAGCAATACGAGCACACAATATGAACAAACGATTTTATTTCTTTTAGAGTATCCCACCTGTCTGTGTTGATCTTCGCCTTCGTCATACAGCCATTGTTCTAGAGCGTCCAACTGGTTAACAAGCCGGTTGCGGTTATCTTCCGCTATGAAGTCGTGCAGGGTTTCGCCCTCGGACAGTTTCCCACGCAATTCATAAACATATTCCTCCAAAGCATTACGAGCATCTGCCCGTTCTTTTTCCTGTCTATCTTGAGCTTGCATTTTACCCTGGAACCAAGTAATCCGAATAAATGAGAAACGCGATAAAGGTTCGGTTCTTGTATTACATAACATTAACAAACTTAGTACTACTAAACTAGAACTACTAAATTCAAGTTTCATGATTAAATAATTAATTACCTCTTGTTCCATGTATCCATTCAGATCATGTTTACCAAGTCCATGTGTCTGAGCATCAATTGGCAGTTCAATGGTTTTAACAAGAACCTTCTTGGTCTTATCCTTGGATTTATCCTTTTTATCATCAGAATTTTCCTGCAAATAAGCACACAAGTTCAAATCTAATAAATTTAAAATATATTCCCCACTACCATCACTGCTTGGTTACTTGCTTTTTTTTAAATATTAATTTCATAGAAGCTTGTAAATGTATTTCCAAGCAGCGAGGTGACCCATTTGCATTAATTTCATAATTCTATTTTAAATACCTTTTATCTTATTAATTAATTATAATAATAAAAAAAACTCAAACGTAAGTCCTTCACACTCCAGGGTTTCTGCAGAACGAAAAAGCGGGAAAAACGAAATAAACAACTTCAAGCTTGACAAAAACATGCGTGGACACAGAGATAAAGTTTAAATGAACAAAAATAATAAGAAATTGCATGAGGCAGTGTTAACCTCACAACACAAGAAATTTGTGCAAATGGACCTCAAGATGAGGGTGGGGACGAAACAATATTTTGTGATGTCTGCTGCCAGAAATTTGCAAAACAGAGGACTTAGATGATTGAATAGCGTTAGAATTTAAAAAAGAGCGTTATGAAGAGAAGGCGGGCAACAAACAACACGGGTCTGGACACACGCGCTACCGACACGTACCCCACTGAACCACTGTCCTACTTTCTGTGTCCACGACTGTTTTTGTTGAGGCTCCCCCTTCATTTCGTCGTCTCTCACCTCTTGGTTTTCGGGACCATTTTGTTGCTGATCTTGGGCGGCACCATTAGTATCCATAGCAGCATCTTGACCCTGAGAATTTTCACTAGTATTCTCCATATCTACATTGTCATTTTGAGCAGCATCTTGTTTCTTTTCAACAAGAGAAGCAGAGGCGACAGTTATAATGCCATGAATGTTCACTCTAACTTTGAGTTTTACTTTCTGTGACTCTCCTTCAGCTGTTGGCTGAACATCTCTGATATGCCACTGACCTGTAATTGTTGATAGAATAATTATGTAAAGCATTAATTTTCAATATACTCATCATATTCACATAGTTATTTCCATTAAAGTTGTGTTACATACCAATGAAAGTGTCTGGGATGGGCACTTGATCAGAATAGTAAGCACTGACAGAGAAAGGTTCCTTTCTGTAGAAAGTCAGCATCTTTGAGAATGGAGCAGCATGGAAGGCGGAGAACACCTGGAATTAAATAAATATTGATAAAACATAAGTTACCATTGATAAACCTAAGTACAGATGAAATCATAAGTGACATCATCATAATTATTAACATGAAATAAAAAAAAGAATTATTAAAATGGTATTAATTATTTAATTAATATATTTAAATGGCCAATGTCATACTTAGTTATGCTTATTTTAGTTAGTTATTTTATATCTTTTTATCTTTATTGATAGTTCAGTTTTTGTTCTCTTTTAGATCAAAGCTGTTTTGTTTATAACTTTGTTTTTCATTTTAACAAATAATTTTAATATTCTAATTTTATCTGCCGCCATACGAAAACTCTTCGTTTGGATCCAAAAATTTCAAATTTTGATTTGTCCGTCGAGAGGACCTTTTCCCAATCTGCTATTGTCCAGTTCTTGTGTTCTCTAGCCCAATTAAGTCTCTTCTTTTTGTTAATAGTTTCAAGAAGTGGTTTTAACACCGCTATGCATCCCTTAAGTCCTGCGTCACGGAGTCTTCTTTTGATTGTAGACACACTGACTGGTTTATCATGATCCACATTAAACTGTGCTGCTATTTCCGGTGCAGTTAATCATCTATTCCGTTTGCTTTTAATAACTATACTCAAATCTTCACTCGAAGTTGTGGCTCTCGGTCTGCCTGAATGACGTTTGTTGCAAATTGTTCCTTCAGTCGCAAATTTCTTAACGATGTAGTCAACAGTTTGCCTTGGTATCTTCTGCAGTCTTGAAATCTCACGATTACTTTTACCGGATTTATGAAGGCCGATTATTATGCCTTTGATTTCTTGGAAATATTCCTTAGTTTTACCCATTTTCTTCAAAAAATATAACTCAGAAGTGAAAAACAAGAAAATATTATTAGACTAAGTACTGAGCTATGGAGAGCGTGTTTTCTGTTCAAATGACATCAGATAACTAATGTAAGAATATTTGTAATAGTTATACTACATTTTAGTTATGTTTATTTCTCAATAACTAAATCAAAACAAAACTGTGACTGCAAAGATTAACTTCGAAGAAATTCCGACAATATCACTATTTTGGTTTTATGACCAGGACTCGGCAAATAACAATAAGTTGTGTACGATTTTACCGTAGATAAATATTTGGCGGTGATATACAAACAATGAAACCTAATTTTTTTTTTTATGTATTGTTTGTAACTTAAACAAAATGCAGGTGGCGAAATACTTTTTAGCGGTAGTGTACATAAGAACCCATACTTGTTAACTTTTAGTATTTAATGGACAATGTATATGCTGTTGGCGTACCTATTTTAAATAAATAAATAAAATATTTGTAAAGTTGTCTACTCATTTTTTGTTTGGGTTACTCAGAACTTTTTTTATGGGAAATAATAATGGTTCCGAAAAACAAATTAATCTCCAGCGATCTGTGGCCGACTATTATTCTAATTAACCATCGTTATAATGAATTACCGACAAAAAACCCAAAACATAAACGAAAAAAAATATCCAATTTAACAACAAATATGAGCATGTTCAAATTACATTTTCTCCTAAAAAAAAATGGATCTTCGAATAACACAACTAAACTTCCGAATAGAATACTGAACCTCCGACAAAATTACTAAGTTACTGACAACAGAGTTTATAAGTTTCTGTATAACCACTCAGTATAATATTTACAGTATAATGTTACAGTTAAAATAGCACCAGTCTAAGGTAATTTATGAATTAATAGTAGGCTAAGCAGTCATGTTTATTTTTCGAAGATTTCAGTATCTCATTCGGTCGTTTCGTCATTTTTATTCGGACAAAAATGGCGGAAAGTTAGTATTTTAGGCAGTAGATTTAATATTTTGAGTAAGGACAATTCTTCTTTTTTTGTTGGAGCTTTTATTACTACCCTTTTTTTATACTGTCTGTCTCGCATAGGGTTGCAGCATTATGCTGAACGATGGACGTTTTGAGTGGATGTGACGCATATTTTCCCCCCAACTTGTTTCTTTTTGTGTTTGTGTTATTTTTTTTTGCATCATGTTTACCGAAAATAAACGTATTTTCTTTCTTTCTGTAATCTTATCTATTTAAGTAAGTCTCTAATTCTGGGGCCACACCTGGGTATATCGTTATGAAGCTTCGCACGATGATACGATACACGCGGATTATCGGCTACCGTCGCAATAGTTTGGGCTGCGTAGCACTTATCGCCCGGGTAGCGGTACATCGGTAGGGCTTTAGCGCTCTAATAGGGACCCTTACTGATAATTTATCCCGCTAGAGGGCGCACCTGCAACGCTCGGTAAACAGAACAACATGGCGTCCGTCTGTGGTAAGAGTAATAATGTATCAGTCAGTGAATCAGTGTTGTGCCATTAGGTAGTATATGCAGGAACAAAGGTGTTCATTAATTCACTAAAAACGGATAATTTCGCAAGCAGTGGTAAATTGCTATGTTGCAAGTATTTCAGTCACAAAACATTAAAGATTATGTTCTGATCATTTTAGAGCTGAAGACTATAAGAATGAAGAATATTTTACAGGTCAAAGTATTAACCTAATGAAAAATAAACACAATATTTTGAGTGCTATTTACTTGAATGTAACGTTAAAAGTTTGTTGTAAAGTAGTTCAATATCACAAAAACTATTGTTTGAAATTCTGTTTAGTATGTTTTTAACCTACAATTATAGTAATATAAGGATGAAATAAAGCTGAAATAATAGTGTAAAATGCCGAAAAATGTGCCGCTCGCCTTTGACAGTTTGCTTTGTTTACTTCATGTCCATGTGGCACCATCTGCTGCCTCAGCTTTGCGTAATATTCCCTATTAGCGCGGCAAGTGGTTGGACTAGCGTTGTTCATTTCGACTGTTGATTCCGGACTGCGTAGATGCTCTGTCGAAATAATGGAGTGGAGCGACGAAATCGTGTTGGCATTTTTACAAAACTTTGAACCCACCATATATTATTATGGGATCCTAAAAATGTCCAATGTAAAAAAAAACATTATTGAGAATTGCAAAGCACGATAATTCACTAAAATGAGGAAGCCGCTAACCGCTAATATATAATATAACTTTTTAGCGAGCAAAACACAAAGCTTTGGCATGCATTGCTTTGTTACGATAGATGCAGGTGCGGGCCGGGCCCCAGCATTAGACAAACCATTCATTTGATTTAAATTTTTTAGATTTTTCGTTGCCACAGCGACGGCATTCCATTAAGTATTCAACACCCATGTGAGGACACGATAAAGATCAATATAAAATAAATACTCGGTTTTTGTCATCTGCAACTGCAGCAGAGAACATTGTCTAATAATATTATTTCAGTTTTATAATTAATGGTTTATTTTTGTACAGAATATTGCTTAATAAAACAAAGCAGACCTGCAACTTAATTGCGTAACACAATCAATCACAATTTGAATAATTTTGAAGCATATTGCTAATCCATTGCTTCATATGTTCAAAAAATTTGTCTGCTCAACAATGTAAATAACACAATGAATGTTGTTGAAACTGTTAAAATGAAACCGAGCGAAAAGCAATTTCAATTAAACCAATTACAGGCACTTTTTAATTCTCAAGGGGTCGGCCAGACAGAAAGATGAAGCTTGTTGCCTATTCCAAAGGGTAGTAGGTTCCTATGGGAGAATGGGCTAGAAACTCCTTGGATACACACTGACTTAATAAATAAGTGACAAGTGTACTGACCTCCATATCTCCATCCTCTCCCTTCGTGGCATCCCAGGCCAGGCGCACGGCGTAAGGCTGCACATCAGTGACACTGAATTCACGCACGCGCACCGCCGGGCTCAGCATAGCGCACTGCAGCGCACAGCCGCGGGACACAGCTTCGTCCTGAAATATTACATACACATTTACAGTGCCTTAAGATCAGACTGGAATGCCAAGCATGGAATTGGAGTCTTCTAAAAACGTCTGAAACGGTAAAACATCATTCGGGAACGTGCTGATGTGGTCTCTAAAAAAACTCATTGCAGCTTGAATTATACTCTGAAGTTTACGCTGACGCCAGATGTCACTTATAGCATTTAACAGGAGAGACTAGCTTTATCTAGCAATGAGCCGCCATATAAGATGTCAGTAGCAAATACCTTTAAGTCACGAAATAAATGAATATGTTACCTGATTTAAAGTGGTTGAGGCATGCTTGTTAAAGACTTGTTCAATCAAGTTTTTGACAGCCGGGATTCTGGTAGATCCTCCAACAATCTCCACAGAATGAATGTCTTCAGGTCTCAGCTCTGAAAATATGATGAATGACATGTAAATGCAAAGGATTCATTTTAACCTAGAAAAGTAAAAAATGTTGTAATATTAGAAAAATCAATAGCAGTGCAGTGGTGCTATTCTGGAAAGATCCCGCTGTGAAAATTTAGGTGAAGTGAGCGTGATGTGAACTGTCATCCCACCTTACTCTACTAGGGATTGAGCTCACTTCATGTAAGTGTTCACGGTGTGATGTTTACAGAATAGATCGGCTGGAATATATTGATCAATCACTTACTAGCATTATGCAGTATAGCTCTCATAGTTCTCTCAATGCGTGTGAAGGTCTCAGCACAGATCTGCTCCATCTGGGAACGCTGCAAGTCACTCGACACGTCGCGCTCCTCCATGAAGCACTCAATGTTAATGGGCAGGCGAGTGCTGTTAGCTGACATCTGCTTCTTCAGTTTCTCCACTTCTTGAAGAAGTCGAAGGAAAGCCCTGATGATAATAAAGAAATTTTATTATTTTTGATTTCAGTACAATAATTTATTACCGGTTGTGTAATACTTAAAATTGCTAATAAGTTATGCAACTAAAAGCAATCGCACAATAAGGATGTGCTATGTTTCCTGCTCATTGAAAATGTTAAAAATATAATTTGCTTGCAAATCTAGAATGTATATTGATAATATTGATATGTATTCATAATTCATATTAATTGACATGTAATAATAAAATTCTAGTTGATTACCTTTGATTTTTCCTAGCATCCAACTTTAATCTACTGAAGATATCTTGGCAGAAATACTCAGCCAGTGCCATATCAATGTCCCTTCCACCACATTGAGCATCAGTTGATGTAGCCAGAACACGCAGCTTACCCTTGTTGAAGGCACATGCAGACACCTGATGACCAAATAAATATAAATGTTAGAATGCACTACTTCTATTCCTATCTCTGCCAATATTTAACAGAAATTCTAATAAATAATTACCTGAAGTGAACTATGTCCAAAGTCAACAAACACTACATTCTTAGGCTTCTCCTCAGGGGCAGGTAAGTCTTGCTTATAGATACCATAAGCCAAAGCAGTGGCAGTTGTTTCATTCATAAGGCGCAAAACATTCAGTCCTGAAAATCATGTATTTGTATATATTCATACATTTTTATAAATTAGTTGTAAAAACTTAACTGAACTGTAAAACACTAGCAAACCACAGAAATAAGTTTGCGGTATAATAGTGTGTGTGGTTTAGGTGTATGGTTTACTGATAAAAATTAATCATATTGTACCAATGAATTACAATTTGGTACAATAACAGAACCACAATTATGTGTTTTATAAACCATTTGTTCTACTGTGAAAAGTTTTAGTTAATTTATGTATATTTGCCTGTGTTGTACAAACTTAGAACCTAACACTAGAGCAATGAACAGAGGTCTCACATACCTGCGATACTGGCTGCATCCAATAGAGCATTTCTCTCTGAATTTGTGAAGTAACTAGGCACAGATATGACACAGTCATTAATTGGTGTCTGTAATGCTATGGTTGCACTATCTTTCAATTTCGTAAATAGCATAGCCGTAATCTGAAAATTACACAAAAATATAACCACTCATGTAAATCTTACATCTGTGACATGTAATTCATTACTTATTTGTAGCAAAATGATAAATAATATAGACAAACAATAATCACACATTGCCCTACAAGTCAAGGATAATATTAACTTATCATAATTCTGTAGGACTACTAAACTATTAGTAATATTACCTGTTCTGGAGTGAAAACATTATCTTCACCCAGGTAGTTGACTCGGATGCCAATTCCATCATCAGGTCTTTGTTCAACCTTGAATGGGAAATGTTTCAGCTCTTTCTGAACATAAGGGTCAGAGAATTTTCTACCTAACAGTCTCTTGAAACCAAATACAGTATTCTTCATATTTGTAACCATCTGGTTCTTTGCAGCCACACCTAATATTCGATTTTTCGATGAAAACGCCACACATGATCTGCAAATACAATTTATGTCACAATTTTAAAGGAACTCTTATCATAACTGCCAATAAAGCTGTTTATACTCAGAAGAAAAATGTTCAGCTAAGGATTTTTATAAATCATGTGTACATAGATATTATCTCAAGATAATATTATAAGTTGGTAATGTGTATTCTAATTTTTCAATTAAAAGTTGGATGAATTTGTTACATTTAAAATTATATCATTTAGAAGTATTATTTTCCAAGATCAGTGATAAATGTGTACAAACACATAAAAGAAGGAAAAAGAACAGTTTTTATTAATGTAATAGACTATCAATTTGACACTTAATTTACTTTTGTCTCAAGCTACAATTAGTTGGTACCTATACAATTCTTTTGTTTGTAAAGTTTTATTAAGGTTAGGTTTTTCTTACAATAGGTATTTTGTTTCAACTCAAATTTATTTATTTTAGAATTGCTTAGAAAGCATTAGTAAAACGCATCTTGAAAGAAAATTATTTCAAAGTACACAATGTTATGGATTGGAGTCATTGAACTCAATTGAATAATTTTATGGGCTAGGGTTCCCCCTACCCTAGCTCATGAAATTATTCAATTAAATGCCTAGTTTTATGTCTACAGTCCAAATAAATGTGGGGAAAATGAAATTTCATTTCTTCTTTGTTTCAGAGTTGTTCATAAACATGGTGTGCATGTCATTAAGTATTTTTGGTATGTTTTATTGAACAAAACTTTTTAGGTCTCAATGATGTTATACTCTCATAGAACTCTGATTATGATAAACAGGAACACACAGGAAAATATTGTTTTTTCACATCTGTTCAAAATTAGGTCAGTCTGACATGTGAGATTGTAGACTTGCGTGTGATGTTCCAGGAAAGGAATAAACATTGTAGTTCTTACTACTTCAACCTCCTTCCCAACTTTAAAATTAAGCCCTTTTAAAGTACATATCTAGTTATGTTACATTACATTATGTAAATTAACCAACCAATGAAATATTGAACAGACTTGTCCAAGAATACAATTGAATTTATTGGTCAAATTCAAGTGTGACTAACCTACAATGAAACATTAAAAATCTGCAAAAACAGAAAACTTGGAAATTGTATGAAAGTTCACAGATGAAATAATATGACACTATTTCATAATCTTAATTTGCTTAGATTACTGCAAAGCAAAGGTAATCCATGTTCTTACAGCATCAAGAAAATAATTCATATGGGTTGAACATGACAAGCAGATAATCAAATCAGATGTTGGTTCCAATGATTTGTCAATGGGCGAACCATGATGACAGAAAAATTACAATATTTTACCGTAAAATAACAAAAATATCAATGTTTTGTACTTACGGAGTACCGCGGAGGCTGTAATCATTGGCTATCGTCTCAATACCACCTGCTTTAGCCACAGCGACATAACATGATTCATTACCGAAATCAATACCAATGACGGACATAGCGGCCATCGTGAACTAAAATTTGACTCAATTTATTACAAGAATAGTTATATCTTGCTTATCTTCCGAATCACACGAACAGAGAAACACGTTGCTGAACTCGACAATCGATCAATCTATCGTACAAACGCCGGTTTATTGCCGCATAGTAGTTCCTTCATTCGTGCTGGTCTGGTACCCGAATTTTCTAGAAGTGTGGCTAGTAGTGCTGCCCAAAATGGTATTAATAAAGAAATAGTCGATTTTGTAAGTGTCACCTCAGTCAGTTAGGGTAAGGGCGAGTGCCCACGAGCAACTTAGTTGCCCAGCAACTTTTTTGTCTTTGTCGCTGTCTCTTCGCCGAGATTTAAACAATACGCACACGGGGGCGACATGTCGCTCCCGTGTGCGTGGGCTTGACTTTAGTATAGTGCGGCAGGAATTGGGGACTAAAAAGGGTTAAAGTTGGTAGGGCTTGAGTCTCCGATTATAACGCTACCACTCTTATTACAAGGTAATGCATATTTTCCAAGAAATTTACAAAATAAGTTTCTAACCTCAAATCCGATAAAAGGGAAAACGGAACGTTAAAATGGGTGATTGACAACCAAAGCTGTTACAAATATTGCCTGTGGTGTAAAATATCGTGCTACATCGTTAAAACGGAACGTAAAAAAAAGACGCCATTTTTGTTTTTATATCATCCTAGGTATCCTATTTTAGAAGAAAGTTAAAAAGTTAAAGAAAAGCATCCATTATCTAGCTGGCCGGCAACTTTTTTGTTGCGGTGCGCGCACTTGCATTGCAACCAATCAACGGGGCGACAGTTGCTTCGCCGCGTGGTCTGTCTCCAAACCCGCGGACAAAAAAGTCTCCCGGCTGTCGCGTCGCTACATGCATGCACTTTCATACAAACCCGCAGACTTGATGTGAGAGACAAATTAGTTGCGGAGACAAAAGTTGCTCGTGCGCGCTAGCTCTAGGATACAGCTAAAAGTACTGATTATGAGTCTCTGGATCGTATCTCTGTCATAGTAAGTGGCAATGAACAAATTCTATTCGTCGTCTCGTATGCGTTTGCGTAAGCGGTTTTAGTATGACTCGCCTAAACACAAGTTTACTAGATCATACGAGTACTGGGACTGGAACACAGAACACTATTATTGCAATATTTATTTATTTATTTAAACTTTTCACACTTAAAAAAGTACAAAGGCGGACTTAATGCCTTAGGCATTCTCTACCAGTCAACCAAGGGTGGTGAAGAGATTAGATGGCAGGTGCTCTGTTAGAAATGGAACAATTTGTACATAAATAAGTCATAAACTTATAATACACATACATACATATTTACTATAATATATATCTATATTATATATATATTATATACAAATTCAAGAGAGAGAGGTTTTGAGATGACTCTACGCTATTTATTTTGAAAATAACTCCGCAATCTCCGCTTAAATGCATACCGACTGATGGCCATCCTGATTTCAAGAGGTAGCGCATTCCAAAGAAGAATGGACTGAATATGAAAGGAAGAATGAACAAAGTCAGAAGTATGAGAAGGACAGAGTAGGAGAAGATTGTTAGAAGAACGAAGATTCTTAGCGTGTGAAGAACATAGATATTGGAAGTGAGACACTAGATAAGAAGGAGGAGTGGGAGAGTTAAGAAGGGAGAAAAGCGTGGTCAAAGCACGTAAATTTCTTCTCTGGCGAATGGGCATCCATTTGAGCTCAGACCTGTAGCTCGACACATGGTCATATTTTCTGAGGTTGAATATGAACCGGATACAGTTGTTAAGCAGTCTGTCAAGCTCATCCAGCAACACCGCATTCAAGTCAAAGTAGCACACGTCACCATAGTCAATGACAGGGAAAATCAAAGTCTGCACAAGCATAGTTTTCGTCTTAGCGGGCAAAAAATTTCTCAGACGATACAGAGATCGTAGAGTACCGTTGACCCTTTGACTAATATTAGAGACCTGGCGCTGCCAGCTAAGCGTCGAGTCAAGATGCAAACTGAGATCTTTCACAGTAGGGGTAATGGGTATGACGGTACCATTGAAAATGAGAGGAAGAAGAGAGCTAAGCGTCACCCTACCCATCATGCGCGAGCTTCCAATTACAATGGCCTGACACTTTGAGGGGTTCACTGACACCCCAAAACTATCAGACCACTTTTTGATTGCATCTAAGTCTCGGTTTACATCTGCTACAGCATCCAATAAACTTTCCACCCGCGCAGCTGTATACAATTGAAGATCATCGGCATAAAGATGATACGAACACCGAAGACAGTGAGTTATAAAATTAATGAAGATGGAGAATAACAATGGAGAAAGAATACCGCCTTGTGGAACACCAGCATCCAGGTCACGCCAACTCGAAGAGCTCTCATCAACGCGAACTGACTGCCGACGTCCCCGAAGATAAGAAGAGAACCATTCCAGAACCTCGGACGAAACCATAAGATGAGAGAGCATAGCAAGGAGAATATCGTGGCTGACAGCGTTAAAGGCATTGGAGAAATCAATTAAAATTAAAACAGTAACCTTAGTATCCTCCATCGCTTCTCTAACGTCACCAGTCACTTTAAGGAGAGCGGAAGCTGTACTATGCCCAGGCCTGAATCCAGACTGAAACGAGCTAACAAGGTTGTTCCGGTGAACAAACCCCGCAAACTGTTTGTGAACGCAGGCCTCAAGCACTTTAGACAGGAATGGGAGAATGGAAATGGGTCGAAAGTGAGTGGGCAGGGAGGGGTTTGAAACTTTAGGAAGCGGGCGGACATAGGCCATACGCCACAGGGATGGGAATTGTCCGGAATCAAGAGAAAAGTTTATGATGTGGTAATATTACTTTTAGAAGGAAACATCCATTTTTTGCAGAAAAAATAGAATATTATTTATTATGTATGGACGGCAGCACATAAAGCTACTACAATCTGTCAAATTTCTTTAATAGATTTTCAACTTTATTGGGAAAATTTGACAGTTTCGGGTAGCTTGACCTGCTGGCGTCTGTACACCATAAATATTACAGATAAAAAAGTAGAAATACAAGGGCTACACAGGGGTGACACAATGGGCGGTGTTTCGAGAGCGATGAATCGCTATTTATGAAAGATGAATGTTGCCACATATTATAATAAAGCATGTGTCAGTTCCACACCACACGTTGGTCCAACTTCGACAAAAATCATCACAAATTCACCATCAAAATGAAGAAAAGGCGTTTGGCTTGGCGATGGCTGTGTTTGGTGGTACGGTTGAAGAGCATACAGGGTTACTGGAAACTCGACCACTTCCTTGCAGGAGGTGATAGAGGGGCTAAAATGTGACAAAGGATCATGACCAACGATGTATGGAAATCCGTCTTAAGTTGAAACACAATAAATCTTTATTTATTATAGACTACGCTTTATATACTATTAAATAAAAGTATTCATTTTCACACAAGTATCCGAGTTTTAAAGTAATTAAACAAATTCGGAGATAACCTAAAAATTATGTCTAAACTACTCGCAACTTGATGATGAAATGACCACAGATCAATCATGTAGGTACAAAACAACATTCTGATTTCTGGGTATCAAAAGTGAACAATTGACACATCGCCTTCTCATTACCACCGGCATCGGTTGATCAGAATCAAGCATCGACATGATTAGAATCTCAAGAGTTCTGAAACACAACACAAAAACGTCCTGGCGTAATAAAACACAATTAAATATGATAACGTCCTGTCGTTAGTTACATGAAACACGCTAAGTTGTTTAAAACAAACACACCAACGAATTTCCGTAAGTATTACTATTTAAGTGGAGAGATTAATCGCGGTGAGTATTCTCATTCCACACATAAACAGTAATGGCGGCTTCCGCAGGCGCCGGCTTAGGGATGGCGATCTAGAATCGATTTTATAGGTCAAGCAAATTGTTTTTTTTATCGATCATAAACAATGAATTATAGATTTTTTTAATCGACTTTAGAAACTTGAAAACGAGTTCCGATGTTTTTCCTGCGGATTGCAACTTTTAAGTTTAGATATCGATTATTCATTACATTTGACTAATTATGCTGGCAACACCAAAACGAATAAGTGATTATCTATAGTAAAGCTGTTGATGTAGAATAATGGCGGCAACAGATCTATCAGAACTCAATTTATTGCTGAATCGATTCTTTCCTGCGATTCGGATAGATTTAAAAATCGATCTTGTTTAGGAATAATCGTCATCCCTACCGGTAGGTCTATCATCTGCCTTGACAGTTGCATCTGCGTGAGACGAAACACAAAAATAAATATTTTCACAACGGAACTATGAAATACATAGTAAAAGTTGTTTGTTATCATGAGTACAATCATGTGTTTCAGTATCGGTCACTAATTACCAGTCACGCTATATGCACTGACTGGCCTAAATTTATTATCGAAGTCCGAGACTTTTGCCGAAAAAATTCCGCTCACACAAACACTCGCAATTGTCTATGCACTACTTATGCATAATTTGCATAAGTAATTTCTTCTTCTTTCTAATTGTAGGTTTTTGTGGGACTGGGTGGGACGCGTTAAAGTGGAATCGTATGACACCTTTCTCTGTATTTCAAGCACATTGAGACACAGAGAATATAATCATATGTTTTGCTCAGGTTCTTGATCTTACAATGTTTACCTATTATTATTACGGACTCATGTTGAAAAATAGGAAAATGAAAAATAATTTCCTGTGGCTAAAGTATTCATTGGATTTGATTGTTTTTTTGTATACGGGTAAAGAACATGATTCTCTTTACGTGGTTTAAAGGAATGTCAATCGTCCTGTTCCACCTTGTATGTGTGATTGATTAACTTCCAAAATGCTCTGGGTTTTAACTAGTTCTTCCTCTTCAATAGCAGCAAATTTTTTAACGGTTTCCTTAATTGAACTTACTGCGATATTCAAATTATCTGCAGATAAACCATTTATTCATATATCGTTCATATACAAAATTATTTTTAGTATATGCGAAACCTAAATATAGTTTGTTCAGAATAAGTAGCTGAATCGCTTCCAATAATCTTTACGTCATGTTATATTTTGTCCCAAAAATATTTTAAAAAGATTAAAAGTTGGACACTGAGCCACACTAAGTACTCTATCCGCAATCATACGCGCACAACACAGGTCACGGCTAGTCATAGGCGGCACTAGGCACGTAGGCGAGGGCGCACAGGCAGCGGGGCGGGGGTAAAGAAACCCCTGCAGTCGCCCGGATGCTACAGTTTGATGCACATGTGTCAAGCTCCGCGCGGGCGTGCGGTCGCCGTGGGCCTTTATGTTTCGTTTGATCGTGTACCTAACTTATGTAAAAAGTATCGTGCAACCATGTCTTTCTCATACACAAACGTCCAGTACACAAAAATGGTACGACATTATGAGTAGTGATCAATTATTGTAAAATAGTGATGACATTTTTAAACATGCCAAGATGGTTAATTGTAGAAAGTTATTATTGTATTTGTACCTACAGCCTGCTGTGGTTAAGTAATGTGATTTTTAACACTTTCCATCCACTTTGAACTTGGCATAAGGTGCAACAAACCGCATTGACTACATTTTATCACTTACGGCTGCATTAACGATTGAAGTATATAATAATATCTACCTACCTTGACCATTACGACAGTCCAAAGCCTGCGAGTGTGATGGAAAATGTTATCACCTGTTAACTACAATACAATCGCCGTACGGTTAGGTACCTACTGCCAAATTATTATCAATGAGCGCAAGACGACGCTAGAGGCGCGGGCGGAGTGGGGTTACCGCGCGTGGTGAACATGTTTTTGTACGGACAACCAGATAAAATAACAAGCTTATAACTTTGTGATTTTTCATGATACAGTTTTGAAATTTTGTACATAGTTTCTTTACATAAAAATACCAGACACGTGTTTCGGGTTTCGCATAAACTAAAACTAATCTTGTATAATCAAAAATCATCATTTTAACCATAACAATTTGAAATATAATATAATAGGTACGCGTAACAAAACTATATCTGTAGACTAACATGTAAGACAGTTAGTTAGTTACAGTTAGTTAGGCAGCAAGTAAACACAGTGGTTGTAGGTATATCGCATCTCGTTTCTACTTTCGTTTTGCTTGATGCACCATATTAAGGCTGCGTTTTGTGAATGCGCACACAGTTCACTTGAATACTCATGGTTGGTTTACAGTATTTCTTTGTTTAAACACCACAAACTTCTTCTTTTGTTAGGTGACGACTGTAGCCAGAAGAAAAAAAAAGTATAACTTTAGAATGGTGCGGCAGGAGGGGAGGGTTGGTAGTTGGGGGGAGGGGGAGGGAGTTGACCCCTCCCCCCAGGCACCACTCCCATGAAAAGGTAGCTCACCGTTTCCGAGAAAAATGATTTTTGTAACCTAACCTCAAAGCGCTCAAAAATTGATTAAAAAGCATAGTCGACGGAGCCCCGCGTAGCGGGGCTCCTACTTCTGGGTAGTTTAGGAAAAAATAACCTTGAAGGAGGTGGCGGGGTCTATGTTCGCTCGCTTCGCTCACTACGACCCCGCCACCTCCTTCTAACCTAACCTGTCCGAGTCGAGGTGCCCCCATGTCTTGAGCTCGCTTCGCTCACTCTTGCATCTTAAGTTATCCTAGTAACAGTAATAACTGCCTTTTGTGCTCACATATGATCAGTGGGATTATACTAACTTTCTTCTAAACAGGATATCTAGGATGATTCATATAAAAATGGACTCTGTGGGATGATATAAAAACAAAAATGGCATTTTTTTTTACGTTCCGTTTTACCGATGTAGCACGATATTTTACACCACAGGCAATATATTGTGACACTTGACAGCTTTGGTTGTCAATCACCCATTTTAACGTTCCGTTTTCCCTTTTATCGCATTTGAGGTTAGAAAATTATTTTGTAAATTTCTCGAAAAATACGCATTACCTTGTATTAAGAGTGGTAGTATTATAATCGGAGACTCAAGCCCTACCAACTTTGACCCTTTTTAGTCCCCAACTCCTACCGCACTATACTAAAGTCAAGCCAAAAAAACATGCTCAAAAATAATTAAATAAATGACATCAACAAATCAGCATATTTGACGAAACTTTTTACTATGACGGCTTTACCATATAAATTGAAATAAAAAGTGTAAAAAAATAGATTGTGCCTTTGATTGAATCCTACATTCCTTCTCATATAAACAAGCTAATTAACATAAAAATACAAAACTATCAAATCGTTTTTTTTTTCTGACTGATGTTGCCACCTGAAGATTTTTTAAATTTGCCGACACCACTCGTTAGCCAAACTCTATACAAACTCAAACTCTCTATCTTACTCTAGTTTGTGGGCAGCAACCAAGTGCCAAGCGTGTGTAGCCGGCCTTATAGTAACTATTCCACACCTTGCGTGATGCTGACGCTCACAGCACATTAACTTCACTAGTTCATTCTCTATCTACGCTTCACTCACTCACCTGTTATTGTCAATGTCATTAGAAGTCAGATAGGTACATAGAGTATAGTGATATAGATTGGTCAGATAACAAACAAAGATACAAAAGTAAATAGAAGTGCTGAAGTGCATGACTACGCTGTCTTAATTTGTATTTTTTAAACTATACTCGTATCAGTAACGATTTAGGTAATTTGTTAGTTTTCAGGTACATTCAAGTGACAGTAGAGGACTATTATCAAAAACTTTCATGATATGATTGTTTTTTACAATTAAATTACAAGTCATAGGTTATCATTATGCATGCATAGCGTGACTCTTCCATTTCAAGTAACTTTTTATAACTTGACGTAGCGAGGTCACCTTCAGCTATATGACGTTTACGTTTATCCTCAATCGTATTCACGATCTACTCGTTAGCGCAAAGTGATTGTAATAATTAAAACACTTTCAGATTTAACCAAAGTCAATCAGTATGAGTGGTGAACCCCAAGCGAAACGTACCAAAATGAGCGCCCTTGAGCAACTAAAACAATACTGCACGGTGGTGGCTGATACCGGCGATTTTGAAGGTTAGAGATAATTTGTGGTGTTGATTTCCATATGCGAAAATACTACTTGCCGGTTATAAGTGTCCTTGACATGTGCTTGCTCAAGGCGGTGACACAGACATTACTAGATGTTCCTTTTCCAAATGTTAACTTTTAATAAGATTGATTAGGTACTCTTGATTTTGTTGAAGGTCCTGTACTGAACTTTTAATTTAAAAAAAAGTAGCAACAATTTGTAAGTGAATGAACAAGATGTTTTCTATTTTGCCATTATAACAATTAGCACACATTCTGAATGTTTGCAGCCATGAAAGTGTATAAGCCTACTGATGCTACAACCAACCCAAGCTTGATCCTTTCTGCGGCTGCCATGGAGCAGTACCAGCACATACTTGATAAAGCTATCAAATATGCCAGAGAGGCGGGCAGGTATGTGTGTCATTTTAAGATTAACAGTCCTTTTAAATCATTCAAAGCTTTTGCACTTTTTAAATGACACCATTGATTCTTTTTAACTGTAAGTTTCCTGTTCCAACAATGTACAATGAAACCCGCATTATTGAATTTTATTTTTATTAAGAGGATTGTGAAGCTGTAAATTTTCATACAAAAAGCGATAATGTTTTTCCCCCCTGTAAACATAGTCTAATTTCCATAATTTTTGGAAATGTAGATATAATGAAAAATTAGGTCCATAAGTTTGTATTATAAAGAAATATTGCATACAATATAAGTTATTAGCATCTATTAGTTATTATGATCTATATTTTTGACTTAAAAACTTCCTCAAGCATGTTTATTTATTTTTATTTAACTGGACTGAACTACTAAAAAAGAAAAACGTAGGTACAGACCCAGATTAAGGTGTACTGAATCTAAGGAGACCAAAATAAAATTGTCTTATTTCGTAAAGGTTTAGGGGGGTGAAAACGTTATCGCTTGAAGCAATATTTCAAAAAGGAAATATAGGTAATTAATTGCCTTTAAGACTTGCAACTCTCTATCGCACGATATGTTCACGCCCGGAGCAAGTGTGAAACGGATAGCATTTTTGGAAATACCTACTTATGCTGTGTATTGGCACTTCACAATCCTCTTAAATACCATACCTTTAATTTATTATAATGATTTCAGTACTGTGGAGGAGCAAGTAGCTGAGACCCTTGACATGCTGAGTGTTTTGTTTGGTTGTGAAATACTCAAGATCATCCCTGGCAGAGTGTCAGTAGAAGTTGATGCCAGGTGATCATAGCATTTATTCCCTTAAATTTTTGGTTTATTGTAGCTTTGGATTCATTTTACATTAAGAAATTTTGGCTATATTTTTATTCTGGTTAAAAGTTATATTGAATTTATAACCAACTAGCTGTGCCCCGCGACTTCCTTCGCGTGGAAGTCGTAAGATAATATACTAAAATAACAGCCAAATTTTAATAAAACTCCCTCGTCCCCCGACCCGCCGCGTTGCATCACCCGCTCGCGCCATTTGTTTTTGCTTAGCATTCTTTCTGACTTTTTTAATTTTGCTCGGCTCCTGAGGTTCATAGCATGATGTTAAATAGCTTATAACCTTCCTCAAGAATTGGGCTATAAAATGCAAAAAGAATTTTTCAAATCTGACTGGTAGTTCCAGAGATTGTCTCCTACATACAAACTTACAAACAAAATTTACCTCTTTATAATATTAGTATAGATATAATATTGGATTGGAAACTAAATACTGACTCACTTTCTAATGAAACAAATATTCATATTTGTATTCTTTATTAAAAATTATTATTCGACGATATAATCGCCGTGTAAATCTATAATTTGTTTCCCTCTATCTGGCAAAGATTGAATGCCTTGCTCCCAGAAATCAACAGGCTGCTGTTTAAAAAAGTTATCCAGTGTATTCTCCACTGCGCTGCGCTAAAATCATTAAAGCGCTGTCCACGCAGAAAGTTTTTAAGAGAGCGAAACAGATGATAATCGGAGGGCGCTAAGTCTGGAGAATAAGGTGGATGCGGAACTGTAGTCCAGCCTAACTCCTGCAATTGCAGACGTGTGGCGGAAGCAACGTGAGGTCGCGCATTATCGTGTAGCAAGTGGATGTTGACTTTTCTTCGCCTTTTTTTTCACAGCAGCCGCGAACTTACAAAGCTGATTAACATAGACGTTGGCGTTGACAGTTTGTCCTTCGGGGAGTACTTCATAACAAATCATACCGCCTGTATCCCACCAACAACAAAGCAAAACCTTCCGTTTATGAGTTTGTTCTTTGACTTGGATTGGCGGTTCTTCTCCTCGTGGTAACCAGTAGGCTTTACGCTTGTCATTCTTATACAGTATCCAGCTCTCATCTCCTGTCACTAAATCACTTAGCAACTCCTTTTGTTTGGGCTGGAGGAGCAACGATTGACAAATCGATATTCGGGCAGCTTGGTTTGCCATACTCAACTGATGCGGAATCCATTTTGCCTGCACTCGCCGATATCCCAGTGCATGCAGTCGATTTTCGATAGCCGTGTGACTGCAGCCAAGTGCCTGCGCTAACTCGCGAGTAGTAGCATCCGGGTTTTGATTTAATTCTGCCAGCAGCATGTCGACATCCAATATGACTCGTCTACCTGAACGGGCTCGATCCTCTAGTGTTGTATCGCTAGATCGAAAGCGATGAAACCATCGACTTACAGTTGACTGTGTGACTGTGCCCTCTCCAAATGCGTTGTTGATATTCGCATTTGTCTGCCTCGTACTGGAGCCACGTTTAAACTCGTAAAATATTACAGCTCGAATAGCGTGCTGGTCCATGTCATGGATTAAACTGCCAAAGACGCGCTCTAGCCGCCTTTTATTTATTCAATAATAAAAAGCTTCTGGAATGTTCTAGATTTATCTAAAAAAAAGAACTTTCTAGTTCAATTTGATAAGAAGAATTTTTTTTTCAAAGTGAGTCAATACTTTGTTGCCAACCCAATATATATTTTATGTATGACTACACATAACTTTTTCAGAGTAGTCCTATTTGTACAAAGTAATTTTAACCCAGTTTAATAATAAATATCTACTTGCTCAGCTAATAAAACAATAGTTTCTTAAATTATACATACTATTGTTAGAAGTTTGCCTGGTAATAATTATCTAATCAGTCTTGTGTAAGATAAATAACATTGGACCATGCAATAAACAATTTACATCACTAATTAATTGTATACCTACATGAAACATACTCAAAAATACCAACATTTACTTATGGCTTCTTAAATTTCAGATTGTCTTTTGATAAGGATGCAAGTATATCAAAGGCTATCAAACTGATCAACATGTTTGCTGAGTATGGAATCAAGAAGGAGCGCATTCTTATCAAGTTAGCTTCAACTTGGGAAGGCATCCAAGCTGCAAGGTAACAAGCTAAATGTTCATTCAATTTGAAGCAAAAAAGTTGAATTCGGCAGCTCAGCGTTACGCCAGCGGAATGTTGTCGCTTTTCAGGATTTCGGCTTGATAGATAATTAGTACCTCATCTCGTGTAATTGTGCCAGAAATTTATAATTTGTGCGTCCAGCCGATCCAAGTATATTCACGAAAAACAGATTCCGCTGGAGTAACGTTACCCCAGCGGCATGTTTTTTAACCGGTGGTCGTAGCTAAATACAAACTAGCTACTTAGAAAGATGTAATTTGTGCATAATTCTGCCCAAAAGATGAAATTTGTGCGTCTTGAGGTTTCAGAGTTATTCAAGATGCCGCTGGGGTAACGTTTAGCAAATTGCTGTATCTCTTAAACGGCATGACATAAAACTAGGATTTTTTTTACGCCGGTGGGTCTTAATTTGTGCTTAATTTGTGCAATTTTATTTTTTCTATAATCAACACCGTTGGAAAATTAGGTGTTTTTTCAAAAACCCTAAAATCGATCCTTGCCCTTCAATGAGAAACCATAGAAACGTACCAACTATGGTGATTTGTATCTTTTATGAACTCAAAGCATCATGTGAAATTAGAGGTTTCTATTCCAACTCCTTAGAGAGTTATTCCATTTTAATTAAAATCTGGCTACAATATAATGTAACACTCCAATACATAAGATATTATGAAGTGACGGTTATTATGATTCAACTAATAATTAGTACCTTTATTAAACTGTTTATCCTTGAAGTTTCAGCTGAAACATCCTTCTAACTACTCGGATATAAGAAAAAAACCATAGGAAAAGAAATCTCACGATTAACCGAACCAATTCGAATGACTGCAAAAAAGCGGCCGCACAGTACATTGTGCCAACCTTCTTAAATTGGTAGTACAAGATTACGTTTTTTGAAACAGTCTTGAACAAAAGCGTTACTTATAATTTATTGTTTTGTAAAACACGTACGTACTAGTTGTATATCATGCCGTTTAAGAGATACAGCAATTTGCTAAATGTTACCCCAGGGGCATCTTGAATAACTCTGAAACCTCAAGACACACACATTTCATCTTTTGGGCACAATTTTATGCACAAATTATATCTATCTAAGTAGCTTGTTTGTATTTATCTACGACCACCGGTAAAAAAAAAATGCCGCTGGGGTAACGTTACTCCAGCGGAATCTGTTTTTCGTGAATATCTTTGGATCGGCTGGACGCACAAATTATAAATTATCTGTCAAGCCGAAATCCTTAACCTTTTAACCGCCTGACTTCATATCAGTTGGCGTGCCCCCTTCGCCCGGCACAGTGAATCGAAAAATATATACCTACAACAAAGAGGGATGTGCAGTACTTAACTTTTCGATGTCGATATTTCGTTTTAATAACGACATTTGCATTTGCAAGCGTGGTTAACTAACAACTACAACTCGACCAAGCTAAGTTTGCACCTCGCGTCGATTACGTCACACTGACGCTTAGGTACGGGCTGCAAAAAAGGATTCGCTATGACTTTAAAAAAGTAAACAAATGTTTGTTAGATTTTACTTTGCATTTATTGTTTTTAACATTATATTATACATAGGTACACGGGTACACGCCGCATTCCAGCGAGGTGCAAACTTAGCTTGGTGGAGATATAGGTACCTACTTGAATACTACTTACCTTACGAAATTATTCGACATTTTTCGTAATCCAGTAAAATGAAAAAGTGTTTAAAAATTTGAACGATTTATTAATTAGTACTTAGGCTATTCACAATAAAATCAGTCCAGAGAAGAAAAACTATTATTATTATTATTTAAGTTATCGCACGGTGCGCTCTCGCCATCTCACTCACTCTAATTAAGTTTACAATTTTCATTTAGACATCACCACCATACTACACAATAAATTAAAATATAACTAGGTGTGTAATAAAAAAAAATAATTACCTCTACATCAATGTGAAACTCTTCGTCTGATAAAAATTCTTCATTTCCATCGCCTTCTAGAATTCGTATTAATTAACTCTTCAGTAGTCGTCATGATAAATTTCTGACATGTACATTTATCGACATACGAACGTAAAACTACATGCACAAGCACAACACTAATGGAAAATTCCAGAAGTCGGCACTCGTTTATGACGTAAGAAGCGGTCGTCTTTATACGACCGTGGCGCAGGGCGTACTAACAAAGTAAGTTTCGGAACATGTAGGCTAGGGATGGGATGACCATCAATTCAGTCGCTGACATTTCACAAGTAAATTTACTTAATTTTAAAGAAATTAAATGAAATAGGTACTCACAAATATTTGTAAAAAAATGTTTTATTAACAATTGCTGTATTTGTTTTAAAGTTAATAATATAACGTTTAGTCAGTATAACGAGAAATATTTTGATTTATGTTTATTTTTGTATCGGTAAATCTTGGCATATGTCCCGTCCCTCATGTCGGATTTTGTCGTCATGGGCGTTGCACATCAATACAATTTTCTAAAAATAATGTTAGTAAGTCATCTAACTTTGGACCTTTTTTTTAGGACTTCTAACTAAGAGACTAAAGTGTATTAAACTGTAAATGATTACTTAGTTAACTATTTACCTAATATAAACATATTTTTGATAGAATACAGCGTAATTAAATAAAAAAGCTGATTAAGAGAGCAGTGATATTTTGGTCGTACATATACGACTGGCGAAATGGGCCCGAAAATATTTGTCGGATTAATCCGACGTAGGCGGTTAAAAGGTTAAAAGCGACAAGATTCCGCTGGCGTAACGCACGCGCTCAGCTGATGAAATCGCTAGAGTCAGTCTTCAAATTAAAGTTCTGCAGACTGTACTTTAATTTTGAATTTTTAAGATTTGAAGACACATCATAACAGCAGTTACTTAACTATCTCAATATAATACTCTCTTTGTGACTGGGACTGGCATAAATAAAACCTTTATATACTGAACATGATTTGTGGTGACCATGTTGATAGTAATTTTGAAATTATTTAATTTACAGGGAACTGGAGAAGAAACATGGAATCCATTGTAACTTGACCTTACTTTTCTCTTTGTACCAAGCTATTGCTTGTGCTGAGGCTAACGTCACCCTCATTTCACCATTTGTTGGAAGAATTTTAGACTGGTAAGTAATCAATCAATCACATTTTTGTTAACATAGCTACTTGCTTGTGTTCCTCGAAAGGATATGCAGGCTCGCATTGCGCCGGTTATGTTTCAAGTCCCATGTAATAGAGGGTGAGCGTGAGCCAATGGGAAAGAAAACTGCCAAATTAGTTCCGCGTAGATGGCGCTAAGTGTTTGTTACTTTCATTCGGGTACCTTGTTAAAAACTTTGCCGCGAGATGGTGCTGTGTTTTTTCTTGTCGCCGATTGGTCGCTGTGTCTTCAAGATGACTATGACAAGTGACAAACACAGCGCTCTCTTGCGGCGAAGCTTCCGGGAAACAACCCCATTGGATAGGAAAGGCATTTTTAATGTATGAGGTATTAAACTGATCTGTTATATTCCAGGTACGTAGAGCATACAAAGAAGACGTATGAAGGCAAAGATGACCCCGGCGTTGTATCAGTAACTCGCGTGTACAACTATTACAAGAAGTTCGGCTACAAGACGCAGGTGATGGGCGCGTCGTTCCGTAACACCGGCGAGATCCGCGAACTGGCCGGCTGCGACCTACTCACCATCAGCCCGAAACTCTTGCAAGAGTTGGCTGCTAGTGAACAACCGCTGAAGAGAGTGAGTCTACAAATTTTTAATTTATAGTTGTTACTATTAAGATTCATCGTTATTATTACTGCAATAACTATGTACAATTATTTTCAGTTCTGTTTATGACATCAACATCATTCTGTATTTCACCCTATCATGATGAACACTTAAAATGATTTTGCAAAATTAAGTTTGACATTCATAATTAAAAATTATCTTGAGAGAGTTCAGCATAACATTTCGGATTTCGAATTATTGCCTCCCAGCGATTCTCTAGTGAAAACAATTACATGGCGTACTGTAATGATAAATGATAAATGATTTTATTTCTGTAAGTAGGTTTATATTAACACTTTTACACGTCAAACATTTTTTTTTAAACTAGATGAGGCCGGCGTTTCCTATCTGACTACTCTGAGAAGAAAGGCCGAAACAAACTCAGAGGTCACAGTCTCTTTTAAAGTCCAGACATAATTTTGGTCAGATCATGTGAAGACCATGTAGGTTGGTGTCTGAAATGGTCACAAATACAGTCAGTCATATTGTGTTGTAATAATATTAAAATAATACAGAAGTATATTAATTAGCTGATGATAAGAAGGCTATCTACAATCAATCAAAGTAATTAGTTTTACGCCAGCGCTCTTTTCCACTTCATGCAACATTTGTGTAATCTGTTCAAGGTTACCTACATATTTCTGTTAGATTTGATTGTATATATAGGTTTGAATTTATGACTGTTACATTGCTGCATTTAAACGATGTAAATATTATATATACTAACATTGGTTTTTAAGTCATTTTTGTTACTGACAATAAAAGATTTTTATTTATTTTATTTATTATTAACAAATATTGTTTATAATTACAGGTGTTAGACCCGAAATTTGCTGCTCAGTGTGATATGGACAAGATTTCTCTAAGTGAGGCGCAGTTCCGTTGGCATTTTAATGAAGATCAGATGGCCACTGATAAGCTGTCGGACGGTATTAGGAAGTTTGCTGCAGACACAAGGAAACTGGAGACCCTTATCAAGGCTCTGCTTGCTAAAAAGTAAATGAATTTATTGATATCGATAACATTACTGGGGTTTAGTGGCACAATTAGACTTAAGCTCAAATTTTATCATAAGACAGAAATTTTTTGATATATTTTTATGTTTTTCCATGATTTTTTATGATATACTAACCTGTTGTTTTGTTAATGAAATACCTACTGTATTGTGAAATGGGGACCACAACATATTTGATACATTTCTGTACATATTGCTGTATAAAAAGTTTATTGGAGGGTTAGAAAAATATTAAATGATTTTCCTATTAATGTTTTTGTTTGTTTTGCAACCAACCTGAAACTTGAATCGACACTGATAATAACAACAGATTTTGATTCCGTAACCCAATGGTCAAACCAAAGACTATATAACCACTTGATTGCACATACAGTGCCTCGACGCTCGAAAACTATTAGTTTTCGACTATTAGTTTTACTAACAGTTTTCGCCTATACATAGGCTACGGTACTAGTAACCATTTTAGTTGTGTCCAAATGTTAGACCTGTGTGCACGCTAAATTAATACAAATTTTTATAACATTTTTATGCAATTATAACGCATCAAAATGCCTTCATGCGCGGTGAAGTGGTGTAGGAAACATTCCAAGACATCTAGTTACAAAAAGGATGGCATAACTTTTCATCGCTAAGTAAACAGTACGAAATATTATTTTTGATTTAATTAGATTATGAGCCACCGTAGGGGTCTGTTTAAAATGGTGGCTGGGTAAACTAGCACACTGTTGAGTCGCGCGTTGATGTCTTTTGGAAAAGTCTCGTTCTTGTATTAGACAATTCTAATGCTTCTATCCCTTTCATTCCCTTTGTATTTTTATCGTAAAAATTAGAGTTTAATAGTTGAACCTTTAATAGTTGAAAGTTGTTATCGAAAATAATAAAATTAACATTAATATTCTTTTTATTCAATTCACATACTGTAATAAAATATCTATCTACTTTTAACCGACTCAAAAGAAGGAGGAAGTTCCCAGTTCGTTGCTATTTTTTTGATGTACTTATGTTCCGGGATTTTTGTAACATAATTGTAAGAAAAGTAAAACAGGAAGTTCAACTGGTTAAATCACCTCGCTATACCGGATTCATTGGATTTTGTGTGTGTATAGAAAGTGCCATTGCTCTCATCCAAGACTTGGTCCAGAGTGCGCCTTAAAATATCTTCCTCTACATAAAATAAGCCAGGACTACTTGGAACACCTGTTTGGAAGTATAAGATGCCACGGTGAATCAAACAACAATCCTAGTACTATGGTATTTGAAAGCATATACAAGAAACTCCTGACCTATGCGCAAATAAAAATTAGTGGTAGTGGCAATTGCAGCGCTCTTGGTCAAATTTCAATTTTGCAATGCACTTCTGCATTTAACCGCATCGATATTACTACAAGATATAAATACCAAAACATAGATCTTGAGACTGAGAGCTTGGATTTTTCAGGCCTTGAAAGCCTGTTACCTAATTCTGAATTCGGTGAAAAAGTAGTAGAATATATGGCCGGCTACATTGTCCATGTTCTGTTACGGCAAATAAAATGCCAAACTTGCATTGGAGCGCCAATTGGTGTACCAAATCAAAACGCCTTACAATTTCAAAAGGACACTAAAAACAAGTTATTGTACGGATCTATCACAGTAATAGAAATTTGTCGTTGTGAAATTTATATTAAGAGGGCGATCAGCGAGAGTGATCCGAAAGTGCTGTCTTCGAAATATAACACTGATTATTTTCTAAGATCGGTTTTAAAATCTCTGATTGGTTATAATTTATTCCCGGATATTAATTTTCATCAATTTGAAATAGAATCAACAAATCATTTCATTGAATAAGCAAGATGCATAATTCAAAAATATGTAGACGCTCGTTTAACATTTTTTACAAAGAACAATCAGGACCCTAAAACTCTAATTCGAAAAACATATACCAAAATTAATTCATTTAAAAAATCAATAATAACAGTATACATGTTTTTTTTAATTGATTGATTTTGATTAAATATTATTTCTGTGATTTTAACACTCTCACCGCCATGTGGTACGCCGGCCGCCCACGTAAATTCTAGTGCAGCAAGCTATTATTGATTTTTTGTGGCGAGTTGCTAAAGAAATGGAATGGGCGGCGCGCCGCCCACATGGCCTGCTGCTTTGGAAAACTGTATATATGCGTGGCGGTGAGAGTGTTAATTGAGTATTTTTCATAAAGTTAAAATCCACTTTAACGATATTGACTATTCCCTTAATGAAGTAGAGCAGCCCTAACGATAGGCATACCTACGCAACTTGACCTTGAACTGACCAATTGCAGCCGCGCGTTCTCTCGTCCCCCGGCCCGCGGTAGTGAGTCGTGTGCTTTGAAGAAATCGGCCTATACGCTCTCTAGTGGTTATATTCTCTATGGGTCAAACAGAACCCTTACTATTCATCAATAATCAAAAGCGCGCGCCACCGCACCCATCACTGTTTCCATCTCTGCATCCGCAACCGCTCTATAAGTCACCGAGCTTTCAGCACGTTCACTTAGTCAGGGATAAGGGATGCATACACTCGCCGGATTATTGGTGCTGCATCACACCAGTAGCTGTGGTGTGGCTCTACACAATACCTGTTTCCCAAAACGTTGTGCTATCCACTCAGCCCAAAAAAATCCGTTCAGTAGACCACTAAATTACGAAATGTAGATAGAACGTCAGTCGTCTTTTTCAATAACTACAATGTTATGGTTATACTAGTATCGTCACGAACTATACGGGCAAAGTTCACAGATCGCTCTTTGACTTTGCTAAGTAAGCATTATATGGATATACGAATATGAACATTAATTTTAAATGAATAAAGTTCACATTCTTATGAGACGCTTACTTAGCAAAGTTAAAGAAAGTGCATCTTGCCCTAAGGGAAGTATTTTAGTACTTATGTAGGTAATAGAGGGAGCTATTTTATTGCATCCCAACGTTCATGTTGTAATCCCTAATACAAACCAGATCCTTAATCCGTATCTACTTGGCTTTTTAGGGTGCCAATGGGAGCCTATCTGTCCTTCGTCCGTCCGTCCTTCTGTCACAGGGCAGTGTCCACAGAGTACCTACTTTTATTATTTATTTATATATCCTTTATTGTGCACTAGATTATACATACATTACATAAAGATACATTTTAAACTACAAAATATACAATACACTTACACTACTTACACGACTTTTATACAATATATGTATGGAAGCTGTGTCTTTTGAACCGTAATAGGTAGACACTTGAATTTTAAACAGAGTGTGTACTACTATGGCCGCTATGACAACAAATAATTAAAAATGAAATAAAGTTAAAAATTAAAGGAGGTCCCCATACCAGAAACATGCATGACATAGGGAATGAAAATCTCGAGTCGAGATTGGGAACTCGAGATGTCGCGTGCTAAGTCTGGTGTCTTGCATGGCTATTCGACAACTCGCCCGGTAATTAGGCGAGATCTCGGTTTCAATTAAATTGAATCTCGAAAAAAGGCTCGAGATTGCATTCCGTAATTACACTATTACGACGGCTATAAAAATGCTTAAAGTAAGAAAAATGCGCTTAGTCTATTAGTTACTTACACATTTTATTTTTTATTCACTCTGAACGCGCTAATCTCTGTCACTACCAGTCGGATTTGAAAAAATCTTTTTGCATTTTATGGCACAATTCTTGACGAAGGCTATAAGGTATGTAACATTACGCTAGGACCCTTAGAAGCCGAGCAAAAGAAAAAAAGTAAGAAAACGAAGTAACAGCGCGGGCAGGCGATGCGATGCGACGGGGTGGGTCGGGGGAACAAGAAATTTCACGCGGATGAAGTCGAGGGCGAATGACAGAACTGTGCAGACGACACGAGTGGGTACACCGTACCAAGCGGTGTTGGTGGGGCGCTGAGGAGCATGAAGGTAGGCAGAAAGTACCTACAGAACGCCATCAGTTACGAACATTACATACCTACTCAGTTGTGTTTGTATTTCTCTGTCTCTCTCACACACAAAGGTGCACACATATGGCACACCCGCTCACACCCATACAATGTCTCCAACAACGTGTCGTATTTAAAAGTAGATTGAGAAGAGGAAATTGATGGTTCGCGGATATTGCGTTTACTTCGCGAACATGTCTGTTGTTCTGCATCCGCTTGAAGGCAAGACTTTAGAATATTGTAGGGATGAAGCCGAATAAAGTGAAAACTATGTGCTTACCTATGACGAAAACATAAATAGGTATTTAGGTAAACAGTGGAGCTCAATTTGCTATTGAAACTATATAATAAAAATGATATGCTGTTCGTTGGTAAGCGCATCACTTGGGAACGGCTGGACCGGTTTAGCTATTTTTAACACGCTTTTATTAGCTTCACTTGTAACTAACTAATAATGTAAGAAAAGCTTGGAAATCAATTTTAACCTACTTATTATATTACACAACACACACATAACATCACGCCTTGTTTCTCCGAAGGGTTAGACAGAGGTATACCTATAGTACTTACACTCACATAAACCCACCCCACCACTAACCCACTTACATGTAATATTGTCGTATGGAAATTAAACTTTGTATGTAAATGTAGTTCGGAGGACAATACTACTTATAATTTGGTATCTTGGAGCTGATCTGATGGTGGAACCAGGAGGTGGAAGTGAAAACTCATCAGTGGCTAAACTCCTCGCGTTTGGGCTCATATGATTCGTTTTGCCGAGTCCAATAGATTGGGCTTGATACGAGGGTCTGATGATGGAGCCAGGAGGTGGATAGCGGAATTATTCAGTGGCTACTAGTACCTAAGCCTCTTGAATTTGGGCTCATATGATTAGTTTTGATGAGTTCATGAGTCCAATATATTGTACTTGGTGTCGAGGGTCTGAATGATGGACCCAGGAGATGGGTAGCGGAACTCTTTAGTGGCTACTATTAAACTGGTCAAGTAATAACTTCGTTGACTTATTAACTAAATGAAGAATAATCTATACAAATAAATAAAATTGAAGTGTCTGTTTGTAATGTCAAAATAACAACTTTTTAATAAATGCATAAGAAAGCTTATACGGTACTTATAACAAAAAAGCAATTTTTAAAATTTTTGTCTGTCTGTCTGTTTGTTCCGGCTAATCTCCGAAACGGCAGGACCCATTTTGACGGGACTTTCACTGGCAGATAGCTGATGTTACGGCGGGTAACTTAGGCTACTTTTATTTTAGAAAAATAATTAGGGTTCTGCGCAAAAAAATTAAAACCCCTGAAATTATGAACAAAAAGTCGGATTTGAAAAATTCTTTTTGCATTTGGTAGCCCAATTCTCGAGAATAACTATAGGCTATTTAACATCACGCTACGACCCTTAGGAGCTGAGCAAAAAGAAAAAAGTCAGAACGAACACTGAGCGAAAACGAAGTAATAGCGCGGGCGGGTGATGCAACGCGACGGGTCGGGGGACGAGGGAGTTTAATTAAAATGTGGCTGTTATTTTTAACCATCTTCAAAAAAGGAGGAGGTTATCAATTCGGTTGTTTTTTTAATGTTTGTTACCTCAGTACTCCGTCATTTATAAACCGATTTGGAAAATTCTTTTTTATTTGAAAGGACATACTTCCAGATTGGTCCCATTTTTATCAAAATCCAGTTCTGATGATAGGATCTATATGGAATTGAGGGAACTCCTCAAATATTATAGGCAAACACATAGCGATTTTGGTATTTCCATCAACAAGTTAGCATTTGCATTCAGAAAGTACCATTTGGTGAAGTGGAACTGACGAAGATGACCATAGATGGTCACGGGATCTCCTCAATGATAAGTAGGTATTTCATGGGTGGCGATAAGATATCTCGATTAAGATAGTTAAGCGACTATGACGAAGCAAATAAATGGTTCTGATGAAAATAGTACCATCGAACTGATCTGATGATGAAGCCGAAAGGTAGGCACCGGAACTCCGTAATACGACAATGTATCCTAGCCGTGTTTGGGCTTATTGGAATTGTCATGCGATGCACTCTGACTATAAATGATTTTAATGGTAATATGCTTCAAATTGCGCTTATATGTGGCCTTGATTGTCAGAAGACAGATTTCGTCAACGATCTGTCGTTGTGTGGTTGATTTAATAATTTGTTGGCGACGGCGTCCAAACCTGATAAAACTACGCCTTCCAAACTTCTGACATGACTTAGCGCGACATATTATTTGCTTTTTTGCAAAGTTTTTATTTGAAAGGGTATACTCCTGTGGTCGCATATAAACGTGATTAACATTCTGATGAGTGGTTTTGAGTTAGCTTTAATAATACGTACTTTTTTCCATTTAGTGTATGTTGATGATGTTATACTAACTTCCAGTCACTGTTATTAACTTAGCAAGTAGTGGTAGGTACGAATTTGGGTGGGATAGGTACCACAACTAATAAGTGGAAAATAAAAACTTATTTATAAAAAAAAACGACTTTAATTGCGTAAGTCGGTGGCAAAAACGAAAATACTAAACCAAAGACACCGACCTCCGAACTAAAGTTATTTTTCACTTTGTAGTGTTTTTTTTTGGGAGTCGGTTGTTTTTTTTATACTTAAATAAGTTTTTATAGTGTATTGTGTATCTTACGACTTCCTGCGAACGAAGTCGCGGGGCACAGCTAGTACTAGACTAAAACGTAAAAAATAAAAATATGTACTTAGTTTAAAAAAAACTAACAAACACGCTTTTATCACGCACTAAAAATTGTAAAATAATTAAATTGATTTGTATTAGTTAAGATATACTTAAGTACTTATGCAGCTTGTCACTTCTATTATTTCCAATGATTATTTCAAAAAGCGTGGAGCGCTTTTTAGTTGTGCGTACCTACTTTTAATTAATTTAAACACAGTAGTAATACGTGTAAGTGTGACGGCCGCGGCCTGGCTTATCGATACGATCTGCGGGTGTGGTGTCAAAGGGAAAATATCTCAAAACATTGCTCAAATTCTAAAAACTATTTACAACTTATTACAAACAATTATTCCGGTTTTTACTTAAAACTAAAAATTACGAAATGAAAAGGTAAGTAGTTACTTACCTATTTATAAAAATGTTAAATCGACTTCAAAAAGAAATTAACTCAAAATTATGAAATAACTTTAATTTCGGAAGTCGGTGGCAAAAAACTAAAATCCAGTTTCCAAGACACCAACTTCCGAAATTAAAAAAAAGTTATTTCTTATTTAAAGTTATTTCATAATTTTAAGTAACTTTTTTTTGAAGTCGATTTAAAATTTTTAAATTACCTTTTTGTTGTATGAATTCGGGTCGGATCATAGCAATATAAAAACAGTTCAAAAACACCTCTCTAATGATTATTTCTTTCTAATTTTCTCAAATCTTAAATACAATATGCAATCACTAATTAACTAGCTATACAAATAAATATACAAAAACAAAAGGACAGTTAGGCGTCGAAGTACTCGTCCGCACCGCTGTCATCCGGAAACGTGCCCAGAAGACTGGCAGCATTGCCACGTTGAATGGCAATGCTAATTCTTTAGCCAAAGAACGACCCAGCCCAGGTCACGTGAAGTGTCGACCAGTCGGTGAAAAATGTCCTTAATAAGGAGACGCGCACTTGGGCCCCATGACCCGAGCGTTTCGACCCCAAACGGCTCAAAACTGTAGTTACCCATAAGATTACAATATGGGCGCCGCTTTAGGGTCTCAGCAGCTGCAGCTGCGGCGCCGGCACAGCACGCTGTGCTTGGAACATGAGATGGCGCAAGGGTGTCGACACAGGTTGCGTCCCACACCAGAGGTCTACCCACCATCCAAGGCAACAACGTCATGCCGTCTGGTCTCTTCCCATCGTCACGTACCAAGCCTTTCTTCTCTCTTACATCTATGGGTCACCTAGTAGGAAGTACCTACTGTAGGCCGCACGTCAGTGGTAACAAAACCAGTGTAAGTTGGCCTCTTATTGTTATTGTTTTTATTTCTTTAGTAGGTAGGTACGAGTAATTCAAGCAAACTGAAGCAATATAATATAATATGATAATTTTATTTACTACATCTGTTAATGATAATCAGTGATCGGAATAGGTAGACCTATTTAGGTTCATTGACCGCAAACATTGATGTTAATATGGATACACTACGGGATTTTATTGAATTTCATTCTTTTTGTCAATATGTATAAAAATGGTTTATGTAAGCCAATAAGCGCATGAGCGACGTTGTAAATTTTACGTCAACAGCACGCTATAAAACTTTTTGCCAAGCGCGCGACGTTGCCGCTTTGTTGAGACGCGTAATGTCGCCGCATTATGGAAACAAAAGAAAACAATAGCGGGTGTTTTTGTCGCTAGAGTAACGCACCTGTTTTTGTCTCTTTCTGCGCCACTAGAATTCAATTATTTACCAACAGTAACTTGTTGTCTCACTCGATTACTTCGGTTCTTAGAGTGCGCTTGTTTGCTTCCTGTTGTGTGGTGAATATCTTCTGACCCTGGCTTATTTACTGGATTCTGGAACCTTCTTGCTACTACGACTTTGGCTAGCATTTACGGACTCTGATTTGACATTATTGGATTGGACATTTGGAGTTATTTTATTGGATACTAATTTGGTAAATTCTATTTTTTAAGTAAAATATTGAATAAAGCTAATGTATTAATCTTATTCTACCTTGACATATTAGAAAAATTAATTGTTTGGGCTTAGCGAAAAGCTTGTCCTAAGTCGAACCAATATGAAAAACATTTTAAATACAAAAAGTGAAGTACAGTGTTATTCGCACAAAACGCAAAACCTTTTCTTGTTAGCTAAACTTTATTAATACTAATGTATTCCAATCCAGTATTTTCTTGACTTGAAAGTATGTCACGCACGTCTCAAAATTAACTTAGAAACTTATTAATAGAATGTATTAATTAGCTATACGGTAAAGTGCAGGAGTCATAGACTAACATGTGTGCAGTTCGTGCACATATGAACTATCATTGAACTGTACTGAGTGTACTACTTGTGTGCGATTAACCGTACCCTCTCTTAGCGTAAATTAAAAACTTTTGATTGACTTTGCTTTATCAAACTTGCACTGGGAATATACTGCATGTTTTTTTTTACCGTCTCGAAATTTTTACAGGGTGTTCTACACATGAACATGAACAACTTTCACTATGGGACCAACTATGAGATCACGAAAAAAAAAAATCAGCTGTTTCATACATTTTGGTCAAGTAGGTTTGAACTTTTCTATTAAACAGTAGATTTTTTTTTCGTGATTTCAGAGTTGGTCCTGTAGTGAAAGTTGTTCATATTCATGGGTAGAACACCCTGTAAAAATTTCGAGACGGTAAAAAAAATCAGCCTGTATATATTTTACTAGTTTTGTTTTTCGAACACTAAGTGTCGATGTGACTCTACTCAGCATTTCTAATTTAACGACATTTTGATTCAGGTGAAGTACTTCAACATAGCGTCAAGTTTTGTCAAGCCTGAAACAGTTCAGAAGTGGTTACGTGACTATCCTGAGCTGATTTTTGACCCTGCCAGCTGTACTATTTACTGCACCAAGTGTGAAAGCCATTTATTAGTAATAAAATCTAATGTTAATCGACACATTGAAGGTGCTCAACATCGAGGAACATACAAACAGCCTCAAGAATAATTTTATTTTGACCTTATTCAGTTTTTAATTCTTTGTAACATCCCCTGGTCGCAAATAAAAAATAATGTCTTCAAAGATTTTTTTCAAAAATACATGTGTAGTGTTTGTTGTTGTAATTGCAATAACAAAAATGTGCCTGACGAGTAGTTATTACGAAAGGTGTATTTGTACAAATTTTATAAAAATAAAATTGCCTCCATCTATGAAAACGTTAAAGATGAGAAATTTTGGATATCGTTAGATGAGACAACTGACTTTTTAGGTCGTTATATTTTGCATTTCTTAGTAAAGCCATTAAATGAAAACTTTTCTGGTCGAACTTATTTAATTGCCTGTAAAATGCTCGAGGTGGTTAATGGCCAAACTATTTCAAAAAGTGTTTGGAAAATATTTGGTAAGACAACTTTGAAAGAAAAGTTGATAATGTGTTAATATTATGTAATGATAGTGTTGCATACATGTTGTCTGCGGGCCGAAAATTTTTTTTTTACCTCAATTAAACCTTGTCACCTGTTTGGCACACGCTCTTCATCGCGTATCAGAACAGATACGGTTAGAGTACCATGATGTAGATATGCTAATATCCAATGTGCAAAAAATATTTTTAAAAGCCCCTCGCAGAATAAAAGTATTAAAAGATACGTATCCTAACTTACCTCTTCCCCCACAACCAATGATAACTACGAGTAAATGGGGCACTTGGCTCGAAGCTGCATCGTATTATGCAAAATATTATGAAGAAATAATAAATGTTATTTCTAGATTAAACAGCTCTGATTCAATGGCAATACGTAATGCGAAATATATTCTGGAAAAGGAAAATCTACGGAATCAATTAGTAGGTATATATAGAAAATCATTATACAATTATTTTATTTTTATTAAAAGAGTTGCAGAAACAAAATTTAGCATTAAGTGACTCGTTTTTGGCTTTTGATCAAGTCAGAGATGCTTTAAATGAATGTAATTTTGATAGAATAAAAAACAAAATTGAAAAAGTTATGGATAGGAATCTGACATTGACATCCTCAGAGAATATGAAGGAAAATTATCGAAAAATGATGTGAATGACGAAATTTTGTCATATAAATTCGCTTCACTAACATCAACAGATGTCGAACGCTCGTTTTCCACATATAAATGGGCGTTAGATGTAAAAAGAAATAGATTAAAATTAGATAATTTAGAAGAAATAATGGTGATTTATTTTAACTCTGGTCATACTCAGTCTTCTAGTGAAGCTGAAGACTAACCAGACCAATGACATTTTTTGTTTAAATAAGTAAATTATTGTTGAAGCGTATTGATTATTTTAATTAAGATTTTATTGTAAATACAAATTGTTCTATTTGATAATGTTTTGATTTTCTGAGGAACAAATAATTTGTATGGTAATATGTTTTTGTACAACTTCAGAATAAAAATGTTTAAATGATTGTTGATTCTTGAATAAGAAATTGTTACGTAAAAAAATATATGTGGTTTAATGAATCAAGTTTATCTATTTATTTATTATACTATCCTTAATTCCGTCCTTCTTATATTTACCCGTCAGAAAGGAAGTGTAATTTTTCATTAGTCCCGAAGGCGAGAATAGTTTTTTTATGATTTTACTACTTAAAAACCAAATCCCGGGACTCGGGGAGTATCCATATTATTCTAACCTATGGCAAGTACATAAAACAGCTCTACCTATTCCTATCTCTGGTGATAATTGTAAATAGGTTCAAAATAGTACATTATTACTGCCGCGGACTGCAAAAGGGGCATTGATGGACGAACGTGAAAATTATCACGTTCGATGATGTACTATGTTATTATACTTCCTGTCACTGTAATTTATCAGGTTGGCACAAAAGTAATGAGACATTACAAAACTCTATACATTTCCTTTTTCAAGTTAATTGTTTTCGATAATATTCTAGAATGTTGTAGAACATTATATAAAGCCACCCTCGCGATCGGTTTAGTCAGTTTGAAGAAAAATGGACGAGCGACAAGTTCGAACACTATACTTATACGAGTACTTGTTAGGCCACAGTGCGCGGGCTGCGGCTGACAATATCAACACTGCATTGGGCGCTGGAAGTACAAGCCATGCGACGGTGTCCCGATGGTTTGACCGTTTTAAATCAGGAGATAGGAGTCTTGAAAGTCAGCCATGCTTAGGACGACCACCCGCAGTGAATGATGACGATTTACGCCGCGAACTGCAGTCGAATCCGGATGCTACCACTCGTGAATTAGCGGAAGCACTTAACTGCAGTCACCACGCCGTGGAATACCATCTGCATGAGCTTGGGTATCGAAAAGTTTTGGCTCGGTGGGCACCGCATATCCTTGCAGAAGCTAGTCGTGCAGTCCGTGTCGCTATCTGTCAATCATTTTGCAAAGACCCCGACGTAAAGAGTTTTTGTCTGATCTGGTTACTGGAGATGAATCATAGATTCATTACGATACACGTCGTGCTTTTTGGCTATTTCGAGAAGAAACGCCATCAACTTAACCGAAGCTGAGTCAAAAGAAGTTCTGCTTTGCTGTTTCTGGGACGCGCAAGGCATGCTGTTCTGGGACGCGAAAGTATGAACTATTTATTATACAATGAAACTATAAACGCTGACAAATATTCAACCCAGCTCACCAAACTATCTGCTGCTTGCTAGTTTTACTACACGATAACGCTCGACCTCATGTCGCATCTGCCGTTCGCCAACAGTTGGAGAACTTGGGCTGGGAGACAATACCCCACCCATCTTATTCCCCAGACCTCGCCCCATCAGACTATCATTTGTTTAGAGTCCTGAAACAACATTTGCGGGGTAAACAATTTAATGACTCGGATGTAGAGGCGGAGTTGAACAACTTTTTCGCGGCACAGCCATCAGAGTTCTGGGCGAAAGGCATCCAAACTTTGCCGGATCGTTGGCAAGAAGTCTTAGATGCTAACGGTGATTACATCATTGACTAATCTTTTTGTATCGTAATAAAATAAAAAAATATCACACACCTTAGCTCATGAGGTTGTTGACATGTGGAATGTGACCTCGGCTGTCACTGTGCCGATTGTCGTAACGGCCAATGGCCTGCTAGCTGAAAGCCTCAGCCAACATCTCTCGAGGCTCTCGTTAGGCGGTTGGATCAAGAGCCTGATTCAGAAAGCAGTACTCCTCGATACGGCTCGCATTGTGAGGAGGTTCCTGTCTATGCAGCCCTAACCACCGGTAGCTTGGACCCTGCTCCCGATACCGACGGACCTCTATTTATTTATATTTTTAAATGTTTTTTTAAAATAAAAAATATAAAACATAAACCAAGTGTCTCATTACTTTTGTGCCAACCTGATGCACACATAAATTTACTAGGTAGTGGTATTCGAATTTGTGTGGGGTAGGTACCACAACTAAAAAAATGGAAAATAATAACTTTTTTTACATAAAATAAAACCGACTTCCAAAAACACGACAAAGTGAAAAATACCTAACTTTGATTTCGGAAGTCGGTGGCAAAAAACGAAAATACGAAACCAAAGACACCGACTTCCGAAATCATAGTTATTTTTCACTGTGTAGTGTTTTGTTTTGGAAGTCGGTTTTATTTTTTGTAAAAAAGTTTTTAAAATTACACGACAGATATGAGTTTTCATACTAACTACTGATGATGATGTACTGGTCAATTGACCAGTACATCATTTTCGATTTATCTCGAAGAAGGTTGTCAAAATAATGACGGCGCCCGTTCACGAACATGACGCGTAGATCAGCACCACCCAGATCAACCATTTTATAGGGAACCGAATGATCCAACACACGCTCCACCATCAGCGAAACATTTAAGTAAGCATGAGCATGATAAGTGAGCAGTAGTCAGTAAAACCACCCATGATGTTAACAACGGTCCTGCAACGGGTTTTCATGCTTTTAATCAAGTTATCAAAGTCTTGCTGCGGGATATTGTCCCAGGTCCTGCTAAGATGCCAAAAAAGTTGCTCATCAGTCGCAATGTTTGCAGGAAAATTCTTCAAAGCCCTTCTTTGGAGCATGTCCCACGCGTGCTCTACGGGGTTTAGGTCTGGTGATTGCGCGGGCCAGTCTAACACCGATACGTCGTGCTCCTGCAGCCAGCTGGTCACCACTCGCGCTGTGTGCGGACGGGCGCTGTCGTGCATGAGCGTGAATTCTTAGCCCATTTGTAGTCGATGAGGGTAGACTATTGGTACTAGCACCTGGTTACGGTATTTTTCAGCGGTCATGGTGTTTTTGATGCAAATAAGATCTGTTCTTCCACCAACACGAATTCCCGTCCAAAACATAATTATCTCTGGTAGTATGGATGGACTTCCTGAGGGTGTTGCAAACGGCTCTCACGACCAGGAACTTGTCGTACGCGTACTCTTCGCGAATCGGGAAGGAAACCGAATCGGGGCTTATCGGTAAACAGCACTACATACCACTGGTTATCTTCCTAGAGCAAATGTTCACGAGCCCACAGTAATCTTCGTCCACGATTTCCTCGGCGTTGTGCTGGAGTACGAAGTGGTCTACGAGCATGAAGGTTAGCTTCATGCAGTCTGCTCCTCACAGTTTGGTCACTCACAAACAAATAGTGCTCTGACTGGAGCCTTTGAACCAATTGCATGGCCGTAACATTTGGTTGTCTTCTCGCGGCAATTTGCAAAAATCGGTCTTGTCGTAAGGTCTTTCAGCCAGTTCACCAGAAGCACGATAACGTGACCATAACCTTGATATCACGTTTTGTTTTGTTCCAATCTCCTCAGCAATACTCCGTTGAGTAGCCCCAGCTTGGAGCATGCCTTTCCTCTCTCGTTAAATAGCGCCGCTGCATGTTGCATACAGTGGCATAAATTCGAAATTAACTGCTAATTTGTTTTAAAACTTTAATTTGACACCAAAAATTATCAAAACTTATGGTAAGTAAAATAAAGCCTTCGAACTTCGCTAAAGTTAACCACGCAAATCTTTTGTTTTTAATTTATTATTTCAAATTCAAATTTGGAATCATCCAAAAAGGCCTACAAAATAAGCTTTCTTCAAAACACTTTAAAATCGGCCAGAATTTTTTGAGTTTAAGAACTTTATACCAAATGTCCCTAGACGGTGTTGATGTGTATTTATACAATACACTGATAAAAGGGCGGGGGGGGGGGGGGACGGAGGCTAGCACATAGTGACGTAGCCTCAAAGGCGCTACATGTCCTGAGGTGCTTAAGGAATGCAGAGATTCCCATAGTTTTGTAGATATAAAGGTATTCGTATTATCGTTAGGCCTCGCCTGTATTACTATGTTACCTACAGATTCTAGGCGCAGGACAACTTACTGCCTAAATAATCTTTTAGATTATGTTAAGCATAGGAAAGCTTTCAACGTGTTATTTAGACCTCCACTTATTTTAGCTTGATGATTTGACTACACTTCAACTCTGCGTAGCATGCATTAACTGCTACACGTTCCTGAAAGATGGCTCTTAACCGCTAACAGCATACATAGTGTTTTCTGATCAGAATTGGCCACTTAATAAGTAGTCAGTAGTCGTTGCGACAGCTAATCGGAGAGCAGAAAGATTAGTACATAGTACCTAATGGCTGTTAAAGCGAATCGCTGATACAATGAGTACTAGCACTTATGGGAACCATCTCGTCAAAAAGCCAGTAAATATCAACTGCCAAACGATTCGACTTCCCCAAGCGCATGCAAATAAAAAAAACCGACCAAGTGCGTGTCGGACCACGCACAATGAAGGGTTCCGTGTTGGGATGAATATAGCCCAAGAACAAACTTAACACTGTACTTGAAAAACATGTTCTCTCTTACATTCCAACTGCAAATGTAAGTTGGTCGACTGTTACTCGTAAACTTGTAAAGCGTACTTAGCTGTGATAGTTTTCCTTTTAACTTCGTTGTATATACTACTACCGTGAATGAATTTTTGTCAAAACTAACCCTTTAGCTGGCGGGGTGGGGGGGTTACACTTCCTTTTTGACTACGGAACTCTAAAAAGATGTAATAAAAATATTTTGAAAAATGGGCAGTAGTATCAATTTTATTTAAGTTAGTGCTACGCCGTGCTACAGTATATATGCTACGACCGCTACGAACAGCCATGTTTTTGTTATCTTGATAATTAGCGATTTTCGGTTGCTATTGGTCAGGATAATATTAATTCCCATAGGATTTATTATCAAAGAGCTTTCGTATACGTAATTTTTCTAATGTGATAGTGATTTTAACGATTTCCTAAACTGTGTTCGTTGTCTTTTTGAGATCATTTTGTTATTACTATTAGACGTTATAATCAGACATAGGTACTTAGGTATATAATATTATGATGTATATTTGATAGGTGTTTCGCATGATGGGGTGGAAATCATAATCTTTGATTCGTGTGGTGCTGTGTCTTAGAATCATGTAAATGAGTATTAATTATGTTCCTGAAACGATAATCAAGAAAATGTCTATAGTATGATGTAGTAGTGAAGAAAATTTTCACAACGGGGTAAAGAAGGGCGCGGGGGCGGCGGAGGCGGAGGCTTGATATTGACCTAGATGTTCATTCAGAGTTCGGTCGATGCGAAACTTGACATCTGCGCGTTCCTGCGTTTTGTATTTTTCGATCTAATGTACACTTAACTCGCTTGCTTTTTGATTAATTTCTTATAAACCACTTCGTTTTAGTGTCCAGTTTGTTTGTAAAGTGATTCAGTGGTCTTTGTAGTCTAGTTGTAACGAGTGTGATGTTCAGTGCGATACTCGGTGTTCCTTGTGTCATTGACGCGGTGGTGACGGCCGATATAATGCCTGAGCAGCAATATTTGTTGAAATAGTTTCTGTTGTACTATAATTTAAGATGCCAAAGGCACCAAAAAAGCCAAAGACCCAAATTCCTGCAGTGGCAACGGATATTCCAGCAATGGACACTAGAATCTCTGATGTGAGTATCGACTACCGTTCACTAGATTTTCCTAACAGAATTTCTGGCTAAAGTAGGTAATATAAAATGTGATTTTATTATCAGTTTTTTTTTAAATAATTTCCAATTTATAAGAGGTTTAAAGGTGTTTTCGATATGTAGGTCACATGGTACATGAAACAGGTAGCTATACTTATATCTTTCATATACTTCATATGTCTCGTAACAATGACGATGTTGAGCCGAGTCGACACATTGTGCTTAGCACCAGCTGATTCGCGTTTATTATATGACTTAAAAGGTTTCGCCTTCATGTCATATGCGTCTCTCTTTTATAGTGGTCGGTATCTGGAGGACTATGTGTTAAACTGAATTAATTATAAGTATGTATAGTCACTACTACCGAACTTTGATTATATTGGTCTTAGTGTTCTACTGTGCATTGCACTTTCCCACGACTTTTTTGTATTCGACAAGTGGTTCCTTATATTTTCCTATCGTTTTGTCTGAAGATGTCTTAACTGGACCAAAAATCTTTTGAGAAATTAAGGAAATCTGTGAAAAGTAGGTGGAGCTAGCTAACTGCTAGTGATGTATTAGTTCAAATATGAAATATTATGAAGGTTCATGCACAAAATAGCTCGACTGTGAGTTAAGTGAGCCATATATGTAGTTTCCGGCGAAAAATGGATCACTCGGTCACTCCATAGTTTTCCGTGTAGGCTGTAAAGTGGCCACCTATACAATGTATATGCCACCGTAAGACCGTGAGAACCGTTATTTTAAAATCAATAGTTATTATTTCCGTTAGATTATAAACTATCGAAAAATTGTGAACTGGGTGAAATGGGTTAGGTTAGGTTAGAACTGTGACCAACCGCGCGCGATCCGAGCGAGCGAAGCGAGCGGTGCCGCGGCAGCGGCTGGCGACCGCTACTTCCAAGTTGCTCGCAGCTGGGCAGGCTATTTAGTATTAGTGCCAGGTGAGATACGTCGCAAGCAAGTTTGATACCAGTTCTCAATTTGTCGGTTTCCCATTGATAGATTACATACCATCGAAAAGTAATGCATTAAATTGTAAATGGTTTGTTGCAGTTCATAATTTTTCTACAGTTTATAATCCAATGGAAATAATACCTAGATTATAAACTAATGAAGTTCATAATTATACGGTGACATATAAGAGACAGTTAATTGGATTAATTAGCATTCACTTAGTACTAATACCACCATATCGCTCATGAAGGTTATCATTATTGATGCAAAATATTGTGTTTTGTACTTATATCCTTATTCTACATGGAAGTAATTATATACACATTGAAAATGCAAAATGCATCGGAAATGCGGGTGACCGCGTAGTGTGCTTATCAGCACAATACCCTATAGATCTTAGGCACTAATCAGAACACCAGCCGCCTTAAATGAAACATTTTCTAAAGAAACCATGAGCTGAAAGTACAGGAAAAATTACTTTTCTGGTTCCGAAGCAGTTTTTGCTAGAATTAGTCATTTTAAAATATTCTGAACGAAGTCTTTTTCTTATCCAGAGCAATGATGAATTGAACCCAGAGCCAGCGGCAGAAGACGCGGAGCCAGCGCGTGGCAACTGGACTGGACGGTTCGACTTCTTACTGTCACTGTTGGGCTACAGCGTGGGCTTGGGCAACGTGTGGCGGTTCCCCTACCTATGCTACAACAATGGAGGAGGTAAAATAACGAGTGTAAAAAGAAACTTAACGAAACCGAGAGTCACTGTCCACCTCGCGTCATTTTGGATTTTTTTTTTGTACTGGACTATACTTTGGAACCTTCTGGTTATGGAGATATTGAAGGAGAAAGTTCCAACTTTTTCTGACGTTTTTTTTATACGAAAAAGTTTGAAATAACTTAACTTTAAATACCCCCACGATCCCTGTACCATCGCATGCGCCCATAAGCAGAATGTTTTGCATGCGTTACGTTGAGCGCTACTGAAAGCAGCGTTTTTCACACCAGAAATAAAAGTTGATTCCCAGCAATTATTTTTGTGCAATGTTACTCAGATTGATGTACAGAATGCCTCGATGGATGGATCTTTTTACAGCCTGTATAACACTTTGACCGTCAACAAATCGCGGCGTGTCTTCAAATGACGCGTTGCATTTCTCAGAAAAATTGCGTGGGATGAACGTACGTAATGAGAACGCGTTGATCCCTTGGTATTTACGAGACGCAATGCCGGTAACACGAAGGTTTAAGAACGGCTTCTTAATCGTCGGATTGCGGGTTCAGAATATTGCATGCACTTGTGATACCATAATCGCTTACTGTATGAAATGCTGTTAACGAACAGTATTTCATAAAGTAAGCGCATCACTTGAGAACGGCTAGACCGATTTGGCTATTTTTGATTTAAAACGTTCGTAATAGTCTGAATAAGGTTTTTAAGGAAACAGAAATTGGAAAAGTTGCCCGGGAAATACGAAAGAAAAACGAAAGGTCCTTTTTCACGTCCACGACGAACTGCTATATTCCGGCACAGTCCTGATGATATTTAAGCTGCCGAACCACTAATACGATGACCACTTCTGGTAAAGGCTATCCTGTGCCGTTAGATATGTTATATTCCGTAATTAATTTTTAAAAGACACAATCGCTGACTGACATTGAAGGAGAACTTTTATGATCTTGCTAACAAGTACCTAGCGAATAACATCAAAGCTTATTCATTTGTGAGAAGGGGCATTTTCAAGCAGTGAGATACACGGGTAAATGTTAGGTGCACCATGACATAACATGTTTCTCTACTCAGTCTACCAATGACCAATCATCGCTGTATTTTCACCTGCGGGATTATGACTCGATACCGTAAAGTCATAACAGTAACCTTTTCTTGCAGGTGCGTTTCTCATACCTTTTACTGTGATGCTGATAATCGCGGGCTTGCCATTAATGTTCATGGAGTTATCGTTCGGCCAGTACGCTGCCCTGGGCCCAGTGGCCGTGTACAAGAAGTTCTCGCCACTTTTCCAAGGACTGGGTTACGGGATGGTGATAGTCTCCAGTATCGTGATGTTGTACTACAATCTAATCATAGCTTGGACTATTTACTACATGGCTGTGTCATTCATGAGCATTTTCTATCAACTTCCCTGGCAGAATTGTGATGCAGAATGGAGCACTGAACGTGAGTAATATTTGATTGATAAAATCACCCTTCGCCACAAGCATAGTCTTCTTTTAAAAAGATTAATAAATATCGTGTAGGTACTAAGATTCCATTATTAGTAGCTGATGTTAACAGAATGTACAATGTCTGTCTTTTTATTTCAGATTGCTATTCTTACGAGGAGGCAGACAGCTGTGATGCGATCAATGGAACTTATTATCTGAGAAAGTGCTTCAATCAAACGTACGCTCAGTTGCACAATATCAACGCTTTAGCTGACGTAGCGCTGCGACGACCTCCAGCGGAAGAATATTTCACGTGAGTATCTCCCCATTGTATGCTCGTGCACAAGTCGCCTGTTGATTACAATTTCTGAGGGTCATTTCTGAATAAAAAGAAAACTTCGTACCAGCACCCTAATTGCGTAACATACTATCAATCACAATCTGAATGATTTGGAAGCATATTGCTAATCTATTGCTACATAATATGTAGCATAACATATTATGTTCGAAAAATTTGTCTGTTCAACAACGTAAATAACGTAATGAATGTTGTTGAACGGTCAAAATGAAACCGATTCCAATTATAAGTATGTTACGCAATTGCCCCGCTGGTTCGCAGTAGAATAGAGTCCGTTGGGCTGTACACAAAACCTTATAATTTCCTTGCAGAAATCAAGTGCTGGGATTATCGTCGGGTATTGAAGAAACGGGCCAAATCCGTTGGGGCATGGCTCTTTGCTTGTTAGCAGCTTGGCTCATCGTGTTTCTTTGCTTGTGTAAGGGCGTTCAGTCTTCGGGTAAGGTGAGTACAAAAACAAATATCTACTTAGGTATGTACATATTATAGAAAAAGTGAAACAAGGTGAATTTTACTATAGTGTTCCCTATTGCAGCTAGGCTATCCAAAGATTGATAATTTGTTGTTACGAATTATTATTATTATTCACCAACAGTTTTAAAAGAGTCGAAAACGCAATAAATATTTTGATAAAAAGAACCGGCCATAATGAAATAAATGCAACAATAGTTTTTCAGATCTCCTCTTGAGTGCAATGCACACGAGTATCAAACGAAGTTTTTCAACACACTTACAAGGAAATCTATACAAATAAATAAAATTGAAGTGTCTGTTTGTAATGACAAAATAACAGCTTTTTTATTAAAAGCATATGTACTAAATGCATATATATACGATACTTATAACAAAAAAACAAATTTTAAAATTTTTGTCAGTCTGTCTGTCTATCGTCTGTCTGTTTGTTCCGGCTAATCTCCAAAACGGCTAGACCGATTTTGATGGGACTTTCACTGGCAGACAGCTGATGTTATAAGGAGTAACTTAAGCTACTTTTGTTTTAGAAAAAGTAATAGGGTTCCGCGTAAAAAAAAAAATAACTCATGAAATTGATGACGCGGGCAACAGCTATTTAATAATATATATATATATATATATTATTAACTTCTCACGCCATAGGTAGGTAGGTACGCCATAGAATACTAGGCTTATATAATATTTATTTACCAGTTCCCTGAAGTAAGCCAAAAATACATAAAAAAATGACTGAGCATTTTTGCTGTTCTTCCACTGGTTGGAATTTTCAAAGTTTGTGTATATTTGTAGTGTATATTTTTGTCCTTTGATTTTGATGGCATCAGGCTATCGCTTGCATTTTGTGTCTCACTTATTAAGTAAGAATATCGGGTAGTATATAAACTAAATATTTTTGAAAATAATCGAATTAGTAAAATATTTCTGAGTCTACAGGGTGTCCCAGACCGAATGGTTCAAAGGCAAATGGGATAAAGCGGAGGTGGCCACCTATCACTTAAAAATTTAAAGTTGGGATATTCTCAGACGGCCGGCTTTGGTGGGTAAAAAACACCTAATGACACCTTATGCTTAATTTGCTACTTTTTTCGCCCGCCGTGACTTCGCAAGTTGAGGCAAAGATATGAAGCCGACATACAGCCTAAATATTAAACATTTAGAAACTGAATATTTTTCTATTTAGAACTCAAATTAATATTAATTTGATTACTATGTTTATTTATCATATGGTTCCATAGCTGAATTATGTAGTGATACTATTTTACATGTATAGTTTAGGAGATAGCGCAGGTTTATTGATTTCGCAAAATACAGTAATTGCGGCTGGCCAGCGATCGTTCGAAAGGCTGCCACGTACAGTTTGGTTTGGAACCTTAATTGTGGAGCCCAATTCGCTCTAGGCCGGGTTTATCAAAACGATGCTCTATTCTGATAATAATAAATTATTCCGCCTGCGAGTCATCTACGAGACTTCTACGAGTCGTCTGCGAGCTGCCTACGAGATGCTACGAAAGACCTACGAGGCGCTACGACAGGCCTACGAGTCGCCTACCGGAGCCTTCGTGTCGTGTACAAGACTTCTACGAGCCCTCTACGTAATGCTTACGATACGCTACGAAAGGCCCACGAGTCGACTACGAGACGCACACGATTCGTCTACTAGACTTCTATGACTCGTCTACGAGACACCTACGAGAGCGTAGAGGCCTACGAGTTGTCAACGATACTTAACCGAGTCGCCTAACGGCCAAACCCAATACCCTATTTTCAGTAAAAGACAGATTGCTATTTATGGTAGTCAGTATAATTTTATGTCAGGTCAGTAAGATTCCATAATCTCTTATAGGTTATTGGGACGTTAAAACCATAGATAGATAGGTTTTTCTATCTCCAGTATACCAAAACTGGTGATAGATATGTTATTGGGTTCGACCGTTAGAGATGCTTCCGAGAGGTTACGAGAGGAACCCAATGCGCAGATACTGATCTCACTTAATTTAAGTTGCACCTTAGGAAACTTTCTCTGATATTTGACTACATAACAAAACATTTGATATTGTTGACTCGATGATTAGATTTATTTCTCCTATAAACAAGTTTATTTAACTATCTTCTATTTCTTTTCTTTGTAGGTAGTGTACTTCACCGCCCTTTTCCCGTATGTGGTGTTGGTGATTCTATTTTTCCGAGGGGTAACTTTACCAGGCGCATCGACCGGAATCCTTTTCTACTTGACACCAGACTTCAGCCAGCTTCTTAATGCTCAGGTATTTATTATGAAAGATCAATAAAGCTGTAATTATTTGTAAGTGAAATAATAATAATAATAAGCCCCCTAAAATCCAACCTTACGTCCGAGCTGAACACCTAGCTACGTGGGGGGCGGACACGCGTACTGTACAACTGTACAACAAACTTATGCGGCTAACAAGGAAAGGTAACCCTTTATGGAGATGAGCAATAAGAGAATATATAATTTACGGCCGCTTCCCGGGGAGCGCCGGGGCGCATCTGGAGCCGGTGCTAGGTGCCACAGCATGCGAACCATCGGCGGTGAGGAGTTGAGCAAGCGGGCTCCCACCGACAAAATTGTTACAGCTGGTCGCAGTGAGTTGACCAGGCGGGCTCACTACGTAGAAGCCACAGCCGATTCCACGGGCGATGATACTATTTCATTATTTTCATCCATCCCTTCGACTCGCCCCTCCTACATGACAAGAAGAACAGCTAGCTTGTCCACCACCAGCACGCTTGATAGTGTTGTGCAGGAAGCCAACCTTGACTCTGAGCTTGCACCCACTACAAGTGTACCTAGTAAACGCAGACGATGGACACCTGATATGAATAAGTTCATACTGCGCACTTATCTTCAATTAACACCACTTGATACAGACAGAAGAACTTATCTTGAACCGCTCCACTTAAAATTCACTGAAAAATACCCTAATATGCAGGTTAGTCGTCAGAGAATAGGAGACCAACGTAGAGCTATAATAAATAACAAATTACTACCACAAAAAACAATAGATGAGATACGAAACGAAGTAAAACACGAGTTAGATCAACTACAGCTAAACCATTTTACCCTTCAGTCACAAAACTCCATCGACCTTAGACAAGAAATACGTACACAATCTGCACAAATGCAACCTACAACCCTTGAGACATACAGTACACAAAATGTAACACAGGCTCGAATGAGGTGGACCAGTGAACAAAACGAAGCTTTAATGCGGTCCTACTATAGAGTTACAGCTTTGGGCACTAATGAAACTACATACCGAAAACCTATGCATGAAGACTTCATTAAACAATTTCCTTCACTTGCCCACCTAAGTGAACAACGAATAGCTGATCAGAGGAGAGCAATAATAAACAATAAATATATAAGCGATGATAAATTAAATTCTTTAATGTCAGAGGTATCGAAAGAACTAGATATACAAAACCTAAACACACGCAATTACAATAGTTTAGCAGGTATTACTAATATCAATAATACCAACCAGCTAACAAGCAACATTGACATAAACTATATAGAAGAACCTATACCCATTATACAAACTTCGGATAATCATCATCATCTGCCTAGCCTTTTCCCAACTATGTTGGGGTCGGCTTCCAGTCTAACCGGATGCAGCTGAATACCAGTATTTTACATGGAGCGACTGCCTATCTGACCTCCACAACCCAGTTACTGGGTAATACGATACCCCTTGGTAAGACTGGTTGTCAGACTTTCGGGCTTCTGACGACCCGTAACGACTGTCAAAGATACACGAATGACAGCCGGGACCAACGGCTTAACGTGCTTTCCGAGGCACGGAGGGGTCTTGATATGTAAAGATGGTCACCCATCCACGGACCAACCGCGGCAAGCGTAGCTTAACCTGACCGATCGACCCGTGCGGCTGTTATTTCTTAGCCACAAGCCCCCCGGATAATAATGAACTAAATAGTACAGAAATTCTACCTAACCCACAAATTAATTTAGAAAGGGACCCAACAATAGATGATACTTTCCAACAAGCATACCAATTTTATAAAGACACTAGCCCTACAAATAGAACTTATATTCCAAAACAAAAACCATCTAAAAATCTTGCAAGAATAATTAGCTACCTAAACAAAATCATTTTCCCTGAAAATATTAACAACGGCCCAGACTTTCACACATTCCAAACCATTATATACTGTGCGGCATGGACTATTGCTAAGGTTAACGGAGCAAAAGTAGCACTCGAACCAAGAGAAATAACACGAGGTAAAAAAACCGAATACAAACCAAAATGGCAAAGACGACTAGAAAGAAAAGTAAACGATTTACGTTCAAAAATAGGTAGAATGACACAATTTATTAACGGCAGTAGTAGTAGAAAATTAAGGAAACATGTAAACAAAATCATAAAACTATACAGAATGCATAGCATACACGAAGAACCAAATACACAAGTAGCACACACACTAGACACAGTTAAACAAAAACTCTCAGTTGCAACAGGCCGACTCGAAAGATATAAGGCATGCACTTTGAGAAAACAACAAAATACCCAATTCACCCAAAACGAAAAACTTTTTTATCGCAAAATCAGGCAGGCAACAACGAATGTTCAGAATAACAACCCAAATGAGGATGAGCTTAACACTCCTGACCCAGAAGCATTACAAAACTTCTGGGCAGGGATATGGGAACAACCTATACATCATAACGCCCAAGCTGATTGGATACATTCAGAAATATCAAATAGCACAAACATTCAGACAATGGTATCTGAGCACATCTCCCCACAAATGTTTCATAAAGTTCTATCTCGCCTCCATAATTGGAAAGCACCCGGATCTGACCACATCCATAGTTATTGGTACAAAAAATTTACAGCAGGTCATTGCTATCTATATAATTTTATAAATAGCTTTATTCAAGATCCTGAAAAGATACCTTCTTACATAACGTCAGGCACAACTTACATGATACCGAAAGATCGCAATGATTTATCTAACCCATCTAAATATAGACCTATAACATGCTTACAGACTCTGTATAAGATCATCACATCCTGTATATCTGAAATGATATACGAACACATTGACGCCAATAACATCTTAGCCGAACAGCAAAAAGGATGCCGGAAATACAGTCAAGGCTGCAAAGAGCAATTAATTATAGATTCCGTTATTTTAAGAAAAGTACAGAAATCCAAAACTGATTTATTTTCCATGTATATTGATTACAAAAAAGCATATGATTCTGTTCCCCACTCGTGGCTAGTGCTAGTATTAGAAATTTACAAAATACACCCAACAATAATTACTTTTTTGAAGAAAATGATGACAACTTGGTGTACAGTACTTAGACTTGCAACTCCAACCGAAACAATAGATACCAGCCCAATTAAAATACAGAGAGGAATCTTCCAGGGAGATGCGCTCAGCCCATTATGGTTCTGCCTGGCTCTAAATCCCCTATCTAAGATATTAAATGCTACCTCGTTAGGAGTCCCTTTAAATTCTACAGTTACCGACCGACAGACTGAGGCACAGAAAGGCGTTTTAAATCATTTAATGTATATGGATGATATTAAGCTATACGCAGAAACCGAGAGTCAACTTTATGAGCTAGCTAACCTAACAGAAAAATTCACAAATGACATTAAAATGGAATTCGGCATAGATAAATGCAAAATAAATTCAGTTAGAGCAGGACAGAATTACCAACACCAATACACCTTAGGAACAGGAGAACGAATAGAGCCATTGGATGAACTAGATTCTTATAAATACTTAGGTTACAGTCAATCCCTTCAGATACACTACAAAGACACTAAACAAAAACTTAAGCAACAATTTCAACACCGACTTAATACAATACTAAAAACACAGCTTTATTCACGAAACACTATTAAAGCCATCAACACCTATGCTATACCTGTGCTCACCTATTCATTCGGGATAATAAACTGGACCAGGACGGATCTGCTAAACTTACAACGGAAAATCAACACTACAATGACTAAATTTCGCAAGCACCACCCAAGATCTTGTCTACAAAGATTAACATTACCTAGAAAAGAAGGAGGCAGAGGACTTATAGATATCTTAAATTTACACAACAGGCAAATCACAGCTCTTCGAAAATATTTCTTCGCTAAAACTGAATCTTCCCCACTTCACAAACTAATAGCACACAACGACCAACATTTTACACCTCTTAATTTAAAAGACACTACAGAACAAAAAAACGAAAAGGTTATAGATGACAGAACGAAATGTCAAGAGTGGACCCAGAAGTCTCTACACGGGAGACATCGCCAAGATTTATGCCAATTAAATGTCGACAAAGATGCGTCGAACGCGTGGTTGAATCGAAGCGAACTATTCCCGGAGACTGAAGGGTTCATGCTTGCAATACAAGACCAAGTTATTGAGACCAAAAACTACAGAATAAAACTATTATAAAGAATTTAGCAACCGACAATTGTAGAAAATGTAATAGTTCTCCAGAGACAATCCAACATATCACCGGCGCCTGCAAATCAATAGCCCAGACAGATTATAAACATCGACACGACCAAGTAGCCAACGTCATACACCAGAAGTTAGCACATCAATACAAACTCATAGACACCGTAGGACCATACTATAAATACAACCCTGAAACGGTAGTGGAGAACTCTACAACAAAATTGTACTTCGATCGAGCCATACTCACAGACCGCACAATTCACTTTAATAGACCAGACATCACATTAATTAACAAAGTAAATAAAACTGGATTTCTAATAGACATCGCCGTGCCAAATACACATAACTTACAAACTACAATAGCTGAAAAACTATCCAAATACACCGAATTAAAAGACGAAATAACCCGACTTTGGCATCTCCAAAGAGTCACAATAGTCCCTATAGTGCTATCTGCAACAGGAGTAATACCCAAACAGCTTCATCAGTCCCTTAGGTCCCTCAACCTGCCACCTAACACCTACCACCTGCTGCAGAAGGCAGTGATTCTCAATACATGCAGGCTAGTAAGAAAATTCCTACAGTGTGAGTCGGATAACTTGCACCATTACTCCCCCTGAAATATAGTTTCTGTTACCATACAGTCTACTGCGGAGAACCAAGCAGTATCCAATATTACTCCCACACTTAACCCCACTGATGAACACTTGGCTTAGGCCCGTGCCATCAGTTCTACCCGGCTAAGCCGAGAAAATCAACTGAAGACAAATAATAATAATAAAACGTTTATTTCGGAAACTTGCTCCATAGTTTGTTAGTGATACAACTTATGTAACTATGTTAGTACTTACTTCTAATTAAAAAATAAACATCTAATTCATGTATTTTCCTGCAGTATCGGACCCGTAGCTATGCATACGGATCCAATACTCCAGGAAAACGCCATCCAGCCTATCCCCAATCACCTTCAGGTTGCCATTGGCACTCCCACGGATCCTGCGTACCAATGATGCCGTTCTTTTCCTCATGATTGCTGAAAAACTATCGGTAGTAGATTCAGCAAACATGGCTGACGCGCTACAGAATCGCGGTAGCCCCAACAACACCCGGAAGGCGTTGTTGTACTGGACACGAAGAGCGTTGTAGGCCCTCTGCGTATGCTTGACCCATAGGCTGCATGTGTAAAATGACTGACAATAAACCTTGAAAAGGGTGATCTTGACCGGTCTCGTACATCTTGCAAACCTACGGGCCAACATATTGCATCGGACCGACAACGCTCTCCGTTCCCGTTCTATGTCCTGGTCATCATTAAGATCCTCGACTAGTATGTGTCCAAGGTATCTAAAACAAGGCACTCTGTTTAGAGCAACACCATATAGGTACACCGGCGGCACTGCCCTGTGACCCTTAGCAGTAACCCCAAACACCATGAACACACTCTTCTTCACGTTGTACAGGAGGCCGTGAGTCAAGGCGTATCTCTCACAAACCTCAAGCAATCGTCTGAGTGCCTCAATCGAGGGACTCAGCAGCACCATGTCGTCCGCGTAAGATATGCTATTTATAATTTTACCATCTACCGAACATCCAACCCCTGTGCTGCTGAGTTCCCCGATCAACTGATCGACATACAAGCTGAACAGCGCTGGGGAGGTCAGACCACCCTGCCTTACACCACATTCCAGACCATACGTCTCCGACAAAGCACCCGACCATCTGACCTGGTTAATCTGGTGATTATACCAATACCTGAGAAGCTCAACTATCTCCTCAGGTTGTTTCCGGTCACGCAACTTAGTCCATAGGACGTTATAATTAACCAGGTCAAATGCCTTCGAAAGGTCTAAAAATACAGCATACACAGGAGTATTCCTTCTGGTGTAGTAACTGACCGTGTGCTTGAGCGTTAAAATAGCTGTTTCTGTAGACAGCCCAGCTCTAAAACCGAACTGTGCGTCATGTAAATTGAGCTGTCCAGACATCCTACGCTCGAGCACACTGTCAAGCACCTTTGCAGTAATAGTAGCCAATGAGATTGGCCGATAGTTCTCCTTGTCTGAGACGTCGCCTGTCTTATTTTTCACTATAGGTACAACAATCGTCCTCATCATCTCAGCAGGCATGTATGAGTGCCTAATACAAAAATTATATAACATTGATAAGACCCTAGGAAGATGCGGATGTTGGAAATGTTCTATACTTAGGTTATCATGACCAGGAGACTTACCCCTAGTCATGGTTTTTATAACCTTCCCTATCTCCTTTGACGAGATGTAAATCGGGCTAGACGACCCAAGTCTCTCCCCGCCGCACCCCTTCTGCTTATTGACTTGCAATCGTGGTGTCACAGAGAAATGCCCTCTAAACAATACATTGAAATACATTGAATACTCAATTAAACTTGCAGGTATGGGGAGACGCCGCTGTACAAATATTTTTTGCATTGAGTCCGGCATGGGGTGGTCTTATTACACTTTCGTCTTACAACAAGTTTTCTAACAACTGCTATATGTAAGTACTATTGATTTTTGAAATTAGTTAAAGCTGACGTAACGTTAACGTATTTGCATAAAAATTTACGTCTTCTTTTTCTTTGCAGAGATTCATTGATCGTTGCCGTATCAAACATCTTAACATCCTTTTTTGCGGGTCTGGTAATATTTTCTGTAATAGGATTCTTGGCACACGAACTGAACGTCGAGGTGGACCGAGTAGTCGATCAAGGTGCTGGTCTCGCCTTCATCGTCTATCCTGAAGTAGTCACCAGACTACCCGTGTCACCACTTTGGTCTATACTATTCTTTGTTATGCTGTTAACGCTCGGACTCGACTCCCAGGTATAGTTAATATCGTTTATTTGTTCAGCAATCCAGGTTCTCGTGATTAGCTTTATACTAACTCTAAACTAATAATCTCATATTTTTTTAGTTTGCTCTTATGGAAACAGTTACAACAGCAATTTTGGACAAATTTCCCAATTTCCGCCAGAAGAAAGTTTGGGTTGTATTGACAGTCGCTGTATTTGGCTATCTGGGCGGACTTATTTTCACAACCAATGTAAGATTTCTGCTCAGAAACGTTTCTTTAAAATGTTTCCTAATGTACTTTGATTCAATTTTTTTTCCAGAGTGGCATGTACTGGTTGCAGTTAATGGACAAATATGCCGCTAATTGGTCTGTCCTGATCATAGCTATCGGCGAGTGCATTCTGATAGCGTGGATCTACGGTGCAGAGAAGTTCTGCGGAGACATTCAACGAATGATAGGTCGTCAATCCAAACTGTGGGTATTCTTCTGGAGTGCTATGTGGCGACTCATTACGCCTGCTGCTTTAGTGGTACGTATTTTCAGATCAGTGTGGAAAAGTTGTAAATGAAAGAAAGAAGAAAGAAAGAAAAATATTTTATTTGGGACACGCACAGGAAAAAGTAAAAAGGAGCATTAAAAACTTACAAAATTAACACATTTTTTCAAATAACAAAACAAAAAAAAACAGGCCAAGTGCGTGTCGCACCACGCACAATGATGGGTTCCGAATTTGTCCCAAAACAAACTTAATATTGTAGTTGAAAAACATGTTCTCCCATACATTCATGTAAGTCACAGTCAATTCTCCAACTGCAATTATAAGTTTGTAATCGCAAAAAAAAATGTGAGATAAAACTACAAATGAATGATTTTCGGACTTTTTCCTTTACTTATGCTGTGAGACGTAGCTTCTTGCCAAATTTCATAATAGGTTTTAATTTATTTGCGAGTATCAAAATATGTCGCATAAATGGCCCTATTATTTTATTGCGTTGACTTAGAAGCTTGATTTTTTTAGAGCTCTAAGGGACTGTTGACGTACGTATTTGATATTTATTACTTCCAACTGTTCCTAAGAAAAAGGGTCTTGACAGAACGGACAGACAGATGGACAACGAAGTAATCCTATGGGGATTCCGTTTTTTCTTTTAGAGGTACGGAACCCTAAAAATCAATAATAAAGAACCGTGCGAGGCTAAAAAGGCTCTTATCTCAGCACAATGCTGCAATATTAAAAAATAATACCGCAGTGCTGATATTCTGATAGGGCCCACTGTGATGCCATGGACACTACGGACATAAATCCCACTAGGGGGAAAAAAAAATAAGACAATAATTTATACTTAAAAAAAAAAACTAAAATAAATCAAAACCGTAACTATGTTCAATAAATCGACTAACGCCCATCGCTTCAAACATCACTTGTCCATGCTATGCACTTGTAAATGCGTCACTTATCTTTTGGATTAGCAGAATTCTGCATTGGCTTGATTACTTTGGGGTTTTCATCAACAGTTCATCCTGGTGTTCAACTGGATCGAGTATAAACCGGCCTCGTATGGGACCTATGTGTACCCGATGTGGGCTGACGCCGTCGGGTGGATCCTAGGAGTGCTGCCCGTAGTCGTGGTAGTACTGATGGCTATCGATCAGATCTGTAGCGGGCCCGATGACCTCACCATTATGGAAGTATGATATGATATTTACCTGAAATATTGTTCTGTAATATTTATATTTATTTATTTACGAGTATATTTATATTATACTTTATTGTACACCAGAAAATATATACATAGCAAAAAATAAATTTAACACTACAAAACATATAGTGGGTGGCCTTATCGCTTTCTGTGATTTCTTCCGGGAAATCATGGGAAACTCCTATTATCCGCCCCGTAGATATATAGAGATATATAGACGTATACGTCACTCAGGGCACTTTCTATAACAGAGATAATCATCTAAGAAGAGTCAATGATGTACACGGTATCCCTGAAAAATGACATCATGCAGACACTTTATTGTTTTCCTATGAATGAAAATTGAAGTACATTATCGAATGTTGCAGAAAGCTCGGGCGCTGTCGCGTCCGACGGAGGAGTGGGGTCCGTCAGCGTCGGCGGTCATGATGCACGAGTCCGAGTTGTCGCCGCCGGTACTGCTGCTTCACGGCCGCCCCGTGCTGCGCGAGCGCGGCGCTTGACCCCCGCACACGCATCCGCTCGTTGCTATGCGGAAGGTAATAATTTCGTCATTAAACTTACTGATATTACTCCGCTCATCAGCCAACACTGAAGTCATTTCTATTATCAGACTGGTATAATAGGGAGTGCCTATGAATATGGATTTCTCAGCAAATTATCTAGCACCAGTAAAGGTGCTGCATTATTAGAAATCCAGTGTGATTTAATTCGGCCAATAGAAAAAATTGTTTTCGTTTCAGAACTACTATATTTTTACGCGTACATTTAAAATTATGTAACACAAATTGTCACCCAAAACGTTTAGTTGCTGGAAAAGATACTAAGAGTTTTAAATGTTTCACAGACATCACAAGATGGTGGAGACTCAACTTCTATTACCAGTGGAATAGAAAACGACATTAAAAAACCTGGAGCAATAATTAAAACCAAAAGAAATTCTATCAAGCGGAAAGTTCAGAATTTCAGCCTCGAATCTGACGACGCGGTAATAGAACCTCTCTTGCAGAAAGATAAAGAAAAGACCGAAACCACAAAACAAAGTGCCAAATTTAACCTATTGTCAAAAACTAAGACTGAAGCCACCAGTGAAAGAAGAACCGATAAAGACAAATTATTATCGGATGACAAATTGCAGAAAGCAGCTCTGTCTAATGCTTCTGTTGTTACAGATAGAAGTTTCCCCACTTCTAACGTGAAAGAAAATTCAATTTCTAAATTAACAAGTGCAAACGCTCCTTTACACAATCATATGAATTCTAATGTGTTCAGCAATCATGACGGTTTAAAAACTTTTGTAGCTCCGAAAAGTCAAATTCTCGTCGAAATTGATGGATCTAAGCACGTTGGATATAATCCAAGCCCATTAATATTTACAACAGCAAAAATACACACTGATGGTAAAACAAAACACATGGAACCAGTTCAAATGACTCCCGTACCAATATTATCAACCATAGAAGTATGTGTCATGAAAAGCGGAATTAATGCAGGTGAAACATCTGGCCATGTCACATCCAATATCAGTGCAGCGTATATTCCTGAGAGTAACAAAAATATCATAGAACAAGATCCAAACCTACCTTTCAAAACTGTCAACAATACACCGACGCAACAAAGCAATGTCACTGATACAAAAAATCAGATGCCTACTGATAAAACAGATGTCAAAAGCAATACATTAGATAAAAGTTCTGTGGCATCTTCGTCTAAAAATACAAAATTAATTCAGACGGGTTTTTCTCCAAACAGCGTTAAAGACAATACCTCAGAAAATAAATACATTAATAAAGAAAATAAAATAAAAGACGAAGAATATCATATAAAAACTCACACATCGCAACCTAATTCTTTAACATTAGAAACAAGCAAAACTATAGTTTCACAGGAGGCCAAATCCGGAGTTGCGTCGTTCACTACCCCAAACTCAAGTCAATCTCAAGTGACAAATAAAGTTAAAGAGAGTGAAATATTTGATCAAGCTGTTATAACAAAAAAGGATACGACAGACTCACTCCGATATCCAGAAAACAAAGCTGACTTGAACAAGACTTTTAAGCCAGACAGCCTGGATTTGCAAAGAACGAAACCATCCGATAATGTAAATAGTTCGGATAAAACCAGTAAGGATAAAACTAAAGACACGGCTAACATCTCCTTTAGTAGCAGACAATTGCAGCGTCAAAACATTGTATTAGATAAAGACGATCCTATATCAGAGTTAAAATCAAGTATGGTTTCACCTCCTTTAACGAATGATTCCAAAGGCTTTAATAAGTCTGGTGAGTGTCAAAAACCCTCTACGATTGAAATAAATACTTTAAGTGATAAAACCAAGTTGCCAAAATCTAGTGCCAATACAATTCCAATTACTAGTGTAACTTCAGTGTTACCAAATATCAGTGCGACTGACAATAAAACATATGCTACCACAACTACTGCTTCAGCTTTAAACAAGAAACCTTCTCCCATAACTAGCAACGCCGCTATTAACCAAACAGCTGCCTCAGTCATTAACTCTGCCGTTAACAACAATTCACCTGCCGCTATAACTACAAGTGCATCTGTAGACAAACCATCTTCCCTAACAGTTTCGTCTACTAACAAAACTTCTGATCCAACAACAACCACCTCAAATGGCAAGAACATGTCTGCAGCCACTAACAAAGTAGCTGTTCCTATAACTACAGCCGCTGCTATAAAAACCACGTCTGCTTCTATCACTACCGCTGCAGCTGGCAATAAATCATTTGTAAGTACCCCTATGCTTGCCAACAAGACATCTGCTCCAATAACCAATATTGTGGCTCCTAATAAAGTTACTGTTCCATCCACTTCTACTACATCTGGCAACAAGATATCTTCTCCATCGACTAGTTTTGCAACTGGCAATAAAATACCTTCTACTTCAACCACTGCTGCAGCTGACAACAAGATATCCACTTCATCAATTACTACTGCAGCTAGCAACAAGATATCTGTTCATTCACCTAATACTACGACTGGCAGCAAATTATCCAAACCAATAACTACAACTGTGGCAACAAACAAAATATCTGCTAAATCAACTACTACTGGAGCTAGCAACAAGGTACCTGCTCCATCAAGTATTACTTCAGCTGGTAGCAAAATATCTTCTCCATCAACTACTACTACAGCTAGTAACAAGATATCTTCTCCATCCTCTAGTATTGCAACTGGCAATAAAATACCTTCTACTTCAACTACTAATGCATCAAGCACTCCCACAGTTGGCAACAAGATATCTGCTCCAACGACTACTTATGAAGCTGGCAATAAAATATCTTCTTCATCGACAACTACAAATGCAGCAACAAATAAGATTTCTGGTTCAGTAATTATTCCAACTGCCATTAAAATAGCATCTGGTTCTACAACTACCACTACAGGAGTCGATAAAACAACTACATCGAATTCTAATTCATCAAGCAAACCTATAACAAGTTCATCCAGTACTTTACCAACATTTTCAAATACACCAATAACGAAGCCTGCCATTTCTACCACATTTTCAGCTTCAAAGCCTTTAAATACAGAAAAATATTCTAGTAATGCATCAATTCACGGAAATATCAAATCCGGAACTGCAAATGAAACTTCTACAACTAAATCACGCGTAACAAGTGCATTAAATACCAAGCCTACAAATTTAACAACGACTACGAAACCAGCAAAAGTTACTACAGTGTTCACTCCTACTACTACTTCTCAACAGACGACAGTAGTCAAGTCACCAACAGTAACGACAGTAAAGTCTGCATCAACTAAAACAATAACACAACCAGCTATAAACAAATCAACAGAAATGACTCCAAAGAGTTCAACAAGCAACGAAAAACCCTCAACAGCCAAAAGTAACTCCACATCAGTAAGTTCAACTACAACCAGTGGAATGTCAAATGTCACTTCAACTTCTGCAACTTTAGCCTCCTCTAGATCGTCATCGGCGCCGGCAGAAGTTAATAAGCAAAGTGACTCTAAATCTAAAGTATTAAGTAACGGCAGCAAAAGTTTTAAAGCTTAACAGTTGTTACGGTTTGGGTTTTTAGGAGATAAACAAATCGCTCAATCCATAGTTGTAATGATAATAATTAATTTATAAAACGAACTATTTCAACATTTATCACAAGGTAAGATGTACAATCTAGTCATCAAGATGCTTGTATCCTAGGTTGCACAAGTCATATGAGATAGAAAATTCCTTACTCCTCGCTCAGCGTAGTAGAATAGTAATGTTATAAATAGCTGTAAATACCTATGATAGTACATTTTGTGAACTGAATGGTCAATGTGTCTAATCTTCTGTATGTATGAAATCACACTTAATAATATTATAATAGGTACTTAGTTTAAAGGTGCGTGTTGGAGTAGAAATATTAGTAATGTTTCACCTATGTAACTCATGTTATTTGCTCATAGAAAATATATGAAAGGAATTGAAAAAATATTTAAAAAACTGTTAATTATATGTTGGACAAATAATTACTTTATTACTATTTTAAAGCTTGTGCGAAAAACATGCATAGCAATATTACCGACTAGTGATCACAACATGGAATGTTAAACCTCCACGGACAGGATGGTAGGCTAGTGGTGCTAAGAAAGACATATTTTTCATAGACAATATTATTATTATATTTTCGATACCATTTAGAGATGATTACATAGTTTCATCTCACAGTGTCAATTTATATCATTATTAAATTGATGCGTATCAATCATGGAAATCCTGAAATTAAGTAAATAAAAAATATATGAACCTACCTATATATAGGTGTTCTGTAAATTTATTAATCAATGACGAGAGAAAATGACAAAATCACAGGGTAGAAACTGATAATACGAGAATTATTTAATAATAGCAATCTAAAATTCATTGATGTACGTTTAATACTTACTATTTTTTTTAGAAAAATAATTCGAGGCGAATAATATTAGTTAAAATATTTATTAATTACAATAATGTTGCCCTTAATTTTAAATTGAACATTGCCACGGATCTAATTATAGATCGAGCAGTGTTATTTAGAAAATATTCAGGTGCTGTTCAGGTTTTTGAGTTGTACCCGATAAATGGCAATATTTTCAGTACCTTGTCGTTTTAAAATTAATTTTAAAAACTGTGGGTGTCAAGCACCTCTGCCTTGGCTTCGAGAATGTAGTTCGTCGGTCGCTTCGGTAAGAATTCGAGTTCAAACATATTAAAATAAACCTGTCAAAAACAATAGAAACAGGGGGCCAACCACCACCTCTTAAAGCAGTATTATTTTAATGTTACTTCAGTGTGAGAAAGAGATGAAGCTATACAGGGCGTCTAGCTCCATGTCTTTCCCACACTCAAGTAAGATTACAATAGGTGGTGGTCTAGCTCCCGGGCCAATATTATAATATTAAACAAGCACGGGTAAAACTTATGATCAGAAAGTAATCTAGATCTTAGAATATGATAAACCTTTGGTATGTAATGCATTTCTGTCAATAATGTTCTATGTAAGCCATTCAATATATAGGATGCACAAAATAGAGTTTTTACAGAACATAAATATCGATTTAGTAGCGAGAGAGAAAACTTTAGTTAAAGTAGTGCAAGTTTGTATTTGCTCAGCCGTAGAGCCATATTCAAATCCGTTTTTGTTGGATACAGTGCACACCCAATTAGTGAGAAATATAAAACAATAGTCAAGAAACAACAAAGTTCCAACACAATTTAATATAAAGTAGATCGTGCAATTAACAATGGATTCCGTCTATATTTGCACAAACATTTTCTTTTTCTGTATGCCAATATTACATAAGCCTCATATAAGATTCTTAGGCAGTGGATATGATTGTAAATGTCATTACAGAATAATCTGTTATTATTGTAAGATGATGCACGCGCAACGAAAGTTTACCGAGTCGTATTTTTTTCATTTTCAAGGGCTAACCAACGCATTCTTATAGCCTTATCAGCTAATCTGTTGCCAAATCTCATGTTTGGATTAGTTGATCAATACAACATTAACCAATTAAATTTAATAGCTTTTCAAACAATTTTTTCAAAAAGGCTAACTTCCGGAGTCAGCCTTAGCAAATCGGAATATTTCGTTGCACCTGCGTCATGTCTTATAGACAGATCCAGTAGCGTTATTTATTGATCATATAACCGATTCTCAATTAACATAATACTACTATTAAATAAATAATGTCAAAAACAAGTAATTGCTCTACAGCAATTACTTGTTTTTGACATTATTTATTTAAAGTATGCCCAGCCAATTAATTTCCTGAACACTATTTTATGAAAACTTTCATCCTTCAAGTCTTACAAATGTTCGCGTCCATTTTCTCGCTCTCGGTTTGACAGATCTAATCGAATCATCATCCATATATAAATTGTTTATCAGATTGTTTTACACTAATGTGTGTTATTTTAGTTATGAAAAGACTTAATAATGCCTACTTAATGTTGGATAAATACGTGGCTAGTGAAAACAAAAAAGGCATGGCGTAGGCAGAAAAAATAAAACGAAAACTCATTGACTTGGAAAATCATCAATCATGCGAAAAATTTGTCTGCTCAACAACGTAAATATGAATGTTGTTAAACTGTCAAAATGAAACCGATTCCTACTGTAACGTTGTTGTTACGCAATTGCCTCGCTGATTTTCTGATTGCAACCATATTGGTAAAGCTGCAAATAGCAGGCAAACAGGCCTTTGCTTTAATTTTACACGGCTTTCTGTGTAAAATTGAAGCAAAAGGCCCAATCATTATTAAAACTTTGTGTTTGTTTTACACATTGCATCGATACGCTTTTTATTATAACATTAGTCAAGTGAGTACCTATTACAGGAAAGAAATTAAAGTATGCCTAGGTGCATATATATAAATAAACTAAAGAACGTGTTTGCCTCTAGCGGAAATTCGGTCAAACGATAGTCATGCCCTGGTGAGCCACTTTGGTCTTATGTTATAATAAATAGCAATTATAATTTCTTGCAATTAATTTTAACATTTTGACTAAAACATTTCCCTTACATTTTCATCTAAGAAATAGAGGGAGAGTTGCGGCAAATAAACTGCAATTCTAAAAAAAAATCCTGTTTAAAAGCGGAACAGATTGTTTTCAGAATTTTCTTTTTAAGTATCTACATACATAGGTACAATAATTCGCTCAGAATTGTGTAGGCATAACTCGAGAAAGGATTTTTTGCAACGTATAATTTGTTTTAGATCCAAACCACATCACAGTGAAATATTCGGTACTTAGCATGGTTGCAAATTTATGTAAGGTGTGAATTCATGATTTTGTTGAACTAAAGTACGAGTCAACAGTAGTACCCACCTAACTTATGACAAATAGAATATAGTATTTAAATATTAGCACCATCCCAATAATAAAATAAACTTAAAACTTAATAAACTGCCATAGTGATAGTTACCGATCTTATGCTGTTTATTTTTAGAGTTGTAGAATAAATAAAATGCGATAGTTCGTTTCTTCACATTTTATACACTAAATCTCTAACAAGTTATAATTTATAAAAATGTTTGCTATGTTTACCAAAAGTTAACATATCTCATTCTTCTTGTACTTAATACTTGATATTGCGTACCTATACAATTCTTTTTTAGGAAATCTGCGTGTAATATCTTCCTAAATGTTGTACTTAACCTACCGCCATCTTGCACAAAATCGTTATGTTGCACCTAATCTTACAAAATTAATAAATATGTACCATCTCATGTAAGTAGAATATTTTGTTAAGTAATTAGTGATTAGATGGTTAGAAAAACGTTCACTACGATTTTACCCAGAATCTGTAAACTTGCAAGTAGTCACATATTTTATTTACATCTACGTCTCTGTATGTTAAATATTTATTGGAGAACGATATTGTATTCTAAAAATAATCATTTATATGACAACAATGAGTAATGGTTCATTAGTAGATGCTTTGGAAGTAAGGGTTCTTTGCACTGTTGAGGAGTATTTAAATTCAATTATTAAAGAACGATTGTGTAAGTAGGTACCTTAACTTAAACTAGACATCAAGTTGGTAGATTAGATTTGTCGTTAGATACTTTACTCAAATTGTAGGTTTATAGTACTTATCTAAGAGAATAATATTATATTTAAATTAAGTTGTTATAATTTTTTAGATAACTTTATTTTGATAACTATCATGTTTTATTCCGTAGGCACCGAATTTATAAATGAACCTACCTGAAATTTGTATGATTATTGGAAATGTAGTTCACCTATTTGTTTTTGAATAGGTACCTACCCGTTTAGTTGTCAAACATACATAGGGTTGTTGTACTAGTTTCACATTATCGTGTAGAGGCGGAGCGCCAGCGCTGGCGCCGGGGCAGGGCAGGCCGGGCCGCCGGGCCCCGGCGCGCGCAGGCCGTAGGGTAGCGAGTGTTGCGGCGGGAAGCACGGTGACGAACGATACAGATACTACTCACCGATACAGGGCAATATGGATATTGTGTATTTCCAAAATACGTATGTTTCTACGTGACAATTAAACGCCTAAATTGATTAGCATATTGTTGTTGAACTTGATGTATTTTAGAGAATTATTGATCAAATCGATGTTATATAGATGTTTATTGTAAATATTAGCTTTAATTGAAGCCAAGGAAGTATGGAATGGTCTAGAGTGTTATAGAAGGCTGTATTTTTGGGTGATATTTTAGAAGGAAGGCATCATATCTTTCATAACATTATATAAAATAACACGATATACCTAACAGATATGAGCTGGAGACGGACGGACATAGAAAAGGTAATGATGTGATAAATGCAAATGGATTTTAGTGTTAGTGTTGTTGTGCTATTAATAAAATATGTTCAAATGTGGTTATTTGCTGTTTTCTTTGGAAATACATAGCCTGCTTACAACTACAAACAACGTTTATTGCACCGAAAATATATGTTTCTACGCCACGTATGCGCTGCGCCTACGCCGCTACGCCGCGCCTACGCAGCATCCATGTCGCGCAAATGTCCGCTAACGCCTACGACAGATTAACACCCAGTTCGAATGGGGTTGATAGGCGTGAATCCATTTACCTGTAGGTATTCTGAGGATGTACCTATTTAAGAATATATAAACTACTTTCCTACTTTTACACACCTACATAAAATCACGACCAGTGTCCCGGCGAACTGAGCAGAATTTAAATAAGGATCGAAACTTGCTACACCGACCGATACTTGCTAACCGTGTTTGGGTTACTAGGTGTTAAAGCACAAAACAAAATAAATGAAGCGCGCAGTCATTGGTTCAATAGGTACAGTGTACCTACCTATATATCCATAAATTTTTACTTCAATTAGTGCAGTAGTAGTAGTTTATACTTTGTAGGTTTTATACTTACAGATCTAGTAGGCAAGCTCAACAAAACTAGTTTCCAAAACTTTTGATGTTGGTAAACCTCAAATGATATCAACTTCAAATTGTTTGCCTCGATATCTACTTTATTGTTAGCAGTTAGCAGTTATACATCGGGGACATGCAGTTAGGCTCTACGACACGCGTTACATGAGTTATTAGCTTCGATTTGAGCAGCTACGCAAAGGCTTTTATCGCCGTGACGTCGAACTTTCTTTAACTGCTTTTATTTTTGCTGACATTCGTGTCGGTGAGCCGTCGTGAGCGCACGCCGCGGACGCTCCGCTCCCTCCCTCCGCAGCTCCACAGTGTACAAGTCGTCGCCAGCGCGGCTGCCTCGCCAGCCACTAACGTTGCCGCCACAAACCAACCGTGAATACATTTTAAACCGTAAAATCTTCTCAACAAGTTTCGTGTGTAATATTTTGTTAAACAGTGAGCCAGTGAAGTAAATCCATTAAATTCTGTACTCTCAAGTGATATGAAACTGAGCGATGCGATAATGTTTCGTTGTTTTAATTTGATCCGAGGTGAAACACTGGCGAATTAAACTTCGTTCCGTACACAGGTGAGTTACCAATCAGTTTTTTTTTTTTTAATAATTTGATACCGTTATGACAGATGGGGGTATTTTTATTTAAAGTTCTTGAGTGCCTTGGTGAGATAAACAAAATATTGATAAAACTGCCAGTCTCCATAATGTTTTTGGTATAACACTCTCAATCATCGTTAAGTCATCCACTGTATGTCCTTGGTCACCCCGTGCTCAGATATCAACCTACTTGATCAATCGTCGAGATAAACAATTTTAAACATTAGGTTTTCGTACAAACTGTGTATCACGTAGAATGGATATTAGAAAAGTCAAAAAAACTGTCCTTAGACTGTTTTTTTTACTAGGTATTTTGATGAATCTTAATTCATCAAAATATCTAGTTACAGTTGAGTGTAACGAGTTTTTCAAGATAATTTTAATTGATAACTAGTTTGATATCCTGGCTGGGTATCCTCTCCCACTTAACAAACCGGCTAGTATACTTACCGTTATTAGATATTAATATAAATCACTTTTGTTTACCTCAGAAAACGAATTATATCGAAATTCAATCCTATAAATCTTGGAATCCAGTGTATTTACTTGAATATAAATGTGTAGATTGCGGTATTTTGTGATGTAGTGATAGATCTATGTAAATAGATTAGTAACTAACCTGTTAAAATTGAAAAATCAATTAGCATTTGATAATGATAAAAGGTACTGATCGGTGGGTACTTGGTGGTACTTGGGTAGGTACAGTGAGTCAGTAATTTGTAATTTCAGTGTTCACTGTATCGGTGCGCCTGGTTTGAAATGTAAGAAACTTGTTTGATTTGGTATTGCACCGGGCTTATTCTACAGCCTGCATTCCTGGGAATAACAAAAGATTTTACCTTCGATAATGTAAAGCAGAGTAAAACTCAAACATTCTATAAATGGAATGGTACAGTATCATAAATAGTGGTCGGCAATGAGGTGTGTTAACAATTATAAATATTAATTTAGAAAAGAAGCCGAGCATCTTGTATGGAGCGTGTGAACTGAAACCTCGGCGCAGCGTCATCGTCTAGTCCGTCAGCTCACTTTCCATCCATTCATGGCGTCTCCAACTTTTTCCAACGATTTCTTTCACCCTTCTCTGTTCAGTTGGATTTCCAGCTTTCTTCTTTGTTTGCGGCGTTCACTCAACATGTGCGATATTAGATAGTTGACGCATTGGAAAAACTAGATTTGCCATTGCATTGCACCTAAGTACTGTATTCCATGGAAGTGATTGTATAATGTTATAACCCCTGATAAATTGTATGATGTCTTATCGGAGGTATAAGTAGCAAAGTTACTATGTCCATTTGTCCATTTTAAGCACGTAAAAGAGAGCTTAAATTAAGAAACTAGACACTCCGTTAGATGATTTTCCATTTATAGAATGAAGATGATCCCAAGATTTGAGGTGGCATCAAGATGATTCGCATTGTGCAATATTGCACGTTGCAGTCTGTGCTCCATAGTGGCATCTATGATCTTTTCTACATGAGTTCAATGATATATCATTGCATGGGTTACGTTACGTAATCCGTAACTTACAGCATCAAATTGGGCTGGATACATCTCTACACAGTTTAGGAAACGAACCGGTCTATCGTGTGCTCCTGGATTGATCAGTAGCTACTTGTGTATCTATAAGGAGTATCGGCCGGAATAATCGGTCAGGCATGCGGCCCAGAGGTCGGAGGCGGTTAATTGGCGAAGAGTCGCCACGGCCGGTTTGTCCGCCGGGCGTTGTTTTACGGCATTCCTAGTCTTGTAAGCGAGCTGCGCTACACTCCAACACCATTGCTAATTCTGTTAAGTGGCACATCCTTTTCTTTGCCAGAAAATATTTAGTTTTAATAATATTGATCGCATCGGTCACCTTCGTAGACAAACAAGTCGTTGTTTTTATTCGTGTGCTTTTATTGAAGCGAGGGTGTAACACAATACAGTTGCGTGTAAGCTGTATATAGTGAGGCTTCCCGGTTTAGCCGGAAATTAAGAATCCCCTCGCCCCGAGAATGCACCGACTCCCCCAAAGTTTCGGTTGTTTCCTAGCAATATTGATCCGTTATATTTTGATATTCAGGAAAGTAATGAATGTGACTCAAGTTACATCAATATTCAACTGTGAAGTTTTGATAATAATCTATTGATTTATAGAGATAAGTATTATCTAGCGTTTTATGTTTGCGAACGAGCGGGCCGTGATCACGTTTAACTCGTTTGCTCTCAAGGATAAACCCGTAATAAAGGCAGATTATCCGTGATCTTATAATGCTTACGTGGATTCGGTCGGCCATTGATCTCGAGCTGTTGGAAAAAACGGGGAACAGTTGTCGGCCGGGGCGGCGGGGATTCACGGTTGAGCGCCCTCGCCACCTGCGTCACTCTGCCACCCGCACCATGACTTACCTACACGATAGTGCGCACAAACTACACTTACTCTATTTCATTGTTACAACAATGCTATCTACGAAATTAAACAAACGCCATACGAAGTCACGAACACTGCTTTTTATTAACATATTACATAATGTGACTATTTCAATTAGGGCTGAGGAATAAGTTCGCTATCGTTGCTTACTTTCAATGATTTAATGATATAACATTATCTTTAAACATTAGAGAGAAGCTGTTGAATAATCAATAAAGAAATGTGTTCATTGCATTGTTACTGCGTCTAATTCATGAGAGATAAACAATATACATTTTGGGCTGTATGACTTCAATTCATTCATTCATTCTTCCTGAATAGTGAATACTGAATAGGTCAGTTAAGAGTTCCGTATAGAAAGAAGGTAACGTGGATAAAACATTTTGTGGCAAGTGTACCTTTATGCAATTCTATTAAACTTTCACTTGCACGATTCTGTCATATTGTTGAATAGTTCGCTCTGTCAGTTGGAGTCGAGGGAGACGGTGCTATATTTTTGCTACCATACGCTTACTTAATTAAGCACCGAAAGCGTTTTAGATCTTACATTATCGAGATGATTGCACAATGTTCTCATTGGGTCAGTTCACTTCGACCAACAAAACCTTTTGATTGCTGTTTGACCAGAGATTACTAATTTGGCGGCTTGTAAAGCACAATGTTGTTTTTACTAATGACTTTCGCTCAAGACTCTGCATTATAAGTAGGCTGAGTTTTTTCTTCAAACTTTCTGATCTTCTTCGAAAACCGCTTACTTCGATTCTACAATTTTCCACGCTTAACAGTAGGCGCCTATATAACAATAAAATAGATAACGATGAGCTAGCTAAGGTGTTTTTTATAATCCTAAAACTGGGTTAATATAGTTCATTTGAGAAAATCTATAGACACAAATCGATCAATTTGAAGGTACTGTCCCTTAAAGATAAGAACAAGCCCGACAAGCCGGGTCTTGGCACAATTTGCGAACGGATATTGAACTCTACTAAGAACGTCAAGACTCGCTAATAAGCCACAGTATAACGGAGAAACCTAGGTATAATATGTGTGCTAGCCGAACAATTTGCTTTTTATGCATAGGACAAGTTAATTAAGGTTAATATCACTTGTGTCGCAGTGTCAATGAGTGTGGCGAACATTTGCAGCGGAGCAAGTTGCCAGAGGCTGCGCGGGCGCAGGTCATTGTACCGCTCGCCCGAGGAGGCTGCACTCGCCGCTTGCCCCCCCTCCCCACGTGACACCAGCAAATCCGCATCCTTTATAACTCATACAAATAACAAGGACAAAGACTATTGCCTCAGTCAAATAAATAACAGGACGATTAGCTTCTAAAAACCTTTGATAGTTAACAAGATAGAAACATAACATCACGGTTATCATATCTAAAACGTTTCTTAAGAACGTGTTCGGTATAATATTAAATATGATGGGAGAAAAAACCCGTCCCAAGTTAGGATGGAATGATGTTGTAATTTCCCATAACAACGGCAACATGTACTTAACATACGGGAACAAAGAAGAAACTCGACATGCTTGTATATACGAGAGTTCCACTGGCAACTGTGCAACTCTTATACACTGGCAGTGAGATGGGTTATGGACCATAACCTACCTCACTGCTTGTTCTTCTTTTCCTTTTCTTCCATGTTCACCGTGATTGACATCTAAGTCTCCTGCGTTTTATAATATCACAATACCATCATCTTTAGGTCACTAAGCTTCACCAATAGCTTGATGACTTAAAGTTGGTATTATTGCCGAGACATGGAAACAAGCCTTAATAACCTCTAAATCCACCAGTCTAAAAATATTTTGCAATACATGTGCTCGAAAAGAGCGTTTTCCAAGCAGCCAAATTGTCCGGAGAGTGTCACTTTTTCACACTAGTGCTTTTTACTTTTCAGTTTTTTTTTTTAAATTTAATTTTTAACTCCGTGGTCAGCCCGACGTAGAGTTTTTATTATTTGATAAAAGTTATACACATTAATCAAGTACAGAATAACATTCATTTAAAAGCTACAATAAAACTAATACTTCATTAAACGCGTTATTAATTACTCTAGACTTAGATTTTGATCAATAAATTAATTTTCAATATATGTATATATTTTTATGTCCTCGCACAATGCATAGTAAAACGTACTTTCCGCACTTGTAGCATAAATAACTATTGCATCTTAGAACACTTGTGAACTTGCGTTCCAATTACCGCCAATTTGGCCTTTCAACCGAGTCTAAAGTATTACCTATGGAAACAGTTAAATCGACCTCATTGTGTACACAATTATTTTGTTAGAGCAGCAATTTTTCAAAATACCTGTTTATGCTTTGTTACGACTTTGACGTACAAAATAGAATACAATTTGACCTTTGCTAAGCTGTATTGTTGTATGATAATGTCAAGGGAAATACCGGAGATCGTTTCTTAATGCCCTTAGCTGAGGACGGGTTTGGCGAAATCCGTTTTAGTGCAATTTGTATGGCTAGAAGATAAACTGTTTGTACTTACATAACATCATAACATCACGCCTTGTTTCCCCGAAGGGTTAGGCAGAGGTGTACCTATTATAGGACACCCAAATTTCGCCAGTTATGTTTAAGTCCCATGTAATAGGGGGCGAGCCTATTGCCATCTACCGGGCACAAATCCAGACTTCGTGTTTGTAATTTTGTATGATTAATCGAAAGCTAACCATGTAGAGAAACATTTCTTAAAGTTTATGGTTTCATTGTGTAAGATTAGGTTAACTATAAAATAGATTACCATTTCTCCCTACGCATTGCTAGGATATAACGAGCTATAGATTGCTATAGCTCGTTATTCTGAACACAAGCTGCTGATATATAGCTCGTTCCAATGTCATCTTAATGCTATGATTAACATTTGTTACAAGCAAATCTACAATTTGCTTAAAATAACCTGGATATAAGTACATCGAAATAAAACAAGAAGGCTATTATGGTATATCCTTGTCCAGCAGTGGACGCATTTCGGCTGAAATGTTGATGATTCTTATTCTAGATTAAATAAAATATGTTGTTTTGATAAACTCGTATCGTTTTAGCACGCTTACTGACCATTAGATTAGTTAATTAACAGAGTCTAGAAGTAACAATAATTGAATAGGTAATTATTTAAAACAGATAAAAATATAATATGCTAAACCAACTAAAAATATTAAAAAACTAAAACATGGCGTGGAAAAATTCCTCCGCATCGCTGTCGACTGTTAATGCACCCAAGGGACTGGCGGCATTGCCAAGTCGTATGGCAATGCTTAGCCTTCTGATAAAAGCTAGCCCTTGGGTCACGGGAAGTGTCGACCAGCTGTTTGGAGAATTCGTTGAACAAACCATGAGCACTCGGACCCCACGGCCTGAGGGTTTCAACCCCAAACGGCTCGAAAATATAATTACTGATAAGGTAATTATATTTTTATACTTTCGCCGCTTGAGGTTTTCCGCAGCCGCAGCAGCAGCACCAGCACAGCACGCCGAGCCAGGAAGATGGGATGACGCAAGAGTATCGACACAAGTTGCGTCCCACACTAAAGGCCTAACCACCTTCCATGGAAATAAAGACATGCCGTCCGGTCTTTTGCCATCGTCACGTGCCAAGCCATTGGGTTCTAATACAGCTGGAACACCGACGGTGACAAGGGCTCGTCGGATGATGTCATTAATGTTCGCGTGCCGCGCTATGCGACCCGAACTTCGGCTGCTAGACAGGCCGTGGTGTCCGAGTCTGTTGACAACTTCGCCACAGTGACAACGATGAGGAGTACAACAAGGAACTCCTAGTCGCAGGGAAGTAGCGAGGCGGAAAGTAGTGTCGTCGAACAAAGTGCCTATGTTCGACGACGGTAGTGCATGAAGCCACAGACCCCGACTCCCACTTACCCACAGCCAGCAGGCGCGCACGCTCCGCAGTAGTAGCAGGCGTCTTTAGTTAATTAACAGAGTCTTAAAAATTAAACAATATTAATATGTAATTATACCAAACCAACTTTACTTCTATTTTTGGAATAATTAAGTCTTTTAGACATAAATATGGTGTACGTTCCACATTGCTTGTCAAATAATGGTAATGATCAGAAACTTGACCATGCTCGCATTCTATTCTAAAGACATTTATGGAGAAATATTCTAACTCATAAATATTCATGTAAGCAGATACATTGAGAAGCTGTAGGCAAATAAAATGGTCATGGCAAGGAGCGATTCAGAGCTAAGCTGTTCATAAAAGTTTTAAATAAAGTTGGCTAGAAATAAGCGAGCGTAACTCAGTTAGTGTAGTGTATATTTTTATTTCCCATTATTCATATAGTTACTCGTGTATATATTTTAAAATGCTTGGAGAATTGGAACATAATGAAATTTTTTTTAACTAACGTAGGTAACAGGCATCGTACAAAAATAACTTTGACGCACACAAATCAGAGTTATGTTCTGTATCAAAACGATTATTAACGCTTTTCATATTTAACTATTCGATAAGGTTTATGATTGTAGGAATAGTTAGACATATTGTTATATGAAATAAATCGCTCTTTCAAATACAAATTTCAAGTCCCTGAGGGGTTGAACTTGTGGCGATAAACACATCGTCCACCTGAAAGATCAGGGTAACATCACTACGATAGTGACACATCACTACGGGTTTTTCACAGGAATGGAGAGGGATTTTTCATCGGGGTCGCGTTAATAATTAATCCATTATTATATCCTTAATCCTCACTATTTCTATTGTGCGACTATCACTGGTTTATCTGATTGTATCAATTAGGTACAACATTGTTTACGTAACAACTTTGTGAGCGTTCCTGGTTGATTAAACATCATAACTTAAGGATCACAGTGATTTAGTTTTATTTCATATATTCGGGAGCAGCTAACTCTCCTGCAAACTTTAGAGAAAAACTTTTCTTGTGCATAATATCCATTCAGTAATATGTTTCAATATTTAAATATATTCAGCATTCCAGGCGTTCCCTAGTCGGTCGTCAATTAGGCTCTGTATCTGTTTTTTTTTTGTATCAACATCATCATTATTCTCCCACCTCTTTATCGTGATTTTAATTTGAGGTTAGCGTAGACTGTGTCTACTTCATCCATAGATCCCTAACCTATCAGCTGCCATTGTAGTATTCTTAAAGTCTCATATTTTTCACACAATTCTTCTTTTCCCCAGGCAGGATATACTTAGAAAGATTTATTTAAAAAAAATGTCATTCAAATCAATAACAAGTTGAGTAGGAATCCGAGAGCAGAATTTGTGAAAATGAAACATAAACTCGTTTGGCTTTGTGATCGGATTGGCATACCATTTCAATATTAACTCCGCATAATGCTGGGGGCATTAGGCAGTAACATAATGGTCAGTTAAGTTTATTTATCTGAATATTATGAGCGGACAGTATTCTACAACGGTACACTGACATACAAAAAGTGTTAGAATTATTTAAATGACCAATGTTGGCTGGCTCACTTTGTTTTAGGTTTTTGATTTCGCTGTTACTTTCTTAAGATTTTATGATAGGCCCTCATCTTAATAAACTCTCACTTTATATGAGATAGGTACCTATCTACACAAACATTCTTATGGACAGTATTTAATTATATTTTTTGGGCTATAAGATTTTAAGTGACCAATATAGCTAAAATCCTGCTTAGTGATTAGTTGTCGAAGATTTGTGCCTGGTTTTAAAATGGTTGTAAGATATTGAAAAAATCGAACTTTGAACACCTCTACGTTAAGTACTACTTAATTTTTTCTTGTATCAATTTAGACAGGCGTGGCTACTTAGAATAGAATCTCGGTAGTAATAATACGATACGATGCTGTCGTGATTTGTCATGTCTTTGCGATGATTTATCACGAGGTCGCAAGTGGCGAATTGTCCCGAAGGTCATAAACTGATCGTTATGCTTACTAATCGTAACTTCTCCAAATACCTAACAGACTGGTCTATTCACAAGGTTTTAAAGGCTTCTTTAACAGTAATCACTTCTGTAAAAAAAAGTAATATTATAGTATACCAGCTGTTGCCAGCGGCATCGCCCGTATGGAGGTCGGAAACTGTCCCACGGGAACGTACTACCGGGACAAAATGTATCCTATGTCCTAACCCAGGTCACGGTCTATCCACGTGCCAATACTAACTGTTGAAATACTATCTTGAATTCATGCAAGCCTAGTTACACGCCTGCCCCAAAAAGGAGTGTAGTGTTTTCAGGGTTCATGTATGTGAGTTTCTTTATTCCACCATAACTTTTAAATGCCTGAACAGATTTGGATAATTGTGTTATCGTTAGAATCCTTATATCATCCCGAGTGACACTGGCTATATACAGGGTGTGTATATATCATACTAAGATGACCGGTACTTGAAATTATTTCAGGAACGTTATGGGAATCCAATAAATCTGATTTATTTTATTACCTCACACGCAATGTATCGGTACCGTGGCAAAACGCGCGTAGCGTTCGGCAGCGCAGCGAGCCTTCGGCCGCCGAGTATTTCAACATCCATTGCTGATTTATTTTTATTTTAGCCGTTTTATTTACATAAATGGAGTGCTGCGTACTGAGAATGTAATTTTACACTGAAATAAAGGAGTAGTAACTGAAAATACGATAAAAAAATATATTTTCCTGAGAATATTTCCGGTGAAATAGGATTCAAAATAAGGAGCTGAAGCTGATTAGTTTGCGGAGGTCTGTCCCTTACATACTGTATAGATTGAAATTTGAAAGTAATGGCTCCACTATATTCAAAGTTTCATGTTTCATGGCCCCTCTACGTTTATTACATTTTCGAAATTAGACTTCTAGGCCTGACACTATTTGTGTCACCATCGCCAGCTATGTTGGTTAATGATAAACGCGCGCATTAGGGGCAACAGGTCGACAGCCTGCAGTATTAACGTCACCTGGAGCTGAACCACCACCTCTTAACGCAGTGTTATTTTAATCTTACTTGAGTGTGGGAAAGAGATGGAGCTAGACGTCCTGTTCTCTTATCTTATCTCTTTCTCACACTGAAGTAACCTTAAAATAATACTGCTTTAAGAGGTGGTGGTTGGCCCCCTGCATGGATCTAAGATAAGGCTATTAATTAAAGTCAGAACAACCACTTCGGGTTTACGAATAGTTGTGAGGAAAATGAGCGAAGAGCAAAATCTGATGAGATGTTGATTGTTCCCTAAAGTCCTAGTGTAGACTCACAGTATCTATATAGCCTCTTACTCATTGAAATTTAGCAGTTAATATCCATTAGTGAACTTATTTAAAATAGGGATTCAATCATGTAAATATCCTAAATAGAGATTTAGGATGTTACCCCGGATTGAGGGTTTTCACAATCGAACTGTCGGACAAATTCAAGTCATCTATTCTCAATTTTGTATTAATGTAAGATTTTTTTCAATTCACAGGGTAACAATGTACGCGCCATCAACAGCGTCTACGACGACGTCGGGGTCTGGTCGCGCGGCTGCCGTGCCGGGCGACCGACGCGTGCGCGCTGTGCGCTTGGTGCGTCCACGCAGAGCCGCGCCTGCTTTCGGCTTCGCGCTCAGAGGCGGCAGAGAGTACGCCACCGGCTTCTTCATATCCAAAGTCGATTTCAATTCTGAGGCACACGTCCAGGGATTGAAGGTTATAGTTCTTTTTTTTTTCTATTACCGTTTCTTGCAACTTGGTTTGACTGCCTCGACTGTTGATGTCTTAGGTTCGATTACCGGTGCAGGTAAAGTGAAATTGCGTTTTTCTTGCGTGTCTTACGTTATTGGTTCTAGCTCTATCTATGGGCTACGAAATGTGAGTATGCACAGCATGCCCTTGCTTACCTCTTCGGGGAATATGATTTTGTTATACAGTGAAACTTGGCGAATTACTTTATACTCTATTCGTACTAGCGACCCGCCCCTGCTTCGCACGGGTGCAATGAACTGATGTGGCGACATACATCGAGATGTTTGTACTATATCTAAGTAAAATGATAATGTTTTGTACATGACGTGGCCAGATCTTAGAATTGCTCATTTCATGAAGTATTCGACTATTTCATGAAATGGTTGTAACATCGACCGCAGGTCACATCATGATGTGGTCTGGCTAGACCATTGAATATTCAACGTTTGACGATATGAGCAGTTAGACGCATGACTACTTCATGATGTGGCCAAACATTAGTGATCATATCGTAAAATAGTCAGATAGTATTATATTTATTTATTTATTATTATTCAATTTTAGTAAAATTACAAAATTAGGTATATCCTAACTTAACTAAAACTATTCGAATGGCGTCGAAAATTCCTCCGCATCACTGTCGACTGGTAATGTACCCAAGAGACTGGCGGCATTGCCACGTTGTATGGCAGTGCTTAGCCTCTGGCCAAGGTAAAAGCCGGCCCTTGGGTCACGGGAAGTGTCAACTAGCCGCTTAGAGATTTCGTTAAACAAACCATGAGAACATAAAATAGATTATCCACCGATAGAGGCGTTGATGTCGCTTAGTTTTTGTTCTGCATCTATTCCTACTCGAATAATTCCTAAGTAACTGCGACCAACTTGGATGTAGTGCTCGCCGGCAGCTGCCGCGGCACTGCTCGCTTCGCTCGCTCGGCTCGCACGCGGTTGGTCACAGTTCTAACCTACTAACCTAACCCATTTGGTCAGGGTGCTACGGCATGAAATGCATCTACTTTGCGATGTGCCCAGTGGTCAGCTGGGAATACTATGACACATAGTGCATTGTATCTCAATGATAAATAGGTTGCTTTCGTCACGATATGGCCATTTCTACGATCAGACCACGACTGATACCCTACATTAATTATATGGTCAAACATCGACTGACATATCATTAATCGTTGACGTTTAAACGATCTGGTCAATTTTAGCTGGCCATTTCATGAAATACAACCATTCCATGAAATGGCCAACGATGATAAGCCAACGGTGCGGTTTAAAAGAAGATGTAGTGACAAAAATTGAAAAGAGTATGCTTAGATGGTTTGGTCATGTTGAGAGGATGAATGAAAGTCGACTAACAAAAGGTATTTACACGGCAGATGTGAGTGGAAACGCCGGGAGGGGACGCCCTATGAAGACATATAGTGATCTTATTGGTGATGTTCTTCAGAAAGGTCAGGTGCGTAGTACTCACAATCGGCGTGCGTGTATGACCAGATGTATGAACGTAAACGAGGCAAAAGAAGTGTGTATGGATCGTAGCAGGTGGCGTTCTGACCGAACAGTTCATGAAATGATCAATTCTAAGATCTTGCCACGACATACACATAAACCTTCCGGAATAAATTCTCAAAATCTGTTTTATAGATTTGAAGAGCTAAGCGGTCAGACACACACTAAAGCGGCTTTGTTTTATACAATGTTACATGGGTATAAATATAGATTAGTGCAAATTAATATTAGATGTGTTAACTGACTGACTCCAGATAAATTCTGTATGACGCAGTTCTGAATCATGAATCTTATAACATAGGTCTGGAAAAGCAAAGCTGTACATATACATTATATACATACATAAACACGGTTATTCCATCTTCCTAGAAACGTAATCGAAATATTTTATAGTCGTCGTGAATAATGCTTCACTTTGGATGTGCGCAACTGCGTCAGTTTATAGTTCATGCTCAACGCGAAGAGTGGCGTAACCTATGGGAGCTGTTCTCAGGGCTCACGTTCGGTATTTATTATTATTATAATGCAGTTGTAAAACATTTTCAACTTAAAGCAAACTGTTATGTAAAGTGCAATTAGTCTGAAGAATTATAGAAACTCTTGCAATTTCGCAAAACTTGATTCTATTTAATAATACGACTAACCAAAGAACCATCACTCAGAGGTGGCGGCGATTTGTCTTCTGCAACCTCAATAATTAATTATTTAGCTGTGGCATTTGCTAGCACCATAATAAAGCTTGTTATCCACCAAATAATCGAATAACCGTAGTTACGTGGAATGCCACAATGATCAATACGTTGTGTCGGAGAGTTCTTGTAGGAACCATTATATATGTTCTTTTGTCTATTAGGCAATACATTATTTCATTGTTTCGTGTGTTCCTTTCGTTCTTACATGAGTAAAGGGAAGATTTAATCTCTATTGACACTTTTTGTCGCTGTTACCTAGTCCATGTTCTCACGGTCCCTAGTGTCCCAGCCGCTGGGCGCGTGCGAACAACTGCTCACAATTAAGCCAGCAAGCTGCTTGCTTCTGTGCAATTACCCACATCCGAGGCTGAACTACTGTCGCAACACTCATTCTATTCATTCCGAGCGCTCACGTAACCACTGTTGGTATCTTTTGCCACAATTTAATCCCATGCGTGAGTCCATTTACCATGATGATCACCTCGTTGTCTTACATGTGGGTCAGATACTTCGTTGCTTTGTTGTCGTGAGGCGCACTTGATTCATTGGTCAACAGGTGATGCAGCAAATTACATGGCGCTTTATTGTGTCGAGTTGAAGACATGATTATACTTGATGGATTTGAAAAGCGCTCGTGATAGTTTTTTTTGCATACCTACTTTGTTTCGAATTGGGAAATAAGGCAATATCGTTATCTAAAGATCTTTACTAAAACATTGATTAACATGTAATAATGAAGGTTTGTGGCCAAAATAACATTATTAATGTTTTGGTTTAGTCAATCTGTTTACAAATTATCGGTGGCCTATAGAAATCAGATAGACAATAGCTGCAGCTCTGTCAGTTGAATTTACAAGATAATATTGAGAAATGAATACAGTAGGTAATTATAATGGTATCTCTAAAATTCAGCTCTTATGCCGTAGGTAGGTAGGAACATAATAATGAATTGTCTCTACACAAACAATCTCCGCAATTTAACCATTTTCAAGAACAGGTTTTGTGAACCCAGGACTAGAAATAGGTGTCTGCATCTAATGATGCCGAAAACATAGGATTTCAGTGATTTTATCACGGAAACCTAAGAACTTTTCACGTTTTCAGCATAAGCAGTACAATAATAATGGAGTAACTGTTTCAAACTTAACATAAGTCAGCTTCAACTATCCAAAATGTATAGAATTATTTGGATAAATTTGCATAACTGGGTCTATTATACAAAAACATTGCAAGATACACACAAACATAAACATAACTTCACGCCTGTATTCCGCGAAGGGTTGGGTTGGGCAGATAGTACCTATACCCACATTTCGCACGTTATGTAAGACATTGCAAGATGTTATGTAAGATTCTGCACATCATAACACTATCCGCTTTATGGCCTACAATTTTATACACAATTAGCATATATTATATTCTCTTAAGTAATTAGGTAATAATTAGATAACACAGGTGACATTTAATTAGCCGGTTCTTAATGATTTTCTGAAAACTAAATCTACCGGCAACGCCTAGCTCATAGACAGACATAGGACAGAACATGAATACTATACTTTCTCGATTCGGTAAAGAATCTTTTGAAGTTTAGCCGGCGTCTCGTCGTAATTAAACAGTTAGACAAGAATGCACATATTATTTGCAGGCGTTACAAAACTTTTCACACGATTACTTCCTCTACAAAGAAGTTACGAAAAATTCACGTACATCCGCTATTATTAAAATAACACAATGAGATGTTTTGAGAAATTACGGAGATTCTTGAGAAGCGAACGGAAATACTGCAGCTCAGATAAACTGTACCTGAAGTCATTGACTTGAGCTAAAGACTGATACAACACTAGCATCGGTAAACTCAAGGCAAGTCAACAAAACGTGTCAATAAAAGCTGACGGCGCACACTCACTGTTGAGTCTCTAATTTATACTTTTCAATGTTACGGCAATGACTTTTAAGAACTTCCTATCACCTTAATGACTCTATTTGAGATGTTATTAACTGCAATTATTTTCATTACTACTTGGGGGTACAGATTGCTACCGTGCAGCTTAAGTCAGGATATGAAACTCAACAAATTACAATATACCAGGGGCGAAGCCTTCATACAAACCGATTCCTATCGGCTTCCCTTCGGACCAACCACTCTTCTTAATATCTACTATTGCCAAATAATATGGTACACCTGTGTGTGTAACTGTGTATCACATCATATTATATTTAAATACCAGTTGAATACATCATAAGATTATAAACCTACAGGTTTATGAGAACTGAACAATTTTTTCTTCGGCTTCCCTCTAATGATATTTGTAGCTGCGCCACTGCAATATACAATGTTGAAACATATCCAATACTATATTCAGTGGCATGCTAAGTGCAGGAAGGTGGCGGTAAATCGGTGCAATTATATGACAATTTGTAAATAGTCCATTTTCCCACGAGGCGGATCGTGTACGTGTCCAGTGCGTGCGTCACTCTATTACTCTGTACGCCGACTTTCTACCGCTTTCCGTTCGCATGCGCCTCTTCGGCTTAATGCTTCTTGTATAACGTTTGCTAAAATAGAAAAGCGCTAATGTGGTCCTTCACAGAAGACCATGCGGTCACTGTGATACTATTAGTCAATAGTGTTTTTTTATCTGATTGTGAGCGTGCATGATGCGGTTACGTCACAAGTATTCAAATTATGTGTGGTACTTGGTAAATAAAATACAGGTTCAAATTAAATTTGCTAGCGGAACTCCACAGACATGATGGGTAACGATATTTAAACATGATAAAACGAAAAGAAATTAAGTAATTAGATTGTTTTTTTTTGGGTCACCAACCGATAGTGTAGTTACTTAAAATATCAGTTTAAAAATCAGTTTTTTTTTTGTGTAAACTTCATAGACGTGATGGGTATCGATATCTCAACACAATAAAACAGATTTTATCAACTCACACTGACTTCAAGTAACAACACTACCAATGGTCATTGACCTGAAAAAAAAATCATCAAATCTTTTTTATTTTTATTTTGTCGCGCTTAGATATCGATACCCATCACGTCTGCGGAGTTTCGCCAGCTAATTTTATTTGACCCTGTAGAACCACGAATATTTTAAAAGGAACACAATAAAATTGCTAACTGTAGGTACCTACCTATGTTCGCAGCTCGCAAGTTGTGAAACTATATCGTTTTTTCATGATAAAGGTAGAGAAATATTGTATCAACAAGGCCACGCTGTAAAATGAAAAGTAAATACAAGTAGAGCGTATTGAAAATACATTGACGGTATGACTCACTTGATTACTTTTTGAAATGTGAACACTTCAGACGGTCGGACGGTTCAGACGAATGTGACGTCATACATTATGTAGCCATTGTCTATGCGCACTTAATGTTACAGGTGTACCTGTCAAGCAACACTGTTCAAATTAAATTGATGGCACAGTTTGCTGCTCATATTGATTACAATGGTATATTCAAGTATGCAATTATTTATATAATGATTAGTTACCAGCCCAGAATGCCACTTGCGTAAATCGAAATGTTCAAGAGAACTGAATGGAACATTAAATATCAGTTTTTGCAAAAACATGCACGTGTGTGTTTTGTTGCGCACCCATATACAATAAAGTAAAAGCCATCAATCACACCCATTCCAAAAAGAAAGTGAATTCATTGGGAGGGCCGGGCGTCGCGTCGTTGAGTCTGGCGTTCTTTTGCGTCACTGGCAAAAAAGACGACTTGTATGTAACGAAAGTCTGATCGAAAGTTGTCCGATATGTGGGGCACTGAGCGACCTGTCCGGCATCTTTTGCTGCGCTCGAACTACGTGATGAAACTGACGAAAGTTCTACCCTATGCTGTGCTGCTGATAGACCATGCGAACTGTCAGTCACAGTGAAATGCAATGATACTTGCAACAGCTGCTTTAGTGAATGTACGAGAGTCGATTGGACTCAGCAAAAAAAGATACGAGGTTTGATTACTATGATAAATGATTATTTCAAAGTATGTTGATATTTATAAATTAAGTTAGTTTTGACGATATTTCTTGTGGGTTAATTTTTATAACGGGGATTAATGACTTTAAAGTTCAAAGAGTTAAAACTTGCTGATTATAATATTTAGAAGTTCTCATCAAATACCTTCCTTTCGCTGACTCGCCAGTCTGCTGGACTTTCCAAATTTAATGTAATTAATAACACTGAAAATCACTATTCAGCATTTAGCTACTTACTACAAACTTAACAAAAGGTTTTTTTAAAAATAATATCACCCGTACGTAGTCCCTTAGAACAAGTGGCGGCCGAGAAAAGTAGGCCACGGCTTCTGTCCCTGAGTTGTAAACTGAACTTTACATAACAACTGACGCCAAATTGCACGCTTAGAAACTCATAATTACGACTGCTCTCTATAACATTTTACTACATGAATTAAACGAAAGATTTCTGATATTCTAATAACACACCGTAAAATAATTCGTACAAATGCAGTTTTATTTCAACAACGGCTGTAAATAAAATTGGATAACAATGGCCAATACCTACAGTGCAGGATTTACTTTTCTTCATGAACGTCACAAATAAGGCGTTGCTCTTCTTTTTGTTGTAAACAAGTTGCGAGGAATTCTTGAACAAGTGTTTATGAATCGTTATAAAACTACATGACTACATCCACCAGCAACTCTTAATAAACGTCGAAAAGACTTTTAAATTTAAAAGCCGACGTTGAAAGTAAAAAGTAAAACTCATCTTTGATTTACGATTGACAAACTGCAACGGGTAGACATATTAGAATTTGTTGTAATAGATGTTAATAATTAGGAACCAATTGGACGATAACAACTGACACTGCGTGTCAGATATTGCGATTCTTTTATTTGTGCTGGTAACATTGCGTCAAGCTGCCACCCGCTGTCGGGCCGCCACTGTTCTTTGCCGTCGTGGCGCAACACAACTTCAAAGCAATAGCTACATGTGCCTAGTCCATTGTTGTTTCAACACCTGAGAAATTCTTTACGAACCTGCCACAATTTTCTCGGTGCTCATGTAAATTACGTTTTCACGACTAGCGTCTTGTTGTTACTTATAGTTATGGGTCGACTCCGCTGCGAAATTCTGTATCATACATAAGTAGGTAGCTAACGAAGTTCCGTCTTGAGTAAACATCAGCCTATAGACATTTCTCAAAGAGTATATAATATCTATACAAACAAAAACTTTTAAATTTTTCCTCGAAAAGAGGTGTTTTCTGTGCTCATAGCCAATCCTCATCCGGTCTGTTCGGTTATGGCTTATTTCAGAGACAACTAAATACAAGGACTTTTCAGGATTTCTGTGTGAAAAAAGTTAAAGTTCTATAAAAATGTGTCGGTATTTATGCCGATTAACTTTTAATAAGCTAGGTCATTATCACCCTTTAGCGGATCAATGTCTGCCAGTGTAGACAATGATCCGCAAACGGATGATAATGATGACTGTAATGAGTGTAGATTATCTAATTTTACAATGAGCGACCCAGTGGTCGCTTAATTAAATTAAATTAATCTTGAACGGAATATTTCCGAGCTATACGAGATACCTATATATGAGCTATGGAAAGTGTATTTTTCTGTCTCGTTACTGCTGAGCACGAGTGTGGGCCTGGGTTCGATACCCAGGTCGGGCAAAGTGTTATTGGTTTTTCTATTAGGAATTTCGCAATAGCAGCGCCCGGAGTCTGGATTTGCGCCTAGTTGGTGGCAATAGGCATCATGTCTCTATGACATGAGACAACGTAACTGCCAAAATATGGGTGTACTATTTACTTACATCTCTGTCTAACACTTCGGGGATAACAGGCGTGCTGTTATGTTATGTGTGGTATATTTAGAGAAAGTAAATATATATTACCGTGTTTGCAGGTGGGTGATCAGCTGGTGAGCGTGAACGGGTACCGAGTGGACGACGCGGTGCACGCCGAGATGGTGCATTACCTCGCCGCGCAGTCACGACTCAAGATCAAAGTCAGACGTGAGTACCATACAATCTGCTCAAGTAATCTACACTCATATTGTACGTGGGTGGCATCGGCATGGCTAAACTAGGTACCCAAGAAACTATGATATTTTTTTGAAGAGAGTTAAATAGATACTTACTTGATTCCTTTCTTGCAGTAAGGAAACCGTGATAATTTTAATCTTTACACGTTTGCGGTGGATGATGAAAACACAGCTTCTATATTTGCAGAAAATTATCAGTCTCAGACAATTTTTGGACTAAGCCCAAACCTTTTCATCTTATCTTTCCTTTCTAATTTCGTCTCATTGTAGGGATTGCCCATTAAACGCCGCAATTAATTGGACCATTTGGTGGAATAGAATTAAGAAACCAAATTATTTAAATCCCCGCTAGTAATGTCAAATGATTCAATGACTGTTATTATATAACTGAGATAAGATAAGGAATTATATCAGTGGGACAGGCAGCATCCGACTACCAATTTATACGTAACATCAATACACCTGTCATGCGAGGCGATTATTTTATAAAATATTATATTATATTATTTGCTGTCGACACTTGTAGGAAATATCTATGTAATATAGGAATACGAAGACTTGTGTGCTGATTTATGACATAATAGTTGAATGATGATTAATATACTTATGTATTATATATGCAAACCTATTCAATAATAAATGCTTAAGGATCTTGGAAGTTTAATGACATAACACTGTAGGGGCTTTTGATTGGAGTTTTTAGTTGATTAATGAATAAATATTAATTTATTCGTATATATATTAGCAGTGGTTTCTACACCTATAATTGAAGTCATTATGCAACTAAACGCACACCACCAAGAGTCGTCTCTTCACTCCGTAGGCGTATCGTCTGACATTGTTACAGTGAATAAAATTATGATAATTAATCAAATCGTATGAGGCGCAACCGGTAATAGAAGCCGCGGAGATTTTATAACTCTCGTGAAAGCTCGTGGGCGTGTGCCTATGAACATTGTCTATTAGGTAGAGTTGCGTAAAACGAATTATGACAGATGAAATGAGGTCCGCTGCCGATTGTTGAGAGTTCCGAAACATTTCATAAATGACCAGTTTGGCTATAGACTTGCACCATATTTAGCAACGATAAAACTGCCAACCCAGAATACTTCCTTGGTTTTATATCGAGTCTATCATTCCCTATGGCATTTTATGCCGTGAGAGTATCGTTCAAAGTAGAATATAAATATATACGTATACTTTACTCGAGATGACTCACATAAACACTTTGTTACAGATGTGGGGATGCTACCAGTCAAAGAGTAAGTAGACCAACTTAACCGTGAAAATTTGGTTGTGTACATAAGTGTACAGTTGTTTGATCACGTTGTCGCATTTCAGCAAGGCGCATGAGCCACTGTCATGGCAGTTCGTGTCGGAACGCGCGTCGCTGAGCTCCGACGTGTCGTCATCGCCGACGCTGTGTCACGACAACGAGAGACTGACAGACATGAGACTGTCTATACTCGTGCCTCCCAGAGCCAAGCTTGGCTGCGGGTCAGTATATTATTACTGCAATGTTAAACATCCTGCTAGTTTGTCGTAGAATGTTTATAAAATGAGAGATCAAACAAACTATTAGAAATTGTTTTGAGAATGGATGTGGATGGCTATGCTATAAGAGTAAGGGAAGACCAAACAAACGGTGATGTATAGTGTAACAAGGATGTATATGTGAAAAAAGACAGAAAGTTATTATGGCTACAAAGGAGGTGACTAGGTACTAGTGGAGGCGGCTGATAGAAATGTATAGAAGACAAAGGCATGCTGCGCCGACCCATTGGGTTAAGGGCAGGAGAATGATTATGATGATGACGTAACTGTAATACGCTCAGCTCAAAGCTACTGCGGTGCATTCAAATATTTATGAAAGTCATAATGACTTTCTTAATGTTCAAAAGTACGCGGTAGAAAAAAAAAACCAGCCAAGTGCGTGTCGGGCCACGCACAATGAAGGGTTCCATAGTTGGGATGAATTTATCCCAAGAACAAACTTAACATTGTAGTTGAAGAACATGTTCCCCCATACATTCCAACTGCAAATGTAAGTTTTTACGCTCAATATTGAGTGATTTACCGTGTTATTTTTGAAATCCTCATATCAGGCCCTTTCATTTGATATGTCACACGGTACAAAACTTTATTTTTAATTTTCTAATTTCGCCCCAAAAAGTGAAACCCATATTCAAAATAGTATTTATTTACGTTACACGTTCATGTTTGGGTCACAGATATTAATATACTACATTTCAACTTAACTGGTCCAGTAGATTCGGAACAAATCTAAAAATTACACTTAGTACAATTTTATGTGGTTCACATGACAAGGCCACGAGAAACTTGGCACAGTTTTCATATATTTATAACAACAAAAACCATTTGTTTCAGAATTTGCAAAGGTCCGGAGTGGAAGCCAGGCATTTTTGTGCAGTTCGTGCGGGAAGGAGGCATCGCGCGCGAGGCAGGGCTCCGGCCGGGCGATCAGATCTTATCGTGTAACGGCCTGGATTTCTCCAACGTTACCTTCAACGAGGTAAATATCGTTCGTCAGTTTTTAGGTCAAATGAACATATCGGTCATATCTTTTAGCTTAAAATAAAAAAAAAGTTCTTAGACTACCTTCCTAAGATAGGTACTTATGAACAATTTTATTATAATAAATTGGTACCAGCATTCCTTAGCATCGTCGTAGATGTATTGTAGATTTCCTCAAAGAACTGTTTAAAATTTTAAACTTAAGGAACGGGCATCAAAAAATTTTCCCGTAAGTACCTACCTTGACGTTACGTCATCATCATCTGCCTTGTCTTTTCCCAACTATGTTGGGGTCGGCTTCCAGTATTTTACGACGTTGTTTGTTGACGTTATGTGTACCTATAGAACTTGCCTTAAAAACTAGCAGCATTGCTTGATAAAGGTTTCGTGTTTGGATCTGAACTGGTGCCCGTACACTTTCAAAAGCTGTAGGTATATTTAGCCCAAGGTTTGTGAAGTTGCTTGCGAGGAAATCTCTCTTTCTCACGTACCTTGCCGTGGCAGATCGGCCTATTGTACGATAAATTCAGTTCTTGAACCGTCCCTAAATGAGAGTTCTATATGCATCAGCACATCCCGAAAAAAGGAAATGTCCTATTTAAAAAGTTTAAGGTTTCGTAACACCCTTGGTTTTGAAAAGATTATGGATGCAATGTAACCTGTAAATACCTCTTAAGAATGGGAAGCATTAGGTAAGTATATCAACCTATATGCTAGTAAAACTACAAAATTATATATAATATTAGATACTCTTTTGATATTAGCGGAGTTCTACGAGGGTTTAAACCAATAACGATAGGTACCTAATTGTTAGCTGCCTGCTTATTAGTGTAGAGGAAATACACATGTTATACTGTTCCTTTAATGCAACGATAATATTATAAGGTGAGTATTCGATTAAATACAGTACAGATTACCTTTATGAAGTCGTTAAAAAAACTCATTTCACGTGACTGTAAGTACACGAATGCATTACTTATACCTGTGTTGTTGTTACTTATACATGTTACTTTCTCGTTACTAGTGAATGTTCTCTTACATGGACAGATAATTATAATAAAACAGAGAGTTTAGGTGTACGTTACGTTGTCAAGTAAAATTTTCTTCCATGTACTTATATGTACCTACTTTCGAAATATGCAGAAGTAGGTATTATAAAATGAATGATGCCTGATACTGATAGACACATTATCTAACTAATTTCATTACACAGCTCATGAGCTTGGTCAATGGTTATGGTCCTCAGTTCACAGTTGTGCTTAGAAATCAGGAGTAGGTCTCCTGATTTCTTTAATATCCTGAGGTTTGATTATTGTGTTTCATCTAAAAGGTTTTCCAATAGGGACAGGTCGATGTTGACAGTCTGTGGCAGCCATAGTTGACAGTCTGTGGCACTCACGTGCACAAGAAAATGCTCCGTTTGCTGACTTTTTACACAATATATTATTATTTTCACAGAAACAATAACTGAACAATATAATTACGTATAATTTACGTAAAGCAATACGCTGAATAATAAAACGAATAACCGAAAGAATCTTAAAAATCTCATGTCGTCAACAGGCAATATCAGCAATGAAAGCGACAGGTCGTCTGGAGCTGGTCATTCGTGAGGGTGCGGGGACGGACCTGGTGTCTCCGGAGAGCTCAGGGTACAACAGTTCAGCATCGTCAGCTGCCGGAGAGCGGAGCCCCGCCCCCCTCGCGCCGCACGTGCCGCTGGCGCCGCCCGCTGCGCTGCACCGGCGCCTCGCCAGCGTCGCTGAGGAGGCTGCTGACCGCGCTGATAGGTTAGAACTTGAAACAACTGTTTTGTGACGTTATGATATTCGTAGTGTTTTTACCTTTAAGTCGCGTCCTAATTGGAAGCGATCGTCGCGCTCTTTTGTAAGAATAGGACTGACTCGCGCGATGAATGAAGTTGCCTTTGTATCATAGGTAAGTACGTCATAAACTCATATAAACGATCGCGCGACAGTCGTTTGCGGTAAGGCCACGGACTTACTGTGTGTCAACAATAACATTTAGTGTTGTCATTCTTATTCGGACAATTTGTTACAGATTAACGATGAACAGGCTGAAGAGAAGAACATGGGATAGTTTAGATTTCGAATGGAAAAACAATGATATCCATAATTTTGATGCACCTTCTGACATTGAACCCGACTACGACTGTCCTAGTATACCAAACAACCCTCACTCATATGAAAATAAAAGTAATTTACGATGCAAAAATAAGAAGGAGTATATCACTAGCCCATCGAATAGAACCATAATTAATTTGACTGAAGATGGTGCTATGATACAGTGTAGTTACGATAACAAACAGTCGCCTAGGAAAAATGCGTTTTCAGCAAATCATACGAATCGAGACAACGATAAAAAAACGATAGTAGTGGAAGTTCATCATACTAGTACAACGACGTGTGGGAAAAATGCATGTAATTATCCAGCACCGCCTTTGAATAACGATTTCAATTCGGATTCTGTAAGTTTGTCAAGTTCAGCTACGTTATCAAGTGCCATTGCCGAGGAAATTCAGCGACGTAAGTTGGTAAGTACGCAAAGTGAGATGAAAAATGATAAAGTTGAGAGCGCATTATGGGATTATCTGACTTTCTTTTCGGCGAATTTGAGATTATATTGAAAGTTGAGCCCCGATAATGTCAAAGAATATTTAGATTAGAATTTGTGTAAGTATTTTTAGCTTTACGTGTCATCTAAACACTTGCGTCACCAATTTCATCATCTATAAAGGTAAAGCTATAACTAGCTGTTGCTCGCGGATTCGCCCGCGGGCAGCCCCCTATAACAGCTATCTGAACAGACAGACAGAGAAAAAATTAAAAAAAAATGTTTTTTTGTTATAAGTACCGTATATACTTTCACTAGCTTCCGCCCGCGACTTCGTCCGCGTGAAATTTCTGGTTCCCCCGACCCACCCCGTCGCATCGCATCGCCTGCCCGCGCTGTTCGTTTTCGCTTAGCGCTTGTTCTTACTTTTTTTTTCTTTTTGCTCGGCTTCTTAGGGTCCTAGCGTAATGTTACATACCCTATAGCCTTCCTCAAGAATTGGACTATAAAATGCAAAAATAATTTTTCTAATCCAACTGGTAGTGACAGAGATTAGCGCGTTCAAACTTTCAAATAGTCAATAAAAAATAAAATGTCTTGGTAACTGATATACTAAGCGCATTTTTCTTACTTTAAGCATTTTATACCCGTCGTAATTTCTAAACGGAAGGTCCGATTCGAATAATTTAAAAAGGAATTTACATGTACTTAATGAACCTTGATTGTGAACCTATTTATTTGGATAAGGATTAATACCATGTTTATGAAAACACCTTCGCAAATAATGCATTATTTTGTAACAAATTTGATTACCATTAAAAAAAGTTGTAATGAGCCAACCTTAAAAGATAGACCTACGCTATTGCGGACTTTTTTTTAAACTTTTTGAGAGGAACAAATCCGTCATACATGATTTTTACGTAACTTTAACCGTTTACGCAGCGCACACAACGGAAGTTCTCAAAAGGAATTTTCCCCGTTTTTGCAACATTTTTCATTGATGCTCCGTTCCTAGTGGTCATAGCGTGATGATATATAGCCTATAGCCTTCCTCAATAAATGGGGTATCCAACACTAAAAGAATTTTTCAATTCGAACCTGCAGATTCTGAGATTAGCGCGTTCAACCAAACAAACTCTTCAGCTTTATAATATTAGTATAGATTTGTATATATATATATATGTATATACATAAATATGTATAGATGTATATGTAGATAGATGATTACATTGGTGATGAAAGTTTTATTAGTGTAAGTACATTAATTAAGTACTCACATGCTCTTGCCTTTGAACCAAATGTAAACGTCGTCGCCCGCATTTCCTCTTAAATAAATATTCTTCAGAACCCAAGGACATTTCGTTTTTTAAAAAGGATGTAATTGTTACTTACATAGATAGAGGTGGTAACGGTACCTATGTTAGAGTAATCGCGTCTTAACATTTTTTCAAATTACTAATTAACCATAAATGTCTGCAGAATAAGAAGAAATCAAACCCAGAGCCTAACCTACCACCACCTCCACCTAAAAAGCCGCCTCCACCAAAACCGACAGATGACAAGAAGAAACAGCACGACGCCTTGATGGACGAGTTTAAAAAAGTTCACAGGAAAATGTTTTCAAGTATAGACAACAATGAAAAAAGTCCAGACACACAAAACACTGAGGAAGAATCATTGGTAAGTGCAATTTTTTGTTCTGTTGGCTTTGTACCTGATTAATAAAGCGGAACCTATGAAGCCATTTGCTTATCGGGCACTAGCAATTATGACGAAAGCATCGTTAATTAAGAAGATAACAATCAGTTCCAATATAATGAATTCACAATTCAAAGAATTTTATACATTTACGCCGGGATTTCTGTTGTTACCAATAATTAATATTATCGGGTATGTTAATGATATTAAAATGTCATCTATCACATCATCTTATATTATTTTACAATTATACTTAACAATTTTTGCTTGCTTATTGTTAATATGGTTTTGGTAGGTAGTTAGTTAGAATTTAGATTTAGGTACCTACCTGCATATTAATAATGATAATACGAGCATATTTTGTACCTACTTGTACAACACTCCTCGTTGTAACATTAATCAGACGTAATAAAAATGTAGATAGGTAATTATGGAGCAGCAATCGACTCTCAAATAAAATCAGATAGTTTTTAGACAAATATTTAGTGCCGATTCTCTTGTCATAAATGCCTTTAAACTAGACTAAAAATCAACAAAATTTAGTTTATTCCTGTCAAACGACGATTTCCCATTCTGAAATTGACTAAAGTGACACAACTTAACTATATTTTAGTTTGACAGCACTAAGATGGCAGATCTATTGAAAATGGCAATTTTGCTATTCTGAATTTAAGGTTTTTACCTAAAATTTTGACTGTCTAATTAAATCTGACTATTTTTAATCGCGATTAAAAAGGTGTGGAATAAAATTAGTTGTCATGAACTAGAATTCACATAAACACCTCGACTTCAGGTGCAAAAACAGTAGGTACCGTGAAATGGGGTTACTTTGCGAACTGGGGTAACTTTGATGATAACTAAACGTGGTAAGTTTTTTCGGATTTAATGCGTGATACTGAACGCAACTAAAATTTTGCTTGTTCTGTTGGCCAGACTGACATTTCGGCCATATTTTGCTGAAGCGTCGACTTGTAGCTGTTGTCAGAACTAAATAAAAATAATTGTTAAACTTTAGTGTTAAATAGCATAAAAAAATTTGTTTGAATAACTTCAGTGGCACAACCGTAAGTATTATTGTTTGGTTTGTAGTGTTTCGCTGTTTTAATTGTACGTTTCTTTAAGATTAAGAGCATGTTTGCATTTTTTGTTTACGGCCGCCATTTTATTTTGCATGAACACTTTAGTTTTCCGGGGCTACATTGATAGGATATACGAGGCGACTTTGATAGTTATCAATTTCACCCCAATGGTGGTTATTCCCAATCTTATAGGAGTAATGTATACGTTATCAATTTAACCCATATTTCTTGTTTCGTTTTAGCTGCCTCATGGTTCGCACCTACAAAAAGACAGCGGGTACCCGCAATTACAAAAATTACACAGAGGAGACAATGGAAGAGGCAATAGAGAAAATCACCAACGACGAATTGTCCATTAACGCTGCTTCACTTCAATATAAAATTCCGTATGGGACACTTTATAATAAATATAAAGGTTTACACGGAAAGACGCCTGGTGCCCAACCTGTTTTCACCCATCAAGAGGAATTAGCAATTTTACGTGCTGCGGCTACATGTGGTGATTGGGGGTTTCCACTTACATTACTTGACCTTCGAATGTTCGCTAAGGCTCATTTAGATCGACAGGGCAAGATAATAGAACGGTTTTCAAATAACCTGCCAGGTGTCGAATGGGCCATTAGCGTTCTGAAGCGCCATAAGAACTCCTATGGTCAAAGACTATCAACTAATATCAAAAGGTCCAGAGCGACTGTCGGCCGCGAGACGTTAAATAAATATTTCGACAACCTTCAGTCTGAGATAGAAAATGTACCACCGTCCAATATATTCAACTATGACGAATCAAATATGGCCGACGATCCCGGCAAAAAAAAATGTGTATACAGAAGAGGAGTAAAATACCCTGAGAAAGTAATGAACTTTTCGAAGAGTTCTACTTCAGTTATGATTTGTGGTTCTGCAGATGGCACATTATTGCCGCCATATATAATTTACAAAAGTACTCATCTGTACGATACATGGAAGGAGAGAGGTATTGTGGGTAAACCATGCTGTGAAGAGCGATGCTGCAGCCGGGGATGCCGGTATAATAGAACAACTAGTGGATGGATAGACACACCAACATTTAGGGATTGGTTCATGACCTGTTTTTTGCCTCATGCCAAAAGACTAGAAGGGAAAAAGGTGTTGATAGGTGATAATCTATCGTCTCACATTGACAACGATGTACTAGCTGCATGTGAAACAAATAACATCAGTTTTATTTGTTTGGTGCCAAATTCAACCCATCTAACCCAGCCACTAGACGTCGGCTTCTTCCGGCCGTTAAAGATTGCATGGCGACAAACGCTTGAAGACTGGAAAAAAGCCAATTTACGAACTACATCTATACCTAAAGAGTCCTTCCCACATCTGTTAAAAAAGGCAATAATTAATATGGACCAAAAGCCACCACAAAATGATAAAGACGCTTGTACGCAGTTGTCATCTGTGAAAAGAAATTTGGTGAGCAGTTTTAGGGCTACTGGTATCTCTCCTTTTGATAGGAACAAGGTTTTAAACAAATTGCCACCTGAGTCGCCTTCTCCTGAAATCGAAACTGGCGTTCGAGATTCCTTAACAGAGTTTTTAAGAGAACAAAGATTTGGGAATGAATCACAGCCTCCAAGGAAGAGGACAAGACTACAAATTGAACCCGGTAAAAGTATCTCGACAGTTAATGAAACAATTTGCCCCGCGAATCAAGAAGTTGATGTAGTTGAGGTCCAACACACCTTGAAGCGAAATGATAATCCCGTACAAACTGAAACAGCATCGATGCAAATTCCTGTTTCTGTAATCAGCGAGCCATCCACAAGCTATCAAACGGGTCACGAGGACAACAATGATGATATTACCGATTGTGAGTCTGATACTGAAAATATAGCGCCGAATTATGCTAGGAATACCTCAAAAGATATGGCACAGAATCCCGTAATAGGACAGTTTATTTTAGCGAAGTTTGGATCACAGAAGGGAAAAAAGACATATCATTATGTATGTTCTATTGAAGATATCATTGACACTAAACTTGTTGTTCAAGGTTATAAGTCCCAAAAAAAAACCAAAACTATTTTTAAGGAAGTTCCTAAAGATGTATCAATTATTGAAGCAAGTGACATTATTACTTCCCTTCCTAAACCGAAATATATCAATGAATGCTACTCGTTCCCCCATGACGTGATGATCAAAGAATTGTAGATTTTATTACCTATAGCTACCTAACTTTTTGATAACATTTAACATTTTGAGTTTTTATTTTATAAAACAGGTTTATTATGAGACTGTTGTAATAGTTTTAAGTTATAAAAATGATGAATCTCGAAAGTAAATGTTGAGACTGATTAATGTTAAGCTACTGTTACTTAATTTTATTAAATAATAATAAAATATATTTGGCTTATCTCGGTTGTTTACATTGTAATGCCCACTATCAAATTAACCCCTTGACTCAAAGTAGCCCCAAAAATACTCAAAACACAATATTATCTAAACCATAGTTTCTAAATTATTTTTTCTTTTTGATTTTTGTCATGTATCGGGTTGACTTTGCGATGAAATAAAAAAAAAGTGTCATATCAAAGAAGCCCCATTATCAATAAAACTTTGATAAGCAGGTATTTTTTTTTTTCCTAAAAAAGTATTTACAAATTTATGTATTTTTGTTGTAATAATTAATTTACGTGATGAGTCTTCACTACAATATATTTTTTTACATTTTTAACGTTAAAATTTCAAGCGTGGGGTCTATTTGAAGTTTAAAATTAATCAATGTCACCCCGTTTTACGGTACTGTATCTTTTTTTTCTTTTCTTTTGCTTACATCTCGAAAATGGTGTGTCCTATCGCACAAACAATAAAAATTCGACCCCTTTTATAAAACACGTACACCCCTAAAACTCAACATGTATGTAATAGTTTTCATATTTTCCATACAAAAAGTGAAAAATGCCATATAAAACACGTCGAATTTTTTTAGAGCCGAAGGCGCGCAGGGGTGATCCCCTGCATGCCTTCGGCTCTAAACAATTTCGACCCCTTTTATAAAACACATAAACCCCTAAAACTCAACATGTACGTAATAATTTTCATAAGTATTTTCCATACAAAAAGTGAAAAGTTCCATATAAAACACGTCGAATTTTTTTAGAACCGAAGGCGCCCAGGGCGACCCCTGCTCGCCTTCGGCTGTAAAAAAATTCACGGGGTAGGGCAAACAAGTACCACTTGGAGTCGCGATTGTCAAATTCGATTTTAGTTGTGTGAAATTTTTTTTTTTTTGATTTTTTTTTGCAAAATAGCTTTAAGATTCTCATAGCCAAAAGTAAGGAAATTTAGTGATAGTTTAGTTAGTTTAGTTCGGTGTACAAGAATCGGCACCAATGTTCGTTATTGTGCCAGATAAGGTAAAAAAAATCGGTTTGCTAATGTCGTCATACCAGGTACCTATCTTTTGAATGGGCGGAATACCCCATTCCAAATACACCGCACTAACTGCTTTCCTCGACTTAAAAACACGTGATTTCCTTATAGGAAATGGAAATATCTAAAACCATAGAAGCGTAATCATACAAAATCCGAGGTAGTGAATACCTTTTTAAAACATTTAGCTATTGCAGTGACATTTATTATCTTGACTCGATCTTTAATATCTCCTGCTGATGATTTTTGAAAATGTTTGTAGGTATCACTTTCTATTATGATCATAACAATACTATTATATGTTATGATATTTAAGAATAATACACCTATTCATAAAAATCATAACATTAAAGTCTGGCACGTGCCTACCTATCTATAGTACATATTGTGATTTTAATTGGCGATCATGCTCAAGATGAAGTTTTGACACCATTGATCAAATCCCTTTAGCGTAGACAATATCATTTTCTCGAGACCTACTTCCTGTATTATTGTAAACATCGATGGAAATCTATACAGGGTGTTCCATGAAACGAGATCCAAAGGAAAATTTTAGAAGCCTCTCTTCAAGGGCTTCCCGGAACACCTCCATATATGTTCAGCGATTATTTATAATTTAGGAGCTAGACGGTTTTTAGATTTTTTTTTAATTCTCACTTGACTTCAGACTTTTTTATTTTTATTATACTTACTATTATACTTAAATTATGGTCTACGATCGATGAAACAATCTGTCTAAACATCGCTCAACGTGACTAAAACTTAGCTCAAAGGGAAAATTTCTGCTCGATTAGACTCGTTCTAAATTTTCAGTTTTTGAAAAAAGAAAAATAGAAGGGTGGCAAAGACTCCAAATTAGTTGTAAAACTTCCTCAGACCCTCGGCTTTCCAAAGTAATAAAAATAATAAGTACATTATTTGGTGAAATTGGAGTTCGAACATTGTAGGTAAGGCAAAAAACCCAATTTTTTCATACTTGGTAGTACTGTGTTTCTGCTTGGAGTAATCAATTTTTTATGCTCTTCCTAGCATCTGATTAAGCTGAAATTTTAGCACACGTATGTGAAATGCTGTTCGTTGGTAAGCGCATCACTTCAGAATGGCTGGACCGATTTGGCAATGTTTGGTTTTAAAATGTTCGTAATAGTCTGAATCATGTTCTTATGGAAAGAAACATTTTAAAAGTTGCCGGAAAAATTGGGAAAATCGGAAAAACTGAAAGAACTTTTTCTATGGGATTTTTGTTGGACAGGACGTCTGTCGGGTCAGCTAGTAGAATATAATGATGACTTCTCCACACCATAAAATCCAACAGGTTGTCGTAGAAACCGGGTTGGCCATAGCTCCATAAGTAGAATCTAATATCGACCGACAACCACTAAAGCAGTAAATTGAAGGAAGATATAAATGCTGTAAATTATAAACCCGTCTGTGGAGACTATCTTCATACGAGTTGGTGTTATTTTATTCTCTTTTCGATAGTTGAGGATAAGTAAGCTTTAACGATCTCGCTCACGATTCTGCGCATGTGAATGAATATGCCTGACATTCACATGTAAATAGGGCTATGTGTGTTTGATGTTATACGTGTGTTGGTTTTATGATATTGTTTATCGTATAGTGATGCCGTGATGGCTTTTCAAATGCACTTCATTCTTGCATGACTGGTAACATGCATGGGTAATATCGATTATTATTTTGCAATTGACATTTAGGCTAAGAACTCACGGAGCGATTTTCACCCGCGCCAGTTGCGGTGGCAGAACAGCTGTTTTATTTCTAAGCTCACGAGACCGGTCATTTGAGCGGTTACGGTTACGCAGCCGTCGCGGTTGCGATTATCGCCCGCAAACTTGACGGGCGATAATCGCAAGACATCTTGCTGTTTAGTTAAGTCCCAGACTGCCATGGACACACACCAGAAACGCCCGCCGACCGATTGCAGAACGCGCGGGCGAAGCCCGCCAAGGTTGCGGTTGGCCGCGACCCGCGCGATTCTACTAGTGGCCCGCCGGTGCAGCGGGACCCGAAAACCCTGTGGCTAAGAAATAACAGCCGCACGGGTCGATCGATCAGGTTAAGCTACGCTTGCTGCGGTTGGTCCGTGGATGGATGACCATCTTTACATATCAAGACCCCTTCGTGCCTCGGAAAGCATGTTAAGCCGTTGGTCCCGGCTGTCATTCGTAGATCTTTGACAGTCGTTACAGGTCGTCAGAAGCCCGAAAGTCTAACAACCAGTCTTATCAAGGGGTATCGTATTACCCAGTTACTGGGTTGTGGAGGTCGGAGAGGCAGTCGATCCATGTAAAATACTGGTATTCAGCTGCATCCGGATAGACTGGAAGCCAACCCCAACATAGTTGGGAAAAGGCTAGGCAGATTGATATTGATTTCCATGTACTACGTGTTCGTACGAGTGTTGCGATCCCGCAACCGCGGCGGGTGCGGGTGAAAATCACTCCGTGAGTTCTTAACCTTAAGGCTCCTGCAAACAGGCGCAACACGCGATGCGACACAAAGGCACCACTCGTCGCGCGACTCGTGGTGCCTTTGTGTCGCGCCTGTTTGCAGGAGCCTTTACTTGGATTAGAAGCGGCTTACCCTCTCAAACCGATGCGTCAAGCACGCTCTGCATAAACGCCGCGCGTACGCTATCAGTATGAAAACAATATAAAAGTGTTATTCCTCATTTTTAGTTTACGTAATAATTTTCTAAGGCAGCAGTAGTGTATCCTTGGTGAAATCTATTTTTCTTATGATTGTATATCGAAATAATATACCTAGCTGGCTTTTGCGCGGCGTTCACACGACGTGTTTGAAGACTGCTACGCAGTGTCTACGCAGTACCTACGTGGTTTTAACGCCTATGCCGCATAAACGAAGACAGCAACTCCCAAGAAGATGCTAAACAAAAATTATTTTTAATTAGATTACTTGATGAGAAGCAAATCTATTTCTGGTCTCTAATTAAGGCATACTTTGCTCTGTTATCTTAAAACTTTTCTCACTAAGTTACCCGCGCAACTTGTTCTTTGTAAAGTTATCTAGGTTATGTAACATTAAGTTTCGGAACAATTGCTTTACGAAATTAATTGAGTCACTTCGACACGAATCATTTATTACTACATGGTTATATAAACTTCAAGCAGTTATTGGAGCGTTACAATTTTTGTTTTTTTTTTTTTTAAATGCACACGATGACAACAATTAGGAATCATATCAAGATTTACATACCTAATAACTGTAATTAGGTAAAAGGATCCAAACATTGAGCAACCTTATTTTCTTACCGAACTTAAAATGGACATTAAAATAACTTTTATGAAACTAAAAAAACTGAAAACCATCAATCATCCATCATTTTGATTTTCTTTTTAAAATCCTTAGAATTCGTAAATAACCCTTCTGACCAAAGCTACGAGATTTTTCAGGTCTACTAAAGGGGTTATTTATCCTATACTCACTCATAAACTAAATTAGTATGGCATCCAAGCACCGTAACCATCACGAATTCATGAGAATGGGAATTCCAAAATTTTTGTAGCATAGGTACTACAATAATTGAGTAGAAAACATTCCTGCAGACAAAACCTGGTGCAGCAGCCTTCGAAGGTGCATCTGTACACTTGTCCTCTGGAGGTTTTAATACGTTTTGCTTTTCAACTTCAGAAGACTACTTATTTACAAATGTTTATCCTCATGGAACGCCGATGGGGTCGACTGTCAGCAGTAGGTAGGTATAACTCTTTAAGAGCACCTTGCTCCGAACTTGTTACCGTTATTCAATTAAGTAATAAATATTCCTAAGAGATGGTTTATTGTAGCAGGCCGGATAGCTTGGAGTTAGTTTCAGTCACGTTACGTTTCGATCTTGATAACATGACAATAGCTTTTGTTGTAAGACTCGGGTGATCTGGAGATATTTCGTGCTTATCTAATTACACGAACAATAGTTAGGTGCAGCTGTGGTGAAAATTAAAGTTATTTTTTTCCACTTTCTTACAAAAGGTCTATTGTTAGCCAAATAAGAGTCATTAATTTGCACGCGATGGACATGGATATACTTAACAGTTGAAATCAATAATAGCTAAGGATCGGCCATCATCATTGTGAGTATCACTAAGCAAGGCAAGGACTACGTAAGAAAACAAAACTTTAATTACAACTAAATATGCAAATTAGTCACGGGTCTACAGCGATTTGATCTAATGACCGCGTCTACGAACGAGGCAAAATTGTTGCTGCACTTATTATGAACTAGACAAATAGCTCGCGTTGTTGCCGGCTGATACGGAGTTTTTATGGATTGAGGTGCACCTCGGTGCACGGTCGTAGGCACGCCAACGTCCGGCGCGGCGGCCGGTGTTTCGCTAGATTCTGCTTTGCACTGATAACGGCAGTGAGTAAGCGATCGGCGAGGGCACACGCCATCGCCGCTCGTGATTGCTGCCCGGCCCGCCGGTCGCACAGGCGCACAGTCTCGCTGCACTTCGCCGGCCGCACACCGCGCGCCTCTCCACCGCGGCTCGTCATTAATTTTCCTGCGATTTTACACGCTATGGGGAAAATATATGCGACCTTGACGTGCTCTTAAACCATTATTTTCGTGAGTTTCACGCTACCTTCAAATACTAATTATAATTTCGGTAAAGTGAATTCCTGTGTTAGTCTTCAGTGATCATTTGAACTAAGTGATGTGGTGATTTGTGTAAAAACTGTGTTTTTGTAAACTATAATTGAAAAGATGAAGAACATTCGAAAATCGAAACCTTTGTTCATTATACAGTGCTATGAAGTAAGTTGAGTATGGATAAAATGTTCTTATTATTATTGGAGCGAAACAAAATTTACCTACTTACAAAGTTACTTGAATCTTGGTTAACGTGTTATAGGACATAGAACCTTTGATTGTGCTGTTTATGCCCATTATTCTGATTTTAAAATATTGTTGTTTGTTCATGGTACAACAACATATCGGAAAGATACGAGTATTTATATGGCGTCTGCGAGGTGCACGTAATTTTTTATTTTTCCGTCTTATTGTTCACCTTCTCATTTTTCCGTAGCAACGCTGACGTCATGGTTGGCGAAAACATCAACAAACTCAAAAAAAATACTCATAACAAAAAATATAGGTATATTTACCTGTAGTGACGCTAGTACTGGCACTCATGTTTTTAGGAGTTATCTCTCCGAGTTGACTGATTGCTGGGCACCGATAGCACAACATTTTGATTACTGATGATATTATCTCTTCCGCTAATTTGATCCATGTACTACCTAGTATCAACAGCAACACAAAATATTTTTTATGATAGAGCAGACTTTCACGTTGTTGAGCGTGATATTCTTTGGGGACTTACTATCTAAAACTTCTCACCAACGACGGGGCAACAGTACCGTACCTGGTCTAACTCATGTTTTTTACTTCGAAACCAAAACGATTCTGGCGAACTAAATAAGAAAAATATATTGGATTTCTTGAGACCGATTGTAGGTACGTACAAAGGATGCCCTCACAAAACTAACATGAATCGAGTTAAAACATACACAACATACGCATACATTGGTAGGTATTTCCATAACATTGTAGGCAATTATCCAGTATCCACACACTTATCATTAGATGATCTCATAGTGTGCATGGATAAGTCTTTTATGCAATATAACCGAATGTATTACTACCAAATATTAAATTGTGCATGATTTTGTGGGGACAATTATCATATAATATTTACAGATAAGCTGTGTTGACCTAATATATTATCCAAATAACTGTAATAACGTTTAAATCTATAACATACAACGTGTATCTGGATGAACGACATTAAATGAAAACGAACATAGTACTAATCCATCGAAACATTTTAAAACACGAAGATTAGCAGTTAATGGAAAATTTAAAAATTGCAGTTTTCAAACAAAATAAATAGCAGAATCAACTGCATAAAAAGTAAACACGCTTTATCTACGAAAAGTCAATGACCAACGATGCGGTGCGGGGTGCGGGGCGCTGCGGCGGCAATGTTTACCTATTATTACGGACTCAAATCTACACCATGTTGAAAAATAAGAAAATGAAAAATAATTTCCTGTGGCTAAAGTATTCATTAGATTTGATTGATTTTTTGTATATGGGTAAAGAATATGATTCTCTTTACGTGGTTTAAAGGAATGTCAATCGTCCTGTTCCACCTTGTATATTATATTATTATTACATACTAGCTGTGCCTCGCGACTTCGTTCGCGTGGAAGTCGTAAGATACACAATATACTAAAATAACAGCCAACCCCCCCCCCCCACCCCCGACCCGCCGCGTTCACCGCACGCCCGCGCTATTACTTCGTTTACGCTTAGTGTCCTTTCTAAATTTTTCTTTTGATCGGCTCCTAAGGGTCGTAGCGTGATGTTAAATAACCTAGGTATAACTATCCTCCAGAATTGGGCTACCAAATGCAAAAAGAATTTTTCAAATCCGACTTTTTGTTCACAATTTCATGGGTTTTAATTTTTTTTCGCGGAACCCTAATTATTTTTCTAAAATAAAAGTAGCCTAAGTTACCCGCCGTGACATTAGCTATCTACCAGTGAAAGTCCCGTCAAAATCGGTGCAGCCGTTTCGGAGATTAGCCGGAACAAACAGACAGACAGACAGACAAAAATGTTAAAAATTGCTTTTTTGTTATAAGTACCGTATGTGTAGTATTTCATGTGCAATTAATAAAAAGTTATTATTTTGATATTACAAACAGACACTTCAATTTTATTTATTTGTATAGACGTATAGATATTTCATATCTAGCACATTATAATAATATGGACATTATCTATATAAGGTCCATATTATAATGCGCTTCTGTGCACGATGAGTTATTGTATGCAATCTGTACTAGTTTACGAATCAAACAAGGCCGTAAGAGGATGCATGTTTTCCTTCACAAGTTGAGACGTAAGTAACTATGCATATCATTATCTTATTCATAATGACAAACATAATTATGTATCTATTACTCGAGCTATGATTGTAACAGTTTAAGTGATCATTAGAGCATTCGGAAATGGATTTCAAAATTAGTATGGATACTAATTTTATGAATACGAAATTATGTACTTATCATACTTATGTTAGTTTACTTCTTGACGCCTCATCTACTGAACTGCTTTCAACAACATCAAATAGTGATTTAAAATCAGTACCTACAAGCCTTTTTACCTGGTTACATGAAGTAGTTAACCTAGGATGCAAGTAAAACCACGGGCAGCAGCTAGCATGATCATATTACTTTCAATTAAAACATGTAGAAACAACATATTATTTTCCCTCCAACGAATTTGGTATTTTCCTTAATTTTGAGGAAACACGTTACAGTTACTAATTAATCAGATTAACTTATCGCTTAAATGGAACAGCTCACGAGTGTACCAAAAGCCACAGCTCACGAGTGTACCAAAAGCCACTTTTCGCGGCTCTATCATTATGGTAAGTTTGCCCAGAGCGATATAAAAGGGGGCAAGCGGTCGGTCTGACACAGCTTAAATCCCTGTCACTCAAAATTTCTCAAGCGGAACATCAAAACCATATTTCCCTCTGTCTAAGTAGTTTTGGATAGGACGTAATAGTCACCTCATCAGTGACTTGCACGACAAATTTCCTAGAAAATTAGACGATATATCGCTCATCCAATAGAACAATGACGCAATTACGTTTTAGCTATTTTTCAGGAGAACGTTTTAAAGGTTTGAAATTAAAAATATGATATATTTCCAATGATTATGATAAAATCTTTTAATATTTATGTATGTTACTTTACTATCAATAATAATTTGTAATAACTTCATAAGAAAACTCAAGAAAACTGTTAAAAAATTCCAAATAAAACAAATCTGACGTACACTTATGCCATTTTATAGGTAAATGAAATATAACAATTATGACATAAACTAGGTTTTGAAATGGGAATAAATCATGAATTTAAACAACAAATTATTCAATTTAGTTAAAATTATATAAATCTGTTTACATTTATATAGGTACGTATAATAAGAAGTATCATTTTTTTTAATGAGTTACAAAAATGTAGTTTGTATGTTAAAACAAAGATACCTAGATAATGTAAGATACCAACATGATTATAAAAAAATACTACTGTCAAATAAGTCGATGTTTCCGGGTGACCTTTTGAAAAATACAACAATTCCCTAACGACAGTCACTCACTCTATCGAAAACCACCGTAACTATAATTATGTTGTTTTTTTTTTAAATAGAACTTTCGAAACGTGAACTTATGATATACAAAACTCATTTTCAACTGTTTTCGACATTTTCGTAATTACGTCGTTGTTCTATTGGATAAGCGATATTATTACTGAAACCTTTGCTAAAATATAAAAGTGATAAGCGTGATTAACTCCGCTTAAGGGAGTGCCGACTGCGTGATTCATTAAACTAATATTATTGTGTCGATGGACTAAAAACCTTCGCGCTAGACTCAACACGTTATCGTTCGCGTGATTTTGATTCAGTGCTGATTAATATTACGTATCTTTGGCATCTGCACTTGGGGTTAAGCCAGATGACGTTTGGCTTATGCGGACGACAATACATAAATAAATAACGACGACGACAATGAACAATAGAAATAATTGTTCTATAGAGCAAAATCAAAATAAAACAATCCGGATCGGGTCTTTTTGTTATATATTTTCTGGTATAATTTAAAGTTTAAATAAATAAATAAATAAAACCAAGGCATGAACACATCATAACCAGCGTCTAGTAGGTATATCATTAAGGATGTTGCTTAAAACGTATCTTAAGAATTCCTCTGTACCTAATGAACATAATCAGGGAAAGACAATTAAATCCGTGGAACCTGCGCGAGCGCATACAAACTATGTTTATATAACACGCAGGTAGGCTGTTAGCGACTATGTATGTAGATACGTTCATGTTATGTATAGAGCTTATCGTGTACTGCTATAATGCGAGCGTAATGTATTTGCCTAAAACATAGCCTTCGTTTTTGTTCACGTTCATCGTCGGTAATATTTTTTCTGTTAGTCTCCACTTCAACATTACCTATTTCCTTTGGCTAATGATGTATTTGGTCAAAGTTCAATGTCAATGGCGATTAGATTAGTTATTAGTTGTATTTTCCTATTTCGCAAAATTGCTAAGGTAAAGTTATATTGCAGGTAGATATTATGTAATGGCATGTAAGGAATTCATTTGCTTCGATATACGCCACTAATCTTGGTTGTAGGCTAATTTGCGGCTGCGTAGTTTTTACGCATACCTATTGGAATTTCATATCTTTTTACTCTGAAATGGAAATAAAATGTACACTTTCATATCTAACCTTAGTTGTAAAACTTGATGTTTATGTTGTCGTTGTTGTGGATTCATTTTTATTAATTGTTGTTGATTGTTGTAAATAATTAGCTTCCCTTAAGTCAATACTTATAATAATGTTCTGGCGTTTACTGTTGGGAGAACAGGGTACCTTTATTAGGTATTTCGTGTAATCCTATAAGCGAAATTAACCATCCGTTAGATTGTCCCGATCATTTAAATACATTAAGAAGAACCTTTGAATGTTTAAAAAAAATCTAACAGCTAACAACTTTGCCCACAGGACCGTCAACAGACACTGCCTCTGAGGAAGGCAGAGCAACCCGCAGGAGTAACCAACAACAACCATATCAACCATGCCCCACTGAAGAGGGAAGCCACGGACAACGCCCCTCCCCCACCACCAGTGAGTAATATTTACTGTTTGTATATACCCACAGGATTGATATATACCCTGATTGATATCTTCATAAAGAGTCTCTTGCTGTTTCTTTTTCGACTATCAAAAGCATGTGGCTAAATGTAGTCAACCGTGCCAAAAGTTCAGAGTCATGCATCACTTACATCGATTTATATCTCTGATTATGTATTTATTGTTTGTCATTATAATGCATGTGTTTTTCTATATTTAAGGTACTGACTATCAGGAACTTACTTATAGTATGTAATAACGTATGCATATAATTTAGTGCCAGGTCAGAGTTGATACTGCACAATATGTTTAACGAGTAATAACAAAGTTTATTAATGCCAAAGCCAGTATACAGGGTGTAAGGGACAACCCTCCGCAAACTAACAGGGCTTATTTTGAATTCCACCGGAAATATTCTCAGGAAAATTTTCATTTTTTTTTCTCATATTTTCAGTTAATATTCCTTTATTTCAATGTAAAATTAAATTCTCTGTATACAGCACTCCATTTATGTAAATAAAACAGCTAAAATCAAAAAATCAGCAATGGATGTTGAAATACTCGGCGATTGAAGGCTCGCTGCGCTGTCGTTCGCTACGCGCGTTTTGCCACGGTAACGATACATTGTGTGTGAGGTAATAAAACAAATCAGGTTTATTGGATTCCCATAACGTTCCTAAAATAATTTCATGTACGGGTCATCTTAGTATGATATACTGAATTCACCCCATCAGTCTGCGGAGGGCTGTCCCTTACACCCTGTATGTAGACATACGTAACATACATAACATACCAGCGGGCGGTACATTTCCACTGCAACTTTATTTTTATATGAACTCTATGAACATAAAGGTAATCATGCATTATAGCGTAACAAAGACATTCAATTAAGTATCAGTCATTTTGTATTTAAATTGTTCTAATAGGTACTTGGATTTTGATCAACTTGTTTTGAATAAATTATAGATACGTAGGTAATTTGAGGTTGAGGTCGTACACAATTATTATCTAGTATATCTATAATTTATATACGTAGGTACCTCTTCTTAAGTGACATAACTTGAAGAAGTTAGATAGATCTCTTCAAAATCTCACATTTTCTTTAGATAGGTGTAACAACGGGGCTACCTAAAAAGAAAATGTGAGATTTTGTTCTAATTAAAGTAGGATATTATAGACTAGTAAAAAGACCTTAGGGTCTCTCTTATACTCTCTCTTAAATACTCTCATTGAGCGATTAACATTTTAGCGAACGCTGTACTACCTACGTTAGTGCTTCTCGCGGCAGACCTGCAAAGTGCCTGTAAAACATTCACGTTTGCTTTTCAGATGCCGGCTGCAAATGGTCAACAGATGCCAGCTACAAATGGTCATCAAACGCCGGCTACAAATGGTTATCCAACGACGGCTACAAATGGCCATCAGAATGGAAACCATAAAATCATAGAGAACCAAAAACCCATTCCGAAAACAATTACCGCTGAACTTCTAACAAATCCAAACTTTAGGAAAAATGGAACGCTAACAAGAACTCCTACTCCGGATTATATTAAGAAAACTGAACCTCCCCCACAAATAAAAAATATGAAAGACGAAAAGGCTGACATGGAGTCACTAGAATCTTATAAGTTAAAGAATCCTTCGAATGTACCGCCAAAGCCACCTTCAAACTATTTTGTGAAAGCTCCGAACGGTACAGCGACGATGAAGAAGCACTCTCGTCCTGTGTCAGTAACGATTGGTGAATATGCATACGGAGGTGGAACCAGACGGGAACCAACGAAGCTCGACTTCCTAAATGGAGATAAAATCGATGGTATTCGTGATGCAGATGAGGAAGTCCCTATATCCAACAGGCTACAATCAGAACTGGCTCTAACACTATCTAGATCGAATTTACGTAAGAAGACTGAAGCTCTGGTAAGTACTGTTATATCATTAAAATTTAGATTATCATGTCATGTTTATCTAGAATATAATCATTAAATTGAAAGTCAAACGTTACGTAAAGTTCATGTATTTCGATTCGATAATACAATATTTATTCATCTAAATGCAAATATTGGCCCAAAATATTGGTTGATGATGCAATATTAATAATATATGTAATATGTACTCATCTACATCCGCCAATAAATCAAAATACGAGTGTAAAGTATAAGTATAAACAAAATACTCGCAGGTTCTATGTTTTGATAACATAAATACTTACTCACTTATATTTATTCACACGGGAATGTTTTTGACATAACATTTTGTGTTATGTATTTCGTTGCGGCTGGGATAAAGTTTGGGGTTACATAAATGGTTTACATTATTATTTATTTATTTCTACATTCGAAATGTCAAACCACCTAAGCTTTTTACTCAAGTTTATTTGATAATACGTTAAACAATAGGGACTGTAACACATATTATCTTCTATATCCGTCATAGTGAAATCATCGTTATGAATATTTATTTCAGGATCCTGGAAATATCAATAGAAGTCTTTACAATAACGACGACAGTGATTCTTCTGTTGATAAAATTTTTCACGCTAGATATGGACATAATCTTTTACCGTTACCACCCTGTATAACGATACCCAAAGTCTCCGTTTCAATCAAATCCGACAGTGAGACTGTTTAATTAATTTAAATAAATAGAAATCAGCTAATTAAAAGTGCACTATATTATAATTTTGTCATTGTAGTTCAACGGACACGCGTGTTTTTCACTAACAATTTATTTAGGTGATGGCTAAATTGTTTACGATGTTTTACACTTTTTTCTTGTCTTGTTCTGTACTCACATAATGCATCTGTATACTTGTTATTATTTTAACACTAATGTTTTTGGTTACAGGCGGACGCCAGCCGATGAGGAAACAAGCGAATTTTTAATATAATTTAATATATTATGAATTTATGATTTTAAAATTAGACGTCTTCTAGTGAAAATTAAACATTTTGGTTAGAATTTAAACAGTCGACCAAAGTTAGTTAGGTATTTAATTTATGAATTGGAAAACTTTAGATTGTAATTAGGTAGTGCCTCGTCTAAAATGTATGGACTATGGATACTACGATAATGTAACACACATTGTATTAAAAAATTGTGTCGATATGTAGATAATGTTTACAGTCCTGAAACCATGTGTAATTATGTAGTGTAATTAATATTATATTGTATATCTGTGGAATGCCTAAGTCATAATAAATGCTGGTTTAAAATTGAAATGTGTTTATTGTTTACTCGTCCCATACAATTGCAGAGTGATAGGCCGATTGCATTTAGATTTTTTTTTCAATAACCTGACAAGAACTTGTACGTCTATCCTCATAATTACCTACCTACCTTAGGCATATTAATAACACACAAATTGATTTTTTTCCTTTTGAATTATATTTTTGGGTTAAACACCGTGGGATTTTAATCGATCGACGTTTTTTCCCAGACAGAGGCTAGAGGCATCTCTATCTATGTATCTATGTCATAGATAGAGATAGAAATCGTATAATATAGAACACACAATATAGAAATCCTCATAGATTCGATGAGGATTTCCGCACATAAAGACTCACTCTATCACAATCATAAACTTCTAACTTGAACTAGAAATGTATTTGAGAAAGTCCGTAGAAAAAATTTAAATAAAAAAACGATCCTAATTACTTACATAAATTAATCTTTAGACTGATTAATTCTGGCACAAGGACATCTTTCGGACATTAATAGGATCTGCATAGTCAGGTTCTGATTTGATAATTGGATGTACATGGATTAAATTGAAAAATAACTTTAATTCTTAAGAAAACCTATTTATATTTCAGAATGTTTGACTATAAAGGCACAACGCTTATTCTATCTTGCGAGGAAATTTGCTAATGAGAACGGGATCAAATTTTGTTGGACCTCATTTGGAAAGGTCTTCCTTCGGCAAAAGAAGGGGGATCAACAAGTTCATATAAAAAACGAAGCTGATCTAAACTCCAATTTACTACTATGACTGGCCAGAGAAGATTCAAGTTACATTAACTCCCGGTTATTTGTTTTGTTATTTTTTTGTCTGCAGCTGCTCTCGTACTGTAAAACGCTTACACATAAACGAATCACACACACACAATCAAAACCATTCTACACAAGTGGTAATTTTGAACCAAAAACACTTCTCGCGTGCATAATGCCTTACATAAATATTTACTCTCAAGTGAACATATCTACTTTATATTTTGCAGATCTTACTTACATCAAAACTATCATTAACATACGCACACTAACATGCTACAAAAAATATATACGGTTTTTCAATGGCTAATACGGATAACGACATCTCAACACAGATAGACAGCTTTCAAATGGCATCTTCCCATTACTGTCGTACCGACGCTTGTAAAAATATCATAAAAACTTCTAAAACATCACTAAAAATTATAACTCAAAACATCCGAAGTATTTACAAAAACTTAGATGGTTTCCAGGCTCAGTTGGCTAGGTTATCGTGTGAAGTCGACATCATAATCCTGACAGAATGTTGGTTAAATGAAGATAAACCAATACCAGCTATGGAAAATTAAGTGACATATTACAGCAAAAAATATTTAAATCAAAACGACGGCATTACAATATATGTTAAAAACAATCTTCAATGTACGGTAGAAGAACCCGACCCTATAGGGGCTAATTTTCTACTTTAAAAAAAAAGAACCATCGGTAATGTATGTCGCTCAGTAAAATGTAATACCGCATCCGCTCGACGGCAACACCTATACCTAGCTATTTATATATATAATAAATTAAATAAAATTCTCGACTTCAACCCACTAACTAAAAAGAAAGCGAAGATGAAAATAAGCACCTGGCTTAAAACACTTGATTACTCACAAACAAAAAATATAGTCAAAGTCAATAATCATAATAAATAAATTATAAGGTAGATAAATATATCTGATATAATCTAAAAGCACAACCACCAAGCACAGTCACACAGAGAAACACACGCACGAATCATAACATCATCACACATACACGCCATATCACATACACACCATCACACTTACACATACATACAAAACACATGGACACATAATCTTATCACATGAGAGCAAGTTTGCACTAATTGTTTAACTACATTTTAGTTTTAATTTTGTTGCATAAATTGTTAATGTTCCACAAACGAGTGAAGACACTGACTCCTGTAACACAGGTGCCACCTAGCTCAGGAGCCAGGGTTTCAATTGATGTATCAACCTATTTATGTCAATAAAACATTATTATTATTATTATTTTATATTTCTCGGGACTCTAGGGTCCCGGACCTTTGGAAGGCATATGAGGGGCCGAAGCCAACTCGCAGAGGCCCGTTAAGCCGGTTGCAGACCAAGAGCTAAGCTAAGATAGTTTAGCTTAGCTCACATAGCTGGCGTAGTTTTTCATACTTGTGTGCAGACCGCAAACTATGACATAAGTATGAAAAATTACCTCAGCCATGCGAGCTAAGCTAAACTAACTTAGCTTAGCTTTTGGTCTGCAACCCGCTTAAGACGCTTTCAATGGAAATGAGGCACCAACCGACGATTATCCGTGTGCGTACTATGTTATATTATTAATTTCGGAAGTCAGTGTCTTTGGTTTTGTATTTTCGTTTTTTGCACCGATTGCCGAAATTAAAGTTATTTTTCACTTTGTAGTGTTTCTATGGTCATTTTTTTTTAGTAAAAACGTTTTTATTTTTCACTTTTAAGTTGTAGTGCCTACGTCACACAAATTCGTAAGTATTCGTACCACTACTTGCAATGTAAACAACAGTAACAAGAAGTTGTTTTATCATCATCAACATACACTAAGTGGAAAAAATACCTACGTATTATTGAAGCTAACTCAAAAACCACTCATCAGAACTTGACGAAATTTATATGGGACCAATATAGAAGTATATCCTATCTAATAAAAAAAAAGAATTTTCCAAATCGGTTTATAAATGACGGAGTTCTGAGGCTACAAACAATAAAAAAATACAATCGAATTGACATATACACAATATTAACATCCTCCTTTTCTTGAAGTCGGTTAAAAATAATGTAAATTAAAAAAAATACCTGCAGCATTATCTTAATTAATGTCGTGGAATACATTTTAACAGTCACATCTCCAATCGATCCGCTTTGGTGTTTACCTTTCTCTTTGTACGGTGTACTTCAATATCAAACAGACGCACATCCGCAAATAGTACTTGTCTGTAAAATACACACTACTTAACTTATTTTGCAAACTACGCCTAATCGCAGATCTGAACAACTAAATTCCTCAAAATCGAATTTACTGGTTTTAATAGGGGAATATTTAATTGGTCGTCTGAAAACTAACCAACCAAGCGCAAGCCAAGCGAGCGAAGCGAGCGGTGCCGCGGCACCTCCCGGCGAGCGCCACATCCAAGCCGGTCGCAGTTATTACTAGGCTAGGACACATCACAAGAAGACTAGGTATTATTAGGCTTATCGATTAGTAGATATTTTTAGGAAATCTGTGGCGATGTAGATATGCCGCCACATCGGTTGATGTCGGGATGTTGTATATATGCTAGTCGCGCGGTAAACTCTGATTGCGTGATGCAGGATTTTGCGTGACGTCAGTGTGACGCGTTCCATTGTGGCGATGTAGATATGCCGCCACATCGGTTGATGTCGGGATGTTGTATATATGCTAGTCGCGCGGTAAACTCTGATTGCGTGATGCAGGATTTTGCGTGACGTCAGTGTGACGCGTTCCATTGTGGCGATGTAGATATGCCGCCACAAATCAAAATGAGAATTATTTGGGGATCGTTAGTAGATAGGAACCTACATGCCGTTTTAATAGAGTTCAAAAGCATATTTTATGTTCTGTTTAAGTTTAGGGATAGGTTACCTCAGGGGTCTTTCATTCCAGCCTCTCTTTTAGGTAGGTATAGTAGTGGGACAATACAGGCTAGATAGAAGACAGATCTTAGTTAAAAATTGTTAAAAACATTTTTGCGGATGCAAAGAGCTTGACAGGTTACTATAAAATCATAAATAAATCATAAATCTTAAATAGAGAAAGGTGTCTGAGGTAGGAAGGTCCTGAGTTACAGATCACCCTATAACTAACTTAGCCAACTTTGTCTTTGAAAGCTCTACCCTCTACATAATATTATTGAGATATACAAGGAAGACGCGGAAATAGGTTACAAATGAAAATCACAAAAAGTTTACACTCTATGCGACAGTTTTTGGTTTTTGTCAGTATAGACAACCACTACTGTCAGTGCTGCTGTCAGATCTACCCATTGCATCGCTTGCTGTCATCTCTGGCGTCTATTTAGGACTGGTCATTGTAGAGCTGGGTCTATAATACCAGAATATCAGCTACTTAATAATAAAGTTCGCCATGCTGTTTGGAACGATTAAAAAATTACTTTCTAGTGAATATAACGAATTTAATGACACGATTTTAGTCGAAAGTCCATTTAAGGAGACAACGAGAGATGGCACAGCAACGTTGCGTGTAGTGCAGCTTGGTACGTTATTTTACGCCTTTTTACGATATTTATGGCCTCACATTAGGTATTCGACATGCCACATGGTACTGTCTTAATAATAAACTTAGGATGTCCCACGGTTTAGGAAATTGAAGAGTACCTAGTGCCACCGTCCATCTATGCGATCGCGACATTATTATTATATTCCTTAATAGGTAGACCTTAGGCGCCTGACCCACCGGCGACGAGGAAGCGATTAACTATTAACGGATTTCTCGCTCAAAAACGTACAAAATATAGTAGGTCCCGTGTAAGTAAACGAGATACATATATTAATAGTTGATCACTGACTGATCGTGATCACACCGCCGGCGAGTAGGTACTTTTGTCGCAGCGACAAGAGTTATCAAAGAGAGTAGGTACTTGCTCACCGACGCTCGCTTGGCACCTGGCGGGCAGTAGAACGCTCTTGAAACTCTTGATTAGACTTAGTATATAAAAAAATGTAACATAAATAACGCACAACCTCTTAAGGGTCATTGTACTCATCATTATGAACAACTTTTACTATGGGACCAAACCTGAAACCGCGAAAAAAAATCTGCTGTTTTACAAAAACAAAAACATTTATGTTCGCATGACTCGTCAAAATGTAGGGAACATCTGATTTTTTTTTCACGATTTCACGTTTGTTCCGTAAAAGTTGTTAAGAGGTAGTGCGTTATTTAAGTTACACCTTGTATATTTTGTAGTCTTAGGCATCTGTCAGTCTGTGTATATCAAAATCTGTGTGTGGATCCGAGATTTTGAAATTGCCAGTGAGTCGCTGGTGACCTAAGTCGCTGCGTGTATACATAGCATAAGGTCCCACCGCCGGCGATTAACGAGAAGTGAGTAGAGCTAACAAACCAGCCAAGTGCATGTCGGAAAACGCACAATGAAGGGTTCCGTAGTTGCGATGAATTTATCCCAAGAACAAACTTAACACTGTAGTTGAAAAACATGTTCTCTCCAACTTATGATAAATGATTTTATTTCTGTAAGTAGGTTTATACAAACACTTTTACACGTCAAACATTTTTTTTTAAACTAGATGAGGCCGGCGTTTCCTATCTGACTACTCTGAGAAGAAAGGCCGAAACAAACTCAGAGGTCACAGTCTCTTTTAAAGTCCAGACATAATTTTGGTCAGATCATGTGAAGACCATGTCGGTTGGTGTCTGAAATGGTCTTTTGAGGAAAGAACCACACAGATTGAGTGGACCTGTCCAGTCAGTCCAAGCATCTGTCAGTAATCGTACAGCTCAACATAAAAGTTAAGGAGCTCAAATTCTAGCTCTTAGTCTAATCTCATTCCAACTGTAAATGTAAGTTGGCCGAATATTACTCGTTAAATTATAAAGCCTACTAAGCTGTAACTGCTACTGAACTGTGAAAAGACGTTTATTGTCTGCGGGACTAAGAGGATGTGTTGCAGCTAAAAAACCAAAACTAACAATTCGACATAAGAAAAATAGACTAGAATGGGCAAAAGCGCACCAAAACTGGACAATAGAGCAATGGGAAAATGTCCTTTGGAGTGACGAATCAACGTTTCAGATCCAATAGAAGTGTACGCCGGTCAAAAGAAGAGAGGGCTTCAGAGGCATGTACTGTGCCTACTATCAGACATGGTGGAGGTAATGTCATAGTTTGGGGGTGTTTTGGCAACAATAAACCCGGAAATCTTGTGAGGAAAACCGGAAAACTAAACAAGGAAGGTTACTTGGCAATTCTCCAAAATTCCACCGTACCCAGTGGACTAAATCTAATTGGTCCTGGATTCATTTTCCAACAGGATAATGATCCTAAGCATTCTTCTAAATGTGCCAGACCTTTTTGAACAAGAAAAAAGATGGAAAATCTTAAACATCATGCAATGGCCATCTCAATCACCTGATCTTTCTCTCATCGAGCTTGTTTGGGATGAACTCGATAGAAGGGTGAAAAATCGTTCTTCTACGAGCTCAGAACATTTCAGGAAGCTATTAGAGAGCAAATGGAACAAATTAGATGAAGATTATTTTAATAAATTAATTAATAGAATGCCTAGAATATGCAAGAAGCTAATAAAGAAAAAAAGGAGGACACTTTGATGAAGCTAAAATTTAATTTAATTTTATATTGTATGTAAAATGTTTGTTCTGCTTAAATTAAATAGTTTTTGTTTATATTTTAATTTTTTATCAATACATTGAAATTGAAATGACTTTGTTTTATTTGATTTTACCTTGCTGCTTCCAAACTTTTGGACGGTAGTGTATGTACGTACGCATAACAGCGAGTAATCGCTCGTGGCCGCCTAGGTAGGTAGGAAGGTAGAGCTTGTTTACTCTGAAATGACGCGCCTCACTACTAAAATGTTTATACTACACTACGGTAAATGCGGTAGTGGGGCGCGTCATTTCAGAGTAGACAACTAGACAAGCTCCACCAAGCGTGTCTCTCCTGCCCGCCAAGCTAGCGTCACTGAGCGAGTACTCTCTTCGATAGCTCTTGTCGCTGCGACAAACGAGTACTCACCGGCGGCGGCGGCGGTGTGAACAGTCAGTGATCAACTACATATTATTATTAATAAATAATGTATCTATTTTACTTACACGGTATCTACAATCTTGTCTAGGTTTATTGAGCGAGAAAATCATTGATAGCTGTCGCTTCCTCGTCGGCGGAGGGACAGATACCTTAGTAGGTAGTATCTAGACTGTTTTTCGCACTTAGTAAACAACACGTTTAACGTGCATACAATACCCAACTATTATTTTCTTAATGAAAAGGTAACTAATTAAGTAATTATGCAACATTATTTTAGGTTTAAGTTCAAAAGCTTTTATAATCGCTTCTGAACATGATATCACTGGAAAAAACAGAACGACTAGTGACGGTACTCCACTATGTCGTGCATCAAGTGTCATAGAAATACTTTCATTGTATCCATTGGAATCTATCAGGTTGACTGTGTTTAAAAGAAGTCAAAAGCAGACACTTAAAGCCTCGTTCATTAACAACGGTGTAAGGTATTTTGAATTGAGAGACACGCCTAAAAAGAAGGTAAGGAAAATCATTATACTCTACCAGCATTAGTACCCGTATACAATTAATATAGTGCAAGCCCTAGGGTTTATGTCACTATTGTCAGTTCGCTCTGCTGGTTACGTTTGTACCTACTAGGTATGTACACCCGAAAAAAACGTTTCAAATATTTAAAAAAAGTTAACTAATTAAATTAGTTAAAATTCATTTGTTTCAGGTCCTTGACCCATATTAAATACAAATACAAAAACAATACCTATACAATTTTGTCAGTTTTATAAGTGTGACTATTAGGAAATTAAGGGCCGATTTTTCAATCGTCAGATATCTTTTATCTAAGGAATGTTTGACGTGTTGACAGCTTTTGTATAGAAAATGTGTTAAACCGCCATATTTATTCCTCAGGTAAAAGTTATCTGACGATTGAAAAATCAGCCCTTAATAAATAATAATTAGTTGGTTGATTAAATAATTAAATAATGTTAATTAAATGTCGTAAAAATATGAATAAAAAATAAATGTCAGATCAAATCAACTAATGTCAAAAGCACAATGCAAAATAATTAATTGAATAGGACAATGAATTAAATTAAGTAAATGAAGTTATGTCAGAAGCTAAAATTACAATATACATAAGACTATATTATTACATAATTATATAAAATGACAATCACATAATTGACAGGATTTCTAGGAGTCTCACACCCGTATTCAAGAACGATACATACTTATGTATGGCAGCAACACTGTGCTAAGTAAGGCATTTCTCACTGCGTTTGTCATGACAGGCTATTCAATTCACAAACAATACTCAAACCACTCTTGACTATGCGAACGCAATGCGTTGAATAGAGCTCTCTGATTGGTTCAGTTGTGATACGTAGTTCACTTCGCTGACTGACATTTCATTTTTCATTCAAGTTATTAAAATATAACCTCCCTCGATACAGAGAGAGAAAATAAGTAATACAAAAAAATAAACTAGAAATTGAACTATTAAGGAAACAAAATGGAAATTAAATTCACTTTATAATATTTTGTTTTATTATTAAACTTAATTCAAAAATGGCGTGATATAAATATTCTTCTACAAAGTAGACCTTCTCTGTTTGATTGTTGAACATTTCTAGCTGTTTACTGTGTATTTCTAACCTCGCATTCAGTGTATTCAACCACACCATGAGCCCTGCAAATGTTGTATAACACTGCAGTAGCAACAATAACATGGCATGTTGTTGTCAGTTTTGTTGCCATCGTTTTAGATAGGTAAGGGAATATCCTCTTCCAGACACCTATGGTCCTTTCCACAGTGTTTCGGGCTTTGATGTGTGCCTTATTGTAGTTTTCTTCGGAATTGTTATCCGGTCGTGCTACTGGTGTCAATAAATATCTTTGACAGCCGTACCCACTATCCCCTAAAAGAATGCCGTCTATGACACCTTGTTCCATTTTTCTCTTAAGAACAGAAGCGTGGAATATTCTGTTGTCATGTACAGATCCAGGTCTATCGGCAACAATATCAATACAATCTGTAGATCAGGTCCACACACAATCTGAGTATTAATAGAATTTTTTTTTTTCGATTCCTGAACACTTCAGCATACGATCCACCAGGATTTTGAATAGGCATGTGGGTACCGTTGACAGCCCCTACTATTCCAGGAAAACGAGCTATTGTGTAAAAGTCTTCTTTAATACTTTCTAGGTTGTTTGGAAATTTGATAAATTGCCGTATTTTCAAACAAAACAGATGAGACACCCTTTTCACTATTCTTGAAACAGTTGATTGACTCACACTTATAAGGTCTCCTGTAATATCGGTAAAACAAAATATTGTATTTATAGGTAGTACTTATTGTACCAGATATCAAAGTTCAGCCCTTTCATATATAGGGCCTACACATTCTAATGCTAGGTTTCATAAGTTCCCGTTATTATAAAATAAATTAAGTAAATAAGGTAAGACCTGGAAAGTGCCAGAAGAATAAAACCTTAAGGCCACTAGCAACTGATAAATAGGTGGTACTGGAAGACCTCTTGCAGTTAATTTCTCTAGGTCTTATCAGTGGCAAGAGTATAAAAAGTAAAACATCTGTTGAAAATCTGTAGCGTCGTCGAAAAATTCATCCGAACTGTAATAATCAAAAGGATCTTGGAAATCCCGTATCACTTTTCTGGTACTCATTCTGCTTTACTCATTGATATAATTATCAAATTCTTCTTCGCTACTGTAATCCATTGTAAAAGAACGCCACTAGAATCGAAATCAACCTCAAACAAAGCAAAACCAAACCTCGAGAAAGCAACTTTTTGACGTAAGCTATGCACTATGCGATGCATAATATAGCTAGCCGGCTACCTTATCTGTGCGTTCATTTTAAGGGACGCATAGTACCGATCACCACTCAAGTATTATCTATGAATAGGTTTTTGAGACACTGCGTCCGCGCGCACTATGAGACCTCATAGTAATGTTCATGAATACGGGCATAAGGCCCGTATTACAGAACGTCACTTAATACTCAAGCATTACTTAAAACTAGTTTCCACCAATCAATCTAGTTTTAAGTAATGCTTGAGTCCTGATACTCCTGATTGACGTTCTGTAATATGGGCCTAAAGAAGCTAAGAAAAATGCAAAAAAATCCTAACTTTTCAGTTTTCCTTAAAAGGTACCCTCACGATCGTGGCACTTAGATATAATCTACAAGTCTCACAATAGTGAGTGTTAACTATTTTTATGTATTTTTCTTAAAAAAAAAAAGATGAATTCTGTACTAATAATTATTTATTTGTTTGTTTGAATAACCTCTCATTAATCAGTCTTTATCATTTAACAAAAAATTAAACCTTATTTTAACTAATTATGTAGCAAAAATCAATAAATTTCTCAAAATAAACAAAGTCAACCTCTGACAAACTTCAAATCACTGAATAACAATTATTTTAACTTTTATGAACAAAAAAGAGATCAAAATTAAAGAAAATTAAAGTAAGAATAGCAAAAACTAAAATAGTTTGAAAAAACGTAACTAGATATTATGGTTTGAGGTGATAAAATTCAAAACATTTTTGGTTTCGAGAAAGACACACGTAAACACCACACTTGAACATTTAATCTTTGATCGGTTATGGCATCCCTCCATCATGCAAGACCTTGGTGCCTTTATGTCATCAAATACAGCCAGGTGATTATATCCATCATATCTTTTGCCCAGTGATGGGCGTATTGGTCTGTATTGACTATTGATAGGAGGTGGCTCGTTTTCAGAATCGACGTCGCGTCGTCGCGGCGGCGGTCTTCTGGAAAATTGGTTAAAGCGTCAGCAAAATTGAAACGAAAATCCAGCAGTGTTAGTGTCCTTTCTTGAGTAATCATTTGCCACGCAATCATTTTTGTATAGACGCCAAGAATTAACTAGCGCCAAATCCAAAAAGTGCATGATGACTTTCAAAGTCCATTTTGTTGTCTTGATGAAGGTACGATAATCCTCCATTTTCTGGTCAAGAATATCAACGCTCCCCATGTGTTGATTGTACTGTTGAATAATTTTAGGTACATCAATATAGCCTCTCTGTTTTTTATCCCACCGTTTGACAGTAGTACCCGACGAAGATCCTGTACAGTTATATGCCATGATCACGGATTTGTTGTCCTTCCAATTGACTATGAAAGTCGAATCCCTGGTGTAATACTGACTTCCGCCGCGAACAATAGCCGAATTTTGTTTGAATTTGCAAGCAACTCGATCTGGGATATGATTAAACATGATTGTGCCAGTGCTGTGTATTCCTCCGATTCATTTCTTCCACTAAAGGAACCGTAGTGAAAAATGATCATGATACACACAACTTCCTGGAGGGACACTTCTGGTCAAATGGATTATGACAGAAGTTCCCAGGCCCAGAGATGTATCACCACACATTGCCTGTTTTAGTGTCCTGAGTTCTGTTTGATAATTGGTTGCACCTTCCAAAATGGATTGTTAGTCTCAGTTTCAGTTGCCTGATCGTGACCAACTACATGAAGAGCATTGCGTAAAGTAATAAATCAGTCGCGAACCATTTTGTCGGCATAAGTCCAATCCTCATATTAGCTCTCCAATAAATCGGTATTCATGGGTATGGAAGGCATTCTATGAGAATACGAACACCAAACACTTTAGCCATTTCCACTTTTGTGGGTTTGAGTTCCTGACCAGTCTTACGCATATAATATAAGTTTGTACACCGAGCAGTTTCCTCGTAGAAGCCTACATCAACATAATCATGAAGATATTCGGATGGTCTACGAACTGGTATTTTTTTTTTTGTTTTTGCAGTATAGTCATGTGGCTTATCGGTAAAAGAAATATTCTTCCAGGTGTCTCCAGGACCATGTTGCTGCAGATTTCGCCTAGTCGCCGTAGTACGAGAACTTCCTCGGCGTGATTGCATTCGCTGTGAAGTAGTACCACGAGTACGCCCTCTGCTTCCAATTTACTGCTATTTGGGGTCGTTACCTGACTTAGAGATTCAGGTTCCATTTCATCGCCTGAAGCTTCAGAATTGTCGTCCTCGTCTACAAGGTCAGCGAGAACACGCGGCTCTACTTCAAAATCTTCATCGTCGTGGAATTCTTCTATGTCAGACTTGTTTCCATCCCCAAGGAGTTCCAAGATGCGGCCATCAGATAAAGGAAGCACTAAAATAAAAAAAAATCGACTATATTAGCCACAGTACTAACTAACCAATAAACAAAAAACCACGTGGAAATCAATTTGTAGGGTCACAACCGAGGGGCCACGATCGTGCTACTTGAAATTTAGTCTCATTTTGTTTCTAACTTACAAAACGAAATTGCAAAAATAGTTTGTATTTCATTTGATTACGGTTTTAGTAGTAAAATAAAACAAAAACAATACTCAAAATATAACGATAAGCAATAAAACACAATAAAAAACGCGGCCATCTTGTACCTCCGATTGAGACAACAACCTATTCCACGACTCGGGCCTGATTCACTCACTACGCGCGAGTACACATCTTTCACGATCGATCGTCGCCGTCGGCGTCGCACAGTGGTCCGGATTTTCAAAAAGGTGGACATAGGATCGAAAATGCATAATTAACTTAACAAAAAATGGTTTCGTATAGGAAATTTAACTCTGATTAATACTTATTACTACAACTTTTCAAAAAAACTGCTCCTTCACGTCAATAAAAAATATTGAAAATAAAAATGTATGGGAGAAAATCAATTTTATTTTTTTTCTCCGTTCAGTATCAAAGTATAGCAAGCAAATCTTATATTCTGGTAAGTGCCTATTGTTCTTAATACGACAACATATAAATTGCTTGCGTATCCCTGCGACCTTGACGCCTACGATGCTTCAAAGTTTAAAATTTCAATGGGGATTTTTTTTAAATTACTATCGAGTTTTTCAATTAAGCTGAATTCAAAATATCATTTTTTTATTATATAAGAATTAAAACATACGCATTCAAACATTTGGCAAGTATTTGTTTATTTTATTTTAATAAAAAATAGTAATAAAAGTCTTCAACTATAGTTATGTAATTAAAGACACGTGCTAATTCGTTGCCTATTTGTAACTGACTGAAACGACTCCTGTGATAAAAGAAGCATTTACCAGCACCACTGGAGATTTCGACGACGCTGATTGGCTGTTGAAGATGTGGTACTAATTTTGTCAGTCACTACTTGCGAGCGTGTGTTTGTTATTAATATCTGTGCATGAAACAATTAAAGGTGTATAATCCGATCCAGCATGTCCCATTGCTGTCCTCTCCCAGCGACGCCCTAAGCCGAGGTCCGTACCCCACAGGGGGTGCCCTTAGCGTGTAGTCGCTTAGTTTTTAGTCTTAGTTTTAAGCCTGGCTGGAGGCCTTAATTTATTGAGGCATCCACAGGAAAGCCCGGTTAAGCAGTCGACAACCTCCTATAGGTTGAACTGCGAGATGCCATTCCCCAAAAACAACAACAATTAAAGGCGGACACCGCTGTGGACGGTCGTGCCGCTGACGCATTCCGCTCGCTGCACCGCTGACTCACCGCTGACTCACCGCCATCGACGATCGTTCGTGACGTCACGTCACGGAACGACTCCTGTAGTCTCTGACTACACCGCTGTATCAACTATTGCCTTTTTCAAGGCGATCGTTGATAAACTATTTCTTTAACGTCGTCCGTCAAATAAACGTTCGGCGTGTCTCCTTGACCCCCTCAGGGTAAAAACCACAGTTTCGTGGTCCTTGACGGATACCTCACGGTGACAACCAAGTCAAGGGGGTGTTGACCCAACACACCCGCTGAGCCCCTTCAGGGTAAGGCAGTTAATTGGACGGGTCCCAGAGTTAACCGGCCTTGGGGGGTCTCCTAGTCGGCTCTGGTGACAGTTTTGCTTCCACAGCGACACACCTAGCGTCTTTAGGGTGTGTCTACACCCTTCGCACTAGACTGGTTAGGGCCCTGTCGCACATTAAGATTGGCGACAGGTTTCAGCTCTAGAGCTCACAAGTAGGCACTCACCTCCCTGTCTGCACCCGACAGGGAGGGCCACACACCCCCGGGCCCATCCACCCGAGGAGTAGGATCTTTTAGGTCCCCTTATTTGTTCCCATTTTAACTTCAATATTGCTGCGATGTCGGACGCCGACATCGCAGCCTTCGCAAGAGAGGTCCTTTTCAAGGACCCAGACTTCTTGCTAAAAATGGGAAGGCTTGACGTAGTCGCCACCTCGACCCAAGCGAGGCTCTAGAGAGCCCGCTTTCCCCCCCTGTAGCAGACAGGGGCACCCCTTTAACGGCGGATTCAACGCCGTCTGTAGCCTCCCCCCAGCCCGAGGTGATGGACACCTCCACCCCTCCTTCGGACTCAGAGTCCGAAGACGCAATTTCTCTCACTTCCTCCTCCTCCTCCTCAGACGACTATCAAGTCGTCGGAAAGGGAGGGAAGAGGAAGAAGAGCGCCTCCTCCAAGGCCGGCAAGGCCAAAAAGCCTCTGGCGGCAGCCATCCCCTCCGCCCCTGCCTCCGCCTCCTCCTCTGCCCCTGTCCCCACGGCACCCATCTCAGCCAGTCCTTCCCAGGCCGGTAAGCTTGGATCTTCTACCCCTGCCTCCGCGGCAAAAAATAGCGCCCTCACATCCTCCTCGCAGGATGCCCCCCCCCCCCCCCCGCCCCGATTCCTGCTTCTTCTGCCCCCAAGAAGCTGGCACCCCCCCCCGCCTGTGTTCATTCAGGACAAGGCAAAGTGGACAGATGTGTCCCAATGGTGCACCGAGCAAAAGATCGGCTTCACCAATGCCCGCTCCACCCAGCAGGGTATCAAAGTGAGCATCCCTACGTCCAAGGACTATAGGGAGCTCACCAGGCTCCTTCGGGCGAGAGGTGTGTCTTTCCACACCTACACTCTTCCCGAAGAGCGCCAGACCCGAGTGGTAATTCGTAGGATTCCGAAGGAAATCCCTACTGACGCCATCAAGGCCGACTTAGAGGCCCAAAATATCCCAGTTTCTGATGTCCACCGAATGCACCGCGCCAGAGGCGGTCATGCATTCGACATGGTCCTTGTCGTCTGTCCCCCGACTGAAGGGCATCACCCTATTTTTGGTGTAAAAACCATATGCCACCTCATGGGCTTTGAGATCCAGAAGCCCAATAAATATGGCTTCATCGGTCAGTGCCACCGATGCCAACTATACGGCCACGCGCAGAAGAACTGCCACGCCAAACCCAGGTGCGTCAAGTGCCTGGCCGAGCACGGCACTTCTGACTGCCCCCGTCCTAAAGACCGTACCCTCTGCACCGAGCCACCTAGTTGTGTGCTATGTGGTGAGTCAGGACACCCGGCAAATTACCGGGGCTGCCCTAAAGCCCCGAAATTATCCCCCAAACTGGCCAAGCGCGCAGTCGCCCGCCAGCAAAGGGAAGCCCCCCTCAACGGGCCCCCCGCCCCTTCGACCCAAATGCCAGAACGGCTAAGCCCTCAAAGGCCTAGCCCCTGGACGGCCCTTAACCACCAAAGGGCTTTCCCGGCCCTGGCCAAAACCAGCCCCCCACCTCCATCCATCCCAGCGCTGATGGACCCCCGCAACCGCGCCGCCGCGCCCGCCCCCGCCCTCCCCTCGAGACCGGTGCAAGCGCCTAAAACCGCCCCTGCAGCCGGTACTGCACCCCCCCACTCACCGACTACGGTTGGCCCAAACCCCCTCGACCCCTTCAACATTATTTCGGGCACCTTCACGGCCTTCCTCACCCCGCGCGCCAGGAAAATGGCAAACGAATTAGTTGCTGCCAGAAATGCCGGCAACCTTCTCCAGATTCTGGAGATATATAATGCGTATCCCGAGATCACGCAAGCCTTATCCTCCTTCGCCAACCTTCCCAACCCCCACTATGGATAAAGAAGCCAAAGGGAGAACTAAGCCCCGATCCCTTAAATTAGGCTACTTCAATGCCAACGGCATTCGCGGACAACGCGATGAGATCGCCGAGTTCCTCCGTGATCATCAAATTGATATTCTCCTTATACAGGAATCCTTCCTCAAGCCCAACTTCCGTAACCCGTCAATTGCTAACTACTGCATAGTTCGCAACGACAGGTCTCGGTGTCACAAGGGCGGCACCCTCATATATTATAGAAAGGTTTTTCACTGCATCCCTATGGACCCTGCCCCCCTATCCAAATTAGAAGTGTCTGTATGCCGGCTAGGCATGTCAGGCCACCAACCGATCACCCTAGTATCGGCCTATGTTCCCCCCCAAACCTCGCCAGAAAATCCCCAGTCGATTTCTGACGACCTCTCTGCCCTCTTCGGCCTGAGTGATTCCGTTATCATAGCGGGCGACCTCAACGCCAAACACCCTGCCTGGAACAGCAACACCTCCTCAGCCAGAGGAAGACAACTGTTCGGTCTCTGCCCCATACTAAATTTCGATGTCATCGCCCCGATGACTCCAACCCATTTTCCCCACAACCCCAACCATACCGCCGACGTCCTCGACATAGCGCTTCTGAAGAATATCAACCTACGGTTGGATTCTATAGAGGCGGTACAAGAGCTCTCCTCTGACCACCGACCAGTGGTCATGAAACTGGCCCCCCGTGTCGGTCTCCATGACCCCACTCAACCCCCTCTCACCAAAATAGTCACAGATTGGAGGAAAGTAAGCAAAAGCCTGAAATCCACTTCTTCCCATCACTTGGACTCCATCCCTGATCAGTTCGACTCTGTCGCGGACACGACGGCCGCGATCGACTCGCTCACTGAGCACGTACAATCAGTCCTGAACGACTGTTCAAAGGTAACTCCAGCGGACGATGACCGTCGCTGGAGATTGCCGGACGATGTGCGTGAACTGTTGCGCGAGAAGAACGCGGCTGTCCGTGCATACAGCAACTTCCCCTGCCTTGCGAACAAAGCCCATATGCGCCATTTACAGCGAGCTGTAAAGACACACCTAGCGGAGCTGCGTACCGCTGGCTGGGACAGGATGCTAAGCGACCTAGAGCCCACTCATCAGGCCTTCTGGGAACTCCAAAGGAAACTAAAGTCCAAAGAAGTAGTCTCCATGCCCCCCCTACTCCGCCCTGACAAGACTATCGCTTTCGACGATGCCGACAAGGCTGAATGCCTGGCCGATAGCCTTGAGGCCCAATGCTCTCCCAGCTCTCAACCAGTAGACCAAGCTCACTTGTCAAAAGTTGACGCTGAAGTCGAACGTAGAGCCTCCCTTCCCCCCGTTGAAAACCCTGACTATCCTCTGCCTCCCGTCACTCCAGACGAAGTGCACGATATCATCAAGGGTTTAAAGCCCCGTAAAGCCCCCGGCTCAGACGGTATCACAAACAGGGTAATACAACTATTCCCTGCCCACCTTATAATGCTACTGACCACCATCTTCAATGGTGCCATGAGCAATAACATCTTCCCAGATGCATGAAAAAAGGCCACTGTCATCGGCATCCCCAAGCCTGGAAAGCCCAAATCTGAGCCCTCGAGCTACCGCCCCATCAGTCTGCTCAATGTCCTCGGCAAAGTCTATGAGAAACTTATTTATAAGCGTCTCAGAGACTATGCCGAAACAAAAGGCCTCATCCCAAACGAACAGTTTGGTTTTCGAACCCAGCACTCTTGTGTGCATCAGGCCCACCGCATCATCGAACACATAAGCGCTGGCTTCCAGCGTGGCATGATGACGGGTGTTATATACTTCGACATAGCGAAAGCGTTCGACAGAGTCTGGCACAACGGCTTATTATATAAGCTCTACCAACTCGGTGTGCCGGACCGTCTCGTACTCATCTTACGAGACTTCTTGTCGAACCGCACCTTCCGCTATCGCATCGAAGGAGCACTATCCTCCCCCCACCCTATCCGCGCAGGCGTCCCCCAGGGCTCTGTGCTTGCCCCCCTCATCTTCACGCTGTTCACCAGCGACATACCCAGGAGCAAAAAGGCACAGTTGGCTCTGTTCGCAGACGACACGGCCATTTACTGCTCAGGCTTCAAACAAGCCCCGATCTCTCTCACTCTCCAAAAAGCAGTCAACAAACTTGGCGACTGGTTCAGGAAGTGGAGAATCGAAGTGAATCCTGACAAAAGCCAAGCGGTTCTTTACTCCAAACCGCGCCTTAAGCCCCCCCCCCCCCCCCCGACCACTCACCATGTTCGGCAAGCCTATCCCTTGGGAGAAGCGAGCCAAATACCTAGGTGTGATTCTCGATGAGCACCTCACCTTCGCAGAGCACATAAAGCAGGTTCGTTCGCGCGCCGCTTTCGCTCTCGGTAGACTCCACTCCATAATGAATGCAAAAAGCAAATTGTCACTAAAGTGCAAGTTGCGCATTTACACGGCGTGCATACGCCCTATTATGACGTACGCCTGTGCAGTCTTTGCACACGCAAAACCCCACCACATCCATAGGATGCAGACCCTCCAGAACCGTGCCCTCCGAATGATCACGGGATCCCCCTATTATGTCCGGAACGAGATCCTCCACCTCGATCTCAAAATCCCCACCATCCTCCAATTCATGAAACGTAACTCCAAGCGTTTCTTCGATACCGCCGCAAAACATCGCAACCCCCTAGTTGTCGAGGCCGCCAATTATACCCCCTCCAACATCAGTAAAGTTCGCCGTCCGAGGCATACTCTTCTTGACCCAGACGACCCCATCACTCTCCTCCAAGAAAGCAATAGGGCTTCTAGTACAGTTCTCAAAAACAAAAGACCGACATTGCGACCCCGCCGCCGAGGTCCATCGCGAAAACCCCGAATTAATAATTCCACCCGTCCCTTGCTCGAAGAAGCGCCAGCCCGCGCCGAAGCTGAGCCTGTAGCTTTAAATTCCCCTGTTAATAATAATCACCCAAGTTTGATCCAGCCTGTCCCAACTAGCTGTCCCCCCAGTGACGCCCTAAGCCGAGGTTCGTACCCCACAGGGGGTGCCCTTAGCGCGCAGTCACTTAGTATTGTAAGTAACACGCCCCTGGCTGGAGGCTTTGAGTTAGCTTAAGGCAGCCACAGGATTGACCGGTTAAGTAGTCACGGCCACTCTTGGCCAACTACGAGATGCCATTGTTAGGAAAAAAAAAAAAAAAACAATTAAAGGCACTTGTTTCTCAACCCTTGAGGAAGCAATATATCTAATTATCCGTGCTGTGTGCGAGTTTAGTGATTTCCGTTCAAACTTGGACATTTTTATGTTCCTCCGTGTTGAAGGAGACATGAAAAATTGGGCACGACTCTATGAAACTATTATTCTACATATCCCAGTTCAAACATGCTCGGAAGATTTAGAAATAATCAAGACCTTTTTGAAGAACTACATCAGTAATATCAATCGCAGATGGGCAAGTGCTTCTAGAAATCAGAAGACTTTCATGAATAGACATGCTGCGTGGTTACAATCAAATATTAGTTGGCCAAATTGCACTACTGTTAATTTATCCGAGATTTTTCAAGCCCAAGATGAAGTTATCGAAAACATATCGTCAGACAATATTTCAGTTGACATCGATACTACAGCAGCTATAATTCCGTCGACATCAAGTACAACAACTGTGGGCACATCTACCGAAGTTCAGATTAGGAAGCCGTTTGTTGACCTCAGCAACAAACAGAAGAAAAGACGTTCAGAGTCTCTTTTGGACTATTCGCCGGAAGAACTTACTTTTGCATTAGTCGAAAGACTTAGGATAAACAAGAAGAATGACTTAGTTTGTGTTATTGACCATATAACGAAGAACCCTGATAGTGTTGCTACTGTTCAAGCCACATTGTTTAAGAAAAATAGGAAAAAAATTTTTGATGAAGATCATGCTCTTGGTCTTTATACATCATTGAACCTGTTAAAATGGAAATACTTGTGTTTAAGGAAAGCGCTGTTAGATTGTGAAGTTCCAGTGTTACCATCGTATCACAAACTCCTTGAAGCTAAAAAGAGATGCTATCCACATGATTTAGAAGTTACTGAGAGTGGAGCCAGAGTGAAGCTTCAAGCCCTATTGGATCTGACAGTCCAGAAGATTCTTCAAATTACCGGTACCCAGATTGATTCGTCAACTGAAGGATTGAAGTTAATTAGTAAATGGGGTTTCGATGGAGCTTCTTCACAAAGCAAAGGAGTGAAGATGTAGACTTCAGTGATTAATCGGTTTTCATGTCAAGTCTTATCCCTTTTAAATTAGTTTCTAATAATAGCACTATATGGGAAAACCCAACACCTTCTTCAACACATTATTGCAGGCCCATTAAGTTCGAGTTTTGTAAAGAGACAGCAGAATACATCAATCAAGAAGAAGCTGCATTGAAGGAAGAAATAAAAAACATCAATTCTACAAAATGGGCCGGGCTAGAGATTAGTCACGAGCTACATATGACAATGATCGACGGAAAAGTGGCCACTATTATAACGGATACTTCGTCTGCATCTGCCTGCAATATTTGCCTTGCTAAGCCGACTGAGATGAACAAGCTGTCAGAAGTATTTTCAAGACCTATTTGAGAAGATGTTTATAAATATGGACTTTCTACTCTTCATATGTGGATTCGTTGTATGGAGTGTATTCTACACATATCTTACAACATGGACTTTGAGATGTGGACTGCACGAGGTGCTAACAAGCGCCTAAAAGCTGTGAAGAAACATTTGACACAAGAAGAATTCAAACAGCAAATGGGAATACTTGTGGATTTTGTGAAGCAAGGCTTTGGAACCACAAACGACGGAAACACAGCCAGAAGGTTTTCTAGAGATTATGAGAAATCTGCCGAAATAACCAATATTGACAAAGGCCTACTGAAGCATTTTGCGGTTATTCTTCAAACGATTTCATCAGGATGTGCCATAGATATTGAAAGTCATCACTTTGGCCTCCTACCAATTGGCATTCTTTCCGAAGAAGCGGGAGAAGCAAGAAATAAAGAATTTCGAAGAGTTCGTGAATATCACACAAGAAAATTTTACAGGTGAAGACCAACGAGAACTTGCTCCATAATTTTTTTTATTAGTTCAGACCCATATTTATCCCATATTCGACCAAAATACAGCAACTCAAAGCAATTCGATTTTTTTCCAGATGTTAAAGAGCTTTTGTTGTTGCCTGAGGTAGTAACAGAAGAAACCGAAAATATGGATCTACAGGAGTTGCAGTCTGAAGATGATCCATTAATGTAAACGTGACAGATTTAGTGATGTTGTTATTGTTAGAATTGAGTTTGTTAGTAGTAGTAGTTCAGTTGTAGTCCTTTTCCGGACTACTTAAAATAGTCCTTTTCAGGACTTCAGAAAAAGCCATTTTCAGGGATACATCTATTTCAAATTGTTTCTTTTAAGATGAGTCACGCTAGTAGTATAACCAACAATATCAACCATGATTTATCAATAGGAAATATCAACACATGATTATTTAAAAAAAAATTAAGCAAAAATGCTTATTTTATCATAACATCACGCTTTATATTCCCCGAAGGGATCGGCAAAGGTGTATACTACACTATAGTACACTGTCATTTTGCCAGTTATATTTAAGTCCCATGTAATAGGGGGCGAGCCGGATGGGGCGCGCGGGGGGGGGGGCTTGTTTTATTAAAAATGATATTTTGGATTAATTTCAATTGAAAAACTCGTTAATAATATTAAGATAATTCAACATTAAAATTTTAAACTTTAAAGCATCGTAGGCGCCAAGGCCGCAGGGATACGCAAGCAATTTATATGTTGTCGTATTAAGAACAATAGGCACTTACCAGAATATAAGGTTTGCTTGCTATACTTTGATACTGAACGGAGAAAAAAAATAAAATAGATTTTCTCCCATACATTTTTATGTTCAATGTTTTTTTTTTTGACGTGAAGGAGCAGTTTTTTTGAAAAGTTGTAGTAATAAGTATTAATCAGCATTATATTTCCTATACGAAACAATTTTTTGTTAAGTTAAATATGCATTTTCGATCCTATGTCCACCTTTTTGAAAATCCGGACCACTGTGCGTCGTCGTCAGTTGCGTTCGCAAAAATGAATCCGCGCGGTCTTAAGATTTTTTTAAAGTTACCCGCACTATCGTATACCGTCGGGTGTAAAGGGATACATTGGTCAACCGAGCACCACCAATACCTATCACGGCATAAGCAACTTCTAATAGCTCTCACGTGCCATTGCGACCTTGTGACACGAGAAAAATGTTTTTATTCTCATTCTCAGATATTTTGGAGTCTTTGGCGTAGCAGTATAAAAGAACTACAGTGCTCAGATAAAAAGTGGCCTTTCACACTGTCAACTCAAAAAAACACTAGAAAACAAGAAACTCGTGTAGCAGAATGCATCGAATTACGTTTTATAAAACATACTGAGGAGGTATAATTGAAACTTAATTGTATTTTAAGTGAAATGCTTCTTAAAGAAGTGCCTATTCATTCTGTGATCTTATATTTATCTTTCATGCAGGAGAAATGGTTAAAGTGGACAGACAAATATTTATATTTGGGATCTACCAGAGAAGAAGAGGACAGAGTTCGACCTGTGCCAGTGCCTGGACTGGGGCGTTCTGAGGAGATAAATCTTTATTATTTAAAACCGAGATATTTCGGTTGCTGGGAGCAATCAGAACATTGGGTCCAGTGTGGAGATAGCTCATTAAATACCCTTATTATTCAAAATGAATGACCTTTGTAGGTATACAAATTTTATATAAGTTTTTATATAATACATAATATCTATATTTGTTTAATATTTGTATTTATTTACATAAACAAGCTAATTATTTGGAGCTGTCATTAGACAGAGTACCTATGACGATATCTATACCGCTACATACGAACAAGTTTTAAGCGCGATGAACATAATTATGAACAGAAACCCGACAACAACCGTCGGGCAGTAGCCCACCCACGCCCACCAGACCGCATGTCTGGTCGGAGGATCCTCCCTTATCAACAGAGGATGCGGAACATTCCACCCTGTTCCTCATACCTGTACACTGGTGACCCCTAGTATGAACGGCAGCGCAGCATTTGAGCAGCAACGTCATCGTCAGCAGCGATTAACACAGCCAGCCAGCATTCTAGCATTCACATGGTCGCGCATACCTGGTCATCGCCCTCAACCTCATCAACGACCTTGACAGAGCACCAGTGTGACCGGCCTAAGTGCAGTCACTTAGGCCGGTCAGCAAATAGAGACGCACTTCTCTCCTGGGTCAACGCAGCAACCGGCCACTACGCAGCACTACATCTCTCCGACTCACTGGAGGATTAGAGCATATTATTATGCAGCATTGCCGATCGATAATGTAGACGAAATAAATTCCATTTTAGATGCGGTTTTGGTTGCAAAATCTCATCTATGTTCAGCGTTACATAGATGAGATTAGAGATATTGTTTACTGTTTGTTTGTGTGTGTACTCATTTATTCACCAAAACATTAGAAATATTAGACTCAACCTTCCCTTATTCCAAATATTACTCAGTAGGAGTTATATAAATTGAGATCTCATTATCTTAACACAATCTTGGCTGCCATGTTTTTTTAGTCCGATGTTTTTTGAAGCCAGGAGCGAACAACCTACACAAGGTTTTAGGCACAGAAAAAACAGAAATAAATTGATTGAATAAAAACGACTTCGTGATTGTTTTGGGCGGCGTTACTGATAAAAACCCAGAAGAAATTCAACTCGGTCTTATAACGTTTTATATAGGTACTACCAAAACACGAATGTTATAGTTTCTGAAGTACTATTTAAAACTTACGAAAGAAAGTTGAATTATAGACTGAAATTTATCTGTTCTTAGTACACTCATGCAACATATGTGGACATGAATTTCTCATTGTATATTCCAAAGTATCGCTTTATATCACTACACACGTCACAATTATTGCTTAAAGCAATTTTGCAATTTTGAGAACTGGTTATAAGCAAAACTATGACAAATTTATCAAAGATAAACTTAACACTTATTATAACTCCTGCTACTATTGACAAAAGTACTCAGACATTGACGCAATAAGAACAAGACAATTTTTTAGATAATGAGAATATTCCTGCGAGTAATGATTTATTTCGTTTATAAACACATGAATATTCTCCATCAAAACATTAACGGTATACTTACTAAAATAGATGAGCTTACGGCTCATTTGTAATCACTACGTGAACATTTCAACTGCAACCCTGTCGATCTTCTTTGCATTACCGAACATAACATGACTGTAGAAGACGCTAAACTACTAAGAATGCCTAATTTTACACTAGGAGACTTTTTCTCACGAAACAATAGGAATGGAGGTTCTTGCATAATTATAAAATCGAGCCATAAGTTTAAAATGGTTACTGAAGCCAAAAATCTAAGTATTAGTAATATATTGGAATGTAGTGGCATTGAACTAATAGAACACAAAATCATAATATTATGTATTTATCGACCACCAAAAAATGGCAAAGACTGTATTGACACTAATAGACTTATTAAATAAAATAGGTATGTTTCACAAGCAAAAAAGTTATAGTTTGTGGTGATTCAGGTTAGACGATAGTAACGTATCCCGATAGTTTGAGCAATTACTAGCGAGTTATAATTTAAAATTAACAATAAATCAACCGACTAGATTGAGTAGCTTGACATGTATCGACAATACAGCCCATAATATCAGATTCTCTAAATCAAAAGTTCTAGAACTCTCGCTATCTGATCATACAGCACAAATTTTAACGTTCCCTGTAAAAAAAAGTTATCACATCACACACTGGTTCAAATATAAACGTGACTATGGTGAAGACAATGTGAGTAAATTTATAGAATGCATTGGAAGCCTTAGTTTTACAGAATGCTACACGAATAATGACCCTGATATCGGTGTTTCCCTATCATACGAGTTAAAATACCTATTTCCATGCTCTAAACGAAAGCGTCAACTGCTTTGGAACTATAGGTTAACACCAAATTCGAAAAATAAAGAATACTTTAAAAAATACACAAAAAGGCTAAGAACCATAATTAAAAAAACTCAAAAATCACAAAACAACTATTACATTCATTCAGCTACCAACAAAGCCAAAGCAATATGGCAGATAGTTAATAACTATAAAACCGTAACTCCCAAAGAGGATATTAAGAAACTTAAAGTCAAGGACAAAATAATTACGATGCCGGAAGAAATAGCTGAATCTTTTAATAATAATTTTATAGATGACATAAAACCCACAAGTAAGGAAAATGGTACTGATCCAAAAACACTGACATATAATAATTGCAATTCAATGTTCATGGAACCGACAAATCCATATGAAGTTGACCAAATAATAAAAAGACTAAAAAACACTAATAGTACAGGGTACGATAACATAAATACTAAAATAATTAAACGCGTTTCCCATATCATAGCTCCAGTACTTAGCACCATTATAAATTTGTGCCTAAAATACGGAATATTTCCCTAAAAACTAAAAATAACAGTCATAAAACTATTATTTAAAAAGGAAGATAGAGAAGAAATGAAATGTTATAGACCAATAGCTTTAATAGCAATTATTGCAAAAAATTTTGAAAGAATAATTTACAAAAATTTATATAACTATTTTGAATCCAATAACATATTCACACATGAGCAATTTGGGTTTCGTAAAGGCAAATCAACGAGCGACGCACATTTAATTTTTTAAAGAAAGTAATGACGGGACTGGACAATAAACAACATACAACTGCAATATTTATAGACATGTCAAAAGCATTTGATTACGTAGACCATAATATCCTATTAAATAAACTAGAACAATACGGAGTTAGAGGGAATGCATTAAATCTTATAGAATCATACCTCAAAAATAGGGTTCAAATAACTCAAATAACAAGAATATCAAATGAAACAAAATATGAACAAACGTTTCAGTCCAAGCCTAAAATGGTTAGGTACGGGGTCTCAAGGAAGTATTCTTGGTCCACCGTTGTTCATAATATATATTAATGACCTCCGAAAAGCCATAAACCATGACATGGTATTATTTGCAGATGACAGTACAGCTATTTTCACTGACGAGGATCAAGGTAAATACGAAATTAATGTAAATCGTTCTCTAGAATACATCATAAGTTGGTTAAATGTCAACAATCTTAAAATTAACTTAGAAAAAACGTGCTATATTTCCTTTGCTAATATAAATAAAAAAACAACCTAAACATAAAAAGTAAAAACCACTAAATTTCTTGGCGTACATATTGACTCTGGACTAAACTGGAAAATACAGGTTGACCATGTTTGCAAAAAACTGAATCATTTTTCATATGCCCTCTACATGTTAAGAAAAGTTACAAATGAGAGTACTTTACTAAGTGTTTATCATGCATATATAGGCTCCATACTAAAATATGGTATCCTATTCTGGGGTAATTCGACGAACAGAGAGTGTGCTCTAAAAGCACAAAAAAAGGCATTAGAAGCATTTGCGGACTTAAACAAATTGATTCATGTAGACCAGTTTTCAAAAGGTTGAAAATCTTAACCCTACCTTCATTATACTTATACATATTTGAAGCGGCAATGAAGATAAAACGCGAAATAGATAAGTATGAAACGTTTAGAAGTGCGAGACACAAAACTGAACTTAAATGCATTAAATGTAGAACAGTGAAATTTAAATCGAGTGTATTTGGTATTGGAGTTAAAATCTATATCAAACTGTATTAAGAATATCTCATCATCAAATATTTTTAAATTAAAGCTAAAAGAATTTCTCATATGTAAAACGTATTATTCAGTTGATGAATTTCTTAATGACCGAATTATTGACTAAAATTATTTTTGACTTATTTAACGTAAATTATATGACGGTAATAATTATGTCTAATAATGAATGTCATATGCAGGTTGACTAAAACTTGACATGTTAAACTTATTTTTTGACATAATGTAAATTGCATGACCGTGATAATTATGTATATTAATAAACGTAAGATGAGGTCAACTAAAAATTGACATGTTAAACATATTTTTATTTTTTATGTAAAACGTATTATTGATTAATGAATCTGTTAATGTCCAATTATTGACTGAAATTGTTTTAGAATTATTAAACGTAAATTGTATGACCGTAATCCTATACCTAATAAAATTATGAAAGTAAAATGAGGTTGACTAAACTACCAGTGCAATGGATAAAAAGCACCAAGTTTTTTCAATTACCTATTATTAATTATTTTTAACATAGCCAATAATATTGACATACATAAATATTGTACACCCCATGGGTATGTTACAGTGATACAATAATGCTAATTGTAATAACTCTCTTTTCACCCGTGACAAACAATAAATAAATGAATAAATGTACACAAGTCATTCCTTCTCTTAAGAACTACACGTCACACTCTACCTTACTAACACTAAATACCCAAAACGAAGGTGTGATAATTTATCATAATTGTAGCATGAAATTACCTGTTGAAGAACCTTTACTGCTTGATGCACACTATCTTTTAGTAAAAATAAATATAGACATCGATAAAATAGCAATTTACTGTCCTCCGTGGTCTCCTGCGCAGAAAAATATCTCTGGTTTTTTGAACTCTTTGAACGAACTCCTCTAAAATACTCATCTACTAAAAATTTCGTCGGACTGCCTCGTTGGTCTAGTGGTCGCAAGCGCTACTGCTGAGCATGAGGTCCTGGGTTCGATTCCCAGGTCAGGCAGCGTTATTGGGTTTTCCTATCTGGAATTTCTCAGTAGCAGCCCGGAGTCTGGATCTGTGCCCGGTAGATGGCAATAGGCTCGCCCCCTATTACATGGGACTTAAACATAACTGGCGAAATGTGGGTGTACTACTATAGGTACTACACCTCTGCCTAAGCCTTCGGGGAAACAAGGCGTGATGTTATGTTAAAAATATCGTGTTAGTCGGTGACATCAATATGGATATTACCTACAGAAAATCATTCCGACTCTCGATCTCATAGTTATCTCATAAGTAGTTGATGGCGTCTCACGGCTGTCTCGGCCTACTACCAGCCCACAATTTTCCCCACACATTGACGTACCTGTAATCCTAAAAACCAAAAGGAACGCGCATTGCTTTGTAATGCATTCCTCAGTGACTGATCATGACAGTACCTCCCTATTTATAAAGTCAACTCCACCTATGCACCCAAAGAAATTCACAAAAGTAATTGACTATAGTATCTTAGAATGATGCTATGATATGAAGGCATTGGACTTTCCCCCATTGTATGCCATGAGCGACGCCAATTTAGCAGCTACTTATCTGATAGATAATTTAACTAATGGTATTTCTCTTCATACTAAGGTTGTCCCTGTCAGTAACCATCGCCGTATTATTAAGCCTTGGATCACTCCAGGACTTTTGAGATGCTCAATAAATAGAGACAACCTTCATAAAAAGTTGAAAAAGTATCCGACTTATGAGTCATTAGTCATTACAAATCACGTACAAAAAATACCGCAAATTTTGTAATGACTTATTGACAGAAATACGAGAAAGAAGAGATTCGTAGCGCGAAGCATATAATAGCAAAAAGCTTTGGAAGGTCAAGGTCATTAGAAAAATTACCGACACAGTCAAATCTAAGCCGCGCCCAGGAACTCAACAAGTTGAAAGCCCCCAAAAGTCTGTCAGTGAGGTAAACTACTTAATTTCCAGTATTGGTAAATCACTTGCTGAGAAGCTATTAAACGTACCAGTTTGTCAGCCGCTCATCCACACTCAATGGCTTTTCTTCCCGCAGATGAAAAGGAGGTAGAATCTTGTTAACGGTCTTGATAGTAAAAGGAAGTCACTTGTCATAGTCCTTGACCTGGCCAAAGCGTTTGACACAGTATCTGTACCCAACCTACTAACTACCTGGAAAACATGGGAATCAGGGGTCTACCATTAAAACTCTTCTGGGACTACTAAATAACACTAGTGACGATCTACCTGGCAGTTTTGGTGTACCGCAGGGAAGTGTGATCGGGCCCTCCCTCTTCATTGCCTGGACTCATGGGCTGATGTCTACCATTACGCGCAAATAGGTTTAGATACGGTCCTGGCTTGGTTAAAAAATGATATTTTTACCCTTAACGGGGAAGCGCTAAGGTAGCCCGCGAAATCCAAATTTTCTTACGATTTTTGCAATTTGCAGCTCAGTGTCAGGGTATAGGTACGTTGATTAAAGCATGATTCGCGATCGTAACAAATATGTATTTACAGAATTATATTAGAAATCAGTAGTACAACTCCTTAGAGTAGGTAGTATAATCCTCAAATGTCAAGATTTCATGAAATAGTCATTGAATAGAATTACTTGGTCGTAGAGAATTGTATTGATGACTTTAATGGTTATTCTGTAAACACATATTTGTTACGGTCGCGAATTATATTTTTATCAACATACAACCTAATACTGACCTGCATATTGCATAAAACGTAAGAAAGTTTGAATTTCGCTCGCCTGAACGATAAAACGAAGTATGTAGCTTTCTCCCTCACTAACAAGCGCAATGAATTGCTATCCCATTTCCACATAGTCTGACCAACGAAAGCTGTCCAAGACAAAAGGCAGGAATTTAAAAAAATCAAGATCGTAGTCACGTCGAGAATTATTGGCAAACTAATCTTTCTTTTCAAAAATATTCGTCACATAGCTGACGGGGAGGTTATTATTATAATACGCAATGTCTCTTCTGTCTCATCATGGGGCGGTGCTCCAAAATCGAACATTTTAAAATTGGAAAGAGCCCAAGTACTGTAGGTGGCCTGTTTTCTGCCATACTTGTATCCTGCTGTAGATCTTTACAAAACTTCAGTCTTGTCAGTGAAACTTTTTGTTTTATTCACTGTTCTCAACAAGCACTCCTCCTTAATATTTCATACATCGCAACATAACATCACGCCTCGTTTCCCCGAAGGGTTAGGCAGAGGTGTACCTAGGTATAGTAACACCCACATTTCGCCAGTTATGTTTTAAGTCCCATGTAATAGGGGGCGAGCCTATTGCCATCTATCGGGCACAAATCCAGACTCCGGACTGCTACTGAGAAATTCCAGATAGAAAAACCCAATACCACTTGAAACTACCATACCTGGGAATCGAACCCAGGACCTCATGCTCAACAGTAGCGCTTGCAACCACTAGACCAACGAGGCAGTCCGGGTTAGTCTTAATATTTCATCCCTCCTCTATCTCGGGAAAACGCAGAAAATACTCTGTCTGCAATAGGTACTGTTATAAAGGTGTTAAGGGTTAAAGGGCTAAGAATGATCTTCTCTCAAAGATTTTATACTTTCTTAGGTTCCTACTTATTTAATAAAATAAATCTTATTACCACGATCTATCACAACAAGGGCTTGTACTCTGCTCTGGTTGAATGGCTCCATAACTTACGATTATAAAGCAACTGATGAATTACTAACTCATCCAAAATAGTCCATCCATAGTCCATCCCGCTAATTTCCCTATACAATGAAAAATGAGAGATCTCTCATTTTTTCACTTACTTCTCTTTTTGTGTTTTATTGTTTAGCCTATCATTGATTTTTATGTACTATCCCTTCACATTTACTAAATAACTGATTTTTTTTTTACCTACCATGTGGTGGGACCCTGGTGATCTGCCATTCAGGTATTCCTAGTGCAGACACCAGTCTCTCACAACACCAGTGTCACAAAGTTTTTAAGCTTGTCTAAATTAATATGATGCCATTGTTTTTGAAGAGAAAAACCAGAACTCGAATTTACTAAATAAAGAATTACCGTAATTTGCATATTCTCAGTCTCAGAACAGCCAAGGGACCGGGCCAACTACCTGCACCTATTGATTGCGATTTCTCGTACAAAAGAACGGTCTATGGCATTCGCAACCTCCGACTTATCTGTGTTCGCAACTTGACTCGCACATCACATGGTGTACGTTAACTTTGTCGATATTAGAATAACCGTATAAAGTGCTTTCTAAACACTTGTGGACTGAAGGACTGAAGTGTCTTTGTGGAAATCTTAGTGATGGATTCTGATCTTGAAGGTACGTAAAGTATTTTTTCATAAGCTGTATTTTTTTATGTATCGTGTAGTAATTTTATCGTTCTGCCAAGTCGACCATATTTTAAATGCAAATTATTCCATATTTTTATATACACGAGTGTATAAGTTATATTCTCGAACATTCTCCTGGGTAGGAAATTATGTTGTCCTTCTTCTTCCATTAATAAATCTTACCAAGATTAACCAATTGATTATATTCATAATTTATAATCTATAAACTAACAATAAAGTAATGTAATAACCCTTCCCGCGGAAGTACCACCTTCTTCTGGATCCCGCGTACCTATTAGCTGTGACCTTAAGCTGTGATGAGGTCATAGAAAATCAGACAGATGATTCTGAAGAATAATGGAGCCGCTCGTCGCTCGTCGTGATTTTACATTATAAATAAAAACATTATTAAAAATGATAATAGTTTTATTGTGTAACTATCGTAATATTTGCATGAAAATAATAACACAAATAATTTCACAAATAAGTAAAACCGAAAATACCCATTTTAGAGTTTTGGCCAACTTTTCGCATCAAATATCCAGTGCAACGTGCAATAGTCCAGATTTTTTAATTTACGACTGGGTCTTGTGCCACACTCCATTTATTCAATTTTTTGGGACTATAGATCTGGATGGAATTTTGTAGAACAAAATGTTTCTCTTTGAGTTAAGTTTTCTCCGAAACTATAAATAATCGCTGGACTTGATGGGGATATTTCGGAAATCTCTAAAAAATCAATCAATCTAAAACTTTGTTTTGAACCACTGCAAAACGGTCCAACCTATATTATGAAAGTTATAGATGGGAAAGGGAAATCCTAAGGTTTAGGAAAAAGAAATATAGAAAAAGCTTTAATACCCAGTTGTTCGCCGTCGATCAATGCGCTACGTGCACAGAACACTAATACTCCTAGCGGAGGCTACGTGTACTTACAACTATTATCTAAGGATATTCTCTAAGGAGAATTATTCTATAAGCTATCGCCAGGCTGTATAATAAATGACTTTTGCTCTTTGGTAGTTGGACATGAAAATACCAAACATAACCTGAAAAGTAAAATGACAGTAAACTAAAATGTGATTGTCAAAATGGTTAAATTCAAATCAAAACAGCACAGTAACAAAAGTGAAAAATATTTAATTTAATAAGTTTAATAGTGAAACTATTGCAAATATGTCTTTTCTGGTGAGAATTGTGCGAAATTTGACATTTCCAAAATATCGGAATAACGTAGCGGTATTTAATTTTGCAAATGGGGTACAAAAATGTAGCAGAAGCATTCATAATAACTCATACTTGAGTGCTAGAATGTATAAGGAACGTGAAAATAAATATGCTTATAGTATTTTGGAAGACAAAGGCTATGCTGTTAGCTTAAATTGCAACATCCAGCATGAGACTCTAAGTGAAGAACAATTTCAAGAAGCTGTCCAAGTGGAATGGTCCAAGAAGTCTCATCCCGAAATTTTAGAGATTTTCCCTAAATTTGCTTTATATTGTTCAGAACACAACTTGTGCATCTCTAATAAGATATTTGATACATACATAGACCATCTTACTGACTGTTTAAAAATGGCAACTGATAAAGAGTTGGAATCCGTATTTTTTGCTTTAAACAAGTGGCCAGAAACAGAATCGATTCGAACTCGCAACTACATTGAAGTGTGGGCAGCTTTGGACGACGAATGTTTAAACAGAATAAGGAATTGGACACATAATGAATTACTTTCTTTTGTAGCACTTTTCTATATGATAAATGTAACAAGATATAGTGAATTTTCTATTAAAAGCATGCAAAAATTAGCCAGTAAAGCAAAGCAACTAACACCGGGGCAAATTGTACAAACAATGTTTTTTATTGGAATAAGGAGAAAATCACCATTTGATATGCACAATTTAGAAATAGAGATAAACAAAAAGTACTCACTATTCACTGTTGACGATTTGGCCATTATGTGTATGGGATTCTTCAAAAGTAAAACACCTGTAAGGGATATGGACTTAGTACTGAAAATGATTAACACAGTGATTGAAAACTCTAAAAACATTCATGAAGTATCCTTGGCCGCTTTATTAAAACTAATTCGATACTCAACAAAATCAACCCTTGACAACAGAATATACAGACTACTGGAAACATTGCAGCATGAAGTGCCTCGGCTATCAGTGATGTGTAATGTGCATATAGCTCTAGTGGGAACTTCTACATTAAACTTACATGAAGAGTGTTTACATAAAATTGCTGAAAATGTAAGCCAATCCATGAGCCAAACAAGGGTTAAAGACCTTGAAAGATTAGTTTTAACTTATGGAACATTTAATTTAATACCTCGAACAAAAGAATGTTTCTTCTCCAAAGTTATGGATGAATTAAGAAAGCCTGAAAGAAGACCAGAAATTGTCACTCATGGCAGATCATTTGCATGCTGCATAGCATATTTAACTCTTTTAGGCATCCGCCCTGTGGATCTTATCAATGAAGTTTTAAGTAAAGAATTTTTAGAACAGACATACGGGAAGTATTGTTATAACTATGGGAGAGAAATTCTGATATTGAATAATGTAGCAGAAATCTTTTGCAGTGATGCTAAAGTAAATCGTCTTCAAGATAACTACATTAAAATTGTGGCAAAAAAATATACAGATTATATACCAAATGAACAATTTGAAAAACAGTATAATATTACTGAAAGGATGGTCTTGGATATTATGAAAGTTTTGAAAGTAACTCGTGGCGGTAATGAGTATGTCCTTGGCGAACACATCTTACCTCATCATCAAAGAGGAGGTACACAAAGAAATATATTTATGAATATTATCACACTTAACTATCTGTAAAAATCACCAATAATATTATGCCTTATTTTCTTTCAGATATAGTAATTTGTAACGATGTTAGTGGAGCCCCAGTAGCAGTCAAAGATGTATTTACAACCAAAAACTTTGGACTACTACGAAGGCCTCCTGATAATAATGTCTGGATAGCATTGGTGATAGCTGGCAGAAATGCAATAATATATGATACTGACAATGCAACTGGCTTCTTTACAAGTAAAGTTAGCGAACTTGAAGCACTAGGTTATCATGGAGTTCTGGTAAGCACAATAAAACTAAGTACTTATCTATCTATCTAAATAAAAATGAAATGTTATTCGTGGTAACTGCATCATTTGAGAATGGCTGAGCCGACTTGGCTATAAAAATTGGAAAGTTTCCCTGAAAATTTTCAAATTCGGGAAAACTGAAAGTGCTTTTTTCTAGGGGTTTTTGTATGAATTATTGAAATTTTGACAGGATGATGTCTGTCGGATCAGCTAGTGACTAACAATAATTGCTGTTCATAGTTTTGCTTTTTTTATCAACTTTTACAGACTTCTGATACTAGTCATTACCATCCAACAAATATCAAAATTTTGTGATCTTTCTGTGCGAATCACATACTTTTTCTTTTTTTCTTTGAATCATAAACCCTTGAGTTTGTTTAAAAGTAACCTATGCTCCCTGCTTTGCTTGCTTTTAATCTTCTGCAAACACTCTCCATCATAGCTATAATAAATTATAAAGCAGGCTTTATAACAAAGAAAAATTATACTAAGTAAATCCGTAACACAGCTAACCAACTCCCATCTTTTCAGGTACCCTGGAGTAAGTATTCAAAATTGAAAACTACAGAAGAAAAAGCAGGTTACTTAAATAGCTTAATCAATGAGTCTGTAAGGAAAGTCAAATAAATCTTAAAATATAAATAGCATTATTATTTTTATCAACTCATTTATGTCATTTGCTGGTGCTTTGACTTGACCCACTGAGAATAAATTATTTTTTAGCACCCCCATTTTTTCACCTACTTAAAAACCACTACCTAGATGAAATTACAAATAGCCCCCTAAGCCTACACAACGCCCCAATTTATTTTCTGGGTCTCTTACTGCCCCCCTTTAGGCCTGCAGCGCCCACAAGGGGCCGTTATCGCCCACTTTGGGAAAGGCTGCTCTAGGAGGGGCAAGCAACTTGTAAAGTAGTCAGATGTTTACCAAGTAGATTCTTAGTATATGGTTATGGTGTATCTATTTACCGATCGAAGACACTACTAGTACAATACACACACGAATACTACCCTCTGGTACTGCCAGTACCGTTTAATAGCGCCGTGATAGTATTATATTCGATCTATGGCCGCTAATGTTGGTATAGACAAACGGTTGTCCGACAATGCGCAATGTCTCTCTGTTTTAAGAACTGTTATTTGACCATGGCTCAATTCAATCTTATATTGTTACTATCCGTTATTAATAGGAGAATAATTTATTATTTTAGCAAAGTAAGTGAAGTCGCCGCGTGTATACCTAGCATTACAGTGCGCGCAAGATAAGTCTGCGCGCGGCTGAAATCGGAACTAATCGTATGCCGCCATCTTGTCGTTTATGTCAGGTCAGTACAGCTTGGCCAAAAAGTCGTGAAAATAATGGTAGCGCCACTATCGTTCATGTTGTAACCCTATATAGTACGATGAAAACGGTTATGATACTTAAGTTTTTTTTTTACAATTTAATGTGAATATTCGCGGGTTTTATGAAAAAAAGAAAAGCTCTGAAACGCTTGTTCAGCCACTGCCTAGAACGTTAACATTTGCAGTTATTTGTTTTAATGAATTAAAAATAAAATTATTAGGTATTTCAAAATACCTTGATGTCAACTAATCCCACATTATGTGAGACGATTTTATGTTTTACAAGACCCCAGGTCACCTTATAGTACCCAGACCCCAGGTCGCCTTATAGTACTGATGGATTTACCTAAAAAATATTATAGTTATTTTTGTTCAGTGATTTATGCAACATTAACAAAAAGAATCAAAATTATTCGAACGCGCTGCATTCTGAAATTGAAATACACACATTACTTCTGAGTGATCACTAATCAGACACATACATCATACATGTATAAAGTAAATTTTGACATTTCATTAATTAATGATAAAGAATTGTTAAACTTGACGTTGTATAAAAAATTACTTATTTTCATTTCAAACTAATTTATAACTATATTAATGGGGATATTAATTGTATGTACTTTAATTTTAATATTTCTGCACCGGAAACGGTATATGTGAAGCTATTTATTAATATTAAGATCTTAATGTACCATATACTCAGAAATAAATATAACTAGCTAACTAAAATATCATTTTACCTGTCATTCCAGCGGTTCTTTTATACACATCGTTGAGATCGGATAAAATTTGTTCGGCCTCGAGTTCCGCCAAATATCTCACGTACACTTTATAAATTATTGCTCTTGCCAAGCTGCGGATAACAGATCTGTTCATTATGAACACAATGGGTCACCAGTATCACCACTATAACGCAAATAAATAAAAATAAACACGAGAAACAGTCACCGATTACAAGAAATTACAGAATATGTACCTTACTCGACGAAGCAGAGCGAGCACTGCCAATGATTAAATATTTTAGTTCCGTTTCAGGACTTTCTTGCCAAACTAGTAATAACTGTTTGTTTAATTCAACCTTTTCTGTATAAGGCTGTACCAGGAAAGTTGAGCTGTGAACTTCAATGTGCAGAAGTTAGAAAATGCCAAGCTAGTTTCGTTTAGAGCTTAACTTTGGTACTGATAATGATCATCCTCACGGCGAAATATTGTAACGCTATCAAGAGTAATAAGGTTATTATGGTTCTAAGTATAAAACGTCACCTTTTAGTAACTGCAAATATTTTAAGGATAGATTCAATAGCTTTTTTTTTTTTTTTGTGGATGGCAAATCATCAAATGACTTCTCCCGCTCTGGGCGGAGCGGGAGGGCGTGTCAGACTTTTACTGACTAAAACCCACCCATGTTCCTTCTGTTGCCTGTGCCGGGGCCACGGAAACTCTTTCGAACATCCCGCAACCCTAGCTGGCATCGGCCCTAGCGGACCCCGTCAATAGTGCTGACATCTCTTTGAGGCGCGCGTGGAACACGACGCGCCGTCAACTCGGGCTTGGTCCTTACCGGACGGCGAGCTACCCATTGCTCGCCGTCCGCAAGCCCGCGCCTACGGTGGCCGGGAATCGGCTGCCAATTCCCGACGCCCAGGGCGTCTCCTGCGGCGACTAGGGGCGTGAGGGTGCAAAGCTTGCCTCTCCCTCACGCGTCCCGCCTCCTCCTTCACGAGCATTACTGCTTCGCAGAAGGAGGTAATGGCTTCCCATGCACTCTCGCTCCGTACCATGGCCTGGACCAGGGCCGGACGCGAGAGATCGCCGCCGCCGATCGCTTCCGCGAGGACACGGCGGTGCTCCGCCCAAGCCGGGCAGACCTCCACCGTATGCTCCACCGTGTCCTCCGGGCGATCCACACAGTGGTGACACCCGGGCGATTCCTCCCGCCTTATCCGGAACAGGTACCTCCCGAAGCACCCGTGTCCGGTGAGGACCTGCGTCAGGCGGAAGGTGAGGACGCCGTGGCGCCTCTCCAGCCACTCCTCAAAGAGGGGACTTATCGCCGCAATTGTGGCGTGCCCAGCGCTGGGTTGCGACAATCGCACTCTCCATGCCGCCATGAGATCCTGCCGGAGCTCTGTCCGCCGTGCCACGATTTCTCGCGGCAACGGAGTTACGCCCCGGCATCCTGCCTCCTCGCGCCACTCCCACATGTGCGCGAGGACTTTTGCCTCCAGATCCCATGGCGGTAATCCGGCAAGGAGGTTCGCCGCCTCCCCGGAGACCGTGCGGTATCCCCGGGCTAACCGGATGGCCATGGCCCTCTGGGACGCGTTCAACCGACGGACCGGTCGCCGCCTCACGGAACGCGCCCACACCGGAGCTCCGTAAAGGGCCAAGGACCGCACGACCCCCGCGTAGAGCCTCCGGCAGGAGGCGTTTGGCCCCCCAGATTGGGCAGGAGCCGCCCCAAGGCAGCCCCGGCCCGCTCCAGTCTGGGAGCCAAACGTCGGAAATGCTCAACGAAATTCCACCGGCTGTCGAGGACGAGTCCCAGGTACTTCATCGTCGACTCGACACCGATAGGAGCCCCTCCTACCGTTATTTGGGAACCCGATGGTGGCGCGTTCCGAGGACCATGAAAACACATGGCCTCGGACTTGTGCAAGGCCACCTCGAGTCCCAATTGCCGGATCCTCTCTACGATTGTCGCAACCCCGCGTGCCGCTAATTCGGCCGCCGCCTGGTGCGACCTCCCCTGCGCCAGGACCAGCGTGTCGTCAGCGTAGCAAACTACGCTGACACCACCAGGGAGGTCAGCGCGCAGCACCCAGTCGTACCCGATGTCCCACAGATGTGGTCCCAGAACCGATCCCTGCGGGACACCGCACGACATCTCTCGCCGGTTCCACTCTCCCCGGTGACCGGGGTAGATGACGGCCCTGTCCGTCAGATAGGCCTCGACCACGCGACAGAGGTAGGTCGGCACTCGGTGATACCGGAGTGCCTCCCTGATGCAACTCCAGGGCAGGGTGTTGAAGGCATTGGCGATGTCTAGAGACACCGCCAAGACGACCCCACCCCGGGCCACAGCATCCCCCGTCGTGAGGGCTCGAACGCGCATGATGGCGTCCACCGTAGAGCGCCCCTTGCGGAAACCAAACTGGCTGTCCGCCAAATCCGGCCCCACCCTCACCAGCCGCCCGACGAGGCGGTCTGCAATGACTCTTTCAAAGATCTTGCCCACCTCGTCGAGCAGCACGATGGGCCGGTAAGCGGACGGAGAGTCCGCAGGGCGCCCCGGCTTCTTAATAAGGACCAGTTTCCCTGTCTTCCATTGAAGCGGGAACCGGCCCCTCTCCAAGCATGCGCTTAGGAGCCCCCTTAGTCGAGGCCCGAGAGCCTCCAAGGCCAGGACCCAGGCTTTTCCAGGTAAGCCGTCGGGTCCTGGGGCGGTGTTCCTGGCATTCAGTCTGCGCACCGCCACTCTCAGCTCAACCTCGGTCACCTCCGGAGCATCGTCGTCATCGTCGGCTGTGTGGTCCGCATCGGACACCGGAGGAGACGGAGCCATGGGCGGGGGAGTATGTTCCCCTCGCGAAGGGAACAGAGCGCTCACCACGTCCTCCACGAGCTGGGGCCGGAGACTCTGCGTCAGCGGGGGAGCCCATGGGCGGAGTTTGTTCCGCACCATTTTATACGGGCGTCCCCACGGATCCCTGTTTAGAGCCTCCAGCGACTCCTCGCGGGCCAGTCCCTTGGCCCGCAGGATCTCCGCTCGGAGGGCGGTCTTCGCCGCTCTGTACCCCTCGTACAGCTCCGCCTGAATGGCTTCCGTATCCGGAGGGCGGATACGGAGCCTGCGGTGCCTGGTGTACCGGCGTCGCGCAGCAACGCACGCGTCGCGCAGAGACGTCAACTCCGGCGACCACCAGCACACCTGGCGCCGGGCGCGTCCGTGCCGGACCCGGGGCATTGCCACGTCGCATACTTTGGACATTGCCTCCCGGAACCACCCCGCCTCGTCATTGATGTCAGCAGGCCTGTCCGGTGGTGACACCCAGGCCTGCACGATCGAGGATTCCAGGAGGAGCTCCCGGTCCAGCTGCTTCAACGCCCACCGCGGACCACTCGGGGCCTGTCGGACCGGCGCGCTCGAGGTCTGGGCGGAGACGTCAAACCGGATATACCGGTGGTCGGAGTAGGTCTCCACCCCCTCCATGACGCGCCAGTCGACGACACGCGGCGACAGAGCGGGGCTGGCGAACGAAATGTCCACCACTGACTCACCCCGCATCCGCACACACGTGGGGACAGAACCCCGGTTTAGGACGACCAGGCCCGTCTCCAGAGCCCAGTCCTCCACCATCCTGCCCCGTGTGTCCGTATGCCGGGAACCCCAAGCCACATTCTTGGCATTGAAGTCCCCAAGGACGAGCACAGGCAGGGAACGGAACCCGACGACGACGACTCTCAACTCCGCAAGGGAGTTGTGGAACTCGGCGAGAGTTCGGTTCGGGGAGAGGTATACCCCTACCACGACAATCTCCCCGAACCGTGCTGCCACGCAACCCCGTCCCCTCTTGACCGCCTCGAGGGACGGGGTACCGGCGGCGGCCGATGAAATTAGACTCACTGAGCCGCTCAGGTCCTCCACCCAGTCATCCCTGGGCGGGACAAAGTACGGCTCAGCGACCACGGCGATGTTAATCGACCACTGCGCCATGCTCTGAAGCAACAGACCCTGAGCAGAGGCGCAGTGGTTGATGTTCGCCTGGAGCAGACGTAATGGGGCCATTATTGGCACTCCATATCAGCCCCCTCCCGAACCCCCTGTGAGGGCCCTGCCGCGGTGGTTGCGGCGGCGGCGACAGTGGGGGCGGCGGCGGCAGCGGTGGCAGTGGCGGCGGCTGCGGCGGTGACGACGGTGGCGGAGGGCTTGCTGGCCCTGGGTTTGGCGGGTGGAGTGCAGGCCTTGCTCCCAGCCCGGTGATTGGCCGGCTTGCCAGCTGCCGCACACGCGAAGCAGTGCGGCGTGGCTTTGCACGAGCCGGCCTTGTGACCGGGCTGACCACAGCAGAAGCAGTGGCTGCTACGATCCACCTCCGAGGTGCATTTAGCTCCCACGTGGTTGCCTACGTGGCAGCGGAAGCACCTCAGAGGTCTGGGCTCCAGCAGTTTCACCTGCGTGGAAACCCAGCCCACCTTGAGCCTTTGGCCCTCCCCGGTAATTTTCCGGGCCACCGCCACGGGGCAGCTCACCGTAACGGTTCGCATCCCCGTGAAGTCAGGACGGATGGTGCCTACCCTAACCTGCTCGGCTGAGCACCCTCCAGTCCTAACAACGGCGGCCATCACCTCTCCCTCCGTCGCTGAGTCGTCCAAACCCAGTATGCGCATATCAGCGCGCTTGGTGGGTCTGGACACTCGGGCCTCGTCCGCATTTAGGGACGCCCTAAGCCTTTCGGCCAGAGCGTCAGCGGTCGGGCCGCTGGCCGCACCGGGGACCTCCAGCATCTGGGCCCCAGTCGCAGTGACCTTTACTCGGACGCCATCTGCGATACCGAGCTCGTCGAGGTTCACCGCCGCCCTCGCCTTGGCAAGCACGTCGCGGTAGGACACGCCCTTCTTTTCCGCTTCCGGCTGTAGTGTGATCACTACAGCTGCGGACTTCGGGGCACGGAGCCTAGCCGCGACGCTTCGCTCCTTGCGCCGCTGCCGCCTCTCCTTTTTTTTGGCCGCCCTTGCTGCCTTACCCGCCTTCATCTTCTCCCCGGCTACTTGCCATTCGGCGTCAGCCGGAGGGGATTTAGGAGGCGGGGGCGGTCGTTTCGCCGCCGGGGCTGGGGCCCTCGCGGGTTCCGGGACGGCTCCGCCTTTCACCTGCCCCGATGACCCCGGCTTGGCCGTGGCAGCCGCGGCGGCAGCATACGATGCCGCCTTCCGTTGGCCCGAGGCCGGCTGGCTCGCCGCTAGCGGGGGCCGCAGGACTATAGCCTCCAGGGCGGAAAACTGGCTCCCGAAGGCAGCCAGTTCCCGTCGGACCAGGGCCAGAACCCGGTCCTCAGTAGGCACGGGCCTGACCTGCCCATGCCGCGCCTCCTCCTGTGGCACCTCCCGGGGGCCGGCTTCTCGAAGCCTAGCCAGGTCCGCTCGGAGCTCCGCGTTCTCCTTTCGGAGAAGCTCCATGGCGGCTGTCAAACGGGCGACCTCCGCCCGCATTTTGGACATTGCGTCCGACGGGGGCCCGATGTGACTGGCCTCCGCTGCCGCCATAATGGAGGCCGTGGCTGCGGATATGGCCTTGTCTTTAGAGGACTGAGTCCTCTTCAAGGCCACACTTTTAATAGCGGCTGCCACGACCTCTGCGAACCTGACCGTTTGCTCCGACTTCGAGCCGCCAGTGACGTCCGGCTCACCACCTGACGACTCCGACCCGGCCGAGACCGGCCCTTACTGCGACTCTGGCTCATCCGGGCCGGCTCGGCTCGGCTTGCTGGCCTCCTTCATGGTGAGCCCTCTGCCCACACCACTTTCATGGGCCCCACCCCTTCGGCTGATCTTCATCCGGGCCGAGCTCACCCATCCGTCCGAGGAAGACTCCTGGCCATCCCCTGGTTTGGGGCGCTTCTTTAAGAACTCTAGGTTCTTCTTAGCCGCCCCAACCACTACGCGCTCTTGGCTCTTATACGAGCCCTTCGCGCCAGATACGGCGTCGGACTCCGACCCCGCATCACTTTCCTCCTCTTCACTACTTTTATTTTTATTCTTTGATTTTTCCATAGTTGTTCCCACGAGTACAAACTTTTTATTTCCCAAAAACTAGTGGTTCGCACTAGCGACTAATTTAGCTACCCATTAGTCAAGCTATCAACCTCCCTCACGGTGCGCCGCCGCTTGGAGGTTTGGGGTGATTTTTTATAGAGGCTTTCTTCCTCGCGGCCCAGGCGGTTAAGCCAAGACCCTCGACCCCCGTCAAAAGTCAGAGACATGACCTTGACAATCTTCGGGGCTACGAGAATAACGGTGGCAGAAAGAGAAGGCCTCTTCCTGCCTGCCCGGCGGCAGAGTTAGTGCACACCGAGCCCGCTCTTACTCCGCCGCTGTGCGTCTCTGCTTAGAGCGCAGAGAGACACACGTTGGAGCGTACTTCTGACAGGATATTGGCATACGGGCAACAAGACCCCTTAGGCACACAGTACCTAATGGGGTGTCATTGCCCGTACCCCAGGGTGCACCGTCCCGGTGACTGGCCTTCCCCCCGGACGCATCCATAAGGGAATTCCAGCCCATAGGCACACGGGGAGGTTTCCTGTCCAAGCACCCCAAACGAACGAACGAGTTATATTGTCAGTCCAAAGCCTGAAAGTGTGATGGAAAGTCAATATTTGTCGCATATCAATGTGAATGTGTCAGTGTTTAAATAAAATAAAATATTGGTGTGTTTCATTTATTGACAATTACCTACTCATTTGTAATATTAGGATTAATTTCCACTGAAGCGAAGCGAAGCCGTACTATTTACCTCACACGTTTACGTTATTGTTGTGATCCCTGCAGTCTTACACCCTAGGACAGTAGAAACATTTTAAATGAATGTTAATTGTTATTATCTATCATTAAAAAAACAATAGCTTCACACCACAGAAATCTAAATAATAATTTTGATTTCTGTGCTTCACACTTATTTTGGGTGCTTTTAAAATATTGTTATTTTTGTGTTAGAAGAACTGAAAAAAAACTAGTCTGAATATTTGTAAAAAAAATGCTTGGGCCGTATTTCTGGCGTATAGTTATATGTTCTGTTTAAATATTTGCAGTTACTAAAAGGTGACGTTATATAAATATGAAATACTGATCTAAATATCGCATAATATGTCTTGAATAATAAATAGTATCAACTCCGTTTAAGCAGTGTATAGCCAGGGTTGACAGCTCTTGACTTTTTTAAATTCCCGCCTTTTTTCTTGGACAGCTTTCGTTGGTCAGACTCTATTGAGTAAATACGATGCGATAGTCTGATCAGACAATCAGTAACAAAATCTGACGTGTATTCCTAGTCTTAGAGTACATACTCATACATACTCTTGAAAGTTTGGTGTACTAGCAACATTACTTGAAATGTCCGCCCGATTTGCGATAAAGCAATTAATTTTGCTCTATGGTAACGCATCAGCAGCTTGCAGACATAACGGGTGGATAATTTTCGCGCCCGGTTTTTGTTCTAACGTAGAAGTTAAAAGAAAAAGTTGTTCATTACGCTATGTAAAATCCCTCAAATCGAGTAATCTAAATTATTCTTAAGTGATATTTATTGTGTCAACATGTCTCAAACAGAGGAACCTATGGAGGTTGCAGATGTTGGTGAAAATTCAGTAGGTTTCACTAACCACACTCTTGTTTTATGATTCATTGTGAGGAATACTATTAAAACGGACTCATTTTTGTAACAGAACGGATCCTCGAGCGATACTACGTCCTCGCGGGGCAAGGAAGGTGACTTCGAAAGTAAAATTGAAACTGATCGCTCGAAGAGATTCGAATTTCTATTGAAGCAAACAGAAATTTTCTCTCATTTCATGACAAATACTCCAAAGTCTGGTGGCAGCCCACCTAAACCGAAAGCCGGCAGACCTAAGAAGATCAAGCAAGACGTGGACCCGGGAGGAGGACTACCAGGAGAGTAAGTAATAATAAAGCTAACCTTCACCTTGCTATTACAAACAAACAATAAACATGTGCTTTGACACTAATGTTTACAAAATCTATAAAAAAAAAAAAAACAATTGTACAATTCCAATTTACAAGATTTACACTAGTGTTGTGTAATTCCTGTAGTTCCTTGTGAACAATTTTGTGCCCACCCATTTTATAGTAGCACACTAAAATTCTATTGTGGATGTTTTTGGTATTTTATTACTTTTTTCTAGCCACCGCCACCGAAAGACTGAACAGGAAGAAGATGAAGAACTCCTTGCAGAGACTAATATTAAAGTAAAATCAATATTCCGATTTGAAGCCTCTCCACACTTTATCAAAAATGGAGAAATGCGTGACTATCAAGTAAGAGGTCTTAACTGGATGATTTCACTCTATGAAAATGGTATTAATGGCATCTTGGCTGATGAAATGGGTCTTGGAAAAACTTTACAGACTATTTCATTGCTTGGTTACATGAAGAACTTCAAGTGAGTGTTTATTCTATTATTATTTATTCAGTTTTTGGCTGCCTCATTGGACTAGTGGTTGCAAGCACTACTGCTGAGCTCATGCTCAGCAGTAGTGCTTGCAACCACTAGTCCTGTCGGTAGTGTCGGTGTCGGTGTCCGGTAGTGGTCCTGGGTTTGATTCCTAGGTTGGGTAGTGTTATTGGGTTTTTCCATCTGGAATTTTATTAGCAGCAGGCTGGAGTCTAGAATTGTGTCCGATTTATGGCAATAGGCTCATCCCCTATTACACGGGACTTAAACATAACTGGCAGAAAATATGGGTGTACTATAGGAATTTGTTCATCAATATCCTTTTCGAGTATATAATTAAGTAGTAAACCTTCTAAACTGATATTTTAAGACAGAGGTGTCATTCAATTTATTGTTGGTGGACAGTTAGTAAAAAATGTCTATGACAAATGGCCAGAAAAGTGATCTTATAATTTTTTGTAACAGAAATGTTCCTGGGCCACATATTGTTATTGTCCCAAAATCAACCCTGACAAATTGGATGAATGAGTTCAAAAAATGGTGCCCATCTCTGAAAGCAGTTTGTTTAATTGGTGACCAAGAAACAAGGGTAAGTTCTACAACCAAGTTTAGTAAATACTGTTTGTCTGATAGTTCAAATAGGGAATGATATTATAAATTGTCTTTATTTTGGTACAACACATAAAGTTATGATTATTACAAAAAATGTTTTGTCATTTATTAGAGCACATTTATTCGAGAAGTCCTTATGCCTGGTAACTGGGATGTCTGCATTACATCTTATGAGATGATCATTCGAGAAAGATCAGTTTTCAAAAAGTTTACCTGGAGATACATGGTGATTGATGAGGCTCATCGAATCAAGAATGAAAAGTCAAAGCTTTCTGAACTGCTTAGAGAATTCAAAAGTATGAACAGGCTGTTGCTAACTGGTACTCCACTGCAGAACAATCTCCATGAGCTGTGGGCACTACTCAACTTCCTCTTACCAGATGTATTTAATAGTTCTGATGTAAGTACACTTTTTAGATAAATGATTAACATTTAAATTATATGATATATTGCAGTGTGGAAATCACTAATATACAAAACCCTTTCAGGACTTTGATTCCTGGTTCAACACTAATGCAGCTCTTGGTGACAATCAACTAGTGTCTCGGTTGCATGCTGTTTTAAGGCCATTTTTACTTCGTCGTCTTAAATCTGAAGTAGAGAGGAAACTTAAACCAAAAAAGGAGGTCAAAGTGTATGTGGGTTTGAGTAAAATGCAAAGAGAATGGTACACTAAGGTTCTAATGAAAGACATTGATGTAGGTAAGTAAAAAAACATCTTCTAATTTTTAAATTACCTATGAAATGTTTATGTGGCCCTTAGGTATGAAAAGCAATGTATTAAATCAATTGTTCTGATTGTAGTGAATGGTGCTGGAAAGGTTGAAAAGATGCGTCTGCAGAATATTCTCATGCAGCTTCGTAAATGCTGTAACCATCCTTATCTGTTTGACGGAGCGGAGCCTGGCCCGCCCTACACGACGGACTTGCATCTCGTGTACAACTGCGGTAAACTCGCCATTCTTGACAAATTGCTGCCCAAACTACGAGAACAGGACTCTAGGGTGCTTATATTCTCACAAATGACTAGGATGCTGGACATCTTAGAGGATTACTGCCTTTGGCGACAATATAAGGTATGCATTGGCCTGCTTTTCATGGCACGACAGAAATGACTATACAGATGGTCATAAATATTCGTGATTATTTTAAAATATATATTTTTTCAGTATTGCCGTTTAGATGGTCAAACACCTCATGAAGATAGGAATAGACAAATAGAAGAGTACAACGCCGAGGGGAGTGAGAAATTCGTGTTTATGTTGTCGACGCGCGCTGGCGGTCTCGGCATCAACTTGACATCAGCAGATGTCGTCATCATCTACGACTCTGACTGGAATCCACAAATGGACTTGCAGGCTATGGACAGGGCACATCGTATTGGACAGAAAAAACAAGTAAGTAATCATCTTATGTATTTGAGCAGGTCAAACGGAATTTGATATACTTACTGGATTTTATTAACTGTTCAATTACGACTGACAATATATTACTTATTCTTTTTAAGGTGCGAGTTTTCCGACTCATCACTGAAAATACTGTGGAAGAAAAAATTGTAGAACGTGCCGAAGTGAAGCTAAGGTTAGACAAACTTGTGATACAGTCAGGCCGCCTAGTCGACATTAAGAGTCACCTCAACAAAGACGAAATGCTCAACATGATCAGACATGGCGCCAATCATGTGTTCTCGTCTAAAGATTCGGAAATCACTGAAGAGGATATTGATGACATATTAGCTAAGGGAGAACACAAGGTAAGGAGGTTCAGTTACTGTGATCCATTTCTGATAAATACTAAGACATGAATACACCAGTAATTTGTCTTTATAGACTGAAGAATTGAAGCAGAAGCTGGAGAGTCTAGGAGAATCTTCACTACGGGCTTTCTCGATGGACACCCCCGGCGCCACGACAGACTCTGTCTACCAGTTTGAAGGTTTTCTTCTAAAAAGTAGATAGTAACAGGTCATAATTGTGTAAATTAAAATACTAATTATCTTTTTTAAATTCAGGGGAGGATTACAGAGAGAAGCAGAAAATTTTACCCATTGGTAATTGGATAGAACCGCCTAAACGCGAGCGTAAAGCTAACTATGCAGTGGACGCTTACTTCCGGGAGGCACTCCGTGTTTCCGAACCGAAGGCGCCAAAGGTACAGGTAAATAAGTGTAAAGAGCTAAATGCGGAGGTCAGCGCAGCAGTCTACTTTTGGTGGTGGTTCTATGGCAATATAATTATCATCTAATTCATGTACTTGTATTATTTAAATTGATTAGCTCTTTATACTGGCATTGATATAGTATACCTGTATTTCTGCTGTAAATTATTTATTTAGCCTTATTTCCTATTTAGATTAGAACTAGAATATCACTTTCAATTCACATACTATCCATTTAAATATATATATATATGTATACATATACAATATTTATACTATAACGCTTGTAGTTAGTCTAGAACCATGCTGCATATAATAATATTCACTTTTCTCATGTCTAGGCTCCGCGTCCTCCAAAACAGCCGATTGTACAAGACTTCCAGTTCTTCCCGCCACGACTCTTCGAACTTTTGGATCAAGAAATATACCACTATCGCAAAACACTAGGGTAAGGTCTAAACATAGAATACACAAAATATAGTAGATGTCAAGGATACTTATCATGTTATATTTTATTAGTTACAAAGTTCCCCGTAATCCTGAATTGGGTCCTGATGCTGCCAAGATTCAAAGAGAAGAACAACGTAAGATAGATGACGCTGAAGCTCTCACAGAGGAAGAAGTACAGGAGAAAGAGCAGTTGTTAACTCAAGGTATGGTTACTAAACTGATTTAGAAAGTGCAGTACAACAAACATTGAAAACTGAGTAATGTTATTTACAGTAACTCTTCATCCACAGGGTTTACTAATTGGACAAAGCGAGACTTCAACCAATTCATCAAGGCCAATGAAAAATATGGCAGAGATGATATTGAAAATATTGCTAAAGATGTTGAAGGCAAAACTCCGGAAGAAGTGAGTAAAATCATTGGTTAAACATGCACAAAGATAAATTCGTAAAATCGTAATAAAATATAATAATTCATTATTTCTCTTCTGTTATCATTTTTATTCTCTTTTAAGGTCATGGAATATTCAGCAGTATTTTGGGAGCGTTGCCATGAACTTCAAGACATCGACAGAATAATGGGACAAATTGAAAGGGGAGAAGCCAAGATACAGAGACGAGCGTCTATCAAGAAAGCGCTAGATGCTAAGATGGCGCGATACAGAGCTCCGTTTCATCAACTGAGAATCTCTTATGGAACAAATAAAGGAAAAAATTACGTCGAGGAAGAGGACAGGTGATTTATATTGAATTCATATCTCACATATTTATGTATATTTTATAGTAGTGTTGTGTGTAACAATAAACTTTACCCTTTTTTTTAGGTTCCTGGTCTGCATGCTGCATAAGCTTGGGTTCGATAAAGAAAACGTGTACGAGGAACTTCGAGCATCCGTACATGCCGCGCCGCAGTTTAGATTTGATTGGTTCCTCAAATCGAGAACAGCCGTTGAGTTACAACGCAGGTCAGATAAAAACATTAATTAATAAATTTTGTTTTCGCTTACATGGGACTTAAACATAACTGGCGAAATGTGTGTGTACTATAATAGGTACACCTCTGCCTAACCCTTCGGGGAAACAAGGCGTGATGTTATGTTATGTATGTAAATTTTGTTAAGTTTTTACCACTTAAGAAAAATCTTATAAACACACATGCATAATAAAGCCACACACAAATTAAATTCAAATCATTTGGTTATTCCCAGATGTAACACCCTCATCACTTTAATTGAGAGAGAAAATCAAGAACTTGAAGAGAAGGAACGAGCCGAAAAGAAGAAAAAGAGTGGTGCCGCCAATCAAAACATACCTGGTGGGAACGCGACCGGCAAAGGCGCTAACACAAGCAAACGCAAAGCCGATAACACACCAGACACCGCTCAAAAGCACAAAAAGAAGAAGAAATAAACCTCATGCGGTTAAACACGCGAATTGATGATGATAATTTCTTATGTAACGATTATTAACATTGAAATGATATGGTAATTAAACCTAATGTCGTGATAATTTTGTGTTGTTTTTAAGAATCCCTTACTTTTGTACGGTTCAGTTTCGTCGATCCAAATGGCCACCAGCCAGTGTACGAATTATAGATAGTGCAATCCACGAAGACGCGCCCCACTATTCCTCCTAACCGTTTATAGTATATGTGTGCAAGCTTCCGTCAATGTTTGAGTTTGTCGGTACACACTAATTACCTATGAGTGTACACGCACACTACAATGAATAGACTAATCAGGACAGAGCGTCATGGTCAAAGTGAAAGATGCTCTACTTCAATTTTATATTTTTTACCCGACCGCAAGGAAAGGGTTATGTTTATTTTATTTTTAGGTGTGGATATTTTATGTGATTATTAGTTAATATCGATAATATTACTATTTTTATAATGGGAGGTAATTATAGATATTAATGAAATACGGAAATAGTTTTATTGAACTTTATTGAGAAATGAAAATCGTCAATCACTCGTTTCAGAAATATCTGATTCAGAGTCCGATGTATCACCGACATTTACAATAAAACTAAAATCAAGATCACAATGTCTCATGTATTCGTCTTCTATTTTTTCCACGAGCTGACAAGTATTGAACCAGACATCTTTATTTACTCGATCAAATGCTTCATTTAAAATGGGTATAATCGAAGTGTAATTTTGATTGATATTGCGACTAGCAACATCGTTTTTTACAATACCCCAAATGTTTTCGATTGGGTTTAAATCTGGATGATAAGGTGGCAGCCGAAGCACTGTGAATCCATGTTCTTTCAATAATTCGTCAACTTTGTACTTGCGGAAGTTTTCTTTGTTTTTTAATATAAGGTCATAAAGTTCAGGTTTTTTGTAGCTTGGTTCAAAATAGATATTTTTTGCATTCAGCCAAGTCTGCATGTCTAATTTGTTGGAGTTGGATGTTGGTATTTTTTCCGAACTAGTATTGTGATAGGCTGCATTATCCAAGACTATCACGGCATCATTTGGGAGATTTGGTATAAGTTTCTCCTTTAGCCACTTTAAGTAATTTTCTGTGTTCATGTTATCGTGGTAGTCTCCGGATTTGATCTCTGCTCTGTATGTCAACAACGCATTTGGTACGAAACCCTCTGCACTTCCGCCATGTACTATAATTATGCGCACTCCTTTTGTTAAGTTTTGTTTTATTGCTGTTTTACAACTTTTTTCGGCCCAAGACTTTTTTTGCACGTGGTTGGTATGAATATATGATTCATCTGTGTAGACTATAGGTCTACCTGCATTGCGAAAAGACTTTACCTGTTTTAAATATTTCAATCTTAGCATTTGAATATCATGTTTTTCGGTTAGCACCTTCCTGTTATTCTCAGTTTTTCTCCATTTATAACGAAGTTTAAGTAACAATGTTCTTAGGGTTGTTATACATCCATCAAATTGTATACGGTCTTTCAAAACAATATTAAGTCGTGATAATGTTGGAAATTGACGATGTTCTATATGATAGTTTTGGATAGTTCTTCGGACTACACCAATATCAAATTCGTCTAAATTAATTTTTCGTGGTCTTACCCTTCTCTTCTTCATAGGTGATGAAAAATAGAAGCTCTTCTGTATACTAAATTCGAATGCGACGTACTCGCTTCATTTTCAGACTCAATATCCGCTTCCGTAGTCGGCTCTGTTGTACTCTCCGCACTTGGGGCTATAGGAACTATCGCATCCGTCTCCATAGTTATATTCGATTCCATAGCAGGTACTGTAGTTTGCTTCATTATACAGGGTGTCTGGTTTCGGAATAGTAAAACTTAAAGGGGAGGTAAAGACCATCAAACTGAACAACTTTTTCCCGGGGACCAACATCGTAATCGTGAAAAAAAAATCAGTCATCCCATACAAAACTTCAATACCTACTCGAACAAATGTATGAGACGACTGATATTTTTTTTGCGATTACGATGTTGGTCCCCGGGAGAAAGTTGTTCAGTTTGATGGTCTGTACCTCACCCTTAATTTTCGTCACACTGTGTACAGACACATTGTATTAGTATATTCCTTTCTTTCACGTAGAATTCTAGTCACTGTGCTTTCAGATACTCCAACAGCCTGTGCAGTTCTCCATCGCGCATCAGTGAGTTTTTCTGCATAATTTTTACTTGCTTCTTTTTTCATAAAATCGTAAACTTTAGAAATAATTTCTCTTGCCTAAAATTAAAAAAAAACATTACATAGTTTTACTTATTTGTAAAGATGAAATGAAATCCACTATTACTAAAATTAAATTACTTTCGTTAGCTAATTTCATGAATTTTAGTAACTACAAACTTCTTTACATACCTGGCTTTTAAGAACACGCTGAGATTTTTTCGACATTTTAAAAATATATAAAGTAGAGCAACTTTCGTGACGAGTCTGGATTTTCGCAGCATAGAGTGTAGTATTCGTGTGCATCGAACCGCTGATGGTTCGCGACCACAGAACACATATTACCCTACGGGTTCGCGACTGCCGCTCGGAGCAAACTCCCCGCACCCCGGGATCCCCTCAACCAAAAATTGGTGGGGCGCGTCTTCGTGAATTGCACTATCTGTAGTCGCGCTACGTCCATTCTCGTTGTCGACTTAATTTTTCTTGGTTTGGTCGAACGAATGATGCATCGTCTTTTGTTTCACCTTGACATTGCCTGCCCAGAGTTGAGAGTCGGTACAGTTGCAAATAAAAATGAAATGCGGCAAAGTACCTATCTTTTATAAGATCAATAGCTGGTCATCTTACATAAAAAAGGTAACACTAATATACAGGGTGTCCGGTGTAAAAATGCGTTTAGTCTATTAGTTACCTACACAATTTATTTTTATTGAGTGTTTGAATCTCTGTCACTACCTGTCGGATTTGAAAGTTTTTGCATTTTATAGCCCAATTCTTGAGGAAGCCCATAGGCTATATAATCACGCTACGACCAACAGGAGTGGAGCATAAGAGAAAAATGTTGCAAAAACGTGGAAAATTTATTCCTTTTGAGAGCTTCCGTTGCGAGCGCTGCGTAAACGGTTAAAGTTACGCAAAAATTATGTATGACGGAATTGTTCCTCTCAAAAAGTTCTAAAAAAAGTCCGCGATAGCATAATGTCTATCTTTTAAGGTTGGAACATTTTGGTCACCGGTGTCTCCTCGAGGCGTCAGCAGAATTCGGTAGGGTAAGGGCTCCCACACAAAACTGCGAATTCGCGCCGCATCGGGGCTTTATGTGAGAGCCCTAAGAGTTAAAATAATGCAATAATTGCGAAATTGTTTTCATAAACATCGTATTAATCCTTATCCAAATAAATAGTTTCATAATCAAGGTTGATTAAGTACATGTAAATTCCTTTTTTTATTCGAATCGGACGTTTCGTTTAGAAATTACTACGGGTATAAAAATGTTAAGGCGAGGTAGACCTTGCGAAGTAGGTATTTAACGCTACCAACCTACCCACGGAGCGAGCCGTGCGCTTACGTCGCCAGCGTGAACTCACCTGAACCCAAAATGTGTCACAGTATAGGTAAGCGTGGGCACGCCACAATTGCGGCGATAAGTCCCCTCTTTGAGGAGTGGCTGGAGAGGCGCCACGGCGTCCTCACCTTCCGCCTGACGCAGGTCCTCACCGGACACGGGTGCTTCGGGAGGTACCTGTTCCGGATAAGGCGGGAGGAAACGCCCGGGTGTCACCACTGTGTGGATCGCCCGGAGGACACGGTGGAGCATACGGTGGAGGTCTGCCCGGCTTGGGCAGAGCACCGCCGTGTCCTCGCGGAAGCGATCGGCGGCGGCGATCTCTCGCGTCCGGCCCTGGTCCAGGCCATGGTACGGAGCGAGAATGCATGGGAAGCCATTACCTCCTTCTGCGAAGCAGTAATGCTCGTGAAGGAGGAGGCGGGACGCGTGAGGGAGAGGCAAGCTTTGCACCCTCACGCCCCTAGTCGCCGCAGGAGACGCTCTGGGCGTCGGGAATTGGCAGCTGATTCCCGGCCACCGTAGGCGCGGGCTTGCGGCCGGCAAGCAATGGGTAGCTCGCCGTCCGGTAAGGACCAAGCCCGAGTCGACGGCGCGTCGTGTTCCACGCGCGCCTCAAAGAGATGTCAGCACTATTGACGGGTACCGCTAGGGCCGATGCCAGCTAGGGTTGCGGGATGTTCGAAAGAGTTACCGTGGCCCCGGCACAGGCAACAGAAGGAACACGGGTGGGTTTTAGTCAGTAAAAGTCTGACACGCCCTCCCGCTCCGCCCAGAGCGGGAGAAGTCATTTGATGATTTCCCATCCACAAAAAAAAAAAAAAAAAAAAAAGTATAGGTAAGCGTGTCGTGTAGGCAGTAGGTCAACTCATTGGAACGAAGTTCTTTGACGCGGCTTGGCAGAAATCGTCACTAACGAAAAAGCGCGTTCATACTTTCTTCTTTAAAATTCACACTCACTTTCTCTCCTATCAAGAGAAAATTTTCAAATTTTCCTTCATGGGTGTCGTTTTCAAGGTTTTCGAGGGTGCTGAAACCGATAGTAAAGTCAAAATGAAAATTTTCAAGTTTTTCATCATGGGAGTCGTTTTCAAGGTTTTCGAGGGTGCTAAAGCCGATAGTAAAGTCAAAATGAAAATTTAAGATGGCGGCTGTGAAAATTTTCAAGTTTTTCATCATGAGTGTCGTTTTCATGGTTTTCGCGGGTGCTAAAGCCGATAGTAAAGTCAAAATGAAAATCCAAGATGGCGGCCGTGAAAATTTTCAAATTTTCGTGCATGGGTGTGGTTTTCAAGGTTTTCGAGGGTGCTGAAACCGATAGTAAAGTCAAAATGAAAATCCAAGATGGCGGTTGTGAACATTTTTAAATTTTCCATCATGGGTGTCGTTTTCCTGGTTTTCGCGGGTGCTAAAGCCGATAGTAAAGTCAAAATGAAAATCCAAGATGGCGGCCGTGAAAATTTTCAAATTTTCGTTCATGGGTGTCGTTTTCAAGGTTTTCGAGGGTGCTGAAACCGATAGTAAAGTCAAAATGAAAATCCAAGATGGCGGCCGTGAAAATTTTCAAATTTTTCATCATGGGTGTCGTTTTCGTGGTTTTCGAGGGTGCTAAAGCCGATAGTAAAGTCAAAATGAAAATTCAAGATGGCGGCTGCGAAAATTTTCTAATTTTTCGTCATGGGTATCGTTTTCAAGGTTTTTGAGGGTACTGAAACCGATAGTAAAGTCAAAAAGAAAATCCAAGATGGCGGCCGTGAAAATTTTCAAGTTTTTCATCTTGGGTGTCGTTTCCATGATTTTCAAGGGTGCTATAGCCGATAGTAAAGTCAAAATGAAAATCCAGATGGCGGCTGCGGAAATTTTCAAATTTATCGTCATGGGTGTAGTTTTTCTAGTTTTCGAGGATAGTAAAGTCGACAGTGAGGTCAAAATGTAAAATGAAAATTTTGTTTTTGTATTAAATCATATGTGAGATGAACGGACTGACGGTGTCTCCCGACTGCACATGCTTTTTTATTTATTTATTTAACAGTTTACGTACACACATAAACAGACCAGAAGAAAGAAACAGAAAAATACGTACAATGGTGATGCTGATGGTGGGCTTTTATTTTAAAGTAGGTACCTATATACAAATTAGTTTTGGATATTTATTATTTATTACGGATTATTTATTGACGAAACCCAGTGTTATATTAGGGCCATGCCTAATAGGTTGGTCGAAATTAAAGTGTCCCATAATAGTATCAAAACAAGGATTGGCGAAAGCTCTAGAAGAAAACAAAATTCAAATAGTAAAACATTATAAAACTGAGTGCGTCGGGGGACTTCCGACAGGACCTCCTCCTCCTCCTCCTCCCCCCTACTCCCCCCCTCCCCGAACCCTCGGATCCCGGAATCCTCCCGGGATCCTTGTTACGTGATGATTCTTACATGATTTTAAATAAAAACAAAAGTTTTACAGCCTCCATCTTGGATTTTCATTTTGACTTTATTATCAGTTTCAGCACCCGCGAAAACCATGAAAACGACACCCATGATGAAACACTTGAAAATTTTCACAGCCGCCATCTTCTTGACTATACTATCGGCTTTAGCGCCCGCGAAAACCATGAAAACGACACCCATGAAGGAAAATTTGAAAATTTTCACAGCCGCCATCTTGAATTTTCATTTTGACTTTACTATCGGCTTTAGTGCCCGCGAAAACTATGGAAACGACATCCATGATGAAAAACTTGAAAATTTTCACAGCCGCCATCTTGAATTTTCATTTTGACTACTATCGGCTTTAGCACCCGCGAAAACCGTGAAAACGACACCCATGATGAAAAACTTGACAATTTTCACAGCCGCCATTTTGAATTTTCATTTTGACTTTACTATAGGCTTAAGCACCCTCGAAAACCACGAAAACGACAGCCGTGATGAAAAATTTGAAAATGTTCACAGCCGCCATCTTGGATTTTCATTTTGACTTTACTATCGGTTTCAGCACCCTCGAAAACCTTGAAAACGACACCCATGAAGGAAAATTTGAAAATTTTCACGGCCGCCATCTTGGATTTTCATTTTGACTTTACTATCGGTTTCAGCACCCTCGAAAACCTTGAAAACTACACCCATGAAGGAAAATTTGAAAATTTTCACGGCCGCCATCTTGGATTTTCATTTTGACTTTACTATCGGCTTTAGCACCCTCGAAAACCTTGAAAACGACACCCATGAAGGAAAATTTGAAAATTTTCACGGCCGCCATCTTGGATTTCCATTTTGACTTTACTATCGGTTTCAGCACCCTCGAAAACCTTGAAAACGACACCCATGAACGAACATTTGAAAATTTTCACGGCCGCCATCTTGGATTTTCATTTTGACTTTACTATCGGTTTCAGCACCCTCGAAAACCTTGAAAACGACACCCATGAAGGAAAATTTGAAAATTTTCACGGCCGCCATCTTGGATTTTCATTTTGACTTTAATATCGGTTTCAGCACCCTCGAAAACCTTGAAAACGACACCCATGAAGGAAAATTTGAAAATTTTCACGGCCGCCATCTTGGATTTTCATTTTGACTACTATCGGCTTTAGCACCCTCGAAAACTTTGAAAACGACACCCATGAAGGAAAATTTGAAAATTTTCACGGCCGCCATCTTGGATTTTCATTTTGACTACTATCGGTTTCAGCACCCTCGAAAACCTTGAAAACGACACCCATGAAGGAAAATTTGGAAATTTTCACGGCCGCCATCTTGGATTTTCATTTTGACTACTATCGGTTTCAGCACCCTCGAAAACCTTGAAAACGACACCCATGAAGGAAAATTTGAAAATTTTCACGGCCGCCATCTTGGATTTTCATTTTGACTACTATCGGCTTTAGCACCCTCGAAAACCTTGAAAACGACACCCATGAAGGAAAATTTGAAAATTTTCACGGCCGCCATCTTGGATTTTCATTTTGACTTTACTATCGGTTTCAGCACCCTCGAAAACGACACCCATGAAGGAAAATTTGGAAATTTTCACGGCCGCCATCTTGGATTTTCTTTTTGACCAAATTTACACTTTGAAAGTCGAGTCGTTACGATTTTTACCAGTTAACTCTTTTTTTTTTTTTTTGTTTCGGGGTGGAAAATCCTCATGGATGTCCTCCGCCCTGGGGCGGGCGGAGGGGTCTGTCAGACTCTTACTGACTAAAAACCACCCCGGTGTTCCATCTCACACCTACGCCGAGGGTCGCGGGAACTTACGATCCTTCCGCAACCCCCGGCTGGTGCCGGCCCGCCACGGCAGGCCTCTCCTCGTGTCGAGGGGGGGAGTGAGGTGTTTGACTCCCCCCGCGACGTCTAAGAGGGGCGCGCATGGAACACTACGCGCCGCCACCTCGATTCCGATGTATGGGGGGGCGACGGACGTCCCCGAGTCCGTCGCCCCTGGACCCATTTAGGGGGGCTGGAAGAGGGCGTTGTCCGCCCTCCGCCGACGCCCAGTGCGCCTGCTGCGGGCTGGGTGAGAGGATGTGATCTCCCTCTCCCTTTCCGCAGTCTCCTTCTGCGAGATGACTGTCTCGCAGAAGGAAACCACCGCGTCCCAGGACTCCTCGCTGCCGACCATCGAATTAACGACAGCCGGCAGCGACAGGTCACTGCCTACTCTAGAGATGAGGGCACGGCGCGGCTCCTCCCAAGCGGCACACTCTGCCAGCGTATGCCGCGCCGTGTCCTCCCGACAGTCGACGCAGTGGTGACACCGGGCGTCTGGCTCCCTGGTTATGCGACACAGGTACTTCCCGAAGCAACCATGCCCCGAGAGCACCTGCGTCACCCGAAACGACAAGGAGCCGTGCCTCCTCCCGAGCCAAAGGTCGAGCACCGGCCGGACCGCCTCGATGGTGCCGATGCCGGCGGTAGGGCGTGAGAGCCTGTCCCGCCATTCCGCCACCAGGACCTCGCGAAGCAGCAACCGACGCTGCTCCATTAGTCGCTGCATCGGTCGCTCACCTCGCGCCTGCATTTCCTCGCGCCACCGATACAATGACGCGAGTAACCAATTAACTCCTACCGCAAGCCGCGTTACAGAACTTCGTTCCTAAATAAGGGTTCCGTTTTTCATTCGAACATACGAAACCCAAAAAAACATACCGACTTATTTACACTATGTCCTACGAATGAATTGTTCGATAAATTAGCAAAACAGCCGTGCGCTAGCAAAACGGACATAGGTCCTTCCTCACATCCTTTCTCGTCAAGGCCCGGCGGGCGACTGAATCGCCGTGCGCAAGCCGCTGTATTATATAATATTTTATTATTAAATGAATTTAACTATTTTGCAAAATGTAACCACAAATTGTTCTTCTATTTGTTATGAACTTTTTACAGATATATTTTTTGGAAGTATTGCGTTCATAGGTTTCAAGCAAAATTAGAAAAACGTCAAAAAAATCATCGATTAGACTCCACTTCCAATTTTTTTTTGATCGAGCGAAGTTTTCGATATCATGTTTTGAACCACAAAAAGTCAAAGTACATATAGTAAACTACAATATACATATTTTTTGGCTTTAAACAATCACTATTTCTTTGTTTATTTTTGAATCAGTGATGCAATATTTGGTATAGGTCGCCTTAAAGGTGAAAGCGCCAGGGTAGCCCGCGAAATTCAAATTTTCTTACGTTTTTGCAATTTGCAGGTCAGTATTAGGTTGTATGTTGATTAAAATATTATTCGCGACCGTAACAAATATGTATTTACACAATTATAATCATTAAAGTCAACTCAACAACAACAACTCTCTAAGACCAAGTAATTCTAATGAATATTTCATGAAATTTAACATTTCAGGATTATACAACTTAAGCAATTATATTACTGATTCTAATGATTATAATTCTGTAAATACATATTTGTTATGCTCGCGAATCATATTTTAATTAACATACGCCCAGACACTGAGCTGCAAATCGCAAAAATCGTAAGAAAATTTGAATTTTGCGGGCTACTTTGGCGCTTCCCCCTTAAAGTAAGAAAAATGCGCTTAGTCTATAATTACCTACACATTTTATTTTTTATTGACTGTTTGAACGTGCTAGTCACTACCAGTCAGTGGTCTCGAACCCACCGATTTTTCGGTATTTCTACCGATATGGGCTCTCGTTATAAATTAGTCTGTAGGTTTTTTTTTTCGATAAATAAACGAATTTGATTGAATATTGTATTTTTTTGTCAAACACCGATTTTGGGTACAAATATACGGCAACTCTACCGATCTCGCTCTATGACGTTCGAGACCACTGCTACCAGTCGGATTTGAAATATTGTTTTTGCATTTTATAGCCCAATTCTTGAAGAAGGCTATAGGTATGTAACATTACACTAGGACCCTCAGAAGCCGAGCAAAAAGAGAAAAAGTAAGAACGAGCGCTAAGCGAAAACGAAGTAACAGCACGGGCAGGCCATGCGATGCGACGGGGTGGGTCGGGGGTACAAGAAATTTCACGCGGAAGAAGTCGCGGTCGGAAGCTAGTGTACTATAACCTGCTTGCATCAGATGCTCATATAGTGCGTTTCACTAAAGAATTCCCTTTGCCGTAATGTTGGTAGCACGGAAATCAGTGTAAATCAGTGTTCAGCAACACTGATTTCCGTGCTACCAACATTACGGCAAAGGGAATTCTTTTGTGAAACGCACTTTACATAAATATGTTATAGCCATAGCACGAAAGTATTCGTGGGTCATAGTTCATAGCAAGCAGTACCTACGTCAAAATTGGGGCGACGACGTTGGTTTGAAGTTTGTCATCGTGTCACTCTATTTCTTGATTTTCTTTTTTGTATATTGGCACACTGTTTTTATGTGTTGTAAGTATACCTATTCATGTAATTTGTTATCATCTTTTTAATTGTGCTTTTTTTTTTGGCTTCGCACGGTTTGTGCATTTAGCCAATGTCACGTTTAGATGATACGGAATTAAAAAGATTCATTAAAATGAGATTTAGAGTAGGACGATGTAGGATCCGTATTTACGAATGTGATGATACCATAGTGATTAATGAGCAAATTACAATGACGAAAAATTATAACTTAATATTATTTAAAGTAATAAATGAGACTATACATTTATATACAGGAAAGTTAATGTCTGTAAATTTAAGAAGTGATGGAATAGTCGTATGTGAAAAAGTGTCATTATAAAAATAAAATATGTTAATATTTGAAAAAAAAGGAGAGCGTCTGCCAACAAACTGCTTTGCAGGTTGGCGGAGGTAAATTTATTCTGTAAAAAATTATTTCTGTGAATAAACACTTTTTCATTTTTTAATTTTTTTTTATTTGTACAAAGTAAAGCAAGTAAAGAGGTAGGAAAAGGAGTACGAAGGGACAAGAGGTTACTGAGAAAGGAAGAACGGTCATATAGGGGACAGGAGAAAAAAATATGATTTAAGTCGCCTACCTCTGTGCCACACAAGCAAATAGGGTCGTCTATGATATTCAGTTTGGCAAGATGGGATGGAGAGCAAACATGACCCAGTCTCATCCGTATTAGAATGGAGGTCTCATGTTTTATCTTCTACGCGCGACGACCGTTGCAACCTCTCGTCAACAAAACTTTGCCCCACTTAATAGAAAAAACAATGAACAAAATTAGTGTCTGCATTTAGACATATGTAGACCAAAGAAAAACTACCTATTAGCCCAAATAAATATTTTTTTCTGGGCATGAATCCGCACTTATAGCGCAATATTAATGTCGCTAAAATAGCAAAGCGCTTCAAGTTTTATCCGACTATGGCGGAAACGGTTATGTGAATTTGTACTTTGCAGTCATCGCAAATTACATTTTAACTAGAAACCTGGCCTTTATGTCAGTAGTTACAAACTGTTCGCAATGGGAAAATGTAGTTTTGATGTATGGTCAGTATACCACGAACACTACATTTTACATTAGGTTGGGGCGAAAAGCGAGCTGCGGAATGTCGCTTAGCTACGCTGAATGTGCAGGGAGGTATAAAAGAGAAGATGGATGAGGTATGAAATGGTGAAGAATAAAAGGATAGATGTGTTATGTGTGTGTCAGGGGGTGGGGGTTGTCCTCTCCGAGCGGATGATGAAATGTGTGAAAGATTATGTTTGTGTGAGTCCCAGGATTCTATGAATAAGATCCAAGGTGGGCCTAAACTCTATTTTATGCGTTTATGCACCCGGTATGGGAAGCTCACCTTCGGAGGACGAATTTTGGGGCAGTATAAGGGATTTAGTAAATGGATGTAGGTCAAACGAGAAGATTGTTCAATTCAATTCAAAATATTTTATTTCACATAAGCCTACATGGGCACTTAAGAAACGTCATAAGCTAGGTGCACGGTTCAAATTGGTCGTTTCTTATGGAGAAGAACCGGCAAGAAACTCCACGGTTACTGTTGTTATCATTGGATACTTTAATGATTGGGTTGGTGTGAAGAGGAATGGGTACGAAAAAGTATTAGGTGCATTTGGGGATGATAAGAGTGAATGAGAATGGGATGAATTTACTAGAGATATGTGTAGAGAAGAATTTGTCTGTTATGAACACTATGTTTAATCAAAGAAAGGTTCACAGGTATACGTGGGAAAGGCAAGACAGTAGAAATATGATCGACTTTGTGATTGTGGATGAAAGATTAAAGAGTACAGTGACAGATACTAGAGCATATCGGGGGTGTTAATGCAGGGACTGATCATTATCTGGTTATGTGTCGGTTAGATGGTTTGTTCAGGCTCTAGAGAGAATAAAAGTAGAAAGACTACAATAATTGAAAGTAAAAGAGGAATATAAGAGGGAAGTAAAACTAAAGACGGATAAAATATTTGATGATACGAATGACTACAGTCTAGAAGAAGTATGGGATATAGCGAGAAATAGTATGGTGCAAGTTGCCACATAAGTATGTGATCTAGTGCAGAGGAAAGGTGGTAGTAGAACGAATGTTTCTTGGGTAGATGGTGAAATAAAAGAGGTTGTGAGGAAGAAGTTAGCATATAAGGCCCAAAATAGAATGAATTAGACAACGAATGTGACAGATGATTTAGAAAAAGTGAAGAAGAAATACTCCGAAATGAAAACGAAAGTGAAAGAGATAGTAAAAATGAAGAAGGATGAACAGGAAGTTCTCTGAAAACTTCAGGGCCAATGTCAAGCTATTCTGGAAACAGGTAAGATTGGCTCGCGGAGTGACAGGAACATCGAATATGAATGTTATAAGAGCAGAAGATGGATGTTTACTAAGCGAAGAATGTAAGGTCTTGGAACGCTGGAAGGGATACTTTGAAAGTTTATTTAGTTATCAGGATAGTGTGCAAGGAGTGGGTAATTGGGCAGACGCCAGTTTTGAAGACCCAAGCTCAGATGTAGATGACGAGAATGAAATAGAAATAGATGAGATTGTCAGAGTGCTGAAAGGGATGAAAAGTTGGGAAAGCTGCGGGGTACGATAGAGTGTCTGCTGGAATGCTGAAGGGCAGTGACGGGGTGGTAGCAAGTCTGTTGTGCCGGATCTTTAATATGTGTTGGACATAGGGCTGTGTGCCGGATGATTGGTGCAAGGCTGTAATCGTACTACTATATAAGGGAAATGGCTCTCAGCAGGAGTGTAAAAACTACCGCGGCATTAGTCTTTTGAGTGTTGTTGGCAAACTGTATGCAAAGGTTTTAATAAATAGAGTGATAAGAGTGAAAGAGGAGAAAATATGGGATGTGCAGGCAGGATTTAGAGAGGGGATGGGCTGTATGGATCAGATCTTCTCCCTACGGTGCATAGCCGAAAAACATATGACAAAGCACAAGAAAGTCTACTGTGCGTTCTTTGACTTGGAGAAGGCCTATGACAGTGTGTGGAGGGAGGAATTGTGATCGATACTATCAATGTACGGTGTGGACTGGCGCTTGGTACGGGCACTGAAATCTTTATACAAGGATTCTAGTGCTTGTGTTAGGATACATGGGGCATACACGGACTGGTTCTGCATCTCGAGGGGTGTTAGACAGGGTTGTGTAGCGTCACCGTGGCTGTTCAACTTGTACATGGATAGTTGTCTGACAAATTTGAAAGAGGGTGAGTGCGGATTGAGTATGAATGAGTTGCTTGTCAAATGCCTTCTCTACGCAGATGATCAAGTTCTACTTGCATCGTCAGCAGAACAGTTTCAAGACATGTTGGCTGTCGTGGATGAAGCATATAAGATGAAAGAGATGAATATAAATGTGAATAAGACGAAGGTCATGGTGTTTGAAAAAGAAGAGGACGTATCGATGTGTGAAGTGAAAATAAATGATAAAAGTGTGGTGCAGGTAAGTGAGTTTGTATATTTGGGGAGTCTGTTTACAAGGGATCTGGAAAGATTGATAAAGATGTGGAAAGGAGAGTAAATGCGAGAAATAAAGTGAATGGTGCTATACATCAGAGGCGAAGCGCGCTAACAACTCCATTCCTACCGGCTTCCCTTTGGAGGATCGGAAGAGTAACTTCACCTACCACTGTTGAAAAATAGCACATTCAGTAATGTCTACGATTGCCAAGTAATATATATTTCAACAACAACACAAATTGTTCCAAATTAAGCCGGCACCACAACGTCATAATCGTATTTGTATGACTATTTTATAACTAAACAATTTCTTCTTCGGCTTCCCTCCTACGAAATGTCAAGCCTCGCCACTGCTATATATGCGGTTGTAACCAACCAGTTAATGTCCAAAAAGGCCCGACTGGCTGTTCACAATGGTGTGCAAAGTAGAATAAATGCTGTGGAAATGCTTTCCTTGCGAAGCATGTGTGGTGTGACTATGAATGATAGGCCGAGTAATGATGTGATAAGGCAACGGTGTGGTTTAAAAGAAAATGTAGGTGAGCAATTTAAAAAAAAATTGTACGGGCCCGTTTTTGCCTTGTCCCTCGACTTTGTTCATTTATTTTGTCGTGATGAATGACTTCTAGCAGAATGTATTAATTTAAGTGAAAAAAACATATTTTTAAATATATGTATAAATTGTCGTTTTGTTGTTACTTTACTAATTATAAAACCTACGAAGATTTTAAAATTTTGAAGACCATCGAATTTACCTGTCCCCTTCCCAACTTGGGTCAGAAAATCTTTGATTTCTAAAAATTTTCGTGTATTGGGAGTGGTTTATTAATATATTTTGAGTTCTTAAAAGTCGAATTTATCAGTTAGAAGTATCAGTAATATCTTTTTTTACATATTTTCTATTAAAAATAAATATAAATTAAAATCTAAAATTTTAGCTAACCGGAACATTCCGTTTTGTGACCGCTCGTTTTTGCAAAAATTCTTCTAATCGTGGAAAGTATTCGGCACGAAATGGCAACAGAACATATCGTTCTTCATCGAGAGACACCATTTTGCTTTCATTGTCAAACTGATTTGTGACCAGCGCGGACGTATTGTTGAAGTGTTCCGTGTTTCAATTTCTTTGCTCAGGTATGTGACCAAGTTTTACTATTATAAATCACTTTTCTTTAATTATTTTTATTGTTGACACATTGCAAAATTTGTGTAGTATTTGATACCAAAAAGTTAATAGTGCTAAGTACGATGGGTAATTTTTAAACAATTTAAAACTACAAAAAGGTAGCATTATGTGACCTCCGTTTTGTGACTTATTCTACGGTCACATTTAACGGAACGGCAAGTCACAACAGGTCGGAATGCATAAAGCTTAGTTCACATTGCAAATCCTTGCTGACCGAATTAATGTAGTCGTATACTCAAGTTTCAAATTATTTAACTCCTTTTTTAAATTTTTAAATTTCAAATTTTCAGATTGAAGTTTGCTGACGACATTTAACAATTGGTCTACCTACCTACATTATATTTGGGTTTGAGATTTATTTTGTAATTTCACATTATAGTAAGGTAAAAATATAAGAATATTTAAAATTATTGTTTTATTTCTAACCTACTCTGTTCTTCGATTTTTTCAGTAATTATTTTCTTTTAACAGATAAAAATATAAAACTAATTCCAATTTCGGAAGTAGGGTTAACAATGTTTAAATTATCATTTGATGTCAGTTAACTTAGTTTAATTTAATGTACTACGTACGTATTGTTTCGGCAATATAAGATCATGTGAACACAGCCTTGTGATTTTAAGACTTCCATTTTGTCACTGTCCCTTCAAACTGTTGGAGTTAAATCTATGAAATCAGATGATTTTTTACCTTTTAAATCTGTGCGGCCGCAATTATGTTTACAGTAAATGTATTACTTTTCGAAGAACCTACACATATTAAGTAAAATATTATGTTTTTAGAGTTAAATTAAAAAACAACAAAGTAAATAGCGACAGAGTCACAAAACCGAATAAAAAACAATCATTTTATTTTAATCCTTGAAGCTAAGGCTATTTTCCTTGTTTTATCAATAATTACATGTATTCTTAGTTTAAATACATTAAAAAAAGGCTTAATAATTTCATACTTTCCTTTAATTTTGCTTTTAAATCTAGTCACACAACGGAACCAGTTCCGCCACAAAGTCCGTTTTGTTTCGATATTATCGGGAAAATACCTCGAATTCCGCGTTCCTTTTTGTTTTTCTGTATAATAAACTATATTTCTTATTATATTATGGTCAAATTTAAACAAAGAAAAAACCTAAAAAATAAAATGGAATTTTACAGACCTACACTTTATTTTGAAATTGCTCAGGTAGTGACAAAAATCGAAAAGAGTATACCTACTTAGATGGTTTGGTCATGTTGAGAGGATGAATGAAAGTCGACTAACAAAGGATATTTACACGGCAGATGTCTGTGGAAACGCCGGGAGGGGACGCCCTAGGAAGACAGTGATCTTATTGGTGATGTTCTTCAGAAAGGTCAGGTGCGTAGTACTCACAACCGGCGTGCGTGTATGACCAGATGTATAAACGTAAACGAGGCAAAAGGAGTATGTAAGGATCGTAGCAGGTGGCGTTCTGTAGTTTCTGCCTACCCCCATGGGAAGAAGACGTGAGTTTATATATGTATGTAATAGGCTGGTTCAGTGGTCTCGAACCTACCGATTTTTCGGTATTTCTACCGATATGGGCTCTCGTTATAAATTAGTCTGTAGGTTTTTTTTTTTCAATAAATAAACGAATTTGATTGAATATTGTATTTTTTTGTCAAATACCGATTTTGGGTACAAATATACCGATTTTCTACCGATCTCGCTCTATGCCATCCGAGACCACTGGGCTGGTTACACTTGTAAAAAAAAATAGACTTAGATTACCTATAGAATATAATTATTTATTTAAGAAGATTTCGAACATAACTATAATAGTTTAAATAGATTATCAACTAGTAGTCTTAACTAAAGACTAATTAGACTATGTGTCTAAAATAGAATAACCTGCTAAAAACAAACTAGAATAATAGTATAGTAAGAATCTAAATAACATTAATTTTATTGTATGTTTTTGCAAACATATTGGTTTCTAGTTATCACAACATGATCAGCCGCTGTTGGGACACAGGCCTCTTTGTGTCCCTGTAGTGAAGTGGGCTGTAATCTACCACGCGGGCCCACTGGACTGGTGGATGTCACACGTCTTCGAATTTTTGGTTGTTCTATGACATGCCAATGTTTTCCTTCTCCGTTTTGAGCAGTGGTGATGAAATAAATTACACAAAGTTAAGGGCCTGCCTAGGTTCGAACCCACGACCTACAACTCGGGTAGGTAAGTCCGGGCCGTTACCACTGGGCCATCATAATACCTATATATCAGGTTGGCACAAAAGTAATGCGACACTACAAAACTCTATAGCTACATTTCCTTTTTCAAGTTAATTGTCTTCGATAATATTCTAGAATGTTGTAGAACATTCTAGGTACTTGTGATGTGGGGGTATACAAAGCCGCCCTCGCGATCGGTTTAGTCAATTTGAAGAAAAATGGACGAGCGACAAGTTCGAACACTATAGTTATACGAGTACTTGTTAGGCCACAGAGCGCGGGCTGCGGCCGACAATATCAGTACTGCATTGGGCGCTGGAAGTACAAGCCATGCGACGGTGTCCCGATGGTATGACCGTTTTAAATCAGGAGACAGGAGCCTTGAAAGTCAGCCACACTCAGGACGACCACCCGCAGTGAATGATGACGATTTACGCCGCGAACTGCAGTCGGATCCGGATGCTACCACTCGTGAATTAGCGGAAGCACTAAACTGCAGTCACCACGCCATGGAATACCATCTGCATGAGCTTGGGTATCGAAAAGTTTTGGCTCGGTGGGTACCTACCGCACATTTATTTTTACAGACGCCAGTCGTGCAGTCCATATCGCTATCTGTCAATCACTTTTGCTGCGACCCCGACGTAAAGAGTTTTTGTTACTGGAGATGAATTATAGATTCATTAAGAGAACGATATACGTCGTGCTTTTTGGCTGTTTCGAGAAGAAACGCCACCAACTCAACCGAAGCCGAGTCAAAAGAACCGTTTAAAAGTTCTGCTTTGCTGTTTCTGGGACGCGCAAGACATGCTGTTTTATGAACTATTACACAATGAAACAGCTCACCAAACTATCTGCTGCTATCAAGAAAAAACGACGAAGACGAGTCAATGTAGTTTTACTACACGATAACGCTCGACCTCACGTCGCATCTGCCGTTCGCCAACCCCTTGTTTTCCTGTGTACCCTTGCCTGTTCCCTTGATGGTACAGTGGATGATCAATTTTAACCGCTGTACCCTTGGCCGTGAAACCCGATCAAATTAAATGAACAGGTGTCATTAATTAAAATATCATTTTAAAATGTTATATGGCACAGTATCTATTGTCACTGTGAATTTTATTTTGATTTCATTATTTAATCCGAAACTGAATAGGTAATAATAATTTTTCTGGATTTTATCATGGAATTCATGGAAACTACGGATTGCATTGACGATATTATTTTTTGTTCTATTACAAGGTTCTATTTGTTTTAATTACATGACGGTCGACAATACTATTTTATAAAAAAAACAGTGTATAAAAATTTGTATGAACTATGGCGGTATTCTACCACAAAGTAAAAAGATTGAAGTATTTTCAGAATATTTTGTATCTTTATACTTTGTGGTAGAACTTTACTTATTACATCTTACTACTTAGGTACTTTTATAGTTATTGTTCCTTTACTTACATTTCATTTTATCGTAACTTGAACACCGCCATAGTTCAGACTTTATGTCCGTGACTACCGCCGGACTACCAACGCCAATCACTTCCATATTTGGTAAATAATTAGTACTCAATTGGTACTAATTATTACTCGAATAACAAAATTGGTACCTTAGTAGTTTTCGAGAAAATCGACTTTGAAGGCGGTAGTCACGCTCCCTTCAGCAGGATATACTGTTTTTTTATAGTATTGTCGACCGTTATGTAATAAAACCATGCCGCGATTCCTTGGAATAGAACAAATAATAAATATAATGAAATCAAAATAAAATTCAGTGACAATAGATACTTATTGTGCCATATAACATTTCTAAATGATATTTTAATTAATGACACATGTTCATTTAATTTGATAGGGTTTCACAGCCAAGGGTACAGCGGTTAAAATTGATCTTCCACTATACCATCAAGGGAACAGGCAAGGGTACACAGAAAAACAAGGGTCGCCAACAGTTGGAGAACTTGGTCTGGGAGACGATACCCCATCCACTTTATTCCCCAGACCTCGCCCCATCAGACTATCATTTGTTTAGAGCCCTGAAACAACATTTGCGGGGTAAACCATTTAATGATTTCTCGGATGTAGAGGCGGAGTTGAGCAACTTTTTCGAGGCACAGCCATCAGAGATCTGGGCGAAAGGCATCTAAACTTTGCCGGATCGTTGGCAAGAAGCCTTAGATGCTAATGGTGATTACATCATTGACTAAGCTTTTTGCATTGTAATAATAATAAAAAATATAAAACGTAAACCAAGTGTCTTCTTACTTTTGTGCCAACCTGATAGTTATCGCTTAACCCTTTAACCGCCTACGACGGATTAATCCGACAAATATTTTCGTGTCCATTTCGCCAGGGTCGTATATTTACGACCAAATATCGTAATGATTCAAGTTGCCCGGCGCTGGGGGCACGACAACTGATATGAAGTCGGGCGGTTAAAAGGTTAAGTAGGTGAAAATTGTTTTTTGTTTATAAAACCCTTAATTTCTAACTCCCATGTTATATTCGAAGTACACAACATGCAGGTCCTATCTAGCAGATATTCCTAACCAACAGATGTGCCTTACAAACGCTTTCAAGGCTATTTATTACCTCTATCATAACTCATAAACTCCTACAGTATGGATGCTCTCAATTCTAGTTTTATTGTAATAATGAAACATTGCCTCAAAAAAGATTCGTGTCCAATATCATCATAGATTTCATTCATATTGAAGTACCTGACTAGTTTCTACTACTTACCAAAATAAAAATTACCATTATGTATGACTCAAGTCACTTTACTTGTGCTTTAAGACCTTGCTTCTTGCCAAATTTCATGATTCTAGATCAACCGGAAGTATAGGTTTTGATTTGATTTATTTGCGAGCATCAAAATATGTCACATAAATGGCCGTATTTTTTTATTGCCTTGACTTAGATGCTTGATTTTCTTACAGCTCCAAGGGACCATAGACCTACGTATTCTATGTGTATTAATTTCAACTTGATACCTCCACGCGTTCCTGAGAAAAAGGGGCTTGACAGACTGACAGTCTGTCTAATTACCTAATTAGGTATAGGTACTTTTATTAGAATAAAATGGTAGGCCAGATTATTTTTTCTGATACTATCATCAACTGGTAAGAAAGAAATTCTTAGCAGATGTTATTGTTAAAAATTGACACTCAAAAGGTTCCCTTTAGTGTGGGAAGCTTTGGCCAGTACAGTACAGTACAGTTTGGCCTTACCAGTGTAGTTTAAATACTACACACATACATAACAGTTTTTCCTCAACATTTTCTATCTTTTTCACATAATCAGGTACTGCTCACAAATAATGCTTTGCTTATGTATTGCCAATAAATAGGACAATAAGATGGCAGAGTTCACTTCTCCACACAGCACTTTCTCCTCACGGTGAATTACCATTCTCCATACCATCCTGGAAACTGTTTGCATTACTGTTAAATGGTGCTCCAAGCCCATAGAGATGACCACTAGTGCTTTCAATATTGCCATCAAAGAATATCTGTAAAATAAAATTAACTTTTCTTATTTTTTTTACAAATAGATGTAAGTGTAGAGTATTCTATCTATCTATCTCTACATAAATGAACAGAACCATACTTCTTTGATTTTGAAAAATGCCATTCCTGTAAGATGTGAATCAGAGCCAGCTTGGTGCTGGGGTCCTACTCGCCGCAGTTCCAACTGGTCAGCTACTTCTTGCAGACCACCTTTTAAGTTCTTGCATAACTTCATCAAGTACTGTAAACAAGTAGATATAATTTAAATAAATAATGAACCATGACAATGTATTTCTGAATATTATTGATACTTACTTTCACATCATAAACAGTAGGGAAATACAATCTAAGACTTTCAAAGAAGTCATTCTCTTCTTGTGGCAGATTCTGGTCAGTTAGGATTTTAAGCATATATCCAAAATCATAACCAGAATGAAAGCTCAACCAGTTTATATTGTCCATTAGCACAATACCTAAAATGAGAAAATGTAAAATAAATAGTGAATTGCCTAATGAAGTATAATACAATATTTTACATGAGCAACAAAATTTAAAATGACCTGAAGACATCAGGAGTTCAGCAAATTCTAAAGGTTCAATGCCATGCTCTTCGTGTTCTCTGAATTGAAGACCAGAATTTTGCAGTAGATCAATTGAGTCTTGCGCATACATGTCTTCCCTGAAAATATAAATCAAATTCAATGAATAATTTTAATAGAAGTTAGAAGTAGACAAACTACAACAATATTATTGTCATACTTACTGCAAGTTGAACTTAAAATTGAATTGCCAAGTAGTGCAGCCAGGTGGGGTTTTACCATTTTCATCCATAAATGTAAGACCTAACTGTATAATTCTTAGAAGGTCCACATTACATCTGGAATCATGATAGATTTATGAATTTAATAAGCACCAATTACATACCTACTAGAGGTTCTGAACTATCTAAAATAATATAGGGTGGCAGGGACATCCACGCACAACCTGTTACCATGGATTCAGTACATGATTCTGGACCACCCTGCATTGTATATTTTTGTGTGTTATAAAAAAATCTGTCGTTTCATACCAAAGTGAAATAGCTACGCGGTCAAAATGTATGGAACAGCAATTTTTTTTAATTATAAATAACCTAAGCAAAATTTTGACACAGGAGAGTCTAGAATCATGTACTGAATCCATAATAACAGGTTGCATGTCGATGTCCCTGCCACCCTGTATAGGTACTTACACTAAAACAATTCAATCAATCAATTTTATAATACATACATTAAAAATTGCACTAAAACAATTTCATTAAACTTGTTTTTTAATTATATTGTGAATAGATACCTCAACAGCTGATATTGATAATCAGCAGTAGACCTAAATTCTCCAATTGGTCTTGCTACAACTCCAGGGAACTCGGTATCCATGGCCACCCAGTGAAACTTCTGCACAATCTAGTGATGAAAGGTAAGAAAAATGTATAAAAGTGTGTTATTTAATGGTGAAGGAAAACATCGTGAGGAAACCGGCATATCCTAGAACCAAAAATTCGAAGACATGTGACATCTACCAACCCGCACTGGGCCCGCGTGGTGGATTACGGTCCTCTCCCTCTCACAGAGAGGAGGCCTGTGTCCCAGACGTGGGAACATTATAGGCTGATTATGTATTATGTGAGTATTGTTTTCACTCTTTTTGCGTTGCTAAAAGTTTGATACACAAAAGTAAACCACCCAGTCCGTTGTAAATGTACCGATCAAATATTATTGTCATCAAATCAAATAATGGGGTTTACTAGGATTATACCGAAACACAGATAAGAAGATGTATACCTGTCTAATAACATGAAATTCTTCATGAAGATTGTGATTCCAAACATTTTTGATGGAGCAATCATCTTTTATGGAACTAGCTAAAATGGATCCAAAACTAGCTGCAGGCATTAGTAAATTTATTTACCGATTATCCTGAAAAGACAGAATGATAAAATTAAATTATTTTCAATCTGAACTGTCTAACTCATCTGTCCATTTGTTTACAAAACATATGCGCAGATCTAAGTTGCCAGCAGTTGCCAGATTTGATTTTAAAAAATCCGACGATTAGGTCGACGCCTGACATGTCCGTAGAAATCATTGTATAGTTTATCGAAAAGTACTATAAAGTGTTAAAATTGTAGGCGTATCATGAACGGTGTAAAATTTAATATTGTTTATACATAGTTTTAGGCTGTGTGACGTGCAGCTTAGCCAAAAAGTCGTGAAAATAATGGTGGCGCCACTATCGTGCATGTTGTAACCCTATATAGTACGACGAAAACGGTTTTGATACTTTGTTTTTTTTTGACAATTAAAGTGAATATTGGCGGGTTTTATGAAAAAAAGAAAAGCTCTGAAACGCTTGTTCAGCCACTGTCCAGAACGATAACATTTGCAGTTATTTATTTTGAATTAAAAATAAAATTATTGATGTCAACTAATCCCACATTATGTGAGACAATTTTATTTTTTACAAGACTGCAGATCACCTTATAGTACCTAGACCCCAGATCGCCTTATAGTACTGATGGATTTACCTAAAAAGTACTATAGTTATTTTTGTTCAGTGATTTAAGCAATATTAACAAAACAATATCAACATTATACGAACGCGTTGCATTCCGAATGTATTTTGTAAACATAACCTCAAATTCGTAAATGTACATTTCAATAATTGTATGAAAGGTTTATACTAGATATTGCACCTTGAAATATACACATTACATCTGATTACATGTATAAAATATCATTTTACCTGTCATTTCACTGGTTCTTTTATACACATCGTTGAGATTGGATAAAATTTGTCCGGCCTCGATTTTCGCCAAACATCTCACGTACACTTTATAAATTATCGCTCTTGCGGAGATGCGGATAACAGATCTGTTCATTATGACCACAATGGGTCCCCAGTATCACCACAATAATGCAAATAAATTAAAATAAACACGAGAAACAGTCACCGATAACAAGAAATCACAGAATATGAGTCATAGTATATTACTCGACGAGGTAGAGCGAGTGTTGCCAGTGATTAAATATTTAGTTCCGTTTCATGACTTTCTTGCCAAACTGTAAACTACGATCCAAGAATAAAATATAACTGTTTGAAATAAAATCGTGTTAATTATTTTTATGATATTGGCAATAAGACAGAAGCTCTAAACATTTGGACTTTCATTTCAATAATCAACTCAGCCTATCGCAGTCCAGTGGTCCACTGCTGGACATAGGCCTTTCCCAGGCTGCACCACAACTCCCAGCCCTCCACCTTCCGCATCCAGTTTGTCCCAGCCACCTTCTCAAAGTCATCGGTCCATCTAGCTGGGGGGTGTCCCACACTGCGCTTGCTGATACGTGGTCTCCACCTAAACATTTGGACTTTCATTTCAATCAACTCAGCCTATCGCAGTCCACTACTGAACATAGGCCTCTCCCAGGCTGCGCCACAACAACCTGTCCTCCGCCTTCTCAAGGTCGTCGGTCCATCTAGCTGGGGGGCGTCCCACACTGCGCTTGCCGATACGTGACGTAAGTACCCAACATACGCCACCAGTAACCAACGCACACTACAAAAATATATTGCTAACGTACTGCTATCAATCATAGCCACGCACACATATAGCATTCGTAGAGTGAGTGCGCTAACGTCTTCTAAATGATAGTATAATATAATTTCGCCACAAAGGATAACTGCGCTCGTGGCACAGCAGGTATGCATTCGACCTACAGTGACAAATGATTTAGTTCGAGCCACGAGTTTACTAAAATATTATTTTTGAGATTTTGTAATTTCGAGTTCAGTTTGGCTAACGAGTCGTGGCGCAAGGAAATGGCGGCAAATTTAAAAAATCTTCAGGTGGCAACATCAAAATATATAGTCTGAAAAAAACGATTTCATAGTTATGTATTTTTATGTTAATTAGCTTGTTGATATGAGTAGGAATGTGGGATTCAAAGGCACAATCAATTTCTTTACACTTTTTATTTCAATGTATATTGTAAGCCTGTCATAGTAAAAAATTTCGTCAAATATTCTGATTCCGAGTTGATGTCATTTATTTTATTCAACTGTTTATACTCCGCGCCGTTCTGCGAAGACACTCCATGTTACCTTTAGATCCAAGAATCCTATTGGAATGCAAAGGAATTTCTGTCTGTGATCCTGTGAGGTGTCGTACCGCATTTGCCGGTAGACAGTTTCTTGCCCTAAGCTCTCGTCTTTATAACAAAATAAATAAAGTATTGCCAATATATACCTGTAAAAATATGAGGTGAAAAATTTACTTACCAACTGGTTGCAGGAGTTATCATATGATGAAACTGAAAATTTACTCAGGGTGATGTCGTAAAGATGCTGTATGTTTATATCTTAAAGATACTGTACGTGTTTTTTTTTCTTTTCCCAATGTTTTAGTCTTTATTTTTTTGTTTTTTTGCTAATTTTCTTAAACAAAGATGTATGTACTTGTACGACGATCAATGTTAATATTGTTGTATGGCAATGAAATCTGGGGGAACTTCGGCTTCTAAGATACAGGCTTCTTGCCTAGTTTAGGAGTCAGATGTTTCGACCTTAAACTGTGTCACTGTTGTACAACTTAATCCTAAGACTTCGCCTTGTACTAAAGGGTCTTTCAACAAGGACGGGTCGATGTTAAAATTGAATAAAACAAGATGTGTGTGAGATATTAACGAAATTTATTTTTTATTTAAAAGGCCCATTTATACCATTATGGATGGAATATGACATCGTTCAAATATCCGCCGCGGCTTCGTATGGTGGCACGAATCCGAGAGGTCCAATTTTTAATGACTCTGCTGCATAGATCCGGCTGAATCCGAGCGATGGCCTGCGTTATGTTGGCTTTCAGGGTAACGGTCGAATGTGGGTTATTGGCATAGACTTGCGACTTCAGAAAACCACACAAGAAAAAGTCTAGCGGAGTCAAATCACACGATCTTGGTGGCCAATTCACGTCACCTCTGCGAGAGATAACTCTACCCTCAAACCGTTCATGCAGAATGTCGATTGTGTCGTTCGCTGTGTGGCAAGTAGCGCCATCTTGCTGGAACCACATGTCGTTCACGTCCATATTGTTCAATTCAAGCCAAAAGAAATTGTTTATCATTGATCTGTAGCGCTCGCCGTTGACGGTGATGGCCTCGCCAACGTCGTTTTCGAAGAAGTACGGACCAATGACGCCGCCACACCAAAATCCGCACCAATCAGTAACTTTTTGTGGATGCATTGCCACCTGGTGAACCTCATGTGGGTTGTGGTCATCCCATATACGGCAATTTTGCTTATTAACAAAACCATTCATCCAAAAATGTGCCTCGTCGCTAAAGATTATTTTTCGGCCAAAATCGGGGTCCTCTTCCAAGCGTTCCGATGCCCATTCAGCGAACACACGGCGTTGTCTATGGTCATAAACTTTGAGCTCTTGGGTAAGTTGGATCTTGTACGGATGCAGACCCAAGTTCCGACGCAAAATTCTCCAAGTTGAGGTCTGCGAAAGGCCGAGTTCTTGAGCACGGCGAGAAATCGACTGCCTCGGAGTCTCCTGAACACTCTCACGTACAGCGGCGATGTTCTCGGCCGATCTGGCGTTCCTTTGACGTAAAGGTGTTGGTTGGTTGTTTACCGAACCGGTCGTCTCAAATTTAGTCACCAATCGTTGGAGAGTGGACTTTGAAGGGCCACCGCGTCTGCCGTAAAATGGGCGCAATGCGCGCAACGTTTGCACTAACGAACACTCATTTTGATAATAAAGTTTTATCATTTGCACATGCTGCTCAACCGTGTAACTTGCCATGGTAATTTGGCATCACTGACTGCATAATATACAACAGATTTTACAGATCCCACCAAAATAGTATGGCTGCCACAGACTGTCAACATCGACCCGTCCCTATTGGAAAACCCTATATATGTTTTTTTGTGTTTGTACAAAATAAACAAATTTATTTATTTTATTTATTTATTTATTGTTTTTGAGCATTTTGTATTAAGTTTTTAATAGTGCATTTAATATTTTCGTCATCCAAGCCACAAGCAAGCGTAATGTAAGAAAATAACAATAATTCAACTAAGTAGGTATGTATGTCAGTATATTGTTTTTTGGGAGATATTATTATTTATTTAAAAATAAAATTAAGAGGTACGTATTTACGATGTCTGGACGATGAAACTATCGTCTATTATGTAAAGTGAAATCAAAACAGACTTTATGCAAGTACTGAAAACTCCCTCTAACTCCCTAAGAAAAATTCCTAAGTATCAACATGTTTTGGTAAGACTTTCCCGATAACCAAACGTTCTTTTGACAGATAAAAGTGTTGTCATTATGAAGAATTTGAATGAATAACTTGTGACACGACTCGCAGGCCAAACTCTATTAGGTATACTAACTGAATAAAGCGATATTCTGACCGATTTGAGAATCTACTACCACAAGTTTCTCGCCTACTTATAAAAATTTGCCAGTTTAGCAGCAACTACCCGCTTTAAAAATATTATATAATAATCGTGAACTTATGAGACAGTCTGCATTAGAAACTACCTACACTTAAACTCCTTCTTTTGCACTTTCACGAATTTTGTGATTGTAATAAATTGATTAACTTATAGTCTAAGTCTTAGACCATGCATCATTTAACAATATCCCAAAAAGCTCAGATTATTGTTTTGCATGAGCAAAACATTTCTGTTAGTGAAATCGTAAGACGCCTCATAATATCGGTGAGTAAAATTATTATTGGGTCATATAAACATAATTTGAGTCTAGCATCTTCCGTTTTCGTATCACATCTATGTAGGTATATGCAACTATCCTTCTTGACAACAAGATGATGACGTATTTCCGCCCGCGTTCACCAGGTGGCTGCAGCGCGCCAAATCGTTCATTGTGGCCTCAAAAACCTAAAACTTGAGAATACAAATTACCAGGCAGTTTTTTAAATTATGACCCCGAATGAGTCTACGGACACAACAAGCGTTTTGTTTGAAGGTAAAACGCTGCTATTGTGTCCTTCGGCCTCATTCGGGGTCATATAAACATAATTTGAGGCCTTGTTTGTTATCGCCTGGTGAACGGGACGCCAATGTGTTTTAAAAGACCTAAGTTAAATTAGATCTAGAAACTATTAAACAATAATAATAATAAGTACAGAAATAACCAATTCATTACCTACAGAATAAACAGAACATTTATACGTACTTACCTCGAATTCATCATCATGTAATATTTTTGTATAAACTTACCATAATCATGTAAACTTATTATTATTCATCGATACATCTTATTCTCATAATTCAAACGTCTTGTAGGATCATCAAAATAATTTATTTTATTTAATCAGAGGTACTTAATTAAATAATTGGCTGAAAAAGATGAATCAAGGAGCTTCCTTGCGCTGGAATCACTTCCTTCCTGTAATGTTTTTTGAAAGCATTACCAGATCTCCAATTAGCTCGTGCCATGAGAAGAGGTTCGTTATCCAACTAACTTCGTGAAGCAACTGCAGAACGAAAACTACCTGGAGTAGCCTCAATTCCTGCTTCCTTCAAAACCGACTTGACCCAACCTGCCAAAATAGTTCTAGTAGCTGGCTTAGCTTTTCCACATACAGTGATAAATAATCTATCGGTAGAACAAAGCAAACGACGCGGTTTTCCAATTTCTATAATTTTTTTTAAGCCAAAGTACCGGGTCAAGCGCCTCATTTTCAAGATTCCCTAACAACTTCCAACCGGACTGTACATGAGTTTCAGAATCAGTTTTCGAACCAAAATGCGGCCAAAACATTATGCTATTATCTATTATCTACTATTATCATGTTGCTATTATACACCTGTCTGGCGAAACACTAAGTAATGTTAAATCGTGTATCCTACGCCGTGAACATAGCAACACTAAAACTGCACAAACTCTTGAAATTTCGAATGGACTGTGATTTTGAAGAGATCTACTGCCCAACCAACCTTCTTGAGACCGAGGATCTCAAACAGGTGGTGGACACTTTTTAGGCTGTTGCAACGCTATAGGTTTAATCATTTGTTTAACCAAAATGTTTGAGCTTAATCGGGCGTCACTCTTTGTATTACATAAAGTGGACACAACCGATTTAAGAAGTAAAATAGTACGATAGGATATTTTTTCTTTTAGGTGCAAATCCGCTAAATATCGAGCCAATTCACTACCTGAAGGGTCTGAGAAATTTATACCAAACATGGAACACCAATTCAACCATCTCTGCCATGCAGGCCTATATGTATTTAAAGTAGACGATCTCCATCCTTCTTTCAGCAGACACTTTTGTTCTTCAGACCAATTACTTAAGGATTCTGACCACCCCCACATCTCCATACCAAGACCAGCTCCTTCACTCGAGGTGGCGGCTGCCCGGTCCTCGTGTCTACTAGCACTTTCGACAACCTGTGAATCGTGAACGGAGGCGCGATCGCTCTGGCTTTTCAAGTCTGCTCTCCAGAATGCTCGAGGCCACCTCGGTCTATCAGGAATACACCTTGAGCCTGATCTAGATGCCGCAGAACCTGGGGTATCAAACTCGGAGGAGGAAAGATCCAAACCAGACGGAAATCCCATTTGAATGCGAACGTGTTGTGTCTCCATGCTCGCCGATCTCGTTAATCTAGAGTTACATAACAAGGTACTACGTGGGCTGTGCTGGAGGCAAAAATATCTGTCTGGGGAACACCCCACTTTGCAAAGACAATACTGGTGAATTCGGGGAGTAGATGCCATTCTTGTAACAGCGAGTGACGCGACAGACAGTCTGCGACATTGTTGTATCTGCCTGGAATGTGATGGGGGATAACATGAATATCGTACTCTTGAAGTATGTGAAAAATTTGATATATTAACTCCATTAAAATCCGCTACTTGTTTCCCCTCTCCTTCCGTAAGTACGCTACAATCGCCTTGTTGTCGCACTGCAGAAGCAGAGATGTGTGGCTCAGAGACGGAGCGAACTCTATTAAACATTTTAGAATAGTTAACATCTCTTTGTAATCCGAATGAAGCCGCTCTCTTCTTCTTTTGTTTTCCCGATAGGTGAAGACCATTCAGTTCCGCCCCCCTAGCCTGTATCTGCTGCGTCTGTTGTCAAAACATTTTTTACTTGTGGTGGATGAAGCCTAGATTTCTCTACACAGTGAACCTTCCACCAACTTAATTCTGCCAGCACCTCCGCAGGCAAGGGATATGTCCACTGAAATGGCATTTTTAGGACCTGGTTGTAAAAAGCCAGCAGGTGCCGAAAATTCAAACGACCCATTGGAACTACCAGACGAGCAAAGTTCAGAACGCCTATGATACTCTGTATTTCTCGAAGAGATGCATTCCGCCGCCGGAGCAACTTTGACAAAACTATTTGCATGTTCTGAATCTTGTTTTCTGGTAAAAACTTTTGATTTTACCACGGATTCTACATTAAACCCAATTACTCTATTATCTTCAGAGGGATAAGAATCGATTTCTCCCTGTTTACCTACCAACCCAGCTGGCTGAGAGTTTGAAGAACAATGTCAATGTGTTTTATTAGTGTCATTCTGTCCTGTGCTACTAGGAGATAATCGGGTCAGTGGGTTGTCTTTCGTCGAGAAAAACCACTACTCTAGATTCCTGAAAATCTCGGCGGTCCAGTTGGTCAATGATGCAAATACTTTGGGCGCTGTCGCCAGGCCAAACGGTAAACAGGTCATTTGCAGTAACCGATTTCGATAGAAAAGACTGAGAAAACAACGGTAAGCGGTTGTAAGCTTGTCTGAGGTCTATTTTGACTATCCAATCCCTCTCCTGAATGAAATCGGGGACTCGATTTACCGAAATCAAACGAAATTTGCTTATTTTCAGATAATTGTTTAAACTTTTTAAATTGAAAATGGGACGGTACGTTCCGTCGCTTTTGGGAATCGGAAAGAAATTTGATATGAAGCTCGGAGTCAGGGGGCCATATTCTAAAACTCTCTGTTTCAATAAGTTTTGAATGACTCTGTCCATCTGTGGAGATGGTAGAGTAAGGTTGCAACGTTTCACCTGCCTTGGCGGGACCAGAGGCGGTTTCAATAAGTTTTGAATGACTCAGTCCATCTGTGGAGATGGTAGAGTAAGGTTGCAACGTTTCACCTGCCTTGGCGGGACCAGAGGCGGTTTCTTTTGAAATGGAATATGATAACCCTTCACTTTTTTATTAATGGTTCTGGTGCCCCCAGTCTTTTCCATTCTGTAACATAATTTTGTAAGCCAATGCCCCAAGCCCCCAATGTTGATCTGAGTCAGAACTTTTTATTGAATTTAGCCGAGCCCTTGCCCCGTTGTGCATTGTTTTGCGATTAATTTTTCCGAAAACTATAGGGGTGGTAAAAGCGTTGTCCACCCAGTTGTCCCCTTGGTTGAGGACGAAAAAAAAATTTTTTGGATTATTATTAAACGGGTTCATTGCCCGATAAAATTAATTATTATAAAAGGCTCCTGCACTCTGAGGAGGAGGAAATCTATAGTTCATCGTCAGTGCTGAAGCGCGATTGGACGATTGATATCCACTAGGTCCAGGGTACGCCGCCTGGGGTCTAGGAGTTTTCTTTTCTTGCCCAGAAAAAATATTTTTACTTGCATAAAAAAAAAAAAATTGTTAACTCCGCCATTATTCTTAATAAATTCACTAAAAGGTACTGTATCAAACAAAAATTCACTATACGGCGGTATCTTCTTCAAACATGGCTTAAATTATTTATCTCTTAGTTGCTTAACCCTTTAACCGCCAACGTCGGATTGATCCGACAAGTATTTTCGTGTCCATTTCGCCAGGGTCGTATATTTACGACCAAATACCGTAATAATTCACTGTGCCCGGCGCTGGGGGCACGACAACTGATATGAAGTCGGGCGGTTAAAAGGTTAATGAACACTTCTCGTCTTTGATCAATTATATTGGCCCTACGGCCACAAACTAGTTGCAAACAATCACGAGAAATCTTTTGATAATCACCGGAAAAAACCTCTTTTAATTTGAATGTCAATTGTTTTTCTAAAGATTTGATTTCATCGTTAACTTCAAGGTCAACATATCCAGGACGAGCATTATAAACTTTTTGTGATTCCACATATCGAACATTATTCCAGTTATTATTATTAAAATATTAAATAGAATTAAGCAAATCTAACTGATTAGATGGAGTTGCAGTGACAGCTGGCTCCTTTAATTGCGTTGCCAAATCAAAATCAAATGATTGAACTGGTACCGACTCTGAGACGGGTTCTGGCAACCTTTCCGTAACCAGTTGTTCCCGCGCTATTTCTAAATTATCACCATTATATATCGGATTATCACAATCATCATTTTCATTTTCATAATACATATTATGAGAGTAGAAGTATAAGTTTTTCAAATCACTGACCTGTTTCGCAAGCTTTTTGATTACCTTGCTTTGTCCTCGATGACGCTTACTTTTCTTCTTCTTACTCGCCTTCTTCCTCTTACGGGATTTATCTACCTGATCAACCTCTAAATCCGACGGGGATGATTCAGAGAAACTTGAGGAACCACGAATCAGATTCTTTATGACTACGCGCCTGTACTCTATCCGCCATCGTAAGAAAATCTAATTTCTAAACTATTTTACCTTTAATAAACTATCACTTTTCCGCCATCGTTTCACCTGCCTTTCTAAGCATATACCGAACGCTTACAGCGTTAACTAAAATAAACGGATTAATACTATATTTTTCTAAGAATTCAACTTTTAACTATTCTTTTTTCAAGAATATCGAACGCTAACAACGTTAACTTTTTAAATTTATTGTGAACCGTCCGAAAACAGGACGCGACGCGAAACGATTTGGCGCGCTGCAGCCACCTGGTGAACGCGGGCGGAAATACGTCATCATCTTGTTGTCAAGAAGGATAGTTGCATATACCTACATAGATGTGATACGAAAACGGAAGATGCTAGACTCAAATTATGTTTATATGACCCCGAATGAGTCTATGGACACAAGCGTTTTGTTTGAAGGTAAAACGCTGCTATTTATTTTATTTACCTAATTCAGACACAGTGGTCCATATTTTTGTTAGTACCTATACCTACTTACGAAACTATGTTAGTAACCAAGATCCAAATAAACACCACAATCATATTATTATAACTAAAATTAAATAACAACAACTCACATAAATAAAATTAAAATTACAATCATCTTTAAATTGATTAAAATGTTTAAAACGATAGGTCTTTACCTATGTAATTGGAGATTCTACAGGGTGTTTGGTAGAACGTTGAACATACGAAAATGGTGGTTAGTTGGGGGTCATCTGCTACCCACTTGGCCCAAATTATTTGACCTTGACCCCACCGTTTTTTTTTTTTACTTTTTCTTAATTTTACAGAAAATTACCAGTTTTTTACTTTAAATTCGAATATCTTTACTTGCGATGGGTAAAACAGGCAGGATGTTGTTTTGTATTAATGTCTAATAATAGCAGACTCATAAAATATTTGTTTGGTACAGATGTTAGTAGGAAAAAAAGTTTAGTCTTTAAAAGTACAAAAAGATGTAAAAAAATACTTAGAGCATAACTTTGACTTGCATTAAAAAAAAAACTAAAAGCGATCGAGAACTTAGGATAACATCAAAACATCTCTGCTGTATGAGCTTTCTAACGGTATGTAATTTATATTTACTAAAACAAAAAGTTAGGACTTATTTGACAATTTTATCAAGTAGGAGGTTTTTGACGAAACAGAAAATTAAAATGTTTTGCGAAATTTAAAACTGTAAAGTTGTCAAAAAATGTAGCAATCAATTTAAATGAGAGTACTTAAATTACCCATTCATAGGGCCTTTTTCTGTTACCAGTCACTGCACAGACTCCTTTGTTGCGAAATTTCTAGGAAAACTAAACCACTTACATTTTGTTACCTGGGGTCGGGAGCACTAAGCAGGTAAACATTTCGTCTCACTCGTGCGCAGTCATAAGCAGAGGTCGGAGTAGGTAGATTGATTATATATACCTACTTGCGTCAAGATATTATAATATGGACATGCCATTTTATCCATAATGTGCGGGAAGTACCGGAAAAAGTTCCGGGATTGGAATTATGGAATAAAATAAAATAAAAAACATACAAATAGGCTAACAAAATCGTTTATTAAATATGAATGATTGATTGAATTCAATGAACAATTATTTTTAATTAAACAAAAACATAAATAAATTATTTTTAATCCTCATCGGATATAATTTCCATATTTTGGCTTTCAACGTTAATACAATTAAAATAAATAATCATAATTTTTTCAATATTTTCTAATTTTAAAGTATTCCTTTTGACGTCTAATATCCATTTATATGTGGAAAATGATCGTTCAACATCTGTAGACGTCAATGGAGCAAATTTAAAATAAGTTATCAGATTATTTGCTACGTTTTTTTCAATACTTTCGCTGTATTCTCTAATTGTGTCTAAATCCGGATTTCGTTCCATGACATATTCCAATTTATTTTTAATATTGTCACTGTTGCACTCGTTAATGGTAGCTCTCACTTGGTTAAACATTAAAAGTGAATCAACTATGGATAATTTTTGATTTTGTAACTCTTTTAGAACTACTTGAATAATACGGTAATTTTCTTCGATATTGCCATAAATCTAGACATTGCAATACAAATTGCGCGATTGTTTGACCATTTACTACCGTTAACATTTTACAAGCAATCAAATAAGGCCGGCTTGAATTATTATTAGGATGCAGTGGCTTTATTAAGAAATGGACTATATATCTACCTAAAAAATCTGTGGTCTCATCCAACGATATCCATAGTTTCTCATTTTTATTATTTTCATAAATAGTATTAATTTTGTTCTTATAAAACTTATCTAAATAAACTTTACGTAACTGTGATTCATCGGGCACTTTTCTATCACTACAAACACAACAACAAGTACTGCACATATATTTTTGAAAAAACTCCTTGAACGCCGGGTTTTTCATTTGCATCCAGGGAATGTTGCACAGGATCAGGAACTTAATAAGGTCGAAGTAAAACTCCTCATTCGGACGCTTACATTTTCCTTGATGTACTGCGCCTTCGATGTGCCTTGTGATATTGCCTTTATTTATAGTTTTCAAGTGGCTCTCCCACTTCGAGCAATATAGAGATCGGCTAGCGTGATCGTAAATTAGCTCGGGATGACCGATTATCCACTTTTGTACTGTTTCAGCCTTGACGTTTGCGCCAGCCATGTTTGAGTGAAAGATTCTCTTAAAACAATTAAAATGTTGCTAAAGTGATATTTGTTGAAACTAGCAGTTAACTAACCTGAGCAGTTTTCAGTTTATAATTTTATTTAGAAGAACAATTATGCGTATGCATAACCCGGGTTCCGAGAGAACGATACATAAACGTCTAGTAAATCAACTTTTACATAGATATTACAATTAGCTACAATATGTATTAAAAACAAATTATGATTTATCGCATGAATAGGAAGATTATCAATCGGATATGAGACTAAAAATGTTAAGATTATTCTTTAAAAAAAGGCCTAAAACATACTTATATACTTAAGAAAATTATTAAAGCTTACCTGAAGCGAAATAACTTGAAGTAGAGATACAATTTAAAAACAAATCGATGTCCGTAGTTACAAGCCAAATTCGTCGTTTTAAGAAGGTACCAGAAATCAGTAAACAAGCCAGGGTGAGATTATTATTTACACAACACAGGAATTTCACAAATTAGGAGCGCACTCTACGAACCGAGGTAAGCGAGTGAGATACCTGGAACACAGCGCGCGCGCATTGTTCTAACAAACACCCAATGAGTCATACCTACAGGATACTTGCTTCTGATTGGTCGTTGCGTGCGGTCAATGCGTTGTGAACATAGATGAACATGAGATAAAGAAACAAAAGGCCCTGTCTAAGTTTTGTCTCATACTGTCAAGCGTCATTTCTAATTCAACAGTAAGGGACAAAATACGGTGTAACTATTCCAAGGTATTTTTGTATAAAATAAAATACTGATTTCTTTCACCGGTAGCTAACACTGGCAGCGTAGATTGATATTATTAATACGTTTTTCTCCTTAAACACAAATTCGTGCTAATTTCAAAATTCCGGAACAAATATCACAATAAATATGAAGTTCCGGTATTTTGGAGGCATATTCATATTATCCTCTACGTTTGACGTCAACGACCTTAAATCAATCTACCTACTCCGACCTCTGGTCATAAGGCATGTTTTTTCTCTTTCGCTCCCGGCGGGGCTCGCTGAAGAGGCCAAAACGATGATTTTGAATAATTTGAATCAGTCGGAGACTTAACTGCCTCTGCGATCGTTTGTGCCCGTCACTTCTGTTTTCGTTCCGAGTCGTTTTGTTAATTACTTGTTGTGTTATCTGTCTGTTAAGTTTCTTGTTACTGTACTGTTAAGTTTCTTGTTACTGTACTGTTAAGTTTCTTGTTACTGTACTGTTAAGTTTCTTGTTCCTGTGCGCTATTACGTTTTTCTTGGTGAAAAATGACTACCTTTACCAGTGAAGAATACGCTGACATGTTGTTAGCGTATGGACGCGCCAACACTAATTGCATACTGATGTAGAAGATATCAACTTTTTGCGGAGCATACTGTGAACGGACGAATCTAAGTTCGATAAAGAAGGGATTACCAACTTGCATAATTTGCATCATTGGGCCCCTAAAGATCAAAACCGAACGAACCGACGAAGAGGGTTCCAAAGAAGATTTTCAGTCAATGTCTGGGCCGGAGTGATTGGAAACAGGCTCATAGGGCCCCATTTTTTGCCCGAACATCTTAATGGGAGCAATTATTTATAGTTTTTGATCAACGATCTACCACCATTGCTACAAGAAGCATTTGATGAAGACAGGCCTATCGTGTTCCAGCATGATGGCTGCCCAGCTCACTGGAGTCTGAGCGTACGCGAGCTACTAAACAATTGTTTCCCCAATTCGTGGATTGGCAGAGGCGGATCAATCCCATGGCCTCCGCGATCACCCGACCTCACTCCGCTCGACTTTTACGTGTGGGGAAGAGCCAAAGAACTTGTCTACTTCACGGAAGTAGAAACGCGTGAAGAATTAATCAACAGAATTAATGCTGCATTCCAAGTGATGAGGGGAGAGATGCTGCTGCGGACGAAAACCGTTGAAATAAGACGCAGATGTCGCGCGTGCATTGAAAATGGAGGGCGTCAATTTGAGCAATTACTTTTAATTGTTTTATTACCCACTGACATTTAGGTAACAGAAAAAGGCTCTTTGAATGGGTAATTTAAGTAATCCCCTCATTTAAATTGATTGCTACATTTTTTGACAACTTTACAGTTTTAAATTTCGCAAAACATTTTAATTTTCTGTTTCGTCAAAAACCTTGATAAAATTGTCAAATAAGTCCTGAATTTTTGTTTTAGTAAATGTAAATTACATACCGTTAGAAAGCTCATACAGCAGAGATATTTTGATGTAATCCTAAGTTCTCGATCGCTTTTAGTTTTTTTTTAATGCAAGTCAAAGTTATGCTCTAAGTTTTTTACATCTTTTTGCACCTTTAAAGACTAAACTTTTTTTCCTACTAACATCTGTACCTACCAAACAATAATTTTATGAGAGTCTGCTATTATTAGACATTAATACAAAACAACATTCTGCCTGTTTTACCCATCGCAAGTAAAGATATTCGAATTTAAAGTTAAAAAGCTGGTAATTTTCTGTAAAATTAAGAAAATGTAAAAAAAAAAAACGGTGGGGCCAAGGTCAAATAATTTGGGCCAAGTGGGAAGCAGATGACCCCCAACTAACCACCATTTTCGTATGTTCAACGTTCTACCAAACACCCTGTATAACCAGCTTTTTCAGATTTAATTATCTGTGGATTGGCGCGCAATTCGAAATTCAAATAATTTTTATTCGAAAGCCGTGTTAATTTAATTTAAAATTCAGTCATTTATTTTTAGATAGTTTTTTGTTTTTGTGAAATCGTGGTAGTTTTTGGTGCCATGGATAAACTGAAAATTCGTACAATTTTCGAATATGAGTTCCTACGTGGAAATACCGCTGCGCAAACAACACGAAACATTAACGACCTGTACGGGCCTAACACTGCTTGCATAAACACGGTCCATTATTGGTTCAATCGTTATAAATCTGGAAATTTTGAGTTGAAGAACGAACCTCGCGGTCGGCCGGTAACGATTGTCGACAACGACGCATTGAAGGCGATAGTGGAAGCGGATCCAACTCAATCTACCGCTGAGCTTGCTGCGGGCCTTGGAGTTAGTGTCATAACAACATTGAAGCACTTGCGTCAAATCGGAAAGATTAAAAAGCTAGATAAGTGGGTGTGCCACACGAACTAAGCCACCAACAGCGAGACTTACGCGTCGAAGCATGCATAGCACTACTGAATCAGCATAGAAACGAGGGAATTCTAAAGCGAATTGTTACCTGCGATGAAAAGTGGATCCTGTACGACAACCGTAAGCGTTCGTCTCAGTGGGTGGACCCGGGTACAGCACCTAATCAGTGCGCTAAAAATAGATTACCCAAAGGAAGATGATGGTGACTGTCTGGTGGACCAGTGCCAGACTTGTACACCACAGCTTCTTACCGAATGGCACAACAGTGACGGCAAATGTCTATTGCCAAGAATTGCAAATGATGGAGAAGCTCGCAATTCAACAACCAATACTGGTCAATCGCTCTTTCCCATTGCTTTTCCACGACAACGCGCGAGCTCACACTTCACGACAGACCAACGCAAAGCTACAAGAGTTTCAGCTGGAAGCTCTCCGTCACCCACCGTACTCACCGGACCTTGCCCCAACAGATTTATACTTTTTTCAAAATTTAGACAATTTTTTAAGTGGGATAAAATTCAACACCCGAGAGGCAGTACAAAACGCTTTCGCTGACTTCATCGCCTCCCGTCCGGCAGACTTCTACAGTAAAGGGATAAACAAACTGCCATCAAAATAGCAAAATTGTATAGATAATTTGGGCCAGTAGGTACCTACTTTGATTAGCTAAAATAAAAAAAATACATTTTTTTTTTATTTTAAAATTTTCATACAAATCTCCAATTTCATAGATAAAGATCTAATATTTAAAATCAAGAAATCAATTAAAATATTTAAATTCAATAATAATATACCTAATAGTTTATTATGTTACCGTGATCTTAGTTCTAATATTTTCATATATTTTTTTTGTAGAGTAAAACCGTTCGACTGTGGATGCATCGTCACGCTGACACAGGCGAAATAAACCGTCGCCTGCAGGACCGACACTATTGGCTTACACAAATGTTTCGCCTCGGCACCATGAGATTGTTGCCACCCAAGATCCATTTGCCAACGCCACGTTGCCACAATCAAAATCATAATCAAAAAATTTGATTATGATTAATTAATCGTAATCAAATTTTTTGATTATGATTTTTAATCATTAATTTTAATCGTTAATTTGATTATTTGATTAACTATTAACTACTCATTTATTTATTTAATTGTTCTCCCGATTTTTCTACCGATTTTAAGTTGGCAAACCTTTTCATGTAGGTATGCTTAATTTTACGGGGAAGCCCTCAATAGTATGTATGGATGGACCTAGTGCAGAATCTTCCATATATTTTGGGGAATACCCTTGTGTCCTACAAGGGGGCTTCCCGCTCCGGGATTTACCTGTCTAGTCTATATAAATAGGAATTCGGTATTATTTTTTTCATTAATTTTCTTAACTTTGGAACTAACAGTCACGTTTTAACACTATCTGGCTGACACACGCTCGCTTGCACTCGGTTGGGGATAATTTTTCCAGATTTTGCAACTTTTTGTGATATTGTTTCATTCAGTGAGTAACTTAAAAACAAACATGAATTGTGATCATGACTCTAATAGTAGTGGTGTTTCAAATGATCCGTCGGTGTCGGGAAACAATTCCGAGAATTTAACAGTGCAATCGGAATCAGATCTTTCTTCTTCTGCTTTATTTGACGGTACCTATTATAAGCTTCTACTAGACAAATGCACAGACAAGAACACAGTAGCAGTTTGTATGAAGTGTTCGGACCATCAAAGTAAAGAAGTTAAGGGCTATGGCAAAACGACATCTAACTTTTTGGGACACTTAAAACGGACGCATGGCGCTGACACAGAAAAGGAATGTAAAAAATATATGAAAGACAATAAGCGAAAGAAAAATAAAACAGTTCTGACTTCAAGGCAAACTCCGAAAACACCTGTAACTCAAGAAACTTTTGACCGTAACTTAGTAAATTATTTCGTTAACTCAATGATTGCTTTTCGAGCCGTGGAAGACCCCTACTTCATTAAGATGATGGAGGATTTAAATGTGACAAATAGTGGAATCAAGATACCCGGGCGACGTTCTCTCAGAAAAAAAGTAGCTAAACAATCATTCGATCTGATTTGCGAAATAAAACAAAACCTAGCTGCTGTGAAATATTTGTGCACCACCGCTGATATATGGTCAGGGAAGAAAAGAAGTTTTTTAGGTGTTACAGTGCACTGGATTGATAATAACTATAAGAGGCGTTCTGCAGCTTTAGCTTGTCGCCGATTTAAAGGGGCACATACATTTGACCGCATAAAAGATTTGCTTCTGGAAATATACTCAGATTTTGATATTGACCCCACTAAAATAGTATGCTCTGTTACTGACAATGGGTCAAATTTTGTGAAAGCCTTCAAGATATTCGGAATAAATACGACATCCTTAATCGAATATGATGAAGATAATGAATCTTCAAGTCCAAGTAGCAGCGAGAACGAGTTAAGTGGAGAAGAACTCGAAGTGACTGAAGGAGAGTTCGGCACAAGACAGGAACACGAACATGATGATCTTCTGTTAGAAGCAAATATAGTAGACGACCATTCACAAAACAATTTGTTACCATTTCACTTTAGGTGTAATGCGCACACTTTAAATTTGATTGCTAGTAAGGACGTCCAAGCCTTGTTGACTGATAAATCGACATGTCTTGGAAAATTGCATTCCACAATAATGGAAAAATGTAACGATTTATGGAGTGCTGCTGCTCGCCCAAAATCAGCTGAGGTGATACATAACATTCTTGGACATACGTTAACACGACCTGGCATAACTAGATGGAATAGTTACTATGACGCTTTGAGAAATATATTGAATATCAGAACTAGTTACTCTCAACTAGCTAGAGCACTTAGTATAAGAAATCCATTACGAGACTCTGAATTTCAATATATTGAGGAATACTGCCAATGCGCTGCTCCAGTTGCAACTGCTTTGGACATATTGCAGGGCGATGACTCATTTTATGGAATATTATTACCTTGCCTGCATGCAATAAAAAAAAAATTACAGAAGATCACGACTACTCCAAATCTAAAATTCTGTGAACCACTTGCTGAAAAATATCTACAAAGCGTAGAGAAAAGATTTGAAGAGTTTTACACTCTTTCGAGTGAAACTAGTAAATATGCAGCCGTTGCAGCTCTGTGTTACCCCAGATTTAAAAAAAAGTGGCTAGTATGTCTAACTGCAGCTGATCAAAAGAAGTGTAGGTATAAACATTTTTAAATCAGTCGTAAGGAAGGAAATATCAGAAATCCCAGAGCTTTTAACAGTCAACAATGCAGCCAATAACACACGCCACCAAGAAGACGAGTTTTTTGATTTCAATTCCGACTCTGGCAGTGAAGCGGAATCAGTTGATGATAAAAAGAGAGCGGATATGATAATTTCAATTTTTTTTGTCGAGGGAAGCCAAGAACGAGAGCTTCTACGAAGTTATCCTGTTATAGGCAAAGTGTTTATTAAGAACAATACACCAATGCCGTCCTCTGGCTCGGTAGAAAGAATGTTTTCTTTTGCAACTATGCTAAATAAACCTAGGTCACACAAATTATTTGACGACTTATTTGAAAAAAAAGTAGTTATGAAATGTAACTTGAACATCAAGAAATCAGAAATGTAAAGATCGGAAAATATTCTTCAAAATTAGAATTCAGTGTATTTGAAAGTTATAAATTATTTTTTTGTTCTTTGAATAATTAATAAAAATATTTTAATAAATGTGTCATTATTTTCCATCATTTCTTTTATATAGAATTAATAACATTGATGGATGTATTAGTTTACAATCAAGTTAATCAATTAATGATTAATGATTGACGTCAATAATCATGATTAAGATTATTTTTTAATCATGATTATTCTAATCATGATTAATTTAATCTGATTAAAATTAATCAAATTAATTAATTGATTAATGCCAACACTGCTACGAACGCTTTAATTTTCGATGCGAAATTATGTTATGCTATCATTTAGAATAGAACCTACGTTAGCGCACTCACTTTACGAATGCGATGTATGCGTGGCTGTCATTGATAGCAGTACGTACAGTAGGAATGTAGTTTTGATGTGTGCGTTGGTTACTTAGGGGACCGGACTGCTTCTCCTAGCTAGGAGAGCAGTGCTCACCCACATGTTGTAGAAATACTTAGTGCTTATTTTGTAAAACTGTATTTTACGTGTACTTCAATCCTTTGAGTAAATAAATAAATAAAAATTCCTTTGCAGACTGTACAGACGCCAGCAGGTCAAGCTATCCGAAACTGTCAAATTTTCCCAATCAACCTTGAACCTAATGCTTTAGCGATAAAGTTGAAAATCTATTAAAGAAATTTGACAGATTGTAGTAGTTTGATGTGCTGCCGTCCATACATAAAATGCTGACTTTTCTTGGCGGCTCATAACCCGATGGCCCTGTTTCTTCTTCGGCTTCTTTTTGTCCCTCTTGTATCGCTTGAGTACTCCTAACGGTTCTTAAAGGTGTTAGCTTGCTGGACATCTGCAGGCGTTGTTCGCTGATTAGAGCTTTAGCGGTTGTATGCTTGCTAACCTTTTCATGCTCGGAGTTTATGAAATACGTATGATCTTTAACCCCATATAGCGCTAAGTGATTATTCTGATAATCTGACCAATACTTCTCTAACATCTCTAATTGCCTTTTGAAAAAGTCGTCAGATTTCCTATCGGCGCTATCTTTCTTTTCCAGTTTTGTTGTAAATATTGCACTAGAATTTGACCAAGGTTTTGAAATGATTTCTCTTTGACACCACACCCGTAGCTCGTATCAATAAGCCAGGCCGTCACACTTTCGGCGGCGGCGATCTCTCGCGTTCGGCCCTGGTGCGGAGCGAGAGTATATGGGAAGCCATTACCTCCTTCTGCGAAGCAGTAAGGCTCGCGTAGGAGGAGGCGGGACGCGTGAGGGAGAGGCAAGCTTTGCGCCCTCACGCCCCTAGTCGCCGCAGGAGACGCCCTGGGCGTCGGGAATTGGCAGCCGATTCCCGGCCCCGTAGGCGCGGGCTTGCGGACGGCGAGCAATGGGTAGCTCGCCGTCCAGTAAGGACCAGGCCCGAGTCGATGGCGCGTTGTGTTCCACGCGCGCCTCAAAGAGATGTCAGCGGCATTGATGGGGTCAGCTCTTCCTTACATTTATGTTCGCATAACTCGTCAAAATGTAGGGACCAGCTAATTTTTTTTCGCGATTTCAGGATTGGTGCCATAGTAAAAGTTGCTTGTTATCATGTGTTTAAGTATCGGTCACTAATTACCAGTCATCCTATATACGTTAGTCGCGCGGTAAACTGATTGCGCGATGCAGAATTTCGCGTGACGTCAGTGTGATGCGTTCGCATGTGGCAATGTATGCCACCACACATTTTAACTCTACTATGACCTCCTGCAAGGAATACGTCGAGTTACCAGTAACCCTGTACATATATTTTTTTTAATGTTTATACACCGATTTCTCCGTTAATTGAGGACCGATTTTGAAAATTATTTTTTTGTTTGAAAGGGTATGCTCTCGAGGTGGTTCCATTGTCACCAAGTCAGAATCTGATAAGGGGATCCCATGGAAATCGAGGGAGCCCTCAAATTTTATAGGCACACCTATAACGATTTGGGTATTTTTATAGTAATTCTTGCATTTGTTCTTGGAAAGTACAATTTGGTGAAGTGGAACCGATGATGACGAGCACAGATGGTCACCGAAACTACTCAATAACAAGTATTTCACGGGTTGGGATTCGATTACTTTAATATGGTTGCTACGCAATTTATGCTCTTCACAATGCATATGGTGAAGTGGAGTTGATGGTTAAGTATCAGGAGACCTCCTCAACAATATTAATGTCCCTGCTTCGGGAAAAGCAATTTTTTGTAAAAGGTGAGCAGTTGACATTAAACTATTGTAACTTACATTACAAACATTACAAACCGACCCACTAAGAAGTGAAAAAGATTTTTTTTCCAAAAAAAAAACGACTTCTAAAAAAAAAACTACAAAGTGAAGAATAAATATAATTTCGGAAGTCGGTGGAAAAAAACTAAAATACAGATCCAAAGACACCGACTTCCGAAATTAAAGTTATTTTTCACTTTGTAGTTTTGTTTTGCAAATCGGTTGTTTTTTTATTTTAATAAATGCTATTATGTAAAAATAGTGCGTGAAAATTGGCCTCTGCTATAGTGCGCGCGGAACTAGTTGGCCGCGCCTTAGGTATGTGAGCGGTGGGACGGAGAGGCCGGGGCGCTTGCTGTCATTACACAGTGCGGCGCCGTACTTCGCGACGGCAACACGCGTTGGAAGTTCCGGCTAGTTTAGACAAAACGCACATGAGATTGCAATAGCGAGATGAGTCCGCCGATAAAAAGACAATCTAAGGAAATAATATTTAAAGTGCATACGTTTTAAAAAAAACGGAAAGCCGATGTCAATAGTTTAGACTATAAAACTGATGCGAATATACATAAATTAGTAGCAGAAGCAACAGGGATATCAGAACGAAGTGTAAGGAGAGTGATTGCTGAAAGTAAAACTTCCTTGCAAAATACAGGGAAGCAAAATTTAGTTCTCCGCGAAGACCAAAAGAAACAAAAAAGAAAATACAAGTTGATGATTTTGATTTAGGAATGATAAGAAGAAAAATAAATCAGTTTTATACGGTAGAGAAAAAAATTCCAAGTCTACGAAAACTAAATGCTGTGTTAAAAGAGGATAATATTTTAGATTGCGTATTAACATTTTTAAGAGAACTTTTGCACAAACTGGGATATTTATTTAAAAAATGTAAATCGAAGAGATCCCTTTTAATAGAGAGACCAAACATTGTTGAATGGCAAGTGAAATTTTGAGGGCCATAACAAAATTCAGAGAAGACAAACGAAATATATTCTTTTTGGACGAAACTTACGTTAACCAAAGTCACAATGTCCAAAAATGTTGGCAATCTTCGTCGGAGCCTGGAATTTATACAGCTATAGGCAAAGGAAGGCGTTTAATAATAGTTCACGCTGGTAGCCGGAACGGGTTAGTTGACGATGCTTTGCTAATTTTTAAATCAGATTCAAAAACGGGAGATTATCATGGAGACATGAACTCTACAAATTTTTACAACTGGGTTTTTCGAAAATTAATACCTAAACTTCCACCTAACTCAGTCATAGTTATGGATAATGCTGCCTATCATTGTGTGCAAGTTGAGAAGAAACTATGTCCAGTTTGAAAATTAATATGCAGAACTGGTTGCAAAATCATAACGTGCCATTTTCTCCCACGATGATCAAAGCTGAACTCTTGAGGTTGATTAATACGACCCAATCAGAAAAAATATACACGATTGATGAACTTCTGAAAGCTGCAGGTCATACTGTTCTAAGACTACCTCCATATCATCCAGACCTCAACCCGATCGAGCTTGTGTGGACAAATATTAAAAATTGCTTGGCCAGAGATCACATTAATGCTACATTGGACGAGAAAATTACAATACTAACAAGGCTATTTTCCGAATTCTCTGCCGAACAATGGCAAAAATGCGATGACCACGTACAAAAAAACGAACAAGAATACTGGAATCATGATATGAGATTTGATACTATGATGGACGAAATCATTATAAACTTACAAGATGATTCTAAATCAAGTTCAGAGAGTTCAGAATCAAGTGATTCAGAGGATATGTCAGAGTAATTTCATATAAGTATATATTAATTAAATAATTTCATATATCATTAAAATATGTCACAATAATTTCATATGCTTAATTTGTTTTTGGTTTATTTTACTATTAATTACAATATAATTAGATAGGTACAATATAAACTTCTAAAAGTTCAATTGTTTTTTTATTTATTCTTTTCAATAATTGAACAATTATTGTTCACGATATCTCGAGATTGGTCATCACTATCTAATCTCATGTGCGTTGCAAGCAGTAGGCAACCCGCTCCCTCACCCCTGTCGCCACCTAAGGCGCGGCCAACTAGTTCCGCGCGCACTATAATGCAAGTACGTTATGTGAAATTGCAGTGGAACAATATAAAAACATTGGTGTTAAGTTCTAATAACATCTGTACTGTCGAACAGTCGCACACAAAAGAAATTTCACAAAGCATAATGTATTAAATATTTTTCTACGAATACTTTATGTAGTGATTAAAAAAAATCTTTTGGCAAAATAAATGCTTATTTATTTTTATAATATGGTATATTTAATTTGAATTTCAACAATTATTTTAATTTTTACTCGAGAAATATCGTAACTACAAACTTATTTTCCATCTAGTTCAGTATTTGATTACATTTCAGCTTTCGTTCAGTATATTAAAAGCGAAAAAAAATAGTTTTAAAAAGTTAACAGAATACTTCTGAACATCTAGTATCAATTTTTTATATTGCTCCACTGCGAATTAACATAAAGTATTTGCACTGGCAGGGGCCAATTTTCACGCAATATTTTTACATATAGCATTTATAAAAAGAAAAGTAAGCATTCTGTAAAAACTAATTTGGGTACGCTGCCATAACGCCAGTCGGAATGTTATTCAAAAGTCTTGTTCAATATCTCCGTTCCTTTATGAGCAATCATTATGAAATTTTGCATAGCGCGCGTTCTATTTGGGAACTATATTTGTGTGTAAATTCCGTTGCTTTAAGGCGAGAGTGCCAGGTAGCCCGGGAAATTCTTTTCATACATTTTTTTGCAATTTGCAAGTCAGTATTAGGTTGGATTTGGATCAAAATATGATTCGCGACCATAAATGTATTTACAGAATTATAATAATAATTAAAATCATCAATACAACTCTTTAAGACAGGTAATTCTATTGAATGACTATTTCATGAAATCTTGACAATTAGGATTACACAAACTTATGGAGGTGTATTACTGATTTTGATGATTATAATTATGTAAATGCATATTTGTTACAGTCGCGAATGATACTTTAATCAACATACTGACTTGCAAATTGCAAAAAAAACATAACTTTGACTTTCGCGAGCTACCTGGCGCTTCCCCCTTAATAAAGCCGTTTTCAAGTACGGTCATGTGTACGCTAGCTTTATCGTTATGCCAGCGCATACAGTAATAATAGTCTTTATTTCTTAAACTAAAGAGGCACGCACAATTTTTTTTATTGTTGCACTAATTAAGCTCTATTTACGCTCTATTATAGGGCATAACAACAACCGTGAATTACATCATGTGTACGCTACTATCACGGACACCATAGCGCACCGTGTAGCATGTCAGTGGTTTAGGGTCATAGCAGATACGATATTTTAGCATCGGCGATTTTTGCGTTTCATCAACGTTTTGGCGACGCTTTGCACAGGTGCCAAACCCTCACTAAAACGCTGCGACTGGCATCCGAATAACTACGGAGAGTAGCGTACAGTCGTGTCTTCTATGGCCCTTACATGTATGACGACGCAACGGCACGCTCAGCCGCTGCGCCACCGCCCACGTAAATTAAAATTATTGTTTCAAATGAAATAAACTTTAGAAAATTTAAAATTAGGTATTTATATTTTAAACATTAATTACTACGAAATCTTAAAATGTATTAGGTTAAGTATAAAATAAATCGATAAAACCTTACGAGGAAATAATAGTCTTAAATCTATAATTTCTATAAAATATACGAAACATGGATAAATCTAAGTAAAAATAATATTTTGACATTATGTATTGTAATATCAACCTAAATTGTATAATTATTATTTATGGATGTATGGAATTTATTTACATTTATAATTTTGATTTCATTGCTAATTTGTATTTCATAATTTGTGTATAAATCAAATAGTGGACAAAACAGAGGTTTATTCACAGATGAAGGAGAAGTTTAATAATCACTTAAATAATGTCCAAATGTCACACAGCATTGTATTCTGTCTGCAGCACACTTGAAACATTACTTTCACTCTGAGATATGGAACACTCGAGGTTGTGGCGTCAGGCTTATAACATGCCCGTTTTCTAAAGATCAAGAGGAGTTTCCGTTTTCGCCGTTGTCTTGGAAATTGTTGACATTAACAGAGAAGGGCGCGCCCAATCCATATAAATGTCCACTCGAACTTTCGATGTTGTCATCAAAGAATATCTGTAAATAGAAAAGTGTTTAGTTTTTGTTAATAGGTAGTGTAGGTACTAATATCCTCATAACTGTAAATAATTTTATAATAAGTCCTAGTCTGCCTCGTTGGTCTAGTAGTCGCAAGCGCTACTGCTGAGCATGAGGTCCTGGGTTCGATTCCCAGGTTGGGCAGTGTTATTGGGTTTTTCTATCTGGAATTTCTCAGTAGCAGCCCGGAGTCTGGATTTGTGCCCGGTAGATGGCAATAGGCTCGCCCCCTATTACATGGGACTTAAACATAACTGGCGAAATGAGGGTATTACTATAGGTACACCTCTGCCTAACCCTTCGGAGAAACAAGGCGTGATGTTATGTTATGTTGAGTCCTATTACTTAGTTACATTTGGAAACAGAAAATTAAGACTGACCAATTAAAGGAGATTGCTAAATTTGTTAATCTGTCCTACCTCCCAATAGCTTTATGATAATATGCTGGTAGATGGATCTCTTCATGGGGAATATTTCTTGTTATGACGACTTCTCTAAATTGTTTGTTAGTTTGGAGCTACAGACAGAGCCCTAAATGTAAGTAATTAAGTATCATGTAAATTCTGATATTTTGTTAATTAATTAACTTTCATTACTGCTGTCCACATTTCATTATTATACATAACCTTAAAATATTGGCCTCCTATATGCCATTTTAGGAACAATGTTTATAAGAGTCGGTTGGTCGGACACAATGATAAACTTGCCGCACCCCTCAAAAGAGATAAGATATTATTCTAATGCAAAGATCTTTTCAAGAGAAATAATAATTTCATAATAGGACGACTTGTCTCAATTGCTAGTTTATTTATTTATTTATAATATACAGGCTCTTTGAAAACATGTGGCAAAATTTAAGGGGGTGTTCCACCCATCAATATGAACAACTTTTACTATGGGACCCTTCGATCAATAATAGCACTAGGTAAAGGATCAGGAACAAAAGTAAGTCGCTCAAGTGGCCACGTTTACACACACATTTAAAACATTTATATTTCGTACTACGAAATTTAGAAAAAAGTTTAATAACAATAACAACTTCAATTTATTATAAACCTTCTCACTCAAACATAAAGTTTAATCACGATTGCAAAATATTTTTGTTAGGTCCTTCTGTTATCGGAGAAAGGTTAAGAGCAATAAAAAATGTCACTCGAAAATAAAAAGTCATTTTTAAAATAAGTAAAAAAATATTTATTCTAAAATGAAACTTAACATCTAAGCAATAAGGTTAAAAACATTTTGTTGACAATTTCATGCTTATTCTATTTTGGAATTAGACGTAGTTCTTAGTATTACATTTCAATGCTCAGAACACAGCAAGTATTGAAAGACGTAGAGTTGCAGACTATATTTTTTTAGGCGAAGGTTCGTTTGTACGGTGGCAAATATTTTTGACCGATTTAAAAAAGGAGTAGGACTAAACTAGTACAATATTTAGTTATTTTATTACGACATTGCTATTAATTGTGTGCGGGTTGGCTCATTGTAATCAACCCGTATAAAGAAATGGGTGCGTCTACTTTTGTACGCAATTTAGAAGTTATAAAAAAAATGTTTGTATTACAGCTTAGCCAAAAAGTCGTGAAAATAATGGTGGCGCCACTATCGTGCATGTTGTAACCCTATATAGTACGACGAAAACGGTTTTGATACTTAGTTTTTTTTGACAATTAAAGTGAATATTGGCGGGTTTATGAAAAAAAGAAAAGCTCTGAAACGCTCGTTCAGCTACTGCCTAGAACGATAACCTTTGCAGTTATTTATTTTAATGAATTAAAAATAAAATTATTAGGTATTTCAAAATACCTTGATGGGAACTAATCCCACATTATGTGAGACAATTTTATGTTTTACAAGACCCCAGATCACCTTATAGTACCATACTGATGGATTTACCTAAAAAATACTATAGTTATTTTTGTTCAGTGATTTATGAAATATTAGCAAAAAGTATCAAAATTATACGAACGCATTGCATTCCGAATGTGTTTTGTAAACATAACCTCAAATTTGTGAATGTACATTTCAATAGTTGTATGAAACATTTATACTGGATATTGCACCTTGAAATACACACATTACATCTGATTACATGTATAAAATATCATTTTACCTGTCATTTCAGCGGTTCTTTTATACACATCGTCGAGATCGGATAAAATTTGTCCGGCTTCGAGTTCCACCAAACATCTCACGTACACTTTATAAATTATCGCTCTTGCTGAGCTGCGGATAACAGATCCATTCATTATGACACAATGGGTCACCAATATCACCACAATAACGCAAATAAATAAAAATAAACACGATAAACAGTCACCGATTACAAGAAATGACAGAAGATATACCTTACTTGACGAGACAGAGCGAGTGTTGCCAATGATTAAATATTTTAGTACCGTTTCAGGACTTTCTTACCAAACTGTAAATCAATTTGATTTAAATGCGAAATGGGTCGCTAGTAATTCTACAAACAAAATCATCTACCTAGCTTTTTCCCAACTATATTGGAGTCGGCTTCCAGTCAAACCAGATGCAGCTGAATACCAGTATTTTACACAGAGCGACCGACTATCTGACCTCCACAACCCAGTAACCCCTTAGTTATTTATTTATTTAAACTTTTCACACTTAAAAAAGTACAAAGGCGGACTTAATGCCTTAGGCATTCTCAACCAAGGGTCAACCAAGGGTGGTGAAGTGATTAGATGGCAGGTGCTCTGTTAGAAATGGAACAATTTGTACATAAATAAGTCATAAACTTATAATACACATACATACATATTTACTATAATATATACCTATTTTATATATATATATTATATACAAATTCAAGAGAGAGAGGTTTTGAGATGACTCTACGCTACTTATTTTGAAAATAACTCCGCAATCTCCGCTTAAATGCATACCGACTGGTGGCCATCCTGATGTCAAGAGGTAGCGCATTCCAAAGAAGAATGGACTGAATATGAAAGGAAGAATGAACAAAGTCAGAAGTATGAGAAGGACAGAGTAGGAGAAGATTGTTAGAAGAACGAAGATTCTTAGCGTGTGAAGAACATAGATATTGGAAGTGAGACACTAGATAAGAAGGAGGAGTGGGAGAGTTAAGAAGGGAGAAAAGCGTGGTCAAAGCACGCAAATTTCTTCTCTGGCGAATGGGCATCCATTTGAGCTCAGACCTGTAGCTCGACACATGGTCATATTTTCTGAGGTTGAATATGAACCGGATACAAAGTTACCCCTTGGTAAGACTGGTTGTCAGACTTTCGGGCTTCGGACGGCCCGTAACGACTGTCAAAGATACACGAATAACAGCCGAGACTAACGGCTTAACGTACTTTCCGAGGCACGGAGGGGTCTTGATATGTAAAGATGGTCACCCATCCACGGACCAATCGCGGCAAGCGTAACTTAACCTGATCGATCGATCCGTGCGGCTATTATTTCTTAGCCACAAGTCACGAGCCGTAGAAATCTACAAACAGAAATAACATATAAAATAACAATACTACTCCATGCGTTCCCTTTTCCAGAACAGTCGATGTTTGTTACAATAGTTGGCGCGTTGTCGCAAACATTGGTCAACCACTCATAATATTTGCGATTTGATTTATATTTACTATTTAATTAGGTTTTTATAAAATTCAGAAAAACACTTACCGAAAAAAGATATTCCTTGCAAAATATTGGTGTTATGGTGGTTATTTACACAGTTTTTCAACGCGCACTGCGGCATTTTGACGTCTTCACATTGGCTATGATTGGACCATACTAATTTGAAATAAGACCACAAAGTATTTGTGCTCTTATTTTTCAGGCCGTTTTTGAAGCGCTTATTGTACTATTATTGATCGAAGATGGGACCAACTTAAAATTCGCAAAAAAAAAATCGACCTTCCCCGTATAAAAGTACATACCCGATTGGACGATTTGGTATAAGAAGGTCGATTTTTTTTTTGCGAATTCTATATTGGTCCCATAGTAAAGTTGTTCATATTGATGGGTAGAACTCCCCCTTAAATGTCGCATGTTTTCAAAGTCGCCCTGTATACTTTACCCCTTCGGGGAAAACAAGGCGTGATGTTATGTGTTAGCGTGATGCTTTGTTGTACACCAGAAAAAAAATAGCAAAAAAATTATTTTAACAGTACAAAAGTAAGTAATACTTACTCCTTCCATTGATACATATTTTATGACTATTTAGCACCTAGAAAATTCCGTAACTTGGGAGCCCAAGTAGTCACCTAATTAGGTAATTAACTCCGAACAGCCTAACAATTAGCCAAAGTCGTGTTAGTAGCAAAGGTTCTCCTTGAAAAGCTCTTTCCATTAGTACAAGGGCTGTAAAAATACCCTTAACGAAGCCGAAAGTCACTTGTTTCTCCCGTTATTATGAGTTTTTTGTACTGGACCGTAGCCGGGAAACTTCCGGTTACGGAAATATTGAACGTCAAAGTTCCAATTTTTTGGACGTTTTTTTTTACGAAAACAGATTTAAATGTAACTGTTTTAATTAATTTAACTTAACTTTAAATACCCCTCCCCCCACGATCCCTGTACCGTCGCATGCATCCATAAGCAGTTTTCCGTGTGTTAAATTGCACACTACCGTAAACAGCAAATTTTCACACCAAAAATAAAAGCAGTTTCCCAGCAATTATTTTTGCACAAAGTTACTTAGTTTGTATGTGCAGAATGCGTGGATGACGGCTTCGTGATGGGTCTTGTTACACCCTGTATATCTTATGGCTATTGGGCAGATACACATAGTTCGTTGCCCATTCTCCTTTGATTAGAGTGCCTGCAGGTTCATTTATAACAACTTCAACGATTTAGTTACCTCTTTGATTTTAAAGAAGGCCATTCCTGTGAGATGTGAGTCGGAACCAGCTTGGTGCTGCGGCCCTACTCGACGCAGCTCCAGTTGGTCTGCCACCTCCTGCAGCCCACCCTTCAAGTTTTTGCATAACTTCATTAAGTACTGGAATACAACATAATAAACAAAATAAATAAAACGAGAACTGCATGTTCAGTTGACTAAATATTTTTCATACCTGCTCAATAATGTCGATTTATAATTATGTCATGCAAACCTAATCTAAAGTAAGTCATTATAGTCTAGCGGGGCATTAATATTGTGGTACTTAATTTCATTAGAACCCACTGGTCAATAATGTGATTTGAATTTGGAACCATAAAACTAAAAATTCGTGTAAAAACTTTTACAAAATAACATATTGTTCGAAAATCAAACTGGTCTTTATTATTTCACAGGTGTGAAAACTAGAGTATTCTCCTCGGGGATAGCGGTGTCTTCATCTTGGGTGAGTTTGAATCTCTCGCTGCACCTCGTCATAAAATAGCGCGCGTGACAAAAGACACTGATATATTATTTGGTGAATAATCTACTATTAAGAACGAGACCTACCAACCATGTGCCAATACGAATGTATTGTACCAGTACAATACATTCATATTGACACATGGTTGGTGGTTGTGCGTTATTTATGTTACATCTTGTATATGCCCAGTCTAGGGAAGGTCATATACAAGATGTAACATAAATAACGCACAAACTCTAAAGGGGTCATCATTATAAACAACTTTTACTATGGGACCAAACCTGAAATCGCGAAAAAAAATCAGCTGTTCCTTACATTTTCACGAGTTAAGCGAACATAAATGTAGGGAGCAGCTGATTTTTTTATCGCGATTTCAGGTTTAGTCCCATAGTAAAAGTTGTTCATAATGATGAGTACAATGACCCCTTAAGAGGTTGTGCGTTAATTATGTTACACCTTGTATATTATATTTCAATTTAAACAAATATATAAACTTACTTTCACATCATAAACTGTTGGGAAATATAACCTTAAGCTTTCAAAGAAATCATTTTCATCTTGTGGTAAGTTCTGGTCGGTTAGCAGTTTCAGAAGGTAGCCAAAGTCATAACCAGAATGAAAACTCAGCCATTTGATATTGTCCATTAGAACCAGTCCTGTAAAACAAGAAGATTGTCAACATAAGTTTACACACACAAAGATGACGTGGAAAATTCAATTGAAAAACGCGCAAGCCGGGCGAGCCAAGCGAGCGGTGCCGCGGCAGCGGCCGGCGAGCACTACTTCAAGTTGGTCGCAGTTACATGGCTATTTAATATTTTTAGGACTGACTTTCATAAAACTCTGAAAACTTTATATTAAAATTGTCCAATCACTGTTTTTACTCGAGTTAGGGTAATTTTCACTCATATTACTCGTTTTATTTATTTTTGGTTCGGACGCCATTATTATTTTTATTTATTTAATCCTACAATAATAAAGTTTAAATATCATTCCATAAATTAATGTAGTATAGTTTGGAACCAGGACGCACATGTCCACGTTACAAACTATACACGAGCAGTACCCAAAATTCGTGTATACATTGTAATCACAGATTTAAAAATAGCATTACAATGTATACGCGAGCAGTTTCTTGCATAAATTGGAAAGACGCATTACTGCATAGTTAAACATTTATATATTATTAAGAATGTACCAGATGACATCAACAACTCTGCAAACTCTAGGGGTTCAATGCCATCTTCTTCATGTTTTCTGAACTGTAGACCAGAATTTTGTAGTAAATCTATTGAGTCTTGTGCATACATGTCTTCTCTGAAACAGGGAAAAACCTAATTTCAATGTCATCATTTTTAACTAACTTAAAAAAAAGGAGGAGGTTCTCAATTTGTCGCGTTTATACAAGATGTAACATAAATAACGCACAACCTCTTAAGGGATCATTGTACTCATCATTATAAACAACTTTTACTATGAGACCAAACCTGAAATCGCGAAATAAAATCAGCTGTTCCCTACATTTTGACGAGCTAAGCGAACATTCCCCCAAGCCGGCTGGTCCCCGTGGAGGAAAATGACCTAAGCCCTCCAGTAAAAAACAGAGAAATAACTTAAAAATCCACTGCACTTTGGAACATTTAATGTAAGATCCTTAGCATCCACAGGAAGATTAATAGAACTTATGTTTTCACTAGAAAAAAATAAAAATTGATATACTACGCTTAGCCAAGTTAGGTGAATGGGTTGTAGCATCGAAAAGCATGAATATTTTATATTTTGCTATAAAGGAGATACGCCTGGCCTACATGGAATAGGTTTTTTGATAAAAATAGGATACAAAGATAACATTATTAAATTTCTCAGGCTTGTCGGAAAGAGTTGCGCTGCTCCAACTGGAATTCAATAAAAAGATGATTTCAATAATTCAAGTGTATGCACAAACCGAAAAAGCCTCTAAAGAAGAAATTGATAAATTCTATACCTTACAAGAAGCGCAAACTCAGGCTGGAGAGAATGTACTGGTCATTGCAGATTTTAATGCCAAAGTGGGTCTAGTTAAAACAAAAGAAAATACGATTCTAGGGAAATTTGGTTATGGAAAAAGGAACGAACGAGGAGAAATGCTTATAGAATTCGAAACATAAACTATCGGTTATGAACACACATTTTAAATTGAGACATAATCGCAAATGGACATGGATTTCACCTAACAGAAAGACAAAGAATGAAGTAGACTACATCCTGTCAAATCAGCCCAGAAAAATAAGAAAGATAGAAATATTACACGGTTTGGAGTTCAGCTCTGATCGCAGACTGGTAAAAGCTACTTATCTCCTACAAAATATTAAAAAAATGCAGAAAGTCATTCAATTCATCTTTGAATACTTTCAAAACAGAAAAAGAAAAACATTATACACTAGAAGTTTAGAAAGCAACATAAAAGAATTGGAAACTTTAGACAACAACGAGGATGTCCAGACCTTATACAATAAAATAGAACACATCATCAAAAAGAGTATGTCAACTAAACAAAAAGAAGAAAAACAAACTAATACACACAAAATCCTCACAAAGCTTACAATAGAACTAATTACAAGATGCTCAGAACTTTTGAAAACAAAACAAAAAACTAAGGAAATGAAGGAAGAGCTAAGTACGTTATTCATAAGAACTAATAAGGCCATCAAACAAGACTATGCAGACTACAGAAAACAGATAATAGAAACAAACCTAAAACAATATGGGGGCACAAAAAGAGCTTATAAACAATTAAGTACACATAAAAAATGGATACAAAATTTAAAAACAAGACCTACAGGAACAAACACTAGGAAAGATATTATAGATTGTGCCACAAAGCTCTACAGAGAGCTATATAAATATAATGTTGGAACTTGTGCAAGTAAAGACGAATATCTCAGAAATTACAGCAACATTGAAGACGAGCCTGCAGAAGTGGATATGTTGGAAGTAGTAAGGCATATTAAGAATCTTAAACCAGAAAAAAGCCCAGGGCCAGGCGGTATACCAAATGAGACTTTAAAAATTGGAATTGCTCTGTTAGCACGTCCACTATCATATTTATTCAATAAAGTTATAAACACGGGACAAGTACCAGAACAATGGAAGAAATCAGACATAATTCTGCTTCACAAAAAAGGTGACCCTAATGATTTAGGCAACTATCGTCCAATTAGCCTTTTCCCTAGCAATTATAAACTTTTTACTTCACTATTACTAAGCAGAATCAGTGGCAAAATCGAAAATCTTCAACCTATAGAACAAGCAGGGTTCTGGTCTGGTTTTTCAACAGTAGACCATATACATGTAATGCTTGCTGCATTACATGAAAACAATACAATAGAAAAATACAAGGAGTTCAATAGACCATTACATGTAGCATTCATCGATTATGCTAAAGCATTTGATACAATATCACACGATGCAGTCTGGGAAGCATTGTACAAATGTCACGTTCACGAAAAGTACAAAAACATTTTGAAAAACATATACAACAACAGCACCAGTTGTGTGAAATTAGAAAAACGAGGACTGGAAAAACCAATTCAGCGAGGAGTTAGGCAAGGAGATCCCCTGTGTCCCCCAAGATTTTCATAGCAGTACTGCAAAGCATCTTTGAGGTTTTGAAATGGGAGAACGAAGGAATCAAAGTGAGTCACCGGTACGTAAGCCATCTCAGATTTGCAGATGATATAGTCATCTTTGCTGAAAGCAGCAGAAGACTAGAAAAAAATATAAACCAACTAAGTCAACAAAGTGAAAAAGGTCTTGTGATGAATAAAGATAAAACTAAACTTATGACAAACAGCTACACACATATAATAAGACTTGAAGGAAAACCACTTGAATATGTAAACAAAAACATATATCTAGGAAAAGAAATATCATTTGAAGACAGAAATGAAGGAGAGGTAGAACGCTGTATAAACATGAGCTGGAAAAAGTACTGGTCACTAAAAGAGATTATGAAAGGTGACTATCCGCTCCACCTAAAGAAAACAGTGATGGATACATGCATTTTACTGACTCTCACATATGGTTGCCAGATGAGGACTCTAAAATAAAAACAAAACTGGTCAGTTGCCAGAAAGCTATGGAACGAAGCCTACTAAAAATAAGAAAAATACACAAAGTATGAGCGGACTTATACGAAAGAAGACAAAACTAATTGACACCCTAAACTACAGTCTAAAATTAAAATGGCGATGGGTTGGCCATGTAGCACGATACAGCGACAAGCGTTGGACAGTAGAGGCGACGAAATGGAAAGGACCTAGCGGAAAGACGAAAAGGACGACCTATGAAACGATGGAGTGACAACATCATATTTCAGATTTCTATGAATTTTCCTTTAACATTATCTATTGCTGTATCAATTTCATTTATCGATAAATATTTAATTGCTATATAGTAATTAAACTTACTGTAGATTGAATTTAAAGTTGAACTGCCATGTGGTGTAACCAGGAGGAGTTTTGCCATTTTCATCCATGAATGTTAGACCCAACTGAATAATCCTCAGGAGATCAACATTACACCTAAAATTATACAATGAATATTAGTATTACACTACAGACTTGCAATCTCTTATTGATATTGGTTGTTTTGTTTTCACATGTACCATACTATACTGCGTAATTATATAGGGTGTCTGGTTTTGGACTAGCGAAAATTAAGGGTGAAGTAGAGACCATCAAACTGAACAACTTTTTCTTGGGGATCAACATCGTAATCGAGACAAAATTATCAGTCTTCCCAAGCATTTGGTCGAGCAGGTATTGAAGTTTTGTATGGGACGATGGATTTTTTTTTCACGATTACGATGTTGGTCCCCGGGAAAAAGTTGTTCAGATTGATGAAGTGTACCTCCCCTTTAATTTTCGCTAGTCCCAAACCGGACAACCTGTATCAACTGGTGGCATTTCAAAAGGAAATAAAATTACTTTTCCTTGATAAAGCATACATCATATCATGTCATCAATACTTTGTTACTTTCATCATGTGTTGTCTCACTGTAGGGCAAATGCCTCCTGATTTTTTCCACTCATCCCACTCTATAGTCAGGGTGGTCAAAAAGATGAAAGATGGCAGGATGCATAAGCATCCTGCCATTTGTGCCTAACACATATGAGGATTACTTTATTACATCATCATCTTCATTTTTTTTACTTTATTGTGTGGTTTAATCACCTATATAGAAAAGTGTAAAAAATAATGCAAGAAAGATTACCTTAGTAGTTGATACTGATAGTCGGCAGTGGATCTGAATTCTCCAATTGGACGGGCAACAACTCCAGGAAACTCTGTGTCCATTGCTACCCAGTGGTACTTTTGGACAACCTAAAAGCAAGAATTACACTCCATTATTCTTAACACTAAGTGCTATTGGGTTTTTCCATCTGGATTTTCTCAGTAGCAGCCCGGAGTCTGGAATTGTGCACGGTTGATGGCAATAGGCTTGCCCCCTAGTACATGGGACATAACTGGCTAAGTGTGGGTGTACTATAGGTACTCCTCTGTCTAACCCTTCGCAGAATACACGTGTGATGTTATGTTGTTATTCATAAATTGGACTTTTCACTATTTAAGTTTACAATAATATCAATTATAATAAGTTATCTCACTTTTCTTATTATTTGGAATTCTTCATGAAGGTTGTGATTCCATACATCCTTTATCCCACAGTCTCCGGTTCCTGGAAGCTGGGCCAATCCAAAACTAGCAGCTGGCATCTGGGTGAGGGAATATTAATGATTTATTACAATATGAATGAAATGCTTGAAAGAAATGACCTTCAAAAATTCAAACTACTATTTTAATTTTATTTCATATGGGAAAACAAACAGTACTATTATAAAAGTAAACGGAATTAACAAATATACTATCCACTACATTTTCCACAGATTACAACTTAAATATTAACAAACTGATGGCAAATGTTTAACTGTAGTCAGGGCCAAATCAATTAAATGAAGACTTGTTACTACTAAATACTACTGTGCCCTAGAAATAAAACGGAATATCTATAATTAATTGAATAACTAGCAGTAATTACTTTATGTCTATTGACTGTAATATAAATTGCTGACAAGAAAACAAACTCAAGATATTTCAATATGACATGACATGACACTTCATTGTAGGCTTTACCTTGTGATTACCATTGCTATCTTGAAATGGAAAGTAGATCAACATTTGAACAATACAGTTACAGGTAACACTATGCATCTCCAGTTTTGAATAAATAAACATCGTTTCTATGTAATATGCATGGCATTTCCAGAAATGATTTTGTGTTACAAAAATAAACAAACCTTGTATCGATTATCTGCTTCCAGATGGGCAGATTCTTCAGTTTTTTTCGACGCCGTGGTTTACGATTGGTTTCGAACTTCAGAAAATTGAGCGCCAGCGCTTTTGTACAAAAATTCTTGTTGATGTTTATAGGTTACACAGGGTTACACTTGATTTCTGAAAACATCTCAGCGACTTCTGTCGCCAAGCGGGCTTACAAGCAGTTGAATATAAATGATAACTACAATATATTTTAATTTTGTAATCCAACGATCTCAAGTAGCTTGTACTATCGTTTTTATTGTTTGTTACTGAATGAATTAGTCAAGTCTACGAATCTATGGAAACAAAAAAATGCGAAACGAGAACTTGCAAATTTGCAATGCAAAACCATAGACTATACCAACCACAGAATACATATACTCCTAAATACCAACACATCCATTTTTTTACCGGCGTAATTTGCTCTGCTTCCTCACCAACTGTCATACTAGACAGATCGTATGTTTCTGTTAACGGCTGAAGTTCCTGATTTTGTAATTCGGAGTTTTAGTAGGTAAATTTTTTTTTTGTCGCAGAAAGAGGTCTTTTGTCATTTGGTGCGATATCCCCGGCTAACCCGGGGATATCCCATGGTCTCCAGTGAGGCGGCGAACCTCATTGCCGGATTACTGCCATGGGATCTGGAGGCAAAAGTCCTCGCGGACATGTCACAATCGTGGCACGGCGGACAGAGCTCCGGCGGGATCTCATGGCGGTATGGAGAGTTCAATTGTCGCAACCCAGCGCTGGGCACGCCACAATTGCGGCGATAAAGCCTCTCTTTGAGGAGTGGCTGGAGAGGCACCACGGCGTCCTCACCTTCCGCCTGACGCAGGTCCTCACCGAACACGGATGCTTTGGGAGGTACCTGTTCCGGATAAGGTGGGAGGAAACGCCCGGGTGCCACCACTGTGTGGTTCGCCCGGAGGACACGGTGGAGCATATGGTGGAGGTCTGCCCAGCTTGGGCGGAGCACCGCCTTGTCCTCGCGGATGCGATCGGCGGCGGCGGTCTCTCGCATCCGGCTCTGGTCCAGGCCATGGTACGGAGCGAGACTACATGGGAAGCTATCACCTCCTTCTGCGAAGCAGTAGGTAATGCTCGCGAAGGAGGAGGCGGAACGCGTGAGGGAGAGGCAAGCTTTGCGCCCTCACGCCCCTAGTCACCGCAGGAGACGCCCTGAGCGTAGGGAATTGGCAGCCGATTCCCGGCCACCGTAGGCGCGGGCTTGCGGACGGCGAGCAATGGGTAGCTCGCCGTCTGGTAAGGACTAGGCCCGAGTCGACGGCGCGTTGTGTTCTACGCGCGCCTCAAAGAGATGTCAGCACCATTGAAGGGGTCCGCTAGGGCCGATGCCAGCCAGGGTCGCGGGATGTTCGAAAGAGTTACCGTGGCCCCGGCACAGGCAACTGAAGGAACACGGGTGGGTTTTAATCAGTAAAAGTCTGAGACGCCCTCCCACTCCGCCCAGAGCGGGAGATGTCATTTGATGATTTCCCATGCGAAATAAAGGGGATAAAAGGGGAATATCGTTTGTTAGAAAACATCTTGTTTTTTAAGTTAATAAACTTGAAACTTGGTACTAATGCTTATCTAAGTAAAGAATAAAGTTTATCATTTTCAGTTTTTTTCACCTTTAGGGGGTAAAGGGGTATTGGGGGTATCAAAGTTTGTATGGAAATATTTTAACGCGCGGTTGGATTAACTTGTAACTCTTGATTTTCGAAAAAATCTAACCCTAGCGGGGTGGAAAGGTTTAATCAATTTTAGAAGGGATGGTTTTATTGCTTGCTTTGACTAACTCGAAAATTGGTATAAATACCTATAAGTCAAATAATGGAAACTTCACAAGCGATGTTTCAATAACTAACCCCTTTGGGGGTGAAAAGGGGCGAAGAAGTATATATGAAAAGAATATTAGTCATTTGGTTAATAAACTTGGAACTTGGCACGAATATTTGCCTAAGTAAGCAATATAGTTTCTCATCATTAGTTTTTCAAAACTACCCTTCAAAGGGGAGTTAAGGGGTGTTAAAGAATATATGGAAGAATTTAAACGCGCGGTCCGACTAAATCAAAACTCAGTATTTATACTCAAAACCAAAAATATTGTGTTCCATGGTTTTTCGAAAATCTACCCCTGACGGTGTGAAAAGGGTTAGTCAATTTTACAGGGAAGGATTTTACTGCGTGGCTCGATTAACTCTTGGTATAAATAACCTTTAAGTCAAATAATGGAAATTGGGGGTGAAAAGGAGGGATACTGTTTGTATGAAAAAAATATTATTTCGTTGACCTATAAACTTTAAACCTGGCCCGACTACTTCATTCTCCTGCCCTAATACCAATTTATTTGGGATCAGCCAATAAAAAATAAAATGTGTCGGTAACTAATATACTAAGCGCATTTTTCTTACTTTAAGCATTTTATTCGTAATTTCTAAACTAAACGAATAATTTTAAATCGAATAATTTAAAAAGGAATTTACATGTACTTAATCAACCTTGATTATGAAACTATTTGTTTGGATAAGGATTAATATCATGTTTAAGAAAACACCTTCGAAAGTAATGCATTATTTTATAACAAATTTGATTACAATTAAAAATGTTATAGTGAGCCAACCTTAAAAGATAGACATTATGCTATCGCGGACTTTTTTTTTAGAACTTTTTGAGAGGAACAATTCCGTCATACATGATTTTTGCCTAACTCTAACCGTTTAGGTACGCAGCGTACGCAACGGAAGCTCTCAAAAGGAATAAATTTTCCCCGTTTTTGCAACATTTTTCATTGATGCTCCGCTCTTATTGGTCGAAGCGTCATGTTATATAGCCTATAGCCTTCCTCGATAATTGAGCTATCCAACATTAAAAGAATATTTTAATCCGAACCAGTAGTTCCTGAGATTAGCGCGTTCAATCAAACAAACAAACTCTTCCTCTTTATAATATTAGTATAGATTTGTCACCCTCTAAATGACTAAAATGAGGTATAATAAATTTAGGAGAAGTGTGTAATATTTTTACAATTTTTGTACGCAGAATTGTAATTTTTGTTTTATTTTAGGATAAGTTTTATATCATCATACTCATCATTTAGCGTGGATAGATTTTGTCATTAATTTTAGTAAATTTAATTTTGCTGCATAAGTGTAATTTTGATACTACTTTTTGATATTGTACGCCGTCAACGGCAAAACATAGTGTACATAGGTATACATATTTTATTTACAACACCTGTTTTTACACCAACCTATGCTTAACAAATAAAAACTTTGACTTTGACTTCGGCAAATGCTTCTCTTTACAAGTGTTTCGCATTATATTTAATCGTTTATAAATTTTTCATTTCTTTTGGAAAAATAATGTTTATGTATAGGTACTCTATACATACTCTATCTATACATACATACACATACAAATAAATAAAATTGAAGCGTCTGTTTGTAATGTCAAAATAACAAGTTTTTACTCAATGCTTAAGAAAGTATATACGGTACTTATAACAAAAAAGCAATTTTTAACATTTTTGTCTGTCTGCCTGTCTATCTGTCTGTCTGTTTGTTCCGGATAATCTCGGTAACGGCTGGATCGATTTTGACGGGACTTTTACTAGCAGATAGCTGATGTTACGGAGAGTAACTTGGCTACTTTTATTTTAGAAAAATAATTAGGGTTCCGTGCTAAACATGAAATTGTGAACAAAAATTCGGATTTGAAAAATTATTTTTGCATTTGGTAGCCCGATTCTCGAGGATAGTTATAGGCTATGTAATATCACGCTACGACCCTTAGGAACCGAGCAAAAATAAAAAAGTCAGAGAACTAAGTGGAAATGAAGTAATAGCGCGGGCGGGAGATGCAACGCGACGGGTCGGGAGACAAGGGAGTTTTATTAAAATGTGGCTGTTATTTTAGTATAATGTGTATCTTACGACTTCCACGCGAACGAAGTCGCGGGGCACAGCTAGTACTAAATACGAGGTGTAATTTTAAACAGTGGGGTCATTTTACAAATCATTATGAACAACTTTTACGATGGGACCAAACCCGAAATCGCGAAAAAAAAATCTGGTGTTCCCTACATTTTGACGAGTTATGCGAACATAGGTAAATGTAAGAAAAAGCTGTTTTTTTTTCGCAATTTCAGGGTAACATAACTAGGTAGTTCGGTTCCTTGTAGCCTACTAGAAATAATATATTTTTTTCTACTTTTGTTGATTTATTCATTAAAATTACACTTTTGCCTAATTAATGAGTTTCATTGTTAACCTTGTTTCATGAGATAGCGTTAACGTAACGTAATGTTTGTCAAATAATACGTCATTAAAAAAAGTTTTCAACACACTTGCTCGTAAAGTGGCTCTTATTGAACGCTTTTAGGTTCATAATGCAGTGTATTAAACACGCGTGATTTTAACTTTATATTACCGCACTAGTGCGGTAATGTGCGCCACAGATAACTATTTTCGAAGATGTGCATTTTTTAAATTTCATTAAAAACACTCAATGCCTACTGTGTACATAAATAAAATAAGACAAATTAACATAACATTTCATCAAATTATTTATTTTTGTCAAAAAAATAACATTCTTTCGTGATCTACATCCAAATAACATACAAAATATTTAGTTTTTATGCTTTTAATACCTATTAGATTGTTCGACGGCTTCCTGCCTTTGCTTATTCTTCAACCTGCGAAGAAACCGGACTGACGGAAAACGGAAACGGACTGAAAAATTCATAAAAATATGTATATAAGATATATGCTATGTTATTTATTTTATACTCCTATATGTTAAAATATGGTAAATTTATCATTTTAATTACTTTCACGTTTTAATGAATTGTATTAATATATATAGAACACATAATTATACAAATATAAGTACAGGTAAACATTATTTAAGTATCCAAATAATGCATGACAAAACACATATTGATATATCTGTTTACACTAGTGAAAGATATTTAATCGTTTCTTAAGTGTTTACATAAGTATATACATATATATAAAAAAATAAAATAAAATAAAAAAGTAAGTATTACAAGCATTACATACATACACAAAATGTCGTACGTTCATTATTAAACTATTTATTCTAGTATCTACTTTTAAATTTAATATCGTATTTATTTTATCGCGCATCATGCTTGTCTAGTTATTTTGCATATACTACTTGTTTACGTTAAACTTGTAATTCGTCATCGACGTCTATTCCTCATTGTAAGAAAAAACTATTAGCGAAATGATGTTTTATGTTCATTACGATACGATTGACAATTCACCATCGAACGAGAATCTTACCTTGCCGTAACACAGTTTTGACTAGCACGGAAGGTAAAGAACTTTATTTATGTATACCGGCAATGGACATTTATCATTCGTTTATGTTATTAATAAGCTGGTTTTTTTACATAGTTGCGATGGCATTTTGTGATACTTAAAATTATTATCTAAGTTTTGATCTTACTGTGTATTTCTTCAAGTGTACTCCTTATAAACTTAGTGTATACTATAAACTTAGAAACTATGTAAGTACTTTAGTTGTAACTACGTTTTATTGTTTACTACTGGTGTACTGTATGTAAGATGTATAAATAAAAATTCTAATTCTAATTCTAAAACCCAGAAAAAAATAAATAAGTAAAAAAATTAAAAAACACGACTGTCCTGCCAAAACACGAAATAAAAAGTAAAAACAATGTATATACAAAGCAAAAGGTCACTCATTTATCCCGGACTACACAGCTAAATAAAATTGTCATTGCAGTCGGGGAGTTTAATCTAACAGTATGAGGTCCCCCGACTGCAATGACAATTTTATTTATCTGTGTAGTTTAATTCACGATAGCGCGAATTAAAATGTACCTATAAAAATAAATAAAACGTGAGTTACACGTTGGTAGGTACTTAGATTGACTTCAAAATAATTTTATTATATCACTAGCTGTGCTACTGCTGACTGACTTCGTTCGCGTGGAAGGCGTAAGATACGCAATATACTAAAATAACAGCCACATTTTAATAAAACTCCCTCGTCCCCGACCCGTCGCGTTGAATCGGCCGCCCGCGCTATTACTTCGTTTTCGTTCAGTGTTCTTTGTGACTTTTTTCCTTTTTGCTCAGCTCCTAAGGGCCGTAACGTGATGTTAAATAGCCTATAACTATCCTCGAGAATTGGGCTACCAAATGCAAAAATAACTTTTCATATCCGACTTTTTGTTCATAATTTCATGAGTTTTAATTTTTTTTTGCGCGGAACCCAAATTATTTTTCTAAAATAAAAGTTTAAGTTACTTCCTGTAATATCAGCTATCTGCTAGTAAAAGTCCCGTCAAAATCGGTCCAGCCGTTTCGGAGATTAGCCGGAACAAACAGACAGACAAAAATTTTAAAAATAGCTTTTTTGTTATAAGTACCGTATATACTTTCTTATGCATTTAGTAAAAATTTGTTATTTTGACATTACAAACAGACATTTCAATTTTATTTATTTGTATAGTATAATTTTATTTATGTAGATATTGTTTAAAAACTGAAGTGATGATCGACTTTCGTTGCTGACTGTACTTTTGTAATCAATAAACATGCGCTTCGGAGTGAGAACCTCCATCTTCAGGATTATGGAAATCAGTTTCTTAAAAAAACAATAAAGAAAGAGATTGGATTATTTTGAGCGTTGGGAGGTTTCGCCAAATTGGTTACCTTACCTACATGTATGTAGTTTCATATTTTTTAACCAAAAAACTACACACATCAAAAGTGTCTGGGGATCAAGTACGTTTTAGAGTATCGCCGCAATTGAGGATTATTATTTTAACTTTTTTGGATCGTTATTGATTCTTTTTAGTGAATTTCACTATTTGAATAAAGAATTTTCTTTAAATTTTGATTAAAAATAGAAAATCAACTGTCAATCAGGATTCCTATGAAAGTGTGTAATAGCGTGTTTACAAAACCATTACAATTTCTGCATCGGAACCATCGGAACTGAAAAACATTGCATCGATATGGAACGACGACATCATTTGACACGAGAAGAGATGATGAGCGCCGTCGGAACGTCGCAAGCTGGTTCCATGCAACGTACTGTGGCTGTCGCTCTTGACACTACACAGAGCGTTATATGCCGCCTCTGGATACGCTATCGTATCACGGGTAGCGTGGCCGAGCGACATGGAGAACGATCTCGCATCACCACACGCAGACAGGACCGGTACATCCAAAATAATGCTCGACGGAATCGTACCACGACCGCCATGATGTTGGCTACGAGGCTCCACAGCTCTTCAGGCTTGCTGATAAGCGACCAAACCATCAGAAATCGTCGGCGTTGTCGTGAAGTGGGCCTGCGTTCCCGAAGGCCGCTGAGAGTTCCACATATAGCACCCCGCAATCGTAGGGCCCGTTTACAATAGGCTCGCGAACACAGAAATTGATACAACGCCAGTGCGTTGTGTTTGCTTTTCCGATGAATCTCGTTTCGGTATGAGGCCGGATACAAGACGTACTCGAGTTTGGAGGACCTCTGGACGTCACGAACGTTAGAAATTTTGTCAGGAAGTTCATTCATATGGAGGGGGAACAATAATGGTTTGGGCCGGTATTTGGATCGGTGGAAGAACCGATCTCATTTGGATCAGGGGCAACCTCAACGCTCAGATTTATGCGGAGACGATTGTTTCATACGTGATAATTAGAGATCGGATAATTTACCTAAAGTAATTTTTTGGTAAGAATTTATGGAAGCAGCTTCTTATTTTTTTTTCTTAATATAAATCCCGGGATTCCAGAAAATCCGGGAATGCACAACTAATCGGATACATGGTAAAGAAACGACTTCTTAAATATGTGGTATTATTTATTTAAAAAAATACCGAGACCGGTTTTTTTGGTATCAGGGTTTGCTTGAAATTCATTTTTAAATAAATTGTGCAAATATAATGTGTATGTAGGGTGTAAGAGGAAGGGCAGTGCGTCTTGATTATATAGATAAAAAGTACAAAATTTATCAATTCCTGAATCGGGAAATTTTTACGATCCATTCAAAAGTGCATCCCATATTAGCCAACACCTCAACTTTAGGCAAATATGCATCCGAATATCCGATCTCTGGTGATCATCCCTTTGCGAAGCCGGTTGGGTGATTCGTTTCGACTAATGCACGATAATGCACTTCCACACACGGCTAAAGTGAAATGAAATGAAATTGTTTATTCTGTAAATAGGATATCGGAATCACTTGTACACGTCATAATTGAGCCTTTCCAGGAAGAACATCGTAAGCGACAATTTGCACTCTTACAGGAAAGGGTATCATTTACGATGATAATTTCTTACAATAATAAAGTCGTGTAAATCTATACAAATAAATAAAATTGAAGTGTCTGTTTGTAATGTCAAAATAACAACTTTTTACTAAATGCATAAGAAAGTATAAACGATACTTATAACAAAAAAGCTATTTTTAACATTTTTGTCTGTCTGTCTGTCTGTTTGTTTGTTCCGGCTAATCTTCGAAACGGCTGTACCAATTTTGACGGGACTTTATCGGCAGATAGCTGATGTTACGGGGAGTAACTTAAGCTATTTTTATTTTAGAAAATTAATCAGGGTTTCGCACAAAAAATTAAAACTCACGAAATGATTGAAGTTGTGAACCAAAAGTCAGATTTGAAGAGCTCTTTTTGCATTTAGTAGCCCAATTCTCGAGGATAGCTATAGGTTATTTAACATCACGCTACGACCCTTAGGAGCCGAGCAAAAAGAAAACAATCAGAAAGAACACTAAGCGAAAATGAAGTATTAGCGCGGGCGGGCGATGATGCAACGCGACGGGTCGGGGGACGAAGGAGTTTTATTAATATGTGGCTGTTATTTTAGTATATTGTGTATCTTACGACTTCCACGCGAACGAAGTCATGGGGCACAGCTAGTTTAAAATAAAGTTTAAGAGTAATCGCGACAAGATGTAAAACTGCCTAATTAAGAGGTTACGAAGAAAAAATAGTTTTGAAATGGCGAAACAAACTCAGGGGTCAGTCTGTTTTAAAGTCCGGACATAATTTTGGTCAAATCATGTGAGGACCATGTAGATCCGTGTCTGAAATGGTCTTTTGAGGAAAGAACCACATAAATTTGAGTGCATCAGTCTGGTGCAAGCATTTGTCAGTAATCGTGTAGCTCAACTCAGGACTTAAGGAGCTCCACGACTCGACGAACAATGCCAAAGAAAGGACATATGGGTAGGTCGCATAAATACTTTTAAAAGTAATATAATATGTATATATGTACAATATGTGTATTAAAGTAGTAATATAATGCTTTTAAAAGTAAATATTCATGTCATTTTATATAAAATGGTACCTGCTTAATAGTGCTAAGCGTACAAATTTTCACAAGCATAATCAACATTTATTGTCAAAGAAATCTTTGACACTATAAAACTATGACTACACAACCATTCATGCAATTTATTTTTGAATAATCTTATATTTAAGGTCTTGAGATTACTTAGTATCTTGTTGTTGTAGTAATATACAACTTTTATTATATTTAGCTAGTCTCGGAAGAATGTCTAGTACGAGCCTGTAGGGTCTCGTCGGTTACGAGGATATATGTAAATCATCTGCATTACTAAAAAAATCCTTAGGCTTCCTCACAAACATGCATGTTTCGTATATGTAAAGAGACGGTAGCGGCAACAAGTCAAGCTTTTTAAATATCGGCCTACAGGATTCGTCATGTCGAAGCCCGTATATTGCTCTAATACATTTTTTTAAGCAATAAATGCTCATTTTGATCTGTGCTATTACCCCACATTATCAAGCCATAGCGGGGCACCGATTCAACGTATGCATGGTAGGAAGTTATTGCCGTTATAACGTTTGTTATATTTCTGACCTTCTTAAGTGCATATATGTACGAACTTATTTATTCGTTTGGGGAAGGTATCAATATGTGCTTTCCAGTTTAAGTCTTGATCTAAAGATACGCCTAGAAATTTAGTTTGCGTTACTTCATAAATTTTATGTATATTCTAAAACTTGCTGCTGAAACCAAAATAATGACAAGCAGCTTAAAATTACCTATCGACGTAAAAGAAAACAGAATAGAATATGTAAACTGCTACACCTACCTGGGTAAACAGGTATCATTTATCAAATCAAATAAGAAGATGAAGTTGTAAGAAGAACAAATATAACTTGGAAGAAATTTTGGTCACTAAAGGAAATTTTAAAATGAGATTACTCGATAAACTTGAAAAAAACTGTAATTGATACCTATATATTTCCCTGTCTGTTGTATGGATGTCAAACATGGGTATTCACGACAAGAGCAAAACAAAAGATTAGACACAACACAAAGAGCGATGGAGAGAAGCATATTAAATATAAGGAAAATACACAAAGTTAAAAGTGAAGATATTAGACAAAAAACCAAGATAACCGATGCACTCTCGCAAGCCCTAAAACTGAAATGGCACTGGGCCTGTCATATAACGCGCTGTACAGACAGCAGGTGAACATTCAGAACGACGCGATGGAAGAGACCAACAGGAACAGGAAAAAGAAGAGTAGGCAGGCCGAAAAGAAAGTGGGCTGATGACGTAATAGAAATAGCAGGGAAAGACTGGCAGAATATTGGCAAAGATAGAGATGCATGGAAGAAGTTGGAGGAGGCCTTCACCCGAGGAGGGGTCCATATCCGACAAAAATAACTAATCTGTACTAATATCTAGAAAATAAGTAAAACTACTAACATCATTTGCAATGTAATTTAAGGATAAGGAAATAAAAGGCTTATTATTATTATGTCGTTTATTAATTTTTCATTCTTATTTATTTACATTTTTAAATATTTCTTAAAATAAAAAGATATAAAAAACATTTAAATACATACAAATAGAGTTATTATTTCCTTTATTCCATTTTTATACATATATCTTACATTTTTAAATATTTTTATAAAAACATAAAAAAAAACATTTAAAAATATAAAAAATAGTAGCCCACCGATATCGGGAATAGGATCCAAGCTACCGGTGGTCAGGGCTCCCGAGAGAGGAACCTCCTGACGATACGTGCCGTATCGAGAAGTACCGCTTTCTGGATCAAGCCCTTGATCCAGCTGCCTAACGAGAGCCTCCTCAGATGTTGGTCGAGACTCTTGGCAATTAAGCCATTGGCTGATACGACTATCGGCACAATGACTGCTGTATCCACATCCCACATGTCGACAACCTCGCGAGCCAGGTCAAGATACTTAATCTGCTTATCTTTTTCAGCTTTCACGAGGTTCTCGTCATGCGGAACCGCTATATCAATAATCATTGTGCGACGCTCTATTCGATCTATCACCACTATGTCTGGCTTATTGGCAACAATAGTCCTGTCAGTGATGATAGATCGATCCCAATACAACGTAATATTGTCATTTTCGAGAACTGGGTCGGGCACATACCTATAGTACGGTACTTCCGATTCCGCAAGGCTGTATTTCAGAGCAAGTTGCTGGTGGATAATCCTGGCTACAAGGTTATGCCTATGCAAGTAGTCTCCGTTAGCCAGATGAGAACAGCCAGAAATAATGTGTCGGATTGATTCCCCGGGACGGTGGCATGCCCGACAGATGTCAACCGTGCCGTCCTTCACAATATATTTCCGGTAGTTGTTCGTCATCATAACTTCGTCCATAATCGCAAAGACAAAACCTTCGGTTTCCCCAAAGAGGTCTCCGAATCGCAACCAGGATACGGACGCTAAGAGGTCTACATCGGGCCCATGTAGGACCCGGTAAAAGCGCCCGTGAAGCTCTTTACTCTGCCATACCTCCCTGCGGTCATTAGTATCTAATATTATAGGTTGGCGCCAGTTCTCGTTAGCCAAGGAGAGCGGGGTGAGGCCCTTGTCCACTGAGACCACATCTCGGTGCATCCCCACGTCGGCTTCTAGGAAGTATTCCCTGAGACTGCATACTTCACGATTGTGCAGGGTCTTAGCATTTAAAAAACCTCGACCTCCGCACTTCCGCGGGATATACAGTCTCATCACCGATGACCGTGGGTGATGCATCCGGTTTGCGGTCAGCAGTGTACGGACCCTCCTATCCAGGGCGTCTAGTTCCGTCTGAGTCCATTTGAGTATGCCGAAAGAGTACATCAAAACCGGCATGACCCAACCGTTGAAGGCTCGCGTCTTATTTCCGCCTGATAAAAGACTGTTTAATACTTTATTCAGGCGGCCAAAGAAGCGCTCCCTCAGCGATTGTTTCATATCAGTAGCGTTGATGCCTAACGCTTCCGACATACCCAAATATTTGTAAGTTTCGATTGAGGAGAGGGATCTTAGGTATATGGAATCCGAGAGTTGCGTTCCCACGGATTCCATAATCCTGCCTCGCTTTACATGCATGACTGCACATTTGTCCACACCAAATTCCATCCTGATGGCGTTACTGAAAGTTTCGGTTACCTTCAGTAGCTCCAGCAGTTGCAAATTGTTGGGGGCAAAAAGCTTCAAGTCATCCATGTAAAGGAGGTGGGATATGACCTGACCACCTCTCTTCAATCGGTAACCTAGACCTGAATTCTCCAGCAGTGTACTTAGAGGATTCAAGGCTAGGCAGAACCAAAGTGGACTCAAACTATCACCCTGAAAAATACCTCGCTCGATCCTTATTGGTTCGCTATTCCTCTGGATATGTCGACATCCTGGATAGCGGAGAACCGTCCTCCATTGCCCCATACACGACTCAAGGAAGGTGCGTAGAGTTGCATCAATCTTGTACAACTCCAGCACCCTCATGAGCCATGTATGTGGCACTGAGTCGTAGGCCTTCTTATAATCTATCCAGCATGTCTACAGATCCTTGCGGGATCGACGAACCTGTTGGCTAATGGCCATGTCGATGAGGAGCAGCTCCTTAGTACCGCGGGATCCGTTCCTACATCCATTTTGAGAGGCAGACATGATGGAGTTAGTGTCTATATGTTTGTTAATTTTAGCTCTCAAAATGGATGTAAAAACTTTATAGACCGTTGGTAGACAAGTGATCGGTCTATAATTTTTAGGTTCCGCAGTACTACCTGATTTGTGGAGCAGGTGGGTTATTCCTGTCGTTAGGAACTGGGGCAGCGATCCTGATTCTAAGGCTGACTGGAACTGGGATGCCAAGCGGGCGTGCGACCTTTGCAGCCACTTTATCCAAAAGTTGTGCAGCCCGTCCGGCCCTGGAGATTTCCAGTTGGGCAACGGACGGACTGCACGAGCTACATCTTGGGGGCTGATGGTTAGTGTCCCCATTTCTGAAATTTGATCGCATGCTCGCTCAAGCCCCCCAGTCCAATCACCTTCGGTGTGACTGACAGGTACCGACCAGATGCTTCGCCAGAAGGAACACATGGCGTCATCATCCGGTAGGCGCGTGTCAGTCACACCTTGGTTCGATTGCTCCCAAGCCCTATAGACCCACCTTTCATCGCTCTGGAATGTGCGATTCTGAGTGTACCGCTCCATTCTCCGCCTGTATCGACGAATACGGTTTGCCCATGCACAGATCTTCTGCTTCAGGAGGTCGATACGCTCTGTGACGCGGCTCAAATAATCTCGAGAACTAATATCCGTCCCCGAGAACGCCCGCCTCACAAAGCGCATCACTCTAGGGCGAGTGTTGCCCTGCCTGAAGGAGATTAGCTTGCCGATGAGTGCTCTAGCCTCACCGATACGTCGCTCAATCCTGCACTGCCAAGCTGGCACAGTTGGTTTTGGTCGTGGAGCTCTGTCACTGTTAGGAAATTTAACTTGAGCTACACGACATGCCGCTACAGCTGCACAGTACAAGATTGAGTGGGTGTCGGCGAGGTCTTTGCTGCCGTCAAAACAATTTGACAGGTGCGAGTCTAGAGCACACACCAGCGCCCTGTTTTTCTTGTGCATGGGCAAACGAGGTAAACGTGGTCTAAGTCCAGGCGGAGTGGAGCGGTACTCCCGGAAAGCATCCTCCAAAGCGCTCCTCAGTCGTACATTGCATTGGGAATTCACGGATATAGCCCCGTCATCATCCACTTCACCAACGCGGTCGGGTCGCGGTGAAGCACTGGGGAGATTTTGCAGTTGCACCGCGACCGGTGGCAAAGCAGGTGTAACATGGCTATTCCGTGATTCGAGACGTAGTCGATCAAGCACAACGTCATCCAGCATATGGTTACGCTGGATGACCCGCACCTGATCCGACAGTCGTTGCGCCGACACGTTGACAGCTGGCTCAAGCACCTGAAACAGAGAGAGCATTCGACCCAACACGCAGTCAAGTTACTTCCCCCCTCAGTAGCCCCAAAGTATGCGCGCATGACATTTTCGTTGACTGTTTGTGTCCATCTCATGCCCTGCACACTTCCACCGGAAGCGGGGACCCTATCAGAGGCCGATGGGCCTCGGAGTCCTAAGCTGGCCGGTGGTCGGCCTCTTCCACGCCGACGTACTGGTGGTGGTGTCGTCGGCGGCGAGAAGTATTCGTCGCTCGAGCTCGACGCAACTGCAGCGGCCGATATCACTGGACTCACATCTGGAGCAGGTTCCGGTAACTGCGAGGCGGAGCTGAGCGACGAACCCGAAGATGTTGGGTGTGTGTTTTGGGTCAATTGTCGTGCCCGACTTCTTGTCAGCATTGTACTATTGTCCGTGTAACATTTCGCTCTCCGTCTTGTGTCGTTTTTTACTTTGTGAGCCTGTTATAAAATCAGGCTCAAAAAAACATCTCTAGAATGGTGTAATATGTCTAGAATGGTGTAGACACTCACAACACAACATTGTTGCATGTTTAAAGTTTAAAAATACTAAAAAAAATTACACGGACTAAATTTTTTCGGCCGTCAGCTTGACAGTCGGGCCACAGATTATTATTATTATTATATTAATTATTGAATTTATGTACAAAAGGAATAAGATTGGGCCTAACACACTTCCCTGTGGGACGCCATATCTATTATACTTGAGTTCGGATGAGTGTGGTATCATGTCGTTATTTTTATACACTTTTGTAATGGTAACCCGCTGTCGTCTGTTATTTAGGTATGTCGATATCCGCTGTAACACTATGCCCCTAATTCCAATTGCCTCTAGTTTCTGTAGGTCATGAGACACTAGGTTAAAGGCTTTGGATAAATCGAAGAACAAACCTGTAGTAATACAGTTTTGATTAATATTCGTCAATATATGTTTTATAAGAGTGAAGATCGCTAGTGTTGTGGATTTGTTTTTTTGGAAGCCAAACTGTTCTTTCTTAATTATGTTAAACTTCTTACTCTTAGTACTAGAAAGCTATAATTTGGCATGGTTATACATATTAATCACGCCGATAAAGTGGTAAAATAAAAACATGAAAAAAAAAAATTTGGGTATCTCCTGTACACGTAAAGTGGGAATGTTTTTTTTCCTCGTCTACCCCATGGTGTGGGGTGTTGTTGGATAGGTGTTTCAAAAATATTGCGGGTTTGTGACAACATTTTTTCGATTAAGAGATCCATTTCTGAAATATTAAGCTTTAAAGTGCTCATTTTTGTTAGTCAAGTGTCCCCCCCCCCTCCCCCCGCCAGCTAAACGGTTACTTTTGGATATTTGAAAAAATTCACGGTAGCGAATTGAACTCTGTGGAGGCAAGTGCGATGTGAGTACAGCAAGATTATGTTTATTCCTGGTATTTAAACTAGAAATATCGGACCTCTGCCTAACCCTTTGGGGAAACAAGGCGTGATGTTATGTTTGTGTTATGAATATCGGACATTTTCTTAAAATTTGATGTCTTATTCAGAATTAAAACGGAATGTACATAAATAACAACTTATACCCAATTAATTAATAAAATAACAAAATTATATCCTAAATAAAACTATTCACAAACTAAAGGAGATGTTTCAAAATGTATGGAGCCCCGGTCAGGTATTGGTACACCCTACTAAAAAATGGGGAAACACAATTAAAACAGTTTCCAATCATCCAATTACTTTTAATTGGCTTTGTTTGGTAGTAAAGTACAAGAATGTACAATTGAAATTGCAACATACAACAAAAACCCATCATGGCGGTAAGTTGTCATGTTGATTGATTATTGACGTTTGACATGTTTGACGTTTGACATGTCATATTACATTGTCAAAGAGAATCATAACATTGTCGTACTTTTAGTCTTTTGCAATATTATTTTAGATCTAATTGTAAAGTCGAAAATCTATTAAAGAAATCTGACAGATTGTAGTAGCTTGATGTACTGGCGTCTGTACATAAAGTATAGTCCAATTAAGCAGACGACAACCTTATAGGTTGACCTGCGATATGCCAAGATTTTTACTTATAGAATAAACGTACAGAATACAAAGATTCAATAGTCGAAATATTAACTCAAACAAAAACAATGTAGCGATAAACGAAAGCCAGGTTGTTAAAAATAACTCGAGAGAACAGAACATCAGAACACGATCGACAACGAAAGCGACTGAAGTGAAAGTAGACAGTTCACGATCTATGATCAATGGTCGATCTATGGTTTACTGTCATTGGTTTTTAACCACAGAGTACCCAAATTGGTGAGACGCCATATTGAAAGTCGATAAAATAATTGATAAATATCAAATTATTACAAGAGAAATATGCATTTATGCAATTTATCAGTATTTTTCCCGAATTCCACGGATTTTTCTCGATTTTTCGAGGTATTGTACATATTCTCTGGGCCCATTTTGAAACATCTCCTTTGATATATTTTTGTATACATGCAATAGATATTCAAATATACTGGATGATTTTTTTACCGTCTCGAAATTTTTACAGGGTGTTCTAACCATGAATATGAACAACTTTCACTATGGGACCAACTCTGAAATCACGAAAAAAAAAATCTGCTGATTCATACATTTTGGTCGAGTAGGTATTGAACTTTTGTATGAATCAGCTGATTTTTTCTTCGTGATTTCAGAGTTGGTCCCATAGTAAAAGTTGTTCATATTCATGGTTAGAACACCCTGTAAAAATTTCGAGACGGTAAAAAAATCATCCAGTATATTGAGAGGTTACAGTCATAATCTCTATTTCTTTGAATTTTTCTTGTGTTTATCCCTTACCTATTGATAGGTCATTTATAAAGGGTGTCCGCCGGCAGATTTTACACTGAACGGAGCTCACGTTGACTATAAAAAGCGTCAGCGGGGGGAGCGGGGTATCATTCGGCGCGGGAGTGTTGCGGTTAGTTTAGTAGCCATGAGTTAGTGGACGGGAGCGCACCGCGCTTTTGCGGTTGAGGCGTATTTTGCGAACAATAATTCGATCAATGTGGCGAGGCGTCAGTTTTGTTCTTACTTTGATATCCGACGATTAAAGGATGGTCCGTCAAACCAATTGATATGGACGTGGGTACAGAAGTTTAGAGAAAATGGATTAGTCGGATATGAGCCTCGGCCTGGACCTTCAACTTCACTACTCCTGAAAACGCAGAACTTGTGAGAAGGGAAATTTTGACAAATCCGCGTCAGTCTGTCCGAAAGATTGCAGCATCAACGGGTTTGAAAAAGACATCAGTTCACAAAATTATTAAAAAAAAAATGAAGTTTCATCCATGTAAGCTCCAAATCATCCAACAGTTGAAAGAACATGACTTCATAAAAAGGCAGAATTATGCTAGAGTCGTTCTGGAACGATTTTTTACGCCTACGCGCTTATGTAACATCTTTTTCAGTGACGAGGCGCATTTTCACATCGGAGGGTACGTTAATAAACAGAATATGCGTTATTGGAGTGCAAGCAATCCAAAAGAAATTTATGAAAAGCCTCTCCACAGCCCGAAGACCACAGTTTGGTGCGCCATTTCTGGAAATGGCATAATTGGACCTTATTTTTACGGAAGAGGCGAAACCATTAAGGCACAACGATACGGCGCAATGCTGGACAACTTTTTTATACTGAAGCTGCACCGTTATGCTAGCTAAAATAAACAGAACCCACTTTCAGCAGGATGGGGCTATGGCACACACCGCCAGGGACTCAATGACTAAAGTTAGACAACTTTTTCCCGCAAAATTGATAAGTCGCTTTGGTGACATTGCCTGGCCCCCTAGATCACCTGATCTGACCCCTTGTGACTTTTTACTGTGGGGATACCTCAAATCTCGCGTCTACAGTAATTCGCCAACAACAATAAAGGGCCTGCAAGAAAATATCCGACGTGAGATTGCGGCTATCAGTCCAGAAGTTTGCAAGCGAGTTTTCCCCAACATGAAAGAAAGATTGCAAGAATGGTTGCGGCTAGAAGGTCGCCATTTGAGTGGAGTGATTTTTGAAACCTAAAATCCGCATTATTATTTTGTAAGATGGTAAATAAATAACTTGGTTTTTCTTTATATTTTTAATTCATTTTGTTTTTTTAAGTATAAAATCTGCCGGCGGACACCCTTTATAAATTAGAAACAAGAAAGGACCTAGAATTGAACGCTGTGGAATGCCTATAGTGACCGCAGATCCTGCAGGTCTCTTACCATTAACATCAACCCTCTGAATTCCATTGTTCAGATAAGAAGTCAGAAGGTCGAGAGTTTCCTGATGAGTACATATATCATGATGTACGCAATCGAAGGCCTTAGGCAAGTCGCAGAAAATGCCAAGAGCATCCTGTGACTCCTCTCAGGCCTCGAATATGCTCGTCACTAATTCCACGGCCACGTCTGTAGTTGAACGACCCTTTGTAAAACCAGACTGTTTCAGTTGAAGTAAATTATTAGTATCGAAATGTTCTAACATTTGTTTTGAAGTTAATTTTTCAAAGATTTTGCTCAATGTAGGTAATATTGAAATAGGCCAAAAATTCGTGGGATCAGTTGTGCTGCCAGATTTGAACAGTGGAATCACTTTGCGAAGTTTCATCAGATCAGGAAATACAGCAGATGCGATAAAAGAGTTAAAAACAATTGCTAAAAAGGGTGAAATAATATCAACTATTGAAGACATGGTATGTACTGATAATCCCCAAAGATCAGCAGTTTTTTTTTCCATCAAGATCTTTAAAGGATTCTATAATGTCTTTAGCGGTAATATTTGTGAATTTAAAGTGTTTATCACATTCTGGTACACATTCTTTACAATAAAAATTTAAAAAAGCCTCTATTTTGCCAAACTTAGGTTAATTTTCCACAATTTGCAAAAATTGCAATTTTTTTTTTTTACAAAATATAGGGATAAGTTGTTGACTTAAACATAGGAATTAAAGTAAGAAGCCGGTCTGGAAGACTAGATTTGGTAAATATTAGATAATTTTCTATAGTTAAAAATGTACTTGATCCCTAGACACTTTTGATGTGTGTATTAACACTGATAATATTATTTTGTGTGATTTGTAACACTTGTGCTTTTTTTTAATTTTCGAGTTTCGGTTGCACTCACACTAATTAACTGTATGCAACTAAGCTGTGTTGGTTGGTCCTGAGTTCTATTCACGGTTGGGAATGGAACTCAGGATCACTGCATAGTCTGCACATTTAGTTTAGGGGCAAATAAGAAAATAAAATAAAAAGTTTAGCGAACTATACCGGTGACACGTCAAATGAAAGGGCTTACTGTGGGAGTCTCGAATATAATTTTTTTTAAATTTTAAAATAAATATTTTTAAAGTTATTTAAAAAATAGACGAACGTTGACCATACCCCTGCTTATCTCCGAAACCACTGAGCCTAAATTTAGAAAAAAGTACAGAAAATAGTTCTATACTTACAGATTACAGGAAAACCTATAAGAAGTCTATGGTCTAAAAATAACACGGTAAATCTCTCAATGTTGTGCGTACAAACTTACATTTGCAGTTGGAATGTAGGGAGAACATGTTTTTCAACTACAATGTTAAGTCAGTTCTTGGGATAATTCTCTCTTCTTCCGTCATCCAAACTACGGAACCCTTAATTATGCGTGGTTGGACACGCACTTGGCCGGTTTTTATACATTCAGCAAGCAGATATGGCTTTTTTTGTCCATTCATTTTACTGAGTTTGTCTTCTTCAAAGCAAGTTGAAAGCCTGCATTTTCAGTTATGTTGATCCAGCAGATGATTATCATCTAATCTTGTCCTTCGATTTGCATGAAAGGTGACACTACTGTGTGTACAAGTGATCAGTCTAGATTCACGCTACTAGCTAGGTCTCATATGTAGCAGATAATTTCCGATTAAGAAGTCGGTTGGCAACTAAGCAATAAAGTTTTATGAACACTTATAAAGATCGTTTAAGCGTTGATAAAATTATGCACGATACCGGATTAAATACGTATCCCGAGCTCAAGTTTGGTATCTAGATTGACTGAAAGTGAAAATACTGGAAGTGTAAGCCGTGGTCAGACGAGCCAGTCGAGTGCGAGCTCCCGCGGGGGCAGGTCGTTTCACCGTAGTTTCAGAGCGCGTCGACGAAAGGCGCTCGGTAACTTAGTCATCGCGACACCCGCAACTTTTTATGAAAATGTGATTTTATTTTGTGGACATTTTAATTAGTTTTTCGGTGACTTATTTTTACTTTCTGTTTGAAAGTTTGTAACGAGTTATAGTTATAGGTAAGTTCTAGTTATAAAGTAGTTTATACTTTTGGCTGTGGTATAAATATAATTTAGTTTTTACCCATTCATTTTAAATTAGTAATTGAAAAACAAAAAACCTACTGAATTTACGAATTTATCAAGTCAGTAGGCACCTAGAGAGACACAATGTACCTTGAGTATAACTTGCTGTATTTCTTAAAGGATAATAATATAACGTGGTACAACAATGGTACATACATACAATTCTTTGAAAAAAAAAAAAATTGGTTGGTACGGGTGAGTACATTGTCATTGTTATCAGTATTGTTTATTTATACTAATATAGACAAAATAGGCATTCTTTTACACAATTAAATTTGTGCACATTATTGATTAATACGATGCAAATGGTATTTCTCATAGTGACATTAAAAAAAAACCATAGAAATATTTATGCGGAAAACGTTGCAATGTACTTAATTATTGTGGTTGTAAGCTCCTTGCCTGTATCTACTGGGAAAACTATATATACATATTTTCTGCCGCGAGGAAAAAGGGCGCAATTGTATCCTGTAAAATAATAATGCAGATGAGACCTTTTAACCGATTATACGAGTGTAACTGCAGTATTATTTACTTGGACTAAGTTTGGGCCAATTTTTCTCAATTGGAACCTATCTTATAGTTTGTTGAGATCATGGATGTTTCGATTGTGTTAATTTTTAACCCATTTCAAAAAAAGGAGAAGGTTCTCAAATTGGTTGTGTGTTTTTTTTTTAATTTTTTAATTTTAATATTTGTTACCTCAGTACTCCGTCATTTATAAACAGATTTGGAAAATTCTTTTTTAATTTGAAAGGGCATACTTCCAGACTGGTCCCATTTTTATCAAAATTCAGTTCTGATTATAGGACCCATGAAGGAACTCCTCAAATATTATAGGCATACACAGCAATTTTGGCATTTTCATCAACAAGTCAAGCATTTGCATTCAGAAAATATCATTTGATGAAGTGGAACTAACGAAGAAGACCATAGATGGCCACGGGAACTCCTCAGTGTATTTCACGGGTAGCGATAAGATATCTCGATTATGACAGTTAAGCGACTATGACGAAGCAAGTTTAAATAAAAGGTTCTGATGAAAATGATACCATCAAACTGACCTGATGATGAAGCCGGAAGGTAGGCACCAGAACTCCGTAATAAAACAATGTATCCTAGCCGTGTTTGGGCTTATTGGAATTGTCATGAGATGCACTCTGGCTATAAATGATTTTAATGGTAATATGCTGCAAATTGCGCTACTTCAGTCGTGTTATATGTGGCCTTGATTATCAGAAGACAGATTTCGTCAACGATCTGTCGTCGTGTGGTTGATTTAATAATTTACTGGCGATGGCGTCCAAACCTGATAAAACTACGCCTTCCAAACTTCTGACACGCCTTAGCGCGACATATGTATTTGCCTTTTTGCTAAGTTTTTATTTGAAAGAGTATACTCCTGTGGTCGCATATAAATTTGGTCAAATTCTGAAGACTGGTTTTTGAGTTAGTTTCAATAATACGTATTTTTTTCCATTTAGTGTATGTTGATGATGTTATAATAACTTCCTGTCACTGTTATTTACAGTGCAAGTAGTGCTATATGAATTTGGGTGGGGTAGGTACAACAACTAAAAAGTAAAATAAAAACTTATTTATGAAAATAAACCGACTTCCAAAAAAACACTACAAAGTGAACAATAACTTTAATTTCGGAAGTCGGTGGCAAACCAGGAAAATACTAAACCAAAGATATCGACTTCCGAAATTAAAGTTATTTTGCACTTTGTAGTGTTTTTTGTCACAACAATTAAGCCAAGTTTACTTCGGCAAAGTACTTTACTGAAGTACAGGTGATTATAATACCTGCTGAAAATAACGCCAACGCTTTTGGCTATTGGACGTGAAATTGGGCTATTAATGGTAAATTACAATCCTATTCTGTCCACAAAAAATATTAACTGAACTTTAAAGAAAAAAAAAATATGATTTAAGGAGATATCCTGCAACTTCTTGGCCTGAAGAAAACTCTCTCCTGTTCTCAATGATAGTTTATTGGATTAGTTTATAATGAGAGAAAATAAAGATTTCTAGCAGTAGGCGATTCCGGACTGATTTGGATAAGATGATGATATTCTTCTAAGAGGGAGAGGCAAGCTTTGCACCCTCACGCCCCTAGTCGCCGCAGGAGACGCCCTGGGCGTCGGGAATTGACAGCCGATTCCCGGCCACCGTAGGCGCGGGCTTGCGGACGGCGAGCAATGGGTAGCTCGCCGTCCGGTAAGGACCAAGCCCGAGTCGACGGCGCGTCGTGTTCCACGCGCGCCTCAAAGAGATGTCAGCACTATTGACGGGGTCCGCTAGGGCCGATGCCAGCTAGGGTTGCGGGATGTTCGAAAGAGTTACCGTGGCCCCGGCACAGGCAACAGAAGGAACACGGGTGGGTTTTAGTCAGTAAAAGTCTGACACGCCCTCCCGCTCCGCCCAGAGCGGGAGAAGTCATTTGATGATTTCCCATCCAGAAAAAAAAAAATTGTTTTTACTTGTTTGACACCAGACAATCTGTCACAAATGTCACAGGTTTGACGACTTTAATGATGACATGACATCACTCGAGCCGGACTTACAGTGTGCCCCGTTTTGACTATGAAAATTAAATTGAGTTTTATAAATCAAAAATTAGTATTGTGCTAATATTTTGATGAAATAGTCATGTTTTAAGGTAAATAGACCACAGAGAACATTTTTAATCAATTTCCTAAAAAACTGTCAACTAGTGTATTCTCTACTTATTTTCACTTGACTCGACTACCGTCAACATACCTACACACTGTCTAATAAGTTATGGCCAATCAAACGTCAGGGAAATAAGTAGAGGAACATACAGAAAATAAAAGTAATTCCCTACCTATTTAGGCCCCGAGATAAATCTTCACAGGCACGTGATGAGCTATTGCCTATTACCTACTATCCTATTTATTCCGCACGCGACATCATAGGCCTCGCTTTATTATCCGTATAATGAGATTTCGTAGCAGACTCTTGTCACTCACTAGCTAAATGTTGTGTGCCTTACCGTGATAAAAAAAATGTATTTAGGTATTATTTTTTGGAAATAGTCTAGGTATTGAATTTGATGTAAAGGCGAAGAGTTTGTGGGGTTCGTATCCCGAACCTCTTGGCTCGCCAGACCACGCCATAGAATCCGCTAAGCTATTGCCGCAGTGTTTCTAACAATATTGCGTATATTAAAACGAAAATCATATTAATTTATTGTTATGAGGTAAACATAAGTTTTTATCGATTCCAAAATTGCAAATAGTGCCAATGTATGAAGAATTTATTTTTCCTTCCGTCCATTTTGCATTATTTTTTGTATCTACACGGTTTTTAACCGACTTCAAAAAAGAAGGAGTCTATTAGGGCTTTCAATCAAATATACAAAATTTTAAAGGTGTATGTAGATATGTTTGTTTGTATGTACGTTTTTCCACCCATTTCTCCGAAACTATTAATCGGATTGTAACCATTCTTTTTGTTGGCTTACATGTACTTCAACTTAGGGAACAGTGCAAGTTTCATCAAAATCGATTCAGCAGTTTTCAAGATATGGACTAATACGTGAAAGTTTGACGGCCTGGCTTAATGATACGAGCTACGGGTCAAAGGGGAAACGTCTCAAAACGTTGGTCAAATTCATAACATCACGCCTTGTTTCCCCGAAGGGTTAGGCAGAGGTGTAGGTGTACCTGTAGTACACCCACATTTCGCCAGTTATATTTAAGTCTCATGTAATAGGGGGCGAGCCTATTGCAATCTACCGGGCACAAATCCAGACTCCGGGCTGCTACTGATAAATTCCAGATAGAAAAACCTAATAACACTGCCCGACCTGGGAATTGCACCCAGGACCTCATGCTCAGCAGTAGCGCGTGCAACCACTAGACCAACGAGACAGTCGTTGGTCAAATTCTAGTGCAATATTTACAAAAAAACTATTAACTACTTATTACAAACAAATATTCCACTTTTTACTTAAAACTAAGAATTACGAAATAAAAAAGTAATTTAAAAAAATTAAATCGACTTCAAAAAGAAATTAACTCAAAATTATGAACATACATACATACATAAACTCACACCTTCTTCGCATGGGGGTAGGCAGAAACTACAGAACGCCACCTGCTACGATCCTTACATACTCCTTTTGCCTCGTTTACCTTCATATATCTGTTCATACATGCACGCCGGTTGCGAGTACTACGCACCTGACCTTTCTGAAGAACATCACCAATAAGATCACTATATGTCTTCCTAGGGCGTCCCCTCCCGGCGTTTCCACTCACATCTGCCGTGTAAATACCTTTTGTTAGTCGACTTTCATTCATCCTCTCAACATGACCAAACCATCTAAGCATACTCTTTTCAATTTTTGTCACTACATCTTCTTTTAAACTGCACCGTTGCCTTATCACATCACTCCTCAGCCTATCATTCATAGTCACACCACACATGCTTCGCAAGGAGCGCATTTCTACAGCATTTATTTTACTTTCATGCTTCTTTTGCCACACTTAACATTCACTTCCATACATAAGCGTAGGCACCAGCACACCATTGTGAAAAGCCAGTCGGGCCTTTTTGGACATTAACTGGTTGGTCACAATCGCACGTATAGCACCATTCACTTTATTTCCTGTATTTACTCTCCTTTCCACATCTTCATCAATCTTTGCATTCCTTGTAAACAGACTCTCCAAATATACAAACTCACTTACTTACTCCACACTTTCACATCACACATCGATACGTCTTCTTCTCTTTCAAACACTATATGACCTTCGTCTTATTCACATTTATATTCATCCCTTTCATCTTCTAGCTTATCAACATTATGAAATAACTTTAATTTCGGAAGTCGGTGGCAAAAACACAGCATACAGATCTCAAGACACAGGTAGGTATTTTAATGTAAAGTTTAGTGGAAGTTAGGTATGCAGGTATTCAACTGATTATTTTAGTTTAAATTCGTAATATGAGGGAAATTACCGGACAATCATTTTCTTCATATTAAGAATTTAAACCACCACCACCATTCACCAGTCTCACCAAGTTTATGTAGTTTCGACAAAAATAAAACGGGAAAATATTATGTGGTTAGGAAAAATATGTAAATAATTTAGTTGTTTTTTTTTTCAATAAAAGTTAAAAGTAAGATTTGCCTTACCATAAAAAAACCTGGTCACGGATTTCATTATCAAGCGCACGAACGGTTTTGAAATTTAATGTCGAATTTTACGCAAAGGAACGTCTATTTGACTTTCGTAAGGTGCAACCTTATTTATGCCTTAGGATCATCAAATTTTCAAATTATGCAGTACCTACTTAGAAAAACGTAGTTCTAGTGTCGTCAGTTTCAATTTGCAGATACTTATGCAATGTGGAATGGATGCTATACTGAGATTTTAATCACCAGTCAAACCACTAACCCTGACCCTACAGGAAATTGCAAGTTAGCTGTTTTATTTTACTACTGAATACCTACTGAAATTCTTAAGTCACTATAATCTTTTTACTGGTTATGACGTAGGTTATAGACTTAACTTTAACCCTTATGTTTAATTAGGGCCTGATATTCCGAGTTTATATTATAATATCCTTACATCACGGTCTGCCTAATATGACCTATACCTACTTTAGGTTAGGTTTAGGTTTAAACCTATCGAAAGCTCTAACAAAAATACACCAAGCTATAAAAACAATCTAAAAAGCGCATTCTATGAATATAAAACATGCACGAGCTTTTGATATTCAGTGAATCGTTTAAAAAGTGATTGATAGCCCCATATTTTATTTATTTAGATTTTCTAACGGCACCACCCGCTGATTTGTGAAATGAAAATAAAAAGAACAATAAAGCTTTCCCCTCGACTGTAAATTACGAATCTGAAATTCGATTTTATTTCAGTATTGCAGTAGAACTGTTTATGTAGATGGTACGCATCAGCATCTTATTAAACAAACGATTGATTGGCCTACACTGCTCAGATTGCAGTTTTCTGAGTACGAGTATTCCAGAGTCAATTTGGAACTTAATAACTAAGTTATGTTTTCATTAAACGAACAGCTGTAGGTAGTTAACTGTAGCTAGTTAGGTTACTCGGTTCAGAATCTCGTTAGCACATTGATGAGGCTGTCTTCCGGCACTCGATTGTAGTTAGCTCGTAAACCTGACATTGATACTAACAGAACCGGCGTTCATTTATTGGTCCTCGAGTTTCTACTTCACGATGTTTTGAACAAAGAACGATTGTAGGTCTAAAATTAGATGGTTTAATTGTCTGCCTTCCAGTAAAAGAAGTTCAGAATATAGGTAATTGTGTTCTACTTATTACATTTGCAAATGTTTCAGTACCTATGTTATATTTATCATTGTATCTCATTGGCCTTATCTCAATTTATTTGGGGTCTACGCAGTAGGTACGTCTTTTCCCATGTCTTCATCTCTATCAGCCGGCATCTCATAACTAAAGATCTGTATTTTATTTGAAACACATACAAAAGTACAAATACACATTTACCATGACTGTATTCAGAATGGTAGGTCAATTAATTCGATCGGTTATATGATCCCTGATTATCCGCTGTTAAGGCGACCTATACCCAATATTGCATCACTTTGATTCAATAATAAACAAACAAATAGTGATTGTTTAAAGCCAAAATATATATATATTGTAGTTTACTATACGTAGGGCAAAACTTGGGTAATCGGTGATAGTTTTGTTTTTTACTTGTAAAATTCGATTCATTGATCAGACTATTTTTTAAATTTACTGTGATATAGTAGACAAAATAAGTTTTGCTAACTTATATCTAAAAATGTGGCAAATACTATAATGATTGAAAAATGTACATTTATCAAGTCAGTAGTAACTTGGTAATAAAACACAATTATCTATCACCGAATAGCTGCATATAACGAATTAGCCAAGTTTTGCCCTACTTTGACTTTTTGTGGTTCAAAACATGATATCGAAAACTTCGCTCGATCAAAAAAAAAAAAATCGGAAGAGGAGTCTAATCGATGATTTTTTTGATGTTTTTCTAATTTTGCTTGAAGCTTATGAAAGCAATACTTCCAAAAAATATATCTGTAAAAAGTTCATAACAAATAGAAGAACAATTTGTGGTTACATTTTGCAAAATAGTTAAATTCATTTAATAATAAAATATTATCTAATACAGCGGCTTGCGCACTGCGATTCAGTCGCCCGCCGGGCCTTGACGAGGAAGGACCTATGTCCGTTTTGCTAGCGCACGGCTGTTTTGCTAATTTATCGAACAATTCATTTGTAGGACATAGCGTAAATAAGTCAGTATGTTTTTTTTTGGGTTTCGTATGTTCGAATGAAAAACGGAACCCTTATTTAGGAACGAAGTTCTGTAACGCGGCTTGCGGTAGGAGTTAACTGGTAGAAATCGTCACGACTCGACTTTCAAAGTGTAAATTTGGTCAAAATGAAAATCCAAGATGGCAGCCGTGAAAATTTCCAAATTTTTCTTCATGGGTGTCGTTTTCAAGGTTTTCGAGGGTGCTGAAACAGATAGTAAAGTCAAAATGAAAATCCAAGATGGCGGCCGTGAAAATTTTCAAATTTTCCTTCATGGGTGTCGTTTTCGTGGTTATCGAGGGTGCTGAAACCGATAGTAATTTCAAAATGAAAATCCTTGATAGAGAGAGAGAGAGAGTGAAAGTGTGAATTTCAAAGAAGAAAGTATGAACGCGCTTTTTCGTTAGTGACGATTTCTGCCAAGCCGTGTCAAAGAACTTCGTTACAATGAGTTGACCTACTGCCTACACGACACGCTTACCTATACTGCGACACATTTTGGGTTCATGTAAGTTCACGCTGGCGAGGTAAGCCCACGGCTCGCTCCGTGGGTAGGTTGGTAGCGTTAAATACCTACTTCGCAGGGTCTACCTAGCCTTAAACGAATTCGTCATAGAGAAATCCTTGGGGCAACTGATCCCCAAGGCTCGATACATCCCCAAGGCTCGATAGATCCCCCAACTCCATTTTTCCATATTGTTGACACACAAGAAGGCGCCAGAGATGCTTTGCGAAGCTAAGATGAAACTCCAACGTAAAAAGCAGCCAGAAAGTGAAATCAAATTTCAAACTAAATTTTAATTCTGTGCGTCTTAAGGTGAAACGGCCACGTTAGCCACGAATTTCAAATTTTCTTACGTTTTTTGCAATTTGCAGGTCAGTATCTATTAGGTTGTATGTTGGTTAAAATATGATTCGCGACCGTAACAAAAATTATTTACAGAATTATAATAATTAAGTCATCAATACAACTCTCTAAGACAAAGTAATCCTATTGAATGACTGTTTCATGAAATATTGACATTTGAGGGTTATATTAAACTACACACATTACCGATTCTAATGATTCTAATTATGTAAAAACATATATGTTACGGTCGCGAATTATACTTTAATCAACATACACCCAGACACTGAGCTGCAAATTGCAAAAATCGTAAGAAAATTTGAATTTCGCGGCTACCTTAGCGCTTTCCCCTTAATGAGATGACGGCAAAGGTTTGTTCGCGGCATAGTATAAACGCATTTGTAGAATAGTTCCGAAGAAGATGAAAGGCAAAGAAAAACAACACACAAGTGCGGCTCGAACGGAACTAGAAGTAAAAGAGTATAAAGTTCTCAACAAGACGTGAATGGTTTAGATTCCGAGAAGATCTCAATGGGAGCTTTCATAAGCCCTTGGGGATCGTTCGTAGATATAGCAATATTGGATACTACTGAAGGTGACGGGCAATGTTTACAGACGAGATATATTTATTATTAAAACAGGTGTTAAATTTTTTTGTTGACACACTCATAAATACGTTGTCAACAAGTCTTTCGTCAACGGTAGTAATAGGTCAGGTAGTAGCGCTATATTTATTTAAAAAAAAGAGAGCGGAATAACGGGTTATTTCGGTCATTGTAGAAAGTCAATATGACATGTTGTTGTTTAGTTTTCAGCGTGATTCGTGAATTGTTATTTACCGAATTTACACAGACAGATAATTTTGTACCACGACCAAACGAGAACGATTATAGAAACAGTCGAGACGTTCAAAGAAAACATTCTTATAAACGATGCTTTAATATCGGATCCTCGAAGAAGAAAAATATTTGGACGCAATGATTTATTATGATAATCTTCAGATAATAATATCTGCAAATAGAAGTTCACATTTACCAGCGTTCATTAGAATATATTTAGCACGAATTCCTAGAGTTCAACGTAACATGCAAATTATTGTTGCTGAAAATATTATTTTCTAATCTAGGAACTTTTTGTTCGTATCCACCCAACATTTAATGTGGCAAATATCAATATTCGTACACACCAATACGAAAGAAAGAAAGAAAAATAAGTTTATTTGTCACAGAAACATGCAAACAGAAAGATAATTAACTCGACTAGGTACTACAGTAACGGAAAAATAAAACAGAATAGATCTACAAAATATAGGGTCGTTCAGGTTTAGAAAGTCCAGTTTCCAAAATGTCCAACGGTTTCAAAATATCCAATTCCCAAAATGTTCAATTTTTGATAATGTGGTAAAGAAGATTGGGCGATTCTTAGTATGAAGACTTCTCTTGATTGTTAGTACGTAAGGAGCAGCTACAGAGCTCTAAATGTGAGTAATTAAGTACTATTGAAATTCTGGTATTTCGTCAATTAATTAACTTTAATTAATTTTGTGCCTTGCAAACATCATCTTTTAAGCCTATAAACGGATATTTTAAAACATTGCTGGCCTCTTAGATGCCCGTTTTAGGAACAATGTTTTTAAGAGTCGGTCGGCCGAACAGAACGTTTAGCCTGCCCCATCCCCCAATAGTGTTATACATGCCAACGTAAAGATCTCTTCAAGGGGAATATTTCGTGATATGACGACTTCTCTCGATTGTTAGTCAGTGAGGAGATACAGAGCTCTAAATATGAGTTACTAAGCATTATTGAAATTCAGGTCAAATAATTAACTTTCATTATTTCTGTGCATTGTAAACATCATCTTGTAAGCCTATCACCGTCCACTTTAAAACATGGCCTCCTTTACTCGTATGTCGTTTTAGGAACAATGTTCCTAAGAGTTGGTCGGTCATAATGTCAAACCTGCCGTGCCGTCAAATCTACTGACAAATATTCAACCCAGCTCACCAAACTATCTGGTGCTATCAAGGAAAAACGACGAAGACGAGTCAATGTATGTAGCTTTACTACACGATAACGCTCGACCTCACGTCGCATCTGCCGTTCACCAACAGTTGGAGAACTTGGGCTGGGAGACGATACCCCACCCACCTTATTCCCCAGACCTCGCCTCATCAGACTATCATTTGTTTAGAGCCCTGAAACAACATTTGCGGGGTAAGCAATTTAATGATTTCTCGGATGTAGAGGCTGAGTTGAACATCTTTTTCGAGGCGCAGTCATTAGAGTTCTGGGCGAAAGGCATCCAAACTTTGCCGGATCGTTGGCAAGAAGTCTTATATGCTAATGGTGATTACATCATTGACTAAGCTTTTTGTATTGTGTAATGATAATAAAAATATAAAACGTAAATCAAGTGTCATTACTTTTGTACCAACCTGATATAAGTGACTTGGAGTAAACTGTAAGCTTATATTTAATGAATAAATAAATTCAAATTCAGGATATTTTCCCCGAAAAGACATAGTCCACTTCGTATGGGAATTTGGCTCGGTGTGAACAGGCACTTTAAGTATAAATATAGGGACTAGAAGTGATTTGAATTTGGAATGTAGATATTGTTTGTAAAAGTTCCAATCGCCAAAGAGTTCAATCACAAATATTGTAAACACAACAAGGAACAAGCTGTTTGATAAAGTAAACCGCGCGCGAGCCAAATAAAAAAAAAAAAATTCTATGATATGTCTTATTGCTCCTAATTGTACGAGTATATTGTAAATAAATAAACGTATTATTGATATTCATAAGTTGCACTTACTTATTTCCTCATAGAGGGTGATATAACGTAGTGTCCACCTCGGGAGCAACACTATTTTAAGCTCGAGTAACGTACTTTGAATCCCTCTCTGTGCTCAGGATTCTACTTTAGTTTGTTATGACGAGAATCCTTCGCTCCGCTCTGGATTCAAAGAAACACTCTTGCCTAAAATTGTTGTTTGCTCGACAATGTCAAAATCAAAATCTAAAGTCATTTATTGAAACTAGGCTGAGAATCAGCACTTTTCGAACGTAAAAAATTACATAAGACAGTCCCCCAAAATGCCCGCCCTTCACCACTTCCTTGTGCTGTAGCTAGGAAGAAGAAGTGGAGCAACAAACTCCCCAGCAGCACAGCTGTCTGTTTATTTAGTTAAACTTGATTCTATATAATAGTATGCAAAATTATTTACATAATTATTTGCCATGTGCCAGCTAGCACACGCCAATATACAAATAAAAAGAAATATAAAAAAAATATCGAAACTATACTCGAGCAGAAATAAAAATTAAAAACTAAAGACGTAAAAGAACTTTATACCTAAATAAAAGCCTCCAGGCATGCCCGCTTACATACAGCTATAAATAGCTGTAACTCGAAGTCACAAATGATAAACTAGGACCATCGAAGTAAAATAAATAAGCAGTTAATAACTAATAACAATAAAAAAAAACCAGGGTCAGCAAGACGACCAGTCACCACAAGCAGCACCCGTTCACGAGCATAACGCAAAGATCAGCCATTACCCCCGTCGCCATATTTGAGGGAAGGAGGCCACCCGACCCCCGACGCTACCGCAAGCAGTGACATCGAAGGGAACATGACGAACTTGCTGCCAGTTGCTCAGGCAAGAATAATATGATCATTTGTCGAGGTCGCTAGCTAATTGTTCAGATCAGCTTCATAATGTCGTGCCATTCGGCGAAAACCATTTAATTGCCGAAACACTCTCACAAGGGTGACAATGTGGCCGTAATAAAATATAAATAACGTTATAGGTTTCAGTTACTGCGGAATTATTATTGTTATACCAACAAGATATATTTGGCACACCCACATGGGTAATTTATTGTATTAATCGACACACAGTACATAAAATGTATATATCCAGAAAGTAATGGAAATCGTTCGAGTTGACGACGGTAAATCAAGTCCTTCAATATGGAAGGACTGGTATAGAATTCTGTATTCAACAAATTGTAAGCTTAATACACTTTGAGGTATAAATGCCGTGACTTCTAGTTACGATTGAGCTGACTGACAGGAGTGACAGGTTGGGTAATATGTTTAAATATTTAAATAAAGTACTGACAAGGCAAAGCGTGCGTCCGTTTAGCAATTAGGGAAGGGATACACCTTTACCTGTTATCGATTTATAATTAATCATATTATTGGACCGTTTCGGGTGGCGCCAAAAATGAAACAGTAGATAGTGACAAATCCAGAAGAATTGCTTTAGTACCGTTCCTTTTGAAAGTAGGTACGGGTTGATGATTTCATTTCAATGTGTTCGATAATCTTCAGCAGAATGCCAGAAATTTTATGTTAGATGATGTGTGCAATATTCAGTTACGCACCTTTGTATTTAAGTTGAATAAGACACTACGGGCTCTTTAAAAATATTTTGCTTTTGCTCTTTGATAACACTAACTTTAATTGTCCATGAACATCGATTGTTTTTTGATGTGTCATGCTTATTTGCACTTTTGCAACAATTGTCTAGAAACATTAAAATAGTTAAGTAATAACTCAATACTGTCTAAATAATTCAATATTATAAAGTAACGTACTTAAGTATTTATTACATTTAGCTAATCAAATCCCATTATTATCATGACCTAGAAGCTTTTAGAATACTTAGTTGTTTTATTAATAACGGAATGCTGTAGAATAGATGAAAAATCATGTACTTAGGCACTCTTCATTAATGATGAAAAGATATTTTGGCTGGCGGAGATCACGAAAGAGCAATCGTCCTTTCAAGAGTCCTTTCTTTTCTATTTAAAACGTAGAATGCGCAGCAGAATATTTTACTGTAGAGACTGTTCTATTTTAACTTAAATTATATTTATTTCTATCTGCGAGTAGGTATCCCTAACTTTTTAATTTTAGGTTTTCTTGTGTTATTTACAACTGATTTTGCAACACACAGCGGCCTGCTAAAGTTTTACGTTGGGAGAAAATGTACAAGATTTTCTAAACTTTCATACGAACTGAAGGATAGAAGCACACAATGAATGCATATTCTTTTTTCAACGCTCAACATGGCTTAGAAGAGAAATACGAGTTCTGTTGTAACTTTTGTGTAGAATACGAATAATTTATAAAGTGTTCACAACAAAACATAAAGTCAATGCAAAGTTACACTTTTTGTATCTTTCATAGCACACTCTATTAAAAGAAAGTAATTGTAATATTCTGTTATTTCTTCGTTGAATACTTGACTATTTTTATAACAAACAGCTCATAACATCATTCTAATTGGTTGTAATTGTTATACTTAATACATAACATAACAAAACATCACGCCTTGTTTCCCCGAAGGGTTGGGCAGAGGTGTACCTATAGTACACCCACATTTAGCCAGTTATGTTTAAGTCCCATGTAATAGGGCGAGCCTATTGCCATCAACCGGGCACAAATCCAGAATCCGGGCTGCTACTGAGAAATTCCAGATAAAAAAACCCAATAACACTTTGCCCGACCTGGGAATCGACCCCAGGACCTAATGCTCAGCAGTAGCGCTTGCGACCACTAGACCTACCTAATAATAACATATATACATACATATACTCGTATAATAATAACATATAATACCTAATAATAACAATATTATCCTTCAGTATTACCTATACATATATTCAAGAAATGTGCTTTTGATATTCTTGTCGTGTTGTTATTTCGAACTTCTTTTGTATATTGCATACTAGCTATTGCCCGCGACTTCGTCTGAGTGTATTTTGAAAAGTAGCATACGTCCTTTTCCATGTCCCAGGCTACCTAGATATATGTCCAATTTCATAATAATCGGTTTAGTGGTTTAGGCTTGAAAAGGTATCTAACAGACAGACAGACAGAGTTACTTTCGCATTTATAATATTATTAACCTTTCGCATGTCGCAATTACAGACACAATTAGTAAACAATGGACTTTGTACCTATGGGGTTCAAACGACACGCAAAGACAATATCCATTAGTATGGAGGATTTTCAGACTTATTTTGCACAGCGCGCATTGGTAGAGGCTGAGTTTAAAGGTAAAATTGGGCTGTCCTTAGATTGTAATATGTATTTATGAAGGTCTAAACAAGACACCACACTCACTGCGCGCAAACGTATACTGCCACCGCTCTGGATTCGACGTGACATTTCGGATACAAGTTTATAACATTATAAGTTAGAACTACTCTTAGAACGTACGCGTACGGCATATAAAATACTGCATTTCGTAGGTGCAGCTAGCCTCATAAACTTTAAATAATAAGGACGATCACAGCCAATCAGTGCACATGTTTGTACACTATTTTTTTTTTTAATTTTCACAGAGAGCGAGAAGCGGTAAAATGACGCTTGCTCAGGCGGGAAAGTTTTGTTGTACAAAAAGATAATTGGCATTATACGGAGGAACTAAAACTTGGATGTTGGCTACAAATATTATTGAGAAATAGTTAGTAGGAGGGCGTTTCCTTTGAGATATGAGTGATATGATATGACCGTGTCCATCGTTTGAAGCTTTTTATTGTTGGCCAGATGCCAAAAAGCTTAGCAAAGATTTACTGGTTAATATAGTGCCCGTGTCAATATCCCTGTAATTTGATTATCAATGTTTTGACCCATTTCAATAGGTTTATTCTTGTTTCGTACACACGGCTACATAGCAAGCTATCATTTTCCATTATAAGCCCCTCATTATACGAAAATCCTATATAATGCGAGATCAGCTTATACTGGAAATGTATAGCTTGGTATGCTCATGATTGCAGCGCGTTGATTTAATACTGAGTTCACTTTCATCCTTTCGTTTTTGGATCTCTGGATTCTGAAATTCATGTCGATGTATTGGTTAAATAAACCTTGCATCAGTCACTCGGCGTACCAATTTCATATCATGTTAGAAGTAATCTGGATAAAAGCTCCGGTTGTTTGTTTTGATATTGTTTCGTCGTTTGTTTGTCAACTCGTTCGACAGCGCTCTTGTTAACATGTTTAGTGTCGACGACATGTTGCCTTGTTAATGTCGGCCATTAGTGACATGTAGGGTTTGGACGTGAACTGATTTCTATGGGTTGTACTCGCAGTACAGGGTTGAATGTATTGTGTGGAGACACTATTATTATAACCGTATCGTGTAACATTTGCACACTTGTAATTACATAATTGGAATAACACGTTTTTGAATACTACACGTTCTTTTTAGCCTTAGGTTGCTTACATAAAGAAACAGGTTTCCAGTACAGGCGAGTCTGTGCGAGTTGGTACCGATCGGTGCAGGTATTCCCATGTTATCTTATGTGCTCACTTATAAAGAAACAGGTTTAAACTTGTTGTTGTTGTTTAAATCTGTTTCTTTAACCCGCACGGGTTTGTCTGTACCGAAAACCTATTTATGTAAGCACCCATAGACGTTCTTACTAATTCACAATTTTGCTGACATTAACGGTGTGTAACCGAAGAATACTAATAGTCTTTTTTCGGGTTCCGTAGTGAACAAGGAACCCTTATAGTTTCACCATGTCTGTCGGTCCGTCCGTCCACAGCTTAGCTCAGAGACTGTTAGTACTAGGAAGCTATAATTTGGCATAGATATGCATATTAATCACGCCGACAAAGTGGTACAATAAAGTCATGAAAAAAAAAAAATTTAGGGTACCTCCTGTACTGTACACACGTAAAGTGCCTACACGTAAAGTGGGGAGGTTTTCTTTTTCTCGTCTAGTAGGCTTTACAAGTTAACGAGTAATAGTCGGCCAACTTACATACATCTGCAGTTGGAATGTATGAGAGAACATGTTTTTCAACTACAATGTTAATTCATCCCAACTACGGAACCCTTCATTTTGCGTGGTTAATTAAGATTACAATAGGTCCTCAGGTAATTATCTATACATCTATACAAATAAATAAAATTGAAGTGTCTGTTTGATGTCAAAATAACAACTTTTTACTAAATGCATAGGAAAGTATAAACGGTTCTTATAACAAAATAAAAACAGCAATTTTTAAAATTTTTGTCCGTTTGTGAACCGATTTTACTGGCAGCTGATACTGCGGCGGGTAACTTAGGCTACTTTTATTTTAGAAAAATAATTAGGGTTCCGCGCAAAAAAATTAAAACCCAGAAATTATGAACAAAAAGTCGGATTTGAAAAATTCTTCTTGCATTGGTAACTCAATACTCGAGGATAGTTATAGGCTATTTATCATCACGCTAAGACCCTTAAGAGTCGAGCAAAAAGAAAAAGTCAGAAAGAACACTAAGCGAAAACGAAGTAATAGCGCGGGCGGGCGATTCAAAGCGACGGTTGGGTCGGGACAAAGGGTCGGGGAACGAGGGAGTTTTATTAAAATGTGGCTGTTATTTTAGTATAATATTGTGTATCTTACGACATCCGCACGAACGAAGTCGCGGGGCACAGCTAGTCTCTATCATATAATTATTTTACGACTATATAACGCTGCAGCTTTTTCTATAATATTTTCTTAGACAAATTCATTTAGGCCTTCAGCAGCAACGTATTCGTTACAGAGCTAATTACTTAAGAAAGCTACGGCTGTCAGTACCATTCAAAATCTATTCAGAAATAACTTTTTGTCTGAAGAATTAATTTAGTAAACTTAGATTGAATAGAAATTATTTGCTGTCGAAATTAGCTTTGAAGTGACAATATTTATTCTGCAACTAATAAAACAGGAGAATATTATATTGTTTTCTCGGCTTCGATATTAGTCATTGTTTTATCTGTGCTAGAGTTGCTTTTAAAATTGGATTAACTCGTCAAGGCCAGTAATAAACAAATCGCTGTAAACAATGCGGCGGCTGTACAGCTTTATAAAATTTAACAATTTTGTTTGCAGAAATAAAAATGGTTTTAATGATGCCGTTAACTGTCGGGATAGATACCGAAAACATAAGGCGTAAGCGATCGAACACTGGGTTTTCAGTTTTATAGGCGTCATAACGCGGAGAAATGCATAAAATGGAGTGTGTCCGACATGTTAGTAGTGCAGTAACATAACATTCCAGTGAAGTTAGTGCTAATCAATAGTGTTACGTGACTTAACGTGACTCGTCCGACGTTCTGCCGATGACGACCAAGTTTCAAATTGCTTATTGCGGTGGTTTTGACAAACAAGTGCTTGCACTGGTTTGCAGAACTTTTATATGCTAAGTTAGTAACCGTTAATTTTATTTATTAACTACCTGCGCTCCGTGGTTACACCCTTGTAAGTCTCGATCTCGTAAGTATATTGGAATAAAAAGTAGCTTATATGTTAATCCAGGTTATAAGCTGTCTGTGTGCCAAATTTCATACAAATCCGTTCAGTAGTTTTGGCGTGAAAGAGTAACAAACAAACCAATCCATTTACCCTCACAAACTTTCGCATTTATAATATTAGTAGGAAGTAGGATGTTAATCTTAAATTATATCCCTTCATAGGAAGGAATATAATTAAAAAAAAGAAAAAAAAAGGAAAGAAAAGTTTGACCAACTTTTCTTTTACTATTTGAATACAGAATGCAATATTTGTAGCCACGACTGGCACAGATTATAATTCGACTTTTCTATAGACTTGACGGTCACTTCAACGCTAGCCAAGGGTTAGTAACTTTCGCGGCACGGCGGACAGAGCTCCGGCAGGATCTCATGGCGGCATGGAGAGTGCGATTGTCGCAACCCAGCGCTGGGCACGCCACAATTGCGGCGATAAGTCCCCTCTTTGAGGAGTGGCTGGAGAGGCGCCACGGCGTCCTCACCTTCCGCCTGACGCAAGGTCCTCACCGGACACGGGTGCTTCGGGAGGTACCTGTTCCGGATAAGGCGGGAGGAATCGCCCGGGTGTCACCACTGTGTGGATCGCCCGGAGGACACGGTGGAGCATACGGTGGAGGTCTGCCCGGCTTGGGCGGAGCACCGCCGTGTCCTCGCGGAAGCGATCGGCGGCGGCGATCTCTCGCGTCCGGCCCTGGTCCAGGCCATGGTACGGAGCGAGAGTGCATGGGAAGCCATTACCTCCTTCTGCGAAGCAGTAATGCTCGTGAAGGAGGAGGCGGGACGCGTGAGGGAGAAGCTAGCTTTGCACCCTCACGCCCCTAGTCGCCGCAGGAGACGCCCTGGGCGTCGGGAATTGGCAGCTGATTCCCGGCCACCGTAGGCGCGGGCTTGCGGACGGCGAGCAATGGGTAGCTCGCCGTCCGGTAAGGACCAAGCCCGAGTCGACGGCGCGTCGTGTTCCACGCGCGCCTCAAAGAGATGTCAGCACTATTGACGGGGTCCGCTAGGGCCGATGCCAGCTAGGGTTGCGGGATGTTCGAAAGAGTTACCGTGGCCCCGGCACAGGCAACAGAAGGAACACGGGTGGGTTTTAGTCAGTAAAAGTCTGACACGCCCTCCCGCTCCGCCCAGAGCGGGAGAAGTCATTTGATGATTTCCCATCCACAAAAAAAAAAAAAAAAAAAAAAGGGTTAGTAACTTGCGTGGGTTGATTAACAGCTGATCGTTCTGTAGGTACTATTCATTTCTTTCGTTACCATAATACTAAAGATTTACATAACATAGGGCGATGCTTATATTTTTAGAAGGGAAATATAGAAGTGTACCTACTGCTACACCATTTCCCAATGAGAAGTTGGACAACACTATCGCCACGTTCGCCACATATAGGGCACTTTTAGGGCACTTTGCGAATTTCCTATAATTTTCCTTTCTGAAAACACAAACAGCAATTTGTGTAGCTTCAAAACTGAAACCAGAACGTTTTGTAGCCACGCCAGCTTTAAATCAATTTTGTTTAAGTTTTACTAGCCACTATTTATTGATAAAAACCAAATACAATTCTCTGCCTCGTTGGTCTTGTGGCCGCAAGCGCAGTTGCTGAACGGAGGGGCCTGGGTTTGATGCGATTTGAAAGATTTATTTCTTTTTTCATAAGGATTTTTTCACTAGCAGCCGTCTGGATTCGGTTAGTAGCAATTGACTTGCCCTTTATTACATGGGACTTATGCCTGGCAAAATGTGGAGAATGTACACGATCTCCCCAACCCTTTGCGGAATATAGACGTGATGTTATGCGACAAAATAAAATGTGTAAAAAATTCATTAACACTGCGGGACGCAAACGAGACAAAATAGAAGTTTTATTGTTGATACTTCTATAGCCGTTTAGTGTCCTTCAAAGCATTAATAAACAAATAATGTATTGCCCGTTCGCTTCATCGAAAGCGGGGTGGCGTAGGCGACATCCCACGGATTTACGCTCCTATAGTTCATGGACATTTTGCCTCTATCATCCTCGGGTCTCCTAGGACTTAAGCTTCCACTCACTAAGCGACAGTAGAACACTAACCACTCGGGAACTACGTTATGTCAATGGTAAAAGAGTGCAAACGACGCGCGACGTCGAGCGAACGCGAACGGTCACTTTAGTGGCGCTTGCTTCCCGAGTATAGGAACTGGAATTAGAGTGTTAGAGCACTGTCAACTGGATACTTGAATGAACTTAGCGTGTGGCTAAGAAATACACCAGATACCTACTCCGTGTAGAGCAAGTTGTACTATCAAGGAAACTTACATCTGACCAATTTGAAAACAAAATCCCGTGCACACGATGACCACGTCTGTTAGCAATCGTTACTGTAGCGGCCGAGCGTTGCAAGCAAGAATAGTCCTTACGGTGTGTATATGTTCGTTCCTCCCATGGTACCAACTGCAGAACGCACAATTTTATTATGTTGTGTCTTGCACAATTTGAACATATTCCTCAAGAAGATTATTTAATACATCTATTCCTTCGAATCGTTAAACCGATCAATAAGCCTGGCTTTAGCGAGATGACACTCTTAGAAGCGTCTCGTTTCGTTCAGCCCGAAACAAAAGGTCGTAAAAAGTCAAGCATCTGTAAAAGGAGTTATAAAAACCGGCCAAGTGCGTTTCGGACCACGCAGGAATTCACCACCACGAAGGATTCTATAGTCGGGATAAATACTTACGCATGCAGAGTACCTATTTATTTTGCCGGCCGCAAAATAGATTTGTATTTCATAGTAGGTACTCGAGAAAATTATGAACAACAAAAAGTTATTTCTATAAAAACTATTGACTTAAATAGCAAAGTCACTTGAAATAGCTTAATCGAGCAAAAAATACCAAAAAAGCACGTTTCTGGTACCTTTGTGTGTGTCTTACAATTTTATTTTAATTGTATTATTTATTGTTATAGCGGGCATAATCGTACACTACACACTCTGTTCAAGTGTCTACCTATTACGATTCAAAAGATACAGCCCTGTGACAGACGGACGGACGGACAGCGGAGCCTTAGCAATAGGGTCCCGTTGGCACCCTTTGGGTACGGAACCCTAAAAACAGCATCGCATTCAGTTTAATTTTGGATAAAGTAATAAATGTCAAAAGTCTGCTATCGTAGGTACAGTCGACCGCAAGTTAGAGGTAACACTGACCTTGAGCTGGCTTAGTGTAATGCGGAGTTTCAATTGAATAAGAGGCGAGCTTGTACTTTATCACCACCCACGTGCGGTCGACTGTACTTACATATACATATACTTATAAGCTTTTGGTTGCATCAATGTTTCAGCAAATATTTGCATTGGAATCGAGTTACATTGTGTCCCCGCCTCGTTTAGTTTAACGCTACTCGAATTAGCGAAAGCAAACAGCTTTTTATTAAGTTCCCTATTCATGTTTGCGCGATAATTATTACTGATAAACAGAGAACAGCAACACAACTAGGTTACGTAATGTCTACCTACATGTATAACATCGTTAATTAAATAATTACCCTAATTGGATACAAAAATGTATTAAACATGTAGGCGTTTATGCTAAGAGTATCATATGATGTATTAACAAGGTAGTTTAAGAGAAACCTTACATTAGGTATCCGCGATAGATTCAAGAATATTGGAAACGTGCGGCTACAATATTGTTGAGTGTATATAAATTAAAATTATATTTATTGAGCTTTTTTGGCTTCTTGTTAAACTTCAGTTACTGTTACCAAAACTAATTCACATTTCGCGAATCTCAGGTGGTTTTAGTACCTATTTAAGTACATTCATGCCATAATTTTCATAAGAAATGAAAACTCTTTATTATAGAAATAATACGTACATGACAGGTCTAAGGTTGGAGGACATTGCATCTTTTCTGTAGCAGATCTCTATGCTGTGACTCGGATTTCCTCAGATATAATGTAATAACGTCTGCATCTCTCAGAACGCTCGCGCTGTGCCGCCCACGCATTTGACGCGATGTCTCGTTGTAAATCTGAAGAGTCTGCGGATTTTGATTGTTGCTCATCGCGATGATATTTTTAGTGAGTTTCCGGAGAAAGAATTAGGTATGTGACGTCGAGCGAGTTCCTATATCAAGTGATGACGGAGACACGAGCTGTTGTAACGCATCTTTATAATTCCATTCGTCCAAGCAATGCTATTAATTAACTAGAGTTTGCGTTACGGGATAATAAACTTTATTGAAATGTTGGCAATGGACATTGGTAGGTATTGACAAATTAAATAATTTGTACGAGTGTTCCAAAAATATGTTCGTTTTGTACTGGCCTGCAGTTTGCACATATTACTATTATGCATCTTCGAAGCTGAAAACTTGTGGCAATTATTGTTGCTATTTAGAACTCGGTCGAATATTGTCGTATTCGCGGGATCGTTTATTTCGGGTGGTAGAGCGACGAGAGCGTTGACTCAGTAAGATTACGATTTAAATATAGGCGGGTGCGAGCTGCCAAATCATTGGGGAAACGTTCGGAGCCAGCATCGTGTCATCGTGGCGCAAGAATTTCATATGCGATTGTTTCATTAGGGGGCATGAACTCAATCTTGATATCAAATAAGTAGATGACAGCCATTCCTGGACCGCAAAGTGGATTCTTAGACGTAAACATTAAAGTAAATGAAATATAAATACTTATGGTCGCTTATTATAACATTTATTTCCTTTAATTTTTTGATTACTGAAGCTGATAGATATTAAATAAGTGCTCTCAATTTTCTTTCTAGGTAGATATTCTCGGAATAGAAAGTGTGCGTAAGCTACACTTCGATAGAACGCTCCATAATGTTCTAGGTATAGTAAGGTTCATATCCAATCATGTAAGATTACTCCCGGGATGATCAATGTAAACTTTACAATCCCTTTTTTATGCCTAAGCTTCCTTTTCTTTTCTTAAATGTAAAGATTAACTGTTTTTTTTTTACTTTTTTTAGATTTTGGTGTACTTTTTCATGGTATTCTTATCTTTTATTGGTCAAAATTACCGGAAAATTGTCCTCTCATTGGCCGGCCGTGAATATAAATGATTTCGACTGCGTCTCTATTCGTTAGTTCTCATTTGTTTAACTGTGTAACTCATTTATCAAACAAAACTTAGTTCGTTAACTTAGTTAAACATGCAAATTGGACAGCTAATTGTGAAACGTAATTCCGGACTTCTTACAAAAACATGGAGATGATATTAAACAGATTAAGTAATTTTATTGTAGCGTTTCCTCGGTCTTCTTGGATCTGCTTTGTTTCAAAGTAACTGGAAGCTAATTGAGCCAGTATTAACAAAAATACCTTTATGTAGTAGGTACCGTTTGTATAGGCAAGCAATCCTCTCTAAATCAAATTGTTATGTCGTTATTCTAGCAGTGTGGATATGTTTGGGCTGGGGACCATGAAATGATCCACAGTTAGCACGCCTGAAATAAAATAACCTTTTGAAAAATACAATTATGACGTTATTTCTAAGTTTACTTCATATTGCGTGTGTGCAAGGACAATGCAATAAAATCTATTTTCTTTGCACTTGAATTATGCAGTACTTATTAGTTTTTCTCCATGTTAAGATAAAATTAACTGATGACGAATATAGAACTTATTAAACATGCAACATGGTTCTCGACGATTTATTGCAAGCTGTAACTAAGATTTTAAAAAAAATGTAAGCTTTTCAATCATATACTTACAGAACATGCTTGGCTCGGAGAAATCTATCAAAGGCTTATTTTATTCATTATAAGAGTTATGGTGGCAAAAATAAAATATGTTTGCTGGTGCTGATAGGATTCTTTGGTTTATTTTGATCATAGCCAGTTTTCACACTAAAAATTCCCTCAAGAGAGATGCTTGGTTTTGATGGAATGTAGTAAAACTGTTACAAAGTGTAGCACAGCGATAAAAAGACACGGACATACCTACAGTTTTTTCTCTGTTTAAAAAGTTTGCTCCGCTACAAGGTTTTATTTTAACAACGTTTTCGTTCCAGCGAATGATTTACTTTGTCAGTTTCTGTATAATTAAAAGTAAAATTGCTATAATTGGTAATATTGAAAGTTAATTTCACGCAGTCGTCGTGCTGGCCAGTGCGATTATTCTAAAAATGTGGTTGGTGCACTGACATGAAATAAGTATTAATGCATTTTCAGTGGACTGGCGGTATAGAACATTATTGAATATAAAGGTTCTAATAATAAAAAAAAAACTTTCCACGCTAATGGATAAAATGCACTTTTGCACTCGGATTTCGAATGATAAACAGAATCTTTCCGAGGTTGTGAGGTGAAAATAACTATTTTATGGTACTGCAATGCTAAAGGCAAAGGTATCAAAATAATTCAGGCATTACTCAGATACCTACATAATATACTTAGTTGGTTCACAGTTATCGTTAGCGGCACCACGGAAAACGGATTATATGAGGATTGAGGGACAACTTTTCTTAAGGATCGCATTAAAACTCCTGCCGTCTTATTCCAAAACACGATCTAAATTTAGTACTGGGATTATTACTAGGTTTAAACCATGACTAAATAAAACGTTATTATAAAATGAAGTTTATCTCTAGTTCATGAACTATGTAAGGTACTAAAGTTAGTCGGCTGAGACCCCTAGTTTATCTATGGGACTAACTTCGGTACTAATTTATTTGAGGTTAGCGTTGATTATTTTCGTGTCTTTTTATTTACAAATCATTAAAAATGGATATTAATATGACAGACTTGATGGATTTGCAAGATTAGGATATGCTAGAGACGTCTCGGCGATTTTACAGACATCGTCATCGTGTGAATCCTTTTGAATTGAGTGAAGAAGATTTTAGATATAAGTAGGTTTAAGTTCACAAAACGTTTCGGTGACGTAATATTTCTTATAATAATAAAAACATTCGCGTTAGGTAATCGAAATAAGATGATACAAAGAATAGCTTACCTAATAATAATTAAAAATCCATGTTTTTACTATATTTTTCTTCAAACTCAATTTTTGTTTGTAGCTCACGATTTAACCAGACACAAAACAACTCACGAACAAACCACATAGCAGTAACAGTAATACTAAGAACAATTAATAAAAATAAGAATTGCATTTAGTTATAAGGACGCAACTTAAACATTCGTCTCAAATTACGCGCGCCGCCGGTACCTAATTCACTCCACTTCACGCTAGAGGTGTTAAAAAATATGACAACTTGATTACAAAAAGCGCGTCAAAAGTACAAGTTGCGCTTGTTCAATATATTGTAATCTAAATAAAGAACAATGTATGATATATTTTTGTATTCATAAATAATTATTTAAGCATTTCAAGGGTTACTAAAATATCAATATTTAGAGAAACAGAACGTTGCTTCAAATAAAGCCTGTATGAACGAATGATAGAATGCCATTTTCGTTTCTTATCTGTGGATATTGTTTAAACCATGGACCTTCTTTGGTACTAACTGATCCTCAGAAAGTCAAAGTTTTGTAATCAGAACACATTTTGAACCTAGTACTAAGGTTAATACCGTAACAATCCTAGACCTTTTAGTATTGGTTTAAACCAGTACTTAAGCATTTTTTTGTAATAAGACCGCTGGCGTTCTACATGTATGGCGTATACAAAGTTTTTATTTGCAGGCTATCTCCGAATTTTATATGATACTAAAACTTCGCCGTTCATTCGTTGCTTTTATTAAAGTTATGAGCGCATTTATACCTACCCACCGTCTAAATATTTTAGAGGGAACGGTCTATTTAGTTTGTCAAAAGTCATGTTGGTATAAAATAAAAGATGCCTATTTTTGTGTTGTAGATAGGTATAATGAAATCGAAAAATAAATATAATTCGTCGGTATATTGCGGTCGATAAAATGACTATCATTCTATAAAAAAAAAGACACTGCGGTTTAGGCAAGTTCTATTTGTGAATATTCGGTTACATGTTTATATGTATAGGTAGGTACTAACCACTTCCTGTGTACCATGATAGCTGCAGTGTTTGAAACACTGAATACAACAGAATTTCTACACCTAAGTACATAGTGTTTTAAACAGAGATAACTTTGACAGCTATTTTAATTTCGTAGTTTTGGCAAAATTCGATGACCAACTTTTGTAATACTCGTACTTTTCAGTTAGGTTTTCTTTTTACCCGACTGCGGCGAAGCCAAAAAAGAAGGGTTAAGTGTTTGACCTGTATGTATGTATGTATGTCCGTCCCCATGTTCCTTCGTATAACTACTAAACGGCTGAACCATTTTTGATGAATGATATGTCGTTAGATTCGTCTTTATGGCGCGATTGTCACTGGGCAAATTAAAATTATAAAAATCAAAATGACGGATTTATGGCGCGAAAATGTATGTATGTATCCCAAACCTATCAAAGTCAAAGTTTTTATTTGTAAAACATAGGTGGTTGTAAAAACAGGTGTTGTGAATAAAATATGTATACCTAGGTACACTATGTTTGGCCGTTGACGGCGTACAAATATCAATAAGCTAGTATCTAAAATTACACATATGCAGCAAAAATAAACTTATTAAAATTAATGACAATTTATCCACGCTAAATGACATAAAACTTATCCTAAAATAAAACAAAGATAACAATTCTACGTACAAAAATTGTAAAAATTCAAATTAGACTACACACTTCTCCTACATTTTTATTATACCTCATTTTAGTCATTTAGAGGGTGACTCTAACTCTTAATGCACATATTTATCCGCATAATTTGCATTATGGTCTAGGTATTCATTAACTGAATAATATGCCTTCTGCACTAAGAAGTTGTTTAAGTGTGTTTTAAAATCAATCAAGTCGCGTTTGTCTCTAATAGGCTTCGGTATTTTGTTATACATTCTGGGCGCCATGGGTATCAAAATGAAGGGTTTTAAAAGGTGATTATAAAAGTATATACAGATTGTAGGTTTATGTGTAATTTGGAATGAGATATAATAAAAAAAAACAATCCCGAACTTTTGGAGTGAGTGAGTAAGAGGCCGTTATCACTCGATTATAAGTGGGTATTGTATTTACGACCGTTAAGTACCTAAAGCGTGAGAACACACAGTTAATACAGTGAGAGAAAAATAATTATAACGAAAAGTGTACTGTGTATTTACGATGCACCACCGACTTCTTCGTGGAGAATACATGCCACAGTATAAAATATGTATTTGCAGATAATTAACAATTTTTTTTTCTTATGTAGATACGATTACTTCTTAAGTTTACACACAGTGCACACACAGACACAGCACAGGACAGTGTAGTACCTAAATTAAATGACTAAAAAAATATTATTCTTATACGTAAAAGCGAGAGAAATTACTCTGCCTGTCTGTTACCTTTTCCCGCCTCAACGGCTGTACGGATTTTGGTGAAATTTGGCACACAAGTAAACCATGACCTGAATTAGGACATATGATACTTTTATCCCGGTAGTATGTTCCCGTGGGATCATTTCCGACATCCCTGTGGGGACAGCTGCTGAATATTGATTCTGAAAACCACTTGGGGTAACGCTTAGATAAATTTCTTGGAACTGCCTGTCTGACGGACTTAAAATATGAGAAAATTCAGTCGTGGGTTTTATTTTGTATAGAAAAGACTTGCTGCGGTAACCTATCCAGATTAAATGGATGTTATTAAGCTCGTTAGTATTCGGTAGTCGTTCGTAGGCCGTCGCTTATGTTGTGCGTTATGTAACCCATACCAAGTTTGGTGATTATGGCAAATTATACCACTGATCGACTAAGTTAGCGGTTATTGGAGTGACCGTGTTCAGCAATTGGAGTTTTCGATAATGATAATGTCGTCCCGTTTTTGCGTAATCAACACTTGAACAGTAAGATTCAGAAGAAAGCTTAGTGATACTTTATTTGTAAAATCTAGTCACAAGTATAATTTTTGTAAACGAATTCAATCGGCCCTAGACAGTGTTGTACCCACAAAGAAATAGAAAAATTGCTAAAGTTTAGAATTGATGTCGCCACCCGAGGGAGAGGAGTAAGGACATAAATTAACAAACTTTGGCACAGCACTGGTGATGTATAAACATTTAGCTTGCAAGTTTCTAAGTTAAGTACTTACACAATATTGAAAAAATAAACTGCTTTGTACTAATATTTGTAGTTACAATACTAATGATCTTAATGAAACAAGCTTTGTGGCACACCAGTCGTACGTCATAACAGCTTGTCTTTCAAGAAGCGTGAGATGTACCAGTAACATTTTTCTTTGATCAGTTCATACTTTAAACAGCCGCTTCAGAAGTTTTGTAACTTACCTGTTCAGTAATCAACAAACCGAGCAATACATTCACGAACGCTAATTTTAGATATCAGTTTATAGTGTACTTAAAGTAGACACGCTTCAGAAAAAGAAAATAGAAATGAGCTAGTAGGTACCATCGCGGACATTTGCGGTGAACCACTTTTCAACCTTATTACCTTAGTAATAAGGTCGAAAAATGGTCTGCGATGGTACATTGAGTATATGAAACCACACATCCGTAAATTCTTACAGTATTTTATTATAGCCTTAACGTAATATATCTCACACGGCTTTAAGTATACTTTTGGCATTCAGGCTGGGCACCAAGGATGACCGGCATAACTTACTGATAGAAAAGGGATGAGAAGATTAATGATTACTTAATGTTATAGTTGGACAGATGTTACTGGATACTTATACATGAAAATGCTATATTCAGCATGGTACCTATGAGCTTGCTCGCACACTAGTCGTAGTGTGCGAGCAAGCTCATACCGTGCAGGCTATGGTGGATGTTTGCAGATGCAGTGCTATATCGTCGCGTACAGCACTGCATCTGCAAACATCCACCAGTTAGCCCGCTCTTGAATATTCAGTGAATGCAAAACGGTAAATTCACTGAATTGAAAAAGTCAGGACCGGTTGTAGTGGGTTTGTTAAATTGGATTTTTGAGCCACGTATTCAAAAGATGATGCTTAGAATGAAGCATGTATTTTGAGTTGATTCATGACACCTGTTCTGAAGATAAATGTTAGAATCTTAGTGATGAATAAAAACAAACCTCGAAAGACGCCTTGTGATACTTATTTTTGTGCCTCAAAACGATTGTTGTGGCGTTTTCAAGAATGCTCGCACCACGTTTCAATGACTTAAATTTCCGCAAAGCAAATTTGAAGTTGCGGTTTTCTTAGATTTTGTACACACATAGGTACTTTTAATATTTCGTTCATGAGGAAGTTTTATAAGGTGTTCGGCGTATTCAAGTATTAAAACTGCATGCTCTTTTTTCTCTTTTTATAACTACGAAAACTAAAAAGTCCTTGGTTATCAAATCTGTTAAAACTCTTCTTCGCAAAATATAGATATTAAATCAAGCACAATTTTTGATGATGATAATCCAGTTTCCGATGTTTTTGTGCAGGCTGTATTATCGTCATCAATTTGAATTAGGGTCAGGTGTTCGGCCTTGTTTTGGAAAACAATGCTCCGAAAGAATTTGCTTGTAATTCAAACATTGCAGCTTGGTTTTAAATAACTTTGAGGAAAATGTGGATAAATGTGAGCACATAATCGGTTCGATTTCACTCAGAGAGCGAAGTCGGTATTTCCCTGCATGATAAATTCTTTGGGCTCGAGTCTCGATACCGAATTCCCACAGGTTAAAGTTCGTCTAAGATTACTCAAATGTATTCTGTGTGTACGCCGGTCGGCACTTCGACCTCTGTAATCCTTAGATGCTTTATGTATGTGAGGTAGAATAATGAATGAGCTTCATCAATACAATGTTTTGGAACAGAATTTAACTTCTGTTGGTTTATTTATTTTTATTTCGGTGAGTCATCTCGTTTTCTGTCTGTCTAATTATGAAAATCGTGCCTTCTGCAAAGTTCAGAAAGTCTGCGTTATTGTTTTGTTTCATTTCTTTATCTTCACAGAGTGATGAATATGGAAATTGGTATCTAATGGAACAGCGGCATTTCTTCGATAGGTATTTCACATTCTGTGAAATTTGGTTCCGTATTCTATTTGGAAACCTAGTCATAAATTGAAATGGTAAAGTAGGTGCTAATTTGATAAAATAGTTGCTTTTAGTGTCGCGGGGGAACATCTAAGTAAATAGCTAATTCATTCATGGTTTCAGTTACTTACCTGTTACTAACTTGAGTTTAAACCCTGTCACACGTTGATGTGATTTGACTGAGCAGTGTAAATATTACAGCGGGATGATTCGGCGTCTGCCAAAGCTTTATGTAAATATAAGCGTGTTATGAAGGACGCATAGTTTGCCCTATCCCTTCAGTTTACTCTCACTTACGCAGATATTGGGTTAAATCCCCGAACCAACATGTAAATGATCTAATTACTAAATGTAATAGTGAGTGTGCCTCTAGATAAGCTCTTTGCAATTTACATAGTTAATGGACCTGTGTTATCTTCATAATCTCTATCAAACATTTAATATAAATCACGATGCAGCTCGGCGTTGTGGATTTAAAAGTTTGTTAACACGTTTTTTTTGCAATACAATTGGACACCATCCAATGAAACTAAAATTGTTTTATATATTGGCTGAAATGCCGTACGTCGTAAACGCTCTTAACTGTTAGCTAGCATGATACGCATCTTTGAATTTCAAACGAATTAAACCTTTTTAGGGTTCCGTAGTCAACAAGGAACCCTTATAGTTTCGCCATGTCCGTCTGTCTGCCTGTCTATCCGCAGCTTAGCTCAGAGACTCTTAGTACTGTTTTATTAAGAAGCTATTGTTATCATTATCGAGCTGCTGGCAATATTTATGCTTTTGCAGCCTAAATATTATGATAATATGATAACATCCTACTATGGTTAATTCCTACTTACATGAAGGGAATAATTTTACCTTAATAATGGCGTTAAGTTGTGTGGAAATCGGTTGTCATGGTATGGGCATGTAATGCAGAGGAGGGAGGCAAATGTCGTGAGGAAAGTTTTGAGTATAAATATGGATGGCTATAAGAGTAGTGGAAGACCAAATAAACGATGGTTGGACTATGTGAAAGATGATATGGCTACCAAGATGATGACTAAAGGTGAACGTCCACTGGTCCGCACCGGCCGCAACGCACACACGGCACACAACGGATTTTGGTTTGTTTGTATGAAGAAATGATCTGAGCGCTCGGGACCGATAGTGGACGTAGTGTTATATGATTTCAGACAAAGCAAAACAAAAGCCGTTGCGTGCCGTGCGTGCGTTGCGGCCGATGCGGATCAGTGGACGTTCACCTTAATAGAGAAATATGGAAGAATCAGACATGTTGCGCCGGCCCCTAATAAATTGTGATAAGGGCCAGAGAATGATGATGAATGAATGGCGTTAAGGTAGGATTAAGGATTATACAATCACAAAGTCTCAGCTACTAATAGTTAAAACTAACAACTAAATAATTTTTTCCTCATGATGTTATTTTTTTTACGACTTTTTCTAATAGTGCGCACAATAGTACCCTATAAAGCCAATTACAACTTGAAACCAAATGTCAATTACGTATAGCGAGCCATAACCGACTGAGCACGTTTGATTGTACACATCGATCATAAATCCATTCAATAGACAAGAGAATGGATGCTCCTGCACATACCTATTCAGTAATTTGGTTTTATGATCTACAACATCATAAGTTTGAATAAGAATACATCATGGCTCTTTGTTTGCTCTTGCTATTGTTCATCTTCCACAATTTTTTTTATTTTACCAACCCATCGATGTAAGCCTCGCAAAAAGAATAGGCTGTTGTTACCAAATGGTAGGGGTTGTAAATATTTGCTTATCTTTCATCTCATTCCTACGACTGCTCGAAAAATACTTCGTTATCCCAGCGTTTCCTGTTGGCGCCTTCGTCTCTCCTCATTTCCTGTTTAGTTTTTTTTTTTTTTAAATATACAGTGCAAAGTAACAATTTTCCACGTAATTATGTCGGCCGAGTAATCCATAAAATGATTTATGTTCAGTGCTGGTACTTATGCAAACAAGTAATTAATACTTCCATTAATTAATACTAAGCAAAATGAAGCTGTATTATAAATCTCATAATTGGCTTAAACCGACATATTAACCGGTGATTAATTGCCATTTTGGCTGCTTTCAGTTCTCGCTCACTTTCCCTAATAGGGCTTGTCGGGCGCTAAATGCTATGACATTGATCTTACTTTATCCTCGCTTGATTTACACCGCTATTGTCGACGTTGTCATTTCGAACTATTAAAATGGCCATTAACATTGAGTGCTACTTAGATTTAAGCACCTAAATAGATCTAAGTGTGAAAATAAAATACTCCTGCGTTAATTCGTTTTTATTAAAACCAATTGACGCTTATTTCGTATTTTTTGTATTATTATTAAAATATTCTTCTTTTCTTAAAGCTTCAAGATACTAATGCAGAAATTGCCATAACTATTTTACCAATAAACTCTAGTTTGTGAACTAGCTAGTCGTCCGTAGTTCAACTTTCTAGCTTCAAGTTTAGCAAACATCACTCGAACTTTGATGTAAAGTTTATTCGATTTTCAAACATGTACGTACTTGTTATATCGGAATCATGCATGAACTACAAAAACGAATGTGGATTTCTATTACATTTCATCCCAACTGGCTTTTTATCCTAATGTTGAGTAAGTGCTTACCTAGCAACCGTACATAAATGCGTTTGTGTTTACTCCAATATAGATTAAATAAATAAAATGTTTCCGTATATTTACCAAATAGCTAGATACATATGGCCTAAGAAAATAAAAAGAACATATTTTATCTTGTGATTTAAATTCCGTATGAGTACCTAGTAGCGGCGAGGTGTCAATTTTCGTAAAAGAGAAGCCGAAGCCAAGCCGGTTTTAACTTACTTATCAATAAAGCAAAAACTAATTTATTAACTCAAAAATAAAAGTCTTTCCTTTACTGCATTTTACACTATATATCGTCAAATAGCAGAACCAAAAAGACACTATCACTACATACGTAGTGTAAGTAACTAAATTGTTTGGCAATAGTAGACACTATTGACTGTACCATTTTTCAATAGCGTAGAGTTGTTGATGCGAACCTCCGAAGGGAAGCCGGTAGGAATCGTGTTGTATGGTGCTTTCGCCACTGGTACCTAGATTGTTTTTCAAACCACTTAAGTACATAGGTAAAACATAATTAGTAATCGAAATTAAAATAACGATGAATCAAATTTATAAAGGTGAAATTGAAATAGACGGTTACTCAAAAATATATGCGAGCACTCTACAGTAAAAGAACATAAAATATACATCATTGATAAATATAGAGCGATGATCAAATTGTATGGAACTGCCGCGCTATTCGTCCATGGGAACGGCAATGACAGAAGGATGGACGCTATAATATTTTATGTCAGCACATTGACAACCAGACAGATGACGCGCCCGAAAATATTATTTTTGTCTGGTTTAATTATTTCAGATAACTGACATAGTTATTTTTATTTGTATTTTTGTTATTTCGTGGCAAAAAGTAAAACGTTAACGGAATAGACGATAAAATAAAACGTTGTCATGACGGTTTGTATTCCCAATATTTATCTGTGATAAAATTACAGATACCCAAAAAGTGAAAACCTTGGAAAATGTACCTATAAACTCACGCCTTCTTCCCATAAGAGTATACCACAGAACGCCACCTACTATGATCCATACAATTTACACAGGTAGCCGTGGGTAACATTTCCGACTGAAGGCAAATAGGCGTGACACGAGACTCGAATCGCGCGCGACTCAAAGACACCGCTCGTCGCGCGATACGCGATGTATCGCGTCGCGTGTCATTTACATAGCGCCGATATACGAGTAATGTGTACATAAATATTTCTAAATATACCTGAAAGTTGCCTGTATCTATAGTCCCGTGCATTAAGAGGCTGACAACAGGTAAAGCGCGGTCACTGTCGGACTGCATAGAAAAGAAAGAGAAGCGCGATGACACAACTCTGGTAATTTATTGCAAAATATGATGCAATTAACTACTTACAAAAAAACTAATGATTGGACTAAAAAATACAACACTATTACGTTAATAGTGCTTGTAGAATAATCTGACAGAAAATCATAACGATTGCATGTATCTATATTAGTATGGTTTTTAATCGTTAAAAAAATTTTTTAGGTATCTTCATGATTTTTTTCTGTCGTATCAAATTAGTTGTATTCTGTTTTCAACACACTATCTTGCTAGCATATATCCTGCAGAATATCATTCATTTTTCTGATTTTGTTTACTGCAGTGGATAAAACTTGCGTTTAGCTCCTGTAGTCCTTTTAACGGTTATGACTATCCCCCCACAGCCGTGTTGTGTAGTCCATCGTGCATTTTCATATCTGTGATAATTTCATTTGCCTCTGAAATACACTGAAGCGGACCTACCGCAGAATTGTCATAATAATATCACAATTTGAATTTAGATTGGACATTACTCGAAACTTGGCCACTGCTAATATTATATCTTCATGTATTATATGTAGGTACATTTAAGTTTGAGAAGTTAGTAAAGCTTTATTGATGGTTTATACATAGGTACTTTTATACCTAATAGGTATTACATAAAGTTTTTGTTAGCGTGTAAAATAGAGACACTACTACTGCCGAGAAATTAATGGGGCTCGTGGCTAAGTAATAACAGCCGCACAGGTCGATCAATTAGGTTAAGCTACGCTTGCCGCGGTCAGTCCATGGATGGGTGACTATCTTTACATACCGAGACCCCTCCGTGCCTCGGAAAGCACATTAAGCCGTTGGTCCCGGCTGTCATTCTTGGATCTTTGACAGTTGTTACGGGTCTTCAAAAGCCCGAAAGTCTGACAACCAGTCTTACGAAGGGGTATCGTGTTACCCAGTAAGTAACTGGGTTGTGGAGGTCCGATAAGCAGTCGCTCCATGTAAAATACTGGTAATCAGCTGCATCCGGTTACACTGGAAGCCGACCCCAACGTAGTTGGAAAAAGTCTAAGCTGATTGACAACTGTCGAGAAACTAAACAATAAAAAGTTGTGTAAACTTGTGTATGAAATAGGATTAACGGTTTTCTTTCAATCAACTCAGCCTATCGGTCCTTCGACAAACATGGCCAGCCCACTGCCACTTCAGTTGGTTTACTCCACGGTTTTCTTTGGTGTTCGGTAATATAAAAAGTGACTAGTAAAGCGGAGGTAGGTATCTAATACTGAAAAAAAAAACAGAACAGTAGAAAACCTGAAATGGACGTAACAGTTTGACTCTTTTAATGACTTCTCATAAAAAAATTCTAAAGGGAATCTTTAACAGAGACCTGTGTTTATTGCTTGTTGCATCTTTATGATTGAAAACCAATGGTTATGTAAAATGACGTCAATATACCTATAGTTTTTCATCAAAATAATTAGATGGATAGATGTACTGATCTTTTCTTTGGTGGGTATATGAGGATACACTCCATGCCTTATTTTTGTTACTGGAAAAATTTACGCATGGATCGTATATATCGCAGAAACCGCCTGAAATAACACAGTTCCACAAATCATGACTGCACCTCGTGTAAACGTGATTATGAAATCGTACATAAGCCCTTTTGCCCCTCTGTCACGTTTACTGGCCCGCCCTAAGTGACGCAACCGCATCACAAGGGACTATCAATTATAGCAATCGAGTTAAAGCTACGTTCCCACAAGCTGACTCTTGATACTTTATGAACAGTTTAAATCTACAGCAGAATGTATTCAATTCAATTCAATTAATTTTATTTCAGATGAATTACAATCGGTAGTAGTTATTATAATCATCCATACAAGTTTTTTCAAATAATATAGTAAAAATACAGAAATAGACACGCAACAATGGAAACATTGGATCAGGACCGCACTACTCGAACGTGTAGTTTAGTCCAATACTCAATGAAGGAGCAATCCATATCCATACTCCCCACAATGAGCTGCAGGAAGCTGTTGAGGCTGCCCCGTAAGCGGCGCGTCAGAGACGCTATTTAATTCTTGTGCGATGTAGCGCTTAAAAGCCATCCACTAAGGCTGAGGCTACATTAGGCCGCGACGCGACCTGCGACGCATGAGCGATTAAAACAAATAAATGCATGCTCGCGTATATGGCTACACCGTTCATCAAATATTACTAGCGAACTTTGAATTCTTTATACAATAGGAACAACATTACTGTAATCACAGCATCGGCTACATCAACATATCCGCGAAATTGAAGCGAATTTATTAGAAAATTTCTCACTTGCACGACTAGTTCAATAGTGCTACTAAACATGCGTGTGGCTACATTATGCGTAAAGTAAACCACGATGGATGATTTGATCACATTCTAAGACAACGACCGATTCAAATTGAGTCTTTGTTATGATAGCGGCTACATTACAACTGTACTTCAGAACGTAAAAAACAAATTCTCGTTGTTTAATAGTGTAGCCGCATGGATCGCTCTTGCTAATTCGTTGTGTAGCATGTGTACTGTAGCCACGTCATCGTCGAATATACGCCGGATTTTCGCTTATAATGTAGCCATACCATGTTTATCTCATTTCCCTCTTCCAGTCGCATCGCAAATCGCTGCCTTCTGTAGCCTCGGCCTAAGCCTTAGGAAGGTAAAACCAAAATTATTTAAAGTTGGGTTTTTCTATCTGGAATTTGTGCGTGATGTGTGTGCTGTGATTTGTGCCCGGTTGATGGCAATAGGCTCGCCCCCTATTACATGGGACTTATAGATAACTGGTGAAATGTGGGTGTACTTTAGGTACATCTCAGCCCAACCTTTCGGAGAAACAAGGCGTGATGTTATGTTATGTATGTGTATTTAAAGTTGATCTTACAGATGCTAAATGTTTATAAAATACAAACCAAATAACCACACTACAATATTTGATTACATATAGACTATATATAGACTATAGATTTAGTGTTTACTAATCTTTTAATACAATAATTGCAAACTATAGTTTTGTATAAATTAGAAGCATCTTTTCAATTTTGTAAATGTGAGTACCATGGAGCGGTTTTATGTTATGATGTAGGTATGTTGACTTGAAAGAGTATGGCAGTTGAGAGTATGTCATGCTCACTTAAATGTCTCGCTGATGGTGGCGCGTGTGTTGGATCATTCGGTTCCCTACAAAATGGTTGAGCTGGATGGTGCTGACCCACGCGTCATGTTCGTGAACGGGCGCCGTCAGTGGAGACTGGTCATCTCTTAGCTGCCAGGGCTTATTTTTAATCTTATATTTTAAATTGTTTTAATTATCTATTTTTTACATTGTTCTCACATATAGAAGCAACAAGAACAATAACAATGTACCTACCCAGGATTTTGTAACAATTTTGATTTAAAAGAGTGTCCATGGAGTTTCTTGCCCATTCTTCTCCATAGAGATCTACGTTTTGGAATGGGCGACTAGCTTCAATTTTCTGACTAACTGACCGACTCTTTGACAATCCAAAAGTGCCTGTAATTGGTTTAATTGAAATAAATGCTTTGAGTTTGAGTTTGAGTTTGATTAATTAAATTACAGTCCATAATGACTTTGGTGATGTAAAATATTGTTACATGATCCAGATGTAGGTATTCGCGCGATATCGGCGAATACTTACGTGAATGCAAACCGATGCTTGCCAACAATAATAGTGAATATGCAGAGTAAACAAGGAAATTTTGTTTGTTCGAACGTTAGGAAAAGGGTTCATACAGAATTGGATTATCCGATCAACATAAAAGTTTTCTACCGCAGCCTAGTAGATTACGTAGTTTTCTTTCGTAGATATGTATGTACATTACATATATAAACTAGCACTTCCCGCGCAACTTCGTCCGCCTTATTTAGTACCCCTCCGTTACGGGTAGGTTTTCCATAAACCCTGATATACGTTATTCTTAATTTTCGGTCTTTATAAATACTGAGTTTCGTGTTAATCGGACCGCGCGTTAAAATTCTTCGATACACACTTTAACACCCCTCAATCCCTCTTAAGGGGGTAGTTTAGAAAAACAAAAAATTAAAAACTTCATAATTTACTTTATACTCGTGTCAAGTTTCAAGTTTATTAACTCAAGAAATAAGATTTTTCATACAAACAAAATCCCGCCTTTTCATAGGTCGAATTTCCAAAAATCCTTCCTTAGTAAATGTTTACAACATAAAAGGCTGCCAAAATTTCAAGTTTGTCGCCGCAGCGGTTTGGGCTCTGCTTTGATGAATCAGTCAGGACAAGTAATTATATAAGTAGGTTGTATAGATATAGGAGATTTATTTTTATTGCTGCAGATAATAATATCGTAACATTTCAAAATGTAGAAATCGCTATCTTCTATTCTCAAACAAGACATGGTCTGAAGATAAATGATGATTGTGATAAAATGTTTCATAAAAACTCCGGTGTAGCGGCTCACACGTCTTTGTGTACAAATTCAGCGTTCTATGATGGAGCTCCTGAAAAACTCGGGGGAATTTGCGTGATATACACGTTTTGTACGTGTAAGTGCTACGATTTGTTGTTGGGAATCAACTGCCAAAATTGTGTAGATAAAACGAAGATACTCTGGCGTAGGCGCTGCCGCTGCATTCATGTCCCTCAAATTGCGTACTCTAAAATGACAACGGCATCTATTCCGTTACTTAAGTTCGTATATTTGCACAAGGTTTGTTGGTACATTACGTACATTATGGTATCTACAAGAAAGCAATCACATGTAGTTATGTTCTGTTAGCTGAAAAATATTTTAATGGGTTTACCTAAGTGCGATGGGCTGATCAATATTTCACCACCTTCTGAAAATTGTTAACGTACCTTTTAACATTTACAATGTTCAATGATTTATGAATCAGAGGTACCCAAATAACATTTATTTTCATTCGGGATATGAATACTAAGTAACACTGGCAGTGATTGCGATAATATGAGTCATTTTACACTGTTCTTGAATGGGATTATTTTAGGAACACTAATATTAGTACTAGTAAAACATTACCTCGTACCTTTGTTTGGAAACTAACCTAAGTACTTGTGTAACTAATTGAGGCTGCTTTCATAATATGATTGATTGCGGATACACCTGTCGGAACATCAATTTTACAAGGTAGCTATGACTGATGTTTACGACGCTTTAACATTTAAGTAGTGTTATTGTAATGATACTTGGTACTTACGCGTCAATCACTTTACTCACTCTCGTTGAGTACTTCTACAGAGATTTTTTCCTCAAAACTTCATTGACACGTCTAAATACCTGCTAAAAAAAATATAGTCCAAATTTCATGAATAATCAGTATACGATATAGTTCTATAATTTACTGAATAAACGTCGTAATGGAATTCAAGAGTCAAATAGTTCATAAGTGGCATTAAACATAATCTGCCTCTTGTGGTTGCCGGGTAGTAGAATAGAACCAACCCATTTCATCCAATGGGCATCGTAAAAGGCGACGAAGGGAAGCTAAGGTTGCCGTGCCGAGAGCTGCATGGCTAAGGGGGAGCCTAGTCGCGAGCGTGCCTGTTGTCTGGGATTCAGGCGCCCTCAGGCGCTAATAAGCCTTACCTTTACATGCGGGGCTCTGTAGAGTGTTGACAGATTTTTTTCCTCTGCTTTTCGTGGGAACTAAATGAGTTTTTCAAATTCTAATCAACTCGGAGGCGGCGGTGATGCTCACCACGTACTACGCCAGTTGTTTCCACGGGGCGAAAAGCGAGCTGCGGAGTGTCGCTTAGCTACGCTGAATGTGCAGGGAGGTATAAAAGATAAGATGGATGAGGTGTGTGAGATAGTGAAGGATAAAAGTATAGATGTTTTATGTGTGAATGAGACGAAAAGAAAGGGAGTGGACATATCCAAACACGGTTCTTTGACCGCTATTTGGTCCGGTGTTCAAGAGACACATAGGGCCTGTCAGGGGATGGGGGTTGTCCTCTCTGAGCGGATGATGAAATGTGTGAAAGATTATGTTTGTGTGAGTCCCAGGATTCTATGGATAAGATCCAAGGTGGGCCTGAACTCTATATTTATTTTATGCGTTTAAGCACCCGATATGGGAAGCTCACCTTCGGAGAAGGACGGTAAAAGGGATTTATTAAATGGATGTAGGTCGAACGAGAAGATGTTTATGATTGGAGACTTTAATGGTTGGGTTGGTGTGAAGAGAAAAGGCTACGAAAAAGTATTAGGTGCATTTGCGGACGATAGAGTGAATGAGGAAGGGATGAATTTACTAGAGATATGTGTAGAGAAGAATTTGTCTGTTTAGAACACTATGCTTAATCATAGGAAGGTTCACAGGTATACGTGGGAAAGGCAAAACAGTAGAAGTATGATCGACTTTGTGATTGTGGATGAAAGATTAAAGAGTAAAGTGACAGATACTAGAGCATATCGGGGTGTTAATGTAGGGACTGATCATTATCTGGTTATGTGTCGGGTGGATGGTTTGTTCAGACATTGGTGTCACCGAGTTCGAGTTCCTGTGACTGCTCTAGAGAGAATAAAAGTAGAAAGACTGCAAGATTTGAAAGTAAAAGAGGAATATAAGAGGGAAGTAAAAGTGAAGACGGATAAAATATTTGATGATGCGAATGATTACAGTCTAGAAGAAGTATGGGATATAGCGAGAAATACTATGGTGCAAGTGGCCACAAAAGTATGTGGTCTGGCGCAGAGGAAATGTGGTAGTAGAACGAATGATTCTTGGGTAGATGGTGAAGTAAAAGAGGTAGCGAGGAAGAAGAAAGAGGCCTGGCTTAATTTGTTAGCCTAAAAGGCCCAAAATAGGATGAATCAGGCAACGAGTGTGACAGATGACTTAGAAAGAGGGAAGACCAAATACTCCGAAATGAAAACGAAAGTGAAAGCGATGGTAAAAATGAAGAAGGATGAACAGGAAGAAAAATATAACCGGAAGTTCTCTGAAAACTTCTGGACCAATAATAAGCTGTTCTGGAAACAGGTAAGATTGGCTCGCGGAGTGACAAGAACATCGAGTATGAATGTTAAAAGAGCAGAAGATCAATGTTTACTAGCGAAGAATATAAGGTCTTGGAACGTTCGAAGGGATACTTTGAAAGTTTATTTAGCTATCAGGATAGTGTGCAAGGAGTAGGTAATTGGGCAGACGCCAGTTTTAGAGACTCAAGCTCAGATGTAGATGAAGAGAATGAAATAGAAATAGATGAGATTGTAAGAGCGCTGAAAGGGATGAAAGTTGGGAAAATTGCGGGGTACGGCAGAGTGTCTGCTGAAATGTTGAAGGGCGGTGACGGGGTGGTAGCAAGTCTGTTGTGCCGGATCTATAATATGTGTTGGAGATATGGCCGTGTGCCAGATGATTGGTGCAAGGCTGTAGTCGTACCACTATATAAGGGAAAAGACTCTCAGTAGGAGTGTAAAAACTACCGCGGCATTAGTCTTTTGAGTGTTTGTTGCCAAACTGTATGCAAAGGTTTTAATAAATAGAGTGATAAGAGTGACAGAAGAGAAAGTATGGGATGTGCAGGCAGGATTTAGAGAGGGGATGGGCTGTACGGATCAGATCTTCTCCTTCTCCATTGCATAGCCGAAAAACATCTGGCAAAGCACAAGAAAGTCTACTGTGCTTTCGTTGACTTGGAGAAGGCCTATGACAGTGTGTGGAGGGCACTGTGGTCGACACTGTCGGTGTACGGTGTGGACTGGCGCTTGGTACGGGCACTGAAATCTTTATACAAGGATTCCAGTGCTTGTGTTAGGATAAATGGGGCATACAGGGACTGGTTTTGCATCTCGAGGGGTGTTAGACAGGGTTGTGTAGCGTCACCATGGCTGTTCAACTTGTACATGGATAGTTGTCTGACAAATTTGAAAGAGGATGAGTACGGATTGAGGATGAATGATTTGCTTGTCAAATGCCTTCTCTACGCAGATGATCAAGTTCTACTTGCATCGTCAGCAGAACAGTTGCAAGACATAGTGACTGTCATGAATGAAGCATATAAGATGAAAGGGATGAATATAAATGTGAATAAGACGAAGGTATCGATGTGTGATGTGAAAATAAATGATAAAGTGTGGAGCAAGTAAGTGAGTTTGTATATTTGGAGAGTCTGTTTACAAGGGATGGAAAGCGGGAAATAAAGTGAATGGTGCTATACATGCGGTTGTGACTAACCAGTTAATGTCCAAAAAGGCCCGACTGGCTGTTCACAATGGTGTGAACACCTACGCTTATGTATGGAAGTGAATGTTGGGTGTGGCAAAAGAAGCATGAAAGTAGAATAAATGCTGTGGAAATGCGTTCCTTGCCAAGCTTGTGTGGTGTGACTATAAAAGACAGACTGAGGAATGATGTGGTAAGGCAACGGTGTGGTTTAAAAGAAGATGTAGTGACAACATTTGAAAAGAGTATGCTTAGATGGTTTGGTCATGTTGAGCGGATGAATGAAAGTCGACGAAAAAAAGGTATTTACACGGCAGATGTGAGTGGAAACGCCGGAAGGAGACGCCCTAGGAAGACATATAGTGATCTTATTGGTGATGTTCTTCAGAAAGGTCAGGTGCGTAGTACTTGCAACCGGCGTGCGTGTATGACCAGATGTATGAATGTAAACGAGGCAAAAGGAGTATGTAAGGGTAGGATCGTAACAGGCTGTAGTTTCTGCCTACCCCCATGGGAAAAAGGCGTGAGTTTATGTATGTATGTATGTATAATGCCACTTATGAACTATTTATTATTTATTATATACTAATATTATTATTATTAATTATCCATCGATATCGAGTGCCAATAAATTAATAACCAACTAATGGAAAGGAAAATGTGCTGGTTACATGAATAAATAAATGCGACCAGGTAGAGGTAACGAACGGGAAACAATTCATTATTGTGTTATTACGCGCCGGTGATCCTTTGTAACCGACGATATTTTATCGACGTGTAATGATGACACATTCATTCCATGAAAAAGTACTCGTACTATTCATGGATTACCATGTGACAAATAATTAGTGTTTGGTGACCAATACGATGCTTTCAGCAACTTATTATATTTCTTGGACATGTGCCTCTCCCGATGGAGTAATAAGTAACAGGGTTCTCAACTTGAACGTTTGTTTATCTACCTTAACTTTGTTCAAGTGTCTTGTCTCTCTTAGTTCATCTTGGCTAACAAGGTTTGTCTTTCGGTTTCTTATTCTGCATTTTTTTTTTATTTAGTCTTGTTCAAATACAATCGTGTCACGAGCCGGTTAATGATGTCTGGCTTTGTTCACAAGTTCGCTAGGGCATCTCATCAGTTATCAGTTAGTAGCCGTGACCAAACCACCTCACGTAGTACATTTGGCTATTGCATTTTTATTTTATTGTCCATTTAAATGTTAAGCACCTATTTGATGTGATCTAACATACACAACACACATTCCAAAAAAGTAAAATAAAATTGTTCACTTCGGACTCCGAGGCGAACAATTTTATTTTAGCCCTCTGAGAGGACTGGCTTTTATCACCTTTATCGCCTATTATGACCCTTTTATTAGGCTATCCCTTACATTTACATTATCTTGTCTCGCTTTTTTGTATGGTAGCTTTGTACTTTTGTCCTATTAAATCACTATTGGGATCAGCCTCGTTTAAAGCGGACTTCGTTTGTGCGTTCGATCCGTTCTGTCAGCTAGTGCTTAGTACTTGACATTGTCGGGTCTCGAATTGATTTTATTTCCAACTGCACCATGATTTTATGAATAAAAATATTTTTTTATTGCAGTAATTATTTATCTTAACAATGAAAATAATACGACTTGGCGTCGTGCCGCGCGGTGTCGTATTACTTTAGAAGCATTACGTTCTAGGAGCTTCGATTGTTAATGGATTTCTTTGAGGAAAATCCAACTAAATCTATGGGTTTGGAGAGAAGGAATAAAAGTATCCCGGTATGGTAAAACTTTAGACGTAAAACTATTCAAGCCAAAGAAAAGTTTGCGTTAGAAATGGAGTTTGTAGGAATAAAGTCGTGAATGTGAAACTGCTGAACTATTTTTCATCACATAATTTACCTGACCTTATCCCGGCTTTAATTGACAAGGTTCGCTTTTATACAGGGTGTAAGGGATAGCCCTCCGCAGACTGATAGGGTGAACTCAGTACCTATATCATACTAAAATGACCGGTACGTGAAATTATTTCAGGAACGTTATGGGAATCCAGTAAACCTGATTGGTTTTATAACCTCACCCGCAACGTATCGTTACCGTGGAAAAACGCGCGTAGCGAACGAAAGCGCAGCGAGCCTTCGGCTGCTGAGTATTTCAACATCCATTGCAGATTTTTTGATTTTAGCTGTTTTATTTACATAAATGGAGTGCTGCGAACAGAGACTATAATTTTACATTGAAATAAAGGAATCGTAACTGAAAAAACGTTTAAAAAAATGAGAATTTCCTGAGAATATTTCCGGTGTAATATGATTCAAAATAAGGAGCTGAAAGCACCCTGTTAGTTTGCGGAGGGCTGTCCCTTACATCCTGTATAAGGACAACGGTCCGCAGCAGGGGTTATGGCGATCATTTCCTTGACGTCACCCAAATTCACTACTTTATTCCAGACAGGCGAGTTACTGACGTACCGAGGTACATTGTGACTACGCCCGAATCCCCGGATATTAGTTGAGAATACCGCCAGTTATGTAGTTAATACTACTTTGTGGAAATAACTTGTGCATTACTGTGACATGCCAACACAACGGTCGCGGAGGATATTTTAGTCCCGTTTACGAGTAGTAATTTCACTTTATGGTGCACAATTATACGGGGACTTGGTTAGCAGTTATTTAAATAAAGAGGTGACGGTCTCTCGTGTGTAGGTACTTGCCAATGAGTTAAATTTCCTCGGACACAAACAAACGAATCATGAAGTCCTATGAAACATATATGAAATTTTAAACACTTTGCTCCTAAGGAGTTTCTTTTTAGTTTTAAGGTACCTTGTGGTTTCTATTAGACTAGTAGAAAGAAATTTACAAGGCTTATGACACAAAAAAATTGCACGTTCCGCTTCTTTGAGTATTTAGCAGTCCGTTGTATCTATCTGCTTTGTCGTTAAATGAGCACTTTTTATAAGTTTCTTTATCTGTTTATCTGTTTGTTTATCTGTAAATAGACACATAAAAGTACAATCGTTAGCATTATTTACAGTTCATTTCCTACAAGATCAGCATTTCAAACGCTCTCCTTTTTTATTGTTTTTACCGTGAACGACGGTCACTTGACGATGACCATGTGACTAACAGAGTGCTGAATATAAATGTTGATGGGTGGAGAGGGAGAGGAAGGCCAAAGAAAAGATGGATGGATTGTGTGAAGAATGATATGAAAGAAAAGGGAGTGAAAGATAGCGTGACGGTTGGCAGGGGAGGATGGAAGAAGAAAACGTGTTGCGCCGACACCACGTGACATGGGACGAGGACAGGAGATGATGATGATGCAATAGTCGCTGTTATAATATCGTAAGTTTCAGTTGTGAAGGTCGCTCTGTTTCATCAGATAACTTAATTTTGCGACTGCGAACTCACTAAGAGCAAATTACATCTGTGATCGGTCGAGACCGCACGAATTTTGACGATCTATAGATGGCTGATTTAATAAAACGTCTTTGTTCGATCTTCAGCCTCTCGAATTTGCCAGCAAAATATCCAACTTGTGTTAACTAGTAAAACATCAAAGGTTTATCGGTTTTTTAACACGATTAGGTACATCCAGTTTATTTTATTGAAAAAAAAAATCAAACCGTGCGTAAAACTCCGGAAGTTGCGTATCCTGGCGAAAGCTGAGATTAATATTGCCAGGCAGAAGAGAGACCAAAATCCGACAACGAATAATCAACTTTTTCATAAATAATGAACAATCGTAGGTGGAGATTTATTGTTATAGCTGCCCAAAATGCTCTCTCTCGCCCTATTCAGCTATGGCGTACATCGTTATAATCTTTTGTTTTACGCGCTGTGAAAAAGGACTTCTCATTTAGATACTAACTACCGTACTCGATCTTTGGCTTAAGTTATAAAGTCGGTGAGTAATGTCGCTATCTTTATGTTTCACTCGATTCTGTGAAAAAGCAAATTGCCGTGGGTACTGTGTAGCAAGTAATTTTGATTGCGAATCACGTCACAATCGTTGCTAAATTTTATGTTGGGAGCAAGGGTGGCTCTATTTGTTTTTCGGTGCGTGAGATGGTTTAATGAGAACTGACTAAATTATGCCAGTCCCTGTAGACGTGAGAGACAGACTGATACATGAAGCCCTTTTTTTGCTTGTTCACTGAATTAATCAAAATGTCTTTTAAAGCCCTTTGTATACACACGTTTTTCTTGCCGTGAAAAACTACAGTTTATTCGCCATGTGTAGGCAAGGTCTTCAGTGTTGTATGGATCACCATGGAAGCTTGCTGACAGACACGTTTTTTCTATGGATCGGTTTATACGCCGTACCGTAAAGAAACCGTGCCGTGTATAAAGGGCCTTATTATGTTACCCCAATGGAGTGAGGAGTACATGAACATTAATTAGTGTTGTATTTATCGCTTTCTTGTAGGATGTATCTCACCTTTCAAATAGTGTTATTAACATTATAATTATTTTGAATTAACAGTCTTTTGCTCCTAATTTGAGTAGGTAGTTACAGAGGGAGGCTGTATTTCACTTCATTATCTTCAATAATCTAATAACATACAGTGTTATTTTAAATTGGCTAGCTAAACTTCGCAGACGCGATGGGTATCGATATCTAAACATGATAAAACAAAAAATGAAACAATTTCATGTTTTTGTTGTGGGGTCATCGACCGCAGTTATTGTAGACACTTGAAATATCAGTTTAAAAATCTGTTTTTTTTTGTGTAAACTGCACAAACGTGATGGGTATCGATATTTGAACACGATAAAACATAAGAAATCAGTTTTTCTCAACTCATACTTCAAGTAACAACACTAACAGCCTCAAAAAAACATCAAATCATTTTATTTTATCGTGTTTAGATATCGATACCCATTGCATCTGCGGAGTTTAGCTAGCCAATTTAAAATAACCCTGTATATCCATTTTATGATATCTACGACAGGGCTGGGGACTGTGGTGTGGGTTGACCCGTTTCAATTTAACTTGCTGACGCGATATGAATGTTGGAAACCCTATTAACTATAAATTCACGAGTCTTTTACATATTTCTCACATTCCCTGCTTGTAACAAGATCGTGAATCCGTAACTTACATATACCTATCACACATTTATTGGAGAGTCTAAATCAAAGTTATTGGGTGTACCCAACAACAGGCTTCTAGAGAAAAAGTTAATTCTTTAGGATTAGAGGTGAACTTGACCTTTCATTCTGTCTATGTCTGTATGTGGGAATAGAGATGGCATTGTAAAAAATAAACAATAGGTAAATCTAAATCGGTATTCCTTCTCGAGGAGGAGGAGTCTTTTACCCGTAGGGGGTCCATATAATATAAAGAATATTTTTTTTAATGCATGAAGTATTGTATATCTACCTATTTTATTTTATCATTTATTTTTATATTAATTTCCATTATGTAATTGATAATATTGTATGGAATTAAATAAAGCTTATTATTATTTATTTAAATCTAAATCGATAGTACGTTGATATTTTATTACGTTTTTCAGTAACCCTGTGAAAATTTTTCTAATAAAATTTTCATCTTTTGTTAAATAAAATTACAATAACTTGAAAAAATTAAAAGCTGTAAATTGTATGTTAACCTATCGTGTTGTCATTGTTAAAACCATTTCAGTGTTAACATAATGTAGTGTATATACAAAGTAAGCACTGAAATTGTGGGCACTCTGCTGCAATGCCGACCGCGAAGAACATTATTGCAATTTTGTGCAATAAAGGCAGCAAAGCCTATTTCTTTCCAACAGCAGCATGTATAAAGTGTGTAAAGCAAAATACCGCCTGTCTTGTTTTGTTTGTCTTGTGTTGGAAAAATCACTTCAAATTAGCCGCAAAGTGCCGCGCGGCTGCAGCGCGGCTGCAGCGCTGCTTTGTTAATTCATATAAATAAAAAACGCGCGACAGCAGCGCTACATCCGCGCTGCGGCGGCGCATCAGTTTATTGATCGACTAGTGACGCATCGTCACTTTATCGCACGTAGTTTTTGTTTAAGTCTATGAACGAAAATCAGGTTGAAGAATTCATCGATGAGGTTGAGAGTCGTCTAGCGATATGGGTAATTGGTAATTCTGAAATTTTTGATCACAGTAGCCTTTTACTTTATGAAATTCATTTCGTTGAGTTATACAAAATAAGGGGAACGTTTTCTTAGGTTTCTTTTTCCAAAATCTTTTTTCGTTTTAATAGTAACACTAACAGCAGTGTTACGTCGTCAGTGTCTATCGTGAAACTAAATGTACAACACTGTGATGCTTAAACCTAGCGCCCTAACAGAGTGTACGAACGAGCGTTAAAAAATCACTTCGAACTGATTCTTCGTGCAGTGCGGACGTACGATGGGTTCCGCAAAATTATTAGCGGTAGCTATTTATGAGGCCAGGTGACCACAAAAGAAGCAAAGGAAATTTTGGATACATCGCTTGAATAATTAACTATATTTTAAAGGCAAATTTTTGACGTTGTACAATTATTTAAGGAAATATCCTGAAAAAAAAATATAATTATTATCAATTAAATTGCATGTTTATTATATTGTATTTTCTCAAATTAAACCCGTTTAGTGTGTCTATGACCAGTACTATTTTAGGATTCCATATTATAGGTATGTAGGTACCTAATATTGACATTGAAAACATGGGAAGTGTTCTAAAACAAAACAACGGGCAAATATCCGATATCATTATATGTATGACGGAGAAGGTACATCTCTCTCTAGTCATCGTCAGCCATATTTTAACTACTGTGGGCATGCTATGGGTAGTGTTGTTTATTGCGCAATAAAAAAACCATTTACAGATCAAATCAAATTATAAATTATTCACGATCAAATCAATCACACTAACTATTCACACACTGTTAGGTACACGACTCAACTATACGGAACACGGGACAGTTTCTAAACGTATTCACGCTCGACAGCCACTGACGAAGCCTGCTTAACTCTGGTGACCAGTCGACGGACGAGCGTTATGTTCTAGACTGCCGAGCGCCGCTTGGCGGCGCTGGTTTCCCGATTAGTCAAGCGACGACTAACGTATTTCCGACATGTAAAATGCTAAGATTTTTTAACTTAAATTTTATCATCTTGTTTCGTACTCGAATCACTGGGCGTAAAATAGGTTATAATAACTTATAAACTCATATAAACAAAACAAATATAAGTACATGTATTTTTGATTAAAAGAAACTGCTGGTTTGATGTTTTCATGTAGGGGAATTTATTTTTCTGAAAATGTAACATACTATTTGATTTGTTTGATGTTTCATCTCTCATCTTCGTTTCTGTTTTGTCATACTATTCGAATATTAGTATAAAAATGTAACAAAGGACGAAAATATGTGAGTATTTGGGGCAAAGCGTCACATAAGATAAAACTCGAGGGAAATAAAAGTAAATCGGGCCCATGACCGACATTCATACCGGCTGTCTCAGATAAAGCCAATACGTAGAGCAACCTTTTTTGTGATTGGCCTATTTTTGGCCATTTTATGAGCTACGTTGACGTTAAACCTATAAAGCAGCTATTGTTTGATTAGCACATCGCCACATGGAATAGTGATGGGGTAATAATTTTTTATAGTTGATGAAACAAATATTAATATAGGATTATACTTAAGACAATACTAAGGTATACCTCTCCCTAACCCTTCGGGGAATTACAGGAGTGATGTTATGTTATGTTATCCTTAAGCAGACCTCAACATTTTGCATCGCTGCATTCATATTTCATTTGTGTTAATTACACTTAACCACAGCGTCATCATGATTATGGCATACCTGTTATGAAAACGAATACTGTTAAATAAACATCTGCACATTGTTTACCTGTTACATTGTTTGTTGCAAATAAATGATTTTGAATTTGGATATAAATATGATAATGGTCGAATAGTTAAAGGTAATTTTGGTTTTCACTTATGTATATTCTTTTGGTGCTTAAACTTGGTCTCTTAAAAAGAACAAAAGTCGTAAGTGAGACCATTGCTTAGTAGAGTGAAGTTTTAAAAAAAGGGACTGTGCCTTCTTCAAATGTATTTAAAAAAAAAATATCACGGTCTATATCACTGTAGATCTAGAGACCACGTATTTGTACCTACATAATTACCAAGTTATGTACTGCTGATATAGAAAGCTTTAGATTGCTTAGAAGGTTGGTATTCTGCAGACCATTAATCAAGTGGCACCCATTGTGCTTATGACTGACCTGTGCCATTCTAAAGTTCCTTCCAGTCGATCACAATAAACTAAATTAATTTCCCAAGACTTAGGGGCGTCAATAAATTTTGGAGATGTTTTGTCTCCCCCGAGCTTAGTAAATATTTTGAGCGTTTCCAACTTTTATATCCGAAGTTCCTTGTTTTGACATTTTAACTTCCCATTAGCGGATGTCAAGTCGTGGGATGATAAATCTCTATTTTCGATTTATCTTCTTGTGCACAATGGCCATAGCTTTAGAGCTAAGGTAGGGATGTATTATCTACCCTATGCTACAAATTGTGCAATAACTCTGTGTGACACCTAGAGGATTAAAGGTCATAGCAGTACATGACACCTGGCAGGAATACTTTAGTTATAAATGTTACTAGGATTAAATTTTAAGTAATAATATAAAAAGAGCCGTTTACACAGAACCCTAAACTAACTGGTTTCGTTTCAAAGTGCGAATGTAGAAAGTTTAAGTGAGCCCTTAAAAGGACTATTTATTACGAGCAACGCGTTGGGCCTTAACTACTTATATTTTATTAAAATAGGTGTTTAATTACAGCGTTTACATAAATAATTACGGCCTCATACGTCGGTTGTCCATAAAACAGAACAAAATGGTTGACATTAATTCGTCAGAGTGCTAATTAAGTATGAACATTTATTTTTGGCGTTAGCTTAAGTTTTAATGCTACTATAATATTCTATTACATCCGCCCTTAACACAGAAAACTAGAACATCGGATCTTCTGTAATTTTCGAAGGAATTAAAAAAATGAATCCTATTGTTTCAGGTTTACCAGTCATCAAGATTGGGCCATGGTAACGTGTGTCATACTCACCTGCGCACAACACACCAGCCACCATTCCTAAGTCGCGCCAGAAAACACCAAGATGTTCGCGCCAGCGGAAAGATAAGAAAACTTACAGAAAGGACAAGAGTCCCACGATGTTTTCCCTCGCTGAAGGATGTGGCTGCGTCAGTTTCCGAGGGGGGCGACGACCTCGCTCTCAGGGGGACGACTCATCATCATGCCGCAGCTCCGAGATAGAACAAGAGGTCCCCAAGAGACTCGGAAGGAGAATGCTCAATGGGGAATGCACCATCAAGGCTCTCGCCCCCTTCCTGCGATTTTGGAGGAGAGATGACGTCAGCATGACTAAGGCGGAGAGAAGTAAGTAAACTTGTACTTTATGAAACCCATTTTGAGCGGTAAAGTTTCCAAGTACCATATTGTATACAGATAATAAATTATAGAAAGTTCGCAGACGTAGGGTATTCGTATGACACTAAAACTGAAAAATGATGCCTGCCAACAAATAACAATCTGATAGCAATTTTGAGATTCACATATTGTTTTACATTATTCATATTTAAACGTAAATCTTTGCGAGACGCACATATTCATGTCTCGACTTTGCAAAGAGTGGAAAATAAGGCTATTTTCGCTTAGATCCCTTTTCACCCGCACCTTCAGCTTTACGGTCATTGAATAAATAAGAACTCGGTACAGAATAAAGGTCTTGATGTTTTTAAAACTTTTCCTCTGGTATGTTTTTACGATCCATGAAAATTTGAATGTACCTACATAAAAATAAATCCAAGCCGAAATCAATATAAACGAAGAATTTTCAAAGGGTATACTTGAAATTTTCTCATCCAAATCTTCATTGACCCGTTCACAACTTTGTGTCAAACGTATTTTAAGATTGGAATCTTTGTAGTTTTCAGATCGTAAATAAAAAGACGAAAGACATTCCTTTAAATTATTTGGAGGATAGATATTGATTTCCAATTTAAATTCAAAATATTTTATTTCACATAAGCCTACATGGGCACTTATGTAACGTCAGAAGCTAGGTGCACGGTTCCAATTGGTCGTTTCCTATGGAAAAGAACCGGCAAGAAACTCCACGGTTACTGTTTTAAAAATAATTGGCTTTTACAATGTTTTCAAATTACAGTGTTATTAAGTATGGGAGGACAGTGTAGGCCTGTCAACAAGTACCAGGTACTTAACAGAAAAGAAAATGGTCTACAAATCTACAGTCTATTAACCTCACATTCACAAAATGAATGATAAGATATACCTTTATGTAAGATAAACCTATGCTTGTGTTCCTAACAAAATGGTTTATTTACGAGATTTGTTTAGAACACGTAAGCGTGTGCTTGTTCTCAAGGTTGACTAACGTAAATTGGATCTCAGTCTTTCCTATTAATAAAACAAAGGGCTAAGGCGACTAGTTAAGGTTTCAGTTGTGGGTTTAACCGCACCACATTTATAGGTCGTCTATATAGTCAAACATAGGGTACGGCTTTTGCTCCATTTAGCTATTTTGAGACTACGTTCTTCGTTGCTACAGTCTCACACGTTGTGTCAAAACAGTTATATAAAACTATGCACCTTTAGAGTTCTTCTTCATCATATTGATATAATTAGGTATCATTTGTATAAACATCCATCAAACTTATGTCCATCTGAAAAATTTTCAAGGACATATTTCAAAAGTTAACCATCTCACAAACTTTGCCTACAAGAGTTGAATCTTTTGAAGTTCAGCGTTTAATGACAGTATAATTCAGTTCTGCCTCTCTCTTCAGTTTAATATTCTCGGCAAGATTATCTGGCGTCGGAGTAGTGTAGTATCGCAACCTAATAATGAATCCTATAACTATATCGATGATGGCGGATTGCTTTTACGAACTATTGCGTTATGTAAGGTTGAAAGGGTGGAAACATGACAAATGTTAAATCGTATCCCGACTTTCTATTAATGGAACACTCTTTGTATTTTCGCAATATTGCTTTACGCAACTGTTTGGGTTAGCAAAAACCCTGCGAAGCTTCACTATAGAAAATACAAAGGACTTATTATGTAGAGCAGGCATTTTTGATATTGTAACGGTAAAAGCAAACTGACATTATTCATTGGGTTAGTTAGAATTACTTGAATATAATAATTGTGACAGATTTTTTACTATGCAAATTGTGGTATATACATACTTAACATGAAATTACCACTAGTATTTATCTAACCCATTGAATACAATGCACTGGGCGTTAATGCAGCAGAGGCTGACGTATGCACACTAGATACCTACGTGGCGTAAGCGCCTACGCTAGATCGATACAATCATGATTAATCATGGATGAATGATAAATGATAAATGATTTTATTTCTGTAAGTAGGTTTATACAAACACTTTTACACGTCAAACATTTTTTTTTAAACTAGATGAGGCCGGCGTTTCGCGTATCAAATGACCTGCGACTGATATTCCGGGGATTTCTTGGAAATAAACATCGCAGCCTGTTCCCAAACGGTTTTCGTTTTGGTGTTGCCGTAATTGGAAATTCGAATTCTATTAACTGAGGTGTAACAGCAGTTAATCTTTCGTGGATTTTTTTAAAAGTTCGACTAATTTAAAACTTCATTGATTGATCGGTCATTTATTATGTCACCATGTTCTTATTTATATGAACTTTAAGTTTTGTTTTTAATGGTGCAGCTACAATTAGCTGCACCATTAAAAACTTATCAATTAGCCGGTGCAACTGCGTAATTTTCCGGTGGACAATGTCGTGGGTTGCCAGCTAATGATACGACTCACTCATACTTTACATACACGTTGTATATTGACCTACATTTTAACGTTTATGTTTGTCCTGTTAACCGATAGCCGGTTATGGAGTGGTGTATGATTAAAGTTTAGAAAAGCACTTTCACGGTTCGATAACATTAGTTAGCTAATTACCTTATCTATAATGTTTTAAGGTTTATAATATACGATGTAGGGACGACAATCCTACTTAATATTATAAATGTGAAGGTTTGTATGTTTGGATGTTTGTTACTCAATCACACAAAAACCGCTGAACGGATTTGGCTGAAATTTGGTACACAGATATTTTATAACCTCGATTAACAAGTAGGGTTTTTATTCCGGAAGGACATAGGATCCTTTTTTCCCTGATATTCCCACGGGATCGAGACTTATGCGGGTGACGCCGCTGGCAAAAGCTAGTACGACAAAAAAATTAAAACACTGGCAATACTAGGCATAACATTATTTTAGGTTATTTAATAGCCTACCTACCTACTAGGCCAAACCAAATATTAAAAAAAAGAAACAATCTATACTACTCAAAACAAAATAAGGGCCACTAGTTATTTTTACATTTCAGTGTAATTTAAAGAACATTAACTAATTGTTAAATAGCAAAATATTGATGTTACGAACTCTTCGATATCTAACCTCTTTGATGTTATGCTTGAGATCAATCCTGGTCATAATTAATAAAAAAATAGAATTTTAATTTTTTTTCTGTTTCGATTTTTCTTTAAGTTTTGTTTCGATTAGCGGCTTGGTATTCTGAAAATTATAATAATTTTGTGTAGTTATCTTATTACAACAATATCTTGCGTTAATATGCCACAAATACGAAGACATATGGACACAATTACTGCAACCAGAGCCTTTATAATGATCCAAGAAGGAAATTCGAAGCGGTCTGTGGGTTTGCAAATGGGTTTTTCTCGGAGATCTATCCAAAAAGCTTGGAATCGCTTCCAAGAGACCGAAAGTGTTGCAAGAAGATTAGGTTCTTGTAGAGTTTGCGTTACAACTGTTCACGAGGATCGGTACATCCGGCTAAGTGCCCGCCGAGAACGCACAGTGACGGCTCGTAAGTTACAAAATCGCGTACGGTTGACAACGGGTACTCGTGTCAGTGACCAAACTATCCGGAATCGATTGCATGAAGACCAGCAAACTTCAAAACGACGAGTTGTTCGAATTCCTTTGTCCATGGCTCAACGTGCCAATCGTTTAAGTTTCTCCTGTCAATACTTGGACTGGAACATAAATCAGTGGGGCATGGTGCTTTTTACCGACGAGTGCAAAGTAAAATTTTTTAATGACGATCGGCGCATTACGGTGTGGAGACGATGCTGCGAGTGATTTTCGGAAGCCTACATACTGTAGCGAAAAAAAATAAAAGGAAAAACACTTTTTCGCCGCAACACGTTTAATTTTGTTATTTTTAAAAAATATAGAAAAAACATTGCAATTTGGTATAAAAAGTAAAAAAAATGAATATTTAAAGTACATAAAAGTTGCTGGTCGATTTATGTAAAAAAAGAAGATAAATAGCAGAGAACTTTGGTCCGATAGGGTAAAGTACGCGAATATCGAAAGAAAAAAGACGTCCTAACAGGTCGATTGCAATCGCTATTAGGTAACGCTCCCAAAATAAACCGTAAAGGGAAAAGAGATCAGAGAACCAAGGTATCTCGCATTTTACAGGCTTGAAAATTTAAAAATAAAATAGTGAACGAATTAAAAATTTGCAGAGAGTTACTAACTACGTTACTTAGCTAATATGTAAAAATATCGTAAAAAATCGTTGTCCAACGTAATTAAGTCCGGCGAGGTGTCGGAAACAGCAGGAGCTGGCTCTCTCGCTCAGGAGTCGGCGCTGGCTGGGTGGTCCACGTGGTTGTGTGGCCTTCGCGGCTGGATGCGGCCAATTACTTCGCGTTAACCAACGATGTCAAGCGTTTATTTGGGCCAGAACCTGGAGACCGATAGACGGCCTGTTCTAAACTGATTAATCCTAAGACAAAATTAATTAGAGTTAGACCAGAATGATCAGACTGAACTTACAATTGAGGAAAACGATTAAAAGATACGTACCAGGTAAATTAAGACGAACTTCCGAAACCATGGAGTATGGGATTCGTACTTGAAAGAAACGTTCCTATGACAATAAATAGCGGATATTAGCATAGAAGGTAAAAAAAACCACAATCCTACGACGGCAACAACATAACAGGAATACATACCAAAAGTAAGAGACAGGCGACGTCGAAAGCACTTTGCTTTTATTATACAAGAAAAATGTATTAAATACGATTACACAAATTACACGTAAATTTTAAACTAACTGGGTCAGTATCAACAGATCAACTTTTTGCAACTGACGCACCATACCGAAAAAAATGAGGACCCATCTGTCAGAAAAAAATAATTCGAATCACGAAATAAAAAGGTAAAAAATCGACCAGAATCAATGACAAACGGAAAAAAGGTTGACAATAAAGAACCAAAAAGTTTTGACATGCAGAGTTATGCCGCAATACATGAAGTTGACCGTTTCGGTGGTCCCAACGTAATGATTTGGGGTGGGATTAGCTTACACGCAAAAATAAGCTCGCTACTTTAAATGAGGGTTCCGCGTAACTGCTCAGCATTTATGTTGTACTAGCTGCGCCCCGCGGTTTCACCCGCATAAGTCTCGATCCCGTGAGAATATCGGGAAAAAAAGTATCCTATGTCCTTAACCCAGATCATGGTCTACCCATGTGCCAAGTTTCGTTCAGCCGTTTTAGCGTGAAAGCGTAACAAACAAACTCACTTTCGCATTTATAATATTAGTTAGGATTGACGGCCCCACCCAGTAATATATCTACGGTTTATGTTCCGATAGTGTTCGTCCATCTCTAGTTCTATAAATTATTTATTATTTTCACTAACGCTATACTGTATTATGAATAAGTAATCTTCGTTTTCCTCGGCCTTGAGCACCCTCAGTGGTCAAATTATTTACTCTTATGTCAAATTCCTCAACATCCTTCCACCCATGTTAATATTTGTTTACGGAAGTTAATTAATTTTGGATATCAGATGTTGGTGGCTTTTGCGTTATAAACGGGTAAATTACTTTCTACCAAGTAATAACAATTTGCGAAAGTTGCTGTTTTCTCTTCTACGAAAACGTTGCTAATAATATGAAGCCCAGACCAACATGCTTTCGTAATTTTTATTTCTTAATTTTATCATCATTATGATGCTATTTGTGACTTCTGCGAAATAAATCACAAGACCTAAAAGAAGAAAAACACTTCTTTTCTTTGATCTTAACTGTATAATGTTTAGACTACTTTTTTAGTGTATACAGGCTGACTTTTAATTAATTGGCAATCTTTCAGAGGGTGAAAGTCACAGAACAGATAAAAGACCTCTTTTATATGTTCTGTGGTGAAACGACTTATGAATATTATTATTTTTACGTGTCTTGACAATTCTTGTGACTCTGGGGTCCCGGACCTTTAGAAGGCGTACGAGGGGCCGATGCCAACTCGCAGAGGCCCGTTAGGTGTTTTTAATGAAATGAGGCACCAACCGACGATTATTCCTGTTTGCAATATGCAAGTGCATCCAAGGACAACCTTCGGGTTGGTGTAGGACTATTGCAGGATATGGAAACAAAGATATTGGATTACTGGTTTGGGTGGCTAAAGTACACTGGTTATCTAGAACTATGGGAAGACTATGGCCCCTGCCTGACCAATATTTTGTATAAAATACCAGGTAAAATATGGCGGAGGGTTACTTGCACACTTAATACTTAATGAGTCCCCGAAAACGGTCGCCAGCACATAGTGTCGTAGCGACAAGGGGGCAACATGTCCTGAGGTGCTTATGAGGAGTGGAGAACTGAAGAAGGATTCCACGGCTATCAGAACAATCCCGGAAGTACGGTGAATATCCTTATCAGCGACATATTGGAATACTTCCTTCCTCCGAGCACGTTTGCTCTTGCGAATCTGCACTCAAGCTCTGTTCCTCGTCAGTGTTTACTGTAGACGGCCAATAAAGGCAAGCCAGAGGTGAAGAACAAGACTTCTCCCGGGAGATTGAGTCTGTTGTGTCGCTACTGTCCAGTGCCCAACAGTTCGCCACATGCTGCCCTACGGGTTTATGCATCTCTCTTGGTCTAGCTCTGTCTCTAGACCTATTTCGGCAAAGTAAACTCTACCGGTACAGACCTAGAGTTCAGGAGCGCGCAAGCCCACTACGACGTCAACTTAGAGATACTGCGGTGGAGTTATATTATTGTTATTTACTTTTTGATATTTTCTTAATTTTTTTACTCGTGTTTTTTATGTGGGTGAAAGAGAAAAAAAGCTCTGAATGAGTGAAAAAAAGCTGCTGCAGCAGCTGCTGTATGCGCTTCATGCATATTCTTTGAGTATGTCTCGCAGTTTTGCATAAAAAAGTAGGTATTTTTTTCGATGTTTCCCTATAATGGTTCCTCAGTCAAAGATTTTTATATTCATTAGTATTATTAGTTAAAACTACTGCAAGATTGCCAAAAATAACAAACTCAGTTCGTATAATTTATTAGTAAACTCTAGACGATTACGAACTAACGTTTCAGTGCAAAATTGTTTTGGCGCAGACGATGCAAATCTTTAGTGTTGTATTTTTACACAACTGTCAATATGATTGGCAGTTGTGTAAATTACTTTTAGTTTTAAAATACAATTTATCGACGAGACTGAAATCGTGATATTCATTGACCTTGATTACCCACTGTATTATAGATCTTATTATCAACACGTTTTGTCTATGTGGATCATCATTATTTTTCTGCCCATAAGCCAATTTATTTGCGGTCGGCGTAACATGTCTTTTCCTTCCATACTTCTCTATTAGTAGTCACAGGTCATTTTGTCTATGTAGACTTAGGGTTATAATTATATGGTAAAGATAGTCCTAATTTTTAGCTCATATCACTTTACTAACGTTAAAACTTAGCAGTGTCTCATTAGTTCATAAAAATAATAAGAATTTAATATAACCTACGAACTTAGAAATGCCAACATCATATAACATCACGCCTTGTTTCCCCGAAGGGTTGGGGGCAGAGGTGTTCTTTATAGTACACTCACATTTTGCCAGTTATGTTTAAGTCCCATGAAATAGGGGGCGAGCCTATTGCCATCAACCGAGCACAAATCCAGACTCCAGGCTTTTTTTTTTTTTTTTTGTGGATGGGAAACCATCAAATGACTTCTCCCGCTCTGGGCAGAGCGGGAGGGCGTGTCAGACCTCTACTGACTAAAACCCACCAGTGTTCCTTCTGTTGCCTGTGCCGGGGCCACGGTAACTCTTTCGAACATCCTGCAACCCCGGCTGGCATCGGTCCTAGCGGACCCCTTCAATGCTGCTGACATCTCTTTGAGGCGCGCGTGGAACACAACGCGCCGTCGATTCGGGCCTGGTCCTTACCGGACGGCGAGCTACCCATTGCTCGCCGTCCGCAAGCCCGCGCCTACGGTGGCCGGGAATCGGCTGCCAATTCACGACGCCCAGGGCGTCTCCTGCGGCGACTAGGGGCGTGAGGGCGCAAAGTTTGCCTCTCCCTCACGCGTCCCGCCTCCTCTTTCGCGAGCATTACTGCTTCGCAGAAGGAGGTAATGGCTTGCCATGTAAGACTCCGGGCTGCTACTGAGAAATTCCAGATAGAAAAACCCAATAACACTTTGCCCGACCTGGGAATCGAACCCAGGACCTCATGCTGCGCAGTGGCGCTTGCGACCACTAGACCAACAAGGCAGTTCAAGTAGAAATGCCAATTAAGGGCATAATACTGGACCATTACAGTAAATTCCCGTTTGTGAGTGTGCCCAATAACAAGAATGGAAAATGAGTTTTTTAAGACTTGTGTAAAAAAGATCGTAGGTAATAATACTTTGCCACTGTTCCATAGGAGAGTATTAATTTGGTTAACTGCCGTAAAATGTTATCATTGTCTGTGACGACATGCCACCGAAAAGAGAGAGATTGTGACCTACAACAAATAAATACGTAAAGGTTCACTCCATTTTTAGAGTTCCGTACCTCAAAAGAAAAAAAAAACGGAACCCTTATAGGATCACTCGTGTGTATGTCTGTCTGCCTGTCCGTCTGTCACAGCCAATTTGCTCCGAGTCCAATGGACCGATTAATTTGAAATTTAGTACACATATCAATTTCTGTGAACCAAACATGGGTGTGTTCCGTAAATAAACGAATTTTGAAAATTGGGGTCACTTTTGGGGGCAAATTAGAAAAAAAAATGCAAACTAACTATACGGTGTGACATATCAAATGAAAGGGCTTACTGTGGGGGTCTCGAATATATATATTTTTTATAATTTTAAAATATATAGTTATAAAGTTATTTAAAAAAATAGACGAAAAAATACTGAGCCAAAAATTTAGAAAATAAATACAGAAAATTGTTCTATATCTATAGATTACAGGGAAATCTATTAGATGTATATGGTCTTAAAATAATAGGGTAAATCACTCAATATTGTGCGTACAAACTAACATTTGCAGTTGGAATGTATGGAAGAACATGTTTTTCAATACAATGTTATGTTTGTTCTTGGGATAATTCTGTCTCGTCTTTCTTCATCCCAACTACGGAACCCTTCATTGTAGTTCAAGGATAAATATAAAAACATGTATCTATCTACTATGTGCGTATAGATCACGTTTATGAACTAGAAACTTAATGTCCTCACACAGGGCGGAAAAGTTTACGCATATGAGAAAATATTATTTATATTATACAAGGTGCCGCTACAATCGCGATATTAATTTAACACACGGGTAGGGGTAGTGGTCAGTAATCATGAAAATTGTATTAAGATAAAATTTTTTTTTTTTCGTTCAACCTATGTTGTCCTACTGCTGGGCCTCCCCCATATTTTTCCAATTTTCTTTGTGATGTGCCTTTTCCGTCCAATCGGTTAGGAACGAGTCCAAATCATCATACCAGTGTTTATTAGGTCTACCTCGGTGACGACGCCCGTCTTTAGGCACCCACTGTGTGACGATCCTGGCCCTTCTGTCTGGATGCATCCTATAAGTATGACCCGCCCAGTCCCATTTCAACCTCGCAGACTTATCACCAACATCGTTGATACCTGTCTTGGAGCCTATTATGGTGTTGCGAATTTGGTCGGTGAGTTTGATTTTTATGATGCTACCCTCCATCGCTCTTTGGCAAACCTTGTGTTTGGACTTCTGAGCCTCGGTCAAAGACCAAGTCTGAGCGCCATAGATTAAGATAGGTAGGATACACATGTCGAAGAGCTTGCGCTTTAATGAGATAGGAAGGTCGCCTTTCATTAGCGCCTTCATTGACCAGTAGATCCTCCAGGCATTTTCGACTCGACGGTCGATCTCTTTATCCTGTCTATTGAGAAAGGAAACTAGCTGGCCCAGGCATATTCGTCGACATAGGTATTTCCTGCCCATTGACCTCGATCTCGATGGTTATAAATTGATCTCGATAATTATAAATAATTCGTACATTGAAAAATTTATAAAACTCTCTTTCCTTCAATTCGCTTACTCTTTGCACGTTATTCGTTTTAATTTCATTGATGCGATGTTATGATCCGTGACCCCGGTTAATGACTCTGCGCTACAGTTCTTTCAGTACAGGTTGCTTCAAGATGCTATTTTAGAAAATTATAAATAAATCAATAAATAGTAAGGTTTAATGAAATTAATATATCTTCATAAAACGAAAACGCGAAACGGTGTATAATACGTGTGTTAAATTAATGTCGCCAGAACTGAGAGCATTCACGGCGCGAATCGTATTTTTGTTTAAATCAATAGTTGTTCTGACCTATTAAAACTCGGAACGACCGTGCATTTTGGACTGCATAGTAAGTTGAGATGTTCTTATGGTCTGTACCAAAAGAATCTGATGAAGATGTAAACAAATAGATCAGGAAACCTACCTAGGATGCCAATTTGTAGTGCCACTTACACACACACACACTTTTTTTTTTTTCTGGATGGGAAATCATCAAATGACTTTTCCCGCTCTGGGCGGAGCGGGAGGGCGTGTCAGACTTTTACTGACTAAAACCCACCCGTGTTCCTTCTGTTGCCTGTGCCGGGGCCACGGTAACTCTTTCGAACATCCCGCAACCCTAGCTGGCACACACACACACTTAGTGTAGTGTTTTGATTTGATTATTTGTATACAACTCGAAATTCTAATTTTAAATTACGATAGGTATAGTTTTATTTTGACAACTGAGGTTAATTTAAAACCTCAATTTTCGTCCATGATTTTTCACTTACAATTAAATAATAATAATCAAACAATAATTGTTGGAAAAAGTGGTGCGAAATTATGTAAAATTGAAACCTTCTAAATACAGAGTAATGTATTACAAATTCCCTTTAGTAAGTGGTAGCGTAAGAATTTAACCCGAACAGGGAATGTTTACAGTTTCAACATGTAGTTACTTTTGGAACAGACTTTAGTGAGTATTATGTTCCCTATTATTCATACTTTTGTTTGTGTTATTAAAAATGTTATTTACTGAGTACTAAAATGATAAACCTTTTCAGTACGAATATTGCTGTATTTATATTCTCACACACATATATATAAACTTGGTACTATTTATTACTCAATTTAACAGTATATACTTTAGACTTCTTAAAGATAACCTTTTAGCTCCGAGGCTCTAAGATAACTAACTTGGTAAAACAGGCGCCATGCCCAAATATTATGTTTCCATTTCCCTTTCGTTAAAAAACCAGTACTTTTACGATAACTGTCAAATGAGATACTTTTAAACTTCCTGACTACACTGATATAAAAATCATTTGAGTCAAATCACATACTTTCAATTTTATATTTAGTATCTAAAATCAGTACAAATCTTATTAATATTTGGAAATCATGATAGTAGGTACCTAATTCAATTCTTACAGACAGGTATTGAAAATTCTAGCAAAATTTGAATATCAAAGAAAGTAATAGTTCTGAATAAACAGTAACGACCCAGACCTATTTATTTTACCACTCATCCCAGCTTGTTCCTACAGTTTAACTGTTATCAATTCTTTCACTTCTTAGTCCCTAGTGGGTGGTAGGGTAGGTACGTAGATAAAAGCGGTTCGCAGGGCCCCATCTCTAAGCGAACATTAGTATCGTAGCGGATAATGTAGCACTTTGGTACCACGAGCACTTACTCGACGATAACATAACTTCATGCGGGTTCTCCTAATATCTTACTATAATTGTACGAATGTAGGTAAGCGTTTTTGATGTATAGTCTGTTTCAGAATTATCTGATGATAATGTAAACAAAATGCATCAGAAAACATGCCTTTAAATTCATATTTCTAATGCTACTGAGGTACAAGTTAAGTGCTTTGATTAGATTATTTGAATAAATGAAAAAAACCCGAAATTCTAATTTTAAATCACCTTAAAAGATGTAAGATGTGAGATTTGAAAAGTGGTGAGATATAAAAGCTCAGACCAAAAATAAAAAAAACATATAAAGTTGAAACCTTCTAGATACTTAATTATGTTTTACTAATTCCCTTTAGTCAGTGATTGCGTCAGAACTAAACCAAAGTTAAATATTACTTTGGGTGCCAGAGTTTATCGTAAACACTTTTTCCCTAGTTGTAACGCTGCATAGTGTTTAGATAAGTGTTTCTTGTACATACAATTAAAGTTAAATAAAAATTTATTTTATTTAAAAAAAAGAAAAAACTTAGTCTGAACAGGATTTGTTTTCACTTTCATCAGGTACAAAACTTTATGTACCTTACGCTTTAAAAAGGTTCTAGACGAAACTCTTGCCGAGATCGACGGTTTAGTTCTAAGTTCAATATAATTTATTTACAATGATGTTCTACATACGTTTAGCATGTAATAAACCCAACGATACGATACGAGCAGCGACGATAAAAATGCGATGGAAATTGGGTTCGTGAATTTGCAATTCAGAATAACGTATATGTGCGGCTATGCTCGCCAAGATGACGGTTGACACCGTTGTGGGCGGCGGCGGGTGAATCAGTGGAAGCAATATATGGAAGATTATACCCAAATACACACATGTTGTTGTAAACTGAGCCGTCGTAACACGGATTGGATTTGCGATGAGGGTTTAATATGTATTATATGTATTATATAGGTGTGTGGTTTAGTTTGTTATTGGGGAACTATCTGTTTGTTCAATAATTATTAATTTTGAGATGTCGTTATTGTTTACTAAAATAATTAATGCCTTTAATTTATGAGATACTGTTTGAATAATTTGTAAGTACCATACCATAATATCTGTATCAATCAAAATTACTTCGTCTCGACATATTAATTTACACTCTACCAGTTATTGATTTAGGTATATTTTTCTTTACCTTTCGCAAAACATAATGAACTTTACGAAGTATAGGTACGTGAATTACGAACATTCGTAGTAAAGTCGATGCTAGTTTTCATAAAACAATGGTACCTATTGTAGAATGGACGATCAGATAAAACTAATGGCCTGACTAAATTACTACACGAACATAATGCACATTATTCAAATCTATTAGCGATTTGCAAATCAATATACACCGTCAGCAAACAACAGAGATTGGCTATCAAAAGGACATCCAATCTCAGTACAAAAGTCTCGACAACTAAATGGCTTACATAGTTAGTTAGTCGTTCGTACCTTAGTGGGTTGGATTAGTTACCGTACTTAGTTTCACTAACTGTTGAAGAGTTCATTATGTTTTGTTACGCGCCCGCGTACTAATAACTTATTTGGAACAAGCTCAACTTGCATGTCTAATTTAGGTATATTACCTAGAATTTGTTTGCTGTAATTCAATTCTCAGATGGGTAACAATAATGTCAATCTACTTAAGACGACACCGCGCGTGCAGTGTAATCAACGGAAGTGGCCACTAAGCTCCGTTTTAAGGATTATAATAAAACTTAACAATGTATAACTACTGTTTGTAATAATAATTACGTACAGTCTTGTGGAACACAACGTAACATGCTTATTTTCTGCGTTTTTATTTTTTATTTTTTTTTATTTAAGATAGGTTTGCTCTTGACTCTAGTCTAGGTCTGGTCTGGTTACATTCTAAAATAAAATAAATAACCAAACAAATGATGAGGGCGCCACTGCGCGCGCGGTTTCGTCTTAATACAAATCTTGGATTCATTCATTCACTGACACAGAACGCACAGACTATTTAACCGCTGGGTCTAGAAGCATGATATTTTGCACAAGAGTTCCTTATATAGCGAAAGTGAGCACTACGGAAGGATTTTTGAAAATTCATTGCCTAAAGGGGTAAAAGAGGGGGTTAAAGTTTGTATGGAAGTTTGTCATTTTTGCCGAAGGGAAATCCCGGGCGCTCAACTTGTAATACATTACATATCTATACATATAAATAAATGTCAAAGGGAAACAGGCAATCAGGCATCATGAATCAATCAATTTGTTCGTCTTTTCGCTCCAATTTTAATCATTGTAGGCTGCAAAAATAGATTCGTAAGTGAAGTATAGTAAAATATGTGGATATTTTAGTCATATTACAGCGTAGGTGTAATCTTAACTGAAGGCTAATTCTCGTACTTAAAAAACGTTCAAATTCAAGTCGCCATCTCATCTCAGCGATAATCAATGTCAAAAACTTGACAAAAGTTTAGGGAAATTAGAGGTTTTTTTGACTGATTGAGACTGAGATTAGAATGCGACCGTTCCCCTTAACTGCCAGACAGTAGACATAATAGAAAATTAATTGTCTGCGGTCACCGGTGACCTACCTGGCAGAGAACGTGTTAAAATAAGAAAATTGCCGCCCTGATATGTTTGATGGATTGAAGCCTAAACGATGTATGTACCTAATATAGTTAAAGAGGCTAACAACCTACCACTATGTATTTGTTTCCGGACATTTTTTTTTTACCAAATTATACTGCTAGCGTAATGGGGGGCTGTTTCTAGATCAGGGTTTTTTTTTGTTTTTGTTCGTCTACTTTGTGTCCCATTGCTGAGTAAACGCCTCCCCTTTTTCCTTCCATACCTCTCTAAATAATGCTAAATATTAGCACATGTAAATTTAACGTGTGATTATTACCACATTTTTATTTCTGTACAAATATAACAGTGTTGTTTTTTGGAAGCAAGGTTTAGTTAAAAAAATATACTTCGCAGTATCGGCTGCTAAAGGCTCCTGCAAATAGGTGCGACACGCGACGCGACATAAAGGCACCGCTTTGCTAGACGATCGGTGCCTTTGTGTTGCGTCGCAAGTCGTGCCTGTTTGCAGGAGCCTTAACGTTCACACGCATGCTGCAGCAATCGAAAATTTTCGAAGGTTTCCCCAACAACCAATGTTTTTTTTTGTATTGCAGTGTTTTGTGCTACCATGTTGTGCCGCATATTGTTCCGAAAAATCCATAAGTACCTAATAATATTAATTTGTCAAGAATAAATATATTTCTTTTGTATGTAAAACATGTACCTAAACAAGAGTCGTTACATCTACAACATGTCCCGGAATTAACGCACAACCTCTTAAGGAGTCATTGTACTCATCATTATGAACAACTTTTACTATGGAACCAAACCTGAAATCGCGAAAATAAAACCAGCTATTCCCTACATTTTGACGATTTATGCGAACATAAATGTAGGGAACAGCGGATTTTTTTTAAGAGGCTGTGGCTTTATTCCGGGGCATGTTGTATGTATATGTTTTCTTAGAAATAGTTTTCCTTATTTATTTACCCTTCAATCATGTTTGTGACTACTTATTCAATCAATTTATTATTATTGGATACTTATTTTTTTCTTTGAACTCATACGCCATTCTACGAATTCTGATTAATCTTGGCAACATTTTCTGTGGTAACATAAAAACGCTATTTAATCTGACGATCGTGAAAAAGCTGCAAAAAGCTGAAACAGTTTTTCCAATCGCAATGACGATTTCTTTGTTTTCAAGATTCTCATAAGTATTTTAGTGGCAATCTAAAAAGCGATTTTTCGACTCTCAGTTAAATTACCTTCTGGCTCTGGAATCGGGCTTATCTCATCTCGATAAATTAAATTAAAATTCATTTATTTCGGCCAACAGTGATCCATATTGTGTTAGTATGACAAAACAACTTATATTCTAATATTAGTAGCACTGATACAAAAAAGGTAAGGTTGGGGGAAAAAAAATTAGCACAATCCATCAGACAAAAAAACATGTTTCCTACCTGATGTAGCGAAAAAAAAATAAAAAGACGGAAGATTCACTTTTCTTTTCTGCTACGTCACGTTTAATTTAGTTTTTAAAATAAAAATAAAGAATAACATTAAAAGGTAAAAATTAATGAATATTATTGTATAAAAAAGTTGCAGGTTGTCTTGTGTGAAGGGAATAAAATAGAGAACTTTGGTCCGATAGGTACGCGAATAACGAACGAGAAAATAAACGTACTACCTAGTCGATTGCAATCTCTAGTAAGTAACGCTACCAAAACATATCGTTATAAAAAATTGAGAACCAAAGTATCTCACATTTTACAAATAAAATTAAATAGTTAATGAATAAAAAAAATCTCGTACTATCTACACTATTAAATTTGTACGTAAAATTATCATAAAAAAAACCGTGGCATAAGTAATTGCGTCCTGGCGAGGTGACGTAGACTGTAGATTGTCGCAGGTTCAGGAACTGGCGTTGTTTGTGAAACCTTCAGTGGTCTAAATGCGACCCAACTCTTGACGTTGGCCAAGGACGTCCAGCGTAATTTTAGGCCAAAACCTGGAGGCCGAAAGGCGGCCTGTTCAAAGCTGTTCAATCCTAAGACAAAATGAATTAGGGTTAGACCAGCGTGATCAGACTGAACTTCCGATTGAGGAAAACTGTTAAAAGATACGTACCAGAAAAAATAAAGATGAATGCTTAGAATAATACTTAATATACCATTCTCAATATAATTTTGCCATAAGGTATTAATAGGACGGCAGAGATAGACTGGTTCACTTGAAAAAAACTCGTTAATTTTCCACAAACTGGGTCCGTATCAATAGATTCAACTTTTGCAACTAAGAAAAAAATGGGGACCCATCTGTCAGAAGAAAAATAATTCGAATCACGAAATAAAAAGATAAAAATCGACCAGGCTCAAATAAAAACGGAAAAAAGGTTGATTATAAAGAACCAAAAAGTTTTGACATGCAGAGTTATGCTGCACTGAGCAACCTCCGCATAAAATGCCTAATATTAGGAGTATAGCTCTCCGCCACAGCTCTCAGGATATAGTTGCGACTACCTCGCACTCTGCTCTGCAGCGACGCGGTTTTTTTGCGTATTATGGCTTGAAAGCCATCTGTGTGGGTCTCAGCAAACATTTCCGAGGCGCTGCAGAATCGGGGTAGTCGCAACAACAACCTGAAAGCATTTTATTGTACGCGCAGGACATCCAGCGATCTCTTGGTGTAGTTGACCCATAGATTGCTCGTCTAAAAGCTCTGACAATAGGCCTTGAAATGAGTAATTTTTACCTGGTTAGAGCATCGAGCAAATCTACGGGCCAACATGTTTCCTCTGACCGTTAGTGCCCTACGCTCCCTCTCAATGTCTATATCATCCTTAAGGTGATGAAATGTCCAAGATATTTGAATTTTGACACTCTGTTCAACGGGAGTCCATTCAGCTTTATTATTTCCGGAACAGAGTCCAGACACCTACCTGCGGCCTGAAACATCATATATTCACTCTTGGTGACATTATAAATCTGTCCGTGTGAGGCAGCATAAGTCACATACTTTGAGCAATTCTCTGATAGCCCCAGCAGTTGGGCCCAGCAGCACCATATCCTCCGCGTAGTTGATGTTATTGACGCTCACTCCATTTACTCGACATTCAATATCCATGCTATTCAGCTCAGTGATGAGGCCATCAACATACAGATTGAACAGCCTAGGGGATGTCAAACCCCCTTGGCTCACACCACATTCCAATCTATATGCTGAAGAGAGAGTGTTAGCCCACTTTACCTAGTTCTTTTGATTGGCATACCAGTAACGGAAGACTTTCAGTATTTCAGCAGGTGCACCTCTGTCCTTCAACTTGTCTCAAAGCACATCATTTGAAACAAGGTCGAAGACCCTTGAGAGGTTCCTTTGATTGGCATACCAGTAACGGAAGATTTTCAGTATTTCAGCAGGTGCACCCCTGTCCCTCAACTTGTCCCAAAGCACATCATATGAAACAAGGTCGAAAGCCCTTGAGAGGTCGAGGAAACAGGCATCTTACGATCCCTAAAGTATTGAACAGTACGCTTGAGACTCAAGATAGCAGTTTCAGTTGACAGTCCAGTCTGAAACCCGAACTGTGCTTCATGAAGATTTAAAGTATTTTTCAAATATGAGTCAAGCATACTGTCCAACACCTTAGCCATGATCGTTGCCAAGGAAAACGGGCGATAATTCCCTTTACTTGATATGTCTCCTACCCTGTTCTTAACGATGGGAACCACAATAGTTTTCATTCAATTTTCTGGCAGGTACGAATGGCTAACACACATCGTATAGAACAGAGACAAGACCCTCGGCACATAGACCCCTGCGTATTTCAAGTGCTCAATGCCGAGTCCATCATGACCGGGAGACCTACCCCTCCATTCCTCGCATTCCTTGCATTCCTTTTATGACTCCTTTGACTTGCTTGGCAGAGAAGTGCATAAGTGTGCCCTTTTCATGACAACAATAATCAGCACCTGAGGAAGGAACTGAGGAACCAAGGGGAGATTGCACCTGGAAATGTTTCATAAACAGGTTTGCAATATTCCCCTGATCACTCTTCCCCTCAACACTCACCGCGAGGCCAGGCCTAGTGTCCAACTTACCTGTGGATTTCCAGAATTTGCCAAAGTTCTTAGTAGCTCGTTGTTCTGCTAATATATCCATTTTAATTTGTTCTTGACCCTTTTGGCACCATTTCAAGCGACTTTTGAATACTTTACGATCCTCTCGCATTTGCTCACAAATGTAACCCTCGTAAGTTGCTCTGTTCTATACAGGTTTTAAGTTTAAGCCTAGCCTCGCTGTGAGCATCCCGGTCATGTTTATTTCAGCCATACAGACACCGATATTGTCTGTGAGGCATATAGTCACTCATCTCCTTAGATTATTCAGCTGCCTCACACAGAATGTTCACAATCCGATCATACAACTTATCTAGTGTATTTTTATGTTCAGCCAGGCTGCATGACCCATGACTGCATTCTGTAAATTCTTGCGGGAAATCAATGTCTCGCAATTTACTGTTGCACAAAAACCGGTACTTGTCAATTTCAGCACAGTTTCTTTCACCCCATACAATCGCACTACGGTGCACTGTCTGGGTCACCAGTTTTGACTTTACTATACTCAAATCACATACAATATAATAGATGGGTAAATGATCAGAACTATATACATCTTCTTTAATTCCTACATCTACAACAGTGTGCCACGCCGATAAAGATACCACACAGTGGTCGAGCCATCTCCTACACCCATGCGCATCACTAATAAAGTAGTGATTATGCTCAGCACCTAGTTTTTCAATCTCGGCATCCCATGATTGGTGCCTGCAGACGTTCATTAATTCATTATAAAAGTTTTCTTTGGGTTGCGCGTTAAAATCTCCCAATATGAACACGTTTTCAACATCGTGACTCGCTACAACAGCACTTATTTCACTTAAAACATCAGTAAACATATTTAAATTATCTGGCGAGTCTGTAGGCATATAGACAGAGAAAACAATAATAGAGCGCTCCCCAGTCACTGCCTTAATGGCTACAATCTGTTTACTAATACAGTCCAAAACAGAAACTGACTCAAACATACCTTTCCTCCAGAGAATGGCCACTCCCCCATATGGTCTTCCTCTTAATGGTCCGACGGATGTGTCAACCCCTGATTTACCAGTAAATTCAAAGTCTTGACTTATGGTCCCTAACATCAATATGTCATGCGGAAGAAGCCATATCTCTTGAAGGGCTACAAGATCTGACCACGCACAGATTGCTCGAATGTTATCAATAGAGCGTTTTACTGACTGACAATTAAAACTAATGAATTTTGAGTATTCCTCAAGTTATTTTTAAAGTCGAAAGAAAGATAGGAAGATAGGGGCCTGCTTCCTCCACGGTGTGAAATACTGACCGTAAGATATTGTTGCAGCAATGAAGGCTGCCATCTTGATCCAGCAGTGGTACCGGCGGTACTTGGCTCGTATGGAGGTGCGTCGGCGCTACACCTGGACGATATTCCAGAACATCGAATACGCAGGAGAACATGACCAAGTGAAGGTAAGCAACCTATGAATTTAATTTTATATTCAAGGTAATGTGAAATCCCTTTTGAGATACAAATAGATTACTTAACCCTTCCTGAGATGGTTCTCATTGTTATGATTGTTCGATTCTACATAATGCACAAATATCTCTATGAATAAAATATATTGAATTTACTCATACATTCTTCGGTCTTCCTCACAAGAAGTGGTTTATAATCCTGGGGTTTTGTCGATGATTGTCTTGAACTGTACACATTTACACCCACAGTTAAATAGTATATCCATAACCCTTAGTTCAGTGAATTCGGTGGAACTCATCACCGGTATGTAATCTTAAAAGCAGCTGAAAATTCTTTCAGAATAAACTAAGGACTTTAGTTGACTTTGACTTTGAAATTGCACACAATTTGCGATCGGCGGTATGTATGTCCCGTAGAACACACGGGATGTCCTACGGGGCGCAAAGCTATAAGTACCTAGCATTATTTCAAAGTATTGTAATGTCAAAGGAAACTTTAATAATACTTGGACAAGTTTATTCAGTAGTACTTAGCGTGCAAGAATTTGTAATGGGAGCACAAAATTTGTTAGGTACTTTTGAGCAAATCCCGGGAGTAAAGTAACTTCTGTTGCGAATGTTGTTGCAAAAAACTTCAGTTTATTATTGTTTGAATGGTATGAAACGTTAATGTTTAAGTTCTTATTTGTATCTCTTTGTCAATATAATATACAAAAAGGTTATTATTATAGTATTAATTCTAAGTAGTGAGTTAGTGAGTTTGTATATTTTGGGAGTCTGTTTACAAGGCATGGAAAGATTGATGAAGATGTGGAAAGGAGAATAAATGCGGGGAATAAAGGGAATGGTGCTATAAATGCGAGTATGACCAACCACTTGAAGTCCAAAAAGTCTCGACTGGCTGTTCACAATGGTGTGCTGGTGCCTACGCTTATGTATGGAAATGATTGTTGGATGTGGCAAAAGAAGCATGAAAGTAGAATAAATGCTGTGGAAATGCGTTCCTTGCGAAGCTTGTGTTGTGGGACTGTGAAGACGTAGTTAATCAGAAATGACTCAATCCACACAAAGTCACTTTTGACTTATGGGCGTTTGAAGTATCAGTTGTAATTTCTGTAACACAAAGATACATTTTTAAAAAGCGAGAAAAGCTAATTTCCGTGTACATTTTAAAAATAGGGTTTTCACTACATGATAGATTCGCCCCTCAGGAGTACGATTGGCCACTTTTTGGATTGAGTCCTTTCTGCTTAGGCTGAGGAATGATGTGATAAGGCAACGGTGCAGTTTAAAAGAAGATGTAGTGACAACAATTGAAAAGAGTATGCTTAGATGGTTTCGTCATGTTAAGAGGATGAATGAAAGGCGACTAACAAAAGGTATTTACAAGGCAGATGTCAGTGGGAATGCCGGGAGCGGACGCCCTAAGAAGACATATCGTGATCTTACTGGTGATGTTCTTCATAAAGGTCAGGTGCGTAGTATTCGCAACCGGCGTGCGTGTATGACCAGATGTATGAACGTAAACGAGGCAAAAGGAGTATGTAAGGATCGTAGCAGGTGGCAGGTGGCGTTCTGTAATTTCTGCCCCCTCATGGGAAGAAGACATTAGTTTGTGTATGTTTGTGTAATTCTAAGTAAATTCCAAAACTGAATCTATCACCATCTTGTCTACCTTTTAGTCAATTTTAAGATTTATCACTGGTACCGTCATATTCAAAGTTTTTTAATAAAATAAATTACCTCCCTACATCAAGACGAATCCTGTCTAAATGTGAAAGTGTACAAAACGTTCCTGCTGCCAGCCGTAGTGGATACATCGTAATTACTAATCTAGGTAGCACCAGTATTTCAGGAGCAGACACCTAACTACTTCATTTTGTAACAAAACTAGCATCATTTCAAACAACTGAATTACAGCTTGTCTTAATTATTCTAACTGCAGACTATTAACTTTGAGCATAATGTCAAAAGTTATTAAAATTACAAACAATATCGGAAGGCTCCGCTAAGAGACGTTCGTTACCCACGATTTGTAATTAAATAGGTAAAGGAATAAATTACACTTTGAGGCGATTAACGTTGCCGTTTAATTTAAATTTATCGTTGTGGGTCGTCCAACTTTCCAAAATGTTAATTGTGAAAATGTTGCTATTTTAATTCCTATATTTCGTTTCTAACTTTATTTGGATAATCTTCAGTTTACGTTATTAAAAATGCACGAAACTCGATTATATTCCCTTCACATAAATTTATCGTTGATGTCATATTAAATTAAGTCTGAGACGAACGAAGCAATCTAGCTCGAGGCAAAGAGGCGTCGGATCCATTGACTCAATGTGCTCACTGAACATTTCAGTGCGATCATTCGGTTTCAGTGAACAAAGCCACGCACGGACAAACCACATTACCATATTATTATATTTTGTTGGTTTCCTTTGTGGATGTTTTTTTTTTTATTTTCTTCACTATTGGCTTGTGGACGAGTGTGAGATTCCACAGAAAATTTGGCGCCTTTATGAGGTACATAGTCTATTCGGCAAAACGCGGAAACCGTATAGGTATATTGAAAACAATATGAAGCTGCTTTTGGGAATTGAATAAAGTACGGACGGGAGCGGGTATGTAATCAGTTAAAGGACGGGTTAAGTGCTTAACCTGCTTAAGCCTGACGTCGTTTCGTAGCCTCAATTTTCAATATATATGATATAATTATTTAAATTTTATGGGTGCTCTAGGTAACGATAGAATTATCCCATTGGGGTTAATAGTCTCCTAAGTGAAGGTTGTGTATAGATACGAGACAGTGGTACGGTCGAGTGCGCAGGCGGTGCAGCGGCGGCACCCACATGATTATGAAGTATTCACGCGAGTGCACAATAACGTACGCATGTACGCATGGCCATTGAATAAACTGGCCAGCCTTTCAAATGAGGTAACATTTAAAAAAAAATTAACATTTTTTTCCTTTGTTTTTTCAAAATGTTTAAGCCAATTCACTTTAAAAGTTCAATCTTTTGCATAATTAAAATCAAAACATTGTATTTTGCTTGCTCCTATTCATCAAGGAGCAAAAAGATAGGGACAAACCTCAATTTTTTGTAGATTAACATTGGATTTCTTACAAAAAGTTAGGTATTTCAAAAACAGATAAAGATAAAGATAAAGATCATTTATTTGTCAAACATGCGTTTACATAAACTTACTAATCAGGCGCAAGGTATTCAATTAATAGACGTTGTGTGCGTCCATGTTTTGCCAATAAAGGCGTACAAATTTTGTAGGTATTTAAAAAAAAAACATTTAATTGCATTTTACATTACAGTCATTCTAAATTTCAATACAAAACACAAAACAAATAAATAATAATTGATGCCAAGATATTATAGTCCAAATAAATTAAAATTATGTCAAGAATATACATTATTAAGCAGTCAAACGCCAATTGATTTAAGATTCACATTATTAAATTGTTATTCTAGAAGTATATTAAATTGTTATCTATGTATATTAGAAGTCGGAATAGAAAAGTCCTTTTCATTTAAAAAATCTATAACATTGTAATACACTTTACTAACAAAAAAAATTTTCAGCTTATTTTTGAAAAGTGACAGGGGCAGTTCTCTCCAACTTTTAGGTAATTTATTAAATATGCTAGGAGCCATACAGAAGACACTTTTGCGCATGAGGGCTGTTCTCGTAGTATGAGAGCATATCCTGCTGTTGTCGCGCCTATTACGTGGGACTACTTCATCTAATCGTTTAAATCGGTGTGGATTTGTTTTGACAAAAACAGCTACTCCTAAAATGTACAGACATGGCAAAGTAAGTATTTTATATTTTTTAAAGTAAGGCACGCAACTATCAGTAGGTTTAATTTTAAACATTGAACGTACGCATCTCTTTTGAGCCTTGAACACCGATTCTTTTTCTGTTAAGTTGCCCCAAAAAATGACACCATAGCGTAGATGAGATTCTGTTAAACCATGGTAAGCTGTAAGTAATGCCTCCACACTTATTAGTGATGACAATGTGTGCAGGGCATAGGCAGATTTACTAATTTTCTTGCACAGGATTTCGATATGGGTTTTCCAATTCAGTTTTTTGTCAATGTGGAGCCCTAAAAATTTTGTTGTTTCTACCTCTTCTATAGGCTGGTCATCGTAGTGTATATTTAAATTACTATTAATCCGTTGACTAAAATGTATTAATTTAGTTTTTGTCAGGTTAATTTTTAGGTTATTGTCATCTAGCCACAACCAGAACCAGAAACCAGAACCAGAACAAAAACCAGAATGTAATAATGTCTATATGCATTCATCGGGCTGTCTTTTCAGTACTTACTTTTATACAAAAACCAATTTTTTTGGTTTGTAATTCATTACCAATGTGATTAACGATGGCGTGTTTTAATGACTGCACTAAAGTCGTGACTTGATGTCTATGGGTGAAGCTAGGCATTAAAGTAAATGACACAGCACCTTGCAGGTCAGGTCGCAGTTCGCTTGCGGTTTACGTAAGTAATTGGTACACGTAGAAACCTACATTTAGTCGTTAAATTACGTTTAAAAGCGCTTAATTTACTTTGCACGTCTCTCTGTTTGTCTGTCTGCTGTGTGACCACTTTTCTGGGCTTCTTATGCAAATAGTCTTCGTTTAGTTTAGAAGTTAGAGTATGTTTACTTCGCATATAAGCTTTCGAATTTATTTAATTAAATTGGGATGTGGCCGCAATTTCAAATGCGAAATTTCCTTGTGGTGTAGGGTAGCTTGTGTATAAAACCCAAATGCGAGCCATCATAATTACAGATGGGCAATCCACCGGGTTTAAACCCGGTGCTTTGATAAAAACCCGATAAACACCCGCAAGCACCCATAAACACCCAGAAAATTGGGTGTATATTTGATTTGATGAAATTAAATTAGTGATGTTAAAAAATATGTTTTAAAAGTGATTTTCATTCATTTCATTTCTTTCTAGGCAACATTAGTTAGATCAGGGAGGGTAAAATAAAATGGTATGAGATAAAAACGAAATTTAAAAAATCACATTTTCTATTATTTCAACTTTTGAATAGCTTATTTTATGTTGTAGTGAGTATTAAGGGCGATATAAAGAGATGCGTCTAGAGTTAGATGAGGAATTAAATGCTTGCAATTACTTGCATCTTCAGTGTGACGGCTGGAGTAACCTGAGAAATGAAGGAATAATAAACTTTTTGATATCAAAACCGCAACCTGCATATATAAAAAGCTTGAACACGGAAACTAATGCACACACTAGTGAATACCTAAGTCAAGAAATTGAGAAAGTAATGAGAGTCTATGGGGTAAATAAGTTTCTTGTCCTCATTGGTGACAACGCCAGAAATATTCAAAAAGCATTTGGATTAATTAAAGTTAAATATCCACATGTTGTTCCTCTCGGTTGCTGTGCGCATGTTTTAAACTTGTTATGCCAAGATTGCTCAAAGGTAAAAGACATTAAAATTCTTGTGATAGAAGCCTTAAATCTAATAAAAACTGTTAAAAAGAGCCAACGACTAAATTCGCTACTGACAAAATTGAGACAAAACCAAGATTCTGCACAAATATTAAAACTACCTTGTGTTACTAGATGGGGAAGTCACGTTATTTCGTTAAAAAGTTTAAAAACAAACAAGATAGCCTTGCAAAGAATGGCTGTTAGTGAGGATGTGCTGATTGCAAGGGATATTAAAAATCTAATTTTAAATGACGATTTCTGGAGGAAGACCGATGAATGTATAAGTATTCTAGAACCTATTACTGAAAGCATATTTAACTTGGAGGGAGATCAGTTTGATATCCACAAAGTATACATTACGTTTAAAGATATACTGGCTAAAATACGTTTCGCATTGCTTCATACTTCAATGTTGAACGAAGAAGGCAAACAGCAAATTCTGACATCAGTCGCTGATAGGCGCAAAATGTCCATTAGACCAATTCATTTGGCAGCGTATATGCTGGATCCTTCAGCTCAGGGTGTTGAACTTACTCAAGATGAAGAACTTCAGGCTATGGAGTTCATCCACGATTTAGGCCAGCAACTAAGTTTACATAATGTGATGGCCGAACTGGCTTGTTACAAAGCTAAAGAAAACTTTTGGGCCAGACAATTTATATGGAATTCAGTGCGTTAGTATTGAGCCCATTGTGTGGTGGAAAGGAATCTGTAGTTCGACTGAGCTAAGCAAAGTAGCGGTACGCATCCTGTCAGCTCCGTGTACATCAGCAGCAACCGAGCGTTCCTTCAGTATTCAAGGATATATACATAATAACAAAAGAAATTGACTTTCAACGGAAAGAGCCGCAAAAATTTCCTATATTTGTTACAAGTGGAATCTTAAACATAAACTTAATAATGAGAACATTCAGTTAGATGAAGAAAATGAAAACGAAAACATAATAGAGAGTTTTATAGACCAACTTAATGAGAGCTATGATGAAAATGAAACCGGAATAGAGAGTTCTATAGACCCGATAATATTGGATGACTACAACGAACCTACACCTTCAACGTCAGGGGAAGCCAGACAGCCTTTACATTTTGTCGTCTGTAACAATGATAATGGAGAATCCGATAGTGATTGATTGTTAAGTAGGCCATTTGTTTTTGATTAGTACCAGAAAAAAGATTTTTCTTGCATTATTTTATTTCACCTAATTATGTATAATTCAATAAAAGAATAATAATTAAAAACTAAATGTCATTTATGTATAAAAATCATTTACACCCGAAATTTGGGTGGAAATCGGGTGTTTATCCCAAAACACCCAAAACACCCGGTTTAAACCCACCTGGGTTTAAACCCGGGTGGGTGGATTGCCCATCTATAATCATAATACATTCTAAACATGTGGGTGGGTAGTACCTACCCACATTGTATTGAATCTAATTAATGCTGAAAATTATAGTGTTCTACGAAATGCGTAGATATTTCGGAGAATACTGTAATTTTATTAGACGACTATCGTTGAAAAGGCAAACTTTAATAAAATTTCATTGTTGTATCCATTGATACAACAATGAAAAAATAAGCATACACGTGGACTGGTGGCCATTTGATTACACATTACGTTGACATTTTTCATTAAGTAGGCTGTCCTAGTTAACCTCTAAAGGGCTTTCAGGGTTACGTGTACATTTTTTTGTAATTTAATTGTGTTAGAACATGTTTTATTTCAATGTTATCAATTCCCGGGTCGTCCCTTTAGAATGTTGTTAATTAATTATAATTATGTAACGCTATATGTATATAGTGTGGGCGTAGCGCATTTACTTGATACATTTTGTTACAGCTATACAACTTCTTCAACGCCTTACTGAGTCATATGAAGGACACCAGTGGGCGCCCCTCCTCCGAGCGAACCTCGAGGACTGCGTCCGTTCGTAAGTCACTTCACCTTGGCATTTTCAAGAGCAGAGTACATTATATCTTAATGATGACTTGCGAGTACTCGCCGCCCGCTTTCCAGGGGTTGGGAGTACGTTTCGGTAATCACGATGTTTACATGAAGGCGCTAGAGCATAATAAACATTTATGATGTTACAGCTACGTAAATAACATTAGGTAAGTTTGTTTTGAGTTGTATATCTACAGAGGTTTCAACATTTAGGCTAATGAGGACACTTGAGCCGCGAGTGTCCGTGGACCGCAGTATAACAAACAAAGTTATAAACTGCGAGCGACATAGTTATCGCATATACATAGTTTCTCGACTTTTTGAAACGTCTGAAAGTTTTTCGCTGACCAACTTTCTAACTATCCGATGTTTTGTTGTTCAAAGGCTGTTATTATTTCTATTGTTTGGAACTCAACACGTTAGCAAAACCTCTTTAGAAACAAACGATTCTGTGATCATTATCTGTGATTACAAGTTCCATTGGTTGACAAAACAAGTTTTTAACTTAAAGTTCTGAAGAAAATAATGTAGTTTCACCATAAAAGCACTAAAAGTGCAAAAGAAAACTCATTTAAAATCACTCACATGGTCTGCGGTTAGTTTTTCACATTCTTGTTCCGTGTCGAGGTAATTTCATTAGGCGGAACATACAGGGTGTCCATTTTTCCGTGCCGTCTATTCCTTACGTTCCCGTTTTGTTTTTCCTTGTTCAACGTGCTGCGAGCACGCAATGTTGCGGTATCTTCACACATGTCACGAGCTACATAATTCAACTAACTGCAGTGACCTCTGCCGCCGATGCAAATCAAAACTAGGTCTCGACTATTCTCGGAGCGCTCTGACATAAAATCTCTGTGATCTCGTGATTAATTCATTGGTTAAGTCGAAACTATTCCCGGCCATATTCATCTGAAATGAAACTTAGATGAGTAAATTGAAAACTTTCAGCAAATACTGGATGCATTTTAGTCTTAATAGAGTGCTGCTCTTTTATGTGCGTTCTAGAAATACAGTAAAAAATAGTTCTCGAAAAGCACTTGCCGTCCTTATAAATGCAGACGAATTGCGGTGTTGTGCCGCGAACTGACTCAAAATATGAAGCTCGCTCATGTATTGTGCGCACGAAAGCACTTGCACTGACGCATTCAGTTGCTTGCAATGTAAGCAATCTTCAACTGCGAACCTGAAGCTAATATGTGTATTAGAATGCATTCCATACAATACACAGACTTTGCTTTATGAATAAAACCTATGTTCAAATATGCAAACGGCAAATACTTTGTATGTTTATTCTCGTTTCATAGTTCCAGCCACTACTGAATATTAGCTTTCATGTTTAGCCAAATGAGAAATACCAATATCTAGAGTGATGCCCCGGCTGCGCATATATTGTTAAAAATTACTCAGTGACTGTAGTATATTGTGCACTGTTCGCAAGTAAATGATGTCGCAAAACTGGAGTCGTGTTTGCTATATTAAATAACTTTGTAAGCCAGCTCAGTGAGCAGCTTTCGAAAATAAAATAATAAGAAGGATGTTTGTATTACAATAAGACGCAAAATATGAAATAATTTTACTCTCTGAAGGCTAAAATTATTTTGGTAAAGGAATTCTTTATCTTTATTTTGTAGTGGAGCAAGTATTTTCTGAGGAATCCGACGAGGGAGGGGGCGTTGATGAGACGGCTCCCCCGAAGCCTTCACGCGGCCCCGACATCGAATTCCCGCTGCAAAGGAAGGATATCGACCTACTGATTGAGGCATTCAGAAAGAAGAAGGTAAGGTCAGATATGTAATACCTACTCGTACATTTTTATTCTTCCAAACTTACTAACTGTGTTATCAAACTATGACACATCAGACAGAGTAAAGAGATTATTTCTGTACGAGGTAAACGGTAATGATTACCCCATTTGTGAAGACTGAATACCCGATCCATCACTGTCAAGGACACTGTTACTACCAGTTTAAGGAAAAGCCAGAAAATCAAACTTAATTTCGAGTCGGATCTCGGTACGAAACGATTCACGATGTTATCGGTGGGAAGGCGAATACGGCTGTCCTAGAATTATCCCTTGCTACCCTTTTACGAGAGACGTAAGTAGAGATGGGTTGATTGGACTGATCAGACTGATCCCATTCGTAAACAACAAGTAGAATAGATAGGTAGGTACTACAATTACGAGCGTTCCTTAACAACTTATTTCTGATCAGTTTTCTTAAATTGGGCGTTTACTAGTGTGTTTCTATTTGGATAACACTTATAAAACTTGCTAATACTGTTCAAAATACTTCATGATATATTATGAAAGGAAACTAGAGATTCTTATTTTCATTTTCACGACGTTCCGCGTCCATGAGACGCCAATCAAAATATGTCAAGGAATTTGGTGCTTTTTCACACATTCCGTAGTTACGTTTGACAAACTCCAGATACGGAATATTACGTGTATTTTTCCTATTTTTTTATACTGATTCACGATCTAAAAACCAATTTATTTTTGTAGCACCGCCTTCATCCGAAACACGTCGGGCAGATATTAAAAGAGGCCACTCAAGTGCTGAAGAGAATGCCCAATATCCACGTGGCGACCACTTCTATCTCCAGCCAGATAACTGTGTGCGGTGACTTGCACGGGAAGCTGGACGACTTGCTGGTTATATTTCATAAGGTATGTACTTACCCATGACACACATTTTTTTTAACAACTCTCCACCCCAATCCCCATCTATACAAATAAATAAAATTGAAGTGTCTGTTTGTAATGTCAAAATAACAGCTTTTTACTAAATGCCTATGTTAGTAAAAAAATTCGACAGATAACTGATGTAGTTACAGACAGAATTGTTTATTTTAGTTATTTTCATAGTCATGTCATATGGGATTCTTCTCTGGTGAACCTGTGCGGACATTTATATATTTGTTTTACAGAATAGGGCTGTTCGAGCCATTTACAATCTAGGTCCAAGAGATTCTCTTCGAGAAAAATTCAAGGAAATAGATATTCTAACTGTAGCCTGTCAATATATTTTTGAAAATCTATATTCATAGTTTGTACACAAAAATATATCAAATTTTAAGAAAATGTCCGATATTCAGTGTTTAAATACCAGGAATAAACACAATCTTGCTGTACATCGCACTCGCCTCCACAGAGTAGACAACTCGTTCATGGGTCAATGTATACGCTTTTACAACAAACTCCCCATTGACATTCGAAACTTACCCATTAAACGATTTAAAAGCTGTATTAAAACCAAACTTTGTAAAAAAGGGTACTATAAAATTTTTTTTTATTTAGAAGACAAAAAAGCTTCGGATTGAGCTGCTCGCTCTGCTAAACCTTGTGATAAAACTGTAAAACTAGACATTTTAATTATTATGCAAAATTATCACTAAATAGGTACCATCTTATATACATATTGACATTGTCGAATATTGTATACAAAATGACATGAATATTTACTTTCTAAAGTATTATATATATTTCTTTAATTATTGTGAATGTGAGCACTATGTGGGTCATCTATTCCTTTTTCTTTCTCAGTTAGTTTTAATGATGGTCTGGCATTTTGAGTACTTTATGCGGCTTACCCAAATGGCCTTTCTTTGGTATTGTTCGTCGAGTCGTTGAGCTCCTCAAGTCCTGAGTTGAGCTACACGATTGCACTGACTGGACAGGTCCACTCAAATTTGTGTGGTTCTTACCTTAAAAGACCATTTCAGACACGGATCTACATAGTCCTCACATGATCTGACCAAGATTATGTCTGGACCTTAAAAGAGTCTTTGACCCCTGAGTTTGTATCGCCAATTCTTCTCAGGCGTGGTCAGATAGGGAAATGTCGACTCCACCTAGCTTTTTTTTTAATATGACGTATAAATGTGATTCCGATATCCAATTTACAGAATAAACAATTTCATTTCATTTCATATGAAGGTATACACGGTACTTATAATAAAAAATATTTTTTAGATTTTTTTTCGGTCTGTCTGTTTGTTCCAGTTAATCTCCGAAATGGCTGGACTGGTTTTGACAGGATTCACACTGGCAGATAGCTGACTTTATAAGGAGTAACTAAGGCTACTTTTATTTTAGAAAAGTAATTAGGCTTCCGCCGGTTAAAACCCATAAAATTCTGAACAAAATCCGATTCAAATAAGGAAGTATTGAAATCCACGCGGGCGAAGCTGGTATCATATAAAACAGTATTTCTGTCACTATGAGACTTAAAATTGATTCATTTAAGAATTCGGCCGTTACTGATCTTCCTTATTTGTAGAAACTTTCTTGTTTTATGGTTATACGTTCTTGGGGTACTTTATCTCGCTAAAATCAACATCAAAAACTACTAAACTCATAACGACTTGGGTAATCAAAAACTTCTAGCACACGCCACATATTGTATGTTAAATTCGTTAAGTTTACTCGTATAGTAATTTTGTTTTAAACATGGGTTTAGGAATGTAATATAGTTATTACTTTATTAGCGAACTGTGTATGTGGAGTTAGTACTCCACATACACATTTCGCTTAATGGCTGAAAAATAATCCTGTTATTATGGTATCAAGGGTTATTGTACTCTTGATAGTCATTAATTTGTAGTTAAACAACACAAAAGCCCATAATGCTAGTAAATATCGACTATTCCGTGAAGTCATTCACGTACGATATCTATCAATAGGAAATGTGGTGTTGTGTAAGCTAGTCATAAACGATGTTTTTTCCTCCATTAAGTTTAAAAATTAGTTATACCCGATACATAAGATGGTTTAAATTTAAATCAATCACAGTCCCACAAATGGAATTGAGTAGAAAATAGTTGGGTAAAATAAGTTTCAACTTCATTCAAAACGTCAAAACAGATAGTTTCCAGTTTAACGAGGTTGTTAGAAATATATCAATTTAAACGAGAACAAGAGTCTAGATCTGCGAGCACCATTTAGAGTAATGATTTTAATCGAATGCTTACTTGAACGAACGAGGCGAACCTAAGTCAATTAATCGTAAAACGTTGCATCTAGAGTACCAGTGCGGTTTCAATTTAATATACCACTTAGAGTGAACCATTTTCTTGGTTTTGTCGTTATTGAAGACAGGTATGGGTGTTTACCCATACCTGTCTGTCTGATTTAAGTAGTTGTGTTATTAATAAAAAAAGTTTATTCAAAATTAACTTAAAATACATGAATATGCTCATACAAATAAAAAAATAGTAAAGTCTACAATAGATCAAGTTGCGCGGGAACACCAGCAGCTGACACACTGTTTTTCTCTGGGATCAGCAACAAAGTGTATTTTATGTTTACAGTTTACTACATAAAAAGTTACAAGTTAGGGAACCCTTCCAAAAATTCTGCCAAAAATAAACATGCGGCAACGTTGTAATTTTTGCTTACGCTGTGGAAAAATTGTGGGGTTGCTACGTCACGTCGGATATTAGTAGGGTTTCCTTCGAGTTCTTTTTCGCGGATGGTCATTACAGGGGTGATGTCAGGAGGGCGACAGGTCGGCCTGGGCCTCGGTAAACATGGCAGGGAGCGGCGCACGCGTCATCTAATTGGTGCCGCCGCGCCGTGCCGCCGACGCCGCTGCTCGTTCCGCGGTTTGATTGATAGACCGCCTGTTACGCCGGACGACCTCGTTAATTTGCAGATATTGTTTTCCTATTGTTATTTCCGTCTTACAAGCATTACCCAATAGTCCACTTAACTACTATTAAGAAATGTTTAGTGAGCGAAAGTGAAATGTTAGGGCAGCGTTTACAACCTGGCTATTATGTACATAGGTACCTATCTATTTTGAGTAGGATCTTAAAATCTTACTTTGGACTCCATCGATTAATGGCATGTTTTTAGCAACCTTATTTCTGGCATAACAGACAACACTTGCCGATTTTCACTACCCAGTTTAAGCTCAACAAATAACTTAAAAAACAACCGACTTCCAAAAAAAAACATTACAAGTGAAAAATAACTTTAATTTCGGAAGTCAGTATCTTTGGTTTTGTATTTTCGTTTTTTGGCACCGACTTCTAAAATTAAAGTTATTTTTCACTTTGTAGTGTTTTTTTTTGGAAGTGGGTTGTTTTTTTTTTGCAAAAAAGTTGTCATTTTTCACTTTTTATTTGTGGTACCTAACCCACTCAAGTCGTTGAGCAGCCGTCTCGGTGGGAGCAGCAAGCCTGCTGCTCCCACCGAGACGGCTCCAAGTCGCACTTGCTAAAGTGGCGCTTAAGCACATCTTTATACCTGAGGAACTGTCCGCCATGCTTGCGCTTGCCCTCCTCAAGTTCGCAACAAAAGATGCACTTCGCCAGACCACAATGTAAATAACAGGGACAGGAAATTATTATAACATCATGAACATACACTAAATGGAAAAAATACGTAATAGAAACTAACTCAAAAACCACTCATCAGAACTTAACCAAATTTATATGGGCCTAATCTGCAAGTATATCCTTTCAAATAAAAAAAAATCATTTTTCAAATCGATTTATAAATGATGGAGTTCTGAGATAACAAACATTAAAAAATATATACAACCGAATTGCGAACCTCCTGCTTTTTTGAAGTCGGTTAAAAGTATAATAAAACCTGCGAGAATATAGGTATTTTTATATGAACCTTCATATACAATATCCGTTGTACATACAAACGGCTCGGGTCCAATGGGAATAGAAAGGGCTGCCTAAATTGAGTTTGTACAAACATGCGGTTTGTAAAAACACGAGGGTCGTATCACAACAACTGGTGTTTTTCATAATCCTGGCTAATCGCGTCATAAAAACAACTGACAAGTGAGTTATGATTTAGGACCATTTAATGTCAAAGGTAATATTTTATGTAGGTGTTTCATAGTGACAATAATCACCAATTAGGGCAAATGAAATCAGATGTGTGTCATCAAACCCTGGCGAAATAAAATAGAGATACATTGACTAAAGGATAATTATTATGTAACCGGCTACGTATCAATTAGCAGCCGACGTGTTGCGTAAGCGACCCTCGTGGCGGCCGCTGCTACAGATGTAAGGATTCACAAAACATGTCAGCCTACTGCTATCGATTCGTAATCAGTTTTACCAATTTTATTTCTACATCGGCTGAACTTTATTAAGATTTTCTCGGCTCGGTAAACTGGTTAGTTGCCGGTATAATTTGATAGAATCGCACGAATCGATAAGTTGTCAATCCCGCTCATTTTTACTGGCAAGTTGTTAAAAAGTCAATTCTGCAAATAAAAAATATTAAGTGATTTCAAATTGTATTTTTTTTTTCTACAAACATTTCAGTTATTTAACGTGGACCTTTAGATGTAAAAAAGCTTAGGTAGACTATTAAAAATGTATCTTGACGATCGTAAAGTTTATCGTTTTTGTGTGCATGGCTTTATGTGTTAAAGGTTTCGTGGTTGCCCCCCAAGTGAGTAATGGTCGTTTTTTGAATGCGTTCATTGAAATTACAGTCCTCAGTTATTGAAAATCTGAGTATATCTTGCCTGAAACACGCAGAAGATTAATAGACTGACTTTGTTTTTACTGCTATTACAAAAAGTTACTCATTTAGTCTGTAAAAAATATTATAGCTGAGTACAATGATTTTCAACTTGATTTACAACTGGGCCTTAGAAATGACCCATCATCTTTGAAATGACTGAATGTCTACGTGCTAACACTACTTACACAACACGACTTAGCTTGTATTTCAACACGGAATGGGCGGAGTCATGGCACGGACAATGTGTAAGTACGAGGGTTCACTTCTCGTGTATCAGCAATATCGGTCAAGTTCCGCGTTGACGCCGTCACTTCAATGTCACACTGCATATAAAACCCCTATTAAACTTGATACTTCAACAGAATGGGCTGCCGTCTCCTGAGAACCCATACATATTCAACGGTGACTTCGTGGATCGAGGCAAAAAGGGGTTGGAGGTGTTCCTCCTACTGCTGTCTTGCATGCTGGCCTTCCCAGGAGGAGTGTTCTTGAACCGCGGGAACCATGAAGATCTCATTATGAATTCTAGGTTAGTCACACAAACGCTATGAGCATTGGTCTTTATGTTGAATACTATTACGTGGTTTTTTAGAGCAGCTTTTTCTTGGAATAATGTTACTTGATGATCGTTCGTCTGATATGTACGATTTATATGCAAATATAATGTGATTTGTAGGAAGATTCAAAAGTAACAGTTTGAGTAAACGGTATGTCGTGACCCGAAAAGTTTTAGATTAATGAGAATTTAATTGCTCTCCAAAGAAGTCTGGTATGTTGGGAAAGTTTTAATCACATACTCACTAAATCATTTTGACACTTTACATTGAGAGACAATTCAGTGTATAATTCGCTAACTTGAATGTAAGAACTCTTTAGAAACGACGAAACTGTGAACTAACTAAATGACGTAACGTGTAAAGGAATATTTATTGAACAAAAGCTATTGTTTAATTTTATTGCTTACCAATGAGCAATAAATATTATGTATAAATGCTCTTAAAATGTTGCTTTTGATCGAAATCTTCGGATCACTACCAAGCTTAGTAGCAGGCCTAAGCTTCAGAGATAGTTTTCCTATTACACATGATAAAGTAAATCTCGACTATATAATAACACATGTTTTCTGTTTAGGTACGGTTTTATAAAAGAAGTCCAACAAAAATATCGGGTAAGTAAAGAAAGAAGTAGTACTTACACAAACACATACAAATGGGTAAAAATATGAGCTTAATTTTATTATATACGGTTATTGGATACAAATCGGTGATCGTAAATCCGATAAAAGGTGAACCGAACCGAAAACTAATTTGGAGTATCGAAAATCCAGATCAGTTACCTATATTTTATCCTTCTGGAATGGATGCTACCGAGCTCTGATTCAAATGACAATGGAGACAATAAAAGCTCCTAAATCACAACTTGTCAAGGATTGAATATGTTCGACGTTACCATAAAAATACAAAATAACTTTACGCCCAATGATTTTCCGATTGTTGAGTAAACGGTTCCTATCAAGCGAAGATGTAATCGTCGTTCAAGGGGAAGCTAAACAATATTCACGCAAAATATACTGTGAAGAAACACTGTGAGCAAAATCTGAGCTTCTTCGCAACCTTGTGTTTGTTCTCACGGACTAAGATGTTTACTGCATCCGCAGCACAAAGAGTGTCTTGAACATGTTTGTCTTAGAAATCACATTTAAGAAGATTTATTCCCTTTGTGTCTGAAGTGTACCTCCGTAGTTATCACCAGTCGCCTTTTATCCGAATACAAAGTTATTATAGTTACACTAGCCACTGAACTCGGCTTTGTGTGCGGTTATTACATCATTTCCTCGAGGGTTAGCTCTATCTGTGATTGTAGTTGCCATTGTACACACAAATGGCATTAGGTATACGGAATGTAAGCTTAAATATATCTCGTGCCAGTCTATACTCAAAGTTGTCTCCAATTTATTAAAATGTCTAAAGCAGTAATAAATTTTATGAAAAGTTTTTGATATAAGGCTTCAAAGAGGCGCGTCCTTAGATTATACTGTATTAGAGAAAATATAAAATATTATCAACCAAATGTAGCATACATTTTTTATACGCTCAGGGATGTTTAAATAGTTAAAGTGTCGTGTCTCAACTCCGAGCGCTGTAAAGCGTTGGAAAACTTCGGAAAACGAAAAAGAAATTAATGAACCGGGGAAAGCAATGCTGAAGCATTTTATTAGCATACATTTTTGGCTGCGACAGTCTTTTTATGTGAAGTTTTAACCTTTGTAACACAAGTACCAAGGTAGGGCCTGACCTGAGAAGCTGCAAGTACCTATTACATTAAGTTTTACAAGGAAATAATGAATTTTTGTTTGAAATTGATGCTAACAATTAAAATTTAGCGCGTATAAATGAAATAAAGAGTAATGAAAATAATCAACTTATTAAACTTTGAACTTAAATGCTTTTCAATCTTTGGCTCCGTTTCTGTACGAAAATACTACACTTATTGAAAAAAAACAAAACTTAGCAAAGAATAATCTTTTCAGTAACAAAAACATAGATTTTCCTTATATTTTAGGAAAATATGATTTAGAAAAAAATATAAAATCAACTGTTACGCATAAAATAAAAAAAAATTTCACCAAAAAATTACTATAAAATTTACAACTCTGCTTGGCACATTGTAAGCTACCAAGTTGAGGTTGATTTTCTATCAATAGAACTCAAGTTTAGGAGGACAAAACGCACAAATTTTTCTTGTGTTTCTTCATCGACTTAACCTGGAATAGCATCTGGCATATCAGAACCGAGAATTCTGGCTAAGCTTCACTATTTGGATCCGTAAGATTTAAATGGGCCCGACGTCTTTTGGAATGGCGTATAATATTCATAGGTATTCCTAGTTTGCCTCCCGAAGTCCCAGGTTCATTCGTGCTTCAAAACAGTTGTAATCTATACAAATAAATAAAAACAAAATAACAACTTTTTACTAAATGCATAAGAAAGTATAAACGGGACTTATAACAAAAAAGCAATTTTTAACAATTTTGTCTGTCTGTTTGTTCCGGCTAATCTCCGAAACAGCTAAACCGATTTTGACAGGACTATCACTGGCAGATAGCTGATGTTACGGCGGGTAACTTTGGTTACTTTTATGTTAGAAAAATAATTAGGGATCCGCGCAAAAAAAAAATTAAAACCCATGAAATTATGAACAAAAAGTCAGATTTAAAAAATTCTTTTTGCATTGGGTACCCCAATTCTCGAGGATAGTTATAGGCTCTTTACCATCACGCTACGATCCTTAGGAGCCGAGCAGAAAGAAAAAAGTCAGAAAGAACACTTCGCTTACGAAAAAGTCATAGTGCGAGCGGGCGATGCAACGCTGCGGGTCGGGGGACGATTGAGTTTTATTAAAATGTAGCTGCTATTTTAATATATTGTGTATCTTACGACATCCACGTGAACGAAGTCGCGGGGCACAGCTAGTATTTCTATAAATAAGCACTTTACTTTGACAATAACTAAAGCAAAAAAACTTACTTAGGTAAGTACCGACGTCGGGCCTGTGAGGCCGCGTCGTAATTTATAATCTTCATAACTTACCAATAACATGTTTGCTCACACTACTATGTCACTGAAAGGCGTTGGCGCAACTAAACTCACAGCTACTAGTGAGCGGAAATCTCTCCTAGGCGGGAAAGGGGTAAAACTAATAATTCGACGCAAGCGAAAATGCAAACTGTGTTATCTATGTTATGTACTGAGTTTCTGGAAAGTAACTATGGTCTATGCCAAAAGTATCTGTCGAAAACGTATACAAATGGATCAGAAAACATACCCGTGCTTTGATTTGATTACTTAAACTCAAAATTCTAAATTTTATATCACTTCAAAGATGTTTTTGGAATATACTCCTTAAGAATTAAGAAAAGATTTTCATATAAGGCCGGGGCGGTATGGAAATTTTGTGACGGGTGAGATTAATTCAAGCGTTGCGCACCTTTCACGGAGTGAACTCCAGTCGTGCGTCGGAGCGGACACACACACTCTTTTGTTTTTTCGTTTGAAAATTGAGGTTAATTTTATAATCTCAATTCTCGTCAATAATTTTGCAATTATAATTTAATAAATTAATTAAAATTAATTAATTTTAATTTAATTCAAATAATAATTGTTGGAAAAAGTGGTCAGATTTATAGCTGAAACCTTTTAAATACGGATGAACGTGTTACTAATTGCGTTTGGTGAATGATCTGCAGTGAGCAGGGTTTGTTTATACTTTCATCAGATAATTTTGGGAAAGACTATAGGTAACATGGAAATGAATGTAATGGAATGGAATGGATAGTTCATGCTTTAGGGAAAGTTAAGGATAGCACGTGGACTTCTGTAGTTTCCAGTTTTCCACCTTCGTTACCTGGAAATATATACTGGGTTTATGTATAATTTATTCGTGTTTTACACCAGCACAACGCAGAGCGGTTACTGAAGCTGATTGAAGGAGTGTACCGCTGGCTCCCCCTGGGCACAATCATCAACAACCGCGTGTTTGTGGTCCACGGTGGCATATCGGACACGACAGATCTCGACATGATACGAAGTCTCGAACGAGATAAGGTATGACTTACGTTTTCTTAAATGTTCTTAGAGATAATTGAACGACTTTTAATACCTAGAATTTTTTTTCTGATAAACGGCAAATTATTTGGTGTTAAAGTATTGAATGCATTGCAGATTGATAGTATAAATACTGACAAATTATAACTGTTCTTTCAATTTGTGCCTCGAAGTACGTAAAGCTAGAAATATAAAACTTTTTCACCTCAGCGCCTCAAACAGCAGGTTTTGCTGTTAAAGGACAGTGAGCAAAATTTGATTTTGCTGTGAGCGTGAGACAAAGTAACTTTTTAATTATTTTTTCTTAAATGCCGAGAACAGTGCTGGGTCTACTCACAAAATTCGAAAGATTTGAACTTCACTTTGTTCTGTCACTTTCCATACGAAAAAAGAGAGAGATCTCAAGTCGATTCGAAGTTCGATTTTCAAATTGTATACTATGTCCAAATAAGAAACAAACAATAAAACGTTCGGATACACATCTAACTGTAAAATCATCTGTTAAGGTTTTAAATGTAATCATTATATTTTTTTCTAAATAATCGAATTTAACTTTTAACATAACATAACATCTCGCCTTGTTTCCCCGAAGGATTAGGCAGAGGTGTACGTATAGTACACCCACAACACTAACTACCTAACACTACACTAACTTTTACCTTTTAATTTGTTGATATTGTTTGTTTTACAAATACACGTGGTTTAATTTTTACCATGTTGTATTTTTTTACCTCTAAGTTTTCGCTGCTGAGGTGAAAGGTTTTATGTGTTACACTAGACCAAAGTTATTTGCATCTCGTATCTTTGAATCCCTCGCTGCGCTCAGGATTCTAACCTAGAATCACTCGCTACGCTCGTGATTCAATTGCAGAATCCTTCGCTTACTCGGGATTCAAAATAAACACTCGCAGGCAGAAACGAAAGAAATATAAATTAAGTGAATCGTCACTTTACACAACTTTCAAACATTAGCCTTTTAAAAAGTTTTTTCAAAGTTAGGAAACTCGAAAAACACAATTGTGAATGTTTGTAACTTGTTTTCAGTACGTGTCTCTACTCCGGCCTCCAGTGACTGAGGGTTCGGCGGCGGGCGGCGAAGCTATAGACAAAGTGGAGTGGAAACAGGTTAGTCGTTAGTAATCAATCATTCACGATTCAATCTAAAGGTTATCGATCGTTTTATTGCCGGCTTCTTGGCATCACGAGTTTTTATCTACCGACGAAGGCGCGTCAAGTCGTTGCCAATTTCTTTGATCAATGAATGTGTTGAATGAAGCACAGCGTATAGAATATTTGAATGCCTAATATGCATGATGACTACCATATTTAATGCGATCAATAACGTTTTCATGAACAATGTTCTATTCAGAAGCAATTTCTGTTGAATGAATTGTTCAGACTAATCCGTGCACCTGGCTCGGGGACCGCCTGAACATTTTCCAGTTGAGCGTCCATTTTACGTCGCGGACTGATCCAACATTCGGCAACTAATCAAAACTTTTCCCTTCATCTATCTTTACAACGTCGGATCACGTTCTATTCGGGATTATGAGTTATTGTAATCTATGTACTTCACGCTCTTGTTATGATAGGTACCTACCTACCTACGTGCTTCATTCAGAATTCACAATGTTAGGTATAAAAATCTCTGCGCTTTCAAGCCTGAAAGAGCGGTACTTGTCAAATTGTAAATGTTTCCGTTTGATATTTAGTGAGGGAAAGGGTGAAGGTCTTTCTTTGAGGTGTTGTGCTAAGAACGGATTGAGGTTCTATTCGAGATTAATTATTCGTGTAATTAATATTTTATTAGTAAAGTAAATAAACGTTTTCTGGCTGGATATGTTATAAAGTAAATAAACGTTTTCTGGCAATTCCCCCTACTCATTCGTGTTTTGATCACTCTAAATTTTCTTGAAGTTGTAATACTGAATTAGTCGGAACACGGTGTCAGTAAAGTTGGATTCGTGTTATTGCATGTCATGTTATTACCGATTTTCTCTGAAAAGTTATTTGTTACCAACGTGTAGGTAATTGAAAGGGTACACGTAAAAATTGACTAATTATTAAACGAAAGTTTAAAAGTCTTTCATCTATTGCATTTTATAGCTTCACTATTACGACAATTGAGAAACAATTGACAAACAATTCCACCATTAAAAATTGGGAAAGCGGGTTGTCCATATTCTAGCATCCTAGTCAAATATGGCCACTGTGTTACTTTTGCGTCGTGAGTATTCATGTAACATGTGTCTGTGAAATACCTTATTGAAAATACTTGATATCCAGGCTGAATTCAGTCGAAAAGGTATTTCAAAAATGTCCATTGTTCATCCGTTGATCACGTTTTGGCAAATCAATTGGATCAGTTCCGCCAGAAAATTTAACATTTGTTAGTGTTCAAAGTGCGAAATGTTTGAAAGATACGCTGAACAATCTGCATATTATCATTCTATTAGTCTATTATTGGCGGTTACCTGCTTGTTACTAGCAATATGTTTTAGATCAATTTTCACACGCCTTTTATTCAAACTTGGGCGGTAGCGTAGGTATTTACTGTGTTTGGTGATATTTTTTATACCTACCAAGCTAATCTCATAGGTAAAATATTCATTCAGGATTATTCATGCACATGTAGCAGGGTCATTAAGATTGGCCTTGTAGTAAAACGGCCTAATTCTGGCTTTGTCGGTCTACCACACCGTAAAATTTAACATAAATAAAACATAATGTTACATCTGGTCTATAATCCGAGGTTTTGCAGGGTTCTATTCAGACGCTGCGCAGTTAAATGTATCATCCGTTTTATAAGGGTTAATTTTTGGTTTTATCATCGACCGCACACGAGGATAATATTCATTTATCTCGTATAAAGCTCGTTGAGTGGCTTTGTCTCCCTTATTAGGTATATCAATGATCTTATCTTATTTATTTCGCTTGAAAGCAATTTCAGCCACCACCATCCTTGTCGTAATATAATTTGCTTGGGTCCGACCCCCGCGGATCGACGCGAGATAAACTTGGGTACATTGCGCGACCGCTTTATGAATTTCTGTCCCAAAAGGATGGTTCTTCTTACAAATTCATCGCTCCACACATTTTATACTCTCAAGACATTTTGCTTGAGATATTGTTCAAACACAACTAACAAGCAATGAATAAGCGGAGACGACAATATTTCAAGATACAATAAATTAACATTTCCCTACTGGCTTTCACAATGTTCTGCACTCCGACTTGGGTTGTCAGAGCAATGAATTTATTATATCTAAGAATGACACACAGATTTTGTAAACCCAGTATTTAATAATACCTACGTTTCTTTTATCCTGGGTTACGCTTAAGGAATTGAATATGTCAGACTGTAATCTATTCTACTATTGTACTGTTGGATATCGCACTGCGAACAGTAATAAAATTCGAAAAGCAAATGTAACTGAAATAGATTTCAATCTTGCCAATTACTGAACGAGATGTAATAATTTGATTTGAAACTTGTTTTAGATCTTTCAGTTTTAATAGAAACAAATGCTTAATGCTATGTTTAGGGAGGATCATTATTAATAAAGTATGGTTCGAAATGTTGTTGAAAGCTTTTCGCTGATTTATTTACGATGATATTTATATTGAAAGGAAAATTCAATTTTATTAAGATACGACTCTAATATTCTAATTCACATAAAGAGAATCGTGCTTGGAACTAAATTTTTTGAGGTAAAAACAAAGATGAGACTGCAGAGAAGGACCTTTGTGTTCGGATGATTTATGATAAAGTAATCCCTTTAATGCTACAAGCTTTATAGTCCCGATTCGATAGGTTTGGTTGGAGGTAAACACTGCAGTGCTGCATTAGATTGAGCGATCGCTGTATTGTGTGCATGAACTTTAAATAAATAGTGACAGGTGACTTTTGACTGCAATTCTCAACATAACAACTTAGACTTATAATTTGCTCTTTTATTGCTTATAAATTTTTATTTGTACATAGTTCAATTATCTCTTATAATATCTACAAATCAATACTTACCTTTTCTGGATATTCTGCAATGCTGGATGTTTTAAGCTCATCATTGAGCTTTAAAATACTGCATGAATGAAATTGAAACATGTAAAGCACGCTAATTTACTGATTCAATCGTAATAAATAGCTCTGTCGAATAATTACAGATGACCTGATCAATTCACGCTATTATCCTCATTCGTTCGAACTGGTAATTATTTAAAAATTTTCGTATATTTTACTGCGATAGTTGATAGTTCTGTTACCTTTTTGTTTTCCTTCGTACGATAAGATGCTTTTTATTCGGTACAGTGGCGTCAAGTGATAGATACGATCGTTCGGCTTTAAAGCGCAGTTAATGAAATTGAAATCAATAAAGTAATAAAAGCACACAGTCGTTTGATGTCGCCTTATCGCACGTTGGGGTGCGTTCGAATAGCTTTCTCGAGTGATACTTATATGTGTGTCTATTGCTGACTGGCTCTTATTTTCAACGGTATGTGCAATTCTTATACTTCGTGCAAGACAAACGTTTATTTTAAAATGTTTTGATGATAATTTGTTTATTCATTTACAAATCCGATGTTGTCGGCCCTTGTGAAACTTTTTATAGTAAATAATGCGCTCTATTTAGCAAAACTTAACTACATTACACTACTCGAGCAACACTTTTTATTATCCGTTCCTAATATAGAATAAGCGACTAATTGGAACATTCCAAGTAAAGCTAAAGGTGTGCTACGAATAGACCAATTATCACTTCCATGTAAATGCAATGCGTGTTTGTAGGTTACCGTTAATTAATATATTAACTGCGCTTTCCACGTAATACAATTATTTTTCTACGTTTCTAAGAATGGCTCTACTCTTTACAATTGATTTGTTGGTGCCATTGTATTACTTGCCTTTCACTTTCAATCAAAATAATGGGGAAAGTTTTTTTCATAATAGGAGTTGTTTTTGTCGAAATAGTTTTGTTACAGTATTTTGTGGTGCATTTTTATGTTGAACCAGTGCCTTTATTGTAAGGTTTATGTTATTAAAAAATAAAACGGCACAGGCACATTTTACTCGTAAAGGTTAATAAAAAATACATTTATTTTAAAATATGTTGTTTTTAACCTACCCACACGTGGGTATATCTGGCTATATCTACTTTTCTGCCAGTGAAAAATTTTATTTTCACATTGCCAATTCACGTTCACTTATATTTAATAAGTCTCTACCTACTTACCCTTTTGAAAATTCAAAAAGCTGGAAACAATTTATATTTTTTATTTTTTTCATACTTTGTCCAACCAACCACTGCTTTCCGCAACCCTTACAGGCTTCTTTTCAACACTTTTCAACAGACTTTTAAAAAGGGGAAATGTACCGACCTAAATAAAACATAAATTAACTTTGAATTTAATTTTTTAGTTAAGTAAGTAATTATGAAACAAACAAATCTTAATAGTTTTGAGGATAACAGAAACAAAAGTATTTGCGTGTAAGTTTTGTAGAATGAGTTATTCCGTGGATGTGTCTGTGGATGGGTGACCGTCTTAACATACCGAGACCCTTCGTGCCTCGGAAAACACGTAAAGCCGTTTGACCCGGCTGTCATTCTTGGATCTTTGACAGTCGTTGCGGGTCGTCAGAAGCCCGAAAGTCTGACAATCAATCTTACCAAGGGGTATATTACCCAATAATTGAGATGTGGAGATCAGATAGGCAGTCGCTCCAAGTAAATTACTGGTATTCAGCTGCATCCGGTCAGACTGGAAGCCGACCCCAACATAGTTGGGAAAAGGCTAGGCAGATGATGATGAGAATGAGTTAGTACCTCTTGTCAGTAACTCATTCATTCATTAATTTTTTAGGTCTTTTAAAACGATCTTTTAAAACTTTTTACACATAACATTAGGTATTGGTTCATGTACGCAAGCATATAACGTACTTACCACTACAGCTTCAGAGCTGTCATAAATACTGACATAAAATGCTCAATATGACGTGGTGGATTTTAAAATCTACGCTATAATTTCCGGGAACGACTAACATAAAACGTGCAGCAGGCAGGATCATTAAAACGACAGGCAAGTCATTAAACTTCTACATGATCCAGATTTAAACAATCAGAGCGATGCATACCTTGGTACTTTAGGGTTAAATTGGGTTTCGCCTAGTTTCCCAACCTACGTTCTAGGTACCCATTTAGGTCACCAGTCTGGAATTGATTAAAGTCTGTAATTGACAAAATAACCGTAACAAGGGGACGGCAGCCTGCCTCCGCGTTTTGTCAGCTTTATGTGGGTGTAAACCCTTTCAATTTAGAGGGCGCCGAAATAAACGTTATACCTATTACTATTTCTTTTAGTTACGAGAACTCCATTGTTCAAGAAACCCAAGAAAATTGAACACGTTCGAACTATAAAATATTCACGTGTTTTGAGCTTGAATATTTTATCGATTCACACGGAGCATTAATCTTCGTTCCGTTAATGGTCGTCGCGAATTTCAGTAGTGCGATATTGTCTTCAATAGTTCGTAGGTCGTTCAATAAATCATTGCTGGAGACGGTGACAATTTATTTAGAGAAATATCTTTTGGACAGACAAGCTAAAAATTTCATTGCAAATTGAAGCACCGATCATTCAATAGATACTTCGTTTATACCGGTAAGCACTTGTAATACTTCAAACCTATAATAAATGTCAGCACTTTGAAGCGACCTTTGTGTTTGTGTCGGTGTTTCTTCTCAAAGGTCGCATTTGACAAGTAAACGAACTTACTTATACTAAGTGTACTTTAGCGAAGGATTATACCCACTAGTCATTTGAACTTTTGTAATTTCCGGATTTTAAGTTAATCCTACTAGTATCCCACTAACATTATAAACGCGAAAGTTTGTGAGGATGGATGGATGTTTGTTACTCTTTCACGCAAAAACTACTGAACGGATTTGGATGAGTTTGGCACACAGATAGTTTATAACCTAGATTAACACTTACGACACTTTTTATCTAGATATCCCCACGAGATCGTGACTTATGTGGGTGAAAACGCGGGCCACGGCTAGTAAAGAATAATCTTTTTTATTAGTCTATCATTTTGAAAATCTCTTGTTTGGTCTTTACAAAATATTCCACTGCCCTTTATAATATCAAATTTATCGATAAATAACACTCTTTAGTAGAAAATCTATATTATTATTAAACCCGAAGAATTTGTTTGTTGTTTGAACGCGCTAATTTCTGAAACTACCAGTCGGTTTAGAAAAATTAATTTTGCATTTGATAGCCCAATTTAAGGGAGAAGCGCCAAGGTAGCCCGCGAAATTCAAATTTTCTTACGATTTTTGCAATTTGCAGCTCAGTGTCTGGGTGTATGTTGATTAAAGTATGATTCGCGACCGTAACAAATATGTATTTACAGAATTATAATCATTAGAATCAGTAATACAATTCCTTAAGTTGTATAATCCTGAAATGTGTTAATATTTCATGAAATAGTCATTCAATAGAATTACTTGGTCTTAAAGAGTTGTATTGATGACGTTAATGATTATAAATCTGTAAATACATATTTGTTATGGTCGCGAATAATATTTTAATCAACATACAACCTAATACTGCCCTGCAAATTGCAAAAAACGTAAGAGAATTTGAATTTCGCGGGCTACCCTGGAGCTTCCACATTAAGGCTATTTAACATCACGCTAGGATCCTTAGAAGCCCAGCAAAAAGAAAAAAAAAAATCAGAAAGAACGCTAAGCGAAAACGAAGACAAAGCGCGGGCCTGGGCAGGCGATGCGATTCAACGGGGAGGGTCGGGGGGACAAGAAATTTCACGCGGACGAAGTCGTGGGCAGAAGCTAGCTAGATATAACCTGGCGTTATATTTTTAGTGGCGATGAAAATTCAAAAGTTTATTAAAGTAGTTACGTAGATATTATCGTGCGAATGTTTATTAAACATGTGGGAAAATTATGTTTAACGGGTTTACTCATACCTAAACTATATTTTCTTTCATGTTGTATAATTATTTTTATGTTTGTATATTACGTACCTGTTTAATTCAATTAGTAGGTAAATGTTAATTTAGGTAGGCCTTTTTTTTGCAAGAGAAATCATCAAATAACTTTTCCCGCTCTAGGTGGAGCGCGAGGGCGTGTCAGGCTTTTGCTGACTAAAACCCACCCGTGGTCCTTCAGTTGCTTGTATCGGGGCCACGGTAACGGAAAACAATCGAATTGAGAACTTCCTCCTTTTTTTTGAAGTTGGTTAAAAATCAGGTGTTCCCTACGTTTAGACGAGTTATGCGAACATAAACGTAGGAAGCAGCTGATCTTTTTTCGCGATTTCTGGTTTGGTCTTATAGTAAAAGTTGTCCATATTGATGAGTACAACGACCCTTAAGAGGTTGAACGTAAATTCCGGTACATGTTGTATAACAACGGTGAACCGTGGATTCTAAAGTTGTAGCCTTATACCTATAGGGTACAAAAGGCCTTTTCCACCAGTTTTCACGTTCATGCACCAAAATTAATTGCTGCTGCGGTATATTTTGCTATCATGAGTCCAATCAAAAAGGTAGGATTTATTAATATAGACGCCAACTTTATATATAGGGTGACTGGTAATTAGTGACCGATACTTAAACACATGATTGTACTCATGATAACAAACAACTTTTACTATGGGACCAAACCTGAAATCGTGAAAAAAAAAATCAGCTGGTCCCTACATTTTGACGAATTATGCGAGCATAAATGTAGGGAGCAGCAGATTTTTTTTTCACGATTTCAGGTTTGGTCCCAGGCAGGTACGTACCTACGTGTATGTTATTATAAAAAAAAGAAAGAAAAAAAGGAAAGATAATACGTATATTTGCGGTAAACATGATGCAAAGAAAGAACACAACACGAAAAGAACAAGTTGGGGAAAAATATGCGTTACATCCGCGCAGGACGACCACCGCTCAGCATATGTGAGACAGAGTCCCAGCGCTAAAATACCAGCTAATAACAGCTAGATCTGCACCAACATCAAAATATTTATAGTTCAACAATATAATATATTGACAGCTAGTTAATAGAGTTTTAAACCCTAATGGGCAATTATAGACTTCATACAAATACAATTAGGCTGAATACAATTAGTGAAATAATAAATAAATAATTGACTTTGTCTCTGTCACCTCTGACCTAGACTAGAGTCAAGCGCAAACCTATCTCAAAAACAAAATGTGTTTGCCTAATCGTCGTGCAAGTAAAACTGCGGTCGAAGCTAGTTAATTAATAACCCTAAGCTTAATAAACGTAGTCGAATCACAGAGTACATTTTTATATAGGGTAGAGTCGAATGACATGAGGGACCTTGATTGTCGTTCATGCATTCAATCAATCAGGCCGGCGGACAGAGACTTCATAGAAAACATTAGGGCTGAGTTAACAGCTTCAACGAAATTGTGTACCTATATATACTATTTAACGGCCGAACCCAATAACCTATCTACCACGAGTTTTGGCATGATGGAGATAGAAAAACCTATCTATCTATGGTTTTAACGTCCCAATAATCTATAAAAGATTATGGAATCTTACCGGCTTGGCACAAGGACGGACAGAACTATACTGTCTACCATTAATAGCGATCTGTCTTTTACTGAAAATATGATAGGTTATTGGGTTCGGCCGTAAGCCTACTATTATTCACACCGAGAGATTAATAAAAGGTGGTAATAATTGGGTTCACAACTACAGCCTAACATCACACCTCACGACAACCTTATCACGATAACTTTTTTATGTTTTATTGTCATTCGTTCATTTCGTGGGCGTCAGGTCGACAGTTATTAATTGATCTTTTATCTTCATTATTATTAACTAGCTGTGCCCCGCGATTCCATTCGCGTGGAAGTCGTAAAATACACAATATACTAAAATAACAGCCACATTAAAACTCCATCGTCCCCCGTCCCGCCACGATGCATCGCCCGCCCGCGCTATTATTTCGTTTTCGCTTAGCGTTCTTTTTGACTTTTTTATGTTTGCTCAGCTTCTAAGGGTCGTAGCGTGATGTTAAATACCTTATATCCATCCTTGTGAATCGGGCAACCAAATTCAAAAAGAATTTTCAAATTCGACTAGTTCCAGAGTTATTATTTTTGTTCACTATTTCATGGGTTTTATTTTTGTTGCGCGGCACCTTAATTATTTTTCTAAAATAAAAGTAGCCTAAGTTATCTAAGTCTACGATAGTTATAACATCAGCAATCTGCCAGTGAAAGTCCCGCCAGTCAAAATCGGTCCAGCCGTTTCGAAGATTAGCCGGAACAAACAGACAGGCAAAAATTAAAAAAAAAAATTTTCGTTGTAAGTACCGTATATACTTTCATATGCATTTAGTAAAAAGTTGTTATTTTGACATTACAAACAGACACTTCAATTTTATTTATTTGTATAGATGTATAAATGAATATCAAATGCACCACCCGCAAGTCATAAAAGAAAATATTTTTGGCAAAAACAGTGCTTTACATTTCCTTATAGTCTACATTAATAGCTAAGTTTATATTTTTACATAAGACGCAAAGGAAGTACTTTGCTTATAAACTATAACATAAGTTATAAAGTTACATTTTGTAAATGACGATGGTTCCCCATTTTAGCAGTGCGTTCATCTAAAATGTGGTTCAACACTTTTGCAATCCAATTACCAATTATGACGATAGAGAGTGAGTTTTAAATGATGGAACAACAAATTGATCATTATGATAGACTTACAATAAATACCTAATTGCGGTTTCATAGAAATAAATCAAATCGGGCTGAATACACTCCACCGAATTATTAATTGATTCGCCTAATCGCCAAACACCCGGTGAGTGAAACTGAGGTCGAAGTTGGTTAATTAATACTTAAACCTTTATTCGATCTGACACGAACGACATTGATTGTCGTTCATTCATTCCCCGGTGGGAGGTCGATGACCGATTAGTTTTCCTGTAGGTTATATTTCTTGGGAATAGAACAGTCTCCTAATATGACTATTACCTCTTTTATCTAATAACTAGCTTCCGCCCGCGACTTTGTCCGCGTCAAATTTCTTGTTCCCTGACCCACCCCGTCGCATCGCATCGCCTGCCCGCGCTGTTACTTCGTTTTCGCTTAGCGTTCGTTCTTACTTTTTTCTTTTTGCTCGGCTTCTAAGGCTCCTCAAAAATTGGGCTATAAAATGCAATAAGAATTTTTCAAATCCGACTGGTAGTGACAGAGATTAGTTCGTTGAAACAATAAAAAATAAAATATGTAGGTAACTAATAGACTAATCACATTTTTCTTACTTTAAGCATTTTTATACCCGTCGCAATTTCTAAACGAAAGGTCCGATTCGAATAATTTAAAAAGGAATTTACATGTATTTAATCAACCTTGATTATGAAACTATTTATTTGGATAAGGATTAATACCACGTTTATGAAAACACCTTCGCAAATAATGCATTATTTTATAACAAATTTGGTTACCATCAAAAAAAGTTATAGTGAGCCAATTTTAAAAGATAGACATATGCTATCGTGAACTTTTTTTTAGAACTTTTTAACAGGAACAATTCCGTCATACATGATTTTTGCGTAACTTTAACCGTTTACGAAGCGCACGCAACGGAAGTTCTCAAAAGGAATACATTTATTCCTGTTTTTGCAACATTTTTCATTGATGCTCCGCTCCTATTGGTCATAGTGTTATATAACCTATAGCCTTCCTCGATAAATGGACTATCCAACACTAAAATAATTTTTCAATTCGAACCAGTAGTTCTTGAGATCAGCGCGTTCAATCAAACAAACAAACAAACTCGTCAGCTTCATATTATTACTATAGATGACAAATGAAGAATTGTAACTATACATTCAGTCTATTCTAAAAACGTTTGGTGATAAAGCAATTGCTATAAGCAATTTTTTTAAAGAAAGTTAATATTGAAAAAATGCAAAATACCTGAAATTGCTTAAAAAACCTAATAAAAATAATAAAGTTTCCCAAACAGTAAATAAATATATACAGTATTAAATAGTAGCTAAAGCTAGTTAATTAATTAACGAAAACTTACCGTACCTACCCGTGACGTGGTCATTGATTGTCGTTCATTCAATCCCCCACCGACAGCCTGACATTTATTTACACCACATTGATTATCCACTGTAATGCTGTTCAACGATCGATACAATAAAATGTATGTGAGTGAGTTTGATTGAAAGCGAATGCTTGTACCTCGCGCTTTTTTGGTTTGAGTAATTTAATTTGAATAAATTGGAAACGTTCTATTTGTAATATGTCTGATTGGTTTTGCATTTGGAAATGAAAGAATTCAGGAATTTATAGACAGATAGATAGAACATTCTTTATTATGCACACCATAAATATTACAGATATAAAGTAGAAATTTTACAAGGGGTGACACAACGGGCGGCCTTATTGCTAAGAGCGATCTTTAAATACCTACGTCACTTATATCCGTTAGTAGGTAACTGTGTGTTTCGATCAGGTCAAAATATAACTAGACATGCAGATTAATTACTTTCCTCTTTAACGCCCCAGTGGGCGGCAAATACTTAAATGAATTTATAATTTCTAAATGTAACATAGTTTTTAAGTCGTTTTACTAACATTATTATAGACGAAGTATGTCTGAAATAAAAAGATTTTATTTACTTTTTAACCTTAGCCCAGGTTCGAACGAGCGATTTTTCCCTCAGCCATTTTCTTTCGCGCACTGGACTTTCAATGCTCTGATTAGCGCCGAGAGTTGAAAATCCAACAGTGTGTTTTTTCGACGCGCCGGGATGCTTCTGTTGGATTCTCAATGCTCGGCTCCACACTGAGAGTTGAAAATCCAGTGTGCGATAAAATCCCGCCGCGATATTTTTACGTCAGTGCTTATTGTACCTACCTATCCAAATATTGCATTGGCCAAAGGTGCAAGAAGGTGAAGTTAGTCGAAGTGATTGTTACTTAGTCTACATTAGGCATTTCTTTATTCTTGTAATGTTTTCAGGTGTTTGACATCCTATGGTCAGACCCGCAGTGCACTAGCGGTTGTGTGGCGAACGCTCTCCGCGGTGCTGGGACATACTTCGGTCCAGACGTGACTGCGAATTTCCTGCAGAAGAACAAATTGAGCTTCCTCATCAGAAGCCATGAGTGCAAACCTGGTGGATACGAACTGCTGCACAATGGAAACGTAAGTCTGCATCATTTCCGTTCTTTGTTTTCTTTCCCCTTTCCAAGGCAAAAATAACCTCAGTCTTCTCCCAAAATTTGCTGTTGAACTTTGAAATAAAAACGAAGCAAATGGTATTATCAATCTGATAATAGTCAGATTTTCATACATAATTAATTACGAAAACTGAGTTTATAAACTGGCAAAATTGGTTTCATTACCTCGAGCTTACTTTTAACGTTATTAAGCTCGAGACCATTGGATCATTAAAAACCAATTTGATTTTCCTCAAACTTTTTATATAATCTGTATGGACATTTTAGGTAGGAAAAACGTAGATAATATCTACAATAACAAACCCTTCACAGTTAAAAAAAGTTTTAAGTGTGAGGGGTTTGTTATTGTCATAAAAATGCTGATCAAATTGTGATGCTGAGCGCTTCGTTTGCAACGAGTTTTCTTGTAGGTATCGTACTAAACGAAATTGGCAGAATTCGCATTTGCATATTTAAGTTCTGGCTTCATTTCATTCTTTGCTGCGCGATGCTCGGTTATTTCATCAGCAAATTAGCTCGATAATCTTGGATACATCTAGTGTAAAGGTTCATCTAGTTTATATCGCGTGTTTCATTCATGATTACGTAACAACATAATCATGAATGTTGTGCTAGCTAGCACTTGCAGAGTAGGTATTAGAAAACGTAATTGATTTGTTTTAATATTGATCTTGTTATGTCGAAGGGCTATGAAAGCTATGTTCATAAGTTTGATTAACTTTTGTATAGAAAAACTGAAAAGTGAAAAGTTGCAGATTACATGCCCACACAATAAAACAAATTTTTGCTTCCTGTATAGTGTCATAATAATTACTGTAATTATATGTTTACATGTTAATTACTTAGACTAGTAATCAATGAGGTAAGCAATGTATCAGGGGACATGTTCTACTTCGCACTACAATAAATTTCCTCCTTTATTAATATTAACCCACCACTAACAATAACGTATGTTATATATACTTCATTAATGTAATTAGTAGTTTATTATATATATAATACACATATATAGGCTTGCCCCCTATTAAATTAGGCTTAAGCATAACTCGCGAAATGTGGGTGTACATCTCTGCCCAACCCTTTGGGGAAACAAGATAATAAACTATTAATATACCATAAGTTCAGGGTCATAAAAGCAACATTAATTGTATTCCTTTGCGGCAGGTGATAACCATATTCTCGGCATCGAACTACTACGAGTTAGGGTCCAACAAAGGAGCTTACTTGAAGTTATGTGGCAACTCGTTGGAGAGGCAGTTCGTCCAGTACACGGCCGCGGTCTCCCGCACCCGTCGCCTCACCTTCAGACAACGTGTAGGCCTAGTCGAATCCTCAGCCATGAGAGAACTACATAACCAGATTATGATGGTCCGAAGATCCCTGGAAGCAACCTTCCGCAGCTTGGATTTGGATCAAAGCGGTTGGTATCCTTTGAACGATGTTGCTGTCTAAGGCTCTGCTAATTAATTTAATAACGCATGAAATATGTAAGATGATGCCTCATTCGTGAATTCTACTGTTTCATAAAATATCTGTGTTTTCATAAAGAGACTTCCTTCGGAATGAATAAAATTATTTTCGTAGAAAGGATCATATTTATTGCCACATAGACATAGTTAATGGAAAACGGATCCTGATTGCAGAATGTAGCTGTCGTGTGGTGATATAAAACTATATTGACTGACGCAAATGTTTGTAGGCTACATATCGATCAGTGATTGGTGCCAAGCGATGGAAGAAACTACACATTTGGGGCTTCCCTGGAGAATGTTGAAGGATAAGCTGGTGCGGACCGACCCTGACACGCGGCGCGTCCGTTACATGGACACCTTTGACCTCACCACCAGCGTAAGTGTCATTAGTTTACAAGAACATACGATGGTTTACTTAGAAATACTTTTCTATGTGTTTTTAATCCTTTATCGCAAAATGAACTCATAAATCCCCTTACGACTTGTGATGCAAAAAGAAGGCAAAGATCTGGCTACTGACACAGGACTACAACGCAACTGCAAATTTACTGCAATCAACCTAATTGTATAAGAATACAAATCATTGGTATTCAAACACACACAAACACATACATACGCATACCCCCTATTATTTATTTTATCTATTTAATTTTGTTTAATCCTGGCATTATTGGAATTTGTTTTTGTTCTCTTTTATTTTACTCTATTTTAATATTGTTCTTAATTTTTAATCTAAATTTGTTTTAATCCACATATTCTATTCTGATTTTTGTTTTTGATTTAATGAAATTATTTTACTTGCATTAATTCTAATTTAGTTTTCTTAATTACTTAAGATAATTTTATCACGTTTTGCTGCTTAAACTTGGTTAATTGTAACACAAATGGAAGTAGTCACTGACTCCAGAAATACAGGTTCTATAACCTAGCTCTGGGGCCAGGGTCTCAAAATTTCTGTAACCTGTTTATGGCATTATAGAATTTATTTATTTATTTATTTAAATAAGATTTAGCATTAGCTAGTAAACAAAATAATGTAGCTAAAACCACGTTAAAACATACAATCTGTTATGATCCATCAACATTTTGTGTCTGTAACCAGGTAAATAAAGCGCGAACTTAGGCCAAATATAAAAACAAAAAGCTTTATCCATATTAGTGTAAGATGATATAGGATATTATCCTATATCAGTCCTATCCTATATTAGTCTACCAAACAAAGCCATAAGCTTTTACGAACATGAGTGTCACATTAACAATCGAATGTTACGTTATCGAATTTCCCTTTCAGAAAATTGGGCGTAAAACTGACTCCTCCAATGTCGTCGAAACTCTGTATAAAAATAAAAGCAGTTTGGAAGCAATTTTCAAAATATTGGACAAAGATAATTCAGGTAAACAGTGATTCGAAATTAATTCATTCTGCGAATATTTGATCAGCGCTAATTGAAATTTTGATTACAGGTTTTATTACACTTGAAGAATTCTCAGAAGCCTGTCAGCTAATTGGTAAGTATATGCCAAATCCTATGACGCAGGAGCAACTGGTCGATATTTGTCGTTTAATGGACATCAACAAAGATGGACTGGTGGATTTAAATGAGTTTCTGGAGAGCTTCCGTCTCGCTGAAAGGAGTTTGCAGTACGACGAGAACGAGCTAACCGAAATACAAGCCACCTGACAGGAACTAGACCGCCGCCCGAGCAGGACGGCGGTCGATAAAGATGAGACAGGTGTTCAAATAGAAGTCCTTAAACTGGAAGATGATGATAAAAGTAAAACTGTTAAGATTAATAAGAATGGACAAGCGCACCTAATGGGCGAGTACGTGGTCACAGCGCAGCACCTGGACGACATCGAGTTGATCGACTGCGAGGAGCCGCCGCGCCGCAGCCGGCCCGGCCTGCTCGAGAGCGATATCTAAACTTCAAGGCACATTATACCGCCTGCCGGAGTCTAACGGGCTTATTAAAATTTACATGTCATGTTCCACAGCGACATTTTGCCACCCCTTTTCTAGCTGTGCTGTATTTTATTTAATATTTGTGTATAAATTTCTTTTTATTTACGTCTAATGTTTGTTCGACTATATTTGAAACGTATAACTAAACTCTTTTTATAGGTAATCTGATTAGGATAATTTGTGATTTTGATCATGTTAGTTACAATTGATATTTTATTGAAAAAGCTCGTATCGACCTAAGTTATTCTAGTATTTATTTTGAAAGTGTTACCAAATCTAAATATTATGGGAAAACTTTGTATTTGTTAAATGTCGAAAAACTAAATTTATAAATTGGTGCCAATATAACCAAAGCGTTTTGTACTTGAGCCGAACTGATCGGGAATAAAATTACACGAACAAAAATTATATTTAAGTGCATTATGAAAGTTTCATGATGCGATCAATTAACGAATGGGAACAATGATACCGATGACTCTACATCTTTTTATTGGTGTTTTTGCTGTAGCCACAATTACTGATTATTATCTTATAATAAGTAGTGTAGTAACGTGCTATTTTCTAATTATCGCCTGCATCCATTTTAGATTGGAATACATTTGATCTTATTAAAGTTCCTTATTATAATAAATTTTCTTCGTGTATAGGACTACCATTAGATATTATTATATCTATATTTTGTTATTCAAATTACAATTAATAAAATAATCTGTCTCATCGTGTTTCTAGTCATTAGTAGAGCGATTTCGTATACATATCTTTATACTCAATTATTAAGCATTCCAATCTATCTTTACCAGAAACGACGCATTACATTATTGAATATCTAATGTACTATACCTTACGTAGTCGGAGTGTATCTGTTCGCAGCATTAGTCTGATGAGTCTCGTGATCTTCACCGGTCTGCAATAGGCAGGCCTCATATTTACTAATCAAATCTAAACTTTATATTGTAATCACTGTATATTTTATTACGTATTATAATTCGTGACGTTGACTTATAGAATATATCAAAGCTCCAAATTAAAGGTGCCTACTGACTTGTAACATTTTTGATTTATATTCCGTGTGACAGCGGGATCTGTTTTCAGCGATGCTATTTTCATAGCTGTGTCAGCAGTCAGTTATTATTATAATGCTTCGTGCTCCCAATTTCATCAAATAAACAAGTCAGTATGCGCTTTAATGAAAATATATGAAATAAGAATAAGTATATCGCTATTGGAATTTACGAACTTCTAAAAACTTATTTTATATCTTATAATAAATAAAAAATGTTATTTACGAAAATATTATAGCTAATATTCTGTATTTTTAATAATTGTCCATTAAATTGTGATACTGCAATCGGTTGTTTAATTTGTAAATTCATCTGCGTCTTTTCATATAATAAGTTAAGCCTGCATTGCAGTATGCCTGCAATGTATGCCTGCAATGGAACTACGAATTCACTTATCTACATGTTTTTGTGCTACTTATTATCTGTTGATTAATTGCACAAAATCATGAAGGCAACAAGATCTATATAGTTTTATTAAAGCTTCAAATATTAATGATGAAATATTATGTTTGTTAGTGTGTAGTGTTGTAAAAATAAATATACCTATTCATTTCCAAATGATACATTTTTGATAATCTAAATAACGATTATTAAAATCCCCCAAAACAAATTACCTTATATTTTACAGCCTATCCGAATAACAACAAAGATAAAATGAGTAAGAGCATAAGGTTTAACTGAAATGCATAGATGCAAACTCCTGAAAACAATGGAAGGGAAATTGGTCTGTCTGCAGCGAAAATGTGTGTGGAATGGCTCTCTTTAATGGATGATCCATTTTTCGCTTTTTCTGTGAATAGAGAATAGTACCTACCAGTACATTTACTTTAGTTTAGCGACTGAACAGAATAATCAACAAAATTAATAATCAATGAAATCGTATTTGTTAAGTTGGAATTTCTTGTAGGTATCAAAAGTAATCAGCTAGTTTATGTTGAGCACGTTTAAAAAAGCATCTTTGGCCACACAATAGGCCCATGTCACCTTCTCGAATTGTCATTTCGTAGTCGGGAAATGGATAAGATGTAAGTAAAAATTAATCTATGAGTGCTTAACATTTTCATTGCTTATCTGTTGATACGCCCCGAAATCTGTGAGTCACTTTTTACTTATAAATAGCATTTGTATGGAGTTGTAATTCTGTACTTGTTTCCATTTTGGTGGCGAAACAATAATTTATGTCAGTAGTCCCTACCTTTGCTAATGGTGGTCAAGGAGATAGAGATGAAAACCACATTATATGCAAACTGAAAAGAAATAGATATTTTGGATAGTCTTATAATTTTTGCACAAGAATGTATTACATTGGAATGATATTCCTACATGAAGTAATTCATAAATTAATAATACTCCGAAAAGTTAATTTAATAATTATTATTACTAGACCTCATTTTTAGGGTTCCGTAGTCAACAAGGAATCCTTATAGTTTCGCCATGTTCGTCCATCCGTCCGTAGCTTAACTCAGAGACTCTTAGTACTAGAAAGCTATAATTTGGCATGGGTATATATATTAATCACGCCGACAAAGTGGTAAATTAAAACCTTGAAAAAAAATTTTTTAGGGTACCTCCTGTACACGTAAAGTGGGAATGTTTTTTTTTTCTCGTCTACCCTATGGTGTGGACTATTGTTGGATAGGTACCTATTTCAAAAATATTGCGGGTTTGTAGAAACAACTTTTCGATTATGGGATCCGTTTCTGAAATATTAAGCTTTAAAGTGCTAATCTTTGTTAGAGCCAAGTGTGGCCCCCACCCTGCCAGCTAAACGGTTAGTTTTGTATATGTGAAAAAATTCACGGCAGTAGTATATACAACGAAGTTAAAAGGGAAACTATCACAACTAAGTAGGCTTTACAAGTTAACGAGTAATAGTCGGCCAACTTACATTTGCAGTTGGAATGTATGAGAGAACATGTTTTTCAACTACAATGTTAAGTTTGTTCTTGAGATAAATTCATTCCAACTACGGAACCCTTCATTGTGCGTGATCCGACATGCACTTGGCCGGTTTTATTAAGAATAAAAGAAGAGGGTGGGAGCAGACTTCTAAAAACTAGTAACACCAAAAAGCTGGTACGGCAATGCGGCAATTGAAAATAACATAACATTTTCTACTTTATCTGTAGCAGTTTACGCGGTCGCTTATGTGCATCCTTCGACGATTGTTTTAATATCTACCTTACATACATACATAATCAGCCTATAATATTCCCACTGCTGGGACACAGGCTCCTGGGCCAGGCTCTATGTGAGAGGGAGGCCTACCTACCTAGGTCTACCTTAACTCATTAAAATACAAGAAAGGAAAAATACAGCAACCTCTCTTAATTGAAAAAGACAATTCTTTTATCTCTATTTTCCGCAGTTAAAAAAGGAATGGAGGAATATTTTATTACGAACGCTAAACTAGCGCTCGGATGATAAGCCGAGAAGAGATCTAGGATGAAAAGTTTTAATTACTTCCATCAGAATAATAACATTTTGTAGGACAATTTGTGTCCGTCGATGTTTTGATTATTGTGAGTTAAACAATACATTTTAAGTGGTTTTTCTATTTAAAAAAGCGGCCAAGTGTGAGTCGGACTCGCACACGAAGGGTTTTGTACCACCGTACAATTTTTAACACTACACATTTCTTTCACACGTTCCTTGTTGTTGTTGTGTTGTTGTTGTTGTTGTTGGGAACCTTTCATTTTAAACTGTTTTTTTGTTGTTGTTATACCGGCCATAGTAGGAAGTACACACTCTGTGAAAATTTCAAGTGTCTACCTATTACAGTTCAAAAGATTCAGCCCTGTGATAGACGGATGGACGGACGGACGGACAGCGGCGCTAATAGGGCCCCGTTGGCACATTTTCGGTACAGAACCCTAAAAATGAACCGTACTCTTCATTTCATACTAATAAGGGGTGTGTGAGGTCCGTGAAATGCCAGGAAAGCCATCAACGGAAACACCCGAGCTATGAATTAAGAATCACACGCCAAGAATAGCCAGAGTCAGGTACCGTAATAATAATTAAATAAGGGAAAAAAAAGAAAAAAAAATGAAATAATACCATAATGGTAATTGAAGCCCTGACTCCTGAGCTAGATGGTAACCTTTTTTATGTCAGTAATTATTTATTTTATTATTTCTAATAATAACTTTTCACCCTGAATTTTCGAAGACAATTATTGTATTGTGCCCACGGTTAAATATACCACTAGGCATTTTCTGGGCGGCCAAGCTAAAGAGAGGATTACGTCTGCCTGTCAGTAAAATGTGGGGCTATATTTATTTATATATAACCAATAGCTTAAGTAATAAGTACTTTGTAAGCTTACGCAAAGGGTATACAATTATTCGTGACTGGGAATTAAATAGTTACTTATCTACTTATGTAGCAGTTCATTTATCGCAATAAACTGTAGATGAAATAGCTACTTCATTTTATATACGTAAAGAGCTCTTAACGTATATAAAGCACCTTCGGGCTTTTATACGAGAATATTTGGCTAATGATGGGAGTCTACCTATCCCTTTCATAAAGTTACAATAAATCACTTAGGTAATATTCCGGGGTAAGAATTTCACTGTCATTGAGAAGTCATTGTTCACTCTTGTTGCTCAAACTCATTGTTCTAAATATAAAATTCTTTATAGAGTAATATTTAAAACAGCAACATTGATAATAATCACTTTGGATGGAGATTGTGTCATCTTAAGGTGTCTAAAGTTTAATTAGAGTTGTCGCACTTTTCTTTGTAACCACTACCAAGTGTTTACTTTCCTCCTTACCATAATATCTAACCCTCAATACAATAAAATTCTTCTAATCTTACGTTGTCACTGACATTCATACTTAAAGTGTCTTGGAATATGTTTCTTATTCCTCCATCAACCGAATAGTTACCTACTTTACATCATATTTTTTTCGGTCATTACGTACGTTCATAATCCATGGCATACTTATCAATCCCAACCCTATCAATTCTTGTCACACCACACATCCCTCTTATCATTCTCTGCTCAGCTATGCTTACGATTCATCCTTATTATGGCCCAACATTCCGAATGTAGACGGTAGGTTGAGCTTTACAAACTAGACTACTTAAAATACAACACTCTCGGTGACACAGTTAGCGCACTACATTTTGAATAATGTTAAGGTACGTAACTATTCTTGACTTAGAGCCAACTTGAGTCCTCAAGCGTGGTCACAGGTGTCCGCCATCTAAATTGACCATAAGGTGTCACGCTAAACTTGTTACAGTATAGCGAACAAACAGCAGTTCAGTTATTGTCAACGAATCTAGTACTTAGTAGGATGGGTTTCTGTAATCATCACCATCTACCTAGCCTTTTCTCAACTATGTTGGGGTCGGCTTCCAGTCTAAAAGGATGCAGCTGAATACCACAGCGAAAGGCGTATCTACTACTTAGGGTTTCTGTAATCAACAGAATCTGCCTAACCTTTTTCCAACTATGTTGGGGTCAGCGCTTCCAGTTTAACAGGGTGCAGTTGAATACCACAGCGAAACATGAATCTAGTACTAGTACTCAGGGTTTCTATAATCTGGATTGCAATTGCAAATATCTTTCTCATTGATTCTAATAATAGCATTACATAAAGCTATTATTAACGTTACGTCGATTTCGTCAATAAAGCTTCACAGACACGGATATCAAAATGTGCGAGATAATGTATATACGATAGATGTGCTCTGATAACTTCAACCTAAAGCACGTAAGTCACGGATGTCACGTCGCGACCACATGACGCAGTTTTCCCAACATTGTTGTCTACAAAAACTACAGGGTGATAAATTCATTGAGGTCGGTTTATGATATCTTCATTGTCGCGACTCGTAGCTTCCAAGAATATAGCTGGCATCTGTAGAAGTTTCTTCAACAGATTTGTTGGCGGTGGCGTCAACGTCATCATCGTCAAGAACTTTGACGATTTGACTCTGTCGTCTGTGCATAAACATTGAAGAGAGTAGGTTGATAAACTATAGACTTTTGGATTATATAGAGCCGCATGGCAGGTACAGTACTACCGCACTACAGAGCTTAGTGACGTACCCTCACCATATTTCCGTTCTTGACCTTTTTTTCGTACAGTCACATTTCTCCAATTACAGTTAAGGCCGCCCACGAAAACTGTGTTTAAAATTTTAATACGAGGCGAGCTTATTGTCATGCACCGGGCACAATTTCAAGCCACGAGCTGCCATGTAAATTCGTAACGAACAAACCTGCGAACTCCGAACAAAGCTCTGTTTGACCTCTGAAATAAATTCAGGACGGAGGTGGCATTTTATTATTTATCTGAATGAAAAACAACATAGTTATTAATTTATGTTCTTTATTTAAGCGTTTGAAAGTAGGTCAATAAAGGAAAGGAAGAAAATAAAACTGGAACTGGAATAAATCAATGGTGTAGCAATAGCCTAGTAACCTACATGACACAATTAATAAGACCCTAATTTACGAAGGCCCTCATTACTTTGGTTTCCCAATCTACCCTTCCCTTACTATGTCGTAAATAAAAAGAGAAAGGCTTTACGTGTTTATTTATTGCTTACATCGTAACCTATTTCTTGTCTTCTTCCTAGTAGGTAGGTTTTGCTGGAGTGATAGTGTCAATTTGGAAAAAAAAATTCTTTCATTTTTTATTGTAAAATTAGGTACTTCAGTATACAAAAATACTTTACTAACACTGTGTATTCACACTTCTAGTAAGTTTTATCTCAAAATAAATACAAAAAAAAAAGCATTTTCTACGTAGTTACGTTGTGAGGAGAATAAATGATGGCCACTTTTGAATCTAATTTATAGCAATCGTCTGTGACAAAGTACCTCCTCAAGTAGTAAAATGCGTCAACGCCGGCTGTCGCTGAAAACCAGCGCTGGGACTCTGTCTCGCATAGGGTTGCAGCATTATGCTGAGCGATGGCCGTTTTGCGTGGATGTGACGCATATTTTCCCCCAAATGGTTTCTTTTTGTGTTTGTGTTCTTTTTTTTGCGTCATATTTGCCGCAAATAAACGTATTTTCTTTCTTCTTTCTTTTCTTTCTTTACCTAAGATTGTTGGATAGAGGCTATGGTGAAGGCAAACTTGGATCATGGGTTACTTAAACCGATGCTAACGCGCTAGTTAACCCCATCTATCAAATATATACAGTACAGCAAGAGTTTCAAAGAGACCATGAGACATCTGTGGAACAAAAATAAGTTTACCTAGAAAGCCAGCCGAGTATTCGAACGAACTGCCATCTATTGCATGAAATACAAAATGCTCAGATTCCACTTTGACTAACGTGAAAACACAGCTTACGCGTTTAATAGATGGCGCTGCATGTAGTTGCGGCTCTGTAGTTTGTTTTCGATGCGGAGGTGGGTAGATGGCGCTAGTAGGGTTTACATCATGTTAAGTACATCGTCACCCTTTTTTCGATCTTTGCTAACACACTGCTGCATGTCTAATTGAGCATGATTGATGGTATAAAGATACGCCGATGTAAGCATAAGATCTTCTGTGATCTGTCCAAAGCTTTTGATTGGTTCGGTCACAATATGAATTATGATGAATAGGAAGACAATATACTTAATAAGATTCATAGATGAACACTAGAACTAGTATTGCTTAAGCTCTCAAAACAGCCAAACATAGGTATAGACATTACATTACGTTTTCAAGTTTTAAAGTTGTGATGATGGTTATGGCACAAGGCTCAATACTGGGCTCTTTTCATTTTGTTTTTGGGGTAAAAAATTTTAAAACCTTTTGCCACAGAAAACATTCTTTGCTTATAGAAGGTCTAGAAATTAAAGGTTTGCTGCTCGAGTTACCAAATTAATAAGGTAGCTTTCTAAGCTTGACTGGTAAGTCTATCAACTAGGATTGCTCCTGCCAATATTATTCTGCGGCAAAACTACCTATTTAAAAGGTTGTCATGTTTTTTTACAAATTCAAGTTTTTTATTGGCAAGGGTCTTCTAATCTACAACCTAACTATTACTCAAACGAACAAAAGCGGAACCAATAAGATCCTAAACTAGAAACAAATTATCTATTAAAGAAATTACAGTCGAAAACCGTTTACCTAAACGGCCATTTCGAGACATGATTACCTGCTAAATATTTAGACCCATCTTTAGTGGTCAACCACTTATTACACTACCCTGCATTCGCGCCAATCCCCAAAAAAATATTACCCAAACTGGACAAAGATTCTAGGTAGGTGCTTACTGAATGCCTCTCGTGGAATAATAGTTTGTAGCTATTATGATAATTTATAGCCGTTTAATATCCAACGAACTCGCAGAGATTTGATTATCGATGTAGTATTTTTTTCGTCAGATGCCGCAGATCGCGTGTCGCGTGCTCCGACGTTTTTTTTTTCGGTTTGTGTTTCGGGGGTGTAACGCACAAAAAATATTATAACTGGCCAGCGACTACCGGAATATAATTTTTGACAATTTTATAAATTATACGGGCGTATCGCTTAATAATGGGTAGCTACAGGCATGTTTTTATTGTTCCTAAGACAGTCAGTAGCATTTGGGTTCTTATTATGATAGAACGAATATTGTACGGTTGTAATAGACTAGAAATATACATAGAGGTAGGTATAGAGTAGTGGGGTAGTGGTTTTGAAACTTTATAAAACTACAATTAAAATCTACGTAAAACTCTAATACACCATTAGGTTACTTACCATCTTACATGAGTAGTTTTTTTTTGTTTATTCCAATGTGCAGAAATAATAGATACTGAATAATAAAATATAATAAAACATATTATATAATAATATTATATAATAAAAATATAATCTTAATAATAAAAAATAATACATTCCCATACTGAGTGTTATAAAATCGCGGCGCGGGCGCAGCATTGCGGCGACGAAATTGCGCGGTCGCGCGCGCCTTCGCTCCACCGCGAAACTTGAGCCCTGGTGCAGCAGCCTGCACTTTACAAACACTACATGACGTCATGATTCTGTATTGCTAACGTTACATGCGCTTCAAGTGTCAGAAAATTAGTGTTTCAAACCGGATGTACGAATCTTTTTTCCTAGACTTCTTTCAAGTCCCATATCCGTTATAGGAAATAATCTTGGCAAGCAAACGCAAACAGTCCACCCCCTTAGGATTTGTCCCTTTAATAAATGGTGTTCTTGACATTTTACATTAGGTACTTGTCTTCATCAGTCCGTTAGACAAAAGGACTTAGGGTTTCAGCCGCTTGAATCTAAGAAAGCTTAAGATCCAGCTTATTAAACAAGCTGTCAATTCTTTGCTTTTATTTGGGACTAGTATTTTAGAAGTATCTAGAAGAAACTATACTTACCTGCATTTATGACTTCGATCCAATTTTCTCACAATCAAAACAGTTGGAATTCGTATGCCGTGATCACGTTACGAGTTGCCGGCGCGCCCAGTAGCGATGCTTGCCTGAGTCGAGCATTTTTTGTCTCATCTCTGACAGATCGAATTAAAATAAATGCTCCGATAAAGCGTCCTATAATATCATCCTGTATTTGGTTACGTGGACGAGTGACGTGCAGTGGGAACATACGAACCCCGTAGGTGGGACCAGAGACTATTTTTAAAGTTGTTCTATGTTTTTTTTTATGATTAAGATTGGGAGTACATGTATCAAAATCTTTGATCGTTTTGATTGTTCGGATTTCACTGTATTGTTCACGGGTAATTGCTTCTGCTGTTGTTTTATCTCCAGCATCCAGCGTTAATTCCCAACGACACAATTGGATTTTCTAAATAATTTCCACCTTTTTCCAACATTCTTGGACCACCTCTTTATGCTGGCGCGGTTGTATGAATTATAAACCAGACAGTCTTATGAGATGATCATGATGATAAGTAGGAGATACAACCGGACATCAGATTCAATCATTGTAATCCAGCGATTATTCCTGATTAAGAAACTATGTAATTCTCATTACTTTCTACTAACGATGCATGATTACTGCGTGGTAGGATAAAAGTTCCGTGCAAAAAAAAAAACGTAGGTACGAAACATAAAGGCACAGGACAAACTAGAACGTATTTCACACTGACCTTTATTATATTAAGTGCCGATAAAGTGTTACAACAACGTGTAAACAAAATTTCAACCAACAGGTAGGTACATTCGATAACAACAGTCAACAACAAGCTCAGTCAGGCGTAAAGCTACTGAATTCAACGGAAAAAGGTTTGCCTTTTTTCTGGCAGACCGTTACAAATTGCCAGATGGTCTATTTTCTTGTTTCAACACATCCATAATAATTATGGTCGACACGTATGATATATGCTTCAACGAGAATTGGGAATTCAGTAGCAAAGCACCGAGAAAAGTAAACACTTAGCTGTGCTGTGGAGATGATTGTATTGTTTGACGCGCTATGTGTATATTTCTATTGTGTGATTCGATTTATGTGTTTGCAATTTTTCAGGGTGAGGACAATAGAGAAAATGCGTATTGGTGTCTGTTGAAACATTTTTGTGTAGGCCACAAGAACACACAACAAACACAAGAAGAAGCCTTTCATTAGTAAATATTCATTATATTTTATTGGGACTATTAAATTCTCAGTTACTTACTGTGCACTGACACTATTTTATTTTGATTTCTCCGATATTATCCGAACAACTTTTATAAAGGGTCGGGGTGTCGTGTCACTGCTCATCAGGAGAATCCGAAATAAACTAAAAAGTAATTAAATTAATTTCAAAAGTTCATCGTACTATATGAACATATAAATGTCAAAAAATTTAAAATACTAAACCAAAAGCAATTTCATCTTAATCGTACGAAATACTTGAGCGGAGGCAGAGCGATATCCACCTTATCGAGTTACCTAGGCTACTGGGCATCTCCGAGCAGGCGAGGCGAAATGATCTAACCATAACTTTGAACAAAACAAACAAGCCTTTATTTATTCAACCCTAAAGTTTAATATCAAAGGAGGGCATGGTATGCACTTGAAACAAAGAACGAACACACCATAATAGTCGCTTCGGTGATTTTATGGAAACGTGATATCGTGTTGGCCTCTTACAAAAAGAATAAAGCGAAACTCGAACGAAATTGTTTTAATCGTCGGAAGCCACGGTGTACTCCTTATTTCTTAGTAATTATATTAAAACGATTATGCAATGTATTGTATTTTTTAATCATGTAGTTACTATACAAAAAGTATGGCCGTTTAACAAAAAATTAAATCTACAAATTAGTTTTTTCCTGAATGGTTAAACGCATCATGTGTTATTGCCATACGGAGTTGGTTACAAAAAACATGATTGCCCAAACAATACATTGTCCATGGTTCGTTGTAACGAGTTTATTCATCTCGATCGTGACCGTTGACGTAAAAATAATGACGAGATGCGATGGGACACCGTACGATTTGTTTGAACTAACTTGCGCATGAAATATCGGTCGGAGTCAGCTACCGATGGTTCGCTGGCTACCTACCGCCGCCGCAGCCACAGAAAAAACGCATAGGTCTGTCTTAAGGCATCCGAATTCCTTTGAAGCAAATACGTGTGTGTAATCGCACGTAACAATTTATTTAATTCAGCGCAAGTTAAAACGCTGAGCGAGAAACAAAATTCGATTTTGTAGTTCGACATGGTTATTCTTACGTTGTGATTTGTGGTAGCGGGTTTCTTTGTTTAATCATCGAGCGCAAAGTTTAGCATTTGCGTCGGCGGCGCCTGCCTACCTGAGGTTTCCGTGAAGCGCGGATCGCGTGTCGAATACAATGGTGAACATTCACGAAGTGGACTTTTAATGGAGCCTGATAACCTGACCAACGTTACATATTTCGTTCATTACCTACTGCAAAATCATAGCCTCACTAGAATCCTTTGAAACATTGGTTCTGATTAAAGACCGAAACGTGCCATAATGGCTTGAGCTCTTTGTAAAAAGCACAGCTTGCAGGGTGTTTTAAACTTTCTTTTAAATTTCAAAGCACATGATAAACGACACATCGGAAGGAACAGGTGACAATGAAACAAAGCCCTAATAGATTTGCAAAGTTGACATCAAAAGGGTGAAAAGCGTAAGGTATCTTTTTACGAAGTTTCGGAAACCACAATAAAACCGCATGCCTTTTAAACGGTGTCGCGTGGCTGTTACTAAAAACTTTTACCAAATTATGCTCCGCCATTCAAAGCATTTTGGCACATGTGGCTTGCCTGCTTAATAGCCTGGAAAATACCTTCACAAATTTTATGGCTAACGAATTAATTTAAGAAGTTTTGGGAGTTGTTTTCTTCCTAATTATTTCTAGGGTGTCTGATTGTATCAATAAACAGATCTTGACAAACGAGGTTTATCTAACACTGCTTAGGAGACAAAACATCTATAAATTAACCTGTTTGGGCAATAAAGTGGTCGCCTTTAACCGATAATGAGGTCTCATTAACTGTTTTCGAGGACTTTTATATTGTAGCAATGACTAGTTTACAAGGTTTTGTTACCACGTGGCGTGAGGATTAAGTTAGAGTAATTGGAAGCCGCTTACTATGGGGACGGTGAAATGGCATTAAGGCGGTTTGGTCTATCGCAGCGCAGTCCATGCTATACTTCTGGCTCGCCACAGTTGCTTGAAAAATCTGGAACTCTGCTTCAATCTTTCTGCCTGCCTCAGCTGTCTTCTTCAGGCGGTCGGTTCTAGGTGCCTCTTAACCCACTGAAAGTGATAACAGCAAAAACAACAACAAAAAGCATCGAAGTGTATTGTCATTATCGTCTTACTTTATCTTACCGCGCATCTAAAAGTCTGTAGCAACATCCTATAAACATATCTCTGCAACATTTACGATATTTCCCATAGTCACATTGGGAGTTGCTCTCATTTATTATTAAAATACAGTCTGTTTTTGTTGCATATCAAATGTTATACCCACATAAATATTCGGTTTCTCCGTCCACGATGAATCGAATAGTAGGTAGGAGAAAAAAACCTGATATAAGTTAAATCATGTCGCAGGCACGTATTAAGAGCTACATTATTGCTACAAACCTGAATCAGTGGGTGAGCAAGCGATGCATCAATTGAGCGCCGCAAGGGGCCGCCACCGTCCCGTCACTCTGCCTTCAGAACGAACAATGTTTACCACGCCGAATATCGATGTCCATACGTTTCTTTATACAAAATCATCGACTGTCGACATTTATAATGCATGTAATATTTTATTATAAGCTCTTTTGAATATAAACTTTCTTTCATTCGAAATGCGAATTCTCATAATCAATAAGTCGACCGTATGATTTCAGCCGATTCACTAGCAGTTTGCGGAAATGCGGTAAGTTGTGATAATTTATTTAATTAAATTGAATCGATAATGACACGTTTTGCATTGTATTATGGAGCACATCTCTCGAAATGTTAAGGCGATATAATAAAGGTATGGTCAGTGATGCAGTTCGGAGAAGCTGCGGCGCGGACGTCGCATTCCCGCGCTCCTTCACGGCGCATGCGCAAAACGCCGCCGACACAACTCGATCGTAGATAAAAACCACTTATGACATGAACCATGCCTTTATTCCAACAAATTGATTTCGAACATAGAAGTCATATCGACGATTCCGATCTCTGTAGCGTTGTGTGCGATGGAACAAATGCAATGTTATCGTTTATGAATTGACACGTTACTTCAAAATGCACCTCACTGTGAGCAAATGATTGATTGCACGGTTTTATTCGATTATTATTATACGTAACCGGTACATCAAATTGCCGAAAATTAGTATATACATATTTAATTTATAGGTACAGTCACAGAAGAAAGTCGGAATTCGTAATCATTTCTAACAGAACACGTGCAATTATTATGTTATCCGAGCCCATGATCAAGATAACCGATTATTAATCGTCTCTAATTACTGCTGGTGTTAGTTCGACCTTTATCTGGACACCATTTACCTATGGTTAACAAAAAATCTTAACAAAAAGTGAAAAGAAAGGTTGATTTGTACCGCGATGTGTTCCGCCGGTGACCGCTTCACCTGTTCCTTGTTTGGCTGGCGGCTGTTAAACAAAAGGGTTCAAATATCACAGTTTTTGGGATATAATCGCCGTGAATACAATAAATCTTATCGTAATAACTGCACTTGCGAGGTTTAGATTATCGCTGTAATGTATGGACGAGGAATTTATTACTGAATGTGTGATTTATTGGAAGGATATCCTTGTTTTAGTTACCATGTGGACGGGTACGTATTAACACATTGATGTATTTAATTGGTGGCCCGTGTTTGATTAAAAAAGAGCATAGAGTAAATTGACGAAAAAAAAAATGATTAAGGAAGACGTAGATATATTTTCACGATGTTATCCAACGGATTAACAAACTCTAGGCATCATTTTCAGTTTTAAACATAAATACCTACCTAGCTATCCTATGAGCTTTTGATGTTTTAATTGACATTATGACTTAGTCAATGTTTTTTTATGCCTAAGATATAGATGGCATTACGATGTCAGCTCCTGAAAACTTACTGCACAAAATATGCCACATCACACATTATGCCCCCAAAAACTAACGATCGGGTCGGAATAATTACCATATTCACAAAAATTGACAGTCTCCATCAGTGGTCTCGAACGTCATAGAGCGAGATCGGTAGAGTTGCCGTATATTTGTACCCAAAATCGGTATTTGACAAAAAAATACAATATTCAATTAAATTCGTTTATTTATTGAAAAAAAAAACTTACAGACTAATTTATAACGAGAGCCCATATCGGTAGAAATACCGAAAAATCGGTAGGTTCGAGACCACTGGTCTCCATACATTCTCCCATATTAATCTCATCTTCCTTGTTCACTAATCTGAGTACGTAGTGATTACGTACGTCGGACGTGTCGCATAGTGCTGTGCCACGCGGCCTCGTCCCACACAGCGGATGCAAACGTCGGAGCTGGGAGTCGCGCGCATAAATCCCGGGATCGCCGCCGGCGCGGGATTCGGGAGCCATCAATCATTATGGAGGAGCAACGTCGCTGGGGGTTCGGTAGAGAGCTTTGTGAAACAGATCAAACTGCGGTTGAACGTCTTGTTTAAACGTCGGCTTGATGCATGTTTTAGAAGATTTTTTTGGTAGAAGGTTCGATACATACTCAAATATGTATCTAATCGCTATCAAAATGTTAGGAACAGCTTTTAGGTTTTTATGAGCGTATTCTATTCACGATTATTTTTCGGATTTTTTAGGGCTGTTTTGGCAAGGCTTGTGTTTAAACACCGCCCAAAAAAGTACCTATTTTACTACCAAAAAAATTCTAAACGGTTACCAAAATGGATAAATGGTCACCAAATAACGTTTCCTAAAATATTATGAAATAAATCAATTTTTTCGTATTATTGACTGCCATAAAAATATATGGACGCCTTTAAAATACACTTTAGACTAAATCTTTGAGTTGGATAGAATTTGGTGACCGTTGATCCATTTTAGGAACCAAAAATAATATTTGTGCAAGGTTTGCGATTTTTCTGATGTTATTTCATTTATTTTGGATCATAATATTATATACTTTAGGGCCCTTTTAATAAAGTCAATTGATTTTTTTTGGAGTTGTTTATTTTATTTGGTGCCTAGGCTTAGAGTCTTTGACCGTCTAAATTATGCCCTTTTGGAAAGTAGCTCTTAATGCATACTCAGTGTCTTTAAGGACCTTTCGAGTAACTCGTAATAAGCGGTCAGCCATTGATGATAATAATCAAACACAACAATCGATCATAGTTCCAGCCACAGTCCAGCACATTTAAGAATATTGAAATGAATTACAAATTTACGCAGATATATGCAAACTTGTCGGTTACCGCATTGCCTCTGTTCATAAACTACTCTGTGCACTCCTCTAACGACTCGTTATTAAAAGGTAAGCGGTGGTTAAGGACGTCAGACACAATGTTTGATACATGATAACTAGAGGCGAAGTCACATTAAATCGCGTTGCTCGCACTAACCGGGCAATTCACTTAATTTCACTTATATACGCTTATTGGCGTAATACCGGCTTATTAAGGATTATAAATAATAAACATCATTCAATTCTCGTGGTTGTTGTGATAAATGGTCGATATGCAAAGGGGGATAAGTAGCTGGATCGAATAAAGCATTCGGGTTTGAGGCTAACAATTTTTCATCATTCATCATCATCAGTTTTATGGATTTTTATGTTAAGGAATTAGTAGCTTGATTTTTTAGAACAGACGCTTGTGTGTTACTGATTGTTGATGCAGGAACCAAGACGAATAGATGAGTCGATGCTTAAAAAGAGATCCTAGTAAGTGACATAAGAGTGTTTAATGTTAATTTGACCTGAATTTGCAATTGATAGCATCATTTTAAAATTAGTATTAAGGTCAAGAAGAAGCCGAAATACCTGAAGCTTCCAAAACAGTTCTTAAAAGCTTTCAATGCTTTAAAATATACTTAGCAAAAGATTTCTACAAACCTTCACTAGCCAACTCGTCTCGAGCCCCATGTACCGCAATAGTCGTTTTGCCTTCCAAATAAAGTGCTTATCCGTCATTTAATATTGTGAAGAACAAAAGTCAGTGCCAAGGTGCAAGTCATTACGGTCAAACGAATTACAGTAAAGAGTGCGATTTGTAAGCTTGAGACCAACAAAGGAACATTTCTCGCGCGATTTTGATTGATCTCGGGATAATACTCACCCACAGGATATAAACTAGGATCCTCCTCCTCCAAACAAAATTGTATTCTAAAGTAAGAAATTCTAAGTTGAATTCTGCTTGAAGCTGGGTTCGGTAATTAATTACCATTATTTGAAAGATTCTGTTCTTTATTAGCATGTGCATAAGGTTTTGTTTTAGATAATGGATTAGCAGGCGAGGTTGGGTGGGTGCGAAATCATCGCTCGACTGAAACGCTAGCCGCGAGCTGGCGATTAGGGGGTTTTGCTTTATCTTGTATAGACCTAGAAATCTACTCAATTCGAACAGGTTTTCGGCATCATACTTTTTCTCCAGATAACAAATAGAAGACCATAAATGTAGACTGTTAACGACCGTATTTCGTGTACTAAACTGAATAACACAGTTTGGGACGTACCTAAAAGGGAACAGTTTTGCCGAGCAGTGGAACAAAATATACCTATTAAAACCACACAATTATAATGACAGACAAGCGTTTGTATAAATGCTTTGAATCATTTCCTGATTCCTTCGTAGTCAATGTAAAGACGATAAGTTTACGAAACATTGATAATATGTCGTGGACCGATCGTTGTAATGGCCATATCGTGATCTGCCTGGTCATTTCACGATACGCCGCCATTTCATGATTTGACTATTACATCCGCCATATTGTTCAGCGCTCAGCGTTCGACGATTTGCCCAGCGATACTTTGGCATATCGACTCGGGTACGCGTAATAAACATAACCCTGTCTTTGCTGCCGCGCAGTCGGGTAGGTAATAATTCCTATTCGACCTATTCCTACTCGAACAATTCCTATTTTAGGGTCCTAAAATACTAAATAGCCAAGTAACTGCGACCAACTTGGATGTAGAGGTTGGTCACAGTTCTAACTTAACCTAACCCATTTGGTCGGGGTGCCATTAGCGACGTGAAATGTAACTACTTACTTTGCGATATAGTGGTCAGCTGGGAATTCCGATAAATAGATTGCTTTCGTCGATTCACCCGACTTTCGATTAGGCGCTTTGTGATACCTAATAATAACCAGCCAAATTATGAAATGGCGGCGTATCGTGAAATGGCCAAGCGGATCACGATATGGCCATTTCTACGATCGGACCACGACAGACAGAATGTCATCTTGGAACGTCTACCACTTCTATAGTGCACTTAATTCGAAGGGCCCATAGCCGTGAAGTCCACCTGATGGTGTCTAATGTGTTTGTTATTTTGTCCTACAGGCACTTATTAGAGGCTCTTTGGCGGCGAGTTTATCACCCGCGGCAGCCCTAACGCGCTCTCATTGTGGTTTTTTATCCTCTGAACATTTTGAACCTAATAATAAGGATTATCAAGGTACCTTGCAGTTCTGATGGCATTAGGTATACTTTTTGCAAGTTCTGGGCGTTGTTATGGGTGATGAAATGATTGGAAATGTTTGGAAGCAGTGCTCTTGATTACATTGCCCACCGCAGTTGGTGCTATTCGCAAACTGTTACCTACCATGAATTCAGTATATGATTCTAGACTCGCCAGCGTTGACATTTTTCGTCACTTATTAAAAAATATATCTGCTTGTTGACCGCGTGGGGCAGTTATAGATGAACAGGAGATTTTTTTTAAATAACCGACGATTTTCTTCGTTGGGGTAACTATATCGCTTTTAGCGATAAGGCCGCCCATCGTGTCACATGTTAAATTTTCAACAATTTGTATGGTATTCTATTCTATCATAAGCTGAATTCATGGTAAGAATTTGCGCATCGATGTCCCTAACACCGTGTAGATGTTGCGAATTAATGTATGTAAGATCCAAATAATAAGTAAAGTTGAAGAATATACAAAAATGCACTAAATATCCTTTGAATGAGTATATCGATTATTTATACAACACCTTTTACATAATATCTCAATGTCCAGCCTCCAACATTTAACCCAGATAAAAAGTTCACGTAGTGTTTGACTAGGCTACATCTAAGCTAGGTGTATTACTCGCTCAGAAATTGTAGCAATGGTTGGGTAACCCCAGCATTACGGGCACGGTAACAGATCACCGCTTGGCTTTTGAACTCGATGAGTGAGCCTTCAACACAGCCTTTAGTGTTGGATGTTGTCGACAAATAGTTGACGATGTTGCTAGTTACATTTTAAATGTGTACTGTTTTAGGCCGGTATATAGGAAGTATAGAAAATTAACGTGAAATGGCTTTTATAGAGATCGTCTTTACAAGTAGGTATCTATAAATATAATATATTCTTTACTTCGGATTACACATACAGGTACACATAATCTATATACCTACCTAGTATTAGTAACAATGACTTAAAAACTGTGTCAGTAAACTTTTACAAACTAAAACAATAAAAAAGACGTGGCCCAACACACGTTGGCACGCGCCTCCGTACCCAGTGCCTTATAAAGGGACTGTCTACTTTGTCTAATAATATTTTAAGGATGCTGCTTGTTAGAGCTTTCGCGCATCCTACCCATTATTGACGCTGTTCTCTTCCTCATAATGGCATGAAAATCATCAACATCTGCGAAGAGCTGTAGAAGCGCGGAAGCCCCATCAAAATCCTAAATCCATTACTATATTGTACAGGAAGGACGTTGTAGGACGTGCGTATATTTTACCCACAAGCTGCACGTGTAGAAAGTTTGGCAGTATGCCTTGAAAAGCGAGACTTTAACATTCTTACTACAACGCGCAAACCTGCGAGCTACCATATTACATCGAACCGCTATCGCCCTCCGCTGCCTCTCAATATCAGCATCGTAAGATAAATCCTCCGTGCCCTAGGTATCTTAATTATGTGGCTCTCTGTAGTGGCTTTCCGCTTAAAGTCACTGGAGGAACATTATCCAACGAGCTAGACTTAGATTTGAAAATCAATATTTCACTTTTCTTGACATTATACAGTGTGAGTCTTTATAATCTGCACATATCGAAATGAGGGAATCTATGCTTAATTTTATCGACGGAAAAAATGTTAAAAAAAATCTAAATATTTATTAATATTTTTTATGGATTTTTAAAAAAAATTGTTTGCTTTTGTGACCCCAGTGTATACAAAACTGTGTAACTTTTAAACTAAACGATTTTCACGATGAAACAAACTCCATAATGTTTGGAAGTAATTAGGTGTCGTCATAAAATAAAAATTATGGAAAAAAAATAGCCATAATCAAATATAAACATTTTTTTTTGGCAAAAATCTGATTTTTTTTCATTAATTTTTACAAAAATTGTAAAATTTCTCAATAACATGCCCCCATCACCTTCTTTTTTTATAACTTTAAGTTATTCTTCATTGTATTAGGAACCTAACGATAAAAATTGCATGTTTTTAACTCAACCCCAACATTTTTTATCAAATATCAAAGAAAGGCCCAACGCATAGCTACGCACATTGTTTAGCAGGTAGATAAACTTTTTTTTGTTAACTTTGTTGTGAATGCGCGCGGGTCGTTTCAAAGATGGCACTCCGAACGCGGAATCGTATTGTTCTCATAAGGGTGGTTTGTTTGGGATGATAATTAATGCAAAAGAGTTCAATTGAAACCCATTTATTATTAAATACAAAATTTAATGCATCAGGTTCTCAAAATGTCCACCTCGTTGTTGTAAACACAAAGCCGCGCGAATTAGAATTTGGTGTGTCGCTCTCCTTATCATTTCGGGATCATTGCGAATATCATTCGCACAGTTTATTATGCGGTCACGCAAATCGGCCTCACTGTTGATGGGGGTACTGTAGACGCGTTGCTTCATGGTCCCCCATAGGAAATAATCAAGGGGCGTCAAATCGGGTGAACGCGCAGGCCACCCTACAGGTCCTTGCCGGCCGATCCATTTGTCATGATAATTTTCGTTTAAAAATCTTCTTACATTTGTAGCGTAATGGGCAGGACATCCGTCCATCTGAAGAAACATCCTTTGACGCACAGCCAGTGGGACATCTTCCAATAACTGAGGCATATCATCTCTCAATAGACTTAAAAATCTTTCACCAGTCAACGTTCTCGGCAATATGACTGGTCCAATCAACATGTTATCGATAAGACCAGCCCAAACATTTATCGAAAATCTTACTTGGAAAGTAGATGACCGTTTCAGTTTCGGGTTTTCACCTGCGCGGCACCATCTGTGTAAATTTCGACAGTTAGTAATACCGTCTCTAGTGAATGTCGCTTCGTCCATCCATAGTATTTTTCTTGGAAAGTTTGGGTTTGCTCTGGTTTTTCTTTGAATCCATGTGGACATCACACACCTTGGACGCCAGTCTACGTCTTCATGTCGATGTTGCACCCTTTGATAGTGATAAGGATGCAATCCTTCTTTCTTTAAAATACGCCACACTGATTTTTGGGATATTCCGTGACGAAGAGCCAGTCGTCTAGTACTTATGGATGGATCAGCAAACAAATCACTTAATACTGCTTGTTCAGTAGCCGCATCAATAATTACTTGAGGTGGCTCGCGACGATCTCTACTTGATCCAAGTCCAGTGATCGACAACCTTCTGTGAACTTCCTGGAAGTTTCGGGCAGATGGCACTGGTTGCCTGTTAGGATACGCAGCTATGTAAGCCGCGCGCGCAGCTCTGGCACTTCCTTGTCCCACTCCATAATAAAAATGTATGTCGGCGATGTGTGCCGGGGAAAATTCACTTAAACGCGGCATCATGTAGCAGCGAACGAAAGTTATGAAAGTCCAGCGAACGAAAGTACCGAAACACATGTAGCAGCGGCGAATAATTCGGAGCGACTGCCAGTCTGACATCTGTCATAATTCAAGTTCCTTTGGCTGGCCCTACCTCCCCGACCTGCGCACATTCAAAAGAAAGTTTATCTACCTGCTAAACAATAGCTATGCGTTGGGCCTTTCTTTGACAGTTGATAAAAAATGTTGGGGTTGAGTTAAAAACATGCAATTTTTACCGTTAGGTTCCTAATACAATGAAGAATAACTTAAAGTTATAAAAAAAGAAGGTGATGGGGGCATGTTATTGAGAAATTTTACAATTTTTGTAAAAATTAATGAAAAAAAATCAGATTTTTGCCAAACAAAAATGTTTATTTTTAAATGTGGCTATTTTTTTTCCATAATTTTTATTTTATGACGACACCTAATTACTTCCAAACATTATAGAGTTTGTTTCATCGTGATAAATCGTTTAGTTTAAAAGTTACACAGTTTTGTATACACTGGGGTCACAAAAGCAAACAATTTTTTTTAAAAATCCATAAAAAATATAAATAAATATTTAGATTTTTTTTAACATTTTTTCCGTCGATAAAATTAAGCATAGATTCCCTCATTTCGATATGTGCACATTATAAAGACTCACACTGTATGTGAGTCCATGTGACGCAGCATTAGGACTCACAAACAGCCAACAACTTCCTGAGCGCGCTGATTGATGAACTCAGCAAGACCATGTCGTCGGCGTAGCTAAGGTTATTTACTATATTGCCATCAATCGAGCAATCGACGTTGGTCTCGCTGAGCTCATCAGTCGACTTGTTCATGTAAACATTAAACAGGGCCGGGGATGTTAGTCCACCCTGTCTAACACCACATTTCATGACGTACGCATTAGAGTGAGCACCCGCCCATCTAACAATGTTAGTCTGCGAGCCATACCAAAACTTCAGTACATTAATAAGCTTCTCGGGTACCTCTAGAAGTATAAGCTTCGACCAAAGCTTGTCGTAACAAACTAATTCAAAAGCCTTGGAGAGGTCGAGAAAAGCAGCATATACTGGCGTTTCCCTATCTGTGTAATACTTGACCGTCTGCTTAAGTGCCAGGATAGTGGTCTCAGTTGATAGCGCGTTGATAGTTGATACGGGTAGTTTTGCCTATAGTTCAGTCACATGAAGTCTATAACAAATCTGCCAAATTCTTTAATTTTAAACCAGTTTATGCCAAAGCCAATAGTTGAAAGAACGGGTGGTCTTCGACGAACAAACCCACACCACCTAAGTACAAAATTCACCTAAAATTACCACAGCATAACTTCGCATAAAAACTTAAAACGGCAGGCAACTCACGAGTCAAATTGAGGTTCCGTTGTCACCTCTAAAAGGTATGGTCTGCAAAAACTAGGACAGTAATCAGCAGACCATCAGTAACCTGTCAATTTATACTCTCGAGCGATGCATGGAAGTGACCAAAGTTATGTAATCGGCGAAAAAATTGAGGCCATGATTGTGGTGGAAATCTTACTTCGAGCTTAAGCTCGAATTAAATTATATCTGTGTGTTGTTGTGTTATCAAATTGTACCTTAATAGAAGTTTGGTTTCTGTTAGCTTTCGGTCAATTTCCTGCAGGTTGTCTCTGGCCTATCTATTCGGATCACTAAACACATTTCGTCTAATAGATTAATTGATTCATCACATCGGAAAGTTATAGAGGACTGGGATATTAGGACTTTTCATCGTTTCATATTTTTATGCAAAAAACGTGAACCACATGTCGATATAGCCTGGAAATGTCGACAACACTTAGGGCCATATCGGTAATCGATACGATTAATAAAGTTGTGAAGCGATCGGCGCTAGATGGTAGTGGTGGAGCCGGTCGCGATCACCTCTATTATCCTGTCGATACCGCAACTCGTGCGCACGAACATCGCTGAATTACACCTCTATTTACTGTCAAACTTAATTCCTCGCTCGTGTCGTTGGCTTTCATTGCCACTTTTGATATTTTTCTTCGTTATTATAATGTTTCTCAGTTACGGCTTAATGTTCTCTCGTGTACTTAACAGTGAGAACTCTAAGCAAATGTGGGAATAAGGTCTCAATTATTAACCTTTCTGAATTGTTGAAATCCAGTAATAACCTAGCAGAAAATGAAAGGTTAGGTCGATATTGAATCCTATCACCTTATTGGTCTACTGCATTCTTGATGCCTGGCTATAATATTATACAAATATTTAACAAAAAATAAATATTTGTAGAGTATTTATGCATCTTACAACTTAAAGCGTCTCAAAATAAACTAAGAAATATCACTGGCAGTTAACAAATCAATATGAATAGTGAAGTAATAGATCTTGTTAGTACCTCGCAGATAAAGTTAGAGTATAGTAAAGTGCGAGTGATTAGTTAGGTGTTATAATTTAGGATTAGCGTCAGTGAGAAGGTTTGTATCGACCGCTTGTTAGCTTCACTTGTTATTGCGCGCGCACTCATCTACGGACACATTATGATGGAAGATAGTGTGGAAGAAACTTCTGAATTATTTCGTTGTTTTATTGCTAAGGAAAACGGTGATATGTAGATATCAGATTTACTTTGTCTTTAGTAACGAATTCAAAGTTTTAGTATTGCTGTAGTTTATTTATTTCAACTTTAGCTACCTACTAATTGAAATTGGCAATTAGAGCCAAGGGCAACTAGTATTTACGTCAAAGGAATTCAATCAGTTTTCAGAACATTAAGTCCTCTGATTTCCTTCATTGTAATTAGTAGTCATCAATCATGTTCCTAAGCTTTAACTGTTATTTGATACTTAAGTTTTGACCCATACCAAAAGCAACAAACTGTTTGGTCGCTTTAAAAATATTTCAAAAGCCTATTCCACAGTAACCAAACCCGGTACAGACACTAACATATCGATGACCATTTATTTACATTAGAACCATTTCTTTATCAGTTTATCACTGATTGTCTCGAGGTCCCATTGAAGTGCAGCATAACTTGTGTTGATTAATAGCCAATGACTAAATGTAAATATGATTGAGCTTTTGTTACACCTCTCCACAAGAGTCTGCGCATGATTTTGTTGGGCCACAAGAGCCAATTGCACGATCCTATTTAGCGGCGAGATATTTTGACAGGACAAAAAAACTTTATTGATGATCACAAAACTTGTAGAGCAATGAAAACAGCATTTGTTGATGATAATGAATGGCTAAGTATATTTCTTTTTGGAATGACTCACTGATTTGTAGAGACGCTCGTGTAGATGATGCGTGATTAAACTTAATGCAGCATTTAGATAGTGAATATTTTTATACACAGAGTGTCAATTCTTATAATTTAATATAATATTACCTTTCGTCATAGCATCACCGTAATATTCAGTGTTCCACGGTGACATGATTAAGAAAACCTCAGAAAAGAATTTAGATAGAGTAAACCCTTTGAGCGCGGACACACCGTATAACTATGAATTAGTAGGTCGACTTCATTCAAAGGTTGTACCACCGCTGTGCTTTTGTGTAGGGTCCCTATTAACTGCTTCAGAAGTTCATAGTATTTTTTATCCCGACCCACCGGTGACATCTATTGTTAGTTTGACTTATAAAGTGGGTTTCTTTGAGTTATTATGAACACTTCGACCGTTCTTAGGCGTTGATCGTATTATACTAGAGTATTTTGACACATTGCTTTACATTGTTTATGAGTTTTTGAGGTCGTAAATTATTTTTTTGAACTTCGTGGTGATATTTGACGAGGATTCAATGGTGTGATTTAGGATTAACTTGAGGTTATGATTTATGAGACGCATTTATTGTGGTGTGGCTTTGTAAGATTGTTTGTTACGATTTTTTGGAATGTTATATACACAAAGTGGACGAATGTGGTATTATTTTCAAATAGTAGTTTTAACATTATTCTTACCATTATATTGACAATCATTTAGATAATTTATTTTTGTTTACGTTTATTACAAGAATTGTCAATCATTTCTTGTTCAATGTTATCTCTCCTTAATGGTTTTGTTATTGTGACCACCTCGTTAGTTAATTATGCTATTAACCAACATTTATCATATAAAAGCAGGAACATTACCCCTGTCCGTCAGTTCTTCATCAGACGACGTTCAGTAGTCCTTGAGAGATCCTCTAGTCTCTTGGTTATCTTACGAGTTATCCGTATTAAGACAAAAACTATGTTCGTACGCACACCAGTTTTGATTTTACGCCGGGCCTTCTTCGTTCTCGACTATCATACGCGCTTTATAAATCTGACGTGGGAAGTGGGTTAGGTCCTGAAAAACGTAAAGAAGTTGAGTGAATCGTACCCGCTTCAGCCAAGAAAATAAAAAGATCGTCGCATGTGACCTGACATAATATGCCCTATTAGTGACGTAGAAGGTGAAGTGCAGTGCAAGTATTTTAGACAAAGACGTGGTCTTTCCGATCATGTCCTAATGCAGCAAGGCTACAACTGAGGTGTTTCTGAGAGATGCTGAGGCGAGTCAAGCAGAGGCAAGCAGAGACAAGTAGAAAAAGAGGAGTCAAGCGGAGGTACTTACGCAGAGCACAAGCAGTCTACGCAAGCAGTTTGTACCCAGCAATAATTTGCATTATACATACACATCATAAACTCACACGCAATTGCAATTTGCAGTACCTATATCAAGTAAGAAACAATAAGTAGCACTGTATTATAATGTTCCACTGTCTTATCTAATATCTACTGAATTCGAGAAGTATTTACGTTTTTCATAGGAATTATCAATATTTTTCGTGAATATTTTGTATTCTTGATTATTTCGTTCGGCGTTAAAATCGTTGTACGTTTGTTAAACTTTCAAAATCCAATGTTTCGTTTAATTTATAAGAAATAAATTCCATGCTAGATACATTTCTTTTTTTTAGATTATTTTACAACAGTCGTCTGAAGTTATAATAGATATCTGGATGAGAGAGGAGTCTCTCTCCAATTTATCTTGAAAAATCTGTACACATGTCATGACCCGGAGCTAGACCACCACCTCTTAAAGCAGTATTATTTTAATCTTACTTGAGTGTGGGAAAGAGATGGAGCCAGACATCCTGTATAGCTCCATCTCTTTCTCACACTGAAGAACAATAAAATAATACTGCTTTAAGAGGTGGTGGTTGGCCCCCCGAGCGGTGGCGTTATCTATAGGTGTGTGGGATATACTAGATTGAGACACAATTTGAATAACTGAACTTTTGTTGCTGTCAAACGGGTGTTACAAGTAATATTAACTAAGATACTTCCGAAGCTTCACTACTAACTCAAGGGAAGAGCGGTGGTCGCAATTTATACATAAAACTATTCCTAGGGAGGATAGATAAGTACCACAACCCTTGTACATTAATTAGTTATCTAACAAACAATATTAACTACTTAGTGGTAATAACATCCGCATTTTAATGCAGTTCAATATTAGAAATTGTTATCTAATGACACACAAATATCATAAGACTTATTAGAACAGTCTAATATTAGAGTATACATATATTAATAAAATAAATATAACACTAGTAAAACAATGACATCCTTGAGAAAGGTAAATAACAATATCATTTGTCCATTACACCAGCGCCTTCGAATGAGCATCAAAAACGTAATTATTTATAATTGCTTATTTAGTTTTTATTTGAGCAATTCTCTATGAATCTCTCAAAGGAGTTCTTGGCATGGTTCTGGAATTTCCTCCATCTCAATGTCATTGTTATCATTTTTCGCATTTCTATTTAAATTAAAAGTAATGCAATTAGTTATTCTTCCACAACAATTTCTAGAGTCTTCTAGAGCTAACAATCTAGTTAGTGATGTGCAGAAAATTTTTCTTTTTAACAAGTGTTTTCCTATTCTATAAATTGTATAAAATGCTATGAACTTAAATAGAGATAAAAATATGAACACAAAACAAATGTTATTTTTAACTCTATGGAATATATTGTCATTATTCGTTTCATTCAATAAATCGTCAATTTTTTTGCTATATTCATGTCATTGAAATTCATACCAAATTTATTGAACGGGATTAAATCTAACTTATCTTCTATGGTGTTATTTTGTAATTTATTAAAACAATTATCATGAATAATATCGAAATCTGGAAGTACAATAGATAGACAGATGGTTTGACATCAGATCTTGATTCGATGAGTGCAGTTTATTATTAGGAGAATATAATTTACAATTCTTTTGTAATTTTAAAATACCTGTAGATTTTAATTCGAGGTCGGGCTTCATTTTTACAAGAAATAGTTGAAATAACTTTAGTAGGTATAACAAACAACCAACTATTGTTCTGATTTTATTAAGGCAATCCTTGTATCACAAGTTGAATAATTTGATTTGTAAAAATAATGTAAATTCACAATTGTTTAGTATATACTGAATATAAAGGGCTTCTTTACCGCGATTTTATGGTTTTCAAGGGCGCTGAAGCCGATAGGAAACTCAAAATGAAAATCAAAGGTGGCGGCTCAGCCGGGGTTGCGGGATGTTCGAAAGAGTTACCGTGGCCCCGGCACAGGCAACAGAAGGAACACGGGTGGGTTTTAGTCAGTAAAAGTCTGACACGCCCTCCCGCTCCGCCCAGAGCGGGAGAAGTCATTTGATGATTTCCCATCCAAAAAAAAAAAAAAGATGGCGGCTGCGATAATTTTATTTTTTTCGTCATAGGTGTCATTTTCATGGTTTTCGAGGTTGCCAAATCCTATAGTAAATCAAAAAAAAATCCAAGATGGCGGCTGCGAAAATTTTCAAAATTTAGTCATGGGTGTCGTTTTCATGGTTTTCGAGGGTGCTAAAACCGATAGTAAAGTCAAAATAAAAATCCAAGATGGCGGCTGCGAAAATTTTATTTTTTTCATCATAGGTGTCATTTTCATGGTTTTCGAGGTTGCCAAATCCTATAGTAAATCAAAAAAAAATCCAAGATGGCGGCTGCGAAAATTTTCAAAATTTAGTCATGGGTGTCGTTTTCATGGTTTTCGAGGGTGCTAAAACCGATAGTAAATGAAAATAAAAATCGAAGAAGGTGGCTGCAATAATTTTCAAATATTTCGTCATGGGTGTCGTTTTCATGGTTTTCGAGGGTGCCAAAGCCGATATTCAAGTTATAATGAAAATCCAAGATGGGCGGCTGCGAAAATTTAAAATTTTTCCTCATGGTTGTCGCGATGTTCATGGTTTTCGAGGGTGCTAAAGCCGATAGTAAAGTCAAAAAATAAATCCAAGATGGCGACTGCAATAATTATTAAATTTTTTGTCATGGGTGTCGATTTCATGGTTTTCGAGGTTGCCAAAGCCGATAGCAATTCAAAAGAAAAATCCAAGATGGCGGCTGCGAAAATTTAAAAATTTTTCCTCATGGTTGAGTCGCGTTGTTCGCGTTGGTCGCGATGTTCATGGTTTTCGAGGGTGCTAAAGCCGATAGTAAAGTCAAAATAAAAATCCAAGAAGGTGGCTGCGATAATTTTCAAATTTTTCGTCATGGGTGTCGTTTTTATGGTATTCGAGGTTGCCAAAGCCGATAGTAAAGACAAAATAAAAATGCAACATGGCGGCTGCGAAAATTTTCAAATTTTTAGTCTTGGGTGTCGTTTTCATGGTTTTCGAGGGTGCCAAAGCCGATATTCAAGTTATAATGAAAATCCAAGATGGCGGCTGCGAAAATTAAAAATTTTTCCTCATGGTTGTCGCGATGTTCATGGTTTTCGAGGGTGCTAAAGCCGATAGTAAAGTCAAAAAATAAATCCAAGATGGCGACTGCAATAATTATTAAATTTTTTGTCATGGGTGTCGATTTCATGGTTTTCGAGGTTGCCAAAGCCGATAGCAAATCAAAAGAAAAATCCAAGACGGCGGCTGCGAAAATTTAAAATTTTTTCCTCATGGTTGTCGTGATGTTCATGGTTTTAGAGGGTGCTAAAGCTGATAGTAAAGTCAAAATAAAAATCCAAGAAGGTGGGTGCGATAATTTTCAAATTTTTCGTCATGGGTGTCGTTTTTGTGGTATTCGAGGTTGCCAAAGCCGATAGTAAAGACAAAATAAAAATCCAACATGGCGGCTAAATTTTCAAATGTTTAGTCATGGGTGTCGTTATTATGGTTTTTGAGGTTGCCAAAGCCGATATTAAAGTCATAATGAAAATCCAAGATGGCGGCTGCGAAAATTAAAAAATTTTTCCTCATGGTTGTCGCGATGTTCATGGTTTTCGAGGGTGCTAAAGCCGATAGTAAAGTCAAAATAAAAATCCAAGAAGGTGGCTGCGATAATTTTCAAATTTTTTGTCATGGGTGCCGTTTTTATGGTTTTCGAGGTTGCCAAAGCCGATAGTAAAGACAAAATAAAAATCCAACATGGCGGCTGCGAAAATTTACAAATTTTTAGTCATGGGTGTCGTTTTCATGGTTTTCGAGGGTGCTAAAACCGAAAGTAGGTAAGGACAAAATGAAAATCTAAGATGGCGGCTACGAAAATTTTTAAATTTTTGTCATAGGTGTCACGATGTTCATGGTTTTCGAGGGAGCTAAAGCCAATACTAAAGTCTAAATAAAAATCCAAGATGGCGGCTGCGATAATTTTCAAAATTTTCGTCATGGGTGTCGTTTTTATGGTTTTCGAGGTTGCCAAAACCGATAGTAAATGAAAATAAAAATCTAAGATGGCGGCTCCGATAATTAAGCCGATAGTAAAGTCAAAATGAAAATCTAAGATGGCTGCCAAAATTTTCAAATTTTTCATCATGGGTGTCGATTTTACGATTTTCAAGGGTGCTAAAAAACGGACAGTAAAGTCAAATTGAAAATCCAAGATGGCGGCTGCGATAATTTTCAAGGCATCTTGTTGTCTAGGCCCCCAAATAAAAGGTACGTCCTTTTTTAGGAGACCCGTTAATGGTTTAGTGAGTTCGCTGAAGTTTGTTATGAATCTACGATAGTAATCGGCTAGGCCTAAAAATGATTCAATATCCTTACATGATTTGGGAATTGGAAAATCTTGTACATATTATATTTAACTTTTTTGGGATTTCTAATGAAGGTGTCAAAGAGTTCTTGAGAAAAGAAGTAGCTTACCTAGGTCACCTAGGTTACCTAGGTTACCTAGGTAAGCTACTTCTTTCACCGAACTCACATTTACCGAGTTGGATTTTAAGGTCATGTTTCCTTAATCGATTGAAGACTTCAGTGAGTTTTTCTTCATGTTCCCGAAGGCTGGAAGCGAAGACGACGATGTCGTCAAGGTAGACAGAACATAGATGTTACGAAACGCTATTCGTTGCACGTTGGTACGTAGCCGGTGCATTATTCAAACCGTAAAGCATTCATAAGAACTCGTAATGACCTAAGGAGTATTAAACACGGTGTTATTATTATTTACTGAATTAAAAGCCAACATGGACCAATTATAAAATAAACTAATACAAATACAATTAAGTACAATTTCAATACAAAAATACAATACAAATACTAGTCAAAACAATTAAAACAATATTTCCCTATTAATAGTTTTGGGAATGTCTTTTGGGTCTAGTTCGGTTTGGTGGAATCCGGACCCAAGATCTTACGTCGTGAAGTAAATTGAATGGCCTAATTTATCAAGAATCTCTGCAATATTTGGTAACGGGTAACTGTCTTCGACAGTGATATTAATTAACTTTCTGTAATCTATAACTACGCGCCACTTTTTTTTGCTAGAGGCGTCTAACTTCTTGGGCATTACCTAGATAGGACTGCTCCAAGGAGATGTGCTGGCTCTTATGATGTTCTGGTCGAGCATCTTGTCCATTCGTGTTTCTTTTTGGTAATTATATGTGGGAATCTTTATGTTTTTATTGACGGGTATTTCAGAAGTTGTGGGGATAGTGTTTTTGTGTGAACTTAGGGTTCTCCTTCTGTATAAAAGATGTCTGAGAATTTTGTAATGATTTTATTTAAAGATTCACATTCTTCTTTATTTAGGTGTTCGTGCCTAATAATTCCACTTACATCCCTTTGAGGTTGAGCGTTGTTATGGTTTCTGTTGAAAATATAGAGTGGATATTCGACGAATCCTGTTTCATTGATTGAATTTACACGGATAACAGGAATTGGTATATATTGATCACCGTTACTGGAATTTACTCATGTAATTAGGAATTTGTTATCTTTAACAACTACAAGGGCATTAGGGATAATTAAGTCATTGTTTATAAGTGGTTTATCTACGATTGCTGTTCCGTTCGAGATATCATTAGTAAAACACGTGATTACGGTTTCTGATCGTTGACTAATTGTTTATATCCGATGAGATTGTTTTCTGAGTCTTTTAAAAGAAATAATTGATAAGTTCCGTCACGTTCTCGCATTGTTTTGTATTGAACGTAGATATTAACACAGAGTTTTGTCATGAAGACGTGGCCTAATATTATGTAACATCGGCACAAATGTTAAGATTAGTGACATGGAATTTGAATTTCGGGAATTGATCAAGAGAATGTTATAGGTGCCATGTGTTTGCATAGAGGGATTCGTATTAGACACACCTATAATTGATGTGATATTAGATGTATCGATTTGATTATTCAATGCAATTCAATTCAATTAATTTATTCGATCGCTCAATACAATTTTCTCGACTTTCGCAACATTTTCTTGGGTGACTGACGTCGATGGACGGCTGCAACGATGTTCGTCTTCCGTGCTCGTTCTCCCTACTCGAAATTGAGAAGCCCACCTTGCGACAGTGGAATACGGCGGAGCAGACTCTCCTAAAGTTGCCTCGAAATCACAATGAATATCTTGCGTCGTTGACTTTTTTAAACAGAGGTATTTAATAACGGCTCGCACTTCGTTTTTCTCCATTTTCGAGAACACGTTCCGACACGTAGCAAACAAATGACTACATTCAGAAAAAAACAAAAGAGAATCGAAGATTTTTTTCTTTATTAATATTACAAATATGTATCTGAGCTATGCCTGCCAGTATTTATTTTTTTTCTTACCAAGGAGTATGTCGTTCTCACTACTTTTTGATCCCTCCTCGTACATACGTAAGTCGTTAATAAATTATAATACTTACATTTTATTATGAATATTTTATTTAATAAAGTTTATTGACATGATGCGTACTTAAATATATAATAAACTACCGGAACATCTTAAGAATATATATAAATATAATTTGTTTAGTAATAGATTAAAGCTATTTCTAATAAACAAAAGCTACTTTAATATAAATGAATACATGAATGATAAACTGTGACTGGAATTGCAATAAATTTTAAATATTTAATTGAGATTACTTCTACATTTACCTATTACATTCATGCATATAAAATAAATAATAAATATAATAATACTATAATTATATTATAATCTTAATACATTTTATATAAATAAGGATTATTCATATTCTAAATGCTATTATTTAATTTTAATGTTTAATTTTAATTTAATTATTCATCCTTGTAACTTATGTTGATGTGTCCTTACAGGGTCTATAACTGTATCTTAGCTTTAAGCCTATTTGCACCTTTATTCACATTATGGTATGCAAATAAATGAAAATGAAATTATTTTTTCTTGTAAATAAATATATTTTGTATTATCATACCTACTTATTGCGAAACTGCCGTTTTCGAAATATTTATAATCATTTGGAAGACTATCGATTTCATGTTCATTTGAAAAGTATCATGAGTACCTACTCTTGAAGGTTGTTAAATACCACTATTTTGATAAGGTTAATACCTTAATAGGTATAAAAAATTTAAAACATGACTGATATGAATGTTATGGGTGTAATGACTATTGCGAAGTACAATTTGCTTGTTGATTATTTTATTTGTATAAAGGTACAAATCTCTGTTAATTTTTAATAAAAACAGGAACATTACGCCAGTTCCTCAATTAGCATATCTTTGAGTCTACCCTAAGACATTACATAAATGTACATTTAGTTTCAGTCTTGTAAATAAATATAATATGTTTAAGTACCTACCACTTCTTTATTTCTTATAGGTCCCTCCCCATCCCTTTTTCTCCCCCTTCCCTTCTTTTTCCCTTTTTATCCCTTTTTCTCATGGGTACCTATAAGAAAAAGGGATGCGGGGCGAGTACTTACCTGCCTACCTTTCGAAATGTTTTAAGGAACGGTAATAGGAGTGACTTGACATAAGAAAGTTATATAATTAAAGAAGCTTGAGGACGCTCTTTCCTCTTTAAGGCTCCTGCAAACAGGCGCGACACGCGATGCGTATCGCACGCGGCACCTGCACACACACACACACACACACACACACAGAGGCATCGATCGTCGCGCGACACGCGGTGCCTTTGTGACGCGCCGCGTGTCGCGCCTGTTTACAGGAGCCTTTAATAAAATCTTGAAGTACACACTACACTCCAATCCAATACTACACTGGCTTACTTACTTGTAGTACTGCACTTCAATCCAATTACTGGGGCGACCGACCAACGTTGGTCGCCCCAGTAACTGGATGGCCGACCAAAAGTAACCTCCTGTTGTTGATTTACTTTTACTATTGACTGCATTTCGTATTTTATTCAAAAGCAGATTTCCCATAATTAGATAAAAGTAAAGTGTACCAACGTTAACTAGATTGCCACAAAAACTACGTCACACCTCACACCTTAAGGCCGGTGTAGACAGCTGACAATGGCGCGGCGTGCCTTTGAAGACAACTCGCGTAACAAGTGTGGTAAGTGGTAACCAATTGGGGAGCGGGGGGACAATGGACGCGCACAGTAGCGGGCTTCCGTGTCACCGGCAGCAGTAGTACTTGGAACACACACAGAATACAACTGGTGCAGGAATGTTTACGTTGAATCGCTGTATTGAAAATGGCCGGCATCATCTGCCTAGCCGTTCCCAATAATGTTGGGGTCGGCTTCCAGTCTAACCAGATGCAGCTGAATACTAGCATTGAAAATGGTGTGGTATTGAAATAATTGCTAAATAAGAAAAATAAGATAAATGCGAGCTATAGGGTAATAAGATATTATTGTGCCAGTATACAAAGAAAGCACTCACTGGGTATTTTACATGCACGGAATAAAGATCATAAACAACAGGTTTGTGGCAAACGACTGCAGAACTGAGAGCCCTTGGCCTACTATGTCTAGATAGGTACCTACTTACGGCCGAACCCAATAACCTATCCATCACCAGTTTTGGCATACTGGAGATAGAAAAACCTATCTATCTATGGTTTTACCGTCCCAATAATCTATAAGAGATTATAGAATCTTACCGGCCTGACATAAGGACAGATAGAATTATACTGTCTATCATCAATAGCGATCTGTCTTTTACTGAAAATAGGTTATTGGGTTCGGCTGTTATTTACTGGGTAAGAAAATTAGTAATCGTTTTCAAACTGGGTGTTGCATATACCAAACATTTTTTTATTGTCCTCAGCCGAGTGGAGGGGCTTGAGGTTAAGTAATAACAGCCGCACACGTCGATCGATCAGGTTAAGCTACGCTTGCCGCGGTTGGCCCGTAGATGGGTGACCATCTTCCTACCTCGGAAAGCACGGTAAGCCATTGATCCCGGCTGTCATTCGTGGATCTTTGACAGTCGTTATGGGTCGTCAGAAGCCCAAAAGTCTGACAACCGGTCTTACCTAGGAGTATCGTAGATATTACCCAGTAACTGGGTCGTAGAGGTCAAATAGGCCGTTGCGGCATGTAAAATACTGGTATTCAGCTGCATTCGGTTAGACTGGAAGCTGACCCCAACATACTTGGGAAAAGGCTAGGCAGATGAAGATGTCCTTAGCAGAGTGGAAGACCTGGAAGTTAATCGGAAGAGTAAAGTGATCAAAAAGCACTTAGGGATAATTTATAAACGTTGCTACAAGTAGTGAGACATTAAAACGTTAAAAAAATTATGGGAAAGCAGACGTTAATCATTACTTAACTTTATGTAACGTTTATAAATAAACAAACCCCTTATGTCTAGAATAAAAACCTGAAAATTCTGTTTTTTTTAAAGCTAGCCTCATTATTTATAATCCTTTTACTTTACTGACTTAAAAACCATCGTTATAGATATTCTAGTCTATGGTCAGCGTTGTTATTGCGACATAATAGCTTGTGGCGAGGCGCTCATAGGCCACGGTAAACAATTAACATAATTTAAAAACCTTTGACTTTGTATGCCGCCGCCTGCCGCCTGTTTTAACTTTAGATTTTTGGTAATAGACAAACCTTAATATTATTTATTCCTTACAAAGATCTATCCATTGGGATAATGGTAGGTATTTATGACGATTGGGGGGTGAGATAAATTCCCAAACTTGCCAATGTAAATAATAAGTCGGGAGGTGTCGTGGGACACCCGGTTGGAACGAAGTTCCTTTCGCGGTATGTTGTGTATAGTATGGTCCCAAGTTTTAAGCATCAAATGTTTCTATTACACACATCAAACGTGTCTTGGGATCAAGTACATTTTTAACTACAAAAAATTATCCAATTAATATTTACCAAATCTAGTCTCCCAGACCGGCTTCTTACTTTAGTTCATATGATAAAGTTAACAACTTATCCTATATTTTGTAAAAAATAAGAAAAATCGCGGTTTTTGCAAATTGTGGGAAATTAACCTAAGTTAATGTCTTCAATTAAATGGCAAAAATGAGGATTTTTAAAACTTTTATTGTAAACATAAAAAAAAAAACTGTGTTTCCACCATTGACACGAATCACACAATCACAGCGATTTGGCATGCTTAAAATCAGTTCATCAAAATCACTTTAAGAAACGGCCGCCCACTTTCTTTCTAACCAGTCAAAAATTTGTTGTGGGGTATGCACAGCATCCATACTCAGCAATAGCTACTCTTTGGAGTATATCCCATGTGTCCTCAATTGGGTTGATGTCTGGCGATTGAGCAGGCCACGGCAGAACGTTGATGCGAGCATCGGCAAGAGTGCGTGTTACGAATCACCCAACCGGCTTCGCAAAGGGATGATCACGTATGAAACAATGCTCTCCGCATAAATCTAAGCATTGAGGTTGCCCCTGATCCAAATGAGATCATTACTTCCACCGATCCAATTACCGGCCCAAACCATTATTGTTCTCCGTCCATATGAATGAACTTCTTGACAAACAAACATTCTTGACGTCCAGAGGTCCTCCAAACTCGAGTACGTCTTGTATCCGACCTTATACTGAAACGAAATTCATCAGAAAAGCACAATGCCAGTTTTCTTCCTCCCGATTTCTGTGTTCGCGAGCCCATTGTAAACGGGCCCTACGATTGCTATAGGTGGAACTCTCAGCGGTTTTCGGGAACGCAGACCCACTTCACGTAAACGATTTCGGATGATTTGGTCGCTTATCAGCGAGCCTGAAGAGCTGTGGAGCCTCGTAGCCAACATCATGGCGGTCGTGGTACGATTCCGTCGAGCAGTATTTTGGATGTACCTGTCCTGTCTGCGAGTGGTGATGCGAGATCGTTCTCCATGTCGCTCGACCACGCTGCCCGTGATACGATAGCGTGTCCAGAGGCGGTTTATGACGCTCTGTGTAGTGCCAAGAGTGACAGCCACATTACGTTGCCTGGAGCCAGCTTGCAACATTCCAACGGCTCTCATCATCTCATCTCGTCTCAAATGATGTCGTCGCTCCATATCAATGCAATTTTTTCAGTTCCGGTGCAGAAATTATAATGGTTTTGTAAAAACCATAAAAGATCCAGAAAGTTAAAATAATAATCCTCAATTGCGGCGATACTTTAAAACGTAGGTAGTACTTTATCCCTTTTGATGTGTGTAGTTAAGTCTGTATTGAAAAACAAAAAAAAAACTTTTGACTCTTGACACTGACGGCATGACGCTTTTTCGTTACGTCACAATTTCTGCCAGTTTACTCCTACCACAAGCCGCGTTAAAGAACTTCGTGCCAGTATTGGTCCTACATACTTATAAATCCTTTTTGTTTGTTAAATAATAGATAGGTTTACATTATTAACCTAAACTACCTTCAACTTTCTAACTGACCGCCATTTTGACAGTTCAAAAATACCTGTAAATGGTTTAATTGTAATAAATGCTTTGAGTTTGAGTTTGAATCACTTCAATTTACCTAAAAACGAAAGAAAACCATAATTATCTAAGTACCGCAAGTAAACTTATCTAAGAAATCCTCACAATGAAACCCACTAACTACACACTACTTATATATTCATATCGAACGCAAGAATGCTCATTCAAGACTTATATACCTCCTTATATACTCGACCCTAATGCTCAGTCATTGGCGAGCTTCACCGAGCAGTCCCCTTCCGAGCAATTAACAGTTTATTTCTGCCTCCATTGGTTACTTGTGTAGCTTTAGACGCCATGTGTTTAGATAACAATGCTGGTAATGGCTGGTATGTATTGTATGTATATAGTGCTGGTTTTAAATGGTAAGTGTAAACAATTGAGGTAATGTTAAAACTGCTACTTGCTAGTTTATATTTTGTGTTAATTATCTAGAATGGGGAAGACCTATTTATGGAACTTTTAATGCTTCTTATAAATTCCCTATCCTATATTTGATTACTGACTGACTAAATGTGAAGTTAATTATCCGATTATTCTGTTAAAGTATATCGTGAACTTCAAGGTTGTTTAACACAATCCACCAATAGGTATTATAGTTTACTTCGCATACCAAACATGTACGTAATTGGGAAATTAATGAAAACCCACTTCTTTGTATTCACACCTCTGTCAACACAAGAAGCAACAACATGGTTGAATATAACATGTTATGATCTTGACATACTACTAAAAACAATACACTGGAATTTTTAGGGTTCCGTACCCAAAGGGTGCCAACGGGACCCTGTTACTAAGGCTTCGTTATCCGTCCGTCCGTCTGTCACAGGGCTGTATCTTTGAATCGTAATAGGTAGACACTTGAAATTTTCACAGAGTGTGTAATACTGCTATAACAAAAAATAAAACAAGAGATTAAAAACTATATATATATTGTATTGTTGTTGTAAGTATATTGTACGGTGGTACGGAAACCTTCGTGTCCGAGTCCAGCTCCCACTTGACCGCTTTTTAATGATGTCGAATCACACAGTTCTATGAAAACATTCGCAATGTAAAACAAAAGATAATCATAAGTCTTCGTAGATAATACTGTTATGATAAAAACTACAGTCATCAAGACAATGTACGAAAATCTCATAACTAATTAAATTCTAATTACAAAAACCGTCCATTTTAATATCTCCAACGGAATGAAACATATTTTCACATGTTAAAACAATGGCTACCGGCAGTTGCTCCGTATTTGCTTATCGGCCACATCAATAAAATGCCTTTCTTTGAGCCGTTCAAGAACTTTATATACAATTTTAATTTTTATATCCGTCAAATATTCCAAGACCTTTAATTACATATTACTTTTGACTTACAAAGGGGTCATGTTATGTTTGTGAAAAGTTCCTAAATGAACGTATGAGGAATGTAAGTGATTCTGGTATTAGATATGGGTGGTGATGGTCACGGGGTGATCACCATGTGTTTCCGTTGATGGCGTTTTAATTGCAGCGGGGCAAACACTCCGCCCTTGCGCGGTCAGCGTGCCATTAACAATTTGTACCTTTTCCGTATTCACTTTAGATTATATTTAAGTAGGCGATTAGTATTTTATTAGCTGAATACATCTGCTATGAAAATTCAGCGAGTAGTTAGAAAATTTGACTTTACCCTGAAACGAATTTATCACAGCACATGTTTCGCAACAATGACGAAGCTTTTTCCACGAGACAGGCTCGACCTTTTCGTACGATGCTCGAAACTCTTGGAGTCCACAAGTTAAAATATTATTAAAATTATGTTTCCTTTGTAATAATAATTTCAGGAGCAGTTTATTTGTATTAGTTTTAAAGGAAATGTAAGAATACTTTATTTGGTTAATAAAAGATTTGTTATTATTATTTTTACGTCACTTGACAATTCTAAAAATAAATACTATAACTAAAAATAATAAAACTGTAATTACAGCCACACTATTGAATTAGGAAATTCCTGTAATGATAGTGATGATGAGGTAATAAATAAATAAATAAATAAATAAATAAATAAATAAATAAATAAATAAATAAATAAATTCTCAGGACCCTAGGGCCCCGGACCTTTGGAAGGCGTACGAGGGGCCGAAGCCAACTCGTAGAGGCCCGTTAGGCGTTTTTAATGAAATGATTATTATTTTTTTGGGTGGTGTTACTTAACGAAATGGTAGAAGTCTGCCACACTATTTCCAACCACTGAAACTCCTGAAACTCCTGAAAGCAAGAATCTACTGTGGCCATCAGAAAAATGCTGAGGGAATAAGCTGGTTTAACTGTCTTGGATCCCATAATGAAATCAATTAGAAAAGAACAGTGGAGGAGTGTGTTGCACTTGTTTGAGGACACGTGCACTGTGGTGTCCTTTCAGAAGTTGATGCCAGGGTGCATAGCCTTACTTGAAGCAAATAACTGGTAGGTTCCAGAAAATCCAGAAAGTAGCCTAGACAAGTGAACAGACCCATCGTAATAAATTGAGCGAGTATTGTTTCGGAATTTATAAAAATAATACACAGTTTATTGACAGAGTTTAACGATACATCATTCAAGTATCCATTAACCCTTCAAATACTAATACACCTGTCTATGCATATTGTTTTGGTCAGATTCTTTTTAGTCCAGAGCCCTCCGAATTATGTGCCTTGGGTCTTAATGCTTTAAAATTCTAACAGTCGGCCATCAGGGCATCGCAAGGTGCGCGTTTGAATATGATTAGCAGCTTGTCAAAAGTGAGTTAAGGGTATAATGTATTCAAATTTAATCAGCAAAGGGTTGAACTTATAAATTTTGTAATTATTAATGAAGTTGGAATTGGTTTATAATAATTTGGTATCAATTAGCTAAGAAATATACTTTCTATTAGTTGGGTGCAGGTTGCTTTCAATTGTTATATTAATACAAAGAATCAGGGCGTTTTAAGGATGACGTATCAGTGATTTTCCTATTGAACACGGGCTAAAATGATTTGACCCTCCTCGAACTTAACTAAGTTATCCTTAACACAAACACGGCCGGGGTAAAAATGTTCATGACAAACCTCCACTAGTGTCAGGCACGTGTGTGCCTGACACTAGTGGCACGTGACGTGCATGGCAGCTAACGGGTTAAACTTAAAAGCTTGGAATAGCATAAGCTCAATAATCTAGATTTCAGCCTAGAACTATAAGTCAATAACATAACGTCACGCCTGTAATCCCCAAAGTGTTAGGCAGAGGCGTACCTATAGTACACGAACATTTCACCCGTTACGTTCCAGTCCCATGTATTAGGGGCGAGCCTATTGCCATCAACCGGGCACAAATCCAGAGTCTGGACTGCTACTGAGTAATTCTAGATGGAAAAACCCAATGACACTTTGCCCGACCTGGGAATTGAACCCAGGACTTCATGCTCAGCAGTAGCGCTTGGAAACACTAGTCCAACGAGGCAGTCCCTTCGTCAGTCCGAGGTGGGAGGATGACTTGAATACCTACTGCTAACCTCTTTCGTTTCCAGCAAGGGTTATCAATCATGAAATAAGTAGGTACACCAGACACGTTACAAATACCTAGATGGCTGCACTTTATTACTTATTCAACATAATATTTTTTAAATTACGAATGATTAAAAAAACTTTTAATCGTTAAGAAAGATCACAAATACTACTTGAAATATACACTCGGATTCCGAACTAATTGTATCAATGATAACAAAGCCAAACAATTTACAACATCTATTAGCATATACTTAAGTGTTTCGGATTGATGAAAAGAATGAGTAGGTACTGATATCTGATGGAGATAGTGATAGCCACCCTTACAGTACAGTGTACAACTGTCCGATACGTGGGGTGCTAAATCGTCCCGACAACTTATTAACATATCAGTTTTACATTGTTTTGCATAATTACTTGTCTTGTTATACTAAATGAACTTTTGTTTTATATCGGCTGTAAAATAATGATGACAATAATTTTAACACTCACATGCCTAATAAACAGTGATCGGAATAGGTAGAGCTAATTTGCCTAAACTTTGAGGAAGGAAGTAACATAGAGTGGATAATGCCTCCTCTAAAATCCCGGAATAATTTTAATGACGTTTAAATCCCGGGATTTAAAAACAACGAATTATTTATTGGACTTTATTTGTAGTTACAAATTATTGATTTGAAAAATCATAACATTTTTTAGGGTTACACACACACACATTTATATCTGTAATTTTTATGGTGTATAATATGATAGTAAAGAGTCGTATTGATATCTATCTATAAATAAAGTCCAATAAATAATTCGTGGTTTTTAAATCCCGGGATTTAAACGTCATTAGAATTATTCCGGGATTTTAGGGGAGGTATTATCCATTCTATGTTCCTTCCTTCCTCTAAGTTTAGGCAAATTAGCACTACCTATTCCGATCACTGCTAATAAAGTTCAGTGTGAAAGCCTTATGAAGTTTTCCAGTTTCTCGATATCTGTACGAAATTTGGAAACTTTAGAGCTTTATCCACCTTAAGGTTTCTAAATCTTGTAACAGTTAACTTTATTGTATTGTCGATAGTTATGCATGCTGTTCTACCCACTAATAGCGTGTTGTTTCATAGAGGTCGGTAATTGAACGAACATATGGCGTAACTATCAATTATATTGTCATATCAATCCATTTACATAAATGAATACTTATCTACTACGATTACATGAACACCGCATCGTAGTATCACATGCTACGCTGAAATTCCCGACATTTCAATGACATTTTACTATGAAAACAGCAACACCATTGAATTGTCTCGCATTGTCACCTCACAAATTGTTAAATGTAAACATGTGCGAGTTCTGTGTGCAATGTTCGTGTTTCCTCATCAAGATAGGGAGCGCAGTCAATTGTTGGAAGTGCACTTCGTTGTTACCGAGGTAAATACACACTCCGAACGGTAATTTTCCTATGACGCGCGTGTTTTACGACGCGATCAGTTTTGTTCAACACGCGAACAGATATCGCCAGCTATTAACTTCCTACTCACACATTTTATCTTAACATGCTCAATTAACAGCCTAGGATGGACTCTTCATTACTTTGTATGACAATGACCTTTCCTCTACAATTGTAATTTGATGGGCACTGTCTCTACAAATATATTTTTAACATCAGGTTTATAATGTCACGGTCTGGCAGCAGATAGTATTATTGTCGATCCAAAGATAAAGTGTTATAGTAAAATCCTAAATGAACAGGTTACATGAATAATGTCGATAAATACACATCTTAAGCACACGTAACATATTGACGATAAGCCTCTATAAAACGAACGGAGTAGCATGCATGCTCGGGATATTTATCATGCAACACCGTATAAAGTGTCTCACCCTTCCCCTCAAGTATTGAAAAGTCAGTAAATTAATAGCTATAAAGCTCCATCATATGCAAATAGTGGCATCCCCTCGGCTTAGCGTATCTAGCACATCACGGCTCCCATCGTACGTCTTGTTTAAAATTCGTTCCACCGCGACTCTGATATGCAAATGGCGGGCGACATTCGAATACAAAAAGCTCGAGCGCGGTGGCAGCGAGTAAATCAATCGATCAACGCCGGATATACTCGTAGGAATACGTCTTCATTGTGTTCATTAGCGTCGTCGAGAGCCGCGAGCCAGGCCGGGCGGCCGCACCTGCCTCCACAATGTCCCGCATTCCGCAAAAAGCCCACGAAATTAAACACCCCTGCCATTTAGTAAAATGATCTTGTTGTTACAGAAATAATGTTTTTAAGTGTTCTGTTTGATCGAGTGATGTATGATCACATGTTTTGTATTGATTGCGTGGAGTGTGGACATTTCACAAATTGCTTACGTTCATGTCATCAGTTTATTACATTGGACACTCATTTGTATGCATATTAATCCACATAATATTCATGTGAATTACATTGCAAATGCAAAAATATCGCACAAAAAGTACTAATTTATCGTGTTTGTAGATATGAAGATACCTACCTGTTGTTTTTGGTGCACATTGTGTTGCATTTTAAAGGGACACATTCTACTGTTTCTTTTTCATGACAGAAGGCTCTTATAGGATACGATACCACTATTATTATGCGGGAAATAAATTAGCTACACAGTTAAATGTGTTAATCTTTTATCAGTCGCAAAATCTACATTTAATTATCTATCCATCGAACCAGCCACTGTGATTTTTACCACAACGAAAGTAGAAAGTATCAAAATACGGTTAATTTAATGACATAACACTAGTTATCTATATCATTAGATAATTATCAGAAAGGACACGCATTCACCAAAGTTTTTTCCACACTTTCAATAACAAGTTGAGGTGCTTTAGAGGCGTACAAAAAACACAATGCTATTCGATTGAAAACCGTTACGAGCTATTATACTATTAAACACCCTAATTACAGATCAAACGCTGTAACCACAAAGGCTTCATCTCGCATCGCATTTTCGACTTTTGTGTCGTAAAATTCATGGTGGAAGAGCTGACTGTATAGAAGAGGTTTTTTAAATTACTTCTTAAGTCCCGTTTGCTGGTGTTATTTGAGTTACAACGAAGAAGATTCGACTGTTTACTGAGCGCAATGAGTTTTGCTGTCCCAGAAAGGACTACGAAACCGTATTTTAATACCAACGTGTATTACTATTGTGTTAAAATGTTTCAGTGTTCAACAAAAAGTGAGCTGAACAAAGAACAAATATACCTTACATTATCCATTGTGATGTTTTCATTTCACATTATTAGCCCATTTCATAATTATCATAAACCACAAGCCGCAGATACTTTTGAACATATTTGTTGTGATTTTTTCAATTCACTTGTTATTTTTCAGTTCCCACGGAGCTGGCAAGCTGTTCCGAAACCTTGGCTTTTGTTTTCGATACTAATTATTGTGCGTCAGTGTCTTAATACTTAGTGAGTGTTAAATCTTTATTTTAATTAGCACAGCGACAAAATAATGTACTATGTCCCAGTTTTGTTGTTTGAGCTCTTGATTTGATACTATTGGTAGTTTAATTATTTTGACGAGATTCGTCAGCTCACTAAAAATTATTTTGTGAGTTTAGTGATTTTCTTATCTCTGCGACATTTAAACACGTTTGTGTTTTTTTATTTTTATTAATAACAATTGTATCTCTTAGATAAACACTCCCTCCTCTTTCCTGTCTTTTGTTTCACTTCTGATAATAAATTAATGGAAACGCTGGAGCAACAAAGCAATATGCTAGGTGTCGTTTTGTTAAGAATTATTGCTACCTCTAGGTATACTTATTATTCTCTCTTTAGCTTTGTTCTTGCATACATTTCAGACATTTGCAGACTTCACAAGACCAGCGTAGCTATATTGTTCTTCCGAATTGATACCTGTCAAGACGATACGATACCCTATGAGTGTGTAGTCAAAGTTTTCAAGAAAAAAACTCAAATGATTCTATTTGACGAACATAAACACGCCTACACGAATCACTTTATTTATTAATAAATTGAAAAGAAAGCTTTGATTTCATTTTGTATCCGTAAACAAAACCATTGCATTTCTCCACGAACATTTTAGAATCGAAAGACTATTCTGTTTCAGTAAATTTCTTATAAACGTTGTCCAAAACGGTTAGGGTCGTAAAATCCAAGCAAACGACACCAAACTGCGGTTGTTTAGAAAATAAACCTTATTAAGGCGCGTTATCGCACCATAGCTACGTGTAGCGTATTTACGACCATATATAAGCCTTAAATCGGAGCACAAGCGGGTAAGCCATAAACGTAGTCAACCGTCCATTTTCCCGCTATCGCGACTACAGGCGGCCAACACGCAGACCTCGCTGACCACGGCCGAAACAATAGTCTTAACCACCATACTCAGTTCAAGAATAATTAAACTTAGTCACCTCCAAATACGGTTGATTTTCCAGTAACGTGTAAGGTGGTGTGTAGGAATGCTTGTCTGTCAGGTGGTCTATTAGCATAACGACCCGCGCGCCCCTTAACGCCGCATGCTTGGTCACGCTGCCCCCTGACGTTGGTCGCAATTTCCACAGCGGGACTTTTCGTGAAAAGTGGTGCGACGTTACCTACGTTTTATTTTAATGAACATTATAAAATAATGACATAGAAATGTGAAATTACACGACTAGGTATGAGAGAATGTTTATGAGTTCGTTGTTTTATTTTACTCGAGCCTTTGGTTAGAAGGGGCGTCATAATCACTAATAGGTATTTACCTCGTAGTAAAATAACAGTTATGTTTGAAAATGATTATTATAAACCTCTTCAGTTAATTATTATTTATAAGTAGATAATTCTAACGTCTTTGAACTTTATTCTTTTGTTCCAAGAATGATTACGTCATTCCTTATCAAAAAAGAAAAAAATATCGACATCAACGTAACTAAGATATCATCAAAATATTACTTATACATTCATGCTTGGCATATCACCCCAAAAATACATACATCAAGCCGTGTCGCGGGTAAAACTTGCTTTTCACGTAAATCCAATTTGTGCGGTTCGTCCGAAAGGGCGAGTCGTGGCTGGCTGTAATTATTCACGTGTTATGACATCTCATTTGCATATAATCGGACGGCCAGTCCCCGATGCGTGAGGCAAGAAAGGTAGCGGAGGCAAGCGGCAACCGTAGGCCATTCACACGAACGCGACCGGCTATCTTGATCGACGCCGGCCTATGAAAAAGCGGCCACTAATTAAAAAATAAACTGTAGCTAAGATCGTTCGTAAATACACGGAAGCGGCCGGAAGAGATTTGCTTTCACGTACTTCTATTAGTTACGAAACTCAAATGAATGTTGGTAATTATATAGAAAACTCATGGAATATGTAGCGCTCGACATGCATCAAAGTGGTTCGACTAATTCGACGGCAATTAGCTTTATTTTTGGGAATATTTAATTTTGATAATTTCTTAATTGGTATTGTGCGAGTATTTTAATAGTTATTTTAATTCAATCAATCAAAAGCAATACTGGTGACCATCACGCAAGTTTGTTTTGTGGCGTTGTACTTGCCACTGGTAGCATTTCTTGCATTTAAGTATTTCCAGTATGAAAAACTGATACGCTCACGTTGTCCCTTTAAGCAAAAATATAAGGCAGGCTATACAAGGTGTAGTTTTAAACAGTGTTAATCTCTTAAGGGGTCATTGTACTCATTATTATGAACAACTTTTACTATGGGACCAAACCTGAAATCGCGAAAATAAAAATCAGCTTTCCCCTACATTTATGTTCGCATATCTCGTCAAAATGTAGGAAACACCTGATTTTTTTCGCGATTTCGGGTTTAGTCCCATAATAAAAGTTGTTCATTATTATGAGTACAATGACCCCTTAAGTGGTTAACAGTGATTAAAATTACACCTTGTATATACAGTATGATCTTTCATGTGTTGTAAAAAAACACGAGCAGTAGGTACACATTGCTAGCTGCTAATGACTGAAGCAGCAAATCATTATTATCACACTTTTTGCTCGCACTCATTGCACGCATTTATGCACAGCAGTGATACGCGTCCGGTAGCAGACTGAAATGTTTTTGTTCCAAGAAATGAAGAGATGTTGTGTTTTTTGGTTTAAATTAGTTTTTAATTGGGCTATAAACTAATATATTAGTAACATTATTTTACAGTTATTGGGCGTATTTATTGGTAACTGAAACTACTTCAACCATCATTGGCTGGCATTGCTGAAACCTCCTCTTAATTGTATTTTTAAATAATATAAAATGAGTTTTCAGTAATAAAAATGAAACTTCTCTAAACGTTATTAATTCAGTACGACAACACCTTTAAACTTTAGGGAAGGTATATTATTTCATCATTTTATTTTTACACGTAACATAAAAAACAGAGCTTCCTCAAAAACTAGTAACGCATTTCGTCAGTCTGAATTTTGCCTGGAACATCAACAAAAACTCACCTCGCTCTCACTTATCAGCAAATCTGATCTAAAATCGAACAGACGGACTGCGCTAACAGTTCACAATGTAAATGATGAGACGAGAGGCAATTTCCCGAGGCAGCACAATGGCCAGCAATTGGAAAGCGTGGTGTGATGTGTGTGTGAGCGGAGTAGCTGCGTATTTGCATGACCTGCATCGTTTAGCAGTATCTATGCATATCGCCAGCCATTGTGCCCGCCCGGACCGCGAAGCGAGCAAAATCGCCTCCTTTATTTGCGAAATGGTGTACACTTGTACAGATACACACAATGTTGTTGTTGCAGTTAAAGTGGATCTGGGTTGGGTTTGGCCGGACCTGCGACACCTGAGCTGCACATTGCTGAAATTCCTGAATATGTGGGTGGTCATTAGCTGGAACTGGTGCAATTTGTCAATGGGATGCACATAGCAAATTATCTGATAGTAAACATAATAATGTAGACATTAACGCCTGAATTATAATCGACTAACATTTCATTTTTTTTTATAGATAATATTTTACTATTGACATAATTTAAAACGTAACAATCTTAAAATAATAATAATAATATGTACAAGTATATAAAAAACCTCGAAACCTCGTAGACTGCCTCGTTGGTCTAGTGGTCGCAAGCGCTACTGCTGAGCATGAGGTCCTGGGTTCGATTCCCAGGTCGGGCAGTGTTATTGGGATTTTCTATCTGGAATTTCTCAGTAGCAGCCCGGAGTCTTGATTTGTGCCCGGTAGATAGCAATAGACTCGCCCCCTATTACATGGGACTTAAACATAACTGGCGAAATGTGAGTGTACTATAGGTACACCTCTGCCTAACCCTTCGGGGAAACAAGGCGTGATGTTATGTTAAGTATATAAAAAAGGAGGGGGGAAATAATCAGAGGGCATCAAAAAATTCATCCGCATCGCTGTCAACAGGAAAAGTGCCCAGAAGGCTGGCAGCATTGCCACGTTGTATGGCAATGCTGATTCTTTGGCCAAAAAATAGGCCAGCCCTCTGGTCACGTGTGGAGTCGACCAACCGCCTGGCGATGTCTCGAAAAACTAAGTGGGCACATTTAATTTAAAAAAAAAATGTGCAAATGCATTTCAATAATACCTATAGGAACCTACTTTTAATCAGTTCTAATTTGCTGGCAGCCCGAATTTGTTGGAATACTAATTACCCTATGAGTCCCTATGATATTCGAAAGAATAAAAAATTGAATCAAAGCTTTACGCAACTGTATCTGTCCCTTCGCGTAGCAAAAAAAGTACCTAAATGCAAAAACTGCAGTTTCTTCCCAACTGTACTTTGTAGTCTGAACATTACCCGAGTAGGTACTTGGTTTCAGGTTAAACTAACGTCTCATGTCAGTGGAGAGCGTATGTGAAATGACGATTAAGAACAGTTGTAAGTAAGTAGCTTTTGTTTGATCGCGATGCAGATAACTGCGGGCATTGTGGCGGGCACCGTTGCTGCCATTTAAACGGTATGTAGCTGAACCTCAGAACACATTGCTTAGGTTTGATCTGTTTATTATAGCAGGAATTACTGTGAAAAAATAGCTGATAATAAAAATGCATGTGCCTATTGTCGTGCAAGGCAGGGCTTGGAACCGGTACCAAAAGTACGGGTTCTGTATCGGTACTTAGCGGTTCATGCCATTTTGGTACCTGGGTACCGGTTCCAGACAAGTACCGATACCAAATTCAGGTGGCCGGCGACGCCTACCACAAATCTCATATTTGTACGAGGAACCTCGTACGGTCGGCAACCTTGAAGTTATTTTTCTAATGCCTAATAACTATCCTTTTTACTAACTATATCTGTTTTCTTACTCTAACTTACGGAAATATTTGTTTGGTACAGTACCTACCGATACTGATTAGAAATACCAATAGTAATACAGGTATGTCCGGTACCGGTACCAATAGTGCAGGTACTACTCTGGTACCGGTATCACACCAAGACCAATGGTACCGGTTCCCAAAAATACCGGTATTTCAAGCCCTACGTGTAGGGCGAAAATTTTTCTTAAAGAAAACAATTGCAGTAGGTACTGTACAAACAAGAACTGTTGTAAAAATAAATAAACAGATCCTAACGACTTCTGATGTCGCCAAAAGCTAATTTTTTTCCATATTTTTCGTCTTTAAATATTTTTATGGTAGTATGTTCATCGATATTTTCGTCAATCGTGAACTGATTTTGAAAATTCTTTTCTCATTTGGTTTGGTGGTTCCATAAATGTACAATACATTTTATTAAAACAAATCATCGAATACATAAATCTGACAATGGAATATTGAGGGCCATATACTAGGTAAACTATTTCTTCGTATATGGCAATAAATATTCCAGCTAAAATAATACTTATCTAATCAACTAATAAATTTATAATTAAAGTCTAATTTGTAATTTTGTAGTCTAGGTAAATTCTAAATTTTAATTGTTATATGGATGTATACCTGAAATAAAAATGATTTGATTTTGATTTTGATTAACTTTGCTTGGGAGCTTCAATAATAAGTACGTATTTTTTCCACGTAGTGTATGTTGATGATGATATAATAACTTCCCTGTCACTATTAATTACATAGCAAGTAGTGGTATACGAATTTTTGTAGGCTAGTTTTTTTTTTTTTTTTTTTGTTTCGGGGTGGAAAATCCTCATGGATGTCCTCCGCCCTGGGGTGGGCGGAGGGGTCTGTCAGACTCTTACTGACTAAAAACCACCCCGGTGTTCCATCTCACACCTACGCCGAGGGTCGCGGGAACTTACGATCCTTCCGCAACCCCCGGCTGGTGCCGGCCCGCCACGGCAGGCCTCTCCTCGTGTCGAGGGGGGGAGTGAGGTGTTTGACTCCCCCCGCGACGTCTAAGAGGGGCGCGCGTGGAACACTACGCGCCGCCACCTCGGGTCCGATGTATGGGGGGCGACGGACGTCCCCGAGTCCGTCGGCCCTGGACCCATTTAGGGGGGCTGGAAGAGGGCGTTGTCCGCCCTCCGCCGACGCCCAGTGCGCCTGCTGCGGGCTGGGTGAGAGGATGTGATCTCCCTCTCCCTTTCCACAGCCTCCTTCTGCGAGATGACTGTCTCGCAGAAGGAAACCACCGTGTCCCAGGACTCCTCGCTGCCGACCATCGAATTAACGACAGCCGGCAGCGACAGGTCACTGCCTACTCTAGAGATGAGGGCACGGCGCGGTTCCTCCCAAGCGACACACTCTGCCAGCGTATGCCGCGCCGTGTCCTCCCGACAGTCGACGCAGTGGTGACACCGGGCGTCTGGCTCCCTGTTTATGCGACACAGGTACTTCCCGAAGCAACCATGCCCCGAGAGCACCTGCGTCACCCGAAACGACAAGGAGCCGTGCCTCCTCCCGAGCCAAAGGTCGAGCACCGGCCGGACCGCCTCGATGGTGCCGAGGCGCCTGCATTTCCTCGCGCCACCGATACAATGACGCGAGTAATTTCGCCTCCAGGTCCCAGGGCGGGGATCCGGCCAGTGCGCAAGCCGCCTCGTAGGAGATCGTGCGATACCCCCTGATGACTCTGACGGCCATCGCTCTCTGCGGCCTCCGCAGAACAGCAATGCTACCGGCCTTCAGGTCAGCCGCCCAGATCGGGGCCCCGTACAGGGCCATCGATCGCACGATCCCCACGTAGAGTCGCCTACAGGCGGCGCTCGGGCCCCCCAGATTGGGAAGCAGCGTTGACAGCGCCCCAGCCGCGCCTATCAACTTGGGCACCAGCCGCCGGAATTTGTAGGCTAGCTACCACAACTAAAAAGTGAAAAATAAAACCTATTTAACAAAAAAAAAGTTGGAAAAAAGAGTTTTTTTATCTCCAACAAAATTATTTTCAGGATTAAACAAACCCTGAAAAAAATTTTTTGAAATGTTTCTTTTTGCTTTACATACATAAACATTACATCACGCCTTGTTTCCCCGAAGAGTTGGGCAGAGGTGTACCTACTTGTTTCTCCCACATTTCGCTAGTTATGTTTTTTAAGTCTCACTATGCAGACTTCGGGCTGCTACTGAGAAACCGCTGCTGCTGTTTTTTTTTGTTTTAAATAGTTATAAATATACACATCAAAAGTGTCTACGGATCAAGCACGTTTTTGCTAGTTTTTTGCAACTCCTATGGATACGTTGTAAAAAATTTCGTCATTTGAAAAGGGAATAGTAAGTTTTTGAATTTCGGTCTAAAGACGAAAATCTTCTGTCAAGTCGTATTCCTATTCAAGCCTGCGACGAGGTTGAGGCCAAATCACTAAAATTTCTGCTACCTATACTTTCTGAGTGGAATCAATACAAAAGAACGTTATTATTGAGATAAGACGTTATTATGAGCCGAGAAGAAATGGTCAGAGCGGTTGGAATGTTGGAAGCTGGTTCTTGGCAAAGTGCTGTGGCAATCACTCTGGGCACTACGCAGAGTATTATAAGTCGACTTAAGACACGTTACCGCATCACTGCCATCGTGGCAGAGCGACATGGAGGACGAGCTCGCATCACCACACGCAGACAAGATCGTTACATGCGAATTACTGCTCGACGATATCGTACAATAACCGCGGTGATATTGGTTACGAGGCTTCATAGCTCTTCAGGGATGTTAATAAACGATCAAACCATAAGAAATCGCTTGCATGAAGTCAATCTCAATACTCAATTCTTTATTGCATTCTATATGTATAAAAAGGTAAAAGATCAATATGGTCCTGTCGGGCACAGCAAAATTAGGAGAGAGGACGTTCGTTCCGAAAGGGCGCTACCACCACCACCACTACCACCACCACCACTACCACCACCACCACCTATTGTATCCCGCAAATGCAGATCCCGTTTACAATGAGCTCGTGAACACAGAAATTGGGGAGAAGCAGAGTGGCGTAGAGTGGCGAATGGTGGATCTGGCTTTGGTGTGAGGCCAGATACTAGACGTACATGGCTATTGGAGAACCCCTGGACAACAAGAACGATTAAAATTATGCCAGGAAGTCCATGCATAGGTGGAACAATCATGACATGGGTGGGTATTTCGGATCGGCGGACGATCCGAACTGATTTGGATCAGAGGCCAATGCATAGATTTACGCTGAAACGATTGTGTCTGACTCAAACTCAAAGCAGTTATTTCAATTAAACCAAATACAGGCACTTTTGAATTGTTAAAGAGTCGGTCAGTTATTCAGAAAGTTGAAGCTAGTCCATTCCAAAACAGATGTTGTCAATCCTTTGCGGACCCAAATTGATGTTTCATTTCTGCTTATGCACTCTGGCAGTGTGTGGACGTGCATTACGTCCACACACTGCCAGAGTCGTTGCAAACACTCTTGCTGCAGTTAATATCAACGTCCTACCATGGCCTGTTCAATCGCCAGACTTGATTCCTACTGAGCACGCATGGGATATGCTTCAAAGAAGAGCTCTGCCAAAGATGGATGCCGTACACACAATATATCAATCTGCCTAGCCTTTTCCCAAATATGTTGGGGACGGCTTCCAATCTAACCAGATGCAGCTGAATACCAGTATTTTACATGGAGCGACTGCAATCTGACCTCCACAGCCCAATAACTGGGTAATACGATACCCCTTGGTAAGACTAGTTGTCAGACTTTCGGGCTTCTGACGACCCGTAAAGACTGTCAAAAATCCACGAATTACAGCCGGGACCAACTGCTTAGCGTGCTTTCTGAGGCACGGAGGAGTCTCGGTATGCAAACATGGTCACCTATCCACGGACCAACCTCGGCAAGCGTAGCTTAACGATCGATCCGTGCGGCTGTTATAACTAAGCCACGAGCTCCTATGCCGTACACACACCAGTAAATATTTTTCGCCTATTACAACGGACGTGGGCGGCCATTCCGCAACGTAATTTGGATGAACTTATATTGAGTAGGTATGCCGCCGAATGGCTGTGATTGTGTTACACGCGTTAACGGCGGAAATACAGACTACTAATTGTTTATTTTACGCAATAAAAACCTTTAAAAAGTTTTATGTTTATCATTTTAATGTCAGGATTAAGTAAGGTGAAAAATCCAGCATAAAGGCTCCTGCAAACGGGCGCGACACGCGACGCGGCACAAAGGCACCGCTTGTTGCGCGACGAGCGGTGCCTTTGTGTCGCGCATGTGTGCAGGAGCCTTAAGTCTTTATTAGGTAATGCAAAAATATTTTTAAAAATACCTTAATCCCTAGACACCATTGATGTGTGTAAATGTAGATTTCAGTGGATAGATAAATAATGAAATTGACAGGACATGAAAATAGGTTCCATAGATTCCTAAATGGTAATTTAGGTAGTAATGTCATGTCATGGATCTTTTTATATTTTCAGAAGACTAGTGAAAATTAACATAACATAACATCACGCCTTGTTTCCCCGAAGGGTTAGGCAGAGGTGTACCTATAGTACACCCACATTTCGCCAGTTATGTTTAAGTCCCATGTGATAGGGGGCGAGCCTATTGCCATCTACCGCGCACAAATCGTGACTCCGGGCTGCTACTGCGAAATTCCAGATAGAAAAACCCAATAACACTTTGCCCGACCTGGGAATCGAACCCAGGACCTCATGCTCAGCAGTAGCACTTGCGACCACTAGTCCAACGAGGCAGTCAAAAAATTGAAAATTACCTACCTACTGAAACTTAACTGACGAAAAGCATAGTTCGTTAAATTATCAACATGCCTTTCTACTGTTAATAAAGAGATTGCAAACAGTCGATGTGCACATTCATATGCATACGTAAGTATACCAATGTAGGCTCTTACAAACAAAGAACAATGAGTTTCTCCCCAGCAATCGACTACAGATTTCACAAAACGTTCGACGTTGCGTCTATTATAAATTTTGGAACTTATTTTTACATACTACTATCAGCTATTGTCAGTTTTTGGTTCTCACCGTCATTTAATTACCAAACGTTTCGTAATTAGCGGCTCATAATTGAATTGAAAGGATAATGAGAGGCTATCCGGCGTCTTTTCTCAATAATAGATAATATCCGATAAAGTAGCGCTTAAACTATTTACAATTGATATTTCGACAATGTAGGACGGTCGTTACGTTCAGTATTTCACTGGCACATTCCCATGGACAGCCAACAACCTGTAATTAGACGGAGGCATACGGCAATTGATTTCCGTTATTAAACTTTGTAATTTGTATATCGGTTTGGTCGATGCGGTTCTCGGCATAATGGGTTTAGGTACATAGGTTTGTTATTTACATAGCAGGCTGGGCGTCAGTTGTGGACGTTTTTTCTGTTAATGTATGTAAATGGGAAGCAATTAGGCGAGTTAAAACACGGGGTAGGCAGTCTAGGCAAGTGCGCCTCGCGCCCCTTCCGAGTGCCGCCATATGTTAGGGGCGGGCGGCGAATATATAGCGTGTTACTAAACTTTTATTTATTTTCGAGTCACATACCTACGATAAAATGTTTTAATTGCATTTTAAACTATGCATGGCGTCTTGAAGGTCTCTGTTGGCGTTGGAAATAGGTTGTGTAGTTTTTTTGGTCGAACGTTGTAGGTAAATAGAGTACATAATTTAGGTAGGCTGCATCAAAAAAATAATACAAAGATATCTCACCTGTCAGATTCATTCAGCTATGCCTTCAACGAAGATATCTAAGTAAATGATCATTAGGTAGGTACCATGGGACAAACGAACATCTATACACCGTAAGGACTATTTTTGCTGCAGCGCTCGGCCGCTACGTTAACGCTTGCTAACAGATGTGGTTATCGTGTGCACAGGATTTTGTTTTCAAATTGGTCAGATATAAGTTTCCTCGATAGTACTACATACTCGTAATATTAATTAAATTATTGTTTGAACATGTTATTCGCTACTTTTGATTTCACTGTACAACAAATATACCTGCCTTGTCCGAATTACTTAGTAGATGACAAAATTACATGGTCTGCTAATTAATTAATTTACCCAACTCATCATGTTGGTCGAATGGTACAAAACTATTTCATGAAATGCTTATTGCAAACTTTAAGGTTACAAAAATTATAAACTTAGATTTCGTACTACCCAAAACAGCGTAAGTAGGTAGCTTAAATGAATGATTATAGTTATCAAACAATTTATGCTCATTACTAACGTAACCTTTCGGGGCATACAGACATGATATGGTTTTATGTTCAAACAAATCAATGAGTCTTAGTGTAGCCTTACCTATATTAACTGTAAAGCACTTGAACGCAGGTCACAAACAACGATACTATCGCCTTTCTATCCTATTTCAAAATCCTCGTCAGCTTTTTCAGTATTTTCAATAGGCTACACGAACTGTTAATAGTATTTCAGAACATATGTCTCTCAGTCTATATTGTTCTCACTGCTGGGAATCAGGCCTCCTGTCTGTGATAGGAAGTGCCGCGAAGGCTAAGTGCAAGTTGACATCACATCAATCTGCCTAGCCTTTTCCCAACAATGTTGTGGTCGGCTTCCAGTCTAACCGGATGCAGCTGAATACCAGAATTTCACATGGAACGACTCCGATCCGACGATCCGGCGATCTGACCTCCACAGCCCAGTTACTGGGTAACGCGATACTCCATGGTAAGACTGGTTGTCAGACTTTTGGGCTTTTGACTAGGTATCCGTAACGACAGTCAAAGATGAATGACAGTTAACATTAGGTATTACACCGGTTTCTTCATGGTGTTATGCTAAAAGCAAACGTTTAGTACTATAGCGACCAGCCACGATACACAGGCAGGTCACGACTTCGAGGTGTGTTTTGGGGAATCTTCGTAGTGATATAAATAGGAAGACCGTTGCACTATCAATCTGATTTATTGGCTTATATCCAAGCAATAATATATTATATCACTGGGGCTAATATTACACTGACTCTACATATAAAACAATATGACTTTTCGTCATCATATATTCCTATTCTAAGTTTTCGAATAGAAAACCAGAGTTTGTCTTATCAGCCAGTGTTATAATCCAAAGAGGATTCATGCGGAAGGCAGGCTCAACTAAGGCCTCTACAGTACCTACCTATGCCTCTGCTCTCTATGAATCTGCTTTTGGTAGCAGGCATAGGTAGGTACAGCACGTGTAAAAATAAACATCACGTGCTGTGCGTGTGTATTGTGCGTTTGCGTGCTGCGAGTCTTCTTTCCTGGTGCGTAGGCGCCGCTCGATGGATTGAACTGCAATCTTCTATACAAATAAATACAATTGAATTGTCTGTTTGTAATGTCAAAATAACAGCTTTTAACTAAATGCATATGAAAGTATATATAGGTACGGTATTTTAACAAAAAAGCATTTTTTTTAAATGTTTGTCTGTCTGTCTGACTGTTTGTTCCGGCTAATCTCCAAAACGGCTGGATCGATTTTGACGAGACTCACTGGCAGATAGCTGATGTTATAAGGAGTTACTTAGGCTACTTTTACTTAAAAAAACCCATACAATTGAAAACAAATAGCGCGGGCAGGCGATGCAACGGGGCGGGTCGGGGGACGAGGGAGTTTTATTAAAATGTGGCTGTTATTTTAGTATATTATATATCTTATGACTTCCACGCGAACGAAGTCGCGGGGCACAGCTAGTAAGCTTAATAAAACTGATCGCTTTGCTGTCAAGTCTTAGATGACCATATTGAAGAACTTGACCTTGAACTAAACCTACTAATTTTAAGCCACATTGTCTGAAACAGGTTACAATATTGAAAGTTTCAAAGAAGCTTCAGCAACAGAATGACTGAAGAGTCGATACTTATTGATGTCCTGTTGAGACATGTGACGCAGAGGATTGTTGAGCATATTGTACTTACCCATAACAAGAAAAGTTTTAAGTATGGCATCAAGAGAAGAGGCAGACTAGGTAAATAAAATTGTATTAGTTGTATGGAGGAAGATTTGGAAGGAAATTAACATTGATAAAGATGAAAGAAGTCGTAGGTTTACTTCCTGCTCCGAACCTACATAAATACATTGGGATAAAAGGTAGACATGACTATTTAAGCAAGGAAAACTTGTGTTTGAGTTGATTTTTTTATGCGAAGTTTTTATGCGAAGATGGAAACATACAAACTCCATCGAAAATAATTTTGAAAATTATCACTTTGCTTGTTCTTCTTAAGCTTTAGGATTTAGAATATTGCGCTTCCAAGATTTCGAGAGAGAGACCAAATGGACCGACATATTCGTATAAAGTAGGTAGGTACCTAAGATTCCACTAATAAAATGCTGGTTCTCATTATCTTGTATGGTTCCTTTGTTCACGAAACTTTTGGAGCAAACAATAATAAAGAAAACCTGGACTTTCTCTTTTAGGTATTAAACTAAATATTTAAGACCTAAATGAAAACAGAAAAAATGCTGCATCAGTGTGTGTAGTACCTAGATTTATTGAATGGAAGAAAAAAAGACAAATATTACAAATAGATCACAAAGTTTGAAAAAGTGTATCGTTAAATGCAGTGGGATCTTCGGTTCAACAAATGCTGTTAAGATTTTTTGATCAGCCTGTATATGAACCCTCCAAAGTGAAGTCACACAACAAATATTGAACTTTTTCGTTTCGGTTCCGTTTGGGACACAATTATTTGAAGCTCTACTCAATGTAGAGCTTTTTGAGGACAGAAATTGTTTGAAAATTGCGTAGGTAAATACTTTCCGAGTGGTTGGTGCGAAAATACGTGTATTCACCGACTTAACTTTAGCAATTAATTCCTTTATTTCAGATGCTGTTTCATTATGTAGGTATTTTTGATTGTCTCTTTGGCATGAATATGAAAAAAGAAAAATTGAAAACCATTTTGTGAATTTATAAATGTTTTTCGTGATTTCTTTTACATAAAGATTCGTCGGCTCATCCAATTATTTTTATTAAAGACTTCTTGTCATTTTGTATCCATCTATACTCCATTTGAATTAAGATTAGAAATTTAAACAAACCTTTTTTACAGTCCGTTCAACCGTTTTGAATTCTATTCCGTAGCCCTAAGGATGGCATTAAAAGCAAAAACGTGGTTTCATTACCAAATATTTACTGCAGGTGTCACTTGTCATGCCACCAACGCAATAGAAGTTAAAATCGGTTGAACGGACTGTAAAAAGTTTTAGTTAAATTTCTAATCTTATTACAAACGGAGTTTAGTCTGCATAGTTTTGTTTTATAATTTCATATTTCTTTATGTCTTAATTTTGCCATAGAGCACCTTAATTCTAGTGCCACTAGTTGTATATTCTTATTTTTCTGGGTTAACATTAATGTTTGGGAATGCTGGTTAACCTGTAATGGGCGACTGTGTATGTATACAAGGCTAATTGTTACCTATAGGTACTTATAATATACTGTATACAGAAGCTGTCGGTAAACCTTTATAAACATATAAATAAATAAATCTATCTACTAATAATTTTTTTTTTTTTACCAATAATATTATACTAATTAAACTTAAACATCGCTAAACTTAAACTAATCCCAACATTAGGTATACGTAAAACACAAACAGTAGGTATATTTTTTGTTTTCATTAGCGGCTTTTGTTTTAGCAGTGAATAGCGTATTGTCGGCTCGGCGAGCGGGGTGTGGCTTGTCGCTCCGCCCCGCATGCAAGCGCGCCCATTGGGCAGGGCGACGCGCGGCGTTGCCTTGACAAGCATCACCGAGATAGAAAACGAACTCGGGTTATTTGCACCGAATGTTTATCGAGTTAAAGAAATTGGTATTTTTTGTACTGATTTGGTTTTGTTTAAGGAAAATTAGTTTTCAAAAGCACAATGTGTTTATTTTTCGTTGCTAAAGTCTTCAGGAGCGATATTTTTATTATTTCGCAACAAATCTTTGCTATGATACAACTAATGGGTTTTTAAACTTTTAATTCGCCGATTATCCGGCTACTGGTTTTATTACAAAGTGGCCCCTAACCCTTAAGTACCCTTCAATACGGGGGCCCTAAGCTGGACTATAGCGGCTCTTTGAATTTCAGGAGGTGTTTCAGCTTTTTCAGTGAGATTGTCATAATGCTATAAATTAAAAAAAAAATCTTAACCTATTTGTAAATTAGAATTTTAATTAGATACTTAAAAGAGACTAGAAGTTAAAGTTGCTTAAACCATTAAAGATGACTTTCTTGAATTAAAAAAAAAAAACCTACCTTATCTTGATAAGAACAGGTAACTTATCTAACAGATAATTTCTTATACATTCTCTTATATTTTTTTAAAAGATGTTTTTGTGAACAGTGCCTAAACGGGCAATGTGAAACAGGAAGTAAACCTATTTTATTTTATTTTTATTTTCACTCTGAATAAGCACCCAGTACTCAGGTACCCAGGTACGGTGAAGTACCCAGGTAGGTTACTTTTAAGTAGGTACCCATATCACATTAGGTATACACCCACCTAAGTAGGTATACCTACTAACAAAATTCAAGATTTCAAAGAATTTCACTGGACTCTTTTTGAACGCAAAATTACTCTATCTTACTTTATAATATTGACGTATCAAAGTAATCGAGCAGAAAGGGAGCGAAATGGAGAACGTCATCCATTGTTCTAGCAGGTACCTACCTTCATAAGGCTACATCCAGATCATGTGTCACCTACCTGGGTGGTCCAAAATAGATAGCACAAATATTTTGTACACATTATAATGTTAATACGTCTGTCTATGGAGAAGCCGCGGCTTTGTCGTCGCGAACCACGACGAATGACGAGCCATGTTTAGTAACACTTGGCCACTATACTCTGACCTCTAAGGGACAGAGTGTTGGGTAACTTTACAAGGGAAGTGTTACGCAGATAGGGGTCAAGGTATACTGGCTGAGAGGCTGTGCACGCGATGTGTAGAATCCTGATTCCGTATGTGCTGTGGGTGATGATTCGTTAGTCCATTGTGGACGGCCCTATTGTTCGCTCGGGTGCTAATGCGAAAGGCATATAAAGAAAGAGCTGCCTGTATTAGGAGACATGTTTTTTTGCTGACGTTTACCGTAGGTTGAAAGGGAAATAAATTGTTTATGTAACTTATGGAGGCAGATAGGCAGTCGCTCCATGTAAAATACTGGTATTCAGCTGCATCCGGTTAGACTGGAAGCCGACCCCAACATACTTGGGAAAAGGCTAGGCAGATGATGATGATGATGTAACTTATGGAGGTATAAATAGATCTTCAGACTTTATTCTTATCACATACATGTATCTACATGAGGAGCTCGTGGCTAAGTAATAACAGCCGCACGGGTCGATCTATTAGGTTACGCTACGCTTGCCGGGGTTGGTTCGTGGATGGGTGACCATCTTTACATACCGAGCCTCCTCCGTGCCTCGGAAAGCACGTTATGCCGTTGGTCCCGGCTGTCATTCGTGGATCTTTGACAGTCGTTACGGGTCGTCAGAAGCCCGAAAGTCTGACAACCAGTCTTACCAAGGGGTGTCGTATTACCCAGTTACTGGGTTGTGGAGGTCAGATAGGCAGTCACTCCATGTCAAATACTGGTATTCAGCTGCGTCCAGTTAGACTGGAAGCTGACCCCAACAGTTGGGAAAAGGCTAGGCAGATGTCATCTGTAGAACTGTTAAGTTCCAATTGATTATAACCTTTTCTAATTAATCCTCTCATCCTTCTGTAGGTAGAGGTAGTTTGAAGAAAGTTTTACTTTTTCAATCACTTAAACTTCAGACTCTGCTATGTTTGAAATTCCTTGAATTTTCTTTTTTATGTGTTGGCATGTTTTCTAATTAAATAGAGAGCAGTGGTGGTTCAGTGGTAACAGCCCCGACTTACAAGTTGTAAGGTCGTGGGTTCGAACTCAGACTTTACTTTGTGTAAATAATTTCATCACCACAGCTCTCAAAACGGTGAAGGAAAATATCGTGAGGAAATCGGCATGTCCTAGAACCAAAAATTCGAAGACATGTGACATCTACCAAACCGCACTGGGCCCGCGTGGTGGATTACAGCCGTCAGCCATCTCGAAGAGAGGAGGCCTGTGTCCCAGCAGTGGGAACATTATAGGCTGATTATATTTTCCAATAAGAGTGATAGAAAAAGGTGAGGCAAGAGATAATCAAAAACTATAAACAGCTGGCAAGTACATTAAAGTTACATGTTCAATCTGAATCTGGTACAAATCTTATGAAAAGTGCCTAAAGAAAAACAGAAAGTGCTACTTCTGTCTTAAAAACCTCAATTTTGGTCTAAAAATATCTCTCTAATTGTATCCATGTTCAAAAATTGAAAAAAAAGAGTACTTAATTACCCCAAAATCCACCTAATTACATAAGACTTGTATCGTTGTATCAACACTGTTACGTCAATAAAAAATCACCGAACAACACATTATCGGGCCACGTATTTTGATTACCGCCGTATTTATGGGTGCTAGTCCAATTACAAAATAATCACATAACGACCGCATACAGGATAACGCTTAAGTAACAGGTTAATCGTAACTGGCGAGTAACAAGTAACAACGGTTCGATATTCACCTTCGGCCAGATAAAAGTGGCCGGGTCCGCATAAATAAATTTATTCATTAGGTGACACCCACACCATATCGACGCACTAAATCCTCCTTGTCGGCCTCTGTCTGGCTGTACGTAAGAGAAAAAGAAAAATTTGTCATCATTATACACTTACCTTTTATAGGTTTGTTTGTGAGTGCGCTCCGGAATCGGAGAATTGATTTTGTTGGTTTCACTGCATGAAATATTATCTGTAGATAGAGTTAAGGAGCTGAAATAATGGATAACTTGTTAGGTACCTACTTACGTGCTACAGAAATAGTTTGGAACGCTCAGTGTTATTTATAAAGTTCTTCGAAAAAACTAGGTTCACTGTCCCGGAATGTAATAGAAATTATCTTGTCCTGGTTTTCTCTAATGTTGATAATGATTATGGAACAAAGGGACAAGTTACTATATCTGATAGGTGGTACTTACTTTAAATATTTTTATCCCATTCATCTACAAGGAGAAAAAACCATCAAAGAAATCTTCAAACTTTTTCCGAAAAAAAAAAGAAAAACAAACAAAGGAGGTCGACTGTGTAGTCTAGCAATGCTGACCAGCATCATTTTGCTTTCTCATATTTAAAAAAAAAACGTTTTTGTTTAGTGCTATGGCGCCGATAGCGCGAATTAAAATGCATAAAAATAAATAAAACACGAGTTACTACTACACGTCGATAGGTACTAGATTGACTGCAAAATAATTTTATTATAAGACTAGCTGTGCCCCACGACTTCGTTCGCGTGGAAGTCGTAAGATAATATACTAAAATAACAGCCACATTTTAATAAAACTCCCTCGTCCCCCGACCCGTCGCGTTGCATCGCCATCTAAGTGTTTTTTCAGACTTTTTCTTTTTGCTCGGCCCTAAGGGTCGTAGCGTGATGTTTAATAGCCTATAACTATCCTATAGAATTGGGCTACCAAATGCAAAATAAATTTTTCAAATCCGACTTTTTGTTCACAATTTCATGGGTTTTATGGTTTTGCGCAGAACCCTAAATTTAAAAAAAATAAAAGCCTAAGGTACTCCCCGTAACATCAGCTATCTGCCAGTGAAAGTCCCGTCAAAACCAGTGAAGCTGTTTCGGAGATTAGCCGGAACAAACAGACAGATAGACAAACAAATATTTTAAAAATTGCTTTTTTTATGAGTACCTACCGTAGGTACCTATATACGTTCATATGAATTTAGTAAAAAGTTGTTATTTTGACATTACAAACTGACATTTCAAATTTTTATTTTATTTGTACAGATTTCGTGAGAAAAACCAGCCGTCATCCGTCAATCCGTCCAGCCGTCGTCGTCCTATGAGCTTTCCATCTCGTGTGATTGTAGGTACTACTAAGTGTGTGTGTAAGTAGATTGTCAACTCGGTGGGATAGTCAGAAAATTAATATTTTTTAAGTAGGTAGGAAAGATCTTTGCCTGAGATATTTATGTGGATTTTCCGTTATGAATTTTATACGCACTTTTATCTGAAACTTCGGTCATTTGTAGTTAGGCGTAGAAATGTTCTTTGATTAATGAAACGGATAGTTTTATCAAGTAAATACCTACACACACATCTGTATTTTGGTAATAGAAGGCAATAAAATAAACTGTAGATGTTTGCCAACATAGCACCCTCTTGTTAGAGTCTTATTAGATACTTTTAAGGACTATAACATATACAAGGTGGAACAGGACGATTGACATTCCTTTAAACCACGTAAAGAGAATCATGTTCTTTACCCGTATACAAAAAATCAATCACATCCAATGAATACTTTAGCCACAGGAAATAATTTTTAATTTTCTTATTTTTCAACATGATGTAGATCTGAGTCCGTAATAATAGGTAAACATTGCCGCCGCCGCGCCCCGCAACCCGCGCCTCACCGTTGTTGGTCAGTGACTTTTCGTAGATAAAGCGTGTTTACTTTTTATGCACTTGATTTTGTTGTTTATTTTGTTTGAACACTGCATTTTTTTAATTTTCCATTAAATACTAATCTTCGTATTTTAAAATGTTTCGATAGATTAGTAGGTACTGTGCTCGTTTTAATTTAATGTCGTACGTCCAGATCCACGTTGTATAAAATTGAAGTGTCGAATTCAAAAAGAAAGAAATGATAAAATAAAGTGAATTTCGTGTCCTGTGTGACCGCGTTGTTCTTCTAAACTCCGCAATGGATTTTGATGCAGTTTTCATCATCATTTAGAGAATTTATTCTGGAAGGCCTATGTGTAGGTGTAATACATTAATAGACAATGAAATATCGTTGTTTTGTTAAGGCATAAAAACCGTGCGAAAGGAACGGGTCGCTAGTTATTTAGATAAATTATTGTTAGTTACAAACTAACTACAGGATTTTATAAACAAAAAACCGGCCAAGTGCGCGTCGGACCTCGCATAATGAAGGATTCCGTAGTTGGGATGAAGAAAGAAGAGACAGGATTATCCCAAGAACAAACTTAGCGTTGTATTGTTTACCGTGTTATTTTAAGACCAAATACTTCTTATAGGTATTCCTGTAATCTATAGACCAGAAGTATTTTCTGTATTTCTTTAAAAAAAATTGGCTCAGTAGTTTCTGAAATAAGGGATGGTCAATTTTCGTATATTTTCTTAATAACTAAAACTGTTGATTTTAAAATTATAAAAAAAAAACTATTTGAGACTCCCACGCCACGGTATGGTTGGCCACACACAGTCGGAATTACGAATCGGAAAGCAGCAAATCTATTCATAATCTACTACTAAATTACTACTAGACTTTACTACGTTATGAATGTCCCCAAAAGTGACTCCATATTCAATATTCATTTATTACGTAACACGTCCGAGTTTGGGTCACAGAAAAGGATATGCATACTAAATTTCAACTTAATCGGTCCGTTAGATTCGGAGCAATTTTGCTGTGACAGACGGACAGACAGACAGACAGACACACGAGTGATCCTTTAAGGGATCCGTTTTTCTTTTGAGGTATGGAACCCTAAAAAATTATCTAAAAGGCAGTAAAACGTAGATATCGCCGCGTGCGCGTCGCTGTAATCCGCTAACGAATTTTTTCTCTGGTTGTTCTGCTAATTAATTAATTGTCAGTAGAAAAGCTGTTTTACAATGTAAATTAAGCATGTTTTACTAAAATTTAATTTTTAATGTGCTGGTTGACAAATTTTTCACTTATTGGTCGTTGTGTAGTAGGTAGGTCCCTATAAAAATGACTTTCGATGATAGTGACACCTAAAAATAATTAATATCGCTATCTTAATTTATCATAGCACTGGTTTTTGCAGAAAAAGAAATCTTAGTCAACCTGACCCAGGACCGGCTTCGAGTGACCACAAGTCTGGGGTAGGTTGACAAATAGGTATCTAAATACTACAGTAATTATGTAAGAAGGGATGATTAGGTAAACAATAGTTCGATTCAAGGATTCTCAAGAAAACAAATAGCTAAAATCTATTCTAAAGTTAGAACGTGTATAGCAAAAATATTTACCTACTTTGTTATTCATTGAGAATCTCATATATCTACTCATTTTTAGTCGCTTACTTTTCCATAACACTCTATGGTGTTTCAATATAGTCAACCTGCCTCGCAAAAAGTTAGTCAACCAGTCTCAAATGGCGTTTTTCTCTTTAATTACCTGGCTAACATAAACATTGAATTCGATTTGAAAATAACACTGTGTTAAATGGTCCAGGAGTCATGACTTCATGAGCAAACTTTTGTACCTATTATTAGAACAGTAGCTCACAACAAATCTGTAGGCTTCACAACAAAAAGTAGGTAGGTACCTATATGACTTTCTAGTCCGTTAAATCTTCAGTTGTCATGTTATGAGACACAATTAAATATTTATTGTTACCGACCACTAGCTGGTCGATCGACAGCTGAGGGGATTGTCAAAAACATGTCACCACTACTTAACGGCTCATCACAAAAATGTGGGGGGTACCGAGATGCATCCTAACTACCTATAAATTAATTTTTCGGAAATCGTAAGTAATTTGTAGCTGGTACTGAAATTAGTTAAATAATTTTCAGTTTTAGGTATGACATTTATTTGGATTCCATTATCGATCATCTTTTACTCTATACAATTACTAACTAACGAAGTAACTAACTATAAAAACAAAAGGACACTTAAGCGTCGAAGTACTCGCCCGCATCGCTGTCATCCGGAAACGTGCCCAGAAGACTGGCAGCATTGCCACGTTGAATGGCAATGCTAATACTTTGGCCAAAGAACGAGCCAGCCCTCTGGTCACGTGAAGTGTCGACCGGTCGGCGAGAAAATTCCTTAAAAAGGAGACGCGCACTCGGGCCCCATGACCCGCGCGTTTCGACCCCAAACGGCTCAAAGGTTTTAGGTTATATTGTCATTTGAAACAATATGAAAAATACCTTTTACTTACCTGTTGCTACAGATTGACTGTAAATGAATAACCTGGCTAACAAAATTATTCCCTAGAAATAATTATTTCTTACCTATACATAAATAGGTATTTAAAGTTAGTACAGTAGGTTGGTTGTCGGCACCAATTAACTATCTGCATGTATTGTGTACTAGCTGTTGTCCGCGACTTCGCCCGCGTCAATACTTCCCTATTTGAATCGGATTTGGTTAACAATTTCATGGGTTTTAATTTTTTTGAGCGGAATTCTAATTCTTTTTAAAAATTAAAGTAGCTTAAGAAACTTCTTATAATATCAGCTATTTGCCAGTGAAAAAATTTAATGTTTCATATAAAAGTTTAATACTACCTACTCGATCAAAATGTATGACTGATTTGTTTCGCGATTTTAAAGCTGGTCCCATAGTGAAAGTTGTTCATATTCATAGAATACCCTGTGAAAATTTGGGTACTTAGTGATAAAAAATGGTCCTGTACTTTCATAAGCATAAAAAGCTGTTATTTTGACATAACAAATAGACACTTCAGTTTTATTTACATACATAACATCACGCCTTGTTTCCCCGAAGAGTTAGGCAGAGGTGTACCTATACCTAGTACACCCACATTTCGCCATTTATGTTTAAGTCCCATGTAATAGGGGGCGAGCCTATTGCCATCAACCGGGCACAAATCCAGACTCAGTTTTATTTATTTGTATGAAATATTTTAAAATTTTTACATTTGTACATATTATAATTATTATTTTAAGTCTGTTAGCTTATATATTTTGTATGAAATATGTGTACTATGTAGGTATGTAGTATGTCTAGATGACAGATTGCAAGTCTGTCGTCTTTATTTTTTAATTCTTTTATTTCGTATTTAAATATTGTATGCGTTATTTCTTAAATGGTTTCTTAATAATCTCAGCAATTACTAAAGTCGAAAGCCTAAAATTAAAAGACATCATCAGGTATTTTTCAAAGAAATTTTTAATAAAGAAACCCTTTCAGAATCCCAGTACAAAACGTATTTATCTGTGTACAGGAAACCACAACTTCGACGAGATTGATACAAGTTATTGAGTAAAGAAAACTTCCAATTAAATTGTAAAGAACGGATATACAGGTACCTCCGTCGTCGGGCAGGCGCGTCAGTTGCTCTGCGGCCCGTATAAAAGTACCTTCCACCGATACATTTTTCCCTGTAATTATAGTACAAAAACATGACAGTGATACAATCCGTATGCTGTAATCTAGCGGTTCATCAAAATATGCTACTACTGTATTTTGCATCATATTTTAACCATCATTACCTCAATATTATTTACTTTCGAAACAAATTGCTGTACCTACACGTGGTTCTATATTTATTTACGTCAAAGGGTGAATAGTGACATTTCATTTGTAAAGGATTCTATCAGAACCTATTTCACCTTCGGGATGCTACCCCCATGTCAATGAATAAATAATTCTTACACATACGCCTTTTAGGAACGATAAAGTTTAGAATATTGAACCACACTTCAACTTAATTAGAATGGAACTCACTCCATACAGTAACTATTAAAACGGATGCTAAGCATAGTCAAGTAGAACTAACTTTAATTAGGAAGCTAATCGGCATTATACCGTTGTCTCTGCCGGCTCACGCTAAAGTATATAAGATAGAGCGAGAGAGGTATACATTAACACTCTCTATATGAAGAAATGGTAAAAGATCACCTGTGCTCACTACCGTAATTCTACCGAGCGGTAGAGCACCTGTCCCTTTCATACGGTTCATGCTTAAGCTGAACCGAACGAGTGCGAGTAGGAGTAGTTTCATTTATGTGTCGTGCGAAAATGTCGTAAGAGGAACTTTGACGATACAACAATATAGTCATTGTGTGTATACTGTTAAGGGGCATATTGTTTTAGTATTGATAAGTTTAAATTTTAAAATCTAAGAACGGGACGGAAGGTTGCGTTGCAATCGAGCTGTGTTATAATTTTGACGCGTTCGGAAATCGAATTAAGAGCGTTAGAGTGAGAGGTGCGTGGAGGTTTGCTCGGCGGAGGTAGTTTTTTGTTATTGTTTGGCGGCGGAGATTTTTTCTGAGGCGTGCAAATGGGAGTAGGCGCGCGAGTGGGCGCGCCGGCACGACAAGCGCGCTCTTCAGTGTTCTGGCTGAGCTTCAAGCGAGCGCGTGCGAGCCGGGCCGCGTCCTATAGGTGCTCATACCTTATCACAAACTGGGTTCTTAGAGCCAATCGAACTGTTGAATAACGTGGACTATTTGTAGTGAACTATTTGGTTGGTGCCGCATGCTAGCGTTGCAGAGAGCTCGTGACCTGAAGGTGGCTCGACCATGTTGATATCGGCGGGCAGTGGCCCCACGCCCGAGTTCTCCCCCGTCTCGTGCTGCGCCCCCTGGAAGATGGAGCCAGCACCCCCAGCCCCTGCTGCCATCACACAGTCGCTCAATATATCACCCAATGGTAAGCTTTTGTGCACCTACTTTTATTACCCCTGAAACTGATTCACCTTTTTCTCAAATGTTGTGTCAACAAGAATCTTGTTTAAAAAATGCACGTTCAAAATTAGCTTTGTAAAAGCTTTTATGTTTTCCTAAACATTGACCTGTTTTGGATCAACAGGAATCGTACATAACAGTGACATAGCGTTGGAAAAAAAATTAGATATTCAACGAAAGATAATAAAGTCTACGATAAGAAGTAACGATTTAAAACTGTACTTACCGAGTTATCTATTCTATAAATAAATAAAATAAAAGCTTTACCATTCCATATAAATTAAAATCATAAAGTTATTACATACCTATTTCTGTACATTTCAGACTGCCTGAATAGTTTTAGGCCTTTAATATTTTCCATTTCGAACAATGAAGCTTATTTATAACAAGACAGCAAAACCTTACACAATTATTAAAAAAAATTAAGGCTTACATTTTGTAAAAGCTCTTTTTTCTTCTGAAATGACTCAGAAGATCACAACCATTTTCTAAAACACATAAATAAGATGTATTTATTTCTAAAAGTTTCTTCATCTTTTGCATCCACAATAACTTCTGAGAATACACCTAACAAATCAATTGAAGTTTATGTCCTAGTAATTATGTAAACAAACAATTCAACCAGTCTATTTAAGACAACAATAGCAGTTTCTGTTCGACAGAATTAAACGTTGACATCTACCTGGTTGAAAAGGTCAGATAGGCAGTCGCTCCATGATATCCATATTGATATTCAGCTGCATCCGGTTAGACTGGAAGCTGACCCCAACATAGTTGAGAAAAGGCTAGTTAGATTGATTGACCTAACTTACTCCTTGTAATAAATAACTTTGTAATTGACCGAAGTCTATTTAAAGAAGTCAGATTTTGAATAGCAGGTTTCTTCTGATCGATTTATTAATCAAATAAATAACTTATCGATAATACAGAAAAAACAAACACTAGATTTATAATACAGCATTTAGATTGTTACTAATAGTCTGAAAATCGTTATCGTCATTAGCATCCTTGTTCCACCCACTGCTGAGTGTAATAGGCCATTTCTCTCTCGTGTCATGCTTCCCTGGTCTATGCGACTGTCATTCAGTTATTGTCTGAAAATATCCAAGAAAAACTGTATAAATAACATACTAACAAGACTTTCTAAAAAGTAGAACAGCACACAGATATTTAAAATATATATATTTTTTTTTGTTCTGCAATAATCATTTGAAGACACATTCTATGTACATTGTCATCGCTCATCATTATTAAATTCTTTACAAACTGTTAACTAATATAAATAGTTTTTCTTAATAGTTCTAAAGCTTCCTCACTTTAGCTATAATAAAAATAGAAAGCAAATATTATTGACCAATTGAATCGCAACAATCGGCTGATTAGTGCCACCAAATTAAAAACAACAGACTGATGCGACAAATTGATGAAATAACTTACATCAACTTTTTGTAAGACTATTTCGTTTGAATTTACCTTTTTTATTATTAATGGAACAGTAAAAAATATTGAGTGTTTATAATTTTATTATGAAGTATGGAGTCTCTACTGTATGCAGAGTCGATAAGCCGGCGGCGACGGTGTCGGGTTTTGCAAGAATTGTAGCTACCTATGTGTTTTTCTTTTATATGAATACATTACACTGTACTACACAAATAACACGAAAAGGTTAACCAAAATATTTATCTTTTTAATAATGAAAATTATACAAATTTAATTTCTTCATTTTCCAACACTTTGATAGATGGTAATGCAAAAAAAAGTATATCTCACTATTTGACTATTTGGTTTATGCAAAAGTGTACGCGTTTCTGCCGAAACTGTAAGAACTCAAAGTTAAGAAAACAGTTGTTCAATAATGCCATTTTATCGGTTAAAAAAAAAACTAAATTCGTTATTGCTTAAAAATTGTATTTCCTACACACACATAAAACTTCGCAATCTTTTAGAAATCAAATATATATTTTTTTAAATAGGTACACTATTTCACCGTATCTTTTGTGTGTTGGCAACCCCGTGTATCATTTGTTTTACGGCCGAACCCAATAACCTATTTTCAGTAAAAGACAGATCGCTATTGATGGTAGACATTATAATTATATCTGTCCTTATGTCTGGCTGGTAAGATTCCATAATCTCTTATAGATTATTGGGACGTTAAAACCATAGATAGATAGGTTTTTCTATCTCCAGTATGCCAAAACTGGCGATAGATAGGTTATTGGGCTCGGTCGTTAGAGATCATAGGTTATGGAACAGCTCTGTTTCCCATACAGAGTAGTTCCATACACTATTACATTCACTAGGTTTTCCTGAAAGAATAAAAGAATTGCAGCTTTGGGGGAATTAGCTAGTGACGGGTGGGTAATAATATTTCAGATCGCTGTTCATAAAATTAGAATCAGGCTTCGCTTAACAGGTAAGCTCGTTTGATTCCCAATTTTACTTCACGGCGATCTGAAATATAATTAATTAAACTGAGTAGATGTTTAGAGTTGTCTGCAATAATTCAGTTAGTTAATAAATCATGGCATGTTCTGGTTTATTAGCTCTTAATAGTGAAATTCTCCAGCATGATCTTCCAGAGTCCCACGATACTGCTGATAATTCAATGCCCATACAAATTAAAAACATGCATAAAACTTTCATACAAAACCAGTCAAGGCAACAATAACATCAAACATAATCAAAGTATTGTCTTAAAGTGAAAAGTGTTCATCAAATGCAAAAAAAAAAAAAAAACAAAACCAAGCGCTAAAGGAAGCCAGTGCTTTATGTGGAAAACAACAAACAGATGCCAACAAAATTGCTGCACCTTCTATCTCCTACAAATAATCACGGTTGTATGCCCACTAATACTAAGCGTCACCTAAATGTATTGCCTTAATGTTATTGCACTATTAGATTTGCAATTCACGGCGCTGAGGCGAGCATGGAAGATTGGATTTTTGCTGTATTAGCAAACCCAAACAAAAGTTGGTTCATGCAGACAACATCCAGTTAAGTGGAAACTTTGAAAAGTCGTCGACCCATCCAATAGTGTGATTTTGGAACCATAATTAACTAGGTATTTTAATTTGGATCACTATCGATCGTTTTATATACTAGGAACTATTTTGTTACTGCCTATTTGGTTCATGTATCATGCATTAAAAAAAGAGCAGCTCACCATAGTTGGACCCAACTCAAGTCCAGTATCAGATTCTGTTCATCTGTCTGGTTCCAAGGAAATTAAGAGTGTAACATACTTCTTAACAATACAAGATGTTAACTGTCCGTAAATTAAGATCACTACTGATCATAGAAGTGCAATCATAGTCGGTAGTGTTAAAAAAAAACTATACACGTATCCATAGGCCAGTCCAGCAGCTTATAATAGTTCATCAAAGTTACAGTTAATATAACGCCTTACATAACAGTAAAATATATGATAAGATGCCCCTGTAAATTAGTATTTTAATTGCATTTATCTGATCTCGCCAAGCCTTTTGAGTAGCGCGTACATTTATCTAATGGGCGCAAACAATCTAAGTAGGTACCTGTTTTAATGAGGTGGATAAGAAAAGTATAATGTCATTTGATAGTAACTATACAGGTATCTTTATTTATAAAAAAAAAAACTAGAATTAACTATAACAAGTACGTAAATGATCCAGTTTTTCGGTAGGGCAAAACTTGGCTAATTCGTGATATGCAGCTATTCGGTGATAGATAATTGTGTTTTATTACCAAGTTACTACTGACTTGATAAATGTACATTTTTCAATCATTATAGTATTTGCCACATTTTTAGATATAAGTTAGCAAAACTTATTTTGTCTACTATATCACAGTAAATTTAAAAAATAGTCTGATCAATGAATCGAATTTTACAAGTAAAAAACAAAACTATCACCGATTACCCAAGTTTTGCCCTATATGTTTCCAATCAAATTTTCTAAAGCTGCTTGCGAGGGTAAATATTTATTTTCTTTCCAAACAAAGAATTTTCAAAACTTTTTGCAGTCTCATTTTTCCTAATACTTCTTGATAATAGAGAACAATGGAACTGAATCGCGTAAGTGAGAAGTGTGTACTGGCAGCGGGTTGCCAAATTAATAAGGACAGTCATGATTTTTTTTTATTTTGTGAAGTATGGGTCTTAATTTAATTAGAAAAACACATTTTTTGAATGACAAAAGCTTTAATTACACAAAACAGTTATTAACGAGGTAAATAAGAAAAAAAAAAGTACATTAATCGGCGAAAAGAAATGTTACTTAGTAGTGATCAGTATTTAATGACATTTCCTTTCACCTCAATTGGTGCTTCTGTACCCTTGGGCATGCTTTCTATGCACTGTTTGGCACTTTCTTTTATCCTGCAGTTGTGATGCCAAACATTAACAAGCTTTTCTATCAGCCTGACCTTGGTAGTTATCACTTCTTTGGCTATTTAGACCTTGGTAATCGCTCATAAATTTTCTATGGGTTCATGTCAGGAGAATTACCAGGCCAAGGTAAAACTGGAATGTTGTGGTCTGCCCTACTTGGTAACGCTTCTGGGTTTATGGCATAGCGCTGAATCATGCATAAACATGACTCCTCATCATCAGGGAAGCATTCTTCAAGTGTCGGTAACGGCGAGTGTATAAAAATTGTCTGTACTGGTCTTCTTGCATGGATCCCTGGACTATGTATAGGCGCCCCCTTGGCGCTTATGACAGACCACACGATAATTTTTACAATGTATGTTTTACAATTAATGTTCTACCCTCTCCACGATGCAGTTGGGGTGGCATTTTTCTTCTGGGCGTCACCTGACGAAGCTGCTCTTGTCCACTAGAATCTCGAATATTGACTCATCCGAGAAACACCTGAAAAAAAAAGAAAGATGTTTATTATTTTGAAAATTATTATTTTAAATTTTGTAAAATACCAGTAATAATTGCAAACTGACCTTATTCCAGTCCTCAAGCATCTTTTGACGGTGTTCCCGAGCCCAGGTAAGGCGTTTCTTCTTTATTGTATCAGTCAACTGTGGTTTTTCACTGGACGATGACCTGTGTCAAGCCTTCCTCTGCTAATCTGCGCTGTACAGTTCTCTTGGAAACTGGTATTCCCGACTCCTGGACTAACTGAGTGAACAGTCCAGCACTGATTTTCCGGTTTGCAAACAGTTATCTCGAATTTTCCTATCCGAACGTAGAGTTGTGATGCGTTTTCTGCCGCAATTGCCGTTTTTCTTAGGTGAAATTGGCTGATTTAGGTCCAATTTTATTTTTATTTTATTGACTACCGACTTAAAAACACCAGCAATGTCTGCTTTGGGAATGATTGGTATGCTGGAGTAGGGTTATTATTTCAGATTTTTTTTTGGAGTGAAATCGCACTGGAAGCAAAAAAAAATAAAAATAAATAATATTTTTACCATTATTTGATAAATTATTGATTTTTTAATAACACAATCACAATACTTATATTTTAACTAAATGTTGTAGCACAAATATATAAATACCTTTCTTAAAATAGTCAAATTCTTATTCCACAGATTAGCAAGATACATTACGGCTCTCAAGTACCTTAAAAATCCGTAGAAAATAAATATCCCTTTAAATCTCAACAACCACTTAAAATTTGAGATATAGAGACATGACGAAAATAAACAATATGTTCCTGCAACGCTTGTACCACTTAAAACTGCAGTTAAGTGCGCCCAAAGTAAGAAATTGGTGAAAAAATATGACTGTCCCTAATAACTTGGCAACCCACTGATAATGTCATTTGATAGTAACTAGATATTTTTATTTATAAAAAAAATAGAATTAACTGTAATAAGTACCTAAATGATGTACCTTATTATGTTGTACATAATAAAGAGTATTCCAATCTATCTATCTATCTATGTAAATGATCCAGTTTTTCGGTATACGTTTCCAATTTTCATCAAATTTTCCAAAGCTGCTTGTGAGGGTAAATATTTATTTTCTTTCCAATCGAAGAATTTTCAAAACTTTTTGCAGTCTCATTTTTCCTATTACTTCTTAATAATAGAGATAAATGGAACTGAATCGCGTAAGTGAGAAGTGTATACTGGCATCACCCAGTATGGTGCACTTTGCCAATAAAAAAGCGGCGGCTTAAAAATCCAACTTGCCCGTTTGATAAACTCATGTACTTACCTACATACGACAGAGCTCGTCCAGGAGCTAGAGCACCACCTCTTAACGAAGTATTATTTTAATCTTACTTGAGTGTGGGAAAGAGATGGAGCTAGACGTCCTGTATAGCTCCATCTCTTCTCACACTGAAGTAACCTTAAAATAATACTGCTTTAAGAGGTGTTAGTTGGCCCCCTGCTGTCACTTACCAAATAGACAAGGGAAAATCAATGTTCAGCGAGGAAACACAAATGTTTCTTGATGTAAAAGAAACTTGTTCTTCTAACGCTTGTTCAGGAATCAGTATCGCTAATTAATTAGTAATAATGGTTTTCCACAAACAGGACTGTAGGAAGCATACGATTTTAATTAATTAAACTTTATATTAAACGGAAACTTTACATTTCCTCTAGTTGCCTATAAGAGCGAGATGATAAGCCTTACTATATCTCTATAAATAAACTTGGTACCTATCTTATAACACTTCATTTTATTGTAATACTAAAACCAAATGGCACTTGAGCTCATTGCCATAAGGTTTGAATACTGAAACATGACGTAGCGACCCAACGTTCTAGTGCTGATGTGCTGATAAGTTAGCAAATTGCTGAATCGAAAGTTAATTATAATCAAGGACTGGTACGCATTTTAGTAGGGGTTTTGGCGTGATCGGTTGGATGATTTCAGTTCAGTGGCTTCTGGCAAATACGGAAATATAACTGTGCATTTTGACTCCCTTAGTACCTGCAAGTGTAGTGTATTTTTCTTCAATGACGGTTATAGACGTGACAGAAAACGGCGCAATTATCTCTCAGAGAGCAATTTAAAAAATAAGTAGGTAAATATACACATCACGAAGCTGATCATTCATACATAATTATGTAATTAACTTAAGAGAAGTGGTATGTCGCGATATTTGTCTCGTCACTGGCCGCGTGTACGAGAACTGTGCTCTGACCACGTCGGCTGCCTGTCATTTGTCATCGCTGGAGCCAGCTGCCGCGATGAGCGAGCGAAAAGTGCCGACCATCGCACAACATTGTCTGCATTGTACTGCCGATCGAACTAATTAATCGATAGATCGGCCGCTAGATTGCCCAGTAGCGTTTCCGGTGAAGGTTGCTCAATATTCACCCGCCGATCTGTATGCGATACAGCATTCGAAACGTTTTGATTGACGATACCAAATAATTGGACAAACAGAATTGGTTACCAGTTTAAAAAAAAAAAAAGCTTAATTATAAAAAAGTGATAGTATGAGCATGAAATTTAGATAGATACGTAACTAATTAGATAGAATAGTCTCTTAAGTACTCATCAACGTCGAAGCTAGGCTTAACTTTATTTGATTCAGTCTTAATTACGTACTTCACCTTTAGAAATGTTAACAAAAAGCAAATATAGGTGAAATAAATTCAGTGATGGATGATTCAATTGGCAAGACGTTAATATATGTACGTAATTGAAAATATAAAGTATTTTCACGTCAATTACCTGACTCATAAACGTCGAATAAATTTTCATCCAGTAGAATACATCGCAGGCAATGTTTTTTTCGCGTCAACGTTTATATCGAGACGAGTTTGATCAGGTGCTTTAATAAATCTAATTAACATTTAAATGCTGATCACGCATAATAATCATGTGGCTTTGTAAACTGAGACGATGCTCCTTAATTAGTAGACAATAGCAACAAAGTATTAATGAGCCATTAAGTCGGTTAAAACATTGAATACATGGGTTGCTGAATAAACAGTGGAGCACTTGTTCACACCGAGCGAGTGCCGTATGACGCAAGCGGTGGGTCCGCAGTGCAGCGAGGGCCGCTTGTGCCGTGTGCCGTGCCGAAATGCACCGAGATGCCGATGGTGACACAACTGTGTGCGTGCCTAACCACCTACCATTGAAATGCGCCGCCATCCACAAACAGCATAAAGGTGGAACTTAAAACTTTAAGTTGAATTCCAGTTGGAATCTAATAAGTAAACATCCTATTAATGTGAATGAATAAAACAAGCCTTTTGTTAAAAATCATCAGAATTAATTGTTTTTCATAAACATGAATTCAAATTTATTTACCTACATAATCTTACTATTCTGTGCATATCTGTATCTAAGAATCAAATATCTTAAAATTATTCAGGCTATAAATAAGTCTAGCAAATTTGTAATGTAATTAATGTAACAATATGCATGAAATTAGTATAAATTCTGGATTTCATCAGCTCCATGTCAAACTGTAATGGTCAGATATTGTTGATACAAATCAATCGAATAATGATTCTGAACATAAATTTATTATCCCACGAATTTATTACAATCCCAATGAGATTTTAATAACATGGTTGACACAAAAGTTCAGCTAAGAATGTAGATTTTGTTATGTTTGTTAAGATGTTCCCACGTTCTCCTATTGTGAACATTGTAATACTTAACAGCCAATTTTAAAAAACATCATATTTTATTACTAAAGTATCTATTGAAATCTATAACTATACTTTTTACATTGGTCCACAATTACCTAAGAAAATATTTGATAAACCAATGTAATCAATTTCAAACACCAAAATATTACAGCGAAGAAAATTTCTCGGATTTTCTATTTAATTAGACACGGTCTATGTAACAAAATCAATCAATGTTACACCTATTAGATGAAAAGATTCATTTTAAAATTGTACCTCACTGGATTGTAAGCTTGAAAAAAACTAAGAAAAACATGTCTAAATAATTGCAATAGTTAATGAATTAAAGAACCTGTAATTTGATGAAGTCAGACGATCTGTCACGTAGCATCCTAAGTCAGAATCCTCATTTTCTGTTCACAAAAAAGCTATTATCTGGCTACAAGAAGAATTGTTAAAAAAGAACGACTAGAGTTTGGAACAGGCCGAGTAAATGAGAATAAAAGATTTGCGATGATGAACGGAACAATGAGAATTGTTTGGGGTGATTTGTCGATTTTTTGGTAACGGATAACTAGTGAGGAACAAAAAAACCGACAACTCCCTCGAGTTGGACTCTCCTACTGAGGGTTACTTGGTATGAAAAAATGTTTTCCATTTTCAATGTTAAAGAGGCTTTTTCTATCACAATACTAACTTTATTAGTAAAGGGTTTTCGCTGATTGTTTAAAAACTGTGCTAGTTAGAGATATTATTTTATGTTTACTGTAATATTTACATAAACCTCCAACAATTAGATTTATTTCAGATTTTTTGCTTTGTAAACTTTGGAGAAAAGGGGTGATATTTTAACGGACATTTTTCATAAAAAGTAAAAAAAAAACTATTTAATAATAATGATTTATTTATTTATTTCTCATCACAAATGTTGTTTTGGACAGAAAGTGTTCAATCTAAAAAATAGGGTTATTATTTTTGAGAGACTGGTGCCCGAAAAAGGCATAAAATACCTGTGTTTCGGGTCACCAGGCCCCCCAATAATTCCTACATATTAATTTAGATTAATTAACCAAGTATGTGATGAAGTTAACTTAAATTCGAAACAAAGTACAGCTAAATAAAGAAAAAATAAAATTAATGTAGTACATATGTGATTTAAGTTAGTGTACATTTGTGAAGGAGCTTTGCTAAGGAGGAGCTCGTGGCTAAGTAATAACAGCCGCATGGGTCGATCCATCAGGTTAAGCTACGCTTGCCGGGGTTAGTCCGTGGATGGGTGAACATCTTTACATACCGAGACTCCTCCGTGCCTCGGAAAGCACGTTAAGCCGTTGGTCCCGGCTGTCATTCGTGGATCTTTGACAGTCGTTACGGGTCGTCAGAAGCCCGAAAGTCTGACAACCAGTCTTACCAAGGGGTATCGTATTACCCAGTGGGTTGTGGAGGTCAGATAGGCAGTCGCTCCATGTAAAATACTGGTATTCAGCTGCATCCGGTTAGACTGGAAGCCGACCCCAATATAGTTGGGAAAAGGCTAGGCAGATGATGATGACATTTGTGAAGGAGACACAAATTTAGCAAATATGGGGATCAGTTGCCTGATAATCGAGAGTTATAAGCCATTGAAATACAGTTAGTTTAAAAGCTGATCTATGCATGGGGTAGGTATATTGAGATTGTTGTATTGATTTTATTATAGGTAGGTACTCAAATATCCTCCAAGAAAACAGTAAAACTGCGAGAGAACGGTGCGAAAGAAATTAGTAGGACAAACCTTTAACATTTTTTCTTTCGCTTAACTTTGTTGAGATTAGGGTCTTGAATTATTTATATATGTTTATTGCGTATTATTGTGAATATGAAGGTCTGCCTGACTGTTAAAATATCCCAACGTTTATATAGCTCAGCAGTTGGATAATGAAAAGGGAACCCAGCTCCAACCTTGAGTACGGCTCTCTGTGTTCTTTCATCTTCTAGAAGGGGCACTTTTCCTGCTCTTCCCCAGGAGGTTATGCAATAGTTGATTATTGACTGGCAAAGTGCTGAGTACACCATTTTGGTATGGTTAAGATCCGCAACATATCTTAATGTCTTAAAAATTTATATCAGCTTATGAATCCTAGCGACGAGAATGTCAATGTGAAACTTAAAAGTTAGTGTCTGATCGATATACACTTCAAGATATCTAATAAAATCCGTTCTGTGTGGGGGTGTACAAAGGCACGAAGGAGAGGCCAAGTTGCTACAAGTGTGAGCAGTACACTATTCATATTTCTAAGTACTATACTATAAATTATTTTTTTAGGTTTTAATTTGCAAATGAAATCCTTTTATATGATAACCCATTTGACCTAGTTACCCCCGCTTAAACCCTATTTTGGCTCCTATTGCAAAGAAAATAACAATTATGTCACCTGCTATATAAGTGGACAAACATTGTTTATATTGGAATAGTTGTATACACTAGTAGATCTTGAAATAAGTATCTGTGACAAACAAACAGACAGACGAAGTCGCACCTTAAAGGAACCTTTATGGTGCGACTTCGTCTGTCGTCGTTCTTTTTACCATTACGGTACGGAATCCTAACTATTAAAGTAATAAATAAAAAGAAATAAATAATAAAGTTTTTATGTATGCTTCAGTTTACAAAAAAGGGCTTCCTGTTTTCCTTCCTCATCTTCTTCTTCATCGATAGGAGTCTTCATCGTTTATTTGGTTATTTCTTTTATTTTAGAATGAACATGCAGAAAATAAGCATATTACGCTATGCTCCACAAAACTATACGTTATTATTATTACAAACGGCAGTTTTACATTATAAAGTTTTAATATAATCCTTAAAACGGACAATAGTGGCCACCAAGCTCCGTTCCGTAACATGCTTATTTTCTGCATTTTCATCTATACATCTATACAAATAAATAAAATTTAAGTGTCTGTTTGTAATGTCAAAATAACAACTTTTTACTAAATGCATATTAACGTATATACGGTACTTATAACAAAAAGGCAATTTTAAAAATTTTTGACTGTCTGTCTGTTTGTTCCGGCAAATCTCCGAAACATCTGGACCGATTTTGACGGGACTTTTGAAATTAAATTGTGAACAAAAAGTCGGATTTAAAAAATTATTTTTGTATTAGGCAGCCCAATTCTCGATGATAGTTATAGGCTATTTAACATCACGCTACAACCCTTAGGAGTCGAGCAAAAAGAAAAAAAAAGTCAGAAAGAACACTTAGCGGACACGAAGTAACAGCGCGGGCGGGCGATGCAACGCGACGGGTCGGGAGACGAGGGAGTTTTATTAAAATGTGGCTGTTATTTTAGTATATTGTGTATCTTACCACTTCCACGCGAACGAAGTCGCGGGGCACAGCTAGTATTAAATAAAAACGAGCCTCTTTTTAAATTTCTGGAATTTTGTCTCAGTTTGTCACAGTAAATAAACTGGGGTACCACGACCAAACGGGTTAGGTTATGTTAGAACTGTGACGAACCACGCGCGTGCCAAATTGGTCGCAGCAACTAAGCTAGGGCACCCCGCCCAAATGGGTTAGAACTTTATCTAAAAGCGCGCGAGCCGAGCGAGCGAACGGTGACGCGATATCGGGCGGCGAAAGCTGCATCTAAGTTGGTCACAGTTACTTGGTTATTTAGTATATATAGGACCCCAAAATAGTAATTAGTTGAGGTCCCCTAAGGCCCACTTGCTCAAAAAATCATTAAACACGCTTAATGTATTTAGTTATTGAGGGTGCATGCGGGCCTAAAGAAACTTGAAATTCATATTTGGTAATTTTTTTATTTTATTTTTTCCTTGATTGTAAATTGCATTGGTCGAAATCTTTCGAGACCTAGAATTATTCGAATACCTATGAACTACTGACTGAAATCTCGTGCAATGCGGAGTAATTCGTGAATTTTCAGATCGTTTTTGGCAACAAGCTTCTAACGGCCTGTCAGTATCGTTTCCGAACATCATACTGAAAAATTGTGTTTTCTTAAGAAAGTACATGGGCTGAGTAAGAGAAGTGTTTCAAGTTACTTATGCTTGTCATACTGTAACACATTTCGCTAACCTAGCTTATTTATTTTATAAAATCTAAGCACCAGACAGTATGAGAATGTGGATTTAGTCTGTCATGAATACATTTTTTTAAAATTAGTCAACATGTACTATCAACACAAATATTATTATGCAAACAAACTCCACAAGTATACGTGAACAAAGGCTAAGTATAAGCGTTCATTTATTATCTATATTAAAGCTTACTTCCGCTGCGGATGCCGTCTGAACCGACTATTAAATCTTCGCGAATCGAGCACATTGAATATGCAACGAAGTCGAAACACAGGATAGCCACGTTACGTTTGTCAAGCATACCATCCAACGTAATTTATTAACACAAACAAAAAGTACGGGCTTTTTGTACAAGTTTTTATACTGTTTATTTTTATCAAATTGTTTGGAACACAAATAGAATTGAGTGGTGTTGAGACATTCGTATATCGCCCATTATCCAGCATCCACAACAAACATTCAATTACGATACGAAGGATTTTGAAGGAAATTCACAATCCATTGCATTTTATGTTTAAAAAATTTCTTTGCTCGACAGCGTACCTAAGTAACGCAAAGGATGTTGTTGAATTTCTAAAATTAATGGCATTGCCATTGGAAGTATGTTAACCACCACTGTCAGATGAGTGAGGTGAATAGCCGTAGCCAATCAATCATCTAAGCATAAGCTAACGGAGTCAAGTCAAGTGACGGTATTGGGTACAGAAAGACATATTTATGACACTGTGGTCTTTGCAAAACTTTTCATCAACGCCGGCTGTCGCTGAAAACCAGCGTTGGGGCTCTGTCTCGCATAGGGTCACAGCATTATTATGCTGAGTGATGGCCGTTTTACGTGGAGGTGACGCATATTATCTCCCAACTTGTTCTTTCGTGTTTGTGTTCTTTCTTTGCGGCATGTTCAACGTAAATAAACGTATTACCTTTCTTCTTTCTCTTCTTTCTTTGTTATGCTGTTAGTTCGTCTTCCTTCTCCCAGACTAAACAAAAGATCACAAAAGGACTATTTCTCCAGTAGACTTTTACAAATAATACTTTGTCAGGAATGCTTCTTTTCAGCATCGATTCGATCGTTTGCTGTTCAGAGCCTAGACCACCACCTCTTAGGCTGCGGGCACGAAACCAGCGACGAGGAGCGATGGCCGAGCGGGGCGATGGCGACGGTACAAAATTGTTCCATCGCCATCGCACCGCTCGGCCATCGCTCCTCGTCGCTGGTTTCGTGCCCGCAGCCTTAAAGCAGTATTATTTTAATCTTACTTGAGTTTGGGAAAGAGATGGAGCTAGACGTCCTGTATAGCTCCATCTCTTTCTCACACTGAAGTAACATTCAAATAATACTGCTTTAAGAGATGGTGGTTTGGCACCCAGATCTTTCGACCCAATTCATCCCCTTCCTTCCACGTATTTTAATGATATTGAAATAATCATTATATCCCATCAGTATTTCTAGAAGATACATCAGTGTATAATTGGCTATAAACATGTGAAGTTGGTAATTATACCTGCCCATTAGTTTCCATCCATCTACAGATCAATTTATGAGCAGGAATGTTGGATCTCCTTAAATATATTTCTCCTCCTTTTAAGAAAAAAACATTGTACTTAAGATTAAATTTTTTAATGTTGTGTATGACATAAATTTACTTTCATATTGTTCGTTTGTAAGATAACTAGCTATGACTAGCGATGGTGAGCAGTTATGTTTTAATTGAAAGATCTTTAAAAAACCTTTATTAGTTGTGAAGGCTTAGAACTTTATAATGAATAAATATTTTTTGAACTGAAGCCCAATTCCCGTAACTAAAAACGTTCAAAATCTAGTCGCAATCTCATCTCAGCGACAATCAAATGTCAAAAACTTGTCAAAATGTAGGGTAATTAAAGGTATTTTTGACTTATTGAGACTGAGATCAAGGTGTGAGGGGCGAGGTCGAATTGATATTGTTAGAGTGTATTCACACTGGGAATTTAATAAAGAAATGCATAGATTTGTAAAAGCCACGAATAGGGTTCGTAGACCAGCATAGAAGCAGTGGCTACGCTTCGTAGACCCGCGTAGACACTGCGGCTACGCTGCGTGTACTTTCGACAAGCAAACCAACGCTCAGATAATTTTTTTTAAAACCATACATAGCTACATTGAACATAGTCAGGATGACATGACGTGGAGAAGCTAGATAATAATGAATGACGAAAATAAATATGAGATAATAATAATGAAGATCCTTTACCACGCAAGTTGGATAAACGAAAGCGCCCTGTGTATCAGACTGGCAAACCAACCGCGGTACACACGTTTGTCTCACTTAAATGATACAATTCTTACAATACTGTCATTGGTCCTCCATGCGCCTGCGCAAGAAAGTCGTTTTACGTTGTTTGTGTTAAAATGGCTACTTTTATTGTACGTCCTGCAGTGTAACCTTTAACAAACCTTTGTCGTTTCAAGTAAACATAAACGTACATTGCATATGTATTGAACTCCTTATAGGTTCGCTTTTCGAAACAGTTTTATAGATTATATTAAACTAGCTTTTGCCCCTGGCTTCACCCGCGTGGAGGTCGAAAATTATCCCATGGGAACGTGCATACTACCGGGATAAAAAAGTCCTATGTCCTAACCCAAGTCATGATCTACCCGCGTGCCAAATGTCATCCAAATCCGTTCAGCCGTTAGGGCGTGAAAAGGTGACAGACGGACATACAGGCAGAGTTACTTTTGCATTTAATATTGAGCTTGGATTCTCAGTAATTGCTTTGCTCTGTAGATATCATACTCATTAATTACTAATTCTGCATAATAATGTAAAGCTCGAACGTAAATACATGTCTATAAGGTTTAATAGAAGCGCTAGGTTGATTACCATGAGGTCGGTATTCGACGAACACGATAGCCGATTGATATAGTCACCGCACCCACCGTGCAATAATTTAATACCACTAAGTACTATCGGCAAAACTTAAGCATGCTCAGTTTAGAAAATATTTCTGTGGAAGCGCAGCTAGTAACAGAATACACCCTTCCTGGTTTCACCCAATTAGAGACAATATGCATTTGTGTGAGGACAGAGTGTGTAACAAAAAATAACAACAAACATTAGCGACAAATCAAATCAAAAACAGACGTGCATCCTAATGGTCAAAACGCATGCATCGTGCGATCGAGTCGTGAGCCGTGCTATGGGAATATCGCCTTAAAGGTGAGCATGCGGAAGTTTGGCTGATAGTACATTATAAACTAAAAGGTATAGAAAAACTAAAACTCGTTTCTATGAGAACTGATTCAATATCTCAATTCACACAACAATTGTTGATACCTACTTTAATAAACAGTACGACTTTATTGATTCGGCATACCCAAATGGAAAACAGTCTGGTAATGCATTTATTTTGATTGCTTTCAACCCGAGTGCAATTATTATTAATACCTCACTTCATATCCGTGATATTTACAGTATTTTGTTCTTTCGAGATCATTTCACGGACAATTTAACTCAAATCACTGAAATCGCCATTTTAATACAGAAGTGAGTAACAACGGTCTTTAACCCAACTCATATCCATAATTCATGCGTATCTTTAAACAATTTCAAAAGAATTGTTGCATGTAATTCATTGCAATCATAAAGGGGCAATATCGAGTACACTTTCGATCTCGTATTGAAATTTACACGAAAGGTGGTAATTTTCCGCCGCGTGATGACATTAATAGCGGCGAGACGCGCGGGTAGAACAATATTTTTTGCATAAAACTGCTTTACATTCGGCCGAAGTCGGCGCTCACCGCGCGCTTCCCCTCGCTCCCTTCACCGGCTCGCATCACTTTGCATGTTTATACGACGCCTGCGCAGGTGTACCGACTAAACTTACTTGTGTTTGTTTATACAATTAAACTATTGCCGCACAAAATATCGCCTACGTGTATGTAAATTGTAATTTTCATACCAGTTTAAAATTTTAAATTCACAGATAGCGCCTTATTAGTTCCATGTTCGTTAATTAGCGATGCGTTTTACGATCATTATCTAATTCTAACTCTTCTAAGTGCATTCACCTAACCATAAGGGCTATAATTGCAGAGGTGTCTTATTCTCAGTGCTCATCTCCGGTGACACCCGACCGTCGCATTTCCATAAGTAATTGAAAACTAAGTTTAACCACGCACATCTAATAAGATAATCACAATTTGCATTAGTGGCGAAGCTAATTAAATAAACAAACTGTCTAGTTGGGATCGTTAAACATTAACAAATAGATAAAATGGGGCCGTAAAAGCCTAAAAAACTGATGGCCGATAAATAATAGCGGCGACCATGCGCCGGAGTCAACGCCAGTCAATACATTCTAATCAGTGATTTATTGCCACTAATCCTCAGCTCAGCACAAATAAGCTATCTTGTCGATTTAATGTTGTATCAGCTCAGGCGTGAAACTCCCGCGCACCACTAAGTGGTCCTTCCAGTTTCCACTCGAAATATTTTAATAAGGCCTCACTGCTCACGCACCCTAATAAAAACACACACACGCACTCACCAACACGAACGATCTCCTTTAAAACCTCTACTCGTTTGAGTCCAATTTATTTATAATAGTAGCGACACTAAGAATCTACATTTTTGCTCTAAACGGTGTTAATTTATTGACCGTGGGCAGATAATATCACTTTTTTTCTCCCATTATTAAAGCGATTACACGAGAAATTATACGTCGTAGTCGAGTCCCGAGCGCTCCATCGGAATGGGCCCTGCTATGTAAAGTGCTCCTTACTTGTTCACGACAAGGGTTAGTTTCCCTTGTAAGCTTTACGAAAGCTTGATAATACTTTCGTTGACGAAATCGCCTTATTGACTCGCTAATAAAAAGTGTTAAGTTATGGACAAGTTATGCCACTTGCATTAATTTCGATGCTTAACCTGATAAACAAATTATGGTATATTAAGTTAATAGCTTAATTTATAATTGAATGTGTTACGATGTGTTCATAAGAAAGCATTGTTACGATCGGCCTTTAGCATATCTGGTTGCTGTTAACGACAAATTGCGTGGATAAAAATATGTATGTGTACGTGTTGAGAGATCGAAACTTTAATGCTTGAGAAACATTTTAATTTTGTATTTATGCCATCGACGGATCCAGTTTGTCTGCCTATAAAATTTTATTTTTACATCATTCTGTCCGATTTTAAAAATTGTATTTCTTAATCTTATTAAAAAGTTATTTATTTTATTGCTAGATTTACACCATATTTTATGAAATGTGAGGAAGGGTTTATGAACGCAGGTCTGTTATCATGGCGAGTTGATTACCTATGCGTGGTGAAGTTTTCTACGACAATTCACACAGCTGTATAGTTATCGTGTTGGTGGCTAGCAATAAAAGTGGTTGCTGAGCCTATGACACGGTATTGTAATGACGCGGGGACGGGACGTAATGAGCGCGCACGGAATCACCGCTTACGTGGAATCAGGGCCGAGTATTTCGCCAGAGGCACTCCCATCACGGTCACATGTAAAAAACGAATGTTATATCAACGAGAACCATAAAGTCTGCCAAATGACTGTTATTATTTGTTTTGATGACTTAATTTTGTTACTCTTCCTGACGGGTTTTACAGAAATCGTAAAAGCAGCTAATGATTTTAATTGATACGTCTTCTGATTTACATTCATTCATTCGAAAGCCGATACCGAACTGATAAAAATGCGGTTTATAGGGATATGAATAAATTAATTCAAGGAATATTTTAGTAATTTCACACTTCCACGGTGAAGCTTATCATCTTGTGCAAGTCGTAAAAGACGACTGCAGAGAGGTGTCGATACGGTTGTAGGCCCTATTGATAAACAGGCTGTGTTCTGGTACCTACGCTGTTACCGTACATTGGAACTCCTCTAACTTTATTTATTTATTTAATTTATTAAGTGTGGATAAGCGAAGTAACGATAGCACTTTAGCTTTCTGTGCGATATCTATGGTTCACGTGTTTCTAGCTATGCACCTTGAATCTGGATATCGATCGGCAAAAAAAAAAAAAAATGTGCTTAGAAAAAATAATCTTATTTTAAGGCGCAATTATATTCTTTCCTTTATCTGAAAGCCTGTAAGTACAGACAAGTACCTACTTAAGCACTAAGAAATAAACTTGATTCTTTACAATATTATTGGCATTGACATTTAGTCTTCATAGTGCATTGGCAGCATTTCGTTTGTGCAAGCTTCAATATTGTAAAGTTAATTAAAGAATGAAGGTAAGAACTATTTGCATTAAAATTTATAGATATTTACTACTTTATTATTGTAACCCCTGGAGTTATGGAAGTTAAGGCGACGATAGCTGACTTTTAATGATTTTAAAATGATGATCACGTCTAAACGCGGAGAGTTAATGATTTGGAACAAAATATATGTTAAATTAGAGCATTTTCTTAATAAATTTATATGTGAATATTTTAGATTATGTTTATATTACATAGTGTAATTAATTTGTAAAGTTATGTCTAACGTAGATAAAAAACTGAGAATCAGGTAAATACCTATCAAGCGTATTTTTATGAAACCTTCATCATTTTAAAGTTAATTTAATTATTTCTCTTTTAGTATACATAACATACATACATAATCAGCCTATAATGTTCCCACTGCTGGGACACAGGCCTCCTCTCTGTGAGAGGGACTGGGCCATAATCTACCACGCGGGCCCAGTGCGGGTTGGTAAATGTACATGCCTTCGAATTTTTAGTTCTAGAACAGTTTCCTCATGATGTTATCCTTCACCGTTTTGAGAGCAGTGGTGATGAAATTATTTACACAAAGTAAAGCGCCTGCCTGGGTTCGATCCCACTACCTACAACTCGTAAGTCAGGGCCGTTACCACTGGGCCACCACTGTTCTATCTTTTAGTATACATGTTTTACCTTTTGTTTTATGTATAATAAATTACAATTCGTCTAATTTGAGACAGCGCTCCTAGATGGGCGAGTCCTATTATTGGGTGGACGTACGACGCGTTGCGTGAGCTCAGCACAGAACACGCAAGCTATGCACTCAAGGCCGTTGGCTATCTGCGTCTTAATTTGAGATAATCTTGGTGCTGATCTTTTAGTAAGTTTTAAAAGTAGATACAAGAATGGTAAAGGGCAGCTAGTTTAATATAACTAGATATAAAGTCAAGGGCTCATAACCTGCACCTAGGACCTATTGCAATTAGGACCTATGTACTTCATTGTAATGTACCAGTAATAGGGCACAGAGAATCAGACAGCGGCAGATGTGTGGGTAACAGAGACGATGCTCTACAAAATTGAAGTTTTTCTAAAACTCCGTTATTTCATTTTTTCCAATGTTCCATATATAAACAGCCGGGTACTGCTGGTATTTTCTCATCTAAGCTAACTAACGGCCGAACTCAATAACTTATCTTCAGTAAAAGACAGATCGCTATTGATGGTTGACAGTATAATTATATTTGTCCATATGTCAGGCTGGTACGATTCCATAGTCTCTTATAGATTATTAGGACGTTAAAACCATAGATAGATAGGTTTTTCTATCTCCAGTATGCCAAAACTGGTGATAGATATGTTATTGGGTTCGGCCGTAAAAATACCAGCATAACTGCAGGTGTCTGCCACCACAATACTCATCTTTATACATTTTGTTTCCAGTACCTGTATCCCCTTCATCGTCTGGTGGAGGCGCGGGCGGCGGGGCGGGCACCCCTCTGTACCCCGGCGCGGCGTCGCACCCCCTCTCCTCGCTGCTGTCACAACAGAGGCTGTTGGAGCTGTCCCGCTTCGGGCTGCGGCACTACGACATCGCGCACCATGTGCTGTCACAGCAAGGTGCCGTAACCAAGTTGCTTGGTAAGCTTTTAAGGTTTATTTTTAAGTTGATGTTGGTATAGATCAGCACCCTAATTGCGTAACACACTATCAATCACAATCTGAATAATTTTCCATTGCTTCATATGTTCTAAAAATTTGTCTGCTCAACAACGTACATAACGCAATGAATGTTGTTGAACTGTCAAAATGAAACTGATTCCTACTGTGAGTGTGTTACGCAATTGCAACACTTTCAATCGCAATCCGAAGGAGTTTGAAGGACATTGTTAAACCATTGCTTTATATGTTTGAAAAATTCGTCTGCTCGACAGCGTAAATGACGCAATTCATGTTTTTGAATTGTCAAAATGAAAGGCATTACCATTGTAAGTGTGTTACGGGTTTACCCTGCAGTTCTTCCAGCAGTTCAAGCATAGGTAAAGACGATAACTTATATAAATAAAATTGTCACAATCAAATAAAGACAACCGTGACAATGAATTAGTCTCGATGACACGTACACGGTTTGTCAAGGTACTATCGAAGAAACTTACATCTGACCAATTTGAAAACAAAATCCTGTGCACACGATGACCACATCTGTTAGCAAACGTTACTATAGCGGCCCAGCGCTGCAAGCAAGAATAGTCCTTACGGTGTATAGATGTTCGTTTCTCCCATGGTACCTAGTGTTACTAGGACTGCTGAATGGAATAATTTCGCAGCTGCTTATCTTCAAGAAAGAGATTGATGGGATATAGCTGTAGTTTGGTGACAGGCAGCCAGATCATTGGTAAATCTGTTAAGGTGAATCTCATCTGATTTGAATTAAGAAAATCTCTAAGAATTAATGCAAGAACAGCCATTTAAAGTTTTTAATATCAGAAAGTACGTACATCAAAATATTTAAATAGACAACGCATATCTCACTAAGACTAACATACTTACCTACGTCGTAACGTAAAAGGACTTTATATTCATCAAACATGGCGGGAATTGATGATCAAAGTACATATGTTGTTTATTAGATAAGTATCAGTGTCTTCTGCTGCTCTCTTGATAGAATTAATCACATAATGAACTTGATTAGTACGTACGAGTGATTAGCAGAAACACATCGCGTATTAGGTGCTAATTAAAAAAGTGGAAATGCACCTGTAACTATTAATGTACATTCTTTTAACCCTTTACTGCATGATTTTTTATTTATGTTAGAAAAAAATATATGTGGTAGGATACACTAAATAAACAGACACGTGTTTCAGGATTTTTCTTTTTAATGAATAGTTTCAGAAAATTTTCCACTTTTCCACTTTGGATCACATTTGGTACATTGAGCAGAAAATTAACTTTTACACTTTTTAAAACAATAAAAACTTACCTTAGTACCAATATTTAGATAACTTTCTTTCCTGGAGTATTTATTTGCAAGCACTAAGACTGAGATTTGTATTTTTTACACAATTTCGAAAATCAAAAACTCGCTCCGCACCGGTTCGTACCTGTTCACTGACTTTGATGAAGGATGTAGTTCACACAACTTGCTCATAGATGGCGGTTTTATAAATAAAATGAAGCTCGACTGAGACGAATTTGACACAGTGTGCATAAAATAAGAAAATCAGTTTGAAACTTAAAAATATTTAAGATAATATGGTTTGGTTCATTTATGAACCACGATGCGGTAAAGGGTTAAAACTTTTAATGTATTACCACTAGCGGTACTCAAAGTGTGCGCCAATCTTTTACAGCTGAGTTGTCAGAAATGGAATACTTTTTCATATATGACTAGTGACTCGCCCCGGCTCCGCACGGGTAGCCCGACCGCAAAAAAAATCACAGGCTCACCCGTTGGGCTAATCTGAAGATTGCCTGAAAATTTCATCAAATTCGCGTCAGCCGTTTTGGAGTCCATAGGGAACATACCTACATACATACACACATCGATTTATATATATGTAAATAGATAACTGTTTCCTGTACTAGGTATCACTAAAGCCCAGCTAGGTACTGTATTCCTTAGATATCATGGTATCCAACGCCACAAAAGTTTAATTAATATCCGCAGATAGGTCATGATTAGTTCGTATTTTTATAAAATGATTTGGCAAGTTCATCTTAAATGGCAACTTGTGTATGTGAATGAACTGCCTACACTAAAATGTTACCTATGCATACGTAAAGGTGGGCGGGCATTCACGGTAGCGCCATTTGGCGTGGCTCCAAACGACTAAAGTCAAATGGAGCGATTGGACATCCACAGTTTTACATCACGCCAACGGTTTACAACATTCACGACCAAATTTTGGATGTACGTCACGCCATTTGGCGCGATGGACTGACCGTGAATGCCCACCTTAAGAGCAAAGCATCTTAAGAACGTCAACGCAAAGCTTAAATGCTGTATTTTTGTGTTAGTAATGCGTGTCTCAGTAGTTCAGGCTTTTATGTCCTTTTGATGATTCGGAGGCGGCTACATCTATATTCGGCACATTTTATAGCTTTAAAAATATCTTCATTTTGTGTTTATTAGTGTCAGCGCTGCGGATTATTTTGTCATTTTAGTATATTTTGAGTGTTATTGTTGTCTTAGCACCTCTTGATAGTATAATCGGCCTATAATCCTCCCACTGCTGGGACACTAGCCTCCTCTCTTCGAGAGGAAGTGGGCTGTAATCTACCACGCGGACCCAGTGCGGGCTGGTAGATATCACATGTCTTCGAATTTTTGGTTCTAGGACATGCCGGTTTCCTCACGATGTTTTCCTTCACCGTTCTGAGAGCAGTAGTGATGAAAATATTTACACAAAGTAAAGCGCCTGCCTATTCTTTTTTTTTTTTTGGATGGGAAATCATCAAATGACCTCTGGGCGTGTCAGACTTTTACTGACTAAAACCCACCCGTTTTCCTTCAGTTGCCTGTGCCGGGGCCACGGTAACTCTTTCGAACATCCCGCAACGGGTTCGAACTCACGACCTACAACTCGTAAGTCGGGGCCGTTACCACTGGGCCACCATTGCTCTCACCTCTTGATAGATTTTTTGTAATTTTGAATCTGAAATCATGTGATTCTCTGAAATCAGCTTTGTTTCTCAAACTCAAACCATTTATTCAATTAAACACAATTACATGTACCTACTTTTGAATTTTCAAGGAGTCGGTCGCTCAGAAAGACGAAGCTATTTGCCCTTTCCAAAGCGTAGTAGGTTCCTATGGAGAAAAACGGGGAAGAAATTCCACGGACACTTTTTTAAATCAAAATATTCTAAAATGAGTTCTACAAATAAAGCTCGTAATAGCTTGAAAATAAAGCAATCTACGTACATCAAAGCGAACAGTGCCATTACCTTTCCCAATAGCTCTTTTATCACGACAGGTGTTATATGAATATTTGATGGCTGCAGTGTGCGATGCTTCCATATGCTGCCCCACAAACGGTCAATAAGTGGGTGTTTTAAGAAATAAAAAGCTAATTTACATCGAACTGTGTGTTTCTTATTACCAGCCTTATAATCGGACGATACATGTAATAGTTTAATAGGCGACGTCGGGTGTTGCAGAATTGTAGTGTCATTTTTAAACGTAGTGTAATTAAAAGGCAAAAAGTCTTTTGTTTACTACCTTTTTTTGTTGTGGGAACTAAAGGGAAAACTGCTTATTATCGCGCCGTAGCTGGAAGGAAAAATGCCGACGGTTATTACATATAGCTGCGTAACGAAATATAGAAAAGCGTTTATGATATTCTTTATGATATAATGTGAGTAGGATTAGTCAGTGTTTTCCTAAGGCCAATTTACGATAGCAGTAGATTTTTTTTTTTTTGATTCGAAAGATTTTCTTACCAGCATGTTCAGATTTTTTGTTAATCACCATGGAAATAGTCTAGTATAATATTTTTTAAGACAACAAGGCACTTCTTCCCTCGATTTCGAAGAACCTCATCGCTTTATTATTCCATAACTGACTTCCAAATGTCAATTACACATTCACATCGATTTAGTTGACCGAACCACCTGAATAGCCCTGGCATACAGTTGGAGGGCACGCTCATATCTTATTATTGTCCTTTAAACAACGCTATGAACATGGGCGCCGGCAGGGGGGTGCCAGGGGGTGCACTTGCACCCCTTGGGAATCTCGGGATCAACAGGAATTATTGAAATAAAAAGCCGTCTGTTGGAAATCATTCTTTTATACTCCTGGCCCACCAACTTAGAATTTTTAAATTTCGATCGTCGTGAACAAATAGGTGTGAGCCGCGACGACTGGGTACCTATATAATAAATTCATAATGAATAGTCAGAAATTTGTAAATGTCTCGAACATTCAGACTAAAATTTCATCTTTTTATTAACAATCATATACGGCAAAGATTGTAAGAAAACTAAAATCTGCACCACCTGGAAATTATTTCTGCCGGCGCCCATGGCTACGAACACTGACCCTTATGGACGTTGCTATACAGAAAAGTTTTGTTAGAAAAGTTGAAAATGCTCGAAGGAAGATAATTGATAAAGCGAACTTATCCCTACTGGGTATCTGTTGCACTGTAATTAGTGTACGTATATGTTATTTATAGTTTGTCGTAGTGGTGTGCTCTTCAGAGGTATACAGTGTGTCCCTGGATAAAGTGCACAAACGAAAATAGGTGAAATTAGACCATAATTTATCGACAAAAAAATGAAAAAAATATTGTATTATTAATATTGATGGTTTAATTTGTATCACCTACGACAGACCCTTTTTCTGTAAATTTTTTTTTTGTAATTCTAAGACTGTTTTTATGCCGTGTCTTTTATTTGCTAAGCATCATGTGATCTTAGCCATAATCACTGTTTTTATTTCAACGAAATACTCGCAATGTTTCAAAATATATATTTTTTTTAAGAAAAAGGGTCTGTCGTAGGTGATAAAAAATTAAACCATCAATATTAATAATATAAATTTTTTCCAATTTGTTTGTCGATAAATTATGGTATTGTTTCACCCATTTTCGTTTGTGCACTTTATCCAGGGACACACTGTATATTGATTTATACGCGCAGCGCTCTTTACAGAAAGGCTCCGGGCCTTATTGCCCGCAACCAAGTTATTTGCTATAATTACTTCACTCGCCCGCATAGAATGGTCAATAATTTTGCCGGTTAGTAACTCTACAGGTGACCTAAAATGCTAAGTTAGCTTGCTATGTTAGCTCTTCAGTTCAAGAGAATTGGATTTAACACGTTCTGTTATTAGGACAATTGCATGCTTCATGATATTGGATTTCAGCAAGTAGGGCAAAACTTGGGTAATCGGTGATAGTTTTGTTTTTTACTTGTAAAATTCGATTCATTGATCAGACTATTTTTTAAATTTACTGTGATATAGTAGACAAAATAAGTTTTGCTAACTTATATCTAAAAATGTGGCAAATACTATAATGATTGAAAAATGTACATTTATCAAGTCAGTAGTAACTTGGTAATAAAACACAATTATCTAACCGAATAGCTGCATATCACGAATTAGCCAAGTTTTGCCCTAATTTTTGCTGCTACATAACTAAAGTATCCTATAGTAGTCCCTCAATAGCTTATTCGTGTAAGTACCTCCTTTCAAATAAATCTAAAATAAAATAGTATTGGTATCGAAAAAGAACAACAGCTCTTTTTTTCAAATAGCCAGTTATTAACACTATAAATGATATCGGATCATCCAATGACAAGTCAGCAATTATCGAAAGCGACGCGGCCGCGGTCCGAGTTTAACTCGCATCTAATAACACGGTTAGGGCAAAAATCTCAATCGCTATTAATCATCGATAAGGATAAGGCATCGGCAGAGTCCGCCGCGACGAAAGCTGCTATTGACGAAAGCTTAGATCCTAATCGATTCATAAAACTTGCAGCGTGTTAATTATAAGCCACCGGGGTGCGGATGAATGCGCCCGCGCTGCCGCCGCGCCGCCTCGCCGCGAGCATGCGCTCCCGAGATCTCGATTGTCGATGTGAGAACTATCGTATCACCGACGATTTTTCATATCGACAACCCTTTATTTAACTGTTTCCTTTACAATTATCACAGCTGCCTTTCAATACAATCTCCATCTCAAACCGCAACAACGAATCCTGCGAAGCTTTTTGCGCGCTACAATCATCTTCAATAATTTTGTAAACATAAAAACGCAACAGAAACATGAAATTAATGTCCGGGAGTTTGTCAATTGCTCGTAGTAATTATTGCATTCGTTGATTAACGTGAACAATATAGACAGAGCTAATTGTTGGGCTATAATAGCAAGGTGAGTTCTAACCGAAGCGTGAGTTGACTATGACATTGCAGACACTTGGCCGTAGTCAGTTAATTTGCTGAATTAGTTCTGTGCGCGGTGTGTAATTAGGACACGTGAGACACTTTGTGTTTGCGCAGGACTCGTGAACGGGCGATTTCAAAACCACTCAACCGTTTACTGCGCGCACTGTATTATTTTACGCCGTTTGAACATTCATATTTCTTACCAAAAGTGTAGGTTTTTGTATTTTATTTAATTTTTATTTTCCTTTGAGCGTTTTTCTGCCGGTTTGAATTAGTGTTATTATACAAATTTTTTGCAATGATTCAGCAGTTAGATATTGTCACGTTCTGGGAATCAATTATCTGCAAATATAAACGTAGTTACACGAGAAGGCTGAGTGGAGTTACCTGCGTTATAATTTTCCTACATAAACCCTTTATAAGGGAGTTGGCGTGCGTCAAGACTTAAGTATAAACGGGTCGTTAAAACGATATTACAAAAGACGATAATCAAATGAGCAAGAATACCATAAACGCAGTGACGGTATTGAGGCGAGCGTATATTATGAGAACAGAGGAGTGTAGTGTCAATCAATTTTCGCCGCTGGTGATTTCATAACGTCACGTGTCGGGTTCCCACGGAAGCCCGGCTACAACCCGCCCAGGGCCGTCATGTCCAACCACTTAAGTATTTAACATAGGTACATAGCCTTAGCTTAAAAGTTATTATCTAGCCTAAACAATTTCTAAGCTGACGGCATGGAAATGGGCACGCATAAATAACGTTTCATGGCCGAGTTTGAGTATTAAATTGTTGGTTGCGATGCGAGCAGAGTGACGAATAAATTGGCATACACTGTCTAGTTTGCTGCCTCTTACAGATTAACCTGAGCACATGGGTTTATGCGATGCCACAAATTGTGTGCTTGAATTATGTGCGAATCTTCTAATTGTCCATAAATTACGGCATACCGTGACATTAGTGGAGCTATTTAGATTTCTAATTTGAAGTGAAGCAATATATCAACGGATGTGTTTGTTTCAAATTATTTAGGAAGTCGAAGAGCCACAAAAGTCATAGACTGAGTAATTTCATATTAAACCGGTCATTTTATTTCGTCGTACGTAAATTAGTTGGTAGCTAATGATACCTACTCAAGATGATTGTCCGCGGATCGCCGCGGCCCGTAATGAAGCCGTATTTAGGCTTTGGTCCTATAATCAAAATTGAATTATCCCACATGACATTCTTACTTCAGAAATCATGCTTTTTCTTTTTCCGCTCCAATTCTCTTGGACAATTTGAATTTTTAATGGTCTTCGTTGTCAATAGGATGTTATTTTTAGTAGATTGTCATACGGATCTATGATTTACCCTCAGGTAATCACGTAGTAGTTGTCATTATTGAGTGAGTCTATCCGTTTCTAACACACACTTATATAATTAAAATATATTGTTTTAGCTATTGAAGCAATTCCAGTCCAGGTTGTTAGTGTTACAAATAAAACGTGACTAATAACAGAGAATGATTTTACTTGATTTAGGATATAAATATTTAGCGCTTTAATTTTATAAAGATGGTTTTTTTGACGTCGCGAACGGACAATGGTCAGACTATCCAATCATTGTTACAGTTCTGTTGACTTAGTACGTAGACTGGGTAAACTAATATCTTCTCATGATACCTACATATTGTTTAATGTTATAGACCTTAGTGATTCCACTTCAGTAACTTCAGCTCTTGAGCTGCTTTTTATTACAAAAATATTATCCGATTGCTTCCGAGGGAGCAAGCGCGAACTCATTCAAGTTTCACATAAAAAAGTCGATCAATCACCGAATCAAGGCGTCGTTAACACGCGTTGCATTATGTTCAATAAATCAGGCTATCCAGAGCCACTTCGCCGCTGAAGATTTTGATCTATTAACTGGATGACAGTGCACTACTGAGCCGCGGTTAACTTTAGCGCCAGCCAATATAAAGAGCCACTTCTGAATACTTTTAATACAAATTTAATTAACTGAATTCAGACCTTTTCTGTGTCGTTTAAAAAGATCTTTGTAGACGCACGGTGTAATGACTTAAAGCTTCCATAAACGACTCCTGTGTGGAAATTTACTAACGGTCGTTTTGAGTGTGCATTGTCCCTTTGTGGCTCTCACTTCCTTAAGCGTACCTCTGATGATTAATTGCTCATCTTTGTTTTGCAACATGAGTCCTTTTAAAAGGAAATCAACAAAAACTCGGAGGATTATTCGACACCTTGTTCGTGAATTGTGAATGTGTTTATGTAGTTTCTCTCGCATTTATGGTGAAGTGTTAAACTCTCAATTGATTCGTGCCGATCATAGTTATGAAGCTTATTATCATAACGAACACGACGTTTAGTATTTACGAAGCAATTGAAAGATGGCCAGGCTAATTTATTGTTTTATTTTTATTTATTACAACATCAACACGCTATTAATAAACACTTCTTCATTTTAAGCGTTATCTAGTTGACGTAATAATTTGATAGATGCAAGTGAATAAATGTTTATATTCATTAGGTATTTAACAGTTCATAAAAGTAAGATACCAATTTATTTTTCTGCATTTGTGTAATTTCCTTCATGCACTCCATTTTTTTTTTTTTAACATTGCGAGTCTCATTTTCAAAGCCGTAAACTTATTTTAGTAGAAACTTTTCGAAAAATTATAGCAACTTCGTAATCATTTCTTAAACAAGTAAAAAGTATAGTTTTCCATTTCGCTAGTATAAAAACAGATAATGTGCATCGAGCCTAGTTTCCTCGCTGGTCGTGCGTACGCGCCGGGAGCGCGCTTGAGTTTCACGCAAATAATACATATTTAGCAACAGTTTCAGTGGCTCACACGATCCGCCTCTGCCTAGGCAACGCCGAGTAATTGGTCCTGGTCATGCGATTACGTTTCTAGCCGATTTAATTATCGCGAAATGATCAGTGTGCCGGCCTCCTGCAATTTAGCTATCAATCAAGAGGAGAACGGTTATTGGCGCTTTGAGGCGGCCGAGTGGCAGTATGGGTTTTCAATAGTTACAGCAAAACTGTAGTGAAAGGTAAGTACTGTTGGATTTCATGCACGTACAGCGTAATGTTTGCGGTTCCGGTGTCGCCTCGTCTGGGCCAATGAACGTATTCGCCGGAGAAGCAATTATATCTAACATTTTAAACGGTTCGCTTTTTGGTGACATTTTCCGTAAACATTCTTCAATAACCTGTAGATTTACGTGAAACTTTTGTGCAGACGTTTTTGTAATTGTAATAGGATGTTGTGGTTTTGTTTGAGGAAATTATGTAATATAACCAAAAATCGGCCAAGTGCGAGTCGGACTCGCAAACGAAGGGTGCCGTACTACCGTACAAAATTTAACACTACATATTAAAAAAAAAAACTAAATGAAAAATATTTTTCATCTGGAATCTTAACAATTCCAAAGATAACTTTGTATTTCATAATGATTCTGTGCATTACAAAATTATTTTTTGCAGTTGCAGAAAATCGCCCATATTTAAACAAAATACCGTATGAATCGGCGCTTTTAGTATTCGTTGATTAAGTACAGTTTATAGTACATGATGTACAGAAGTTTCAAATTCCTAACTTGTTTATTTGTTGCGATAGAGCTCGTACAAAAATGATCTAAAACTGACAACTTTTGCGGCCCCCTATTTCTTCATTTTTGAAGATAAAAAAAATACATTTATATTTGTACTCTACTCGGTGAGTTCTAGACAGTGACATCTCCGCATGCCAGGGTAAGAAAAAATCTAAATCAAAAGTTTATTGTATGGAGACCCCCTTTAATTTTTAACTTAATTTTATTTTTATTATTTGTTGCTAAGCATAGCAGCAATAGAAATACACAATTTGTGAAAATTTCAACTATTTATATATTATGGCTCACAGACGGACGGACGGGCGGAAGGACGAAAGGACAGCGGAGCTTAGTAAAAGGGTTCCATTTGGCACCCTTCGGATACGGAACCCTAAAAAGCACTTGTCAATATTACGACAAGTTACGCATGATAGCAAAAAATATTAAATCAACATTGGCATGCTACATAAATATAAGAAAATTATTTGGCAAAATAACCATGAAAAATCATTTATATTAAATCAAACCAAACGAATGAAAATATGTGACGCGAATAAATATTTTGACATTATAAATATCAGTAAGTTTTTGCACGTAAGTATACGAAATTCTTCACACGCTATATTTTGAAGTTTGCTTTAATTAATACAAAAGAACTTAGGTATGTGAGTGCCTTCATGTTATTACGTAGGTACTGTAGCTGCTGTACTATCTAGTGCACCTACAACTGCTAGCAAACTCACTTATTACGTAGGTATTGTAGCTGCTGTACTATCTAGTGCACCTACAACTGCTAGCAAACTCACTTATTACGTAGGTACTGTAGCTGCTGTACTATCTAGTGCACCTACAACTGCTACCAAACTCACTTATTACGTAGGTATTGTAGCTGCTGTACTATCTAGTGCACCTACAACTGCTACCAAACTCACTTATTACGTAGGTATTGTAGCTGCTGTACTATCTAGTGCACCTACAACTGCTACCAAACTCACTTATTACGTAGGTATTGTAGCTGCTGTACTATCTAGTGCACCTACAACTGCTACCAAACTCACTTATTACGTAGGTATTGTAGCTGCTGTACTATCTAGTGCACCTACAACTGCTACCAAACTCACTTATTACGTAGGTATTGTAGCTGCTGTACTATCTAGTGCACCTACAACTGCTAGCAAACTCACTTATTACGTAGGTACTGTAGCTGCTGTACTATCTAGTGCACCTACAACTGCTAACAAACTCACTTATTACGTAGGTACTGTAGCTGCTGTACTATCTAGTGCACCTACAACTGCTACCAAACTCACTTATTACGTAGGTACTGTAGCTGCTGTACTATCTAGTGCACCTACAACTGCTACCACACTCACTTATTACGTAGGTACTGTAGCTGCTGTACTATCTAGTGCACCTACAACTGCTAGCAAACTCACTTATTACGTAGGCATTGTAGCTGCTGTACTATCTAGTGCACCTACAACTGCTACCAAACTCACTTATTACGTAGGTATTGTAGCTGCTGTACTATCTAGTGCACCTACAACTGCTACCAAACTCACTTATTACGTAGGTATTGTAGCTGCTGTACTATCTAGTGCACCTACAACTGCTACCAAACTCACTTATTACGTAGGTACTGTAGCTGCTGTACTATCTAGTGCACCTATAACTGCTAGCAAACTCACTTATTACGTAGGTACTGTAGCTGCTGTACTATCTAGTGCACCTACAACTGCTAGCAAACTCACTTATTACGTAGGTACTGTAGCTGCTGTACTATCCAGTGCACCTACAACTGCTACCAAACTCACTTATTACGTAGGTATTGTAGCTGCTGTACTATCTAGTGCACCTACAACTGCTACCAAACTCACTTATTACGTAGGTACTGTAGCTGCTGTACTATCTAGTGCACCTACAACTGCTAGCAAACTCACTTATTACGTAGGTACTGTAGCTGCTGTACTATCTAGTGCACCTACAACTGCTACCAAACTCACTTATTACGTAGGTACTGTAGCTGCTGTACTATCTAGTGCACCTACAACTGCTAGCAAACTCACTTATTACGTAGGTACTGTAGCTGCTGTACTATCTAGTGCACCTACAACTGCTACCAAACTCACTTATTACGTAGGTATTGTAGCTGCTGTACTATCTAGTGCACCTACAACTGCTACCAAACTCACTTATTACGTAGGTACTGTAGCTGCTGTACTATCTAGTGCACCTACAACTGCTAGCAAACTCACTTATTACGTAGGTACTGTAGCTGCTGTACTATCTAGTGCACCTACAACTGCTAGCAAACTCACTTATTTTCTACCTCCTTTGTGTATAGGGTTCAATATACCATTACTGTTTTAATAAACTTATGAATATTATCGCAATGTTCTAAATCTATGTTGAAATAATTACACAAAACGTGGCGTTCGCTTTTTACAGTTTCGTATCACGCCACGCTTGCTTAATTACCTATACTTACCAACTTTCTATGGCCAATACTTACTACATATGAAAACACACAATTTTCTACATAAATTCATATCGTGGTCGCAATATTAAAATGGGTTTCACCTATTAAGGCAATGTGTCGCGGACCTCATGTAAACGCGAAATTGAGTTTTTGTTCGGCCGCGCCATTTTGGTCGGTAAGCTTTAGTCTTATCAAGACATAAAGAGACTTATGAATTCATCTTGAATGGCGTTGACAAAAATGTGAATATAAATAATGTGTTGAATAATTCAGCGTGTTATCGGTATGGAGGAGCGGTGTGCGCGTAAAAAGCGAGCGGTCCGCGCGCTGCCCGCCGGAATGCCACTGCGCTGTTTTTACGTAATTGTTCTGATGCACGCACTCATCCATTATCTAACTGACTTAGGGACCCGAGAATACGTTAGTTTTTCCAGCCACTCTAATCATAAGCCACTCCATAAGTCTAAACTTGCAACAATTTAATTCAATTCAATTTTCCAAGTTCATAAATACGTACTTGAAGTTTCAGGAATAATTGTATTTTCATTTTTTGTTTCTGATATAACAATAAAATTATTGAATATTTCTTCGACATTCCTACATTTGTTTTCCTTAACATCATTATGTGAATCCCACGTGTTTAAACCCAATAAAAACAAAGCTCAGAGATAAATAATAATTAAAAATTCACGTCTCGTCACATGCAGGCTTCATTTAGCCGATGTCAATGGTTCTGTAATTATTAATACTAATTTAAAGCTTTCATTGTTATTCTTACCGCCGTGCTCGATTATCAATTTTTTGTGGGGACGCACGTCCACTGTCCTTTAAATGTTAAAATACAAATGTTGATGTGCAGTTTTTAGGTGTAGTTTGAGGTTTATTCCTGGTCGGATAAGGGCTAAAAAGTAAAACTACGGATTGTGTTGCAAGAATTGATCGCGACAAGTAACTTGCGTTTACTCACGTTTAGCACTCAATGAAATTGCATCAATCGGTATCGTGTCGCTATTACTGGTATTTTTATTTGAGTCTCTAATTTGATTTTGATTTTTCTTTTATTTCCTTTACCGAGCAGCAGGTGACAGTTTGTTCAATTCGTTTTTATCTAAAAATTGTAGGTACTTACCAGAATTGTGATTGGAATCACAACAGAACGCACTTTTCTGTTCCGTTAAATAATTAAGTACAATTTATTATTGTATCAGCATATATGGTAAGACTCTTCTTAAAAGTTCAGTGTTTAATTTGATTATAAGCATTTCGAAAATTCTATACCCGTCCCGTATTCTCTTACCGTAATAATTATTTTTCAGATCCTAATGCCTACCTTAATACTAATTATTTTCTGTTTATTTCAGCAGTCTAAATAATATATCTCTTGTCTCCTCTCCACCATACCACGATTACTGATTGTAATTTTGTTTGCTTCAGGCACCCTCCGGCCGCCAGGTTTAATTGGGGGAAGCAAGCCCAAGGTTGCGACCCCTGCCGTGGTCTCCAAGATCGAACAGTACAAACGAGAGAACCCCACCATCTTCGCCTGGGAGATTCGGGAACGACTTATATCTGAAGGTAAACCTTGCATGTATGGTGATTATCATAACTTAGGTTAGGAACTAAAGTTTAAAGGAGGAAGGAGGTAGAAGGGGATTTTATGGATAACTGCATATTTAGGCTATCTTGTTCCCACTACTGGGATGCAGGCCTCCTGTCTGCGAGGAGTGGTCTGTGATTCACCACACGGGCCCAGTACGGATTGGTAGATGTCACATGTCTTCGAATTTTTGGTTCTAGGACATGCTGGTTTTCTCACGATGTTTTCCTTCACCGTTTTGAGAGCAGTGGTGATGAAATTATTTACACAAAAAGTAAGGCGCCTGCCTGGTTCGAACCCACGACCAACAAACTCGTAGGTCGGGGCCGTTACCACTGAGCCACCACTGCACTCTATAATAGATAGCTATATTATCAATGTAACCTAATCGATGGGAAATAATATATCGTTTAATCATTGGAATTGATTCACGTACCAGTAGACAAACGTTTTCTAATATGAAATTGGAAAAAAACGATAAAATGAATGTAATCCATGAAGCTCCTAAGTTACAACTCTAAAATAATTAACATTGCGTTTATAAATACACCAATTACCTGCAGGATATGGCAACAGTATTGCATATATTTGAACTACGGACCAGCAAAATGTCTCAACTCGATTGCGCATTCACACAATTTTTCAATGCATTCAATGGTGATGCCACTGCATTGAGCTTTAATCGTTCAAATTGCTTTAGGCTTAGGTATATAGCCAAGAAGTGTCAAATACGCGAGTTAAATTCAGCACAGCAGTTAATAAACCGTACCTAATCGCTTCCCAATAAAATGCTTTATGAATAAATTAATTACATACCTTGTATCGACTCACGCTACGATTTTCCGGAAAATTTAGTTAGTAGACAAAATAAATGCTAGACGCGATTTCTTTAGAAATAAGCATCACCTTTGTACGTACCTATTTTTCTGTTCTTTTCGTCATGTCTCTTTATATATTTAAATGGTTAAATAAATCAAACTAGTTTTTCGAATAAATGTGTTTTCAGAGAGAGTTTTGAAACACGGGTACTCTCCAATTCCTTGATTTTCTTTAACTCCCAAATCATGGACACAAACAAACAATTACGGCTATCCACCGTGGCTCTAAAGCCGTTCCTATGCGTGTGCCGTGAATGCTGTGGGCTATCACGAGGTGGACCGATGTAACTGTGTTCACCCGACGTGCACCCGCTAACGTGACGCACACATTGTTCGGCCATTTTGTTGGTACTGCTATTATAATAATCCTGCATTTTGCATTAGGTTTTGCAAGGGAAGTTGTATGGAAGTACATTTGATCGTCTCTTGGCAAGTCAACAGCCTTTTAGTGCTAACTTTTAGCATCCTCTAGGTACTGAAATAGGTACCTATACTTTTTCAAACAAGTCGCAATAATTTTACATTATCACTGCTCCTTTTGAAACAGTAGGTAGCAGGGGCGAAGCCTTCATACAACCCAATTCCTATCGGCTTCCCTTCGGACCAATCACTCTTCTTAATGTCTGCTATTGCCAAATAATATGGTACACCTGTGTGTGTAACTGTGTATCACATCACATTACATAATTATTTTTAAATTACTAGTTTAATACATCATAAGATTAAGAACCTATAGGTTTTTGTCTGAGTTTATGAGAATTGAACAATTTTTTCTTCGGCTTCCCTCTAATGATAATTGTAGCTACGCCACTGGTAGGTAGTCTACCTTGATTCTTAGATTGGTCATTGATATTGTGTTAACCTTAGAGCATGCTTAGAGCTTATAAATTTTCAAACATTTTCATGAAAATATAATTACTGACCTTAAAACATTAGTTATTGAGGTGATATTGTATAATTAAGGAACGGATGTTTAGTGTTATTTCATGATAGTAAGGCTGAAAACTACAAGTTTCTACGAACTATCTATTTATCTTAGTGTATTTTTTTTTCTTTTGTAGATCAACATAATAAATGTTATGTTGCGAACTGATTCAATGCAGCTTCAACTGTTACAATTCGATTGAGCTTCATAAAAGAAGTGGTAATGAGTTGGTATGCCTATGTATACCTACCTATTGTCAATTGTCATGCTGCATCAGTGTAGACGCAGAAAAAACTTATTTATTTAAATGATGGAAACCGCTTAAACTTTATTTAAACTATAAAGTGTTTGTATTCAGTGATTTTTTTTATTTGTATCGTGTGTTCTACGGTACAAAACAAATAATATAAAGTTCGCCCACGTCAAGACCATATAAAATTACAAGATTATTGAGTTCCTAAAAACAAAATTAACGAAGTCGGTACCTACAACTTTATCCACAAAACAACTACTTAATCAGTAGGTAATTTATTCACTGAAACCAAAGACATAAACTAAATCACGTAACGATTCTGTCAATCAAAATTCAAGTCTTGTGCGTTCGGGTCTATCCGAAGGATCTCTAGTTATAATATTAATATATAATAAACCGAACGTCGCGTAATACCGGTGAGCGACTCAAGTTACAGGCATTGCGTGCGCGCACACACGATATGGAACCGTCTGATCATCGAATTATTACCGAGTTACCTTATTAAAATAATTTATGGCAATTTACAGATTGTTATTAACTCGATGAGGAGCGTTCTTGAGACGTGTTTTGATAAATCGCGGCCGGATAACGTGCGAATCGAGTAGCTTGAGTAATTGAGATAGATTTGTCTAGGAACTATACTATATTTGAATTAAGATTAGAACAAACGTTTTTTACAGTCCGTTCAACCGTTTTAAATTCTATTCCGTAGCCCTAAGTATGGTATTAAAAGCAAAAACGTGGTTTCATTACCAAATATTTACTGCAGGTGCCATTTGTCATGCCATCAACGCAATAGAAGTTAAAATCGGTTGAACGGACTGTAAAAAAGGTTTAGTTAAATTTCTAATCTTATTACAAATTGAGTTTAGTTTGAAACTAGTAAATAATTAGAAATTGGAATCCAGCAAGACTATGTTATCTTGCCTAATATTGTAGAATAGAATAGAATAGTTTTATTTCGGACACAAAAATCCATATAGTGTTGTTAGTAACATACAAAAAATAACTTATTGCCTAGTGTTAGTAAAAATCAACCTCTGCACAAACTGCTGTATGAGAGAGAAGAACCGAGGCTCTCAGCTACAGTTTCCAGGATGTGTTTCGACTGCCCCTCACTCTCCGCAGTAGCGACGCAGTCTTTTTGCGTATAATTACATAAAAGCCGTCGGCGCGGGCTTGCGCAAACATTTCCGACGCTCTACAGTAACGAGGCAGCCTCAACAACATCCTGAAAGCATTGTTATATTGGACGCGCAGGACATCCAGCGATCCCTTAGTACAATTGACCCATAGATTGCCTGGGTACAAACTTTGGAAATAAGCCTTGAAAAGTGTTACTTTACTTGGTCTGTACACCGCGCAAATCTACGGGACAACATATTGCTCCGGACGGCTAGAGCCCTGCGCTCCATCTTAATATCTACATCGTCCCTAAGGTCAGCGGCAAGACAATGCCCTAGGTATTTAAAAGTTGACACCCTATCAATTGGTGACCCGTTCATAAGCTACTCGGGTCCTTCTCCACGGCGTTTGCCGCTGACCTCAAAGACCATGCACTCATTATCTAATCTATTTTATATTATGACTGTAGCTCAAAAGTGGTTTATCTAAATCGTTTTTCAGTTTTCAGGATCCTGTTAGCAGTCATTAAATTTCCGGTAAACTAGGTTTTTCTCATGAGCTTAAAGATTTTGGTTTAAATACCTATGCTGAAAGCTCACACTTCGCCGAGTCACGTTAAGTTGACAAAACATAATACCTCTAGATTATTTGTTAACTAAACAAAAAACGTCACCACTAAAATAATAAGGTCAACTAATGATCGGTTCCTATAAACAAAAAGCCGACCAAGTGCGTGTCGGACCACGCACAATGAAGGGTTCCGGAGTTGGGATGATTTATCCCAAGAACAAACTTAACATTGTAGTTGTAAATCACGTTCTCTCATACATTCCAACTGCAAATGTAAGTTGGCTGACTATTACTCGTTAACTTGTAATGCCTACTTAGTTGTGATAGTTTTCCGTTTAACTTCGTTGTATATACTACTACCGTGAATTTTTTCACATATACGGAACTAACCGTTTAGCTGGCAGGGTGGGGGACACTTTTTTTTTTGTGGATGGGAAATCATCAAATGACTTCTCCCGCTCTGGGCGGAGCGGGAGGGCGTGTCAGACTTTTACTGACTAAAACCCACCCGTGTTCCTTCTGTTGCCTGTGCCTGGGCCACGGTAACTCTTTCGAGGGTGGGGGACACTTGACTCTAAAAAAAAATTTGCAGCTTATATTTCAGCCACGGATCCCTTAATCGAAAAATTGTTTTTACAAACCCGCAATATTTTTGAAACACCTTCTAACAACACCCCACACCATGGGGTAGCCGAGAAAAAAAAACATTCCCACTTTAGGTGTACTGGAGGTACCCTAAAAATATTTTTTTCATGGTTTTATTTTACCACTTTATCGGTGTGATTAAAATGTATATCCATGGCAAATTATAGCTTTCTAGTACTACGAGTCTCTGAGCTAAGCTGCAGACGGACGGACATGGCGAAACTATAAGGATTCCTTATTGACTACGGAACCGTAAAAACGAAACGTTTTGTTTACCAATGGTAGCATTTTTTATTGCCAAACTGGGCATATAAATAGATTCGTAAGCTAATTTTACCTATAATGGCTACTTCCTTCAGGGTGGGTCTACTATGCCAAGCTATGAGGTCTTTGCTTCATTGTTGATGAAGATATGTCTTAATTTTAACCGATAACGGTCCGTTAATTATAGGAGTCGGCCATAAGCCACACACTGCGAACCGCTCTGTTTACCCAGAAACCAAACACTTATCTAATTATAGGATTAAAGGCTTTGAGTAATGAACTTTAGATGAGTGTCAAACAGTTTCGGCAGGGCAATAGGCAAAGCCAACGAAATGCAAGCCCGAATATGCTCTGTTAGTTTTGTAAATGGCCGCCGGCTGACAGCGGATATAATGTAATTTGAGAACATCTATTGGATTTTGTGTGTATGTGCGAGCAGTACTATGCTTTAGGTATCATTATTTTATGTAAATTGGTTCCTTATACTATGTTTCAGGTATAAAAGTTGACTGTAACGCTTTAGTATATTGACGAATATCGTCAAGAAATGCTGCAGCGCCCTAATTGCGTAACTCACAGTAGCAATCGCTATAATTTGACAGTTCAACAACATTCATTGCGTTATTTATGATGTTGAGCTGACAAATTCGAACATATTAAGAAGCAATGAATTTTTGCTTCAAAATCATTCAAATTGTTATTGATAGTGTTTACTTCCTTAGTTGTAATTTATATCTACTATAATTCCTAAGTTTAGCCGGCTAATCTTGAAGTTTAGTATGCGTTAACCATAGCATATATTAAATCGAAAATTATGTCAATCTGTTTTTCTTTGATCTCAAGATCAAATGAAACAATTTTGACAAAACTTCTATGCAATAAAGAGTAATAATAAAAATGTCGAGTAGTGCCGCGCGCGCGGGCCCGAAGCCAACTGCACAATAAATGTGTCACTATAGCCGAGGGCTTTGGTTATAAAGATGTCGTTGTTACGCTTATGCAACTATATTTATATATTTATTATATATAATGGTATTAGGTATATTAAAATAAAAAGCACCAATTTCCTCTGGCGAAATGTAAGATTTTCACAATTTTAAGCTATTATTCGGTTTCCACTCATTATTTTTTATGTCTTCACAGTAAAATTTAAATCATTTTTATAATTTGTACCAATTGATACAGCTTATTATACAAATAATTGCAGCCTGAGACTATTCGCAAATTCTCATTTTGTTAGCCATAGTACAAAACAGTAACGATTAGAGTGGACATATACTGAAATGTTGTTTCCTATAATGTTACCACGACACACGAACATGCGCACACATATCTTAGAGTACGATGGGCGTCTTTAGCTCAGAGGCCAACGAGCCAATTGCGATAATTGCACCAACGACACCTCTCGTGCCCATGCGTGACGTTAAACGTCGCCAGCTGAAACAAAAGACGGCTTAAGCGCTAACAATCCGTTCAATCTATTTGTATCCAACAGCCGAGCATCTTAAAGTTCAAAATCGCGAGCCTAATTAAATATCATTAAAGCGTTCATCGTCAAAGGACGTTCTTTGCCTTCATGTTTCTCTAGTGCAGTTCAGTTCGGTAGGGTGCGTGCGATCGCATTGGAACTGGTTTTGCTTACAAGACCACTTCTGGTTTACGATATCAGTGGGGACCGGATTAGGAGACGATAACATTCTTGATGGGAAACACTGTGCTAAACTGAGTTGTTAAATTGGTTCGCAGCCATTAAATCCGCAGGGGGCGCCGTAACTTCAGAGCACATGATTGGGTTAATGTCTATATAAAACACGTTTTATTTACATGATTTTATAATACTTGGAAAACATTTCGTGAAGGTCAGGCTAAATAATATTTTTTAAATAAAAATAAGGACCACAAAAACCTTTTTTCTGATATAGAAACATTTGTGTAGAGTAGAGAACTTGATTATTTGTGTAGGAAGGAAGTGGGTACAAATTTTCTTCAATAAGGGCCTTTGCAAGTGCAAAATGAAGTAATATAATTTTGATTATGAATATGTGAACGAGTTCTCATGAACGAGGGGTCGAACAATTGCTCAGTGAATGCTTTTATTTTTTTATGTTTTTTTTTGTTCTTATCTCTGCGCCCGGCTGACATTATCGTCATTTGTTGAAATGTGTTTAAAATAATTGCTCGAGCGCAGTGAGCCCTCATGCCTCCGTTGTATGCGAAAATTGCACGCGATCCCACGTCAGTCGGTTGTTTTGCGTAAATGCTCACATATTTGTCGTAAATGTTGCTGTATTTAAATAAATTCTGCTGCATTTGGACTCAAAACATTTAAAATTTACCGCTAACTTTTGCGGTTACGATTTAATACAAAATTGAATGGCTTTATTGCATCGGGAATGCTTTGTTCAATTTGGACGGTCCGGGGTTGTAGTTATGATTGATTCCATTAGATCTGTCGATGGTTTCGGTGTATCAAAGTGTGTTGACCGGCGCGGACCACCTGCTGGCCTGGGAGCCCGAGTAACTATTGCTACTACAGAAGTATTAATCTGTAGAGCCGACCTCTTAACTGGATTTTGTTTAAATTTTCCTTGTTCTGGTAAAAACTTTTCTTGTCCTTGTTGGTTTTCGAAGTCTAGTAGTAATCTTTATGTTTTGGGTAATATAGAATTTCCTTAGGTTTGTTTATTGACCTACACCTTACTTAATAGGTATGTATAAAACCGGCCAAGTGCGTGTCGGATCACGCACAATGAAGGGTTCCGTAGATGGGACGAATTTATCCCAAGAATAAACTTAACATTGTAGTTGAAAAACATATTCTCCCTTACATTCCAACTGCGAATGTAAGTTGGTCAACTATTAATCGTTAACTTGTAAAGGCTACTTAGCTTTGATAGTTTTCCTTTTAACTTCGTTATATATTATACTACTCCCGTGAACTTTTTCACATATCCAAAACCCACCATTTAGCTGGCAGGACGGGACATACTTCACTCTTAACGATAAAAATTATCACTTAACAGCTTAATATTACGCAAATGGATCTTTGAATCGAAACATGGGTTTCACACACCCGCAATATTTTTGAACGTCCTATCCAACGATACGACACCATAGGATAGACGAGAAAAAAATATCATCCCTACTTTACGTGCAAGGGAGGTACCCTTTTTTCCAATAATTTATTTTACCACTTTGTCGGCGTGATTAATATGTATGTGTAACCATGCCAAATTACAGCTTTCTAGTCCTAAGAGTCTCTGAGCTAAGCCACGGACAGACAGACGGACGTAGCAAAACTATAAGGGTTCCTTGTTGACTACGGATCCCTAAAAAGCAAAGCTATATGCCTACTAAAACTAATATAGGTAGAGTTAATGGTCTGACCGCTGATGGCGCTCACGTAAACAAAATGTGAAACATGTTTTGTTTCTGAAGTTTATGTTTTCTTTTGTCGATTATTCCATACCAAATTAAATATACATCTCAATAATATAATATGTAGGTACCTGTAGCTTTTGGCGGTTTCGACTTTATTGCAACTGAGTTTGTCCTATTTTTTCTAAATAAAGCAACTTCCAATTCAATCTTTTTTATTTTTTAGAGAACGCTCGTTTCTAACTCTGTGGCTCGGTCAGAAATATGTCTAAGTAATAGAAATTTAATCAAATTATAACAAAATGATCATGCTCAACAGTCGAGCCTTTTGTCACAAGCGCGTGCCCGGGCAACGCGCACCTACTCCATTTGGCTAAATTGATTAAAGTTACATCTGCATTGTCGGCACGTATCTACACTCAATTTAATTTATTTAACGCTAATATTCAGTTCAGGAAACATAATAGTCCGCTGTTGATAACTATCAATCAAAATATTCATCTTATTCAAGATTTTGATAGAAAAAAGAACCATCTTTCTTATTATATTTATAAAAATATGAAACGTGCCGAGCGGCCCAATTTATTTTAACTTAATATTTATACAAACGGTGACTACAAAAGGAATGTGTCAAAAACGCAAGCACTTGAGCGCGGTGCGCGTGAGTCGATCGCTTCACAACGAGCAGTTATTAAAACAGAGCAGCTCATCGAAGCCGGCTAAATTTTAATAAGGTATCTACTACCGTCTTTGTTAGCCGTGACGAGGCAGTTTTGGACAATGGCTTGCGCAACTTATCGACTAAATCGATATCGGTTTACGATGCGTTACGGGCGGCTCTAGCTACTGACCATATTTTGATTAATTGCATTCTTAGCCCACAAATGTATGGGTTACGTGGAGGCCCAAATTATTGGCTGGCGCCGATTAATTAGCGAAACGGATGACGAGTAAGTTTACGGTTGGGGTGTTAAAATGTTTTGGTCGGCCATAAAAACACTTTTATAATTTATTATTCCTTGCTAATGTTGTTTTTATGATTCGTGTTTAGCGATCATCTTAAAAACTTACATTTCCGATCGCCGTTCTTATTTGTTTCCAATTTATCCGAATCATTATTTTACTACGGTACAAGTCACTACGAGATAGACGAAACGTTTTTCTGTAAGTCTTTTGACATTTACTAACAAGGTCCCACCTCGTTCGCCGTTATTGTACGGTCGAAATAAATCAAATCGATCGCTACACAGCTTCCAATAAACCGATACATTTATTGATTTGTTACAGCATTAAATTGGTTCCCAGCAGTGCATCACATCAACAGTGTTGCCCGACGTTGAGAGGGACACGGTCATGATTTCGGATTTCGGTTTTGGGGAACCTTTAATCGTCGCTTGTACAATGTACTTGGTGCTGTAAAAACATGTTTTGATCGGTTTTTGCTTAGCTATTGTCGTGTTATTGAATTACCTAATGGGCTTTGTGAGTTTTGAAAGCGACGAAAGTTGCACAAGAATGGTATCTGTACATAAATAAATCGTTCCGATTATCGTTTATTGTAATGCTATTGGCAGCGATCGAATTGTGAGTTGTCATTTTGCTTTTAATTGTTGTTGTACACGTACAGGTTGTTATTCAAATGATACTCGTATGGGAGCTAGAAATTGCAGGACGATTATTCATTGCGGGTTGGCACATCTTTTGTGACTTTGGCCATTGAGAGCTAATTGAAACGAGTGGACGCGTGTGCGTAGGGTAGGCGTTTAGCGCAACGGTTGCGCGAGGCCCCCTGGAGGCACAGACACCTTTTTACTCAGTCGACGCGGCGGGTGCCGCTTGATTGCATCCGATCTCATCGTTTTATGTTCCCCATAAAGCCAACAATAATTCATTTAGACGACGTGACGCCACTCATTCGTTAACTGGTTCTAGATGTTCGATGAGGACGTGATTTTTATTTTGGAGCGACAGCAATGAAGGAAGCGTCTAATCGTCTTCAAATTAGAATTTGAGCTTTGATGGAAAACTATTCTACTAAGAAACGGAGAGTTCAAAAGAATTTATAATTAACTACTTAATAAATGGCAAAACAGGCGCCTACTAGTCTGATTAGACTTGCAACATATTTTTATATAAAGAGCAAGCAATTAACAAGATTTATCATGATCTTTAGGATGATTAAATCACACAAAAGTCTCAAAATGTTAATTGGCAGAATTTGCATTCTATCTGTGGCAGATTAATCTACAATTGATATGATTTTATGTGCAAGAAAAGCTAAATTTGAAAATCCCTTTTCTAAAGTGCAATTACTTTTAATTGCGTTACAAAAAATGCTAAGCTACTTACTTATTCGGTGGATGTTGCCCATTACATTACATTAGACCAGTTGCGATCTTGTGTTACCAGTGATTTCACTTAAGTAAGCTTTAAAGAAGAAAATGCTTTATTCTAATTGTAAATCGCAAAGCAATTTGACTATGTGGGAAAATGTTTTCAGTTGCCTATTTAAGTAAAATACTTACCATGTATTTAGTGCCTCAACCACAGATAGGTATAAATTAATTATTGATAGCGTCTTTCAGATTGAGATTAAACAGTTACCCTATTTAATACAGCCACGATTGTTTATCAAAGTCTACTTGGAATTTATTCATCATTCTTGAATAATGTTTATCCGAATAGAGCACTAAATAATATCGGAATTCGTGCCTAATACTACAAGTTACACAAACGATCTCGCCAAATAACCGTCAAGCTAATTAATTAATGTCGTATGAAATATTGTCTAAAACTAATTAGCGTGGTTCGATAGAATCCGACATCCGTCGCGTTACCAGCGGAACGTATCGAAGAACCGGTATAAGTAAAACAAACAAACAAATTCATTCCAAACCATTAGGCACGAGATCCGACTGTTAATGTCTCAATTTAGAAACGAGCGTAAATCTTCAAAGGCGTGACAATTACTGTTACTTCCCGGCATTACAAACAAAAAGGTTTTCCGTCAATTATCGATAAATTAACCCGATTAAACAGTCTATAGCCAGACGGCGCCGGAGTGCCTTATCTTTGGACATGCCACGCTTTTAGGCAGGTACCAACTAACAACACTCCGACGCAGAAACATTAAGATTTTTAAACCAATTTGCTTTTTATTAGGATGCCACGGGAAACTAAATCACTTGCTTGATATTTAATGTAACACTGAATATTTCAATTTGTGCTTTCGTTCAAGAAGCACGCAACAATTAATAGCCGATAAAATAATTATTGTTACGTATCAACACCTATTATTCAGTCTGCACAAATTACTGTAGGTAATGCAAGCGCTTTCGTAATGCGCGCACGTATAAATGTTGTTAATTCGATAATTAATCGCTTTCCGCCGTTTAATGATAGAACAAGAAAAAACTACATCACTTTTAATTGTGCCGATACCGACAGCCCCTGCGTACTGAGGTATAAGATGGTCTTTATATTGTAGACATCTAACCTTTTAAAAGAAGCGGACCCTATTGTGACTAATCATAATTAAACGACTTTAGACAAATTGCATGACCGTGACTAAGCATGTAGGATCCGGGCCCGATCCCAAATCATTAAAAGAACAATTATAGAATAGCATTCCCACCTGCAACCTGTTGATGGATAATGATCTGGTCTAAACAAATAGTTGAACTAAGACCACTGATCGGCGCTCATTGTCAGTGAAGTCTTCAATAAAAACGTGATTGATATTTGCAAACTTGCTTCTACTCATTACAATCAATACCTACTTACTCATTAAATGCAATCAACTGCTGAAAAGTGAATGATTTCGCACCGTGCAGACTGTCGAAATAATGTGTTATCAGATCATTGACGCGTTTAAAGATAAGTTTTTTTTTTGTAACAAAATTATCGACTTATCCAAATTGAAAACACGCCCGCGTTGAACGTCTTCGATCGAAACCATCGATAGGCTACGTGCTTGTTACTATACAAAAACCAATTTAACTGTTCTGTGAAAGATCATTGAAGTTTTTTGTCATTTAAAATAATAGAAAACGAAGTAGATTAAGTAGTGGCGACGCGTCACTGAGCTCCCACAAAACGTTAAGAGATTTTCAACGGTTTGTTTTATTTCTGAAAACGGCTGCTTCCATTATAATTAGAGATCTTGACTGGTAAGTGATGACTAGTCACCATTATAGTGTTCTCAGCCACATCATACTTTTGACGTCCAGCGGCACAGAAGGCGGTTCTATCGAGCCTTCGTCTCAACGCACCGATTACGAGCCAAACAAATTGTGTAGAGGGCACCTTTTTATGCTTTCAGACGTGCTAACAATGAACCAAGCCGCGCAACTGATCATTACCATTATATTATATAAGGCTTTGTGTTTTGAGTAAATTATAACAGGTACGTTTTGTGTTTTATTTGATACGTCAAGCGGTGGTTGCGTCGAAGCGCGCCGGACGCCTCACAATAGCGCTTCATTATCAACGGTGACCGCCTTTAAAACCATCTTTATAAATCGCGATAGTCTCAACTCGTTATTATAATAATTATTATTCATGTCTGTGAGGTCTATCAAATCATTTCCTTATAACAAACAATTGACAGGGTGGCATATTCAACCGCGATGGTGCAATTTTGTATTGCCAGTCGTGTCTAGAAATTGTCTCTTTATCCGCTCACGTGAACAACAATCATTAAGCAATTAGGTTCAATTATTGTTCCTGGATATAATTGTTCTAAGTTAGTACGTGCCTACTTAAATGACAGGCTTGCAATAAATGGATCTATTCTACGTAAATGCAGACAAATTGCCTTTGAACATTGGTAGGTACGATAAAGTGTGAGTACTACATAGTCTGGACAAGCAGTTGTTATTCTTATTAGCTATGGAAATTGTTTGGGATTAAGAGTGTTATTAGCTTTAGTAAGTAGTTACGTCGATTGCATTATATCCTACTAGTCTATACATCTGTACATACATCTATACAAATAAATAAAATTGAAGTGTCTGTTTGTAATGTCTAAATAACAACTTTTTACTAAATGCATAAGAAAGTACATACGGTACTTATAACAAAGAAGCAATTTTTAAAATTTTTGTCTGTCTGTCTGTCTGTTTGTTCCGGCTAATTTCTGTAACGGCTGGACCGATTTTGACGGGACTTACTAAGCCACTTTTATTTTAGAAAAATAATTAGGGTTCCGCGCAGAAAAATTAAAAATTATTTTTGCATTTGGTAGCCCAATTCATGAAGATAGTTATAGGTTTTTTAACATCACGCTATGACCCTTAGGAGCCGAGCAAAAATAAAAAAAAGTCGGAAAGAACACTAAGCGAAAACGAAGTAATAGCGCGGGCGGGCGATACAACGCGTCGGGGGACGAGGAAGATTTATTAAAATGTGGCTGTTATTTTAGTATATTGTGTATCTTACGACTTCCACGTGAACGCATTCGCGGGGCCATGGGGTCTCATCTGGAACGAATTATAATTAGTCTTGAAAAAAAATCATAGATGGCAGTATAAGTTACTCTAACAAAATGTACAACCACTAAATTGCGTTAAACGGCTGATTTTGGCTGAAGTAAGATTAGTAAATATTAAAACTTCGTTGCTCAAGGCTGATTTATCTATTTACAATCATAAATCACGTAATTTCGACAAAAAAAGATAACTGAAAACTTTAACTTCCATTCGAACGTGATTCGAACCCATAGAATGATAAAGTCGTTAAATGCAGATATCTGTTACCCATTTTGTTTAGCGCTATTTGCAACAGATGGCGTTTTACTCAATTTTTCACAATAAAGGTAGCAACAATCGTTATTAATTTACGTTTAGTTAATTCATTTTAAGTATATTTAATCTATTTATATAAAAGGAGAAACTGACTGACTGACTGACATAACAACGCACAGCCGAAACTACTGGGACCAGGAACGTGAAATTTTGCACACGGCTTCCTTTTGTAACGTAGGGGAGCACTAAGAAGGGGTTTTTGGAAATTCGACCTCTAAGGGCACCCCCTTAAAAGGGGGGATTTCGTTTGAGTATAACACATTCCTTGAGTTAATAAATAACCTATAAGTCAAATAATGAAAATTGGGGGCGAAAAGAATCTTATTTCGTTGATCTTTTAACTTCAAACTTGGCTCGAATACTTCATCATCATTCTTCTGACCTAATCACAATTTATTTGGGGTCGGCGCAACATGTCCACTTATACTAGTGTATAAATAAATAATAATGATCTTAATCTATAAAACTACCATTTACAGCGGGTGGACGGGGTTGTGAAATGTGTAGGGGAAAGTAATAAAATCACGCGAACCAAATAACGGGCGAAGTGCTGAATGACTAACATATCAGATTTTTTGCACAAGGGTTCCTTTTATAATGTAGGCGAGCTCTATGAAGGAGTTTTTGGAAATTCGACCTTAAATGGGGTGAAAAAGGGGGTTTTCTTTTGTATGAAAAATCTTATCACGAACTTGAAACTTAGCACGAAGACATTCTTAAATGAATTATAAAGTTTGTCATTATTTAGTTTTTCAAAACTACCCGTCAAAGGGATTTTATTAGGGGGTGCTAAAGTTTGTATGGAAGAATTTTAACGCGCTGTCCGGTTACCTTATATAAATTAATACTTTTGACATAAAACATAGACATAGTTTTTGGCTTTTTCGAAAATCGACCAGCAAAAGGGGGTAATTTATTTTTCGAGGAGGATTTCACTGCGTATCAAAATTAAGTCAAAAGTAATGTAAACATTAAATGACAAAAAACATGATTGAAGATGTTTTTTAAATCAACCTCTTTCGGGGTGAAAAGGGAGGAACAGTTGATATGAAAATTTAATTTTTCCTTTGATCAATAAATTAAATAATAAGTCTATAAATTAATCAATAATTCCTTACGTATTATAAAACAAAGTCCCCCGCCGCGTCTGTCTGTCTGTGTGAATGCGATAAACTCAAAAATTACCAAACGGATTTCCAAACTGTTTTCACCAATGAACGGAGTGATTCATGAGGAAGGTTTAAGTCAAGGTTTTCAAGGTTTAATTCATTAAAGTTTTGTGTAAATTGGCTGAAATATGACGATTATTGTAGAAGATGTCGGAAAAAAATACGCCGACTGGGGAGCTTTACTGGCATGCGCCGCGTAAACCGTAAGAGATACATTAAATTTATTCTATAGGATTGTACATTTAAAAAAAATCCGCAATAGCATATACGTCTATCTTCTAAGGATGACCCACAGTAACCATTTTTATCTTTCAGAATTTGATAAAAATTTCATTGTTATTTCCGATCGCTTCGCTTCCTTATAATCCAGGTAGTACGTTCCCGTGGGATATTTTCCGAAATTCACGCAGGCGAAGCCGCGGGCAAAAGCTAGTCTTTTTATAAATATATTACATACATAGAAATGTAAAAAAAATACATTTTTTTTTTCATTTTCACCTGGAACTTTAAAATTTACTAAGGTGGACTCCTAGATGGCGTTGTAAAACTACTGTTTCTGGCAATTAGTGAGTCGCCGGTACTGCCATCTGTTGAGAAAATGGAGAAAAAAATTTAGCCAGTCGAATTGCCAGTTTTAGGGAGGTCACATTTCTTTGTATGGGATTGGGTATCTGTATGTAATCTGTGGCGGGGCACAGTTAGTATATAAAATAGTAACAAAGTCAAAACTGCACATTGAATATTTTTGAAAAAGGTAATTGCGAGGTGTGGAACGAGTCTGACGCCGAAAATATAGTTTATAGAATTTTTGTACGATTGTCTGGATGTATGTTCCGGATTGGCGCAAAAACTGCTGACCGGATTTGGATGCATTTTTTTTTAACCTGGATTAACACAGGTTACTTTTAATCCGTTCCCGTGGGATATTTTCCGACATACACTCGGGCGAAGCCGCGGGCAAAAGCTAGTTACCTAGGTATGTGACAGCACAATAATCGCCTCCTTGAATTATTACACTACGACTGTGAGCTACGAAGTATACCTACAATCGACCGATAAGGTTCAAAGTCTTCCCGATTCTTGACATTTATGTACGTCTTGTTTTGTTCATAAGTCATACGCTACCTGTAATTAGCACGTCCTTAGCACGGCACCGTTAGTTCAATTAAAGGTAGGTATCGGCTAATGAATGGACACTACGGGTAGTTGTGTACTACGGTTGCTGTTAATATGCGCCCTGGACGTTAGTGATGTGTATAATGTTACAACTGTCATTTTTACACGTTCAATTTATTAAACCATGCAGTAGAACTTTTATTCAGGGATATCGTTCTGAAGTGTTGATTTCAGGCGCGTAGAGCGTTTTCTACAAAGTTTTTTTCGTTCTCATGTATTTAAAGTGTGTGCGTAATCACACGCATAAAATTCTTGAGAACATCATGTTTTTACTGTTATTGTTAAAATATGTTTTTTCCAGCAGGTGCCGATGGTTCTAGACATTCTGTAGGTATTTTCAGAAACTTGTAGTATTTCTGGATACATAGAACCTCAACTGCTATTACTTAAAAACAGCTTGTAGGAAGATGGAAAATGCAAGAAAAGTTACATGTATAGGGAAAATTAATATAAATAAATCTTAAATATCTACGTATAGTATAATGTACACTAGAAACTGCAACCAACAAATTGCATAAATAACATAAAAGAGCAACCAAAAGCGAGTTATTTAAAACAGTTCAGTGGTTGCGCGCTCGGTAGCTCAACAACGAATCCTACGACAATTACACTCGGACAGGCTATGATTAAATTATGGCACTTACTCGGAGTGTTTCCTGAAAATTACATGGGATGGCTCTCCAAGGCTGCGCCGGCACGCGATCTCTGCGCACGCAGTTAACGCGCGCGCACATTTAGTTTACGTTACGAGAGTTACGACACGTTCAGGGACTCGATAGCTTTGTGCCATTGTGGCTTAATGCCTACCGTGCTTATCAAGTGGTCACTGTAGAATTTGTCTCGACTATACTTAATATCATAAATGTGATGTCTGTCTGTCTGTTATTGTACCTTGCCACGCTTTAACGGCTGAACGGATTTTGACGAAATTTTGCACGCAGGTAGACCATAATCTGGGTTAGGTTAGTATACTTTTATCCCGGTACTGTATTTCCAAGGGATCATTTCCGACCTCAACAAGGGTGAAGCCTAGTTCTTTATATATCTTTCGTATCTGCAATTCCTGAGCTAATCAGAGCTGACGGACCCAGGAAGAAGGTAAAAGGCTCGGTTTGACGGAACGACATTGTTTTCACCGAGACCTGTCACCGAACCCTTTGTTATCAAAAGGGTTCTTGTATGCTGAAGTAGACTATGTTATTAATAATGTAGTCGTACACCGACACAGCCCAATGACAAGCCTACACCTATGATTTGTAAGACCCGGCAGGCAGTTCCTCGTATGCCAATCACATTATGATTCGATCCGCCTACGAAGCTTAGGTAGGCATTGATTACGGCGTTACCGCGTAACCTTTAATTTACAGAGAAGAGACTGTTCTCAAGGGGTAATTTACAACTTAAATATACTGGTGCTCACGAGAAGATTTTGTTGTCTCATAGAAAAAATCACATAGTGACGATTTGAATCGTTACTTTACTTATTCGTGTCATTTTATGGCGTAGTTTTCAATCATTTACAACTTGAATTCGTGCAGAATATAATTGTGTAACATAAGCTGATTGTGCCACTTAATGCTATAAGTGCAGGGCATTTTAAAACGCGACCAATGACGCATCGGTTTTAACGCGCGCCTGCAATTTTATGCACATTTGTACTGCGTTCTAAGAGACATCGGGTTTCAAAAGTGCACACATAATTGCTATATTCGTGCTCAAAGCGAAATGTTTCTAGCAAAGTGTGTATTAATACTAAATACAGCTCACTGAGTTTAACCATCATAGTACTACTTACGTTGAAAAACAACATTCACTGGCGCACGTTGTTGTAACTTTAACGTTTTCTTTTCAATCTTGGTGATTTTGGGATTGGTGCCTTTGTGGGAATGTCAACTAAAGAATACCGATAAGGGTTTCAATGGATTGAGCTTCATCTTAGCCACCTGAGTAGGTAAAGAGTAGAGATGAGTAGGTGTTATAGAATCCTCTATCCAAATTTTTATTGGGATAAAAACTAGTAATTAATTCGCTACGTAGCAGCGTAGCCAAAAAGCGTAGCGGCGTAGCAATGGATAAACTTTAAAAAAATCCACCTAACAATTAACTATCTTTTGTCCACAGGTGTCTGCACGAATGCAACAGCTCCAAGCGTGTCATCCATCAACAGGATACTTCGGAACAGGGCTGCTGAACGTGCAGCGGCGGAATTCGCGAGAGCTGCCGGTTATGGGTTATATGCCGCTCCTCCGCCGTACGGCGCCTTCCCTTGGGGCGGCGGGGGAGGGGTATGGCCCCCCGGCTCCCTTCCCCTACCCCCCGGAGTACCAGGCCCTCAGTCCGGAGTACCTCACCCTGACATCAACCAAGGGTTCCTAACCTCTGGCAGAGGACTAATCGGTAATATTTTTAGTCTGTTATCAAATTATAAAGTTCAAGCGTAATTCTATTGTACAAAATTTTGTTGAATCTTCACATAAATACCGTACCTAGTACTTTTTATCCTGAATTCCAACTCATTCGTGTCTGTTTTTGCCGAAACAGATGTAGACGGCGACGACTCCGGCTCACTAGACGGAGAACAACCGAAGTTCAGACGGAACCGCACGACTTTCAGCCAAGACCAGCTCGAAGAACTGGAGAAGGAATTCGAAAAATCCCACTACCCATGCGTGTCCACGCGAGAACGACTTGCGTCAAAAACGTCGTTATCAGAAGCGCGAGTTCAGGTAACTAACTCTAATTCACTTGACCTTTTGCATAATTATATAAATTCATATCATTCGAGACAGCCAAAGATGTCAAATCAATAGCCACTATTTGTCAATTTGCATTAATTTGAATTTGTTAAAACTGTGAAGACAGAATACTAATCATTTTTATTTACCGTTACTGACAGGTTTGGTTTTCCAACAGACGAGCCAAGTGGAGACGCCATCAGCGCATGAACCTTCTGAAGCGCGGTGGCGCCTCGCCCCCGCACCGCCCCCCTCACTCCCCCGCCTCTCGCTCCCGCTCGCGTTCGCGCTCCCTCTCCCCCGCGCGCATGTCCTACCACACCCCGCAGATGGGCGGCGAAAATAGCGCTTTCAAGGCTCTCTCGCACCAGGACACCAACGCCCTGAAGGCCTTCGCGCATCAACAGTTTGACGCCAACGCACTGAAAGCACTGTCGCAGCACACCAACTTCGATGGAAGTGCTTTTAAGCCACATCCTGCTTTAGAGAACAGCGCCTTTAAATCGCTTGTACCACATTCGGCGGCTGCAGCACTTCTTGCGGCACAGTCTATCCAATTAGCCCGTGGATACGAGTCCCACTCGGACTCGGACGAGGAAATCAACGTGCACGACGAGAGTGACAACGAGGACCGGCGCACGCGCGCGTCGCGCTCCGCGTCGCCGTGCCGGCCGCGCGCCTCGTCCAACGACCTACCACTACAACTAACTAAACACGATCGTTGATACAGTCATTATAATTAATTTATTTACATTTTACCTACATAAAGTATTACAATTATCATTCCTATCGAATGTCCATGTTCCGAATAATTATGTAAATTAAGTTTCTAGAGTGCTAATACTCCAGTTAGTTTGTAAATTAATGTAAATACCTATGTAGATATTGGAGTTGTTAATTAGTGTAAAGAAGATGCGAATGATTAATTTTAATGATGCACAAACTATTCCGTTTAATAGGTAGGTACATAAGAGAATAGTTGGTGATTTGTTGAACTGTTTTGATCTGGGGTACATCATGGAAAATATTAAACTCGATTTCAATGAATATTGTAATGGTAAAAGGTGTATAGTTGTAAATAAAGATAGACAGAACAGAAGACAGAAGTAGCTCGGTGCACCCTAGCGCAGCACGTATTAGTAGTAGACCTGGATACTAGCTGGTTTGAATTTAGTTGTTGTGATACTTCGAGGGAGTATACCAAAGTATTGTTATCAATGGTAAAAAGTATGGTTTCAGGAGAAAAAGTTCCTAACGCTTTTCATATCTACCGAATACAAAATTTAGACGTGTTTACACCGATTTTAGATGATTACAAACATTTGAAAAGTATTTGTTAGACAATGAATTAGGTCACTAAATTATATAATTTCGGCACTATTTTCTAGAGTTCGTTTATATGGGCACTTTGCATTCCAACGATGGCCCAGATTGCCCTTAAGTAGTTATTTTTGTAAATATTGTTACAATCAAGCGTTGTATACTATTTATTGCTTAAAATAATAATTATTGTAAAATATAGGAGACAGTTTACATACGTACCTAAATATTACAAAAATATAAAAATAAATAATTTAAAAAATGTTTTGTTTTTCCTTTCCCTCTTTTGGCTGAACCCACTACATAATGCTAACATTGGCATATAAAGTTTATAAATCAAAAGGAAGGACAAAGGATTCACAATAAATAATCCATACAAGAGTGGGTAGAAAAGGCTATCAATGACAAGAAGTGTCACGCCTTTTTACAGACATTCGTAAGTATTACACCGAATACCAATTATATATACCTAATAATATAATTATATTATACCAAATTTAAAAAGGCACATATTAAACGATCAGACTGAAGAGGCCAGCGGGTTCGATTCCTGCAAAGAACTATAGGACCGACGGGTCTGATATTATATTAAACCTACGATTTAGGAATCTATACAGGGTTATTTTTAATTGAATAGCTAAACTTCGCAGACGCGATTGGTATCGATATCTAATCACGATACAACACAAAATAAAAAGATTTGAAGTTTTTTTTTTGGGAGGTCAACGATCGCTGTTAGCGTTGTTACTTGAAGCTTGAGTTGAGAAAAACTATTTTATTTTGTTTTATCGTGTTAAGATGTCGATACCCACTACGTCTGTGAAGTTAACACAAAAAAAAACTGATTGTTTTAAACTGATATTTCAAGTGACTACAATACTTGCGATCGATGACCTCACAAAAAAATCTATTTTTTTTTTGTTTTATCATGTTTAGATATCGATACCCGTTGCGTCTGCGGAGTTTAGCTAGCCAATTAAAATAATCCTGTATAATAAAAATGAAATGCTGGTCGTTTGTAAGCACCTAAATTGAGAACGGCTGCACCGAGTTGGCTATTTTTTGTTTTAAAATGTTCATTGTAAGTAGTCCGAATTAGAATTTTACGGAAAGAAAAATTAGAAATATTCCCGAAAAAATTTCAAATTCGGGAAAAACTAAATGTACTTTTTTCTATGGGATTTTTGTATGAATTATTGAAATTTTAACAGGACGATGTCTGTCGGGTCAGTTAGGTTTTAATAAAACAGAGTGAAATAGGAACTGTAAGAGAGAGTAAAATACTGATCCGTTACACCAGACACAGAAAACTCCACTGAAATAGAGATAAAATACTTCAAAAGCTCAACACAGCTTTTAGAAAGCTTTGGAAAGGAAGAAAATACATTTATTTAACCCAGGTTAAAGAAAAGCCTAAAGCCAAAGAAACGTTATTTGGCCAGTAAGCTTTAGATAACAAATTACAAGAGAAAGGCAACTTATCCAAAGTAGGGTAAAGATAAACACTCATAATAATATCATAATTATTGTATCCTTCACAAAGGGCTTGAAAACACTTAACTTTTAACTAAAAAACTCATATCAAATCCGGCGATCTGTCGGTTATTAAATCCACGAAGGATAGAGTTGTGATTCTCCTTTGCCCGTATTGCAACGACAATTATCCCTTTTTTCCGTATTGTTATTAAACCGATTCACTGCTTCCCGGATATCGACAATCATGTTGGTGAAAGCTGATCGGAATCAGCAGAAAAACCTGGCTGGAGTAACAATGGGTGTTCGTCATTAGGTAGGTACTACGTTTCTACCTACCTATAATATCGTACCCTGGTCTACAGTCGTCAATCTAGCCTTCTCCTAGCTTTCAGGAAACCCCAATTAAGCTATCAATAATTCTACTATTAGATGTGATTGTCGTCATCTACAGTATAGGTTGAGGTTCAAATAATTCTGATGTGATGTTTAAAGCTGAATGCAGAACCATTCAGAAAGAAACGTTCTTAAACAAGTTAGTAGATATCTGTGAATTTCTATTTCAATATCGATAAATGCCTCTGATTTGTTGGCATAAAACTGCCTTGTAGTACATATGCCAGGAAAAACTAAGTTAAAGAAAATCGAACGAGGTCGATAAAAACTTTGACTCCTTCAGCGAATTCATAGGCATCATCAGCGGAATGTCGGGATATGTACTATGACGTCAACATACCTGCGGTATCGTAAGTAGAAATAATAAGAAATATGATAATAACTAAGTAAGTAAGTATATAGGGTATCGGAGTATTGTAGGTATCCTAAGTATCGGAAAATATACGCAGCAAGCACAGCTCCAAATGTTTAGAGAGCAGACGTTATCGGACATAAAATGTCCACTTGACCCAATCATAAGCTCGACAGTACACGCAAATGGAGAAATAATATCTTATATTTATTTTGTATATGTAGTTTGCGAGTAAATGTGCATATTATGTAGATGTAGTATCATTAACAAATTGGCGATGGCGTAGAAACTTTATAGTGTAGCAGGAGAACGCGAGCAGCCTTATTCTAGAAACATTCTAAGAATATTAGATTCGTTTGTAGTCAATAGTCAAAAGTGTTCAGAAATGGAAAATAAAGCAATTTTAATTTGTGTTGAATGACAAGACTTTAAGTACAAATAGCCCCTCTATGTAAAGAGGAGGAGCTCGTGGCTAAGTAATAACAGTTACACGGGTCGATCCATCAGGTAAAGCTACGCTTGCCGGGGTTGGTTCGTGGATGGGTGACCATCTTTACATACCGAGACTCCTCCGTGCCTCGGAAAGCACGTTAAGCCGTTGGTCCCGGCTGTCATTCGTGGATCTTTGACAGTCGTTACGGGTCGTCAGAAGCCCGAAAGTCTGACAACCAGTCTTACCAAGGGGTATCGTATTACCCAGTCACTGGGTTGTGGAGGTCAGATAGGCAGTCGCTCCATGTAAAATACTGGTATTCAGCTGCGTCCGGTTAGACTGGAAGCCAACCCCAACATAGTTGGGAAAAGGCTAGGCAGATGATGAGCCCCTCTATGTAAAAATAATCAACTAAAAGTTTTTTTTTATATTAGTATAGACTTAGCAATAGTGAAGATAGACCAACGATTTAATAATACTTTTGATATTATTTTTTTATTGAAATATAAAATGCCGAAAACGCTTTGAAGCTTTTTTTTTAATAAATCAATAATACAACATATCACCATCAAACAGATTGTCAAACAAATCAAAATAGCCTATTTATGCGTGTCGTAAAAATCACGGGTACACGGAATAAAGTCGTTACGTTTATTCGGAATAGTGAGGTGCTTCGATAAAGTCGTAGCGCGTGATAGCCGCGGAGTGAGGATGCATGTACGCGCGCCGCTCCAATAACAATAAATTTTGTGCGTCGTTTGAAGCGCCGAGCGAACAAGGCGCGTCACTACTACCTATGCGCTGAGTCTGGTGGCGTAAAATAATGATGACAAAAACTTGTATTAGTTTTCAAGTTGCGAGGATATAAATAATAAAATTGCATAAGTAGTTTCATGTATATTTCTGCCACAGCGGCACTACTGAAATAATTTATTGTGGGAGTATAAAGCCTGAAAATGTTTCAGTGTTGCCCAAGATTGTTTTTCGCAAGCACTGCCAAGGGCCTACCGCCTTCTGAATCAAGACTTTTAAGGCTACGATAGCTTGTAAAGTTGGAGGTGAATACATGAAAAATTAACTATATATTCGATTTGACAAGTCCTCATACGCGTACTAGTAAAAATACTACTGAACTCAGTCAATCAATCCTAAAAAATATCAATTTATAAGTTAAAATGGACGGTAAAAACACTCCATCCCAGCGCATAGTATGTTTCACAAATACGCGTCCCGTGTGCCTTGCTGCTGTCACACGGGGCACAGATTAAGAGCGCGGTGTGAACCGCTCCACTGTCTCCACAATACTTTAACACGTAAAAAGTGCTAATACAGCGATATGAGCCGGATTATAAGAACATATATTTATTGTATTTTACTCAGTTTCATTATTATATCCATTTCGTAGCACTGTTTTAATACTAGGAGCTGGATTATGACCACTTACTTTCTTTTTTTGCTTTTAAGAAGACATTGTTATATACCATCTTTGAAGTTAGTAACCAAATACATAAGAGTTGTGCTTATTAGGTTACAGTGACGCAGCTACAATTACCATAAGAGGGAAGCCGAAGAAAACATTGTTCAGCTCTCATAAACTCAGACAAACACCTGTAGGTTTTTAATCATATGATGTATTAAACTGGTATTTAAATATAATTATGTAATGTGATGTGATACACAGTTACACACAAAGGTGTACCATATTATTTAGCAATAGTAGACATTAAGAAGAGTGTTTGCTCCGAAGGGAAGCCGATAGGAATCGGGTTGTATGAAGGCTTCGCCCCTGTTAGGTTACAACTTGCATAGTAGGTTGATATTTAATTAGTTCTCTACGTCTAATTTCACGAGTATTCCCATGCCTGTGTTTCAGGTACTCTGAAACACAATGATATGTTTCTTTAATTTTAGTCAATAGATATTGTTTGTTAATATCTGTTTTGTGCAGGTACTCTTGCTACTTATACCCAGGTACACATTAACTCTGTAAAATAAAAAAAGTTTAGACTACCAAATCAAAACTTCCTGAACTCCCGCGAACTTTAGCATCACAATCAGCATCTCCATCGATGATGGCTGTCTAAAAGATGAGAGATCAATAAGAAATTATAAACTGTTATGACAGGCTCCTGCATGACGTCATAGCAAACACGTCATCGTTACACGTTTTAGAGCCTGATACACCATTATTATCATTATCTCCTTATATAAGTATAATATCTAATTAATTTGTAGTGATTTGTATGTATCTGTTTGTTAGTGATGGATTTGAATAAATTAATAGCATTATTTTAATCATAAATTATCAAAATAATTTGATTGGTTTATGATGATAAGCAGTTATTTATTTTACAACCATTAGCCTATGCTTTAAGATTATTGACACGCTTTATCTATATGGTTTAAATGAGATTGGTTTTATCCCTTATAGAAAGTGTTAATCCGGTATGATTTAACGGGTTGCATTATCATAATTTTTTATCGCAAGCAATCAAACTTTTCCAAAAAATAAACTCATTCAATATGTAATCGCGTTAACTTACAAAAACAACGTTTATCCATGTTCATTTTTTTTTCACACATTTTTTACAAAACGTCGGAGGATATGACATCATTCGCACATAAAATTCCCATATTATTTTTATGCAAATTGACTGAGCAATCATAACATAAATTGTTTAATATACCCACTCGGGACGGAGCTGCATCGGACGCAATAATATCGTCCCTTATGGAGCGTCGAGGATTTTGGGTTGACACACAAAATTAGCTTTGCACTCAACTGCAGAAGCATATCGGCGCATCTCGTAAAATAAAACCTTATAAGGAATTTTATCGTAATATCGTCACTGAATGAACGCTGATTAATTTTATAAGGAAAATTAAACTTCTTTTGAATGAAGTGACAAAATAAAGATTTTCCGCGGTTAAGTAAAACCTACCTGTCAAAAGCTTGTGTCATTAGCGCTTAAAATATCGATTGCCTTCATTATTAACTATACTCTTTTAATAGAAAATAATTGTTACCTCGATGATTTTAACCGGTTTTGAAGTTAAATCAATAAAATAACTTAGGTAAATTGAAACTAAACAAGATATCAAGTTGGAAGCAAACAAAACGACGGACACATAAAATGTAGGCAATTCAAATTAAAAGATTAAAGGGAAATAGATATAAACTGCCGAGTCACAAGCCACTCATTCCGGGCACAACATAAATTAATTTTAATTAGTCATACAAAATCTCTATAATCGATACAGTAAAAATATAATGATCATCGATTTAAAATGAGATTAGCATAGAAACGAGTGTTACTAACGATTATGTTCATCGATTCGCGTAGGACGATCGGTAAGTATGTACCTAGGTACTATTTACTTGTTCACACGTGTTATGTCCAAAAACACGATATTTTGTGTAAAAAAACCTGCACCAAATCATCAATTTCACACAATTGAATGAAAAAATATACGGCTTGATAGTTTCCCATAAAATCATGAGCAGATTCGAAATGTAAGCACATTAAGTTATCGGGCAAATTATCTCGTACTGTGCTACAATATTTATTTGTTTCTCACTACGGACGGCCGGCTGCCAGAGTGTTCTCTCCCAATTAGGTGGTTATTGACGTTTTACTGTTATCAGGCTAATCTTGAAATAAGAAGCCGTATTTATAGTGCTATTGGATTTTGCGCAAACTGAATACTTTCATTGTACACGGTTTTTTTTTTAAATACAGAAACACATCGGCAAACTTTAAATCTTACTAATAATTGATTTTATTTAAATTATTTTCAGAGCAAATAATTTATTAATTCATCTGGGGCACAACAACTATTGTAAAGGCGATGAATATAGTTTGTAACTGAATAATTTAAATAATTTACATTCGAAAACGACATGATTCAACTTTATTATTAATTACATTGATTTATTAGACATAATACGAGTCAAGCAATAAACTTGTAAGTTAAGAACAACACTGGTCATCCCACACTATAGATAAGGCTGCGCTACGACACAGCCCAAAGTCGACATTTATCCCAAAAAGGGAAGCTGTTAATAGAGTCATTCAACGTTACCGGCCGAATTATCTACAAAGAGAGAAGTCAGCCCGGTGTCGGTCGGAAATATAAATTTATTTGGTGGTTGTCGCCGCGACACGGGCGCCCGCGCCTCTATCTCGCCGCGTAATCTTGAACATTGGCGTTAAAGAATTTAAATTATACGCTGATACAAATGAACGGGCGAACCCGCCTTATTTATTGCCTTAATCCAAATTATATTGACTAGGTTTCTTCGATTCGAATACGTCGTCACGTGATCCACATTATGTATAAAACGTCGAGTTATTGGATTATTATAAGCTCGGATTATCACCTGTGTACGTGAGGAAATTCTACACCTATTATCATTAGTGTCAATATTACAAGTGTTATGATGTTTATGAATTATTTTATATTCAGAGTCGTTGCTCTGTCGTTTATCAAATGAGGCGTCATATCTGCCCTATAAATTCCAATTACTAATATTTCTGTTCGGGCGCACTAATTAAGTGTAGCAAGCAATTCGCGCGTGCGCATCGATCGAGCCCCGCCTGGAGACACCATTAGTCTTGCTACTATACTTCTTCATTGCCGCAGACGTAAACATGTGTAAGATATGAATAATATTGCAAATTAAACAAATTGTTTTGATAAATTATTTATTCAATTGTTTCTGTTACATGTTCATCTTTCGACTTCATAGAGCGTAAAGAGTAACAGTACCAAAAGTAGGTAAATTAGACATTTATGTGCGAAAATGTGGGTATCATTAATAAGCAACCTAAAAGAATTTAACATTTTTATTATAATCCTACGCGGCACAAAGGTAGGTACCTCTACATGTCCTATATACCTATCTGAAACATTTAAAGACAACACAGAAGAAATGATAGATGGCAGCAATAATACATAGGTAGGAGGGTACATACCAGGGCAAAATAACAATAATTAACTTATCATAACGCTTGTCTAAATCTCCTTAGGTCTGTGAATTTGTGTAAATTTATAACTTGACAACTTCATCCCGAGCTTAAATGCTAATATGAACGGTGCGATCAACTAATTTAGACTATATGTACGTCTTTATTTCGCATTTAAAATTGTTCAGTCGATCACACCTTTTGTAAATTGTATTAAACAATGGTTTCTGAAACGTCTACCCTTATGATAGAAGATGAAATTGATAATGATTTGTGTTAACTACTAGGTGTATCACGAATATACCTACATAATATTGCGAATGCTTGTATACATTTTTTGCTGGAGAAAATTAGGAAACGTATCAAAAGTAACCACTAACCATCAAAGCACAGTAAAGTGAAACATTTCAGAACTTTAATAAATAATTGACCAGATGTTTGAACGTAAACGAAGCAAAAGGAGAGTGTAAGGATCGTGCAGGTGGCGTTCTGTAGTTTCTGCCTACCCACATGGGAGGAAGGCGTGAGTTAATGTATGTTTATGTAATAATTGAATATCGTAGAACCCAATTTTGTAATATTAATCATAAAAATATTCTCTACTCATAACAATTTGTTACAGGTAGGTAAGCAAGTGGAAAATTGTTATTCATATACAGGGTGTGGCGTAAATAATGGATAATCCTGTATCTGGGAATGGAGGACCCCAAGCCCTATAATATAAAAAATTCTCAAACCCGAGAGTAATTTATTTGCAGAAATCAGATAGTGAAAATTCCTTCATTTGTGAATACGGTGGCCGAGGAAGTGACTAAAGGTGGCAATGAAAAATAAATTACTCTCGGGTTTGAGAATTTTTTATATTATAGGGCTTGGGGTCCTCCATTCCCAGATACAGGATTATCCATTATTTACGCCACACCCTGTATAACTCTTCCGACACAGGTATGTACTGTTAATAAATCAGTGGTACCAAAGACAGGCAGAATGTTACTATACTATTTGTGATACTTCTTGATTTGGATGTGACGTTTAAATTATTTGTACCGAGAATTAGCAAGGTGGTAGCTTCTTCTTGAAACACGATTCGGCTGCCTTAGCGATCCGAGTCAGTACATCAGCACGTCTGATTGGGATAAGCAGTGTATTTAAAAGGCGAACAATTGTAATAGACTTTTTATTTTAATAACGACATACAATAAGAAGAAATAATAAAGATAAATAAGCATTTATGTATCTATTAATAATCATTGCTGATGCAATCAGGAACTCAGTTTGATTCGCATCTTACGCTTCTCTTCTAAAATCTTTTTCAAATCATTTATTTCCTTTGACGAAGAACTGACTAAGGTTAGGTTGGACTTTTTATTGTGGTTACGTGACATAGCTCGCTCGCTCATGTAACTCTTGATAGACATTTTTGTTTCCTCCAGGTCCTGTTTAGCGGCTTTATTTTCATCTCTGATCATCTTCTTTTTCACTTCTAGTTCTTCTTTCAAACCAATTTTCATGGCGCTTAGTCTTTCTTGTAACTCAGCCAAAGACATTTCACAAAGAAAACCCATTCCAGCTGTTTCGGTCAGATCTAGTATTTTAGGCACTTTAGCTTTTTTAGCAATCATTGCTAATATTTTAATTTCTTTGATCATGTTGATCCTTCGCTCCAATTCCTCTTGTTTTATTTGAATGGCATGTGCTAAAATCACTTCCGATTCTTTCTTTACTCTGTCTGCTGTTTCTTTTTTTTTCGTCGCCATTTCGCTTTTAGAATGGATTAGGTTCAATTCAGTTATTGAAAGTTTTTCAACTTGTTTTCGATTTTTTTCCGTTTCAAGTCTTTTCCACCTTTCTATTTCCTCATTCCAGGATTCTTTTTCTTTTAAAAATTCTTCGTATTTCTTTTTATTCTCGTCTAACATTTTTTTTTTCGCAAGTACTGCTTCTTCATGAGTAATTTGACCCAATAAATGTTTTTTTTCTATATCCAATAACCTTTCTCTTTCCTTTTCTTGTCTATCATATTCGGTCAATTCATCAATTTTGACTGTGTTCTTACAACACTTCAGTGCGTTCTGAAACCATAGGACTTCTTCTTCTTCCGCTAATTGTATTCTCTTATTCATTCTTTTTACAGTTGCAGCGTTGTCTTTAACTGGTGCTGGATTTGCTTTCATTATAAAACTTTGTTTAGGCTTGGTTTTCGCAAACTCAGTTTCAATTTCGTCTCTGATACTGGAGATTCTTTTAAAATATTTTTCAGATTTTGTTTGAGCGTAGTGAAAATCTTGATTTTTGACATCGTTCAATAGATGTGCAGCTTTCTGTTTATTTTTTTCATGTATTTGTTTCAATTTCTGATCTATTGTCGTTTTTGTTACCATTTTTGTCTTTCTCAAAGAATTTACAGGAGTAGCGGGAAACAAAGATGACGGCAAGGCGGGAATCGTGTGTTCTTTTCCTTTTCGGTTTAATACATTCGGTTGCACCGGCACAGTTGGCGGCTTTAACTTTCTGCTCTCCATCTTCTTAACATGCTCAGCATAGGTATGTGCCATATCACTAATGTAAGGTTGCCATTCGAAAAGTGGTCTAATAATTTTTTCGGTGATGAATTTGGTGTCATAGGTAGTCTGTGCTACTTGTGAAATGAATGTTAATACTTCATTGTTACTCAAAAACTTTGTAAACGTCTTAAGCAGAGGTTTGCTTAAATTGAAGAGGCACTTATAGAGGAACTGCATATCTTTTGGCTCACACTGGAAAGTGACAGCATGGAAGATGATCATGAAATAATCTTGGTCGTCATCTGTGAGCTCTTCAGATAAATGAGACGATATCTCCTTCAAAAACTGCTTATGTCTATGAAATCCCAGAAAAGATTCAGCTATCCATGATAGTTTCGGATCATCAGTAGTTTCCGGACATTTTTCTATGTATGTTTTCATATACTCGTAGGGCGATACCTCACTGACACCCTCATAATCAATTATAATATTTCTAAGCATTTTTACGTTTCCAGATGTGTGGTAGTAAACCATTTTTTAATGGTTTACCAGCTTTATGGAAATTTCAGAAACGGAATGAAAACCATTATTATACTCTTTATTGAAAACAATGACACATACCACACGACAAATAATTTTGTTGACAGATAATAAAGTTGATTGTTGTTGTAATGTCAGATTATTTACGGCCAGTTGTAATTTACCTATTTTATGTGAAACTCATTGCCTCTAAACTACATAAAAAAATACGTTTTTCCAAAGTATTTGATTACCTTTGTACCTACACATTTACGTATCTAATTAAGTTTAAAGAACTGAAATCTTTGAACAAATTAAAGTTGCCAGTTAATTTGTGTGACATCTTAAATCTTTTTTATAATTGGATCGTTACACCGATATTTTTATAATAATTTAGATTACCTTCTACTTTTCATCAATATCATGTTTTCTTTGGTGATTGGTAGGTAGCACTTACGTAATGCATAATTAAATTCAGATAATAACTCAACGTGAGAAACCAATACAGCGGCGTATTAGTGTGCATAGTGATTGTCCTTATACAGAAAGGTGTGGTCGATTTATTTATGTCAAATGAATAACAGATACACCGATTTTAAGGCACACTTGCATCACACATCAATAATTAGGTACGTTTAGCGCTAAACGAATGTAAAACATCTAACCTTCTCCATGGGACCAACATCGTAATAGCGAAAAAAATTATCAATATACACATAATTAAAAAATCAGTTTTCTGCGGAAATATCGAGTTTTAGGCACATATACTTTTTCGGGCAGACTCTAGATACAGCTGAAGAAAAACAGTGAATGACGACAATCATTGAACTCGATAACCCCATACAAAAATACAACTAGGTAGTCAACAAGTAAGTAGGTAAATCAATCGTCACTCAAACGTTCCGTTCATCATACATTCCTGTCATCCATCCTTGCCGACGGGAGTATTTAATTAGGTAGCCGGCCTGTTTTCGCCGGGCGCGTCATTTATCAATCAGTTTGGATGCGAAGCTATATTGTTCGACAGCTCGACACCTCAGGCCGCTCCGATACGCGCGAAGTGCAAGTCATATAGTCCCTCTTAAAATATAATAATCGTGTTAAACACAACCATAAAAGCCATATTCGATTAGAGGTATTTTAAATAGGTTCCTGTCTTGTTATCTCGGACCATTGTCGGTGTAACAACGTATCGGTTTTTGTTCTCTCTCTTTATAATTACTCTCGCCTCATAATGCCGTGGGTAGAAGTTAGTGTGTTAATAGAAGTTCGGGATTTCTTGTGCAGGTTCTGTTAAGTAGTTATTTAAATATATGCGTGTAAAAGAGCTTTTATGCGTCATAGTATTGGTATTTCTATCATGTGTGTGTTTGAAGAGTGGGATTGATAGGAGAGACCGAAAAAAACTCAGTTACGCAAATTATATGACTTTGAATGCGTGTAAGTATTTGATTTAGGTACAAATATTCGATGCCCAACGGGGCAATTGCGTAACACACTTTCAGTAGGAATCGGTTTCATTTTGACTGTTCAACAACATTCATTGCGTTACTTACGTTGTCGAGCAGACGAATTTTGCAAACATAAAAAGCAATGGTTTAGCAATGTCCTTCAAACTCCTTCGGATTGCGATTGAAAGTGTTGCAGTTGCGTAACACACTCACATTAGGAATCGGTTTCATTTTGACAGTTCAACAACATTCATTGCGTTACTTACGTTGTTGAGCAGACAACATTTTCGTACATATGAAGCAATAGATTAGCAATATGCTTCAAAATCATTCAGATTGTGAGTGATAGTGTGTTACGTAATTAGGGTGCTGGCCTAGAATACCGTCAAATCGCTATATCGCACTGCTGAAGCTCCGAAGTAGTCTTCAGCTTCTGTATATTTAATAAAAAACATGTTGTGTGTGTGTTCATAGTATTAATTATTTTTAATTTTTCTGACATAGCTATAAGTATCTACCTACTAACATAATATGGACTTGTATCAATTACTGTGTGCTTGGTCTGAAATAAATATTATCAATTTAAATACGAGAGTTGATCTGAAACTTTTATAGATATAATTTGATGAGTTTAATTCGTAAGTCACTGTTCACACCGCACCACGCCGCTCATGGCATCTTTTGAAACAAATTAAACATACATGGTACCTATGTATAATCATTTATAAACTCACAGGTAAGCATAATATTCTTCCATCTCCACATATTCCCCATAGCTAGGAACAAAGTACCTAACTACAGTCACTCCGATCATAAGAAAGTGGTGGCTTATTGACTCTGTCAAAATTAATTCAACTTTGAACACAAATCAATTTCAACATAATATTAGCTGTCAGGGCATGTCAAATTACTGCCTTTAATTAACGATACGGCTCGCCTTTCTCACGTCATATAAATGTCTAATGATTCTCGATTGTACGTACTCTGTATTGTTATTTTTGAGCCTTTGTGCTTTATTTCACTTTTAAGTATGCTTAGAATTGGAGTGGTGAAGTGATACTGAAGGGTCTTTTGAGGTAGTTAATGAATTAATTGATGATTTTTTGGACTTTGGTGTCTGTGAATTGATTAGGTAGGTGCAACTTATATGTGAATGAAAACACTATATATTTGCATCAAACAAGGCGTAATTAAGGTTGATAATTAGATGTGGCGTATGCGAACCTACATACACCTTGCATACACCAAGAAACTGAACTGCTGCTACTAAAAAGCGGCTTTCTAAGTACTGTAAACATCGGGGGGATGCTAACAGGTACCGGGGTGATTAATGTGTGCTATTAAAAAGACTGTTGGCGATATTAGCGGTTGATTATTCTTATATACGGTTCTACTATGGAGTCTTTACGACAAGATCACCGCTTGTCAGCCAAACTGACAACTGTTTTTTTTTCTATTTTTTTATTCAAAATCATCACTTAAACTCGCGATGGTTGTATGCTAATAGCATGTCAGATTAAAACATCTACAGTACTTACCTACCACTAGCTTCCTCGTATCTAGTATTATTCATTAGTAGAAAAATATTAAGAACTGGGCTAGGACTAAGCAGACTAAGCAACAAAGACGGAAAATCACAATTTATTTTAAAAAAATTGTGGCTTTGGTCGAAATTTCGTAACAACATCGAGCAAAGCCCAATAAAATGAAACTTTCCTTTCACAATATTATTATGATTCGTAAAGGAAGTACATAATAGCTCCGATATATTAAAAATCCATAACTACTGCAGTTGAAACGAAAGGAAACAATTAGCAAGGTGAGAGGGTAGTGTAATGGCCGCGATTTTTCCTCCAAGGTGCCTTCAAAATATTGAAGGCACCTGGTTTTAGCAGCTGGTGGAGGACAATACCTGCAGTCCTACACCCTAGCTTGTCAGTCATACTTCTAGCTTGTGGCAGTCATATTTGAATACGTAATAAATATGTAATGATGTGAACAGATGTTGGCGTCACTATGGAAAAGTCGGTTAACAGATTTTCTTTTAGAAATGGACGAATTACTAGCATTGCATAGTAATCCGACTCTTACAGCAACTAATCAGTTGAAGCCAAACTAAATAACACTATAATGAGGCAATGAATCTTAAAACATTGGTCACAAATATCCGAACTATGCTATACTTAGCGAATTCAAGCTAGAATAGTTACTCTATTTCAATCAAGAATTTGTATTCTGAGTCCTTATTAATTAATTAATTTGTGTTCCATAAAACTTTTACAAGTTACTTAAAGATGAGTTATACGAAAAATAAAAACTCCAACAAAAAGTGTAGTAGGCAAAAATAGTGTTTAAATCAAAGCTAAGATAAATGTTAAGTGGGCAGGGCGCTCGGTCGCCGGTCGTCACGAAAGGTCACGGATCAGTAAGTTATTTATCGGCGCCTGCGTCACGACTCGTGAACACAGTCGAAACTCAACCTATTATGTGTATTATCCCTTATAATAAGCGCTTAAAAATCACATTGCACTGTTAAATGTCACATTGTCTGTACACCACGCTTGTTATGATAGGTGCCTGTTCTAAATGCAATGTCAAATCTGTAAGATCTAACCCTCTATTACATGAATCGTGAGGAGTGTCTTATTACCCAGTAACTGGGTTGTGAAGATTCAGCTGCATCGGATTAGACTCCAGTCTAGTCGGATTCCAAGCCGATCCCAATATATGTAGTTGGTTTATTGATTTGTCTTATGAGATAGGAAATTGTTATTCGATCGCACCGTATTTTTTTACCATTTTAATCCCGATTTTCGCGATGTCAATCTAGAGAGCTTTAGTAACGACGCTTCATAGCTCGTAAATTAGGTTATTTAAATGGTAATTAATCAATCAGCATACATACACACAACGAATACATATGACAATACATATGTATATTGTGATGACATCATGCTATGATTGCTTCTGTGCCATTTTGTAGGACCACTCTTTATTCAATGCTCGGTAAAAGGACATGAGTCTTTTAATGTCAATTTATGTCATTCAGTTATGATGCCATCATCATTTTTCATGATACGATGGTGGTTATAAAGTGCATTTTGAATATTAAATATTACTGTAAATACAATTTATTTATTTATTTTAAGTTTGGTACTTATAAGATCTTTCCTTTTGTTCGGTCAGTAATCAATAACATCTATCTACAAATAAATAAAATTGAAGTGTCTGTTTGTAATGTCAAAATAACAGTTTTTTACTAAATGCATATGAACGTATATACGGCACTTATAACAAAAAAAAAAATTCTTAATTTTTTTTCAGTCTGTTTGTTCCGGCTATCTCCGAAACGGCTGGACAGATTTTGATAGGACTTTCACTGGCAGATAGCTGATGTTATAAGGAGTAACAAAGGCTACTTTTGTTTTAGAAAAATAATTAGGGTTCGGCGCAAAAAAATAAAACTCATGAAATTGTGATCAAAATCCGATTCAGTAGGGAAGTTCAACAGTTAGTAAGCAATAAGTATTATAGGTACCTATCTGTTAAAATAATAGATACCTGCTTTGGACAGTTGGTTCTAAGATACTATCCTTAGGGCGAATTCAACCAAACTTTTATACCTACATAGTATAAGTCTAATCCAGCAATTTTTGACAGATTTTCCATACAAAAGCTGTCAGACGTCAATTTTATTCCACGGATAAAAGATATCTGACTTTGGTTAACTACAAGCTACTAAGCTAAGTAAGCTACTAAGGGCTGATGCCCTTAGTAGCTTTTTTGTCATCTGCTTGGCAGCTAATTACCTATTCTTATAGTGCCACTACCCGTACACGTTTAATTAACTTAATTGTAATACCTGTAATTGTAAGACTGCCTCGTTGGTCTAGTGGTCGCAAGCGCTACTGCTGAGCTTGAGGTCCTGGGTTCGATTCTCAGGTCGGGCAAAGTGTTATTGGGTTTTTCTATCTGGAATTTCTCAGTAGCAGCCCGGAGTCTGGATTTGTGCCCGGTAGATGGCAATAGGCTCGCGCCCTATCACATGGGACTTAAACATAACTGGCGAAATGTGGGTGTACTATAGAGGTACACCTCTGCCTAACCCTTCGGGGAAACAAGGCGTGATGATGTTATGTAATACCTGTATTCTTCAACACCTACATAATATTTAGAAACACTTCACCTTCAATAACGACACCGTTAACATAATAGCTAATAATTGAAACGAACAGAAGTCATCGATTATTATATTCGAGTCGAAACAAAATTATTGGAAGCTTATTACGGAGGGCCACCTAAGGAGAGGCACCATCAATCTCCAGCCAGTTACAAAGGAACTTAACAAAGAATTATAGCTCTTTATGGATGGTCGCTACTATGTAGAAGGATTATTACTTCAATTTAATGACCCTGTGCCGTGATTAGACATCGCCTATAGGTACTTACTCTCCGTAAGTTTATTACATAAATCTTGATGCGAGTAATAAGGTGAATGTCTTAAGCTCTAATGTCGGTAACGTTCATTAAAAGGGCAGTTAAAATGTTAACTAACCGTCGTCAGTGTTGCCAGCTTGATGTTTAAGATAAAGTAATGGATTTCTTCTAGGTGCTCATTAGAAGTTTGAACGCGTAGGAAATGATTTTTACGTTCATCCATTAGTATTTCATTAAATCCTTGTATTTGATCCTTTCTGCCTTTTGGATTGGAAATTCATTTATCATTTCAATGTTCAGCAAGTCAGTGAAAATGAGTCAAACACCAAACGTTACCATAATTAAGTTTCGGAACATAATTTTTACCGACAAATTGGAAAATAACAGTGTTGGTAAGATTGATTTTTCTGTACTTTAATTACTCTTTCATCAAGGCACGTAATTAATAACTAGATTTACCTTGACCGTAAATCGAAGTTCATTCATTAAGACTTGTGAGTGTCTGACTGTCAGTTGTTTGTACTTGTCGAGTAGTCTATTCTACTTTATTTTATTTTAAACTTGCTTTACGCATCTACTTCTCTATAGCCTCCAAAACGCTGAAAGTATGAATAGTAGGTACTTATTGGATTATCTAAAATCCTTGCATGTTTTTGTATGATTTCCGCGTCGACACGAATCATGTCTTGAACATTGTTTAGATAAATCAAACAACATCTTAATTAGCCCGAAAGGAAACGTCAAAATAAAATCCCTACAAAAAAAGGAAAAACAACAAGGAAAACTTGAATTATAACCACATCGAATCCAGAATTGTTATAACACAAACAATGTTAAAAATGTTGATGCAATCACCGTCAGAGATAAACTTTGATGACCAACGATGTTATTTATTTGTTTAGTAATTTATATGAGGTTAGTTACTGTTTTATTGGGCGTATTAAATCAAGCCCCAATAAGGCAGCCATTCATGTTTATTTTTACGAAGTTTCTGCTTGGTATGCCCAATAAATTATTAGCTTGGTCACTTTTATCACGGGCCCATGGTAACGTTTATCGGACGTTAATAGTGTGTGGATAGACCCGTTCTTATTATGTTTTTTTACATGAGTGAGTTCGAGTAGTGATATGGTAGGTGTTAAACCCTCGTTGATTATGTTGCCTCTTTCAAAATGTTTTTAGAAGGTCGTGCCTTTAACTTTTCAAATTAATACTTTATTTAATTGTAATTATCAGATAGTTCAGCAAGACAAACTGAAACAGAACGTAACTTCGAAGAGCCTAACATTTGCGATTGGTTGGAAGCCGGAAGAGTTTTACGACTTTGATTGGAGGAGGTTGAATAAGAAAACCCCTAGTTCTTTCCACACACGGGACTTACGGACGACCATATTCATGGGAAGAAAGGATCGGATCCTAATAGTCCAGTCGACGTTAAGTCCTTTCTCAGTTAATATTAGATGTATTGAACCAATGTTACATTTATTACCTTACAATTAACTGAATGTCTGTCTGTAACTGTTAGCGATCTGCATTTTAGTCACCAAACTAGGCGGCGCTTGTATCTTGGGGACCAGAGTTATGATAGTAAGTAAGGTAAGTAAGTCATTGCAAACGATTATGTAAAACTAAATTAATATTGAGATCAAAGTGAAAGTTAAAACCTAAATCGTAAATTGTAATATTAAACAAAAATAAAGCTTAAATTGCGCTAAACAAAGCACAAAACTAAAAATACTAAACAATCAAAAATAAAATGTTAAACAATCATAAATAAAAGGTTAAACAATCAAAAATAAAATGTTAAACAATCGGAAATAAAATGTTAAACAATAAATAATAAGGTGCGAGTGTGTTAGTGTGTGCGCGTGTGGTGTGTGGGTGTCAGTGTCTGTGCTAGGAGTAGGACTCCGAGTGTGAGTAGAGTGATGTGAGAATGTTTTCCGATTCATCGTATGAAAGACCTAATCGCCATTGTTTGACAACATTTTTTATGTAGAGAAGGAGAGTTCTTTAGGGTCACAAGACCAACTACTGGTGACTTTATTATACACAAAAGCGTGTCTAGGCGGGGCAGCTTCTTGTTAGGAGAGAAGTGGTTCGTTGTAGTGGGATACACGTTTGGAAGTCTATGAGTAGTGGGAGGTAGTCAGGTCGGATTTTTAAGGTTTTGTGTATTCGCAGATATGCATTGAGAATAAATAGTTGGCAGACACGTAGAACTTGGCACTCTTTGTACAGAGAATCAGTGGGGTAGAAAAATGTTATTTTTAAGAAAACTTTTATAACAGCTCTCTGGTCTTTTTTTAGCTCAATCATTATCCTTCTTCCAGCTTTGCCCCAATTATTGTATAATGGACTGGCATATTGCGAAATAAACCAATCGCAGGATGTCTTTTGGAGTGCGGTCCCTTATTTTCTTTATATCTAGGTATACCTAAGTTTCGTTACTCGTCAAGAAAAGAATTGAAAAAAAAAAGGTTTAAATAATAGATTTTCGTCAATGTTTATAATACCGTGATTCAGTTTACGTATATTTTTTACGGCAACTGAACAATATCAACAAAACAAAAATAACTTCGTGATTAGTTTTTTATGAATGCATCTTATAATAATCCTGTACATTACTATCCCAATCTATGGCATAGGTACCTAATTATGCGGAAACTCACATGAATTTTCCGAACTTTTACATAATCCGTGGAAACTTTACCGCCATAATTATGTTGGATTGTAATCAGAAACCATGTCATCTAGACATGCTTCAGACCACAACTTTCCTAGCAGTCTTTAACACATTCGCTGCGGCAGCGCTAGAAGCCAACTTACCTTCTGTGCGTTACGCAAAAATACTTCCCGTACATTTTTCCTTCTAAATTTGAATACACTTAAAGCAAGAACGTCGGCAATATGTATAGGCATCCGGGAACTTAGTTTTATAACCTCCGCACCGGGGGCCAGACAGGGAAAACTAGCTGCCGCACACGGCGAAACTCAATTACGGCCAAATACTTCCCGTAACGCAGCGAATGTGTTAAAGTCATCTCAAAACCGAGCTGATTGAATAATCGGAACGGTACCGATAATATCCACACTAACCTTACGTGGTCCGCAAAGTGGCTCAACTCGTTCGACTTTATTGATTGACAAGCGCACACTTGGATTAAATTCTCGCAACACTACACACACATTAGCTTTACACCGGCCCTTCAGATATATCTGCATCAAATTATTCATCTCGCGATTACCAATCGGAACGCGCAAATAAATGCTTCAATGTCATTAGAAAAATTGGCGTTAATGATTTGGCTAGTCGTGTAGCGTTAATGTCACTGCGATATTTTATTGAACAAACTTCTAGTATTCTTGTCTGCCTGGTAGGATGCTATGACATAATGCAATTTATGAAGCAGACTTTGATAATTTTTCTTTTTATTCCACCACGCACACAAATAAAAGCACTGGAAGGTTCCACACATAATCTCGGAAGTTTTTATATTTTGATCAAGTTTTTTAAACAAAAAACCTAATTAACAAGTGGCAACACTAATAAGATGAATTTGAATGAGAGCGTTCACTTCCTAGTGGGGGCATAAATCACAGAGTAAGTTTTTATTGGATCCCAAAAATGTCTGATCATGACGAACCATTCATGTGTAATTGGGATCAGCGGCTTTACATAAAATATGAGAGGCTGGCTTCAGAGGGTTTTATAGAGAACATAAACACTTTATTGTGTTTTATCCACGTCGCGGTCAGACTTACACTGTTTGCCGGGTCGCTACTTACGACACTGCATCAGAGATTATTAGCGTTTATTTTGTTAGTCTTTGATGAAGCATTATTATGATATTCATTATAAAGATGAAAGTTTTTGGGATACTGAAGATTCATGAAAATGATGCGAAGATATTCCAGCTCTAACTTATGTGCCTGTCAAACAACGTATTTTCACAAAATAATAGGAGAATCCACAAACACATATAATATTTACACAGGAAGTCATTGCCATTTGAAAGGACACATATTTACAACAAACAGACTCATAAAATGCGCCGTTATATAAAAATATAACAAGACGGTTTCAAGTTTACGGAAATTAAATTTCACGTGAGCGAAGTTGTAAGCCAAGCGGCCGAAATGTCAGTCATTAAATAAATGTGGAGCAATTCATATTAACGCAATGTTCCTTTGAAGTATATGGTTGATAAATTAAGTGAATGTCATAGGTATGTCATGAAAATAGGTACCTTGTAAAAACAGTCTGAACGCTAGACTACATGAGAAAGAAAAATAGCTTTAGAAATAGTTAGACGTCGGATAATTTACTGTAAGAATAAGCAACAGTTATAAGAAATTTAAAAGTTCAGGATTTGCAAGTTATTATAAAACAGTTAAAAGACAGTATTTTCATTCAAATGAGCAGACGACACTGGAAAGTTGTCACGCTCCTGTTGTTATATAAAGCATAATTGCAATTCAACTCGAAGACAAAGGTGTGCAACACAGAGGCACACCAAAATTGCCATTCAAAATTTTCCGAGCGAGTTCCACTTCAGGTGAAGTTCATTAAAGCATAAAATTACATTGTCTCCTAGACATTGTCTGGTGGCAATGAACTGCACTTTGACATAAAATCGTAGTGGAAGCTATAAATCCATTTCATTGCCTTAATAAAGGATGACTAAGGAATTCGATAGGAGCCATCAGTCTCGGGACATCTTTCATAGGTCACAGTCATTAAGTGCCTTTTGTTTCTTTAAAGTAATTGCACGGGCTATTTACATTGATGACAGGGATTTAATGTGATGTAGGTAATCAAGGTTTTCGAATTCTCTTATAGTCTAGCGATTGGGAAAGGTTAAACAGAATCTAAGGTGCCTGTTTTATGGCGATAACCTAAAAATGATTATTATTAACTCCTGCTTTGGCCACATTTTAAACACTTAAAAACTATAATGTAGGTCTTTCGTTTTCCAGTTTGAATGCTCAGAACCGCAACAGGATGGTTAAAAAACAGCGATAACTGTTGCGCATCAGTAGCAATTTCACAAATTATGTTTTCACACAAATTGTACGCGTTAGCTTATTGGAAATAAATTAGTTGTTAACAATTGCTAATAAGGTGAAAATGTTATGTGAACCATCAACAAAAACTGCTTTACATAATCCTTTATTATGTTCTGCCGTTGCTTGTCAATCAGAAGCGGTTAAATCCATATTTTGTGGTTGAAATAATAAACCCTCGTTAGGTCCAACGAAGAGTTGGGAGATATGTAAATTCGTGAAAGGTTCGACCACAAAAAATCCTTGCTCATGCGTGTAACAGGTGTGCTCCTGATTTCTAATAGCAGCATTCGTATAATTGTTGGATGAAATCTGGCTTTAAATGTCCTTTTTTACTCAACTCTTACTATCGAACGACCGCAAACTTTCGATTTTTTAAAGGACACTCCTCGATATGATTACATACATTACTAGTTTTTCTCCTTAATATATTGTCGTAAGTATAACTCTCGGCAGATGTTTTCGATTTGCCTTTTTATTTACTTTCGCTGTGCTTTGTTTGCCTTTCAACTTACTATTATTTATACTGTTTTCTCATCATATTATAAATACCACTGTTTTTCTATTAATACAATGCAACAATATTGTTGTTATGATCAGCCTTTTGAAATAATTTGAGCTGTATATAATGATAACAGCTGAAAAGTCATGAAAATGGTGGAACGTAGTTTGTAATTGTAAGTTAATTAGGTACAAATAGATTTAGAGCGAGACCTTTATTCTACAAAAATAATTGATGGGTAATTTTTGGAATAGATAGCACAACGTAAACTGAACAGAAGCTACACTACTGCACAATTGCAAAACATTTTATCCCCGAGTAAGAAGTTCGCATATCACAAGAATACCAGAAATTATTTCGCACTTGCTCCACGCTTAATCAAAACAAACTTATGCGGATCCAGCTATCGGTTCAATAGAATATCGCATAAACTGGTTCCCATAGGAAATGGTTTATAATAAAGAAATGTGATATCAAATGTTTGACGGTAGCTTCTGAAATGCGCGCGAGTGGGTGCTATCTACACAGCGTGGATTTACGAGCCGTCCCGCCACTTTGCGCCTGCGCAGGGCAAAATAAATATTGTTCCTTATATACTTTTATCGGTTATATTATTTTGAATAACTTTCTTCGCAATGGACGCTCAGTTGTAAAAGTTTTGAGAAGATATTGTAGTGTATTCGTGCATTATTAACTTTCAAACCTTATTGGTTTTTGTCAATTTACCTCCATATTTCGCGAGTTATAATATTTCTTAGTGTTCAAATATCTAAGCATGGATAGCTATTAAGATTAACAATTTTTGACCAAAAACATTCTTCGGATGAATGGCTATAAACCTAAATCGATATCGGTCTATTACGCTTTCAGATCAGCACATGATAAATATTTTAACTCCTTTATTTTCTCTTATCTACAAAGTAAAGCCTTACTTCTAGAATTTTACGGTTAGGTATTGAGAATATAGGTTTAACTGTAGGTTGGCTTACTTTATTCTCAACTAGCTGTTGCCCGCAGCTTCGCCCGCGTGGATGTTAATACGAGATTTCGTTCAGAATTTCATGGGTTTTAATTTTGTTGCGCAGAACCCTAATTTTTTCCTAAAATAAAAGTAGCCAAAGTTACTCATTATAACATCATGTATCTTCTAGTGAAAGACCCGTCAAGATCTGTCCAGCCGTTTCGAAGATTAGCCGGAATAAACAGATAGACAGACAGACAGACCGACAGACAGACAAAAATGTTAAAAATTGTTTTTTTGTTTCTTTCATACCTACTTAGTCGTACATACATTTAGTAAAAAGCTGTTATTTTGACATTGTAAAGAGATACTTTAATAGATATAGATGACAATAAAATGCTGAAGCTGTGTAATACCAGAATAGTGATGTTGTCTTCTACTGTACCGTATTAGAGATTAGAGAGAAACTATAGCTTGGTCCTAATGGTGGGTGTAGATAATGGTCATTCATTAATGTTTATTGTGATATTAGTAATAGACTATATTGTTAGTCAACATGAGCCTAGATTTAAGATAAGAAGAAAATTATGATGGAAAGATAGAATAGGTTCCTTATTCCGTTTTGAATGTTCAAAATATATTATTATTAACTTTACACTGTATGAATGGTGTCATTCAAACAGCCTACAGGAGTGCTCCAATGCATCTTGGGTAGTCAGCCCCAGCTTAACACTTTGTGGGACACAGCGGCGAGGTGTTAATTTTTGTAAGACAGAAGCCGAAGCGAAGTCGGTTTTAACTTTTTTGGCAATAGTAGATACTATTGACTGTGCTATTTTCCAATTGCGGTACAGTTGCTGATGCGAACCTCCGAAGGGAAGCCGGTAGGAATCATGTTATAAGGTGCTTTTGCCACTGGTGGGACATTAAACGCCCATGGACGCCATAACAATAAAACTTCTATTGTGTCTCGTTCATTGTCTCGCAAAGTGATAATGACTGAGCATAGCTTCATGTGTTATTCTCATATACCTACCTACTTAATTTGTTTTTGATACGAGAGAATAAGAACTCCATGAAAGACTGCGCCCCCACCCTCTACAACTATATATACGTATGTGAACTGGCGCCTGGCGACGATTGAGTTATCGTGCACTGAAGTAAGGAATTCGCAGTGTCTGCCTACCGGCTTCGTGAACAAAAGTCACATGTGCGTCTACGTAGATATGAGCTGAATTACCAGTCTGTAATTCCATTAAAAGCTTTTTTTTATTTTACGTGTAACAGCCCAGGAGAGCGGGTGAACTGTAAAGTCGTATGAGTGGCTAAAAGGACGTTTTTGGTGTAGGTAAGGTATCATTTTAGCCAGTGCCTAATCACAGTAATCACCGTTCCGAACATAGCTGAGATGTCGTGCACCAACAGTAACTTCCCCTTACCCTCCAAACAAATTAAGATGATATAGTCTACTTCAAGCACAATAAATCACAGATTGATTACAGTCTATTGTAGAGAGCGCGTGGACTAGTAGCAGCTCGGCTGAACTCGGCCATTCTGTGGGCTTTCCACGCAATGAGCCGGCCGCGCCGACAGACGTGCCCCGCCGATATTTTATATCTATTCGAGTGAAATGATTTATAGGAACCGGTGCAGTTGCGATACCTGCGTATGAATTGTCGCCTTACTTCCTTTTGACTTGCCAACTTGTTATGATTTCATTTCTTGGGAAAGATTTTTGTTGTGTAAAGGTGTGTGCGAAATACGAGGGTTTCGATTCTGGATAGTCCTTGTCAGTTTATAGTTTAGTCATCAATATCATCATCAGCTTACAGCAGTCCACTGCTGGACATAGGCCTCTCCAATTGCACGCCATTTAACTCGATCCTCGGCAACTCTCATCCAGCTGCTGCCAGCCACGCTGCGAAGATCGTCGCTCCACCTAGCCTGAGGGCGTCCTACATTACGTTTGCCGATTCGCGGTCTCCACTCAAGAACACGTCTACCCCAATGATCAACGGTTCTACGGTTAATATGGCCGGCCCATTGCCACTTCAGCTTGCTTATTCTGTGAGCTATGTCGACAACTTTGGTTCTCTGCCGGATCACCTCGTTATATATTTTAGTATATATTTCAGAATCATTCTTTGAGGACTCAGTAACAATCAGCAACTACAGTTAATCAAATTTATTGAAGTGGCCAAAAGGAATGTAATATAAAATCTTCTCTTTCAATCTTCCAAAGAACTGTCTAAAATCCCAATAAAGCTAAAAAAATCTAAGTTAAACAAAATCAACTAAACCCCCTATAACAGCGATCCAGATCAGAATTAGGCGCATCGCGGCTGTGACCTCTCTGTTCCCGTGTGCAGTGTGCGGTCGCAGTGACGAGCCGCGATTGATCGATGATTATGTCTTCATCCCGCCCGACTCCCATATCTATGTCCTGAACTGGAGAAGCTGTGCGTTCGACGGAACGAGAGAGTTTTGATACTTGATGTAGCTGAAACAAACATTTCTGTATTAGGTTCGTACAGGGATTTGATCAAGCGGTTATGTTTATTTGTGTATTTAGTGTTCTGTTTCTCAATTGACTTTTTTCAGCATTTCCGTACAGTTTCGCAACCAAATACAATTGGAGTACATTGAAAATAAATTGTCATCAGTACTTAAGTACAAGTTAACACCTGTTGCATGACCTAACACGATCGTTACCTACATGGATAGTTGGTTTTTATTGCCCTAAATCGAAACAGTAAGATCCTACTTGTCAACAATGTTGTAAACACCTAATAAATAAGTATCAGTTCACCTACGCACACATCAAACTGAGCAGCAATGATCAAAACGTTGTGATCATAACGTTATCCGCTCTACCTGTGTCATTCACCGTGTCGTTACAGGTTGCACCGCTATACAAAAAAATGCTCCTTTCAAATGTAAATCAGCACAAACCGACAAAGCAAATTGTCACAAATAATGTTACGTTTAAAGTTTTTTTGTGAAAGTTTATAAAAACCCGGTCGCATCGGTAAAGGGTCAGGCAGGGCCAATCAATCTAAGATAAAAGTTTCTTTTATTGATTTTTTGCTGGCTCTTTAGTTATTCTTTGTGATTCTTGAAATGATTGTTATCCGTGCGACTTGATCAAATACAAATGTTCCATGTCAAATACTGAGATGTTAAGGATTTATTTTAATTGTAACACAGGAAATCTATGTAGTTTGGTATCTTTATTTTATCTCACGGTGTAACTTCGGGATTGATAAATAATTAGTAATTTGTTAGATAATCAGGATGTGAAGTTAAAATTATATACAGAGAAGAAGACATCACTTGATAAACATAAATGACAATCTGACAATTTTAACTAATGAGTAATTTAAAAATTAGTAGTGTTCTTTATGTAAAATCGTTTTCTTACTTCGAAACTGATATGGAGGGTTATCATTAATAGCTAAAGCTGGTTCTTTTCGGTACCTACAACTTTTACACAGTGTAGACTTACGAACCTCTAGTATTTAAAAATCGTCACGAATATTATTAATTATAACAAAGAAATACATAAAAATCATATCACTCCTACTTTTTACACCTGAGTAATGCATTTTTTATCAAACACACTCCCGACGTCTAATCTAATTCATAACAAAAAGACAAAAGATTTGAATACGTTAGTCCAAATATTGATTTAACCCTATCGGCGACGGAAGCAGGTGCCTTGCGCACGCGCTCCGCTTCGGAATCAATAAGCGTTTCCCAACTATGAAATTAAATGATAATCACGAGTTTTTTCATATTTATATAAGCAGTTAATCAGTACATTTTGACTGTGAGAACAGGGGTCGTCAACATTTTTTAAAAGCTAAATAAATTTTAAGCTGAGAAGAATTTTTTTAATTATATGTTGGTACCTAAATGAACACATAACTATAGTAGTATTTTAAAACTTCATATCTTCCTAAAGTTAAGGGCCATGGCCGTATATTGACTGTCATGCAAGCAGCCGAGCAGACGAACATATTAGCCGTGGCATAAAACAAGCTTAAATTGATAGTGAAATAACAATATAACATGAAATTTATAGAGTATTTTAATGGTAATACTTAATCCGCATTTACTTTTAAGATAATTTATTATAGTAATAAATGTTGAGGCGTATGAATAATAAAAGGGTAGGTAAGTTATAAAGACAAAAGAGGTTGGAAAAGATAATGGCTTTATATTGATTGTAAATCTTTGTAATTCACTGTGATCATACAAAGACTTGACAGTTGATTGAACGCCATAAACCTGATGGTTGACAAAATCATTTTTTAATTATCCTTTTGGGAGTCTTTAGGAGAGCCTTCAAGAGTAGCAATCGTCAGTAAAGTAAGTCCGGCGCATCCTGAGCGATCAACCTTATTGCACAGCATTTTTTACAACGACAAGCTCTTCTCGCAAATATTCTTAATGCAAACAAGGCGGTACCTACTAACTCAAGCTATAGACGTCAACTGCTGTCCCAAGAGGAACCATACTTACTCATAAATGGTCCGTCAAGTTTTCAAAATGATCCAGAGGTTACCAACTCCTGTGCCACCGCCGCCATTACTCATTTTAACGGTTAGCCAGCACTCTTGCACCCCGGCACCCACTCGGGTCGAGAGGGTTGCCGTGACGCGTCATGCTCCGATGTTACGGACTGATATTAAGCCTTTACGGGCAGATGCATGCACCTTATAATTGGAGCGCATCAAAACATTAGTGGACCATCGTTAGAACATCGGAGGGTGGATCTGACGAATGTTGGTAATTATAGTTTGATGGTTAAAAAAATATTAACATCCTTAGATATTATGTTATCTATTAGTTTTTCATAGACTTTCAATTTTGTTTGCTAAAGCTTAAAAGTTCAGACCACGGCTTTATTAATATACAAGCTTCCGCCCGCGACTTCGTCCGCGTAAAATTTCTTGTTCCCCGACCCACCCCGTCGCATCGCATTGCCTGCCCGCGCTGTTACTTCGTTTTCGCTTAGCGCTCGTTCTTCCTTTTTTTTTGTTTTTGCTCGGCTTCTGAGAGTCCTAGCGTAATGTTACATACCATATAGCCTTCCTCAAGAATTGGACTTTATAATGCAAAAGGAATTTTTCAAATCCGACTGGTACTGACAGAGATTAGCGCGTTCAAACAGTCAAAAAAAAAAATATGTGTAGGTAACTAATAGACTAAGGGCTGATTTTTCAATCGTCAGATAACTTTTATCTGGGGAATATGTTTGACGTTTTGACAGCTTTTGTATAGAAAATATGTCAAACCGCCATATTTATTCCTCAGGTAAAATATACCGACGATTGAAAAATCAGCCCTAAGCGTATTTTTCTTACTTTAAGCATTTTTATACCCGTCGTAATTTCTAAATGAAAGGTCCGAATTGAATAATTCAAAAAGGAATTTACATGTACTTAATCAATCTTGATGATGAAACTATTTATTTGGATAAGGATTAATACAATGTTTATGAAAACACCCACCCAATCAACCTTCACAAGCACCTTCGCAAGTAATGCATTTTTTTATAACAAATTTGATTACCATTAAAAATGTTATAGTGAGCCAACCTTAAAAGATAGACATATGCTATTCCGGACTTTTTTTTAGAACTTTTTAAGAGGAACAATCCCGTCATACATGATTTTTGCGTAACTTTAACCGTTTACGCAGCGCACGCAACGGAAGTTCGCAAAAGGAATAAATTTTCCCCGTTTTTGCAACATTTTTCATTTATGCTCCGCTCCTATTGGTCGTAGCGTGAAGTTATATAGCCTTTCTCGATAAATGAGCTATCCAACACTAAAATAATTTTTCAATTCGAACTAGCAGTTCCTGAGATTAGCACGTTCAACCAAACAAACTCTTCAGCTTTATAATATTTATTAGTATACCTAGATTGGAATGGAATTACCACGAAATTATTGGAAGTAATATCAAACAAATAGTCATACAAAAGTATATTGTTTATAACTTGGGTAAGTACTCTACCTATTGTCATAGAGCCTGCAGGTATTAATTCTGAAATAATATCAAAAAGAGTTTCCATACAGTATGAGCAAAAAAGATGCCTTGCGTATTTACCTTCCAAAAAATTCCCTCAAAATCAAAAATCCCTATCATTTGCGGCAAATCTTAAATAATGGAGTAATTTGTCAGAGGAAAGCATTTTGCATATGAAATCGCGTGGGAGGGCGATTGATGTCTTATGAACATACCCCTTTATAGACACACGTTCATAATCATGTGAAGGAGCTTATCAAAACATCCATTTTCGTTGAGAATAAGAATTTACGGTTCAAGAAATAAAATGGTTTTCCTGAGGCGTCGGATCTTGGCTTATTAAAATTTGTTACAAAGGTACCATTTAATAATTGTTAAAATATGTGCCTTTTGGATTGGTAAAATTATAGCAGTGTACCCCGACTGCAATACAACTTTGCTTTAGGTACAATTAGGGTGCGTTCTGTCTGTCACAGCTCTCGTACAAAAACATAGCTCATGGGCATCATGGGCATTACCCACTTAGGTGGCTAGGTGTGGTACTCTACTCTTATTAATACGTCTTTATAGTTACAAATAACCTGAAATAGGTTATTAAACACAATAATTTAGTATATCTACAATTTTCTTAAGAGTATATGTAGCGCGCAGTGGCACTCTCATCGTTTGATTGGTTATTTCTTTTATTTTAGAATGAAAACGCAGAAAATAAGCACGTTATTACTATTATTAATTCATCAGGTAAGACCCGCACATACAGCAAAATAGTGCTTTTTTAAAATAAAATAAATAACCAAACAAATGATGAGGGCGCCACTCCGCGCTCGGTATCCTCTTATCAATGGTTTAACGATGTCCACACATCAAAAGTGTCTAGGGATCAGTCACGTTTTTGCTAGTTACTAAAAATCAGGTTTTAATTATATTTTTTGTAACTCGGATACTTTTTAGTAAATTTTGTCGTTTGAAAATAGTTTTTGAATTTCGGTTAAAAGATGAAAATCTTCTGTCAAGTCCTATATAATCCTGCGACGGGTTTGAGGCCAAATCAGTAAAAGTTCTGGCAAACTTCTGAGTGGAATCAAAACAATAGAATAGAACGAGATTATGGAGAGAAGACGTCATTTGAACCGAGAAGAAAGAATTTGAATGAGAAACTGATTCTCGGCAACGTGCTGTGGCAATCGCTCTGGGCACTACGCAGAGTGTTATAAGTCGATTTTGGACAAGTTACCGCATCACTGGCAGCGTGGTAGAGCGACATGGAGGACGAGCTCGCATCACCACACGCAGACAAGATCGTTACATGCAAATTACTGCTCGACGATATCGTACAATAACCGCGATGATGTTGGTTACGAGGCTACATAGCTCTTCAGGGATGTTAATAAACGATCAAACCATAAGAAATCGCTTGCATAAAGTCAATCTCCGTTCCCGAAGGCCGCTATGTGTACCACCAATCGCAGAGCCCGTTTACAATGGGCTCGTGAACACAGAAATTGGGCAGAAGAAGTTTTCTGTGTTGTTTTGACGATTCTCGCTTTTGTATGACGCCAGATACTAAACGTACACGGCAGTAGCGAAGCTACAACTTCCATTACAGGGAAGCCGAAGAAAAAATTGTTCAGTTCTCATAAACTCTATATAACATAATTTTAATATTACTTCATAAATTTAAGTCATTCCTTTACTTTTCTTAATTTAACGCCTGTATAACTATAGATTCACGTTTTTTAATGCTTTTTATCTTATGATATTGTGTTAAATACTTGTAATATGACTATGTATGTATTATAATGTTTAGTAATAGTAAACTAGAGTATAGTCGTTGTTCTGAAGGGAAGCCGGTAGGAATAGGGCTGTATGTATCCGTCGCCACTGATACACGGTATTGAAGGACCCCTGGACGCCAAGAATGTTTAAAACTATGCAATCATGATATGGGCGGCTATTCCGGATCGGCGGACGATCCGAACTGATTTGGATCAGAGGCAATCTCAATGCACAGATTTACGCTGAAGCGATTGTATGTTATCATTCCTTTGCGGACCCAATGTGTTGCTTCATTAATTTCTGCTTCTGCATGATAATGCACGTCCATACACTGCCAGAGTCGTTGCAAACACACTTGCCGCAGCTAATATCAACGTCCTACCATGGCCTGGACAATCGCCAAACTTGATTCCCATTGAGCATGCATGGGATATGCTTCAAAGAAGAGCTCTGCCAAATATGCATGCCATGCACACACCAGAATATGTTTTTCGCCTGATACAACGGACGTGAGCGGCCATTCCATAACGTGATTTGGATGAACTTATATTGAGTAGGTATGCCGAATAGCTGTGATTGTGTTATACGCGTTAGCGGCGGAAATACAGATTACTAATTGTTTATTTTTGTGCAATAAAAACCTTTAAAAAGTTTTATGTTTATCACATTTTAATGTCAGGATTAACTAAGGTGACAAATCCAGCATAAGCAAAAATCGCGAAAAGTCTTTAATAATGCAAAAGCAGTGAGTACTTCCTCGATCTGTATACGAAAACATTTAAAACATCTAAATAGACGTTTTTATTTAGGTAATTTCAACAGGGCAATAAAATATTTTTTTTGAATACCTTGATCCCTTGAGACTTTTGATGTGTGTAGTTTTATCTGACCTTTGTGATCTGAGGGGAAAATAAAACACAAGTTATCTTTATTTTTTTTTTAAGTTATAAATATTGCCTACAGGTAATTATTTTTAAGAACGTGTTTCTGTGAAAAATAAACCTATTTTTCTTTCTTTCTTTCTTTCTAAGATGAGGAGGATGGCATAGGAGCGTGGGGATTGACACAATAAGAGAGACCTATGTTCAGCAGTGGATGAAAACGGGCTGTGGATGATGACGATGAATTATTTATGATCCTAGATATCTTACATGACAAATTATTGACAACCTGTGGATTTTCCAGCACAATACCAAAGTACAATACAGAAAGAAGTACCTACCTAGGTAATCCATGTCGTAGGAACCGAAAATTCACTGCACTGAGTTCGTAATAAAATTATTCGATGTGATTGGCTTTTGGTCTCTATTAAACTCTCTCAGCTACGGGCTAGTTTCCTATTGCGACTTCTAACAAGATATCAAATGGGATGGAATTAGTAAGTGTATACCTATGCAGTGTCTAGAATTCGTTCTTTAATCATTGGGCCCTATGACATTTTCTGTACGTGCTTCCACCTCGAAAAACACCTGTTCTTGGATTTTGGAAAAAAATATCAACACCATTTTTTTCTAAATTATAGAACACTAAAAATGTCATAGTGGCGCCATCTGTTCTACATTGTTATACCTACAGCTACAGCGAGTAACAGTACCTGTGTGCTCAGTTTACAACGGTGAAGAGAGATGGCGCTCCTTGTACTGCCATCTAGTACCGTTAAATGGAGTTTCTGACGAAGTAGGCTGCCTACGTTTTGATGGTTTTAAAATACGCTAGTGAATGCGACAAGCCGGTTTGTATTTACTGTCACAGATGGCGTATAATAGCTTCTTTTATTTTATTACTTTTCAAAAGGTGCTGGTGAAACTTAAAGGTTAGAGGACACTGATAAATTAAATAGGATAGCGAATTTTAATTTAATAGTTATTCGAGAGTTAAAAACTTTTTTAAGAGGATCAATTTTCTTTATTTATTGAAATCTCCCTTACAACACACTTTACACTTTTTTTGTGTGTTACAGGTGTATGCAACCAATGCGACAGTGCAGTCATTTTACAAATCATTACTAAATTATTTACAATTTAAATACAATAAGGACTAAAACAATTTTATCTAAGGTTGATCGGAACTGTTTTGCTATTTCCAGTAGGCAAGCAATTATTAGCCATTTCAGAAGTGATCATATAATTTTCAGTAGGTAGGGACTGTCTACTGAAAACTAAATGATCACTGCTAGCAACTGGGTAGGCACTACTTATGACAAACATAACGAAGTATTTTTTAACATAGGTACCATTATTCTGAGTTGTAAATTCAGACTTAGATAGTTTCCCCCACCAACATAGGTCACGTTATTTTGGACATTGACTTATATATTAAAATCCTTGACTTTTTAGAGCCATGTTAACCCTCACTCTATTTGTGCACTATACGATTTGCGGTATAGCATGGGGCGGGCGACAGGCGACAGAGAGGGTAAATTTATTTAATTTACTACAATTATTACTGATTTCGTATTTTACGACTATGATATTCAGGGTGCAGCTAAAATATTCAAATAATAGTCATGATTGTAAATCGCGGTAACGTTCAAGAGTGAAAAAAAAAACGATTCGTCTAATCATGCTATACCGCAAATAGTATAATAGTGACCGTTTTTAGGGTTCCGTAGTCAACAAGGAACCCTTGTAGTTTCGCCATGTCCGTCCGTCCATCCGTCCGTCCGCAGCTTAGGTCGCAGGTTAGGACTCTTAGTACTAGAACATGGGCGCCGACAGGGGGGTGCCAGGGGGTGCACTTGCACCCCTTGGGAATCTCGGGATCAACAGGAATTATTGAAATAAAAAGCCGTCTGTTGGAAATCATTTTTTTATTCACAATAATTAGTAGGCAGTAATTACACAATTCTCATTTAACAAGCGATTAATTTCGATCGTCGTGAACAAATAGGTGTGAGCCGTGACGACTGGGTACCTATATAATAAATTCATAATGAATAGTCAGAAATTTGTAAATGTCTCGAACATTCAGACTAAAATTTCATCTTTTTATTAACAATCATATACGGCAAAGATTGTAAGAAAACTAAAATCTGCACCACCTGGAAATTATTTCTGCCAGCGCCCATGTACTAGAAAGCTATAATTTGACATGGATATACATATTAATCACGCCGACAAAGTGATAAAATAAAATCATTAAAAAATTTCTAGGTACCTCCTGTAGGTACACGTAAAGTGGGATGTTTTTTTTCTCTCGTCTACCCCATAGAGTGGGGTGTTGCTGGATACCTGGGTGTTTCAAAAATATTGCGGGTTTGTGATAACCATATTTCGATTAAGGGATCCGTTTCTGAAATATTAAGCTTTAGTGCTAATTTTTGTTAGAGTCAGGTGTTCCCTCCCCGTGCCAGCTAAACGGTTAGTTTTGGATATGTGAAAAAAGTCAAGAACAACGAACAACAACTAAAAGTACCACAACGAACAACGATACAACGAAGTTAAAAGGAAAACTATCACAACTAAGCAGGCTTTACAAGTTTACGAGTAATAGTCGACAAACTTACATTTGCAGTTGGAATGTATGAGAGAACATGTTTTTCAACTACAAAGTTAAGTTTGTTCTTGGGATAAATTCATCCAAACTGCGGAACTCTTCACTGTGCGTGGTCTGACACGCACTTGGCTGGTTTTTCCTATATACGAGGGTGAATCAAAAAGTTCTTGGAATCAATATAAAAAAAATGCAAAAAAAATAAGCAAAAATATTTTATTTTTCTACATAATCTCCGTCCAATGCAATGCGTTTAGAATCACGCGTTTCTAGCTTTCTTGCGATAAAAAATATTTTTCTTGACTCTCGAAAAACTCCTCTACGGTAGTCATAACCGCGTCATCAATGTGTTTAGTTCCACGAATTTCCTCTTTTAATTTTGGGAATAAGTAAAAATCACTTGGGGCTATGTCTGGAGAATATGGTGGGTGGTCAAGGCGATTGAAGCCAGCACAGCGGATTGCGTTAAGCGCAACTTCACTTTCGATCGATGAGTTACCTTGAGAAGAAACAACACACTCAACGACAGTTTTCCAAGACGTTTTACTTTAATCGCTTCACGCATTTTCGGAATTAAACTTGCATAATAAGGTTCAGTAATCGTCTGGCCTTTTGACATGTAATCAATAAACAGGATTCCTTCACTATCCCAGAACACTGAGGCCATAACTTTGCCAGCGGTAGGACCAACTCGAATTTTTTTAATGGATGGAGAGGATGGTCGATTCCAAGACATGGTTTGTTTCTTCGTTTCAGGATCGAAATGTTGGACCCACGTTTCATCCATGGTGGCAAGGCGACGCGACGGTAAAAATTATCCGAATCTCGTTGGAACATTTCGAGATTACGCTTAGAAATTTCCAAACGTCGCATTTTGTTTCCGTCGGTTAACATTCGTGGCACCTATCTTGCCGACACTTTTCTGAACCCCAGTGAATCAATTAAAATGGATTGAATGCTACCAAATGATATCTTTAGGAACTCAGCTAAATGTTATATAGTTATTCTTCTGTCTTCCAAAACCAGATTCTCGACCTTTTTGACATTTTATGAATGCGAGTCATCTTTACAGCTTGATCTACCTCTTTTAAATTCAGCCACTCAGTACGCAACCGTAGAATAGGGTATAGCATCATCCCCTAATATCTGCTGAATGTCCGAAAAAATTTCTTTCGTAGACATTTTTTTCAGGCTGAGATACTTTATCACCGCACGTAACTCACTTTTATCCATAATAATAATTATGCGTTTTCAGCAACTCGTTGCACAAAAAAAATTATTGCGTGCGAACGAACTGAAGAAAACAAGTGACAGTTTGCATAAATATTGTGTGATTGACACTCTTTAATTCGAATATCGAACTTCCCCCAAAAAGGTTTTATATATAAGTACTTCTAAGAACTTTTTGATTCACCCTGGTAAATATGTGTCTGTACTCGAAAGACCGGGACCCGGGACTAACCACAGCTCGATGTCGCGAGTTTTACCTCTATTACAGCCAATTCAGCCTCTCACCATCTACTGGCAGGATAGTCAAACTACTGGGAAAAGACAATTAAAGTAGGAAGGAACTTAATGTTTTCATACCCGGACACCCAGTCTCACGACTTGTCTCTCAGACTTTTACGTACCACCAATCCGTTACCAAACTAATAAATTGTTCAACCGTAGCCTCAAAAATCTTTGACTTCCAGGAATCAAAACCCTATATTAGGTTAATAATTGATCAAGTAAGTACCTATAATATTATGTAGGCAGTGAGTTCGGCACCTACACCTGCCACCCATAGTGAAGGACTATTCTCAGAAAGATGTTGTGGCGAAAGACAGGCGTGAGACCGCGCCCTACGGCTCTTACCCCTTGGGAATACAGGTTATTTTAATTATTTTTACCGTTTTTGTAACCACGACGTTAAATTTATTCGTTTCAGAACTCTTGGGATAAGACCTTACGTAGTAAAATAACAGTATAGCCTCTTCTTTAAAATACAATCCCATAAAAACTCTAGGGGTCTTTACGTTGACTGCACCTGTTTAACATAAAAACAGTTCGGTATCATTGGCAATGTAAATTCGCACATTACACATATATTTGAATACTTGATCTGCAATCACATCCCGAGGGATTGCTTCCAATATCTGTGGAACGATTTGCGTTGCGTTCAAATTCTCTTTAAAACGTCGATCCGGCTGTGACTGGTGCAGGTCGATTAAACGATGTCTTGAATACCTAATAGGAGAGGAGAGGCGGCTTGCTCGTTCTCAATTCACTCGCCGGCGCATAAATTAGCGGTGCGGCCACACAACCGCAGCTATTCCGCAAAAACTCCAATCGTAGGGGAAAGTTTGGCGATTAAGCCGTGAGGCGTGGCATGGCCAGGTCTGTTCGTGACAGTTAGTGCCGCCACTTGTTATAATCCGTTAAACTTTCGACCCTCGTCAAGGTACGCTGAGAATTAATGGAAAGGCTTTCTTTCCCAGATTTATGATATTCTTTTTTGAATCCCCGATCCACCTTTGAGTTTGACCCTCCCGCGATAAAAGTGATAAAAGCCTACGTCGCGCTGGCGTTATGTAATTACGTAGCGCATACAACGCTCATCTTAATAGAATTAATTTGCATCCTCTTTAATGCGAAACCCTCTTAACTAGTTTGCATAAAATCTCGTTTGTTTATGTTATTTTTAATCAGGTCAATTAACGCTCTGCACTTAGTCAATTTCGTTTATATTACGTTTGGTATTTTACGTGAAACAGTAGGTACCTAAGTGAAAATGTATTCTGGTCTTTTCAGAGAAGTACCTATTAAGAATACCAGGAAAACTCGGAAATATACTAAAACTAGCTTCCACCCGCGACATCGTCCGCGTGAAATTTCTTGTTCCCCGACCCACCCCGTCGCATCGCATCGCCTGCCCGCGCTGTTATTTCGTTTTCGCTTAGCACCCGTTCTTACTTTTTTTCTTTTTGCTCGGCTTCCAAGAGTCCTGGCGTAATGTTACATACATTATAGCATTCCTCAAGAATTGGTTTATAATACGCAAAAAGAATTTTTCAAATCCGAGTGACAGAGATTAGCGCGTTCAAACAGTAAATAAAAAATGTGTAGGTAACTAATAGACTAAGCGCATTTTTCTTACTTTAAGCATTTTTATACCCGTCGTAATTTCTAAATGAAAAGTCCAATTCGAATAATTTAAAAAGGAATTTACATGTGCTTAATCAACCTCAATTATGAAACTATTTATTTGTATGGACTAAAACCATGTTTATGAAAACACCTTCGCAAATAATGCATTATTTTATTAAAAAAATTGATAACCATTAAAAAAGTTATAGTGAGCCAACCTTAAAAGATAGACATATGCTATCGCGGACTTTTTTTAGAACTTTTTAAGAGGAATAATTCCGTCATACAAAATTTTTGCGTAACTTTAACCGTTTTCGCAGCGCACGCAACGGAAGCTCTCAAAAGGAATAAATTTTCCCCATTTTTTGCAACATTTTTCATTGATGCTCCGCTCCTATTGGTTGTAGCGGGATGTTATATAGCCTATAGCCTTCCTCGATAAATGGGCTATCCAGCAATAAAATAATTAATCAATTAGAACCAGCAGTTCCTGAGATTAGCGCGTTCAACCAACCAAACAAACAAACAAACTCTTCAGCTTTATAATATTAAGTATAGATGTATGTTGATAAACTCGAATACTGCTAAAAAAACTTTAATAGTAACATTGTTCGTCTGTGTCTCTGTGATACTGTGATTTGAGCAAGAGTTACTATCTATAATAATATTTTTAAGATTGACTGAGTATCCATAGTAGATGTAATGAGGTAAAAAGGTTAAAAAAGAAAATATATTTTCCATATTTTTTTATTTCTCTTCAACACTTCAACGAAACACTTTATTTTCCAAATAATTTCACGTATCACTACACTAATACTAAATTACCTTTACAAGCACACCGACAAAAGCAGTGTCTCCTACATTTTCCTATCGATACAAACTGCTCTTCTAAGAAATTCCTGAAATTATCACCAAAATACCTGAAATACGTACCTGTATATTTGAGAATCTTGTAATTTTCGGAATTCAGCCGAAGGGGATGGAATATTGACACTTTTTAAATATTGTTTTCGTATTTTATATTTAACAAAGTGTGATTTTTACGTCGTAAAATATCGATAGCGGAGAATGGTTACTGGAATTTATCTCGAAATTTAGAAAAATAAATGTAAAAGAAACAGAAAGAAAAATATTTTTCAAGAATTAGTCCCTTCGTGTTTTTTTTTTTTAATGAAAACTTCTTTAGGCGCGTTGAGCGCTTTTTGGTAGGGGAAAATCTTACGGGTACGTGACATGCGACATGCTCACGTCACAACTCTAATGTGACGTGTTGCGCCAGACTGGCGACGCGCAGCGGCCTGTGTACATGTTATTGTTTTAAACACGCTTTTCGCTTCTGTCGACAGTCCCCATGACTGCCTATTTTTTAACTTGTAAATATACCTAATTCATGTTCATATGTTGTCCATGCCTGATTTCATCTCGTATTTAAGTCATAACATAACATCACGCCTGTATTCCCCGATGTTATATACTTAAGTCATCTTCCTTTTAATTACATATTTGGCTTGAACATTTCAAGTTGTGGACCACAAACTCATATAGTTAATTGGTCCGTGTTACCTCACAAAGTAGGAGCTAGTTGGTTATTCGGATTGCAACGTCCACCCAATTAAAATTGGTCAAATTCCTAGAACCTCGACTCACAAAATTAGACCGAACTTGTCCCCAACACGAGCTGATTTAGTTACATCACGTGTACGATATTGAAACTTGTTTGGCGGATAAACATAAAACGTTTGATTTAGTAGCTGAAACTTTACCAAAAGCAGAAACAGAAATAAACAACGCGTGTACGTAAAATCGAATTCACAATATATACATTATGATAATCACAGGTACGAACGATATCACAATAGGATCGGATACATATAAGAAAGGAGAATTCCCAGAGACGATAACATGGCGGGAAAAACGCTACCGTAAACCGTGCGCAATAAAGACTGGCAACAATTTATTTATATGACGCTTCAGGGAGAAGTTATCCGCGGATCCGGGGTACGAACGAGGTGGAATCAAGTTGATGCGTACCGAAACACGAATGAGAAAATGGATGCTCCTGTACGGTATAGTAATCACGGCTAATCTTCTTATGCGGCCGATTGAGTCGCTGGCGAAGCAAATATTGACTTCGTTAGATTTCGGAATCGGAACTAAAGAATTACTACCTACCTATTGCAATCAATCAGTTTGGGTCTAGTTGTCTTCGTGGAGTTCGTGGATACCGTTTCTTTCAGAACCTATGTATGTCCAATCTAAAATGTATTTATTGGGAATCGGTTAGTATTCAAGTTTTGCCTTATCCAGTGTTTCATATTTCTATTTGAACCTTAATTAAGTTAAGTGGAATGAAACTTTGTAAGTAGTTACTAAACACTGGAATTAGTAACTACTTAATATTCTAAAATCTTAACAATAAATATATTAACATAAAACAGCCTCTCCACATTAAATATTTGAAAGTGAATAATCCTAGAGCAGAGTAACAATTAAATTTAATTGTTTTAAAATGTGAATACAAAATCTTTGTGCTGGTGCAAAATAAACGGTGTTTAAATTCTTTTTCACAGACATACCTAAAAGTTGAAGAATTTTGAGGATTATTAATGTATTGAAGCACAAAATGCCTTTGATGGAGACTTCGAAACTTTATTCGTTCTTCGTCGTGATATTATTAACTTTACTATGATCAAATTCTGCTAATAATGATGTTAGAGGATCAAACGCAAATAATCGCAAACTTTTAAATTCTTTTACATGAGCTACAGTGCTACAAATAAAAATGTCTATGTTTTTACTAACTTGTTTGAAAGGCTAACGCACTATTCACTAATTACTTTGTTATGTAGTTTTTTTTAAATCCGTCATTTTATTTTTACGTCAGTTTTTTTGCTTTTATGAGCAGTTTTTGGTTTATACTTTGAGCTCTAGTTTAAAAGCAACCGATACATAGAGGCATCTGTTTAAGTCGCCGAGATTAAATCATAGTTACACAATCACTACTTTTCCTCAATATTTAATGAACACTAATGCAAGTGCTTCAAAAAACGTTATTTAATTTTTAACCGATGAAAAAAAAAGGAGGCGGTCCTTAACTCGACGTGACTGTATATAGGTACCTAGGTATATGTAGGTATGCGTATATTTTTTTAATGTATGACCACGCAAAACTTTTTACAGGTCAACGGAAAGTACCACACAAGTTTTGATTTATTTGCGAGTATCAAAATATGTCGCATAAATGGCCGTTTTTTTGTATTGCGTTGACTTAGAAGCCTGATATTTTAGAGCTCTAAGGGACCGTAAATCTACGTATGTATTTGATATTATTATTAATTTCAACTTGATACCTCCACGCGTGCCTGAGAAAATGGGTATTTACCGACTGACTGACAGACAGACAGACTTACGGACGGACAACAAAGTCATCCTATAAGGTTCCGTTTTTCCTTTTGAGGTACGGAACCCTAAAAAAGTTTTAGGCTTGATACAAAAATAACAAGGCACCCGTCCAAGAATAATAATTTTGCTAAAATACCGCTCATTATAAAAATCAAACAGCGCAATAAAGCCGGTGCACATGCACGCGATATGTATGGTCTAATAAAAGTCGCGTGCACACAAGCTGATGAAGCGTGGCGTAGCGCCGGATTAAACAGTCAAACTGGAAATACCACGGCTTTGCCTCCATGCCTCCATGGCTAGACATCAACGTACTGTCAGCGTTAACATTCGGATTTGCACGGATCGGGGATATTAAACAAGCTGGCCGGCTCCGCTCTATGCGCATCAAATACGTAGCAGATGCGTGAATACGTAGCAGATGCGTGAATAGACATTTCAAAGCTTGATCAAAAGTAATTTTGCGTGCGCCAGTGTTTCTATGGGTGTACTGTATTCATGTTTGCAACGTGCTTATTATTTTGAAATGAACATTGGTTATGGGGTTTGTAGATAATTAAAACTGATACTGAGTTCCATGAAACCCGAAGCGTACCTTGTGTAAATTTACTGGTAATGTTCTAATGGAAACAATGGGAACAAGGAAGCAAAGGCAATACTATCCTGGCGATGATTGCTCGGCGACTAATCTAGTCGCCGAGCCTACGAGATTGCCCCTACGTTAGGCATTGTTGTGGCAGGCATATTGCTGGTGCTTGATTTGTCATTTTATATAATTATGAATAATATAGTCATATGTATATTATATATGGTATGGTTATCCGGAAAAGAACCGGAGTAACCGACATAGCCTGCAGAGTAAGCAAACTGAAGTGGCAGTGGGCTGGCCATGTTTGTCGAAGGCCGGTGGAGCAGACGAGTCCTGGAGTGGAGACCACGTATCGGCAAGCGTAGTGTGGGACGCCCCTCAGCTAGATTGACCGACGACCTTAAGAACCTCCCAGCCATTTGGCTGGGACAGACCGGATGAGGAAGGCGGAGGACAGGGTGTTGTGGCGCAGCCTGGGAGAGGCCTATGTCCAGCAGTGGACTGCGATAGGCTGAGTTGATGTATATTATATTTTTTACTTCTGACGTAACTTCATTTACTTAATTTAATTCATTGTCCTATTTAATTTATTATTTTGTCAAAATCAACTAATGTCAAAAGCACAAAGCTTTTGACATTAGTTGATTTGATCTGACATTTATTTTTTATTCATATTTTTAGTACATTTAATTAAGTTTATTTAAGTATTAATCGATCAATTAATTATTACTTATTTCATTTCATAACAGTCACACTCATAAAACTGAAAATTTTTGTATTGTTTTTGTATTTAACATGGACCAAGGACCTGAAATAAATTAATTTTAATTTAAATAATGCATTTTGCATGGCTAGTAGAAGTGTAACTTACTTGATTAGGTGTTTAGTAGATAAGTTATTAGTCCGTTTTCATCACATAAGGTTTGACACATAATAGAGATAATACTACCATAATCGATAACCCGCTGTCCCCGCTGATAAACCATCAAATTAAAAAAGATGTCGATAAATAATCAGCAAGGAAAATATAAAAATGTTTACGCCTCTTAAAGATGTGAAATGTTAAACTATTAAATATTAAATAACTATGTTTAATAATAAACAAAAATTTCTAAAGGCAGTAATTAACTATATATATAGACACGAATCAAATTAATTACTATTACAAGGAAACCAATCGATCTAGAAACAAAACACAACTACAACTCAAATTCCCAAAGCAGTGGGAGTGATAGTGAGAAAACGGACCACGGGATTGAGATGTAGGTTTAACTTCATATAGCTTTAAGACAATGTCTCAGTCCAGGCCATGGTACGGAGCTAGAGTGCATGGGAAGCCATTACCTCCTTCTGCGAAGCAGTAATGCTCGTGAAGGAGGAGGCGGGACGCGTGAGGGAGAGGCAAGCTTTGCACCCTCACGCCCCTAGTCGCCGCAGGAGACGCCCTGGGCGTCGGGAATCGGCAGCCGATTCCCGGCCACCGTAGGCGCGGGCTTGCGGACGGCGAGCAATGGGTAGCTCGCCGTCCGGTAAGGACCAGGCCCGAGTCGACGGCGCGTCGTGTTCCACGCGCGCCTCAAAGAGATGTCAGCACTATTGACGGGGTCCGCTAGGGCCGATGCCAGCTAGGGTTGCGGGATGTTCGAAAGAGTTACCGTGGCCCCGGCACAGGCAACAGAAGGAACACGGGTGGGTTTTAGTCAGTAAAAGTCTGACACGCCCTCCCGCTCCGCCCAGAGCGGGAGAAGTCATTTGATGATTTCCCATCCACAAAAAAAAAAAAAAAAAAAAGTACCCACTCGTAATAGGAAATGTAAAGGGAAATATTTAATTGATCTTCTAAAAATTTATTGACCGTCCAAAGATGATGTCCCTTTTTTAAATTAGTGAATCTTTAGAGGTTCATTACACCTAACTAACTTTAACTTTTTTGGGTAACTTTTTAGGCTTATAAGATGCACACTTTTTTATTCATAGAGCTTCTTTTTAAATTTCTGGGCTTTTGACACAGTTGGTCGTAGTTACTAAGTTAGGATACCCCGATCAAACTGGTTAGGTTAGATTAGACCTGTGAGTAACTACGCACGATCTGAATTGATCGCAGTAACTAAGCTAGGGCAAATGGTGGGCAATGGTAGGTTAGGTTAGAAAATAAACGTGACCAACCGCGCGCGAGCCAAGCAAGCGAGTGGTGATGCGGCAGAGGCCGGCGAGCCCTACATCAAAGTTGTTCGCAATTACTTGGGTATTTAGAATTTTTAGGACTCCAAAATAGGAAGTTCACAAAAAGAAGCGCATATATTAGAGTGTCCAATAACATTTTTAGGAAAGCAAAATGGGATAATTCCCATTTTGCATTTGGCTTGTAACTGAACCTCAAGTATTCTTGAGGTTCAGTTACAAGCCAAATGTATTACATCTTTAAACAGAGGGGCAATTCCCGTAATTTTAAGAACGTTCACAGTTTGATCTCAGTCTCAATATGTCAAAAATACTTATAATTTCCTTACATTTTTGATAAGTTTTTGACATTTAATTGTCGCTGAGATGAGATTGCGACTAGATTTTGAACGATTTTAGTTACGGGAATTGTGCCTCAGATTACTAGGATATTACAAAAAAACAATCTTGAAACAAAACACGACCAAGTACAACCCACACTTTCTAGGGAAACTACTCATACATAGCAGTGGTGATAGTGAATAAACGGGTCATGAAATTAAAAATGTTCGATAGTTGGTTGTAACCGCATCCGGTGCGACAGACAGCAGGCAAATGGGAACTATTCGTTCCGAAACGTATCAGGTAAGGCACACGCACGACCGCGAAATTCTCGCACTGACTCGACGAACGAGGATACTCGGAAATCCAATTTTGGGTTTTAGACTCGGAGTGAGTAGTTAGGCCTCGTTTGTATCTGTCATTAAAGAAATCAGGTGATGTCGTTTTAATAAATGGACTGACGTTTTCGTGAAATATTTGATGAATTAGTTAGTCCCAGATGGGCGCCAATAGTCTTTTGATAAGGCTCCGACTTATGTGTTGCTTGACATTGTGTAATTTATTTCATCACTACTGCTCTCAAAACAGTAAAGGATATAGAGTAAGGATATATCGTGAGGAAACCGGCATGTCCTAGAACCAAAAATTGGGCTCGCGTGATGAATTATGACCCACTTCCTCTCACCGAGAGGAAGCCTGTGTCCCAGCAGTAGGAGCGTTATATGCTAGATTATACAACTATTGTCGCCCAACTGGGACAGTTTTTGTCGAAGATGAAATGAATGCACTGATGTAAAAAATCTTCCCAAATCAAATGGTTCAATCAAGTTTTTGTTATTCTTTAAATTTCTTTACATGTTAACAAAATCCTGTGTCTTTATTGTTTGCTCTTATGTTTTAACACCTAGATTTTTAGATTTTCTTTTAATTCTTCTCTTTTATTTTTACTCTCTAGTTGTGATAAGACTATAAAAATATCGATAAGAAAATGTAAGCTCTTGTTTTTTCTAGATTATCTAAAGATTGCTTCGTAAGATCCGCTTGCCTCCGCAATAAAAATAGCTTTCTTATAATATTATTATCAAAAGTATGCAGTAAGAAATCTCATTTCTTGGTTATGATTGTGTTTTCTCAGCGGGATTATGAAACGATATCCTTTTACCGTTAACGCGGAAAACTCATTAGCTCATTGACTTGGTGCGGTCAATTCTGCTTACGATACAGAAGCAATCAAATGTTATTTTGTATATAGCTATTGGTTTTATATCCTTGTAGTTTTTTTTTCTGTAGAAGAAAACTATTTGTTAGGTTTGTAGTACTCTTAAAACTAATTGGGGCAAGAGGTATCTTTGTTATTAATTGATAATATCCCTGTACTTTATTTATTGTAATATACACAAATCCTAAATGTTATATACAATCTAACACTAATATTAAATAAGAGGAGGGGTGCAAGGGACAGCCCTCCGCAGACTGATGGGGTGAATTCAGTATATCATAGTAAGATGACCGGTACATGAAATTATTTCAGGAACGTTAGGGGAATCCAATAAACCTGATTTGTCTTATTACCTCACACGCAATGTATCGTTACCGTGGCAAAATGCGCGTAGCTAACGGCAGCGCAGCGAGCCTTCAACCGCCGAGTATTTCAACATCCATTGCTGATTTTTTTATTTTTCCTGTTTTATTTATATAAATGGAGTGCTGCGTACAGATAATGTAATTTTACATTGAAATAAAGAAATAGTAACTGAAAATACGATAGAAAAAATAAAAAAAAATCCTGAGAATATTTTCGGTGGAATATGATTCAAAATAAAGAGCTGAATGCACCCTGTTAGTTTCCGGAGGACTGTTCCTTACGCCCTGTATATTACGTAAAAGTATATAAAGGAAACAAAAAAAAAAAAAAAAACAAAAAAGGAGAGCTCATTGGTCATCAAAAAATTCGTCCGCACTGATATCACTTGTAATTTCGGAATACACCTCCATAATATCGTCATTATCAAGTCTAAGAACAACAGCAGTATAAAAAGAAATTCATAGAAAGCTCAACTGCACGAAATGAATAAATAATACACAACACTATACCCTTCCCGTTTACCTCACTCCCGTACAACAAAAACAGGGAACGAAATCAAAAAGAAGGTTAAAAATTGTCGGGCTCAATTGTATGTAGTAGGTGTCAGGTCGCAGCCACGCGAGCCGAGTCCCGGAGTCTCGACGGAGTTGCGAGTCCCGGGTCCGGGTCCCGCGGTCACGTATAAATTACTCTGAGGGGAATGGCTCCTCTTTGTTGTCCCGGCAAACTTACTTTCTTCTAAGGTTTAAATCCTGACTTGAATTACGGGGGTCGCAGTTTAAAGAACTCTTTAGTGCGCATCCGTTGACGCCATTAGGGTAAATCTGTGGAGAAAGTCAATAAAACTTTAGGGAATTAACTTTAGTTTGCATAATTTATATTGAACGTTTATTAAGAGGTTTGTCAAAGGTACTGGTGATGAAAACTTTGTCCCACTTCCGTGTAACTTTGTGTGGTGAAAATACTATGAATTCTCTTTTTGGCACATTTTTTTGATCTTTTGATCTTCCGAAATTAAATAACATAATATATTCAGTTGAAATTCACAAAACAACATTTTGCATATTTATTATATCAGATATTGATATACCTAGTAAAAGTTGGAAATTTCAGATTTATATCTTAAAAGACTCGCGAAATCAGTGGCGACCAACAAACTCATATCCCACACCAAACATACTGTCAGAGGAGTACGAAAAAACATTAGCGTTGTAATTTGACACTAATTAACCATGGCCGTTATGAAAGCGATACATCAACAGTGTTGCCTCGCCGCGCCTACCCACCTATTACCTACCACCATAACTTGAGCTCTAACGCCCCTCCAATAATACTTAAATCAGTTATAATGAGGGTAGGTTGTAGGACGGTCAGGGGTCTTCTAAAAGTGGTTGTGTGTCGCAGCGCATTCATCAGAGCAGTTAATTTGCAAGCAGATGAGTCATGACATCATCGCTCATCTTGTGTATCCATGATACACTCGTACGTCGAGAACATTTGGCGCGATTTTGTGCGACCATGACTTAGTGGCTGTTCCGGCTGGGAGAGTGTGCTTGTTCCTAGCAAATTGTGATGAATATAGATATCATACCAATACAGCAATGGCCTGGCAAATGGCTAACTATACAGTACAGAAATTTATATGCAGCATTTCTATTCCAATAGAAAATGGTTAAGTAGGTACTATATTCAAAGGGTTTACCGATGTTTTGTCTACTTTAAATACGAAGCTTTTAACCTGAACTAGATGACAACAATGTTTCTTGCTTGACGGTAAAAATATCGGAAAAAGTACTTACTAATTAAGTATTATTGTTTCGGATGAATGAAAACACACAAACTTGATGGCTCAATTATATTCCAAAACGCTTTACATTTCACCAACGCCATGCCATTATTATGGTTTCACCGAATGAAGTAGGTACTGTCAAAGGTTCAGTTTACACTGGCTGACCACTGTTTGATAGCAGGTAACGTGAACCACCTACGCTACATTAGTTTCAAAACGCGCAATGGTGGTCACAGCTAGCCAAGTTGCCAATACAACTTGCATTTCCACAACAGAAATGATTAACAGACGACTGATCATGTGCCTTGGCCATGTTAACCAAACCATGCTTTTTAATTGATCAACTCATTAAAATAACTAAACCAGATTCATTGACCAGTAGTCTATAAACTAAAACATGTTTTATTCCCGTTCCAGGTAAAGAATAGGAGAGAAAAATTGTTTCAGCTGAAGATGAGGCAAACTTTTGAACACGCATGGTTTTGAATCGGCGATTCGTTTTCCAACCGTGGATACGTGATATGACAATATTTCCTCACAACTTTTCACTAGCGCAGTCTATGAAGTTTATTAGCCACAAATGGCCACGGCTAAACATGGCTGCCTTATAATAATAGAGTCATATTTAAGTCTTATAGTCGCAACAAACTTCTTAGATCGCTTATCTTCAAAAGCGGTTCCAACTAAAAGTTGCGACCGTGGGTCAGGCGTATTACATAACCTAATGTTATTTGCATTGTCCATATGAAAAATTCAAAAGAATTAAGCAGCTGCGTCGGCTAGCATCGTAAACATTTCATAGTGTTTTTACGACAGTACCCAGCGGGCCTCGGTCTTGTAAACGGACATGCCTTTACTTCGTGTACGAAACAACGTTTGTCTACATTTGTTGGTTGCTTTGGAACATGTATTTTTGTATGAAACAATAGTGTCGTGACAAGAATCGTGTAAGTTTTGTAATTTGTGGGGTAATAACTGCGATTAGGGTTTAGTGGTAGTGTTAGCTGGTAGCGTGGTAGGAGCTCGTGGCTAAGTAATAACAGCCGCACGGGTTGATCGGTCAGGTTAAGCTACGCTTGCCGCGGTTGGTCCGTGGATGGGTGACCATCTTTACATACCGACACTCCTCCGTGCCTCGGAAAGCACGTTAAGCCGTTGGTCCCGGCTGTCATTCGTAGATCTTTGACAGTCGTTACGGGTCGTCAGAAGCCCGAAAGTCTGACAACCAGTCTTACCAAGGGGTATCGTATTACCCAGTTACTGGGTTGTGGAGGTCAGATAGGCAGTCGCTCCATGTAAAATACTGGTATTCAGCTGCATCCGGTTAGACTGGAAGCCGACCCCAACATAGTTGGGAAAAGGCTAGGCAGATTGATTGATTGATTGTTAGCTGGTAGCGTTACGCAATCAGAATTCAACTTGAATACAAAGAAAGGTTTCTTTTTGTCACAGAAAAAAATCTTTAGTAATTGTGAAGAATTTGTAATATAACAAATTAAAATATAATTTTGTTGTTTCTTATTAAGAAATTGATTGTTTATTTTCTAAAGTTTCGCAGGGATTGAGTTCAGAGTGTAGACCTAAGAATCCGATTAACAATCATTTACAGCCATTCAATTTCCAATCGGCACACAATTCTTACAAAAATTCTAAACGGATTTCGATAGAATTTTACAAATTCGTGAAACTGTTTATTTAAAATATGAGGGATGAGATACAATGGGGATGAACAAAAAGACTCCCGTCCCGATTCCGTCTACACGAGTGGAGACGCGGGCAAAACCTGGTAGCGGAATATAGTTGAAATGAGAAAATAATAACTCACCATTATTTTATTTTCATGCTAGGCTTTAAAAGTTTGTGCGTTGTTAAATTCTTTATTTTTATGTGGAATTATGAATAGCAATTTCATAGATCCATCCGTGAGCTAGACGTTCTAAATTAAAAGTTAAGTATTTTTATTGTTCGAAAGCTTCCAAAGTTTATCTGATCATGTTTGGTATTATTTATTGGTTTCTTCCGATTAATTTAGCTTATTATTTTATCAATATCTGCTGAAAATTGTCGAGATATAGTCTGTTTTAAAAGCATCCGATGAAAATATAGGTAAACAAATGGATCACACAAAACGTCCCTGTGGATGCCATTTTTTTAGTGCTACTTTCAAATTGAGTGCATTGATTTGATTATCTGAATACTTAACCCGAAATTGTAATTCTAAATCATCTTAAAGGTGTTTTTTATTTGACAATCATTGAGGTTTCTATGACTTCAGTTTACGTCGATGATTTTTTAATTGTAATTTAATAACTTTATTGAAACAATAATTGTTGGAAATAGTGGTGAGATATAAAGTTAAAAACCTACTATAAATAGAAGAATGTGTTATTATTTCTCTTTAGTGAGTGATTTCGTAAGAATATAACCTGAACAGGGTTTGTTTACACTTTCATCAGGTACTTTTAGAACAGACGATAATATCATTATTATCATTATCAACCTATAATGATCCCACTGTTGGGACACAGGTCTCCTCTCGGTGAGGGGGAGTGGGCCGTAATCCACCACGCGAGCCCAGTGCGGGTTGATACATGTCTTGAATTTTTGGTTCTAGGACATGCTTCCTCATGCCATGTTTCCTCTCGGTGTTTTCCTTCACCGTTTTGGGAGCAGTGATGATGAAACAATTTACACAAAGTAAAGCGCCGGTCTGAGTTCGAGCCTGCTAGTAAGTATTCCTTCATCTCTCGTTTCGTTTCAAGCTTATTACATGAAAAATCAAACCTTAAATCTGTATCTATTAAAATATTATCATTTAATTTTGCCACATTTTACAAACAATACTCCCACAACATTGACCTCAACGTAATGACAGACCTAATGAACTTAATTATGTATAAACATTAACTTGATCGCTTTTGTTAATGTACTGGTTCGATATGCAAAGTTAACAAATAGCGGTGCCTACAACACAGTGTTTATTAAAGGCAAACAATGTGCCTGTAACTTGTAAACACGAAGAGCGAGCCCTTGCGGCGATTCGCAATAAGGGTGCGACCTCATGCGGTTCACAAGTAATGGCGGTGACCTGATCTGAGATTAGCTTACCTGTTACAACTTACAGGAGAAGGTCAAGTGTATTTACTAAGGCTACGGTTTTTTTGGAAAGTGGTTCCGTCATATTATGTCGGCTGTCATGAAAATCTGTTATTTTCACCAGTGTTTGACATTAACAGCATTCTGGGGGTCATCAGTGATAAGCCGTGTTGCACCATCATGGCGCATTGGGTGCATGTGCATGTACCCGGTGCGTCAGGTCATAGTATATAAGTCTGTATCATACTAACACAATATGGATCAAGGTCTGAATTAAAGTATTTTTATTTTATTTTATTAAGGTGTCAAAAAACGCTGTGTATTTGGACAGCCTTTATTGTGTGACCGTTAACCGCTTTCTTAAAAAAACCAAAGCTTAAGAGCGTTGTCACATTTTGCACCTCTCTCGCTCACACAGAACCAAATTTTTAAGAATGTTAAATGAAAAAATGCTTTTTTGAAAAATGTAATCAATGGGCGGTCTACAAAATAATATTAATTTAATAGGTAGTTATCAAAAACACATTTCTATTGTGTTATCTAATAAACTTAGGTAATTAAGTGTTATGATTTGTTTTTGAGATGATGTAAATAAATGCCACAATAAAAATGTGTTTTTAATAATTACCTATTAAATTAATATTATTTTGTAGACCGCCCATTGATTACATTTTGCAAAAATGCATCTTTTCATTTAACATTATTAAAAATTTGGTCCCGTGTGAGCGAGAGAGGTGCAAAATGTGACAACCCTCTTAACCGATCAATTTCTTTCTTTTCAACTTTTCAATAACTCAATTCATCAACTTTCAACCAACTCAACTCATAATTCTTTCATTTCAACTTTTGATTTTTAGTTGACTGATGGTAAAAACACGTTGAAATGGTCGCTACATATTAATCGCTATCACTGAGACCGAAACTTAAAAAGTGCATCACTGACAACAGTAGGTAATTATGAAGGTATTTCTAATTAAAAATGATTCCCTGTTAATTTAGTGATTATTTGCAAGACACATGCCAAATGGTTAATGGTGGTGTAGGACCGTGAAGCGATCTGATGTTGATTTTGATTGAATCATCGATTCTTCCTCAAAACTAATTAATTGTTATTTTCATTTTGTGGTAGTGTCCAACAAATCCTGTTAAAACGAACAGCGCAACCACGTATCCTCATAAAAATCAACCATCATTGTGACTGACCATTCCCACTACATAAAACACAGCCTTAGATCAATCGGGCCACAGCCTAACTTATATTTAATGCCAAGTTACAGTTGAGAGTAACGTAACCCCGAACATTATGCTAAGTGTACACGAAACGTAAGCGTATGATTGTTTTAGTGAAGTTACGGTTTGAATACTCTGTGGCTTTCAGCGATATATTTAGACATTCGAGTTCATTCGCTGTTAACATGTCGTAGCTTGAAAGGTTACAAAGTATGTGGTCACTATTTTTTGTTTATGATTCAATAATAATTCAATTATTTATTCAAGTAACAATTTGACTTATACCTATATTAGCAACCTAAATTAAATACAAATAATGAAATGCTGAATCACGCTTTTCGTCCAGCAGAAATTTTGCAGCACCGGTTAACGATCGCGCAATCCAATCGGCCGGAGATCATTTTTAGAATGCTGTTGATGTTGTCCCGCACCCTGCGTACCAGGGATGCGCATCTCTAACGCATTATTGTATAAAAGCAATCTACGCGGGCTTCTGCAAACATCCCTGAAGCACTAAACGCGTTGTCGTATTGGACTCGAAGGGCACTGTACGCTTTTAGTGTAAAATGATCCCACAGGCTACACGCGATTGTGAAAATGTGAGAATGTATTTACTATCTACCTTATAATATGCATCAGCAAAAAGAAATTAGATGTACTTAGTATTATTCATTCTATTTTATTTTGTCTCATCGATAGAGAAATAAATTTGATAGGTCTATAACTTTCTTCAGCATGAGAAGAGAAAAGAAAGACGAGGACAGCCGTTCGTGCCATTCCATTTCAGATTGGATAGAAATGTCATTGATTTTCTGAGAAATATGATATTTATATTGATGAAATATTTCTTGTAATTTTTTTGAAATATTTGTTGTTTTTATAATTGTATGTAATGCTGCATTCAAACTAATACATAATTTCTTGTCTATTTAAAGATTTATAGCAACCAAAAATAAATAGTTTATTTTTCACAGTTACTTTATAAGTCACAGTATTGAACTCCGCTTGGAGTCCTCATTAATTTCCACTAGTATGTCCCGCGGCACGGCCTTCGTGCGGCCCTAACATAAATTCCGAGATAACTTGAACAAACAAGTAGAAGTCCAAATAAGTCGAGCCCTTTAGAATGCGCCCCAAGTGACGAACTCGTTTGTGAACTCAGATAAATAATTAAATTCTCTTTCCGTGTAGTGGAAAAATTTCAGGGATATTGTTTTTTGGGGAAAACGCTGGTAATGTGAGGGAAACTTTGTAGACATGTAGGTTGTTTGTATGTTTAGAAATATTAAATTCCTTTGCAATTTTCTCTTCTGTATATTCCATAACAATTCCTCAAAATTTAGCCCAATAGTTTACAATAGAAACTATTCAATGAAATAAACACGAAGTTCCCATGCACAAAGTCAGTTTGGGAGCACAAGTGTTGAACCGAAACACTATTTACGTAAATAAACTCGTCCCGAAGGCGGTCTACGTCGCCGAGCTTCGTTTAAACTTTTAATCGCTTTCGAGCCGTGATAAACAAATTTTAATTAAGTTTTAATATCACCACGTAATTGCCGAGCCAAACGGATATCACAATTATTTACGTTTATGAATATTTTAGTTGAGTTGTTATTCAATGTTTTGAGATTTTGAATAACAATTTGTTTAAGTTGATTTACTCTAGATTAAAGCGAGTAGAGACGGCTGTATTATGCCTTCTATAATACTATGATATTCTGTTTTGTTTCTGTTATATAAATATTTAGTAAGAATTATGTACGTGTTTGTTGTGTATGTGCGTATGTGCGTGTGTGTTAGTAAGTTTGTATATGTCGCAGGCTTATGACAAAATCAGGTTTTTGATAAAAAACCTAGGCTTTTGCTCAAGAACCGGAAGTAGACAAAAATATTAACATAAATCTGAGAAAATCCAGTTTTTTTTTAATTATGTGCAAAATCTATGTAACACTATTATTACAACTAAATAAAAAAATAACATTTCTTTATGCAACCACAATTTGTGAAGAACTAATATGCATCAGTATATATATGGCTTCACAGTTTAAATTATAATGACACAGAGTTACTTTTGCAACGTGTGACTTAACAATAAATATTATTGGTGATCCTATTCGCTTTATCGCTTATTTAGCCACTCATGTACACTCGAAATCTCTCTCTCTCTCACACACACACACATATATACACCCCCACACACATACACACACACACGCACACACACACATACACCCCCACACACGTACACATACACACACACACACACATACACCCCAACTCGCACGCACACACTCATACTCGTAAAAGTGATTATATTTGTATTTTTAGTTTTTCCTCTCTGCTTTTCTTTTTTTATACCTGTTTAGCTCGTACGTTTATAATGTAAGGGAAGAGCGGAGCCTTCAACTACAGGCATTTTTTATGCTTAAATGGAGACTCCTCGATATGCAGTGTAAGCCAAATGAGATGTATGAAATATACTTATTTTATTTATTTATTTATATCAGTAATAATCAGTAGTATGTAAAATTATAACAAATGCATAATTGTTTATTGCCTCTCACTGCTTTTATTTAAAGAAGTAGCAACCGGATATAACTGGATTTTCTTAGGTTTATGATAACATAAAGTAATAATTTTGTCTTCTTCCGGTTCTTGATAAAAAGCCTAGGTTTTTGATCAAAAACCTGATTTTGTCATAATCCTGTGACATATACACACAAACAGTAGAATGCGGTAAAGACGATAGATTACTGTTTTGTTTGATTGAAAATATTGAATATTTGCAATTTAAGTAAGGACATTATTCACACCAAAATGGAATTTGAAGATTCACAAACTTTTCTACCTGACTACTTATTGACAGTATTCGTATTATTATTTATCTGTATTTGTATATTATTATTTATCCGTGTCGGTCCCGGAGAAAGAATAGACCACCCCATCTCATCCCGTGGGTGTCGTAGGAGGCGACTAAGGGAGCTCAAGACCCAGTGCATACCATAAAGCACTTTGGGTCACCCGCGCGATGGCGGGTAAACCATCAACAATCGCATTCCCAAGGAGGGTTGGTGTCAGGCTGGCGGCCGACTGTAAAACTGTGCCAAAACCCTAAGCAACATGTGTGGAAATGATATGATGCGCGATAGGACTAGGGCGTACCCCACAGGCGACGCGCAGGCGCAGCACCCGGCTCCTGCGGGAAGTGGACAAGGGTTGTTGCACCACCTCGGGCGGGGGCAACGTAAGAAGCGAGCCCGGGAAGTGAGACTGAGGTATGCAAGTTGGAATGTTGGGACGATGACTGGAAGAGCCAGAGAATTATCGGATGTATTAAAAAGAAGACGAATAAATGTGGCGTGTCTGCAAGAAACAAAATGGAAAGGAACGAAAGCGAGGGAAATTGGTGAAGGATACAAGTTTTTCTACTGTGGAAGTAACGGGAAAAGAAATGGCGTGGGAATAGTATTAGATAGTAATTTGAAAGGAGGCGTGATGGAGGTAAAAAGAATTAATGATAGATTGATAGTTGTAAAAGTGATGTTAGAAAACGTAATACTAAATGTAATTAGCGTATACGCACCGCAGGTAGGATGTGATGAAAGCGTGAAAGAGAAGTTTTGGGAGGACTTTGACACAGTTTTGATGAACATCCCGGTGCATGAGGAATTGATAGTTGGAGGTGATTTTAATGGACATGTGGGAAGAATGAAAGGGGTTTATGGAAGAGTGCATGGAGGGTGGGGATTTGGTAACCAAAATAATGAGGGAGAGACACTGCTGCAATCCGCTTCCGCACTTGACCTGGCAGTAGCCAACACCTGGTTTCAGAAGAACGACGGACACCTAATTACGTACAAAAGTGGCAATCACAAGACGCAAATTGATTATTTTCTAGTACGACACAACAACTTAAAGTACATCAAAGACTGCAAAGTACTACCGGGAGAAGATTTAGTCTCACAGCATAGACTCCTAATTATGGAAATGGTCTTAAAAATAAAGCTCAATCAAAACAAAGAGCGACCTCCCCCTAAAATAAAATGGCATATGCTGGAGAAGAATGATTGTGCGAACAAATTTAAAGAGCGAGTAGTGGATAAAATAATAGATATGGGGGACATGAATGATCGAAGTGTAAATGAATGTTGGAGTGAAATGGCGGAGTATATTAGGAGTGAAGCGAAAGATATTTTGGGAGAGTCTAAAGGAAAGGGTACGATAGATAGGGATACATGGTGGTGGTCGACAGAAATACAGAAGGTGTTGCAGGATAAGAAGAGAAAGTTCAAGGAATGGCAGAGTGTTGAAGATGAGAATGTTAGTTTGAAAACAGAAAAAAAGTGTCAGTATGATGCTCTAAAGAAAAAAGCCAAAAAAGCTGTGGCGGTAGCGAGAGCAAAAGCCCAGGACAAGCTTTATGACACACTGGATAGTCCAGCAGGCCAAAAAAACTTATACCGGCTTGCTAGAGCTAGAGCGAGAAAGATGAGGGATGTTTGTCAGATAAAATGTATAAGGAATGAAATTGGAGTAGTGCTTTCGGATGATCAGAAAATTAAGGATAGGTGGAAGGGATATTTTGAAAGACTGATGAATGAGGAGAATGACTGGAGTGGTGTGCTTGAGAATAAACAAGTAAATGAGGGGTTAGTGAGAATGATTAGTATGGATGAAGTGAGAATAGCAGTAAATGAAATGAAGAATGGTAAAGCAGTAGGTCCGGACGGAATACCAGTTGAAGTATGGAAGTTATTACGGGTACATGGATGGACGTGGTTAGCTTTATTCTTCAATAAATTGTTGCTGGAAGAAGCCATACCTGACGAATGGTGTAACAGTTCACTGGTGCCCATCTTTAAAAACAAAGGTGATGTGCTGGAGTGCAACAACTATAGAGGAATAAAACTAATATCACATAGTATGAAGGTTTGGGAAAAAGTTATTGAAAGGCGACTGAGAGAAGAGAGTGAAATTTCGCAAAACCAATTCGGTTTTATGCCTGGTCGGGGAACAACAGATGCCATCTTTGCTATCCGCCAGCTGTGCGAGAAATACAGAGGTGCGCATAAAAACCTGCACATGGTATTCATTGACCTCGAAAAGGCATACGACCGAGTGCCTCGTGAAGTTCTGTGGTGGGCCCTTAAGGAGAAATGTGTGCCAGGGAAGTATGTGCAGTTGATTCGAGCGATGTACAGTCGATGCAGTACTCAAGTCCGGTCTACAGTGGGCACTACCAGCAGCTTCAATGTGGCTGTCGGCTTGCACCAAGGATCATCACTCAGCCCTTACCTCTTCGTGATGATAATGGACGCTCTTACGTCGGATATCCACGAAGAGGCGCCCTGGTGTATGCTGTTCGCTGATGACATTGTGCTGGTTGCTGAGAGCGGCTTAGAGATCCAGAGCAGATTGGAGGTGTGGTGGGCAAAACTGGAGACCGCTGGCCTGAGATTAAGTCGGACCAAAACAGAATATTTGTTTTGTGATTTTGGCGGTCTCTCCAGTCCTGTGCCCATATCTCTCGCCGGAACGCCCGTACCGAGCTGCTCCGACTTCCGGTACCTCGGGTCGTTTGTCCAAGGGGATGGCGAAGTAGACCGAGACGTAGCACACCGGATCAACTCAGGATGGATGAAATGGCGACAGGTCACAGGAACAACTTGCGACCCACGGATGCCCCTCAAATTAAAGGGAAAAATTTATAAGTCCGTGATAAGGCCTGTCGTACTGTATGGATCGGAATGCTGGGCCGTGAAGAAGACGGATGAAAAAAGATTGCATGCAGCGGAGATGAGAATGTTGAGATGGATGTGTGGAGTGACGAAATTGGATAAAGTAAAAAATGAGTATATAAGGGGAAGTTTGAAAGTGGCGCCAGTGACAGAAAAGTTGAAAGGAAATCGTTTGGCTTGGTATGGACATGTGAAGAGGAGGGAAGAAACGCATGTGACTAAAAGAGTGATGAATATAAATGTTGATGGAGGGAGAGGGAGAGGAAGGCCAAAGAAAAGATGGATGGATTGTGTGAGGAATGATATGCAAGAGAAGGGAGTGAATGATAGCGTGACTTTTGACAGGGGAAAATGGAAAGAGAAAACGTGTTGCGCCGACCCCAAGTAACATGGGACAAGGGCAGGAAGATGATGACTTATTGACAGTATTCAGTGAGTGAACTAATTAACGTGTGTCTCAAACCCTTTAGTAAAGTCTGAATGATTCGTGTAGTTGTTTACACGCTTCGAGTCATCTCCAGCTCGAGTCAGCTCAGGACTAGAACCACATTAATGAGTAGCGCAAAACTAACGTTTATGATTGATTAATTTTTTGTTTATGAAGGTGTTAAAAAAAAATAATAATAACGTTTGCTCAAATTAGTGTTTGCGAGGATTTAGTAGCAAAACAGGCGGAAAGCCACAAAAATTACCGGAATTTTTGTAAATTTTTGTACTCGCTCCCCTCCATTTGTCCCTTGGCATATTTTTTATTTATCAACTTAGGTGCTTTCTTTGTTTCCACCGAGCTTATTGTTAATTTCATTGTGTAACGGTCTCACTGAAGAAGTTTCCACGCTTAACATTGGCTTCCGTGCGAAATTGTTTATGGCTCGTAAAAATTGTGCTTTGTTATTTCATTTGCGTTGTTTCGGTGAACAATTTATTTGATAACCTTTTTTATTTTATAAATTTTGTATGGAACTGTTTGTAATCAAGTTTTAGTTTAATTGTGTTATGATTTATGTTCGCTGTTTCTATGCATAACGTTACCTAGTTTATGGCAAAAATATTTATATTTAAAAATTATGTTCGAGTTCAATTTACTCTGCCACCTATTGAATCGTTTGCAAAGATCTCTAGATAGCTGAACTAAATAAGTACCTACTAGCTACAGTAAACCTCTTTTTGTTCACTTGACAAGTGAAATCGAGATAATGCCACCATTTTTCATCTCGGTGGGAGTGTGGACGATGCGACGTTATTCTGAACGAATTGTACCTCGGGGTATGAATTTAATCTCAGAATTCAGCGTGTCAGATTCATAAGAAACGTCTCTTCGGCGATATTTTGAGTTTTATACGAACATTTTGTATAGCGTCTTGTTTTCGTATGAACATTTATTGAAGCAATATAGAATATGAAGGTTTTATTGTTATTTGTTTAGCTTGTTAGCATATTTTCAGCTTTATTATAACGATCCAGCTTTGATGGTACCTACCTACCGAACAAAAGCAACTTTAGTGCTTTAATGGATATTTTACAATTGCTCTTAAAAAACAGCATGGAATTTTGAGTAGTATCAAAATGGGTGGAAAAGTTACAGTTTCTCCATCGTTTTTACTACAAGTTATGAGCGCGTTTCACATACTACAACATACCATTATGCACCTCCAACATTTTTTATTCCCAATCCACGAACCATAATGCACTCGTCACATCGCTGCCAATGGAACACCCAGCTATCCCACAGGACACGCTACCCTGCCCTGCTTACACAAGTCAAGAGTAAAATAACAGCGAAAATATTAAAAATGCCGGCGCAGCGAGATTCTGATGCAATAAATCATAAGTGCATTATAAGGCAACGTCTCCGGCGCTTCGTTAAGAAAAACAAACCTGCCTGTTACAGGGCCGGATTAATTTGTATCAACGTGCAGAGTTTATGTTACTAAATATACTTTGTTTACGATTTAGTTCAGCCGCGTTTCTTAGGTTCTCTTAGGCTTTAGGTAGGTACCTACTTTATAAGTCTAAGTTTATTGTCTGATCAAGTGGGATGAATTCGGCGTCGGGTAACCAGGTAGGTACGGAAAGGAATTGCGTAGAAGAAGAAGTCTTCATTTCATAATTATTATTAGGGCACTGTTCCTATTGCAGAGCAAAAGCGTTTCGTCTTTCCATTTTTTTCTCGGCCTTCTGCAATCTGAGGCCAATAGCTAAGTAAGGAGTGTTCTGCTCCTCGTCCCACCATACTCCACTTTGTTCCCAAATCCTATAACCTTGCGTTTACACCAAGGTATAGAACATTTATTGTATCAGGTTGGCACAAAAGTAATGAGACACTTGATTTATTTATTTATTTATTAAAACTTTATGCACAAGTAAAAAGAATACCGTATAAAGGCGGACTTAATGCCTGAGGCATTTTCTACCAGTCAACCTTAGGGTGATGCAGAGAGAAAACATGGCAGGTGCAACATGAGGGATAGATAACACGAAAATAACTATAAAATACTAGAGTAAATACATAGATACATATTTACGTTTTATATTTTTTATTATTATTACAATACAAAAGCTTAGTCAATTATGTAATCACCTTTAGCATCTAAGACTTCTTGGCAACGATCCGGAAAAGTTTGGATGCCTTTCGCCCAGAACTCTGATGACTGTGCCTTGAAAACGTTGTTCAACTCCACCTCTACATCCGAGAAATCATTAAATTGTTTACCCCGCAAATGTTGTTTCAGGGCTCTAAACAAATTATAGTCTGATGGGGCGAGGTCTGGGGAATAAGGTGGGTGGGGTATTGTCTCCCAGCCCAAGTTCTCCAACTGTTGGCGAACGGCAGATGCGACGTGAGGTCAAGCGTTTCCGTGTAGTAAAACTACATTGACTCGTCTTCGTCATTTTTTCTTGATAGCAGCAGATAGTTTGGTGAGCTTTGATGAATATTTGTCAGCGTTTATAGTTTAACTGTGTAATAGTTCATAAAACAGCATGCCCTGCGCGTCCCAGAAACAGCAAAGCAGAACTTTTAAGCGGTTCTTTTGACTCGGCTTCGGTTGAGTTGGTGGCGTTTCTTCTCGAAACAGCCAAAAAGCACGACGTATATCGTTCTCTTAATGAATCTATAATTCATCTCAAGTAACAAAAACTCTTTACGTCGGGGTCGCAGCAAAAGTGATTGACAGATAGCGACATGGACTGCACGACTGGCGTCTGTAAAAATAAATGTGCGGTAGGTACCCACCGAGCCAAAACTTTTCGATACCCAAGCTCATGCAGATGGTATTCCATGGCGTGGTGACTGCAGTTTAGTGCTTCCGCTAATTCACGAGTGTTAGCATCCGGATTCGACTGCAGTCCACGGCGTAAATCGTCATCATTCACTGCAGGTGGTTGTCCTGAGCGTGGCTGACTTTCAAGGCTTCTGTCTCCTGATTTAAAACGGTCAAACCGCTTGGGCTTGGGCCGCTTGGGCGATTAGGCGCTGGAAGTACACTTCCAGCGCCCAATGCAGTGTTGATATTGTCAGCCGCAGCCCGCGCATTGTGGCCTAATAAGTACTCGTATAAGTATAGTATTCGAACTTGTCGCTCATCCATTTTTCTTCAAACTGACTAAGCCGATCGCGAGGGTGGCTTGGTATACCCCCACAATGCCCCCACATCACAAGTACCAAGAATGTTCGACAACATTCTAGAATATTATCGAGAACAATTAACTTGAAATGTATAGAGTTTTGTAGAATGTCTCATTACTTTTGTACCAACCTGATACATGTTTTGTCTACTGTTTTCGCTTATCGTTTACCTAAAACAAGTTGTAAAGACTAGTCCTATACAAAACATGTCAAGTCAAGTGTCGAGTGACAAGTGTTGTAAATGACACAACTTGTTTATGTATGGGTGTAGGTTATATTTGACAATAAGATTGATAAATAAACCGTGTCAAAAAGGGTTTTAACCAGGAACGTAACGCAGTCCCAATTAGAGCCAAAACACTAACCATAACCGCGGTTGGCACAGATATGCTGGATTAAAAGTTGATGCTGTGTGCCGATAAACCGCACATATTAATGAATGGTTGCCAAGCCATTACATTAACTAGTGCATTACATCAACACAGCAGTTCACAGCAGAAAATACATAGCCATGTTTCAAGTAAAACCTAAAGCACTGTGACCTGAAAACATAAGTTTCAAATAAATCAATTACTAGAACTACCTAATCCAAAAAACTTTGAGGCCTCACAAAAAAAAAAAAAAAAAAATATTCCTGTTTCAGATTTATCTTCCGCTTCACGACGAAAGTCAACGAACCTCAAACTTTTCATCGTGAACCCCCACACAATCAAAAACTTCCAACAATCAGTTACGCGGGTTTACTATTTCTACAATATTCGCTAGCAGCGTGCGGACAGGCAGATTATAAGTTGCAGTTACAGTGCCACTAATGAATGCGAGCGGGATTACCTCCATGACCCACGGGCTACGGCCAATTACATAAAAGTTGGCTGACATTTTGAATCCTGCCCGATACATCATCCCACGACTCGGCCTTTGAAAGCTTTTAATATTGATAGCCGAATTAATTGTCACTTTGCTGTTTCAGTAGCTGCATGGTTGAAAAGGTGAACGCTTAATTGGGTATTAAAAAGGAAAGATGGAAAAATATTACGGAGACTAAGTATGCACTGGGCTACCGGAAATATTGTTTTACAACTACAGTATCATGCCGGGAAACTGCTGATAGAAAGGCAAACATTGAGATTGATTTATCACAATGAAGTTGTAGTAATACATTAAACTTGAACACTAAGTTTTATGGAACGGCACATGGCTCATAAAAACAATACCGTACTGAAGTTTATCAAGCAGTTTTGAGGGATTTGACTGGTACAGAAACTGACGCAGCTAGGGACATTCTTTTCGTGCAATGAAAGAATGAAAACTTTTTTCTTAGCTATAAACTTATATTAATCTAGCTGTGCCCCGCAACTTCTTTCGCGTGGATGTCGTAAGATACACAATAAACTAAAATAACAGCCACATTTTAATAAAACTTCCTTGTCCCGCGACCCGTCGCGTTGAATCGCACGCCCGCGCTATTACTTCGTTTTCGCTTAGTGTTCTTTCTGACTTTTTCTTTTGCTCGGCTCCTCAGCGTCGTAGCGTAATGTTAAATAGCCTATAACCATCCTTGAGAATTGGGCTACCAAATGCAAAAAGAATTTTTCAAATCCGACTTTTTGTTTATAATTTCATGGGTTTTAATTTTTTGGCGCGGAACCCTAATTATTTATCAAAAATAAAAGTAGCCTAAGTTACCCGCCGTAACATCAACTATCTGCCAGTCCCTTCAAAATCGGTCCAGCCGTTAAAAATTGCTTTTTTGCTATAAGTACCGTTTATACTTTCTTATGCGTTTAGTAAAAAATGTTATTTGGACATTACACTTCAATTTTATTTATTTGTATAGATAGATCTATAGACCCGGGGCTACATTTTTTTCGTTTTCTTACTCATCACAATTTATTTATAATTATTGTATTACAACTAGTGACCCGCCCCTGCTTCGCACATTTTTTACGACTTGACCAAAAATCGAGATTTCTTCGTTATATCCGAGTATATTAGTTTCATTTGACCCCTATAACACAAGTTTTTCCTAATATGGGGGTCATTGATCATTTATTTTGTACCAAGTTATTTCCACGCTTAAATTAAGTGTCAACCTGTATCTGTGTTATTTTTATGTCAAATAAAAATACCTATATTATATTACATTTCCAGAAGATAAAATAAATTCTCTAAATGGTGATGAAAACCGCATCAAAATCTGTTGCGTTGTTTAGAAGGACAACGTGGTCACACAAATACGAACGCGACTTTATAAAAAACAACGTGTGCGGTCAGGGGACCCCCGTCAGGAACGAAGTTCCTTCTCACGTTTATATAAAACAAAAACAAAATTTTTGCAGCCGTCTTCTTGGATTTTGACCTCACTATCGGCTTAACCTCCCTCGAAAACTATGAGAATGACACCCATGTCGCAGCTGCCGCCTTGGATTTACATTTTAACGTCACTATCGGCTTTAACACCCTCGAAAACTATGAAAACGACACCCAAGACGAAACATTTTAAAATTTTTGCAGCTCTCTTGGATTTACATTTTGACGTCACTATCGGCTTTAACACCCTCGAAAACTATGAAAACGACACCCACGACAAAAAAAAAAAAAATTCGCAGCCTCTTGGATTTATATTTTGACGTCACTAACGGCTTTAACATCCTCGAAAACCATGAAAATGACACCCATCACAAAAGTTTTGGATCGCAGCCGCCATCTTGGATTTATATTTTGACAAAATCCAACCAAACCGACACCAATTGAGACTTCACATTCACTTAGAAAAAGTCATGAGTCAAAGTCAAGAGTATGGTCGCATAACGCTTTTTTGTTACGTGACGATTTCCCTCAGTTCACTCCTACCGCAAGCCGTGTTAGATAACTTCGTTCCAAAATGTTTAGAATACTCGTAGATACATCAGCACTGGCAGAAAAACACGCTGAAAAAAAAAAATTCTTAACGCGCCAGCCCTAGTTTACTCCAGATACTTCTATGTGTATACGCTTACCGTTCCCAGCAGATATCGTTATGTCTGTTGGGCCACTAAAAGCTTTTTCCGTTGACATGTTATATTGTACACTTATATGACCCCGCTGTACTGTGTAGATACATCACTCTATATCGTTGAATATAGTTTTTGTTACTAGAATTCTATTTACAATAATACCTTTTCCGTAAATAAATGTGTACTGTTACAGAGAGCCGAAGATATTGTGGAAAGTTGTCACCTGAAAAAGACGTTTCGGCAATAAATATTTTACCCTCCATTTCTCAAAATTCACCAAGGTTAAAATGCTGCAGAATAATATAATTCTACATTGTTTTTTAAAACTTCCTTGGAATAGCGATCTTGGAATAAAAATATAAAGCAACCATTTGTGAATGGATCAGAGATAAAATCTGAAAGGTACCGTAGGATAACCATAAAGCGTAAAGAGATGCCAACGAGAGAGCTATTAATATTCAGTCAAAGTCTGAATCGGATAATGATTTAGATACCTCTCTGACCAACTACTTGACAATTCAAAAGTGCTTGTAAATGGTTTAATTGTAATAAATGCTTTGACTTTGAGTTTGACCTACTTTTACGCTGAATTATGTATTAACAGGAAAGAGTACAAAATGTCAGAACTCTCGGAATTGATAAAATATACAGTTTGATATAGTACGGGATATTTTTATTTAGCATTTACCAGGCACAACCCTGCAACAGAGAACATACAGAGGCTAAATAAAGTGTTACCTTGCTTGAAAATCCCGGATGCAAAATTAAATCGTCAACTTGAAGACGGCGATATCCAAACAGCTTAGAGCACTTGCAATTTTATTCATTATACTAATGACGAGAACCCCACCTATTACTGGTGGCACATTTAGAAGATTTAGGCCCGTTGACACAACAAATCACTAAATAGGTTTAGCGCTAAATGAATTTAATATATTCATCTGTTTCTGTCAGTCGTTTGGAGACGACAGAGACAGAAAGATGTTTTAAATATACATACGTACCTATATCGTGTACATAACTTCCCACCACACACAACGCCTTGTTCCCATGGGGGTAGGCAAAAACTACAGAACGCCACCTACGCCATTTGAAATATATTTAGCGCTAAATGTGTTTAGTAACTTGGGGTACAAATGGGCCTAAAACGAATATCTTATGTAAAAACAAGCATTGTATCCCACTACAACCTAACCTTCCTTTTGGTTTACCGCAGCAAATAAACTACAAAACACATTCTTAAAATAAAACTGCCACAATTATTCTTATCGCAGTTACTTCCCCGTGTCCCTACGCGGCCACATTTCACGGCATGCCAGCTCTGACCACGCTTCACACACATCGGAGACAATGGCTGCCATCTGCTCGTGACGTAATCCGAAGCTTCCTTGTGATGTCACCTCGTATTGCATTACCTGAGCTAGTTAGCCGTGGCTAGCTTTAATTAATTTCTTGGTGAGTGATGATTTTGGGTTGATTTTGGAGAAATGTTAGCTGTTTTGTTGCGACAGCTGATTAGTGAAAAACACTACCAGTCCTAGGTACTTACTCGAGTATTGGAAGATGATGGTTACAAACCTAGGTACAATGGTTTGTCAAAAAAATACGGGAGGTAATTTTTCGGCTGCAAAATACGAACACTATGTCTAAATTATAATCATTGTCGAGTATACCCCAAACAAATCTTCTGATAGACTCGGTAGATTACACAAATTTTAATGTAAAACCCTGGCGGTTTAATGTCTCACCCTGTACGTATCACTTAAGTGATTCTTATGTAGATGGTGCCGGCACGAGATGGAAAGCTCATAGGACGATACTGCTGGTTTTTCTCACGAAATCTATACTATCTACGAATAAATAAAATTGAAGTGTCTGTTTGTAATGCCAAAATAACAACTTTTTACTAAATGCATATGAAAGTATATACGGTACTTATAAGAAAAAAGCAATTTTTAAAATTTTTGTCTATCTGTTTGCTCCAGCTAATCTCCGAAACAACTGGACCGATATTGACGGAACTTTGACTGGCAGATAGCTGATGTTACGGGGAGTAACTTAGGCTACTTTTATTTTAGAAAAATGATTAGGGTTCCGCGCAAAAAATTACAACCCATAATATTGTGAACAACAAGTCGGATTTGGAAAATTCTTTTTGCATTTGGTAGCCCAACTCTCGGGGATAGTTATAGGCTATTTAACATCACGCTCAATCCTTAGGAGCTAAGCAAAAAGAAAAAAAATCAGAAAGAACACTAAGCGAAAACGAAGAATAGAGGGCGGGAGAGCGGGCGCTATGATTCTCCTCTCCGCGTCTCGGAATGACTATCTGCTGCATTACTTACATACATTTATTCAAAAAGAACAACTTCGCAACGCGACGGGTCGGGGGACGAGGGAGTTTTATTACAATGTGGCTGTTATTTTAGTATATTGTGTATCTTACGACTTCCACGCGAACGATGTCGCGGGGCACAGCTAGTAATACTATAAACTTTAAAACTATACATTCCAAGCAATAAACTGCTCTGTCCATGTTTTGCGTGTGTCCAATGAGAGCTAAGCAATGTCTAATCAGCACTTGATCGCCGAAGACAACAAGATTAGTTCCGATTCCAAGTAACCACTAAGTGAAGCCCTAAGTAGCGAGGAGTGTACAGCTAAGTAGTTATTATGTAATCTGTGGTGTGTCCATTAATAGTAACTATGTTTGTTTGAATTGATTGACACACTAGTCATTGGCATAGGTCATTACCCCCGGGACTTTGTTCCTAGGTAATAATCTGGAAATTATACCCGGACTAGAGAGCTTTACTATATGCTATAGCTGATGTATTAATACTGTACCGATTGAACATCAGTTGTAGAAACTATATTAAATAAAAATTAATAGCCGATTTCAAAAATACAAGTACAAACATAGGTAATAAAATCTACGGTGCTGTGTAAGTATTATAAATGGTACCTAATTATGGTATTTTCCCAGTATAGATAAGTAAATACAAAAGTTAGATTTACGTTAAACGTTTTTACCTTTTTACTGTCTATCTACTCGATTCAAAGAAAATCGATAACAGACAAGTTAAAAGTACGGAGATCCCAATCCTAAGTTCCATATTATCTGCATCAAATCCCGTCTACGTGCCTTCGTATAATCATCCGGATAAAAGAGGCGTGCTCACCTTATCCCGACCAAGTTTATCTACTGCCATTTCATAACACAATCATATTTATTCGTATAGTCTCAAAACTATGTGAACAACAGCTGGCCGAATGGAAAAAGCGAGTCCGAAATGTCACCGGAACTGAAATAAGGATGAAAGCACAATTTCGAACGATTTAATACTTTTTTACTATGACGTATTGTGCTGATGAATTTATTTGTGCGTGTGTTACCTACGCCAGTAAAATCATACACTTGCACTCCAGCCGGTCGTATATTTTGTAGAAAATTTCACTGAGTGAGCTTGAAGTTACATTTTTACAGAAAAGCAGGGTTGTCTATAGCGTCATTCCTTATCATCAGGTGGAAATTTTTTTACAGAATGGCGTAGCGTTTTACAGAATATTACATAGTGTAGGGTACAGTGGTGCAACTATAATTATCATTAGAGGAAAGCCGAAGAAAAAATTGTTCAGTTCTCATAAACCCAGACAAAAAAACTGTAGGGTATCTTATGATGTATCAAACTGGTATTAAATATAATTATTATGTCATGTGATGTGATACACAGTTACACACATAGGTGTACCATAATATTTGGCAATCAACATTAAGAAGAATGGGTGTTCTGAAGGGAAGCCGATAGGAATCGGGTTGTATGAAAGCTACGCCCCTGGTAGGGTAGGACTTCAGTAGAATAAGGTAGAACTCATGGCTAGACGTGTGGCAGCAGGTTGAGCTGGCTTGATATAATGAAGGATGAGAGTGCACACGGCGCACTGAGATACCAATAGCAAGATGTGTCAGTGCATGATCGGAGCGCTTAAAAGAATAGTGTGAATGTGTGGTGGCTTACGAAGCAGTGGTTAGCTTAAAGCTATTTGAAATGAAGTTCACATCCAATGAATAGCTATCTTTGTTACTTTTGTGGTTAAAGCGTGGGCAACGTTTTAAATATAGAAAACGGTAAACAACGGTAAACGGTATAAAAGGTAAACTTTAGTTCTCTAACTATTATTATACGTTGAAAACAAATAGGAACCAATACAGCGGCTTATTTAAAGTTATTTAGTTATTAAATTGTGAAAGGTTAGGGTTTTATATATTAATATTGTTTATATACACTTTATTGTTATATAGGTACAATAAAATGGTAAGTTTTACCTGTCTGCATTGAGATAAACGATGCTAGAATATACAATGAAATTCCTGCGTATTTTAATGCATACTATGCAACATTGTGCGTAAATGTATGCGAGTTTATAAATACTTCAGCCACTTTTCCATAGTTCTTCTAATATCGGTTAATGTCTACCTGTATAAATGTAAGGGTATCTCGAGAGATTTTTCCCATGTGTTCCGAGCCGTGTGTGATCGGAACGGATCGGTTACGGGTCGGGGGAAATTGCCGCGTTATGTCTTAATGGGGACTCACGACACGTCAACTGTTGCTCTCATCGATTATTATGTATCTTCGTGATGAGCTATTGCTACCGTTAAAGTATTGCTTGTAAGTGTTTGTGATAATTATGTTGTAGGTATCTGTTCTGGTTGTTTTGCTGACCTTATCTATCCATACTCTATACTAATAATAGAACTGAAGAGTTTATTTTTTTTACCGATTTCAAAACAGGAGGAGGTTCTCAATTCGGTTGCACCTATGTATTTTTTTTAATGCTTGTTGTTTGTATTCCGTCATTTATAAACCGACTAGCTTTTGCCCGCGGCTTCGCCCGCGTGTATGTTGGAATATATCAAATTAGTACCTACCCTACTTGTTAAAAACATCTGTATGCCAAATTTCCTCTAAATTCAATCAACCGTTTTTGCGCCAATCCGGAACATACATCCCGACAAACAACAAACAGATAAAAATTCTAAAAACTATAGTGTGCGCAACAGACTCGTTCAATTCGTTCTTTTTAAATATATGCAATGCACAGTTCTGACTTCGTTACTATTTTTAACCGACTTCAAAAAAAGGAGGAGGTTATCAATTCGGTTGTATGGTTTTTTAAATGTTTGTTACCGTTACTCCGTCATTTATAAACCGATTTAAAAAAATATTTTTTATTTGAAAGGATTGGACTTCCAGATTGGTCCCATTTTTATCCAAATCCAGTTCTGATGATAGGATCCATGAGGAATTGAGGGAAAACCTCAAACATTATTGGCAAACACATAGTGATTTTGTATTTTCGTCAACAAATCAAGCATTTGCATTCAGAAAGTATGATTTGGTGAAGTGGAACTGACGAAGAAAACCACAGATGGCTACAGGTATTCATCAATGGTAAGTATTTCACGGGTGGCGATAAGATATCTCGATTAAGATAGTTAAGCGACTATGACGAAGCAAATTTAATAAATGCTTCTGCTGAAAATGGTACCATTGAACTCAGAACAGTAATAAAACAATGTATCCTAACCGTGTTGGGGCTTATTGGAAATGTCATGAGATGCACTCTGGCTATAAATTATTTTTAACCGACTTCAAAACAGGAGGAGGTTCTCAGTCGCATCATGCTGAGATAGGAGCCTTTTTGGCCTCCCACAGGTCTTCTTTGTTTTGTTTTTTTTTCTTTCCTTTTATTTTATTTGTGTTTATGATATTGTTAGTTTTAATGTTCTTTTTATTGTTGTATTTCCTGTGCGTATCCCAAATAAAATATTTTTCTTTCTTTCTTTCTTTCAGTTCTTCAGAATCTTTTTTTTATGGTTCCCCGATTATTCGAAGACGGCTGGAGCGATTTGGAAAATTCTTTTTTTGTTTGAAAGGGTATACTTTTCAGGTGGTCCCATTGTCATCAGGTCAGGATCTGATGATGGGATCCTAGAGAAATTGAGGGAACTCTTCAACATAGGCACACCTATAGCGATTTTGGTATATTTTTATAGTAAATTGTGCATTTCCTCTCGGAAAGCAACATTTGGTGAAGTGGAACTTATGACGAAGACCGCAGATGGTAAGATGACCACTGGAACTACTCAATAATAAGTATTTCACGGGTTGCGATTCTATTACTTTAAAATTATTACTAAGCAATAGAAGCTCGTCACAATGCATATGGTGAAGTGGAGCTGTTGGTGAAGTATCAAGAGAACTCCTCAACAACTAACGTCCCTGCTTCGGGAAAAGCAATGTTTTGTAAAAAGTGATGAGCAGTTGTCATTAGGCTATTGTAACTCAGATAAATTACAAACAGACCCACTAAAAAGTAAACAATAAAAACAACCGAATTGCAAAACAAACACTACAAAGTGAAAAATAACTTTAATTTCGGATGTCAGTGGCAAAAACCTAAAATACAGATCCAAAAACACTGACTTCCGAAAAAGTATTAGTACCGAGTTTCGAGTTAATATGACAGCGAGTAAAAATTTTTCCTTACTGTTCTTATACGGTCCTAGTGTTCCTTACTTGCTTACTTTCCTTACTTGTTTTAAAAAACTAAGAGTGACAATTTATATTATTTCCTGAGGCAAATATTGCCATGTTTCAAGTGTATTAACTAAAGGAATAAGATTTTTCATACAATCTGTATCCCCTCTTTTCACCCTCACAGGGGTGGAATTTCGAAAAATCGTTTCGGATTTTTCCACAACTGAAATCAAAGATTTCTTATAAATACCAATTTTTGAGTTAATCAAGCAACACAGTAAAATCCTCCTCTTAAAAATCTAATTACCCCTTCTCACCCCGTCAGGGGTAGTTTTGAAAAACCAATAGTAAGAAACTTTATTGCTTATTTAGGCAAATATTCGTGCCAAGTTTCAAGTTTATTAACCAAATGAATAAGATTTTTCATCTAAACTATATCCCCGGTTTTCACCCCCACAGGGGTGGAATTTTAAAAAATCGTTTAGGATATTTCCAAACCTTGACTCAAAGATTATTCATACCAATTTTCGAGTTAATCAAGCTACGCAGTAAAATTCTCCCCTGTAATATTGACAGCCCCTTTTCACCCCGTCCGGGGTAGATTTTCGAAAAACCTTGATACAGGTTATTCTTTATTTTTGGACTTAAGTATAAATACTGAGTTTCGAGTTAATCAGACTGCGTGTTAAAATTCTTCCATACATTTTTTGACACCCCCCAATCCCCCTCGTGGGGGTAGTTTAGAAAAACCAAAAATTACAAAGTTCATAATTTATTAAGATAAGTATTTGCGCCAAGTTTCAAGTTTATTAACTCAAGGAATAAGGTTTTTCATACAAACGAAATACCCCATTTTTACCCCCTTACAGGTCGAATTTCCAAAAACCCCTCCTTAGTGCTCCCCTACATTATAAAAGGAAGCCGTGTGCAAAATTTCACATTCGTAGTCCCAGTAGTTTCGGCTGTGCGTTGATATGTCAGTCAGTCAGTCAGTCAGTCAGTCAGTCAGTCAGTCAGTCAGTTTCTCCTTTTATATATATAGATTTAACGCTACGCTACGACCCCTAGGACTCGAGCTAAAAGAAAAAGTCAGAAAGAACGCTAAGCGAAGTTCTTAATAGCCCGGGCGGGCGATGGGATGCGACGTGGGCGGCGGGTCGGGGACCGAAATTTCTCGCGGACTAAGTCGGAGCCAGAAGCATTCACCCGAGGGTTGCACGGGGGGCCGAACATGTTCGTGGATATGGGAGCCTAAGATTCATTATTTGTAAAATGCAATCATCATTTATTTGTTTTGCCTTTTGCGTTTACCATTGATTGAAATCAGAGGTTTATTCATATCGTGATAAAAACATGAAATAACAACTATTAAAATCTTCAAATTAGTAATATTAGTTACAATGATTTAAGTATCCAACTTATTATTGTTATACAGAGCGTCCCACGGATATGCCACATGGAAAGAAAGTACCTTGAATATTGTAGATTGAATATTTTACTGAAAGAAGACATTATTTCAATTTAAAAAACAATTTAAACTGCATTCGTAGATATTTAAATAATTACATGGTTGAACCGGAAATCGAACCCGTTACATGAGAAAAATAATCACCCTGTATCTTTATCATACCGATCGAAAGGCTTCATAATAAGGATTATTTTTTCTACATAGCATAGTGTCAAAAATAAAAGGAAGACCATGAATTTTAAGATTTTTAATACAAAATTAATCAATTGCTCAAAATGAGTCCCTTCCTGTTGAATACAAAGTCGCACTCAAGTCGATTTGTTGCAGACAACCAGGTACCACTAATTACGTATGTCTTTATCATTTTATCATGCACTTAAATTATAATAGGGAAATGATGCGTACTTCTCAAGTACATTTATTAGTAATAGGTACTTATGATAATGTCAGTTGTATGTCCTTACGGCAATGTCAGCTTTTCATTTTTCTGAACAAAATTTGGACAAGGAGTATGTAAGGATCGTAGCAGGTGGCGTTCTGTAGTTTCTGCCTACCCCTATGGGCAGAAGGCGTGAGTTTATGTATGTATGTATGAACAAAATTTCACATCAAATGTTAAAATTCGTGGTCTTCCTTTTATTTGTGATACTATGTTATTTAGCAAAAAATAATCCTTATGATGAAGCCTTTCGATCGGTATGATAAAGCTACAGAGTGATTATTTTTCTCATGTAACGGGCTCGATTCCCGGTTCAACCATGTAATTATTTAAATATCTATGAATGCAGTTTAAATTGTTTATTAAATTCAAATAATGTCTTCTTTCAGTCAAATGTTCCATCTACAATATTCAACGTACTTTCCCTCCATGTGGCATATCCGTGGGACCCCCTGTATAATAATACATTAGTGTCTTAATTCCTTTAAACAATGATTTGTATTAATTCTTAACCCTTTTCATGGTTCTGCGTGGTCCGTGTATTCAGGGCTGCCCCAATTGTATGTGAATTGATTTATTTATTTGCTGCATCCGATTAGACTGGAAGCCGATCCCGACATAGTTGGGAAAAGGCTAGGCAGATGATGATGATTTATTTATTTATATTTTATTTTCTCTTCTTTCCTTACAATGTTTAATTAGTACGTAATTCATTAACTATGTTCATAATAATATATCGGGCGTATTCGTCGTCGTGTGGATATTTCCGAGTGTTTCCTTTCCTTTTTTTCAACTAGGTACATAAACCCAAGTCGAACTAAGGTACAAGCTTGAGAATAAAGCCTCTTACTAGAGATCTGACAGAAATAATGGAAACTGTGTTATTTTTATTAAGTTTCGAGATCTTGTCGGCCTTAGTTCAAAAATTAATCTTTGAAATTTCCAATAAAGACTAGGTTGGTAAATATTATTTTTGAATACTTAGCTCCTTAGTCTGTCAAATCAAAAGATTTTTCTTCTATGCAATCATTTCTTCCGCAATATTAAAGTTCTGACACCCCTGATCGTTTGTGTACTTACATTCTTGTCTTATAGTGAGTATTAATTCATTAAATGTTAATGAGTTTGGGCGAGTGCCCGGTCTCACCCTTGTCAAATTATCGCACAATGGATGAATCCTCATAAAGACATTCCACATTTTTGTTTGTTTGTTTTCATGTGCATTCCTGATTTATTGTTTAGAATAATTATCATGTTTGTGAAAAGTGATTATGGCTAATGTGATGAGAGGCGGCGTTCTGCATTGTCAAGTTCAATCATTAATCCGTTTTCCTAAGCGGGATGAGTTTTGTTTTTTTTTATAACGTCTTTCTATACCGTAGCAATCATATTCTACTTATCGTATCATATAATATATACCAATGATGATTACGATGATTAAATTTATGCCAATAATAAGTATTCATTGCAGCCCAGAAAATAAGCTGTCTAAAAGCACAGCTATTTATATTTAGAACAGTTTACATTCGGCTAATGGACATTAGTATTGAATGAACACATTACATTTTCAAAAGATCGTTGAACCCATTGTTCGAGAAAACCGATCATGTGCTCAAACCCTTAATATCGATTCAGATTCGTGAGGGTAACCCTTCAATGAGTTACGCACTACACGGGGGAGTTGAGTCGTGAACGAGAATGACTATACCTATGATATTTACATATTGGTGTGGACGAAATGAAAATCGACCAGCTGATACGAGGTATTCGTATCAGCTGGTTAACTTCTCATAGGAAGTGTTAGAGCATTTTGAACAGAGAATTGAAGTAAAAATTAAATTAAGTAAATATTTTTTTGTTTTATCTAGTGAATACGACACTATTCTTCAGCCCGAGTGCATCATGCCATAACTCCAATTGAAAATAAAACTCCGCACTGGATAGAAACACTGTATTATCGGTGGATATATGAGTGTGACACAGGTCAAAAGTCACTGAAAAAACCTTAAAGCCATATTCTAGAACAATAAAGACATTTCAGTAATAACCCCAAAATAACCAAAACACTAACAACAGCAGAATAAATACCACGTACAATTATTTACAATTCAGCGTGAAACATGCGAGCACTGTAAAGATACGTCCGACATTAACTATTGAAGGTGAAAACACACATTCTGGACTAATGCCCATTGTAAAGGCAACAAACTACCTCCAATCAAACTAACGCCCGACCGCAATTTGTTTGAAGGCGAGAAATATTGTGTTCCTTAGTGTATGCGGACTTGTGTGGGTTACACGTTACACACGCTAATGTTGCCCTACCTGGAGATAAAGCGAATTGAGTATTAGTGCATCCGAAATAGGAAGAAAATAGAACGAATTTCTCGCGTTCAAGAGCTCTCAGTGTCAATATTCCAAAACGATGACACTGACAGCTCTTGTACGCCGTTTGAATATTCTTAACGCGTTCAGTTTCATTGGTGAAATTTGCCTTTAGTATTCCAGCAACAAGATTATAGCTTCGACAACGTGTTGAGAGTAGAAAAGCAATTAAAAATATAATAAAAGTCATAATCATGATCTTAATAAAAATCATCCGAAAGACGTCGGTTATTGCCCAGAAGTTTCCTCCATTGATTTCTACAACTGCGTATTCGGCGGTTAAATAAATCCAACTTCTCTTGCAATAAAAAATCCTGTAAAAAACCTGAATAAAAAAAACAACTGAAAAATTAATGGTGGGTGTACTATATAGGTACACCTCTGCCTAACCCTTCGGGGAAACAAGGCGTGATGTTATGTTTATGTAAATGAAAAATTATGAAAACTAAAAAGACTAGTTTTAAACATCAGATGTTCTATGAATAGAGCGACCTTACCTTTAAACTATTTACATAAAACGTGGACTTCGAAGTTATTATTCTGCTTACAACTTATTCAATTTCTAGGCCAAGAAAGTTGTTGTTAACATAGAAATGAATAGTTTAAGTTTTAACAGGAATTTCTATAAATACTGAATACTCCGTACTCAAAAATGTGTACAGTTTATCGCACGCATAAAGTGTGCTTAGAAAACAGACTTCTTTATATACATATAAATATTATATTACAAATATTAACAAACTTCATGTCTTTCTGTGTGACCGCTTTGTTCATCTTAACTTTTCGACGGATTTTGATGCGGTTTTCATCATCATTTAAAGAATTTATTCCGGAAGGTTCATTTATGTTCAGTTATTAAACTTACTAAAGAAATCTAGATGTTTTGTCAAGTTGTAAAAACCGTGCGAAGCAGGGGCAGGTCGCTGGTATATCTACTTATTCTACATAAATAAATAAAATTGAAGTGTCTCTTTGTAATGTCAAAACAGCTTTTTACTAAATGCATATGAAAGTTTATACGGTACTTATAACAAAAAAGCAATTTTTAAAATGTTTGTCTGTCTTTCTGTTTGTTCCGACTAATCTCCAAAACGGCTGGACCGATTTTGACGGGACTTTCACTGTCAGTTAGCTGATGTTACGGGGAGTAACTTAGGCTACTTTTATTTTAGGAAAATAATTAGGATTCCGCGCAAAAAAATTAAAACCCTTAAAATTGTGAAAAAAGTCCGATTTGAAAAATTCTTTTGTATTTGGTAGCTTATGCTATTTAACATCACGCCATGACTTTTAGGAGCCGAGCAAAAAGAAAAAAGTCAGAAGGAGCACTAAGCGAAAACGAAGTACCTAAGCGCGGGCGGGAGTCGCAACGCGACGGGTCGGGGGACGAAGGAGTTTTATTAAAATGTGGCTGTTATTTTAGTATATTGTGTACACAGCTAGTACCTTATAAACATTAAAGTCGCTTTTTGTGTTTTTCTGTGTGATCACGTTCTTCTTCTAAACTCCGCAACGGATTTTGATGTTGTTTTCAACATCTTTTACAGAATTTATTCTGGAAGGTTTATGTGTATAATAAATTAATATTAAATTTATACATACTAAAGAAATCTCGATGTTTTTCATGTCGTAAAAACTGTTCGAAGCAGGCCGGGTCGCTAGTTAAAAAATAAAAAGGTCATCACAGATCCTTTTTACAAACATTATTCCCCAAGCCTGCGTTATATAATTAAAGGATACAGCAGACAGCTATAACGGATAATGAATAAACAGCAATCAAAATATAACCTTTGGCGGCGTAAACTTACCAGGGTTGCCACTCTCCAACTCTCGGAGAGTTCAATCGTACTTTAAATGAGTTAATCCCCTTTTATTAAATGTTGATGCTCTCTGCGGCCGAGTCGAGATCTCGTTCCTTTGTAACTAGTTAAAATTCGACTTGGATTACTAGCTTTTTGGCAATTGTGGGCAATGAGATTAATTTTAAGTGTACACAAATTATTGTAAGTTACTTCCATGTTTAATATGTTGCTGTAAGTACATCGGAGTGTTTACTGTTATTTGGAAACGACTTTTTATTGTAACAACTAGACTTTTCCGTACACAAATCATCAACCTTGCCTTTACCCAATGACATTGGAGATTTTGGAGACACGTAGGTACCTAATGATCATGACCGTGTTTCCAAACCTGAAACAAACAGTTTCTAATTAATAACACATAACATCACGCCTGTATTCCCCGAAAGGTTAAGCAGAGGTGTACCTATCGATGCCAGCCAGGGCCGCGGGATGTTCGAAAGAATTACCGTGGCCCCTGGCACAGGCAACTGAAGGAACACAGGTGGGATTTAGTCAGTAAAAGTTTGACACGCCCTCCCGCTCCGCCCAGAGCGGAAAAAGTCATTTGATGATTTCCCACCCAAAAAAAAAGAGGTGTGCCTATAGTACACCCACACGACGCTGTGATTTTGTACTTATAAAGAAAGTACCTAACTATACTAATTTAACCGATGACAGTAATGTAAAGACACTCAATCGACCGACATGGACCGCTAACATGATACTCTCCTATCGATCTGGTCGAAGCTGCAGCTCATACTCAGCACGGCACTAACGTCATTAACAAAATCCCATACAAACATGCATAAGGTTGAGGTATTGCGTATAAAAATAATCCAATCTTGTAAAAACAATCTTCGTCTATGCTTCCCATCTAAAAAATGTCAGCGAAACTCCAACATATGAATTTACACGAGTATGATAACTACAATCTAGGCTCACATGCATGTGCCTACGTAAGCCTGTAAAAGAAAATTTAATCTATCGGGTCCACAAGCGGCTCGTATAGCGTTTAGTAAAGCTGTCTATATCATAAGCGAAGCGTGTTTTTTGCGAATGTGGCCGATCGGATTAATTTTCACGAAATCGTTTTACGGATTTCCCCACTCGCTGTTACACTTTATTTTACCCCAAGGTATCATCTCTAGGAAATTGTTTCCATGGATCCTTTCGGGCTTTGAGCAAACAAAAAGCTTGTTGGCTGCCGTGTTTATAGTTATTTGTTTTAGGAGCTGATGAAATTGTTTCAGATTGGATTAGCATACGTTTCTTTTATGAATGTCGCGTTGTGTTTTTAACCGACTTCAAAAAAGGAGGCGGGTCTCAATTCGGTTGTATGTTTTTTTCATATTTTTTTTAAATATTTGTTACCTCGGTACTCCGTCATTTATAAACCGATTTGGAAAATTCTTTTTTTTTACATGGAAGTTTTTTAGTGTATGTACAGGATATGAGAACCCTAGGCTTATTTTTCAAGACTGTCTGTTAAAGCGGGTATGCATGGTTGTTAGAGCGTAGGTAGTTGAATATAAGTCCATCCAAGTTTTGCCCATCTACATATAATTATGAGCTGGAATGTTAGCAGTTTGCTTCGACTACTCAATTTGCCAGTTACCCTTGAAAATTTGGTTTTCATTCAAAAACTTGTAATAAAGTGGTTCATAAATAATTGATCGAGCTACCAAACTTATTCGAGTACTGAACAAATTTGTTGAACTGCGCGGGTTTGTTTTATACACAAAGGTAACAGCAAACCGCGTTGTTAACGGTATCATGTATAAATATCAAATATACTGAACAAATGAGAGGGTATTACCTTTTGAGAGATAGCACCGGCGCCGGCAGCGGGCGAAATCATTTCCGTTGCGTCAATCACATGTCGCTCCCGTCCTGTCCGTCTACATACGTCCACTAATGAGTTCGCGAGCCAGTTCAAATCGCATCTAGATTGAGAACTGGCCGCTTAATTATTTTTTGTCTGGTACTTAGGAGTACAGTAAGTAAATCAATCTAGAATTTCGTGTTGTGGTAAACGAAGTTGGAAATAGTTCTAGCGTTATTGAAGTTCTGAAAGTTGTTGAGTGTACTTTATCTAAGTTCGTTGTAATGTTGGTAACGCTTTCTCAGAACCTCATTATACTCGTATAACGGAAAAATGTGACTTCGGTTATCATGGCATAATAAAATCAAAACTACTCTAATGTAAAACCCATAAAGATAGACAGAGACACATTGAAGCAAAACGTTACATCACATCACTATATCTTTATTGGGCCAAGCTTTATAGGCATCGAAGGCTGTCGCCGCTGACCGCAAGTAGCGGGATGAAGTCGGAAACATTAAGGTCCCATCAGCGTCCATATTTTCCGGCGGGCGCTGAATTTTCACGGAGCAGAGGCCGGCCGGCATCTCGACACGCCTTTGCACTCAGACACTGGCGTCGGATGAAGTGGAATTGTGTACCCTAGTGCCTCTCTTCGCCAATATTTTTACACACTTTTACAGTTTAAGATGTGGATTTCGTCCGGCAGTTACTTTGGATCTTGTGTAAGCGTCTTATGTTTCTAGAGTTTTACAATCTTCGCGCTACTGATAAATGTCTTTTTGATCTCAACTCAGAGGAAAATAACGTATTCGTCGTTTGAAAGTATTTGATGTTTTTAGGAAAGAAATTACTTTTTTCATCATGTAGTTCAACTCAATTTTATACACCCGTGTCATCAATCTAGCAGACCGCGTAATTTACTTACAACATAGACTCAAAAAGAAAACTTTGCTCACAGCCATAAAAAATAAACATCTTATCTCATAAGTTCGGGCAGCTCTCTGTGAAATGACACCTTTGGGTATCTTTTTCGCCCAACAAACGCCGCGTGAAATTGAAACAGTCCGGTCCATACTCCAGAAAATTTCACGACGTCAAACTCCTCCCTTTTGATTCTTTTTAATCCTGGTAAAACAGTGTAACGCTTTGGGAACGAAATGCTCAATTTGTATATAGGTAGCTATTATATTTTATATTCTGGTTTTAAAAGTGTAAGTTTTATTAATACATTATCTTTTATTATAAACATTGCAAATGTGTACCAAAATGTTATGATTAATAGCGATCTTAAAATGCACTAACTTTACTTTCGGGCAAAAACGACCTTCACAGTTACCAATAAGGCAATTAATTATTTGGTAGGTAATTTTAGACACGTCAGCAGTAGATAAGCACACAAGTGACACAACGTACTATAAAATAAGCATGCTCTATAAACAAGCAGAAAACAGGTTTTACAGTTTGCTTAATAATTTAATAAACACTGCTTAAATCCTGAACGTTACACGAAAATTATACATTACTTAACATCAAAGTAAAAACACAACTTTCACGTAACCTAGTGCAATCTGAAACGTTCTATAAAGTGCATAAAGCAGCTTCCCACAACACTAAACAAATTACGGGGTCGCATGTAATGAATACGTCTGCGATCTATCAGAATTAGAAGACCCTTTCCCTGTCACTCGTATGATCGATGTGCGGAAATGAACACCATCTTTTTCTAAGAGTGTGTGATATAACGCGGAATCGTACACACTTCATCACCACGAACAGACGTATGTACAAGTTTTATTAGTATGTTTACAAGTACTTTTAGTTGTGGTAATTATGAATGAGATTTTTTTGGGGTTCTTTCTCGGGACAAAATTATCTAAACACGGAATTGAAAATGTTTGAATAAATAGGTACTGCCAAATCTTTAGATATCGTCCTTCTTTTGTGGATAAAATAAGGAGCAATATATCATCGAAATACGGTTGTTTAAGACAGTAGTTAATGCCCACAAAGAGCAAACTGTCCCACATGTGATAAGTGGCAAAAAAAATCCTACAAATGCATCCGCCACCGACGCTCAGAATAATTTATTACGGAAAGGATTTTAAAAACACACATCGCCCGAATCCTCGGATAAAGCTGTTTTAAGAATATGTGGGAATTCTTTCAGGTGATCCTTGGGAAAGTATATATCATTTCTACAAGCCGGGAATAAGAATCCATTTGAATTTATTTTAGCGATGATAATATTTTAAATTGAGATGCAAATAAAATTTACAAGTTTTGTTAAATATTTCTATTTCAGACGCAGAGTTTGCTGTCGTTGACCATGGATCCGCACGAAAATAATAACACAATTTTACTGAGGTAGTATGTATTACAATAATAAGCACTATTCCTAAATAATGTTAAACGATATTTACTTAAGGCAAATATTGATCAATACCTACCCATTTTGAGCGCTGTCATAATATCACAAAGTGGTATCTTTCGTAACATTAGCAAAAACAAAGAAAACGATATCATCCCGATAAACATTCCAACGAGAGCAACAAAATATTGTTTACTCGACTCTCATCTTTCCACCCGCAGTACAATCGGTCCCATTCAAGTTCCATTGCAATAGCTATTGTATTTGCTGAAGGCTCTACTGCTCATGTCGATTGCCAATCGAACGGTTGGCGAACGCCATTTGCCAGGAATGAAAGGCTGCTTGATTATTTGCTAATCTTGCCCCGACTGTGCCCCGACCATATACGGGGTCACAAATGCTTCGCTAAACTCATGCAAAACCATTTTCATTTAGCTAGGAAGTAGTATTACTTATTTATAATTTAAAAGTGCAGACGACGTCCTTTGAGAATACACCGTGACTACTGGCAGAGTAATTGCCGTCCCGTCGTGTAGGATATCTACGTCGGATTAATTAGCTGGCTCCCAACACGAAACTTTTAATCTTTATAATGTGTGCATACCTGTGTACGTTTGTATGCATGCATCGGAATATACAACGACATTTTTCAATCCACTATTCGAATGGAAAACCGAAACATATCGGATATTTGGTCATCGGACTGCCACCGCGAACGCCGCATGTAATCGAATCCGCTATTGAAGCGATCACTGTTTGTATAGAATAACTAAATTATTTGTAGGTATTGCTCGTCGGTTCGCTGTCAAATTGTAGAATATAGTATTGTTTAATTTTTAGTAGTAACAGACTTCGTGAAATTTGTTAGTCTGATACTTGAAATAGATCGCACAGTGATAGAGTTATTAATGTTTTGTAACTAATTTCTGGTTTCCAATAAATAAACATTTTAGGTTTGTATTACAATTGTGAATATAATGTTTTAATTAACCAAAGTTAATTGAAATATTATAATCTAACAGACAGATTGGCGTTAATATATCATAAATAAAAATATAATAATATCATATCAGTAAAGTATCAGCATTGTATCAGTAGTATTCATTGACCTCATTCATTATTTTGTCGGCTAGATTTACTCAGAGTGGTTCTGCAATACAACTAATGATTCCCATACGGACAATGAGGAGGGGAGCTGTATCATTGCGAGTGAGGGGTTTACGGGTATCTGTATCAGTTATAGACCGTAACTTATACGTAACTTACTATGGGGTTCTTTTACTATGCGTGTACGTGCGTTACGCAGGTAAGTCAATGTTTGAAAATTTTACCGTGGACACCTGCAGTTTATTTGAATTGTATTTTGTTTTCATTATGACTTTTAGTGAAGTTTGATTTACACGGTCAAAACATGGATGCGGTCAAAAGTATAAATCATAGTGAACAATTCTCTACCCATCACTAAGAGTTTGCTATGAATACTAAAACCCCAATAAAGCTACGAACACAAATATATTCAAAGCACTACAGCTCTAAGCAGCATATTCGCCTTTACGTGAAGTTTCTAAAAGATCCACTAGTATTTATTTTCTCACAGTCGAGCACGAGAGATAAAGTAAGTAATTTATACAAAGGAAGAGCACTAGTTTGGAAGACGCAACAACTAGCGCCCCCTACGTCTCCCCCCGGAGGCTTCTCGCACATAAATCGCGGATACTGCCCTCTGCGGTGCTCGGCTAACTACCACCATTTATTTGCAGCATCTCTGATTACACACCTACGTACGAAAAGTAAGCTTTAGGTACCTACTTAAATAAACTCTTCTGAAAATAGAAATTACTATCTATTTACATATATGTATAAATAAAAAGTTCTGACTGACAGACTCATCAACGTCCAGCCCAAACCCTTGGACCTAGAAAGCTAAAATTTTGCACAGATGTTCCTTTTAAACACAAACACAACAAATGAATACAATGAATAAGGAAGGATTTTTTGAAATTTAAACCCTAAGGGAGTAAAATAGGGGATGAAGGGTTGTATGGAAAATCGTTATTTTTGTAGTAAAAACCATGAAAGTTATCCCCTGCGGGGATAAAACAGGCGAAGAAAGTTTGTAAGGAAAAAATTTATATCAAACCTTTTGTTTAGATATTAGGAAACTGATAAGCTCGTGGCTAAGTAATAACAGCCGCACGGGTCGCTCGATCAGGTTAAGCTACGCTTGCCGCGGTCGGTATGTGTATGGGTGATCATTTTACATACCGAGACCGCTCTCGTGCTCGGAAAGCACGTTAAGCTGTTGGTCGCGGCTGTCATTCTTGGACCTTTGACAATCGTTACTGGTCGTCAGAAGCCCGAAAGTCTGACAACCAGTCACCAAGGAGTATTGTATTACTCAGTAACTGAGTTGTGGAGGTCAGATAGGCAGTCGCTCCATGTAAAATTCAGCTGCATCCGACTAGACTGGAAACCGACCTCAACATAGTTGGGAAAAGGCTAGGCGGATGACTTAGGATACTCAACACGAAAAAACAAAACACAATCAGTTAGTTGCCAAAAACAAATATAAAAAAACCACTCTAAAATTCCACGATAAAATAGTGATTAATTAAACAAAATGCGTCTTTGTTTGTCCTCCAACTGAAGTTAACCTTTCAGAATGGAGCGTGCAAATAGAGAGCGGTCGGTGGTTGACTCAGCTCTTGATTCCCCGTGTTGCAAATGCAGGCTGCTCTCTCAGCGTTTGTCCCCCGCCCAGCATGAGGGGAAAAATTTGAACCTCATTGATGTTTGTTAATGAAATGGGTTATGTTTCGTGATGGAAAACTTGGTTTTATTTTTCGAGGAGAAAAATGTTGGACTATCTTTTTCGATTTCAATATTGCCACCGAAGTGGAAAAGTATCTAGGGAGTAATTTAGTAAATTGCAATGTTATGCTAATTACTGTTTTGACGTAGGACATTCATTTATTAGGTAGGTACTCTATCACTGAACAATCAGCAGAAACAATTGTTTTATTCTATAACCATTTTATTTGTCTTTGTTATTACAAGCTTTATTTAACTAGCAATGTTCGCATGTAAGTTGTCCGCTTCAAATTTTCATTTGCAAGTTAAATTTGACCCACTTCCCGGTATTCGATTGAGCTGAAATGTGGCACACATATGTAAAGTTGGTGACAATGCAATATTTTGTTACCATCAAGCTGATATAATGACGAAGCCGTAAGGTGATCACAGGAACTCAGTACTAAACAATGCAATAACATCGAGTTTGGGCTCGTTTGATTTGTCTTGACAAGTACTCTATTAGTAGATTATGTCCAGGTTCTGATGATGAAGCCAGAAGGTGGCCACAGGACTTCTGTAATAAAACAACGCAACTTTGTACATCCCCTATTGTTCCGTCCATACAAGCTATCCGTTACACAGGTTTAATATTAGTGCCTCAAGCTTTTAAAATTTGTATATATTTAACATTTTGAAAAGATCTATATTTTTATACGTCCCTAGAACTTACCTATCTACGTACGTCTAAATTATGATGATGAGTTACCAATAGAGGGGTTATTCTGAACCTAGAACATACTATACGATACCAACATATATAGATACATATTATACGTTATTAAATGTAACTAAAATTGTTTATTTTCTTTTTAGTTCACTTTTTTTTTAAATAAAAACTTGTTATCTTTTTTTTTTACTTAATTTTTTTTACATTACATCACGCTTGAATTCCCGAAGGGTTAGGTACAGGTGTACCTATATCCACATTTCGCCAGTTATATTTAAGTCCCAGGTAATAGGGGGCGAGCTTATTGCCATCAACCGGGCTGAAATCCAAATTCGAAGCTGCTATTGAGAAATGCCAGATAGAGAAACCCAAAAACCCTTTGCCTTTCCGGGAATCAAACTCAGGACCTCACGCTCAGTATTGCTCAGCAGTAGCGCTTGTGACCTCTAGACCAACGGGCAGTCTTTATTGTATCTTTATTACTTACATGAATTTATTCAACGGTTACAAGATAAAAGCCCTAAAAATAAAGCCTCATCTGGTTTAAAAAAAAAAAGTTTGACGTGTAAAAGTGTTTGTATAAACCTACTTACAGAAATAAAATCATTTGTCATTTATAATATACATCAAATATTCAAGATACTACGTATTACTTTTGTTTCAACATGTATATATTATCATTTTATTGTTACCCTACTCATCTTCCAAGAATATCAACATTATCTTGATCTTTTCACGACACATTAATATTTATTTGGTGCTGAATTTATCGTTACAAAATTCAATTTAGTCGACGACAGTCGAACGTCCTTTATCTATGCACAGAAGGTCCTTTTATTTGATGGGTTCTCTGGGACACCGTGTCCCCGTAAACTACGAGAAATGGTAAAAGTATGGACATCCTTTATGTTGCAAGGATGTCTCCATTTTTTTTAGTTTTGTAAATCAGAAGACCTATTCCCGTAATTAAAACGTTCAGACATCAATGTCAAAACTTGTCAAAAATGTAGGAATTTGTTTTTTTAATTATTTTTGACTGATTTAGACAGAGATTTGAATACGAATGTTCTTAAACATATGGGAACTGTCCTTCAGATCTTGATTATGCTGTATTTAATATCAATTTATCACACAGAGCAGAATATAGGAACAACAAGCCCTTAATCTACTTGTCAAAACATAAAGACTGTATTTTGTGTTTTTCTTATATGACAACGGTGACGACTTTCAGCGGTTAAATTAAAACATGTTTAAATAGCAAATGATTCGTTTGTGTTGTGGCGGCATCTACAACGCCACATGCGAACTACGCATCGAAGACCTGACGTCACATAAGTCCTGCATCGCGCAAGCAGAGTTTACCAAGCAGAGTTTAGCATTTAAAAATACATAACATAACATCACGCCTTATTTCCCCGAAGGGTTAGGCAGAGGTATACCTATAGTACACCCTCATTTCGCCAGTTATGTTTAAGTCCCATGTAGGGGCGAGCCTATTGCCATCTACCGGGGGGATTTAAAAATCTAATGACAGAATGTTGACATGTAAATAAAATACTTCTATTGTTGTCCTTGACATAATTTTTTATATATTGACATCAGTATTGTATATTGACATAGTCTTATTATTTGTTTTTGGTCTCTGTGTTGACATGTAAGCTACTGTATTGATATTATATTTTTTATTTTTTATTGACACTGATTAATATTGCTATTTTTTATTAACTAGCAGCGCCTCGCGGTTTCATCCGTATAAGTCTCGATCCCGTCGGGATATCGGGATAAAAAGTATCCTATATGTTAACGCAGATTATAAACTGCGTGCCAAATTTTGTCCAAATCCATTCAGTAGTTTTTACGTGAAAGAGTAAGAAACATCCATCCATCCTCACAAACTTTCGTGTTTATAATATTAGTACGATTCATTTGTATTAAGCAATCTGTGATTCTTTATAATTGTTTTTTATTGTCCAAGCTTATTTTATTTTATTATTAAGAATTGCTTGGTTTCATTACTTTATTACAAACATTTGTACGCCCTCTGGCATAACATAGCGCACTCTTTATTATTTTTAAATACCATTACTGCTGTACAAGTTAAATAAATGACTTATGACTTAAGTTGCACAAAATAAGTAATGTTTATTAAATGATATAACCCAATTCATATAACCCAATTCCTATCGGCATCCCTTCGAAACAACCACTTTTCTTAATGTCTTCTATTGCCAAATAATATGGTACACCTGTGAGTGTAACTGTGTATCACATCACATAACATAATTATATTTAATACCAGTTTAAAACATCATAAGTTTAAAACCTACAGAGTTTTGTCTGAGTTTATGAGAACTGAACAATTTTTTCTTCGGCTTCCCTCTAATGATAATTGTAGCTGCGCCACTGCTTCCCACACTTACTAATCAATAATATTGAGGAGTTCCTTATGCAAGACATAAATATCTTTTTTATAAAAAATATCGAAACGAAGAAAGATAAACGTAAAACGATGTTATCAGGTTTACCGTGGGCTGATGCTCACTGTGAACTTGATAACCAAGTTGATAAATACGTACCTAGGTTCCTTTAGCACCCACGGAAAGTGGTGAACCTCTTGGATTTCTTTTCAATTAAAATACTGATAACTTTCTAAGTAAAGTACACAATATAAGCATTTTTTTTTTCAATAACAACATAGCATCACGCCTTGTTTCTTCGAAGGTTTAGCAGAGGTGTACCTATCATATACCCACATTTCGCCAGTTATGTTTAAGTCCCATGTAATAGGGGGCGAGCCTATTGCCATCTACCGGGCACAAATCCAGACTCCGGGCTGCTACTGAGAAATTTCAGATAGGAAAACCCAACAACACTTTGCCCGACCTGGGAATCGAACCCATGACCTCATGCTCAGCAGTAGCGCTTGCGACCACTAAATCAACGAGACAGTAGTGGGATTTAGATTTAGCTTTTTTGAATAATATTATCGTAATTAACCTTTGTGAATAATCAAAAACATTTCTACATAAGCTCACGTTATAAAATTATAATTCCGGAAAGTATCTATAGTTACTTTGCCTTTGAGTCTGACTAGCCATTTAAAATTACCTAGTTAAATATATTATATAATATAAAGCAACTGTATCTAAGATCGTATCTCTCACAAACCAACGTTGAATATTCATCACATTTAGATAGCAGAGGACGATAGACCCACATCAGAAAAACATCAAAAATGCATCAAGCGGAAATATCCGTCGACATTGTAGGAACAATATTGCGTCTCACGCGCCTCGCTGGGTTAGCCTGAGATTTAGCTTTAATTGAAAACTTAGCTCAGCTTAATAATGGTAAAACCACGTTAGTTATTCAGAATATTAGATAGACATCTGTCATTAATTTGATGTCATGTTCATGTAGCGACCATTTTATTTTAGCGCCAGCAATTAACTTTATTTCGCCACGAATATTTTACAAGCACGCTACAAACTGCATTCACATTCCCCATGTAAACATTCATGAAATTGCCCTCAATAAAATATCGTCCTAACTCTCGGCTCTCATTTACATGGTAACATTCATAACACAATGAGGGAAAATAAAATTAATTTTATGAAAAACATAACTTTGGCGAATTCGTTAAGGGCGAACAAATTGCTGGGCCCGGGCCGCGACGTGACAACGAGCGTTCAGTCACAGTTAATGAGAGGTCACCGCAGACGCGACGTGAAGCCCCCCTCCCCCCTCCCTCGCCTTGTTTGCTACCATATTGTTTGAAATGGCGACCCGTCTGCCCCTCTGAAATATTATCGGCACTTCGCCAACTTTTTAATTATGATCCCTAACGCAAGGTGTGATTTTCCATTTTTTAACCACCCCTAATGTTGGTTTTCGAAAATATAGCATCAAGCATCTAGACGTTTGTCTTCTTGAACCAAACAAAACCATTCACGACCCATTTTACAATGTCCAACTTACACAATAACAACGAATTTTAATATTTTTAATCATACAGAATCCTTTTTATTTTCTGTTTTGAATATGTATTCATGTTTCTGCTCTCAATATTGTTTCGCGGGGCAGCATACACAATATCATCCTGCTACCCGACGCCGGCGGTGTACTATTCGAAGCATTTTCTACGAAACACGTGTGCACGCCCCAATGATTATTACTTCTTATACAGATTCGTATAAGTTGGGTGTACTTGGGGTCTGAACAAATATCATGCTGTGAGTAAACGAACTTGTTCATATACCGTTGCGGTTTTCCAATATGTTATACGAAAACTACTCAAGATTATAGGGAGTATTAAGTGTATTGGTTTGAACATCTAAGCAAGGTCTTACCTTCATACTTGTGTACAGGCCGCAGCATTTACGTAAACCCCACCTCGCACAGGTCAGATAAGCAAAACACTTGAATAATAGTCTCAAGCTGGTACCTATCTGTAAATCTTGTACACAATGTGGCGAGAGGGTTGATAAACTAATATTAACAAGCACGTATCACAAACCGCAAGATCATGAAAATTTAGCCCGATCCCTCTCGGCATGGCATGGATAACTTCCATGTTTAGCCTCCATACATTATTTATTACATTAGGTTAGGTATACCTTGTTTACATTGGTTGCTTTTTGGCAAACTACCCGACCCACCGCAGCTAATACGGACAAATTAATTTCCATTCAGTGTTTACCTATTGATATGTACTTGTGGGATTTGTGTCAATGCTCCTTTGTGCATTTATAACGAATTATATGCTTGAATGGTTAAGCTGTGCTAATGTTGATGCCAAGTTTGCTTGAGGTCTTGTTCAAAAGGCAAGAGTTGTGTTGTACTGTACCTATTCTCACTCATGATTTTACTTTGCTTCTTTCAAAAAGAGTACCTACTGCTTCATAAAATAAATGGCATAATACCTTACAGCAGGGGTATTTTAATTTACATCGCACAATTAAGTATTTTAAGTAAGATGTAGATAAAAATGCAATCCAAGCTGTGAAAAACTTCACTTTCGTCGCTTAGAGGAAAAACGTGGACGCGTTTAGCGAGGAACGCCCATTGCACTTTTATAGGTCTTTTACACACGATTAAACCAACACACATTTAGAGATAAAGCTTTTCGATGTAAACTCTCCCTCCACACAAATGTAGGTATAGATAAATACGTAAAATCTTTTAGTAATTAAAAAGCTCGTTTTTCTTTATTTTATCGCGTAAATCCTGAAGCTTGATGCAAAAATTAAGCACTATTATCCGCTATTAAAAGTTTTTCGTTGTAAGATTTTTCTCTTTTTTATGGATACGGTTTCCATTTTTGTTTACATTTGATATGGTACGGGTATTATTTTACTAACGAATTGTGCACGCACAGACAAAGATCGGATCAAATGTCTATAGACCATACAATAATAATATTAACGATCTTGTCGTGCAAACCAATTGCTTACACTCCGTTGGTTTAGGTAATTATATAAAGGTAAACAAAAAACCACGTGACGTGGTTAACCGACTAAACGTAATATGACTCACTTCAGTTGTCATGCTACTTACTGTTGTTCTGTTCAATTTAGCTACGTTTTTTTTTTTTTTTAAGATATGTATTTTTTGTAAAACATGAGTGCTACAAAAGATTTGCATGGTTTTAAAAAAAACGTTCGGGAACTGGATCTAAATGTTTTGCCTTTTATGGCGTACAAAAAAAATATTTTTGGTCAAGTTAACCATTTGAATTTACACGTAACAAAACAAACAAAAAAGAAACTACAATTTAACGTACTGCCGCGCAGTCGGTTAAGAACGTAATTTCTATGAAACTTTAAAACTAATAAAAAGTGTTACAGTTTTGAGATCGAAGAAATGACGTAATAGGAACTAAGTACGATCATTTAAAAATTCTGTTCGACTATAATAACATTTGGCTATCAAGTATTTTTTAAGATGTAGTTTAAATAGAGTTGTGGGCATTTGTCTAATGGGTTTAGGGATTTTATTGTAAACAACTGGTGCTAAAGAGAAAATACTTTTACGCATCAGTGCCGTGGTTGATCTTACTACATATAATTATTGATAACTCGTCGATTGCGGGTTGAAACATCTGATAGTTTATAAAATCGTTTGGGGTTGGTTTGTACGAAATTAGCCACTTCAAAAATAAACAGGGAAGGCACGGAAAGGCAGGGAAAGTACGGCTTGCCGTACTTTATTAAATACAATATTTTAAATCTAAAAAACGGATAGTTGCAAGCAACTATCCGTTTTTTTGTGACCTAAAAATTATTTCCTTATTAGTGGAGTTTCCCCAAAATATAACGCCGAACCTTAATATTGAGCTGATAATTCCGTGGTAGGCAGTGATAAGAGCAGTGGTACTTATGATTGGCTTTAGTTTGTAGAGTGCGTAGGCAGAAGAACAGACTTTTTAATTTAATTCTTCTGTATGTGCTTTCCAGTTTAGACGTTTGTTAATGGTAAAACCTAAAAATTTTGCTGTTTCTACTGGTTTTATTACTATGCCTTGGTGATTAACATTAATGTTTGGTGTCGCCAAACGTTGATTGAAGAACATAACTTTTGTCTTTTCAAGATTGACTATTAAATTATTGTTATTTAACCAATTAACTAATGATTTTATTAACGTTAACGTTATAAATGAATTATATCGTTGCTAAATTTAAGAGTACAACTGTGACGTAGCATGACAACTGAAGTGACTGGTATTACGTTTAGTCGGTTAACCCCGTCACGTGGTTTTTTGTTTACCTTTATTTAATTATCTAACCATGGGTCGCCAAACTTTCTAGCCCAAGGGCCAGAACCAACTCCTATACTAAAACCCCCAAGGGCCAGGACCTAGCTAGCAGCATACTGTACATAGTTTTGAATTACGCGCAAATTTTAGTTTTGGGATTAGTTGGTGAGTAAGATATCGACGGCGCGGGTCAGACTGTTGGTGCTCGCGGGCCGGACCTGGCCTGAAGGCCGTACTTTGGAGACCCCTAATCTAAACCAATGTATAGACACTACACTACACATTGTTATTTACGTAACGAAAATTCTAGTAAGAGTCACGAGAATAAATTCAGGGTAGCAGAGATATCGACGCACAAAGTGTAACCATGAATAGAGCACATGATTCTAGACTTACGAAAAAAAAAACAACTATTTCATAGAGAAGTGCAAGACCTACGCGGTTAAAATGTATGGAACATCTATGTTTTTTTTTTTTTTTATAACTGATGAAAAATTTCAACGCAGGGGGCTTAGAATCATGTACTGAGTCCATGGGAACAGGTTGCGCGTTGATTTCCGTGCCAACCTGTATATTACTATCATGGACAGTTCGGCAATAACATCTGATTTCATTATTCATTCATAAATATCTGTTCTCAAGAAGACTGCAAAATACTTATGTGATCAACAGCTGAGGAAGGCATAAACAGCATATATCAGAAAGGTGTGGTCGTATTTGAGGGTGTGGTACAGACCATTAAACTGAACAACTTTCTCCATGGAAGCAAAATCGTAATCGCGAAAAAAAAATCAGCTGTCTCGTACAAAACTTGAATACCTACTCGATCCAAATGTATGGGGCAGCTGATTATTATGTCGCGATTACGATGTTCCTATGGAGAAAGTTGTTCCGTTTGATGTTCTACCACACCCTTAAATAAGACCACACTTTTCTGATACCATGATGTACAAGTTTCGGCACAAATATGTGACATCGAAGAAACACCAAAACTATCTGAAGAGATAAGCGACACCAAAATATAGGATACCGCATTGGCTTCAAAAATATGTGCCACCTCCCAGAATGCACAAATATCGGGCATGTCTTGCGTTATACCTATAAATATCTGCCTACTCAGTTTAGTTCAAAAGAATGCTCCTCGTTGTGATCAAACGTATCTGACACCACTTTGGCAGCATACAAACTGACAGAATAATGTTTCGAGTTTTCTTCTATATCACAATCAATGCCACTCATTTTGCAGAAATATGTGACATTCCACTGGAAACATAAATATCTGACAATAATGTTGTCAGGTGGCAATAATAAACATTTATTTTCCTTTTTAGCAACTGAGCCGATGTCGCCTATTCTGCCGGTATCAATTACCCATCTTAGAGTAGGTGTAATTAATACTCATCTACTTTAAGACGCGCACGGATTGATGCTCGTGACTGTACTAACAACATAACCTGAAAACTATTGTTGTTTATTTAAATAAAAATAGGTACAATGAAACTGACAGATTGATCAGCACCAAACCGACATAAAACAATTGTGCAAAATTTCAGGCTTTTGTGATAATTTTCTTCGAAACTGCGTCGACGCAGAACTTATCGGCAGAGAGTCGCAAACATTTTGGTATTCTGTATACCCTATAATTTCATGACCTTGCTGTACCGATGACTCTCTTGCTATACGCCCTTGCTATGTGTTAATTATTTCAGATTCAAAACAAAACAACCGTATTTCATGTAGGTATGACAACAGCAAAGATATAAATATGAAAATTTTGCCTGTAAATCATTTCAGTAACGAACACGGCTAGTTCTAAATAGACCAATACGTATAATTTAGGGGGTCGTATGAAGTGATTAAAGTAACATTTCCAACTAGTTGTTGGTGTTAGGGAGAATTATAATGTTGTTATCGGTCAAAACAGCGGACTGTGCAAATTACTATCAAATTGGTGACATAACTTCGTGAAACTAGTTCAAGTTCAAAAGGGCAATTATATTCGCGTAAACTTCAATAGTTGAAATCATTACGGCGTGAAATTACATTCGGAACTTTGTAGGTTTAAAATAAGCTTAATTGCTTACCTTACTTTTTTTCATCAAAATTCAAGGATTTCGTTTCGCCATCCATTTCTCCACCTTCTTCTGTGCATTTATTTGTTTACTCACTTTACAGTATCTAGATAATTCTGCACGGTGTTACCACAATGTGATAACTAATAGGTTATTAATTTACCGTTTATAGTAATTAGAAAAATCATATGAAATGCACACGTTTCAATGAAAAAAAACCTCATAAGTCAGTAAGCAAATAGGAATAGCAAAAAAGTTTTCAGGACACATTTATTTTAATTTATTAGAGTGTTGTTTACCATCGACACGCAGTCACCGTTCTTTTCACAAAAACAAAAGGTATTTTATTTATCATATTTCTTCCTGACAACCGTGGCAACGGGAATATTTCACTTGCTAAATACAATACGCCTGTAATGTTCACTTTTATATGTATTTACAAAACAAAGCTGGAACTAAGGCAACGAACAAGGTAGCATTAAATTTATGAAGGAGTGAGGAGGTAGAACTCGTAAAAGTGCCTCATATGTCAATACCTTTTGAAATACGGTAATGGAAATACGAAATAAAACAGAAAGCAAAGTATGATTAGTGAGTGCCATATGTCCCATTGGCGCACTTTACGGCGCGCGCTCCTGCAATATCCATTTCAATACGATATATATTTAAATTTTCAGCTCTATGGATATTTCGTGTAAAAGTTAGTTTTATGGGTTCACTGTTTAAATACTCCGTCATTTGGGAGTTGTTATTTAAACGCTTATTTTACTGCAATAAATGTATTTTTTTAATTTTAAATAGTTTTCTTCGAAGTGAGAGCGTTCCCGTGACCGCTTTAAAAGACAGGTATTCCAAGTTAAAATAAACTTATTTCTAGTAAGCAAACGTATGTAAGGATCGTAGCAGGTGGCGTTCTGTAGTTTCTGCCTACCCCCTTGCGGAAAAGTCTTGAGTTGATGTATACATATATATATGTTTGTAAATGTTTCAAATAGGAAAACTCATCCTCACAATCCCACAAGAAATGAATTGTTATTGTTCCACGAATGAATATGGATTAGTAGATTCCTCAGCAGCGAACGGTGACTGTGTTCGTTGGAAACAAACGAGGCTCCAACGGCGGGCCGACCACAATTGTAATCGAGTAGGAAATGTCTAGTTACTGTTATCTGCTGCTTTAGTCTGTTTGGTCACGCAGGAATGAAGACATTTAGCAATTTTGTGTGTTGTTTACATGGAGAAGTGTCTTGGAAAAGTCTAGTAAGCATTCAATATCACCCCAATGAAATCAATTGGCCCCTTTGCTAAAGATGAGCCCTGACGGGTCCTAATCATAAACCACATTCCCAGATTCGCTAACAACTTCTGAAGTCCAGAAGATGAAAACTTTAATAGAATGTTTTTAGTGAACCAAAAGTCGATTTCAAGTTTTCTCATTTATTACAAAGCCACGCTTTACAATGATATTGCTAGAAGTCTACCATCGACACTTTATCCAGACAGGCGGGAAAAGACGCTTGTTCAAGCGACCGCAGGACGCCCATAAAATTCAAAAGCCTTGCAGAAAATAATCTGTCGCGTAAGCTTTGCAAACAAGAAATATAGAATCGTTTATTAAACTGCCCATTAAGAGTGGATTTATATTTGCGATTACATTTCAATTTTGTTTGGACTTTAATGAAAGGGCATCAGCCTATAATGTTCCCACTGCTGGGACACATGCCTCCTCTCAGCAAGAGAGAGTAGGATGTAATCCACCACGCAGGCCCAGTGCGGGTTGGTAGATGTCACATGTTTTCGAATTTTTGGTTTTAGGACATGCCGGTTTCCTCACGATGTTTTCCTTCACCGTTTTAAATTTGAATGAAAGGGGTGTAACATGATTGCTGTATTTTTCTTAATGTAAGTGCAGTGTAAACGTTACAAGGGGAAGTCGGGGAGGCGTGTGATCACGGACGTAACCGCGGCGATGGCCGTTCGGTGCTTGGGTGAGATTAAAAGTCCGGAGCAGTTGTTTGCGGTGGCGGGGGGTCGGCTCTCAATGCACATGCACTCGCTACACTGACGCCAGTGCTCGCTATGATTAATGTGCACACCATTCACCTACAAATAAATGTAGCCCACACCAGGGATATATTGCACCGTAATTTTCAGGTTTCATATTCATTTGTCCGTTTTGTGCTAGAAGCGTGCGGATGCTTTTGCGTCGGGCACGGGATTGCTATATGTTAGTTATATCGTATGGATCTTGGTGTTTAGTAATGGTATTAGTTGTCTGTAATGCTCGTGATATGGAATTAACTGTATAATTATGATGTTAGCCTACGTACGTAATCTAAGAAAAATTATTAGATTAAAAAGTTTTAGTAATAGGTAATAGGTAATAGGTAACACGGGCTGGTGTCCGCAACTCCACGTCAATGCGCGTATTTTGCGTGATGGGTGGGAAAATCGATTATTCGATCCACCCCAGCTCCTCAAGGAAGGCCAGCAACGCCTTGGTGTTACCGACAATCTCACGTAGGGTACCTGGGTCACCGAAGTACTTTGCCCTGTATGTGGCGAGCACTGGGCAGTTTAGTAGCACATGAGCTGCTGTCTCGTCGTCCTCCATGCAGGCCCTGCACAGCGGACTGTCTGTGACTCCTATGACAAAGAGGTGTTTATTAAATGACCCGTGGCCAGTTATGGCTGCTGTAATTATACGCAGCTGCTGTTTATTTAGCCGGAGAAGCCGCTTCGTGAGGCGGCCATCAATTGCAGGGACTGCTTCCTTGGCCTGCCTACACTCACCCTGCTCTGACCATTGCTTGTGGTGTTGCTCGCTGGTGCGTTTCCTTACCAGAGTGCGTATGTACCCGAAGGGGAGTGGCACGATGGGTTCAGGTCCCACTGGTGCCATGCTCGACCCCCTCCTGGCAAGTTCGTCGGCTGCGTCGTTTCCTAACGAGCCGCTGTGTCCCTTGATCCATTGAATGGTTATGTTATTATGGCTACCCACCTGGTTAAGGCGCTGGTGGCACTCGTATATTAGCCCAGAATCAACTGTGTGGCTGTTTAGCGCTTGCAGGACAGCCATGCTGTCTGAGAGTATACGGATCGAGTGGTCCTTAACTTCCCTGGCCATGATGGCTGCAGCCGCCAAAGAAACACCCATGCATTCGGCCTGGAACACTGTGTTATGGACACCCAATGGTGTGGCTATGTGCATGTTGAAGTCCTCCGAGAAGATTCCAGCACCTGTACCACTACCTGTTTTGGATCCATCCGTAAAGATGCGCAGCTCCGCGGGGCACAAACCCTCACATCGGTGATCCTCGTGGAGTTGGATCCTGTATTTTTTATCAAAGATAAATTGTTTGGGTACCCGGTCATTTATGGCTTTCGTAATGGGGAACTCCTTGTTGAGTCCCTCAAGCAGCACGGTGTGTGGTGTGACTCTCTTACCCCAGAGATTCAGTGTATTAAGACGTACCGCCGCCATCGTCGCTTCCTGCTGTATAAACAGGTGGAGCGGTGGTAAACTCAACATGGCTTCCATTGCTGCAGTCGGAGTAGTCCTCATTCAGCCCGTAATTGCCATGCAGGCTAGTCTTTGCATGCGTTGCAGTTTGTTGCAGGCTGTAACTAACTTGGTTCGAGGCCACCAGACCACGGCCCCGTAGGTGATCATGGGGCGGATCACAGTGGTGTACAGCCATAGTATAATTTTGGGGGATAGGCCCCACTTCTTACCTATCATTCTCCTGCACTGCCAGAAGGTGATGCAGGCCCTGTTTAGTTTATTGTCTAAATGACTACTCCAGTTTAACTTACTGTCTAAAGTAACCCCGAGGTACTTGACTTCGTTGACCAGCTGGAGTTCTGTATTGAACAGTTTTGGTAGGCGGAATGGGCCTAATGCTCGCTTGTGGGTAAACATGACCAGTTCAGTTTTAGTGGGGTTCACTGATAGGTCAAATTCCCTGCACCATCTTTCTACAATACGTAGCGCTTGCTGACTGAGGTTGCAGATAGTTCCTGTCACCTTCCCCGATACAAGGATTGCGAGGTCGTCTGCATACCCTACTGTATGAAAGCGTTTGGCGTTGAGTCTGGTGATGAGGTCATTAATAACCAAATTCCATAGAAGGGGGGACAGCACCCCTCCCTGGGGACAGCCTCTGGCTAACATGGCCAACTGCTGCTCCCCCTCAAGGCGAACCACTCGTTTGCTTAACATGTTTGTAATCCAGTCCGTTAGTACCTGATCTACTCCATGTCTGGAGAGGGCACTGCTGATGCTGGAGAAGTTGGTTTTGTCGAAAGCTCCTTCGATGTCTATAAAAGTGCCCAGGCAGGAGCCTTGTTGGTAAATCGCTTCCTCAATCTGGCTGACCACTGAATGAAGAGCAGATTCGGTCGACTTACCCGAGCTGTATGCGTGTTGGTTACCGTGTAGCGGTATGGTTTTCAGAGCGCCGTCCCTAAGCTCCCTATCACACAGCCTTTCCAGAGTTTTCAGTAGAAAGGAGGTCAGGCTGATTGGTCGGTGGGATTTGGCGCTTGTGTAGTCAACCTTACCTGGCTTGGGGATGAATATTACTTTCACTTCCCTCCATCCTTTGGGAACGTATCTAAAGGCCAGGCACGCTCTCAATAAAGGCACCAGTCTTAATGCGACAGAGGTTCCACCCCACTGTAATAGGGCGGGGAAAACTCCATCAGGACCAGCTGCCTTAAAAGGATGGAAACTTTGGATGGCCCATTGGAGTTTCTCCAACGTGATCACCCTACTTGCATAAAGCCAATCGTTGTCTGATGGTGTTTGAATTACATCAAGCCAGTCGATTACCTGTGCAAAGACACATCCAGGGAAGTGAGTTTCAATGAGGACGCGTCTCGTTTCTTCTGGCGAGGAGGTGAGTGTATTATCAGGTTTGTGGAGGGCAATGGACCCCAGTGTGTTCTGTTGCGCCAGTACCTTCCTCACCCGATTAGCTTGCTGGCAAGATTCTATATTACCACAAAATGTACGCCATCCCATGGTACTCCTGAATCTGATGCATTTTTTGTAGCTGGATTTGGCCACGTAGTAACTATCCCAGTCCTCATCCGCACATGTGTTCATGGCTCTATTCAGAGCCTGCCTTACCTTGCCGCGCTTGCGCTCCAGGTCAGCACCCCACCAGGGTTGTTTACCCGGAGCGCTACGCGGGGTGGTTTCTGGGCAGGCAGATAGATAGCTGTCTGTTATTGATTTGGTAAGATAGCTGACTTGTACCTCAATCTGTGTCGTGTCCGCAAAAGTCGCCGGATTGCTTTGTGTCGCAAGCTTGAATTCGAGATTGCGTGTGTAGACGGCACGATCCGTGTTACGCGGATTGCGCCGTGGTGGTGTTGAAGAAACACAGACCTGGATGTCGAAGCGGATCCACCTGTGATCTGAGCAGGAGGCTTCTTTGGAGACCTGCCATCCAGTGGTGATTTCCGCTGCTCCCTCTGTTGCCAGAGTTAGATCTATGATTGTGCGGCTTCGCCTGGTTACGAATGTTGGTTCCGAGCCGGTGTTTAGTAGGGATAGGTTAGTCGAGAATAAGTAGTCAACCAAGGCCTTACCCCTTTCGTTTTGCGTGTCCATACCCCACAGTTGGTGGTGAGCATTGGCGTCGGCCCCGACGACGACCTCAAACCCGCACATCTCGCAATGGCTCACGAGACGGGCAAGGTCATGCGGAGGCGGCGCCTCCGCCTCAGGCATGTAAGCCGAGGCGAAAACGATCACCAGTTCCGTGGCGTCTTCACGCTGTATCAGCAGCTTTGCTGCAGAGACATCTCTGCAACAGAAGTCAGTTAAGAGCTGTGCTTTGAGGTTACCTGTCATGTAGATGCACGCTCTGGGATGATCGTGATCTGTAGTGACCAGGAGCTTACCGCCAAGATTGGAGAGTCCTTGTATGCGGCCGCCTCTAATCCACGGCTCTTGGATCAAAGCAATGGCCGTGTGTTGAACCTCCATCCACTTGCGAAGTTGAGCCGTCGCGGTCTGACTGTGGTGGAGGTTTGCTTGGAGGATCCTACAAATTGACGAAGGGGACGCCATCGCTGGTCGAACCCTCCTCGTCTCCCTCCAGTCTGAGCCCGGCAAACAGGTCGCCCTCGTCGAAGCCGTCCCCCCCCGGGCCCGAAGCCGGAGACAGGATCATGTCGTCCAGCTCCCCACCCGATGAAGGGACGGCACCCACGGTGACGGCGGCAGGAGCGGCCGACTCTGCTGCAGCAGGTTCAGCCGCAGCTGCTTCCGGGTTGTTTGTTGGAGGAGTGGACTCCCCTGCTGGTGTCTGCGGCAGCTCCTCTAGCGCCTCGCAGATGGTTCCAGTGGCGGGGTCCCAACCCTGGGGGACGTCGGTGAACCTGCCGTTCCGGCCCTGAAACTTCACGTACACCGCTCCCAAACCTATTGAGAGACGGCGCCCGGACTCCATCAGGGCCGGGATCTGGTCCACAGGCACACCAACCACCACGAACCATGCTGCGGCTTGTTTGTCGGCATGCAGAAGTACCCACCTCTTTATGTCGACCCAGGGGTTCTGGTAGCTAAGAGCACGACCAATATTGGTCGGCTCACCGAAGACCCCCTGCTCGTCTGGGATCACGATGCCACATCGTGCTCGCTTAAGGATCTCCGACTGGCTCTTGACGACTAACGAGGTGCTAGTTGGGAGCGACAAGTCGGAGACTGTTTTCCTTAGCCAGGCTAAGGTGTGGTCGTTACCGCACCACAGTTTCAGGACACCCCCGGCGAACATCGGCTTGGCGTTGAAGGTCGGCCCTGGAGTGTCTAGCTTGGGGGAGCAGGCCTCGAGAATGATCTGCTTCTGGATAGCAGCGAGTACCTGGTCCGATACGTCCTTGCTGAGGATCCCCGTGCGGTCGCAGGTGATCGCGACGTCAAGGGTAGCGCTGGCAGCTTGGGCGTAGCTTCGTTGTGGGACCCGTTTGGATTGATCAAGACGCGGCCGCTTGTGCTCCCCCCGAGGTGTCAATGACTCGTTGAGAGCTCGCTTAGCCGCGGCCTGATCCTTCCAATCGGGTCGCTGTGTCTTCTTATGTTCCTCAGCCGGTCTCTCTGGAACACTGGTCGGCGGTCGACTGGGCTCTGGTCGGCTAATGCCGGCCTCAGCCTGCGACCGCTTCCCGGCGGAGAAGTTGAGCTGGCCGCTATTCGGTTTGACCGAACTAGCGGCAACGGACTGCTTAATATGGGAGCCTTTACCTGCCCACCTGCGTGCTTGGCGCCGCTCCTTCCTCGTCAGTCTATCCCTCATCTTGCCCTGTTCTGAGGCAACTGGTGTACCTGAAGGGCCAGAGCAAGAGCAACGGGCTTGTTGAGTACGTTTACCCTTGCCCTTGCGTGTCTGCACTTGCCAGGCGCGTGAAAACGCGTCCTCGGTGCAGCTGGTTGTCTCCGTTTGACCGGAGACGGCCGTATGATGGGGAGAGGCTAGAGGAGCCTCAGGAGGAGGAGGAGGAGAAGGGTGTTTAGTTTGACGCCCGGTACCGGTGTTACCCGGCACTGGCGTCTGTGAGGAAGGGGTCGGACCGGCAGTGGTATTAGTCGTCGCCGTAGTCCTCGCCCGAGTTTGAGAAGGGTCGGTACTGGTCCCAAGCAGCGCCGACTTCCTTTGTTTGGAAAGGGACTTTGTGGATTTGGTCCTAGCTGTGGTTCTCGCCACAGCCGGACCTGCACCCGCGCTGGTACCCGCGGCGTGAGCCGCAAGGCCACCAGGGGCGAGAGAAGTGCAAGCACCTCCCTTGGGAGTCTCATTGGCTTTCGCCTCCACTCCGGTGTTTGTTTTTTTAACTGGCCTTGAATTGTCCATGTTAAAGTTAATGTTAAAATTCATCTCTCTGGCTCCCACCCTCCATGGAGCCCGCACCTGGGAACGTCTCACTATTAAAAGCTCGAACGTTAGGACTACCAGAGAGATATAGGGGCGCAAGGCTGGTTTACAGTGCGACATCGGGTGCTCGATCGGGTTGGCGTAGGGGGTCGAAAAGGCCCACCCCCAACGAACTGATCAACCCTCACTTACACCGTCAGCATGACCTTTACCTACCGCTTCGGCCGTCCGAGGACGGCCTCAGCGGACCTCACGCACCTCGCCTGTGGCCCTCTGACGGGACACTGTGACCATTTCCCTACCCCTGGCTATTGGGTAGGGCCACCGTTTCGCTTGAAATCCAGACCGAAGGGGGCGTGTTGCCTTACGGGCACATTACCGCCAGAGCCGCTCGGCTCAACCCCCCAGGACTCCTTCATCCCCGCTCACGGCGCTCAACTGTGCAGGTCCTAGCACAGGTGATTGTTTACTCCTACTCGCCATCAGCTTATTTTAGTGATAGACGAGCCCGCCACCACCCAATCACAAGGGGTCGCGGTTAGGAGTGGAAATTGGAAAAGTGGAGGTGGAAGGAGTGAGGATGTGGGTAAGGACGGAGTGGAGGGAGGGACTGTGTGAATGGGACAGGAGGGATAAGACGGGAAAGAATGGGGTTACGGGAGCTGGAGAAGGGAAGTGATGACGCCTGGCAGTTTTTGTTACGTCTAATTCTTATGGAATTAGACCAAGAACGGGGTGGCAACCTCGAGAAGGTGCATCTGCCAGACTTGCCTTGAGGATCTACACGACTGTAGCGCTCACCCTCAAGACCCCGCCACCCTGCCACCTCTGAAGGAGGTGGCAGGGTAGGCCTGCATCTATACTACCAAGCAAAGCAAAGCAAAGCATGTCGTTGTGCAACCGCAAAAGCATAAATCCAGACCCTCCCCAAAAAAGTTTTAGTAGCAATCATTTTTAATCTAAATAACTTACTCTTTCATATGTTACATTCCTGCATGCCTGCTGTTGCTTGTAAGCATGTGCCTTTATTTATAAAAACGTCAAAGTTAAGACAAGCTTAAGACAAGATTACACTGACGTTTAATCATTACATAACTTTAAGCAACGTTTATAAACAAGAGGGACGATTTCCAATCAGTAAAAATTACACACATTTTAGATTGCATCAATTGATGCAACATGTAGTTGTAGTTCCAACCAAGATACTTACAGTTAACTTAATAAGTTACACTTAGGTACTTGGCACAAACGATCGGCGAAGGTTCTCAAGGTGGCGCAGAGATTTATCGCAGTAGGCTCCGACCACAAACGGGCGCACGCGGCTAGGTTGAGCTGCCGCGCCTGACTGACTGATGCCTTACATTTGTTTCAGCTGATTTACTTTACAGACACACGTTTGCACGTCACTGATTTGTTTTGTTTTTTTTTTTAATGCCTTTTGATTACATCATTGTTAAACTAACCAGAGAAACAAATGAGCATGCTTCTAAAGGCAGAGTAGCTGAAGTCTAATTCTCGTACTTAAAATAACTTCCAAATTCAAGTCACAATCTCATCTCAGCGTCAAAAACTTGCAAAAAAAAATTAAGGCAGTTAGAGGTTTTTTGACAGATTGAGATCGAGATTAGAATGCAAAAATTCTTTAAAAATACGGCAATTGCCCCTCTGATGTCAAGGCTGTAGAGTTATCCACGGATCAGAATGTATCAAAACCATTGATCACAGGATACGCAGTGCTTGTAACTGGTACTGTCCCACGGAGTGTCGAGGTCACTCATCGAAACAAACAATTTTAGATTTGAAATGTTAAGTTGCGTGTTTGACGGCATACGTCACAAAAAGCGTTTCACTACACAATATGTACAACCTACAAAAAATATTGGCATGCAGGAAAATTTAATTTAATTTTTACCATTGCCACTCGAAACAGGGCATTTGATTCATCGATAACAGAGAATAAAACTCTCTTTTAGTCACTGAGTGAATAAAAACATTTTGAATTTAGAACAAGCACGAATTATACGAATAACATAACATAACATCACGCCTTGTTTCCCCGAAGGGTTAGGCAGAGGTGAACCTATAGTATGTATTTCGCCAGTTATGTTTAAGTGTGTGTGTGTATTATACGAATTATGTACACTAAATTAATAAAACGTGCTGAAAGTACCTACTGGCTGGTTAAATGGAGCTATTCCATAGAGCTATACAATTAAATTAAATAAAAAAATATCACGCCAATTTTACTTAGAATGTAGGGAGCCGCTGATTTTTTTCGCGATTTCAGGTTTGGTCCCATAGTAAAAGTTGTTCATAATGATGAGCACAATGACCCCTTAAGTGGTTGTGCATTTAATTCCGGGACATGTTGTATGATTAAATGTATCAGAAGAACTATTCATTTTCTTGCAGTCAATAGTAAAAAGTAGAGTACGCAACTCGTGAAATAAAAATTCATCTCGGTCCTTGTATCCTTCGCTCCACTCAGGATTCTAATCTAGAATCCTTCGCTGCTCTCAGGATCCAACTTAGCATCTCGAATTAAATTCCTCTTTTTTTTCACGTTTTGTATAATACTATTTTATCACATCTATTCAAAAAAAGCTGGTTTATTCTTAGTAAACAGGGACTAAAATAGCTCTTTAATCCCTAGGGACTAAAAGTGATTTGAATTTGGAAAGTGGATATTGTTAGTAAAAGTTTGCGGAAAAATTAAAAAAAAAACGCGCGTAATGCATTCCGCCTTCGTTCGTAATAATTGTTTACTCAAATTCGGATTTTACTTAGCTTTATAAAAAATGAGTGTGTCTTCCTCAAGTAGTGAGAATGAAAGTATTATATTAACTCCAGAGAACATTGTATGCACTTACTTATTTTCTTGTAGAGGGTGATAAAAAGTAGAATGTCCACCTCGGGAGCAACATTATTTTAAGCTCGAGTGACTTATTTTGAATCCCTCGCTGTGCTCAGGATTCAAAGAAACACTCTCGCCTTTAAAATAGTGCTTTGCTCCGTGGGCAAACAATCTACTACTCACTAGCACTGAGCAGAAAATAGGCATTGTTATTGCGTGCGTCTCTTTAGTTGACTGTACGTTTCATCTGTTCTTACTCCAAAGTTTGATGCTATAATAAACACACCCTTTAATAAACAAACTCAGCTGAAGGTTAACCCCACCATAATTAAATATATAATAACATCGGTATAAAATTCGGCAGTTCGCGTTCACCTCAGACAAAGTTTTCATTAGGAGCGAGCGTAAGTTTGCGGCGAGTGTGCGAGCGGGAACGTTTGGCACGACGCTGATAACACAACAAACAACTTGTTACAAACGTGTTTAGTTTTAGTTATTGCTTCGAGTTCGACGCTTTAACTCATTGCTCTAATAATGAAGAGGGTAGGCAGTAATTAAGCTTGGTTTTGTACAAGCAGTTAAGCGATGATGATGTTATTTGAGATGTGTTTAAGTCCAAGGTATTTGAGGATTCATTGGATGAATTGACAAGGCAATTGATACATGCAAGGTTAAAGCTATAGTGAGATCATAGATAATATTAATAATACCAGCCTATTACTTTCCAACTGCAGAGGACAAAGGCCTCTTCTCATGCAGAGAGGGCACGAGCATTGATCACCACGCTTGCTTAAGACGGGTTGGCGATTTCAGACTTATTTTAACTACAATTCCAGGTTTCCTCACGGTGTTCTTCCTTCACCGATGTCAGTATTGTCCAAGATAAGCGCAGAAAGTTCATATGAATCGAAAAAGTCACATTGGTACTTGATTGCACTAGAACCCACAACCTCGTGCATGAGAGGCGAGCCCTTAACCACTGGGCCATTACGACACACATAGATAATACACTATAAATGTACGAAGCGAGATGAAGGCATTATCTATCGAACTTTAAAACTCATATACCACAGAGGTTTGAGATGTCCTAAAATGCTAGCAGGAATGAATAAAAAGAGATACTACAGAGTTCAGATTTTATAAACAGAAAAATAAACCAACTCATAGTCTATGCTGCAGACAGATATGCAACGCAAAAGGGGATCTTTGGTAATGACTAGTGTTTACTTTTAATCCGTCATAGAGCCGGTGCAGTGATGAATTTTTACACAAGGCCTCGTCAAAGTGATACAAGATTAAATTACGTGCGGGCGCGCGGACTGGTATTCGGATACAGGCCAGTCTAACAAATTTTTTTGTTTTTTTTTTCTCGTACATTCGTTTGCCGGATGTCAAACAGATCTGTAAACCGAAATCAAATTGGGAAATTTGTGCGGATTGGAATTTGTGGAACACGTCAGAAACCTATATTGGTGTTTTAGGCGTGGAATAAATTCATTCTTTATGAGAATCAGATTGCCAATTTGAGTGTTAAAGGTTTGGGTCTTGTTTGCCTTTGCCACAGGTACAAAAATAGCGATGTTTTTCCCGCATTTCCAAAATTCAAACCGTATTTGCAATAGCTACATACACTGCGCACGCTGAAAGCCGTAAAAAGAAAAATGTGTAGCCATAACACAAACAAGTAATAGACATACTATCAGTCATATAAAAAAAAATCCATGCTGTTTTAAAATTCATGCTCCTAAAACTCATAAAAACTACACACGAAAAATACCTCCAAACATCATCCACACGATAATATGGAGGTGAAAACTGGCACATTAGACGTGTATTTTACTGGCCGTCTTTTGTAGTGTGTCCGTTACACCATGTTAGGTAAAGGGGCAGGAAGAGGAAGCGGTTTATCTGTGCTCCGGAACTCAGGAAGACGAACGCGGGCTCCGCCGGGCTCCGTTGAATTCCTTTAGGCTTTACATTTGTACCGAATTGCGATTGTGTTATACGCGTATGGCGTACGACTGGTAAAAGTGTGGAGGATTTCGTTTGAGTGTTTTTGTTTATGCTGCTTTATTTTCTGTGGTAAATATTTAAAAAGGTATTTAATTACAATCCATACTAATAATTATTATAAAGCGAAAGTAACTCTGTCTATGTGTCTATTACTTTTTCACGCCAAAATGATAGTTTGAGGTAGCCTGGGACCTGGAGAAGAACATAGGCATTTCAGGCATATGTGATAATATTAAAAATGTCGATGATGGTAATAAAATGTAGGAGGTCTTAGTTTACTAAGTGTAATTCTGAAGGCTGCGAAGTTCGTTTTAATCATTTCTAAGTACTGAGAATGCTTCACCACTATCATAATCAGCCTGTAGCGATCAAGTTAAAGCTACAAAAAATTCGCGGCATAATTTTAATACAGAAATGAGACTACTGAATGATGGAACAGACAGAGTTACCTAATTATGAAATTAGGTAGGAAAGTACTTACATAATAATTCCTCAGTCTGAATAAATCTAAAAACTGATGCTTCTGTGGCCATAAAACTATTTTATGAAAGTAACGGTCTAGATTTTCTTATATTGTAAGGTATCACGTTTTACAACCGTTTCCTCTTTTATCTGATTGTCAAAATTATTCTTACCAAAAACCCAGCACAATTTCTGTACCGACTTTCATAAAAATAAACTATTACACAAAGGGTATGTAACGCAGCATTTTTGAATCCCCGGATTATTTCAATAACATTTTCTTTCTGAACGTTTGCCTAGTGCACCGTTTTATTTTCTTATCTCATGGAAATGTTTCCTTGGCTTTGTCTCCTTTGCAACAAAGCGCGCGCATCAGCCGTTGGTCGACCTTCAGGGAGCCATTTTAAACGAAATACTAGATTCCACCCTGTTTAACCACTTTTAAAGAATCCACCCTACTAAGGGAGAATATATAGTTATTTCTCTACATTGTACGTGTATATTAGCTTCAGCCTGTATCGTAAATTCTGGTAAAAAGTGTCACGACTTGTGGAAGTTAAGAAACTTGGGATACTTACTGCGGCTTTTCACTTTGTCGACAATAAACTCTTCGAAATTGAATAACATACATCAAGTAGAAATAGTAATTGAATTTCAGTTCGAGAAAACTTCGCACTGGTCGGGAAATAAATAAAAAATGCGCACTATAGTGTAGTTATTTTTAATGCCAAAACATTCAAAGAATACGTTTTGATAGTCTTGTTTTCATGATGTTTGGCTATCTGAAAACGTTCACAGGTTTTCATTGCAGGTGCTTAGAATATAAAGAGACGGAATCTGCTGCTTAAAATGTCGATACCATAAAAATACAGCACTGCAAGAACTTACAATAAGTAAGCACTTGCAGCAAAATACAATGCAACAAAATACGTGATACTTTGCTTCATAGGTAGCTCGCTATGGCCAGTTCGCTTAGGTTTCTTGGTGATTACATCATATGTAGGTTACCCTTTATGTACGGGTACAGGGGGCCAACTTCTTAAAGCAGTATTATTTTAATGTTACTTCAGTGTGAGAAAGCGATGGAGCTATACAGGACGTCTAGCTCCATCTCTTTCCCACACTGAAGTAAGATTACAATAATACTGCTTTAAGAGGTGGTGGTCTAGCTCCTGTGCACTAAAACGGTGTACTTACCTTTTACTCAGTTGATGACAGCAAATATCCCAAAAAGCTCTCGACATCAAAGACTACGCTGTTTATACACCGAACCCTAGAACAGTGAATTGGCGCAACTCTTACAAGGTGAACGTAAACGTCTGCCCGCAAGAAATACGAGAAAAGCTAATGACGCTATTTCCTTTAACCCCTACCGCAGTGCAGCTACATTCCAAATATAATTTTCAAAGGTGTTCGCCGTCGATAGGTAACACATAAATTTAAACGGCGATAGTAATAGGCTAGTGTTGCTACAGCTTTGATTTAAGACTGGAGCGAGCTGAAAATGCAGACGATATCCAATTGCGGATTTACGTTCCAACTATTTATTTTATGCAAGGAAATGCAGAGCTTTTTACGTGAGATTCTGTTAATTGATTACAGGAGCAAACGAGGGTTAAAAAGTTCAGTCGCTTTCATTATGGGGAAGTGAGAATTTAACGCAGTTTCACAGGCTGAGCGGAGAGAAAATAGACGTTCACCATCATTAATGAGGGTACTTAAAGGTTCTATAAAACTCACGGTAGAAACCGCTGTAAGAACTCCAACGTATTCAAGATAATTTATCTCCCGAAACTTTTACAGCACATTTCCTATGAGTATACGTTTTACGTTGTATCCGGTAGAAAGGTCTAGTCCCTATAGCGACTAGCCCCTAATACAGTGAGCTCTTGGATGGCCGTAAGTGGTGTTTTGCACAGCAAACAAATACTCCGTGAAATTAACTGCGCCCGCCGCGCCCCGAACGTTTCGGACGCCTCGATTTCGCCTAGCGAGGTTATAGAGATGCTAGAAATGACAACAGCTTTTGTCTAAAATTAAAAATATAAACTATTTATCACAAAAAACCATTGAAAAAAGTTTTCCTGCTTGGAATTTGACCACACTTGACAAGACTGACTTGTAACTTTAAAGGCTCATTTTCATCGGTCGATAAGACACGTATGCGGGGTGCTGGAGATTTCTGTAAAGCATGCCATAGGGCCCGTATTCGGGAACTGTTTTCATTAGTCGATAGGGAACGATTACGGTATACGGAGAACATGCACATTACTTGAAGTTGAAGTTTGAAGGCTCATTTTCATCTGTCATTTTTATTGGGTGTGAGGCTTCGCACGCTTTTTACCGACCGATAACTTCCATTCGTTACTACGCTCACTACGGGGAATCCCCGCCTGCTGTATATCGACCGCGTTATCGACTAATGAAAATTAACCATTATTCCAGAGGTCCTAGCATGAACGCGTGACTTATAAGTAACTTAAATACGAACGAAGTTTGAATCGAAAATACAACTATCATAATTACATAGCATTTTTGTTTAATATTTGCGACAAGCACAATTAACATCAACCATAGATTTGAATTAAGTCTTAAAACTTTATTTACCTTTGTGCTTCAAATTGATAGAATTTCCGTAGCGTTTACCTACTCCAAGCATTCGTGCTAGGCCAAGAGATTACTTCTGTATCCTCTGTATCTATACATCTATACATAATAAAAATGAAGTGTCTGTTTGTAATGTCAAAATAACAACTTTTACTAAATGCATATGAAAGTACATACGGTACTTAGAACAAAAAAGTAATTTGAAAAATTTTTGTCTGTCTGTCTGTTTGTTCCGACTAAACTCCGAAACGGCTGGACCGATTTTGACGGGACTTTCACTGGCAGATAGCTGATGTTACGGTGAGTAACTTAGGCTACTTTTATTTAAGAAAAAGTAATTAGGGTTCCGCGCAAAAAAAATTAAAACCCATGAAATTATGAACAAAAAGTCGGATTTGAAAAATTCTTTTTGCATTTGGGAGCTTAATTCTCGACGATAGTTATAGGCTATTTAACACCGCGCTATGACCCTCAGGAGCCGAGCATAAAGAAAAAATTCACAAAGAACACTAAGCGAAAACGAAGTAATAGCGCGGGCGGGCGATTCAACGCGACGGGTCGGGGGACGAGGGAGTTTTATTAAAATGTGGCTGTTATTTTAGTATAATGTGTATTTTACGACATCTACGCGAACGAAGTCGCGGGGCACAGCTAGTTTAATAATATAATACAGTTGATGCACTGTCGTTTTCTAACCACTGATTACTGTGCTAGTTCTAAGTGAGTATCCAATTAGAAAATAGTAGTCCTTTCCAGTAACTTCTTGGGATCCTTTCGAGGGCGCCTACTTATCTTGCTACTGTCGGCCAACACTTTTACAGAATCTCGACAAGTTTTATGTTGTTCTCTGTAGATTTTGCCTTAAAGTAAATATATTTACAAAGGCCGAAGTGAAAGAATTGCAGTTCACTGTTGGCCAAATGGACATAGACACCTCTCCGAAATGGTAGCATAACACGACAAACAATGTTTTTCTTCCGAATACCTCTGCATATTGTACAACTTCCCTTAACATCCATATAGGTCATTGCAGAAGAAAGAAAAAAAAACAAAAGCACACAATCACAAACCGTTTCAATGTATTCAAATAAACCACAAAAGACTTCGATTGTATCGAAGATTTCATTTCATAGCGAGTGACAGATTAACCATTTCGATAACTTTTTCTGCATGGTACAGCGGCCTGGCAAAGAATACGACCAATGCAATAAATTAAACCTCTCAGGGACTGACCCGTCTACGGGTTTAATTAACTTTTCACCAGGCATTTTTAAATGAAAAAAAGGTGGAAGGCAATATGGTTGCAGAATCACACTGCTTGATAAAGTTTTGTACGTGCGACTTGAATTTAAAGTACTTATGTACTACTGTGGTAGCTGAAAAAATATGGATTTCGGTTTTTTTGGTTATTTTGAAAATCAATAACGAACTGAAAAGAAAAAAAAAGTGAGAATAAGGCGGGAGTTTATATACAATCAACGGTCTTAAGTGGAATGCCACCGGAATGATCATTTTGGCCTGCACGTCAGATCTGCGCCTATCTCTGTGTATGTGATGTTTTAAAGCAGACAATAACGCGTATCATGTAAAATCACAAAGTTATAAGCTTGTTATATTATCTGGTTGTCCATACAGAAACATGCTCACCACGCGGCAACTCCGCGCCGCCCGCGCCTCTAGCGTCGTCTTGCGCACATTGACAATAATTTGGCAGTAGGTACCTAACCGTACGGCGATTGTATTGTAATTAACTGGTGACATTTTCCATCACACTTGCAGGCTTTGGACTGTCGTTATGGTCAAGTGTAGGTAGATATTATAATGTACTTTATTCATATCTGCAGACGTAAGTGATAAAATGTAGTCAATGCGATTTGTTGCACCTTATGCTAAGTTCAAAGTGGATGGAAAGTGTTAGACATCACATTACTTAACTACAGCAGGCTGTAGGTACAAATAATAACTTTCTACAATTCACCATCTTGGCGTGTTTAAAAATGTTACTCATTTATAACATACGCCACGCATCGGCCACGGAATAACTTTAACATCCGAATGTTCACAAAATCACTCACGAACTATACTGGCACGATATATCGGACAATTATCTTGAACCAAATAAAATTCACCAATTTAATCCACTGGATAAACATTGCGAAAATTAGGAACATATTTTGCGGTAGCATTATATTGCTCAAAACCTCGACGTAATTGGAGCTGCTGGCCCGCGTCAGTATAAATGCCCACTCACCCGGCCCTTGAACACTAATCCACCTACACATATTCACACTAATTCTTCCTGACTCCGTATTATTCATAATATTACTGTCCGACCAACTTGCAGCAACGTCTCTGCACCACAAATGAAGTCATCCTTTTTGACATGATTTGAAAGTCTTCTCGTCAGTAAATACAGTAGTCTCCCAATCAAAGTCTAAATATTCTCGTGCAAAACGCAACCGTTCCTCCTTATGCCTTTGCGTTAAAAACGTTTTTTTCGCTGGTCTTCGATGATGGAGGCCTTCTGCATGGAGTGTATGGCGAACAGTGCGCAATGACGTCTCAAATTCTTCAGCAAATCGTCTTGTAGGTATGAAATCATTCGTTTCATATTCACTAACCATAAAGCGTCGCTGAACTGGTTAATAAGTGGCGGCCTACCACTTCTTACACGGCTCTTAAGACTCCCCTCTTCCTCAAATCTCCTCTATAATAAAAACTATCTCTCTAAAAAAAAAGGAATCCTTATTACACATTTTGACCCATCACTTTTGAGAACAAATAAAATCAAAATCAACAAAATAACTTACACAAAATCCGGTTTCATTGGATATTTCAGATATATTACACCCATTGTTATGCAAGGCTACAATATTCGCCCTGGCTTCAATATTTATATTTGCTTGCATTTTCAATAAAAATCTTCAAACTCAACACCTCTAATATCAATAATATGATACAAACGCTCGTAACTAAGTTCACCAACCAACAACGTCATACTGTTTTAACTACAGTCAGAAAATTGATTTTGTTTCAAATCTACTCTCAACTTTTATGTGACTAGTTATTCGCTGTCTCTTTCTCATTAGTATAATCAAAAAAAAACTGCGTGCCGCGGTAGGCCTATGATGATGACCATATACCGCGCCTTTTCTGTTTGGTTCGTGATGAAAGAGTGCAATATACCTACGGGTGTGTATGTGTGTGTGAAATGCCTAAATAGAAGAAGGTCTCAAGTGCGACGAGTAACGATACGATAGTTTTATAATGCTGGCGTTTGGAGTTCTGACCGCTACTGTACCTACCTACATATGAATGTAAAAAAATCTAGTTTGTTAAAAAAAAACTGTTAGTTAACAGTTTGTCGCACAATAGCTTCATTTGTGTGAACTTTGGTGACAAAATATTACTTTATTTAATCAAAACAAACATTATTCAATTTAACAAACTGACATACCTATGTACCTACATTCCTACACACAATTTAATGAAAAATTCTGGAAAATATCGCGAGACATGTCCAAAAAATTATGACATAAAAATAAAATGCTTGTAATATTGCACCTGACTGCTAAATTTGACATGGGTCTTCTTGCATGTATCACCTTGACAGGGCGAGTAAATTTCTGTCGCATGCCTGAATAAATAATCAGGTCGTTTATGTCACAAGAAACCATTGAACACACGGATAGGCTCATGAATATTCAAGTTATATTATCATCTTTAACATTATACGCTCATGTCGGGTAGATGTATTATTATATTTTATTATATTTATACAGGAGAGGTTGTTTTTAAACGTTGCCTCACTAGGAATTTTCTTTTTACATAATAGGCGCGTCACCAGACAATATCAAGTATACGTAGATGTAGGTAGGTAACAAATGGTGTTTGATTGTTTGTAATTCTGTACCTAAAACCACAACCTGTACATGACATTCAGTCCTTCGGAACCATCGACTATAGAGTCTGAATTGTCCATGTAACGAACTCACCACATGTAGCGCAGAAATTCAAACACTACTCTAAGCGACCCGACCGTTCATTTTTAATTTCAACGCATAAGCATAATCAACGTTCACAGATCCCCTCTCTGTGAGAGGGAGTGGGTCGTAATCTAACATGCGTGCCCAGTGCGGGTTGGTGGATAAACTTGAAGATTACTTTGAAAGGACAAACATATTTTTCGAGTTTACTCCTTAAAAATCGATTTTCATTAAAGGTATGGAAATTTTATGAAAAGCGAAATTAATACAAGCGTTAACTCAAAAGCGTTACGTTTTTCTGCCAACGTACCTTGCGCACCGTTCACAAAGTAAACTCCAGTCATGCGTCGGAGCTGACACACACACACTATTTTTTACCTAACCCTCTGCCGTCTTGCCTGACCCTTCGCGGAATATAGGCGTAATGTTATGTTATGTGTTATATTTTTTTACTTCACAAAATTCTACAAAAACTAAAGTCACAACTAAACAAAACTTTTTTTACAAAAAAAAAAAACAACTGACTTCCAAAAAAAATACAACAAAGTGAAAACAAACTAACTGAATAACTTCAATTTCGGAAGTCGGTGTCTTTGGATCTGTATTTTAGTTTTTCCAACTTCCAGTTTTAAACATATTGTTCAATTTGTAATGTTTTTTTGGAAGTCGGTTGTTTTTTTTTTTTTTTTTTTGTAAAAAAGTTTTTCACTTTTTAGTGGGTCGGTTTGTAATTTATCTAAGTTACAATAGCTTAATGTGAACTGCTCATCACCTTTTACAAAATATTGCTTTTCGCGATGCAGGGACGTTAATGGTTGAGGAGTTCTTCTGGTACTTCACCATCAGCTCCACTTCACCATATGCATTGTAACGAGCATAAATTGCTTCGCACCCATATTAAAGTGATCAAATCGTAACCTGTGAAATACTTATTATTGAGTAGTTCCGGTAGCCATCTGTGGTCTTCATGATCAGTTCCACTTCACCAAATGGTGCTTTCCGAGAGCAAATGCTCGAGTTACTATAAAAAAATACCCAAATAGCTATACGTGTGCCTGTAATATTTGAAGAGTTCTCTCGATTTCTCCAGATTCCCATCATCAGATCCTGACCTGATGACAATGGGACCAAGAATTTTCCAAATCGGTCTAGCTATCTACGAGTAATCGGGGAACACATAAAAAAGGTTCCGTCGAATTGCGAACCCTCTCCTTTTTTTGAAGTCGGTTAAAAATAAAATGAAACAATAAAAATGTTCATTAATCTAATGCGGGGTGTTTTAATACATTTTTTTTTTTGCGATTCTAAGAAGACTCCAATTCCTAACATGAACATTCGCCTAAGAAATTAAAAAGCTTTTATTTGTTAGTAAACAAAGCGGTGTAGTGGCAAACAGAGACGTTTTGGCTAAGGCATAGTAATATATTAAGTGCTGGCACGCGACCTCGCAATAAGTCTGCCTCGCCTACTTCGCTGCTAGATAACAATTATAAATCTTACTAATACTTCTCACTGTCCACACCGAGCTATTGTATCGAAGTTTTGATTTTATAAAAAACAACTTTAATACTTAATAATAGAGAACATAATGCAATGATGCAATGATTTTTGCTACATAGTACTTTTACAACTTTTAACTAGAACTTTACTATGGACAATTACGATACTTAGTTTGCAATATTAAGTGCGGCATTTCGTTTCTCCATAGTTAGGGTAAACCTACTCTTCTTCTATCCATTATTGCAGTAACCTAGTAAAGGAATCAACTGCACTATTTTGAATTTATCTAATTACGAATGAAGTGAACAAAATGAAGCAGTTTTGAAAGTGTGACAAATTCTCTTGGATCAGACTAAAACCTCTTTCTAAGTTAGCCCAAATCTAAGTGCAGTACGAATTAAGAATTCTGGTCAAGCTGTTCAAATGTTAGCCTTTTAGTCCGTTTATTTGCCACCGAAAAGTTGAAAAGCTATCTAAAAGTTCAGCCGCTACAATCTTTATCTTTGCCAAAAGAGACGTTTTATTTCAATCATTCAGTACAAATAAAAAGAAAAACCAATATATCTTCTTTATTATTTATGTTCGAGATGTTTTACATCCCTTGACTACTCAATCCCTTCAATGCGGCGCATAGCAAAGTAATAAAAAACTATGTTATGTTCCAAAATATTCGGGTCCGTTGTCGTGGACAAGACATCATAAAAGCATCAAGAAGCCATCAGAGGTAGTAACAGGTTGTCCCCGCATACAACATTCTCTACATTTTTACCCATTTGTGTAAGATAAATGGTGTGTTTCGGGAGTGTGACATTACCGAAATACCGAGCGATGTTGTTTTGGCTAGTATAAATCTGGATAGATTAGAAGCATATAGGAAAAGACATTACAAACAAGGGATGCTTTGAGCTGTCGACTTTTTTAAAAACACTTTAAACTGAGTCTCGGTCTCTCTCAATGTCGGACGCCGATAGTGAATACTTACTGAAAACAACTAAAGAAAGTAACATGGATTATGCTTGTAAGAAAGAAGGACGTGGATACCTCACTTACAACGGTCGATAAAGTGCATGATGAGGTAAAAGTCTATGGTCACTTGATAGCCAGACAATGAGTTTACCAAACCAAGCACTAGCAAAATAAAAATGAAAATTCACCACTTTAACACGTATAATAATTTATTAATATTTAAAAAAAAATCGCACCAAAAATATAATAAGCTAAATTTACACACATAACATAACATCACGCCTGTAATCCCCGAAGGATTAGGCAGAGATGCACCAATAGTACACCCACATTTCGCCAGTTATGTTTAAGTCCCATGTAATAGGGGGCGAGCCTATTGCCATCAACCGGGCACAAATCTAGACTCCGGGCTGCTACTGAGATATTTGTGATGGATAAACCCAATAGCAAGCTAAAATTAAATATCATTAAAACAGTTGCAGAACGGGTAATTTGACCTAAATGAAAAGAGATTACGAGAAAACTTAAGGGACATCGGATGGTCATTTTTTGTTACGCATTTGGTTTCTGACTTAGAAAATCGATTCGGTTTTAGGTTCGTAACCACTAAATATTGTAAACTTTCAAATGAACATTACCTATAAAGATGAACCTAAGTTAACACACCTATAGAAACAACCCTGGTTAAAGATCAACTAGTATTAAAATGTTAACCCTGAAGATACTAAGTAATAACTATAATAGTTAAGTGAGATGGTTTAAATAACACGTCGATCCTGATGAACCGTATCTCAAAGCGTAGCACGCCTCGACAGAATCGCAGATGACACGACGATCATGGGTCGCGGATCAAAACGGACTTGCCGGTCTCGAACTCCAAGGATTCTATGCGGCTGGTACAAGCAACCCAACGCAAGCTTGGTGAATAGTCGGTACCCAGAACTAAAAGGCCGGAAACAGCCCTTTTTAAGTGGTTCTACACCTACGACAAATAAAATAGGGGAAAGGCTAAAACTTCCGCTGAGATAGCAAATAGGGGGAAATACATGCACAATTCGAAGTATATCTTATATATCTCCATTTGTGCAAAACTCAACAGTATAATTTGGTTCATAACAAAAACATGATTAGGAATTAAGGTAAAGATTAATCAATAAAATGTACGTGGCGCAATTTAAAATTTAGAGTAGAAAATTTATAAATATCGATTCGTATCGTATTTTCTGCAACTGAAGTTTTCCAATTTGACAGCCAAAAATTGACAGTCTTGTTTACATCAATGAAATTTAGAAAAATTGAATAAATAAAAAATATTACCTAAGTGTGGGTTAGACTTATCAAACTAAAAATCTGAATTCAAACCCAGCCATTAATTCACGTCCTCTCCCAGCAATCAAAACAAAACTTTCGTAATAAACTCTCGCAAAACATTAATTTTAGAGCGAAGTGCGAACTGTCTAGTCTAGGCGACTCGGTGCAGCGGAAGTGTTGCCGCGATGACTCGGCAGGTCGACCGACACGACGCGGCCACAGAATAAATATACCACAGACGGTCGGCTCCATACAAGCAGTGAAAACTCACGCAAAAATTGACACACGTCTACGAACCTACATCGAGTGCACGCGCTCGCGTCACGACTGGCATTCATTTGAGATAATTTGACATCACCGCCGCGCTGTACGAACACGTCAATGTGTGCCTGCGCCTGTTTTCGCTCGTTTCATGTAGCCGGCCTTCTGTAACTATCTATTCTGTAACACGACGCTCCTCACGATGTTTATATCAGTTTAAAAGGCGACTACACCGATCGGAGCATTTCCTTTTGCGACAGCATAAAAGAATTTTCCAAGAAATAACGGCAGTATTTGAATAGCGGTATAATATGTATGTTCCCGAATGCTTTTCTCCGGCTTAAAACAGCAATAGCATTGCTCTTTTGAATGTATCTGTGAATATCTTTAAGTTTATATTCTGATTATCGTGTTTTGTTGTTTCTTGACTTCGTTGCAATTGTCGATAAGTAATTCTGATGCTTTTGAATTGTTTTTGGAGTAGACAATAAATTTTCTTAAAAGATTGTTGCATACGTTCCTATCTTTCTTCGCAGAATAAACACGAATTAAGAACCAAGCTGAAACTAATGTACTGCAGTTATTTATCTACTTGTCTTTACAGAATCAAGGTATGCTTAATATTTACATCCCACGCAACAGTAGCATATAATAATTTAAAAAACAAACATCACAAAACACTTTTAATTAACATACAGATGCGAAATCATTTAAATTACAGCTAAAAGATATCTTTATCAATGTTTCATTACAAGGCGATTCATTGGTTTTCAGAGAGACAAACTTATTTGAGTATAAGGAATTCACAACGATAATAAACGTAATCAGATTTTTTTTATATACAACAGAACAAACGACAAAGCAACTAAAACTCAATAAAATTGTTTTACATTGAATAAAGCTTTTCGTATCGTTGTAAATCTTTTAAGAATTGCTGTTTTTTGTTCTACGCTGTCTACGAGGATTATTGTACTTGTAATAAAATGTACACAAAGCGAAACTGGGCTACAATCTTTATAAGATTTATTTAATCACTTTAACATGCTTGGCTATTCTTATTTTAAGGCATATTTAGAAACTAGCACTTCTCGCGTGACTTCATCCGATATTAGTAGATTTTCAGAAAACCCTGATACACGTTATTCTTTACTTCAGTCTACTGAGTTTCGAGTTAATCGGATCGCGCGTTAAAATTCTGCCATACAAACTTTGACAACCACTAATCCCCGTTTAGGGGGTGGCTTAGAAAAACAAAAAATGACAAACTTCATAATTTACTTAGATAAGTATTCGTGCCAAATTTCAAGTTTATTAACTCAAGAAATAAGATTTTTCATACAAATAAAATCCACCCCCTGAAATGTCGGATTTCCAAAAATACTTCCTTAGTGGATGCTTACAACATAAAAGGCGTCCACTGCCAAAATTTGAAGTTTGTAGCCGCAGCGGCTTAGGCTCTGCGTTGATGAATCAGTCAGTCAGGACTAGTACAAGCGTATACATATAACAAATGAATGACTTTTTTTTGGATGAGAAATCATCAAATGACTTCTCCCGCTCTGAGCGGAGTGGGAGGGCGTGTTAGATTTTAACTGACTAAAAGCCATCCATTTTCCTTCAGTTGCCTGTGTAATAAAATGTACACGATGTATTTAATTTTGCAGCTTCTATTTGGTGTGTTATCTTTTCCAGTAGTTTGTCTTTGCAAATACTTTAAGCAACAAATTCTCTTGTAAACAAACATTGAACATAAAACAAACAGCTGTATAGCCAAAGGTAAAAAAAACACGGTTTACTTATTAATTTTAATGATATAACCAAAATATCGCTGAGCACGCCACTTGGTTTGAGTATGCTTCTTATAAAGGTCGCGTGAGTGCAGGCACAAAGTTCACCTGAAGATACCTGAAGATAATCACTGTGAGGACCCCACTTCAAATGGCACGCAAGATAAACGAGAATTCTCTCATTTTTTCACAAGTAGGTACGGTGGGAAACAACACGTCTTTTATGTATAGACTGCCTGGATAACTATGCTCAATTTAAGTACGCGAGCATTTGAAGGTTTACTTAGATATTAATAGATTTATGTTCATTCCGTATTTAGTGTGGACCTATTCATGAATGAATAAATAATTAGCAAAAGCGAACTAAGCATTTGGCGTTCTGTTGTTTCGGCATATTCCCTTGGGAAAAGGAATATGTTTGTATTGTTAAGCCCATTTTAAAAAAGGTATGACAAAAATGATCAATGTTAACTAACGCAAGATAGAAAAACTTTATTATTATCATTTCTATTCTCAGTCATTTTAATCCGAAGCGCGAGTGGAATTAGAAATTAAATGTTTAGACTTGTAGCAACGCCATTTATCAGGAAGAAAATATAGATCTAGGTTATTCTCCAAGGATGTGTTCGAAGTTGCGAGAAATATACCGTGCAGTATCCTACGTAGGTTAATCCGGCTATAAATAAAGGTGCAAACATTGTAACGTGTTCGGAATTTTTAAGTAATCTTTCTTGGCTTAGTTGTTAGAAGTTTTCAAATAAAACCACAATATTAGGTACCTATGTGTACATGTATCTAAGATTATTAAAAGTTAGACACCAGAAAAGTAATGATGAAAAGCTGCTTGTTTAATACAAAAGTGATTCTATCTACCAAGTTCTTTTTCACGACTATGGAAAAGTGGACAAAAATAAGTTACCAGACTATCTTCTGTCATTGCATTTGACTTTACTAATTGTTACAGAAAACCACATCCTGTTCATAACATCAGCAAAAACTCACCAAGTACAACTTTTCTTGCAAACCGTACTCGCGCGGAGAAGTGAAAACATCAGTCAGGCCAATATTGAATTATTTATAAACAGACAGTATTGAATGGAGTTAAGGAGTATTCTGACACCAGCTACTGACTGCATGCTTACGATGAGTTATGACTTCTGAATGATGGAGCCTTTTGTGTTCCCAGCCTTTGTTACTCTTTATAAATGATTCTTTACGTTTCTCCAATGGCTTTCTTATTTAATATCTGTATTTTGGAATAAGGGGTTTGATATTGCTTTATATTTATTGTATTGTCTGGGTTCACATTCGATTCAGCCTTTCTTTACTTTTGGAGCTTATTATTATAAAGGGTGCATTTATGAAGAAGAAGAAAAATCTGCTATCTAACATTATCAAACCACTACGTACTTACTGTAGAATTAATTCGTTGCTAAATCCTAAATCCCCGTGGTCTAACTAAAAGCACCGACTGCGTAGCCGTCTCGTAGCGGATGCGCTACGCAAGCTACGCTGTCGTAGAAGATAACATAGACTACGCCGTAGACTGTTGTTGCGTATTGGGAGAACTATTATTTTTATTTCATAATAATTACGGAATAGTTTGTTTTAAAAATATATAACATACGTTTTGAATACATAGTCAAACCATTTAATTAGAGATATAATAAAATTCATTTTAAAGATTTTTCTAAATTAATTTCCTCCAGTGTGTGTTTTGCTGCATAAATTAATAAATACGTTTTTAAGCTAAACAGCATAGGGTTTATTTATAAACGTTGCTTAAAGTTAGCCTAGGTTCGCACGAGCGATTTTTGCCCGTGGCGATTTTTTTTCGCACATTGGGTTTTCAAGCCTCTGCTTAGCGCCGAGACTTGAAAATCCAATAGTGTTTTTTTCGACACGCTAGGATGCACTCTGTTGGATTCTCAATTTTCGGCTCAACACCGAGAGTTGAAAATTCAGTGCGCGATAAGACATGTTTAACCGTCAAAAAATCTATGCTTAAGAAGACGTTAATCATTACTTAATTATAAGCGACGTTTATAAATAAACCCCTTTATATTTAAATAAAACGACTAATACACAAAACAGCGTATCTATTAAACCAGCTTATGAATTCACTGCGCTTGAAAAGATCCCTATTCACTTGAAACAATTCATCTTTTAAGTGCAAAAAATTCGTTCCTTGTTCAAGTACGAAAGCAATCTTGCAAAAGCGTGTGAATGGGAGCAGGTGGTGATTCATACTTCCTTTTTTCTTTCGGCCTTTAAGGTATGTGTTCAGACTCATTCATGTATGGGAAGCATTCTTAAGTTTACCATTTTCTGTGTTGGTCTTAGTGGTTTTTCGTGGAAGCTCGATTTTAGATTTACAATAATAATTTACATTGTTTTTATTAACATGATTGGAAATTCATTTTATACCTAATAGCCACAGTTTGTGTGTGTGAATTAGAAGCCAGGGTATCTTTGTTTGAGATAGAAATTCGACACTTAAACAGAGTAACCAGACATCAAATAAGGCGATATATGCACGTAAGAAAGTTTTACGCACCCTCTACGCGCCCTCTATGCACGCTTTACGCCCAATCTACTCGTATTTTATGCACGGTACGCACAGACTACCTCTCACACATTCGCTGTTAAAAATAATAATTAATATCAGCACAATTCTACACACATTTAATGTAATCCGCATCATTTGGTTCAATGTCCGATAAGCCTTGTTTCATCTGTTATCTCGCAAACTGTATAAATGTCAATACGTGCACGATATAAATCCACATCTGTTTTTATTATGAACAAATAAAATCTAGTAATGAGTTAATTCCAAATGGACTTAAAATAATAATTATAATATGTACAAATGAAAAAAAATATATATATATATGCCCTATGATTATATATATAAAAATGTATATATAATCATAGGGCATCAAAAAATTCGTCCGCATCGCTGTCAACAGGAAAAGTGCCCAAAAGGCTGGCAGCATTGCCACGTTGTATGGCGATGCTGATTCTTTGGCCAAAGAATAGGCCAGCCCTTTGTATGCAACATTATGAACTAGCTGTTCGTGCCCGGCATCGCCCGGGTGAATTTTTGACTTTTGCGCTGAATTTTCCAATTTTCCTACAAACCTTGTTCTGACGAACATAAAAAAATGAAATCTGCTAAATCGAAACAATAATATAGCCAAATAATAGAACCTTGAATAGAGCCTTTCTCAAGTGATGATATTAATTTCATTGATTTTTATTGATATAGAGCAGCTTTTTATATACAATGTGTATCAGAAAGGTGTGGTCAAAATAAAGGGTGTGGTACAGACCATCAAACTGAACAACTTTCTCTCATGGGACCAACATCGTAATCGCGAAAAAATAATCAGTCGTCCTGTATAAAACTTCAATACCTTCTCGACCCAAATTTATGGGACGACTGATTATTTTTTCGCGATTACGATGTTGGTCCCATTGAGAAAGTTGTTAACAACAACAACTTTAAAATTCACTCAATTAAAGGTGTGCCCTTAATTTTGACTACACCTTTCTGATACATGCTGTATAAATTATCCCACGGGAACGTACTACGGGGATAAAAAGTATCCTATGTCCTAACCCAGGACATGGTTTACCCGTGTGCCAAATTTCATCGAAATCCGTTCAGCCGTGAAGGCATCAAAAGGTAACAGACAGCAGACAGACATAATAACTTTCGCATTTACGATATTAATACATTATAAATTAGTATGGATGTTTAAACAACAAGATCACATAGACATCTAACATCTTTTAACGTGGTTACATTGACATAACTCCAGGGGATTTAAAGTGCACTTTATTCGAGACGTATTTACATAACTCTTTCATAAGACACTTTATTTTTAACTTGTAAGCAAGCTCTCGAGGTCTCTTTACTATGGTTTTCGTGCGTTTATGCGTTGTAATGTGCAATGTAATAAAATGTAAAGTGAGTTTACTATTCTTTGTATTTAAATTATAACTTTAGTTTAAGCATTATATCACAGGGTTAAACTATCAATCTATACTTTATAATTACTTGTCCTGACTGAATGACTGACTGATCCATCAACGGAGAATTGTGGTTACAAACTTCAAATTTTGATGACCTAAAAATTATTTTTTGAAAACACAACTGAAAATTGTTTCCCAACGCAAAAAAAAATTGAATGGATAATCGATGTAGGTTTGACTTCGGGATATTTGCATAGCTACTTGTAAACAAATCTAACGCGAACCGACGCTCTATGATCGGACCGACCACAAAATTCAATTACGTGGCAGACAAAATAAAAACGTCCCAGGCAGTAGCGTATCGTTGATTTGTTTTCAGTTTGTTGCTTCTATTTCTACCAGCACAAAACACACGGATTCGTCACCAACAAGACTAGACCCCTGCCACGCTTTAGTCTTAACAAAAATTGCCTAAATAGTTAATGAATCAGAGGCCTTGTTATCTGGTCATATGAAAGGCCGAAACGCCTCGACATGAGACATGACACTTTTGTCCAGATTTCATGAAGTTTAATTAAACATCTCCCGCGAGATGTTATTTCATGATACAATTTGATTGCATTTGATTGACTAGGGGAAATTAGAATTTCTTAGCTTATAAATGTTTATGTAATTTAGAACGTTTATCGATGTTTGTGACATCAACAGACAGCGATATGTCTGATAGACATTGTAAGTAGCGAATATTTTCACAGTAAATAAAGTCAAAGATTCTCAAAAGTATTGAAATCCTTTTGGGAAAATGGCTAGTGGATAACTGCTTATGATGGACAGGTGCCCATCTTTATTATTTATTTATTTATTTCCACTTCAAGACACAAGTATTAGTGAGCCCTGGTTCTTGTACTAGGAGTTCCTGTATCACAAGAGCCAGGCCTCTCAATTTACAGATAATAGAACATAGAAGCGAGATAGACAAAAATGAGATACGTTAGATTTATGGCACGCATTAAAAGGTAGGTTTACAAATATACAAGAGAAAAAAAGTATTAATAGTAATAAAATAATTTAACCATCCACGGCGTTCTGTGGAAAGTGAAGGTGCGAGTGTGGTGTGTGTGTGATGAGTATGCAGAGGCGGCGTAAGGCGTGGGCGACGTGGGCCACCGCCTACGGCCTCGCGGTCCGAGGGGCCTCGCGCCTCTAAGGTTTAAACATTTCTTAAAAGCAGTGAAAGCGACGAAAAAATCTTACTCGTCATAAAACGATAAATATTGACATAACAAATTTGTTTTTACTTAGTCTAGCAACATAATATGCTGGCTTTGCGTTGCTATCGCGGGGAATCCCGCCGGCCAGAGCTTGGGATTTCCCATTCTCTTTGTGTACGTTACTTTCGTGCTTCTCAATGGCTAGGAAGCCAATAACAGTATCGCACGCAGTGTTGCGCCATATGTATGTGATATTATTTTGTGTTTTTGACAGTATTTGATGAGAGAATAAGTGTAATTCATTGTTTGAAAACGATTAATACTTAAATAAATAGGTAGTGTCTATTGATCGGTCCGGTAAATTGAACTAAAATGGTTTTTGTTTGAAGTTTGTACTTGTGGGTTAACGCTAAGGACGAAGGAAACAACTGTTTTAAGAACAAGGTAAGAAATAGTTACATACATATTTATTATACGTAGCTTTCTATATAAAATTAAATGTTATAATATATTATTAATTAATTATTAATTTTTAGCAGAAAGAATTTATTACACCATCAAAGATTTTTTAAGTGAAAAATATTTCGAATGACTATTATAATTTTGATCTATTTGCTTTGACTACTTACTTAATATATTTTGTATGTTAACTATGTGTGTTATATTTTAATTTGGATAATTTAATTGTGATTATATATTAATATTTAAATAATTTTATTAACTTGTATAATTTGAATTTGAATATTTAAAAAAAAATTGCTTAAATATTTGTATGCCGATGCTGTTGTATAAGGCAAATATGTCGACCTGTTTAAATAATACTTTTAACAACTTGCATGCTGATTTTTTCGTGCGTATACTCATGTTTGAACAAATAAAAATTATCTATCTATCTATTATATTATTTGTTCTATAGCTTCAATTTGCTGTGCTAGAATTCGACTTATCGTTTACAAGTCTTTTTATTACGCATTTATAGTGAAATAAGTATATATTAATCCGAGTGTCATTTATTACATTACATTACTGGAGTGCATTTCTTATAAATTCACTAGCTGTGCCCCGCGACTTCGTTCGCGTGGATGTCGTAAGATACACAATATACAAAATAACAGCCATATTTTAACAAAACTCTATTACTTCGTTTTTTCTTAGTGTTCTTTCTTTTTTATTTTTGCTCGGCTCCTAAGGGTCGTAGCGTGATGTTAAACAGCCTATAACTATCCTCGAGAATTGGGCTACCTAATGCAATAAGAATTTTTCAAATCCAACTTTTGGTTCATAATTTCTTGGGTTTTATTTTTATTGCGCGGAACCCTAATTATTTTTCTGAAATAAAAGTAGCCCAAGTTATTCGCCATAACATCAGCTATCTGCCAGCGAAAGTCCCGTCAAAATCGGTTCAGATGTTTCGGAGATTAGTCGTAACAAACAGACAGACAGACAAAAATTTTAAAAATTGTTTTTTTATTATAAGTACCTACCATATATACTTTCATATGCATTTTGCAAAAAGTTGTTATTTTGACATTACAAACAGACACTTCAATTTTATTTATTTGTATAGATTGTGGACATGTTTAGTACGTTTTACAATAACTATGTTGGTACTTAAGCAAAGAAAGAAGTACAAATGTTATTATTTTTTTTTGTTTACAGGTTACAGATACAATACCCATACAACCTTCTTATCTTAACATGTCAGGTCTAGGCCCCAAGAGAGATAGAGATATAGGGAGGAAATGGGAATCTGGATCAGCAAAAAGAAAAAGAAAAGCTGAAAGAGCTGAATCAAACCAGGTTTTAAGTTCAGGTATGATGAAGTTTCTCAATCAAACTGCATCTGGTAGTACAAAATCATCAGAATCGATTGATTCGACTTCTAAAAGTACTCCAGATACACTGAACATCGATACCGAACGACAGTCGAAAATAGAGATAGGATCAAACTCAAGCCAATCAGAACCTGACGCTGAAATTCCTGTGTTGACGTTGAGCAATATAATTCACGGTCACGAAGAACAGATTGAGATAGGTTCTCCCCCAGTTAGCAGCGACGCCAGTGATGTAGTAAAACAAACATTAGTTAATTCGGATCCAGGAATGTGGACGTTTCCCATGACGGATTCTCAGCCTCATGATATAGTTCAAAGCGGCCCCACACAGCAGTTAAATAACAGTGATAAAGATTATCCCAAAGACGATGATCAAAGGCACTTTTCTAATTTTCATTTCTCGAGAAAGCTAAATAATGGTGAAACTCAAAATCGTCGCTGGTTGGTTTATTCAAATTCTCAAAAAAAAGTTTTTTGTTTTCCATGCAGACTATTTGGCAATTTACAAACCCAGATGGTACAGGGAGGGTGCTGTGACTGAAAACACCTAAGTAGTATTTTACATAGACATGAGAATACCAAAGAACATATGGCCTTCATGTTCCAATGGATAACATTAGAGAAAGGAATAAAGCACGGAAAAACAATAGACCAAGAAAACGAACGGCTAATTCGTGAATCTCAAAAACATTGGCACAATTTGTTTGAAAGATTAATTGATATCATTAATTTCTTAGCCTCTCATAATCTGGCATTTCGAGGTCACAGAGAATCTCTCAAGACAGATGACGACACTAGGAATTCTGGTAACTTTATAGACTTATTTAAATTGAGATCCAAATTTGATCCTACGTTACGGGAACACATGAAACGCATTAGTGACAAACAACTTGTACACCATTATCTAAGCCACGATATCAAAAACAGTAACCGATGAAGTGATTCGTAGGGTAAAAGAGGCAAAATATTATTATTTTTTGCTCGACTGCACTAGAGACTGTAGTAGAGTTGAACAAATGTCAGTTATCTTAAGATTTTGTAATACATCAACCGGCATAATAGAAGAAAACTTTAGCGGATTTCTTGCTGTCACTGAGACGACTGGAGAGTATTTAACTAGTGCAATACTGGGAGAGCTAGAAAAAAATGGCTTAAATATTCAAAACTGTCGTGGCCAAGGATACGACAATGGTGCAAATATGGTAGGCGTAAACAGTGGAGTTAAAACTCGAATATTAAACATTAATCCGATAGCTTTTTTTACACCGTGCGGTTGTCATAGCTGGAATCTGCTGTTGGTAGACGCAGCCAATTTTTCTGTGGCAGCAAAAACATTTTTTGGTTTTATTCAGAAAATTTAATTGCTATTTTCAAGTTCCAGCAAACGCTGGGAATTAATCAAAGGCAAATTAAAGCTCACTATGAAGCCTTTATCAGACACAAGGTGGGAAAGCAGATCGCGGCAGTGAAGGCGGTATTATTGCAATTTGATGATGTTGTTGAATGCATAGAAAGCTTAACAAAACAAACGGAACAATCAGACACACTCAGTGATTGTGATTCCGTTTTAAACGAAATGCTCAGTTTAGAATTTATCATAACGTTACATGTATGGTATGAGATATTATCGCGTGTTAATATCATAAGGAAATTATGGCAATCCGTACAAGTCCATTTAAGCATTGCTCTTGAACATTTGCGTACATTTTGTGACTGGATTAAAGAATATCGACAAACTGGATTCGAAAAATGCTTGTCTGACGCTCGTCAGTTTTTTGAGAAAAGCAGTTATGATCTGCCAAAAGACTTCAAAAATAGAAGAGTAGCCAAAAAGAAAAGGATATTCGATTATGAAGGCAGCGATCAACCTATACAGTCCCCCAAAAGCCGGTATGAAACAGATTTATTTAATACCATGATTGATTCTATGATAAGCTCCATGGATTCAAGATTTACGTCGTTAAATCAACATTTTGAAAGTTTTGGTTTTCTGTATGACCTAAGCAAGTTAAAAAATCTTCCAAAAGAGCAAATATTAAAAAACTGTCAAGATTTACACACAGTCCTGCGAGTGGGTGAAAGCAGTGACTTCCAACCTTACGAACTATACGAAGAATTAAAAACAATGATCCCAAATTTACCCAACTTCATTATAGATGTGAAACAGCTGCTCCAATACATAACAGAAAATAACTTGAAAGAAATTTACCCAAATATTTACATTGTCATTCGAATTTTGTTAACAATACCGGTTAGTACAGCCTCCGCTGAAAGGAGCTTTTCAAAATTAAAACTAATAAAAAATTATTTAAGAAACACAATGAGTCAAGAAAGACTTTCAGCTTTGGCAGTTTTATCTATTGAAGCAGATATAGCATCTAAGCTAAATTACGATACAATGATTAAGGAGTTCAGTAAGGCTAAGAGCAGAAAATTTATGTTTCTTCAATTTTTTTTTAAATTTTTCTTCAATGTTGTTCAAAGAATATAGTGTGCATTTTTATAAATAAAAATTTGACAGTTTCAATTGTTTCTATTTTAAAAATCCGTCTTCTTGCGCCACCAGAGGGCCTCGCGAAATGTATCTCGCCCACGTCAAATTTAGGTCTTGCCCCGCCACTGTGAGTATGATGAGTATCTTACCGACTTCTTTTATTTATTTTATTAATAATATTACTTCCAACTTAAAACAAGACTTCTAAAAGAGACCCAAGAACTATTAAATATCTACAAAGTTCAAAACAAAACCATAACCTTGTATACGAAATAATGCTTTCTCTTAAACGCATTGTGAATTTTGTAGTGATACACGGTTGGTACGCCGTTCTGCTATTGTGAAATATGTCATGAAAATAATGGCTGACAACTTTAGCGGGGAGATGCTGTCCCCCTCCACATAATGCTGGGAGATCAGCGCTGAAATTGGTATCAACAGTGGAGGAGTTTTCTGTAAAGATACGATTAACTGTGGGTAGATACATAATAGTTGTGATTTATACGATTAATATTTCTTAAGCGCTGTAAGGTCGGAGGTATTTGTGGAGAGAAATGATAGTCACGACTACCAAAATAATACTACTCTTTATTTTAGGATATACATGATTATATAGGATTGATTACATACACATAGGTACAACATACATTGACATCACCTATACACTACATACACACTACAGCGCATTATGGAAATGTATTAAGATTTCTTGCTGCAAGTTGTAATAAGTATAATTATTGAGTAGTTTTATTTTAAACTAGCTGTGTCCGCGTTTGCGTGGAAGTCATAAGATACATAAATATTCAAATAACAGCCACATTTTAATAGAACTCCCTCGTCCCCCGACCCGCCGCATTGCATCGCCCGCCCGCGCCTTACTTCGTTTTCGCTTAGCGTTTTTTCTGCCTTTTTTTCTTTTTGCTTAGCTCCTAAGGATCATAGCGTGATGTTAAATAGCCTATAACCATTCTCGAGAATTGGGCTACCAAATACAAAAAAAAAAAATTGAAATAGTTAGGTAGGTAGGTAGTTCCAGAGATTAGCATTTTTTTTTGCGTGGATTTAATTTTTTTTTTTCTAAATTAAATGTAGCCTAAGTTACTCCTTATAACATCAGCTATCTGCCGGTGAAAGTCTTGTCAAAATTGATCCAGCTGTTTCGGAGATGAGCCAGAACAAACAGACAGACAGTATCGCACAAGTATCGCATTACTTTCTTATGCATTTAGTAAAAAGCTGTTATTTTGACACCACAAACAGACACTTCAATTTTATTTATTTAAATAGATGTATAGATAAACAAAATGTGTTATTTAAGTAATGGGCAGTTTCTGCCTCGGGACAGCTCATCGTTTAGATACAAAATATTTTTCCAATTTGATTTGTGGATCTCCCCATGAGTTGTGATTTTTACAATTTATATTCCTAATGCGCATTGTAGCCATTTGTTAAGATTTCTTGCTGTAGGTTGTAATCCGTATAAAAATTTTAAACATTAAATTATACATTCAAACTGGGTACATATTTAGTACACAACTCCAAAAGTACCCCATTTTCTTACACGAGTTTCTACACTCCAACCTATTTTCCCAGTAGAAAATTCAACTTAATTTTTCGTCGCAAGGTATCCTAACTTAATCCCACCTACAGTGCTTCAAGAGGAAATGAATTAATTCTATTTTACACAAGAGTGCTTTAAAATAAGGATCCTTTCTTGCAGTAGGAGAAATACCCCGTGAAATTAACTTCAGGTTTCAGTTCACACTGGACACCTCGCAGGTACGAGAGACAAATGGCCGGAGGGGCCAATCTGTACAGCTTTGTTACTTTCATGAATGGAATTTGAAAAGATAGTTTATATTTTATCGGGAAATTGTTGAAAAACTTTTTTTTTTTGTTCATGTTCAAATTTGATATTTCATAAAAATAAAGTGAAGTTACGGAAAAAAAATAAGTACTAGAAATGGAGACAAATCAATCAATCATAACACATCTTAGACTTCATTAAAAAAAAAATGTGATAGCGCATGACCAAACATAGTTTTAGTCATTAGATTCTATACACATATTCGGATTCAAAATCCGCATCAACGCATTTAACAACTCGATTAACGGCTATACATTTTATTAGGCGTTATTATCAGCCATGATTTATGCCACACGCCCGAAGCACGTAATTTTAACGCGATAAAACCGATGATACATTAGCAAGATCGCGCTAAACCTGACCTGGGATCGTTATTAGTGCCTAGATCTTGTTCTATCCTAAGTGGCAGTTCACGTGAATACTTTACGTTGTCGTGGGGCATTCATAAAAAAGACAATTTCCCTTATTGCCGCAATCTACGGCATATGTGCCGTACAGCGTTATGTCCCGCATAGGGTTATGTCTGCACCCGCCCTCATAAACGACAAAGTAAACCATAATTTATTGCGCATATTTAGGGTCAAACACATGACTCATAAATTGCTTTAGTATATTATTTGCGATAACTAGCCCGTAACTAATGATAGCATATTACGGTGTAGTTGTGGTGGCTGTGTTTTAAACTCTAAAATATATTGTCGTATCAATAACGGTGTATATTCATATTTTGTGGCATAATATTTTGACTTTCATACAAAGTAAAAATGAAGTGTATGCTGCTTCAAAGAAACAATTTTATTTGCAAGACATTAAATGTCAAGTCTCTCGGAAAGCGGTCAAGAAGATGCAGTATTTATTTTCATTCAGTATTTTCGTTTAAAATACAAAATGTTAAAATGCGACGTTCCGCGTGATGAAATGAATATAGGAATGTACACGTTTATTGATTCAAGTTTGCACTAACGACCAAGTTGCTACATGAAAAATGTAGGTATCTCTTTGAAAATACTGACTGAACTTTTGAAAGTCTGAAACATAGCTCTTCTTTTATTCATGTTCTGACATGTGGCGCTCTCCGTTGTGTACAGGCTTTCTTCCTTAACAAAATAAACAACATTTACTTGGAGTTTGGTCCTTTGAGAGGCTGCCCTGTACTTATGTTTTATGAATGAGCTCTTATGCACTTACGTGGATACGTTGGCATTTGGTACTATTTTCAATGAAATGAGAAAACGAAGATGTTATACTGATTTCGAAGTACTATATACAATACAAAAATATATAACAAATCTCATAAGCACACGTACCAAAAGACTATATTCTCATACAGATTCTTAGAACATTTTAAGATCACCCCCACCACTTCTACGTGTAGGCAGTTCCCTTTATCACGAAAAACTAGCCGTCTCTGTCTCGCAAGGAAAAATTTCACGCGTTTTCTGACGTGCCGCATGGTTTTCATACGTTTACTGCATTGCTATATTGAGCTCTGCTGCGCAGTTCAAACGACCCAATATTCCCTAACCAAAATATAGCCACTGGATACCTTTTATACTCTTGCTAAAGAGCCTTCCGTTCGCCCACGACTTGAAAGGTCATATAGATTTTTATTGCAATCCAAAATGTATTCTTTTCCGTTACAATAAAGTTGATATTCCTATATTCCGAAGTTAAACTTAGAACCTTTTGCATGTAAAGTTTCAGTGCAAAACTTGTAACGTAGACAAGTGGGTATGTATAGGTTGTATCGAAACAAGCCTTCAGTCGCGGCGCGCACATGCTCGCGTGTAGTCGGACTCAAAGCTAGATCCTTGCGCGAAATGGCGGGAACTTTCCGATAACTTTCGTATCGTAACACGCAGTAACATATCTTTGTTAACTGAGACAAACTATTAAATTAAAGAGTGTTAAAGACTTAATTACTGAAGTTTTGTTATAATAACAATAGTGTTGGAAGATTTACTGAAAATCTACTGATCCTGTTGAAACTACTTTTTCCAAGTACGTAAATATTTGTATAAGTACCTAATTTACAAGTTTAACTACTTACCTTTTGTTATTTAATTATTTTTGATGTTTTTAATACCATAAAGTGAGTAATAACTATTTCTGTGCCTAGTTAAATTATTATCATGGAAAGCGTATAGGTACTTACCTACTCTTTTGTTTAACGAAATGCTTTCATGTAATGGTACTAAAAATCGTCATTAACTTGTAAAATGTTTTTAAAAGTCGAACAAATTTTAATCAATTAATTTAGAAAAAGTTAGTGAAAAGTTTTATCCAACTAGAAGGGAACTTTTAAAATGTGAACGGCGAACAGATTAGCCGAAAATATTGAGTTGAAGAAAAGGCCACTACAGCTGTAACATAGTTTTGTTTAAATAATGTTGTTAAATAATGTTGTTAGATAATGTTGTTAAATAATGTTGTTAAATAATGTTGTTAAATAATGTTGTTAAATAACGTTGTTAGATAATGTTGTTAAATAATGTTGTTAAATAATGTTGTTAAATAATGTTGTTAAATAACGTTGTTAGATAATGTTGTTAAATAATGTTGTTAAATAATGTTGTTAAATAATGTTGTTAAATAATGTTGTTAGATAATGTTGTTAAATAATGTTGTTAAATAATGTTGTTAAATAATGTTTTTAGATAAATCTGTAGTGCAATCAAAAACTAAGGATAAATACAACAATATTAAATTCTACTAAAATTAAGGAGGCGCTTGAGGAGAACCGCAATACTTATAATTAAAGCCGGGTAATTATGAAATTGGCGTCCCTCTAATCTAAATTCGATTAAACCGTTGGTATACAGGGAGGGCTTAACCAAAGCATTATTATAGGGTAATTATACAGCCTGTTTACATAATTATCATTAATATTTTGTTGTTAATACAGGTATGTTTGTTTCTGATAATATTGGTATTATAATACTGCGCTATAAACAATATTAAATTTATCCTGTATTTTTAAATTTACTGATGAATGAATTTAGGAATAAATATCAATCTGCCTAAACTTTTCCCAACTATGTTGGGGGTCAGCTTTCAGTCTAACCGAATGCAGCTGTATACCAGTATTTTATATGGAGCGACAGCCTATCTGACCTCCACAGCCCAGTTACTGGATAACACGATATCCCTTGGTAAGACTGGTTGACAGACTTTCGGGCTTCTGACGACCAGTAACGACTGTCAACGATCCACGAATGACAGCCGGGACCAACGGCTTAACGTGCTTTCAAGGCTCGGAGGGGTCTCGGTATGTAAAGATGGTCACCCATCCACGGACTTAATGTAGAAATTCCAGATAGAAAAACCTAATATCACTTTGCCCGACCTGGAATCGAACCCAAGAACTCATGCTCAGCAGTAGCACTTGCGATCACTAGGCCAACGAGGCAGTCAAATATAATTAACAATATACTTAATTCACAGTTATCATTAACTATAATTTAGTTTTAAAACAGCACCAAGAATTACATAATGATAACTTTTCCACAGCAATAACTAGAGGTAATTTCAGTCTTAACTACATTTTGAACCTTTTACAATGGAGATTTGAAATATAACAATATCTATAAAGTGCACTGTGCACCACCTGTATCGAAAACACATTTTATATAAATGTAGCATGTAGACCAATGAAATCAAGGCATTCAGTAAAAATAATGAATAAATATCTTATAGCTGCTACTGCTACTGGTTAAGCATTTAAGGTCTAGTACAAACCAAACAAATCTGCAGTAGCAACTAATCCAAGTCGTTAATCAAGCGAAATCACAAAACGAGGCAGTCATAAATTTAAACAAAATAGTGCCAGCAAAATTCCCCGTGGAAATAATATTCGGACAAATGAAAATTCCGACCGATGCATTCGGGATCGCGAACGGCGCTCGGAGGTTTTAATTCCCTTGACTGTTGCGAATCGGCGCATGTTTTTTCATTAAAACGCATTCAATACGACGACGACGTGGCTTTGAAAAAGCGGACCTTTTCAAAAAATATTTTCCTGACATTCCACTGTGCACTGCGCTCGTTTCATTCACGGCCTTTTTGTAAAGAATTAAAAAATCGACGGTTTTAATGTCTGCGTTGTGACAGTTACCGGTACGCGTAATCCAATAATGTAGTCGAGTCGCAAATGATATTCATTATTTCGTTCATTTTGTTCTTTACCAGTGCTTTTGTTTATCCTTTCGTGTGTTTTAGACGTGGATCCACGTTCGAAAAATCTTTACCCTCGTGTGCCTAAGCGTGGATCCACGTCCAAACCTAACAAACTTTTTAAATGCGATTTTGTTCACTATTCTTTGGACTTTTGGGTCTATTTTTTTTGCATCGAAAGTGTACTGAATGAATCTGTCACGGGCGGCCATTAGACTGAATAGATTTCATCGTGGGAATGGGATTGACAAGTAAAAACAAGTTCATTCTGGTGACACGTGCGACCGGTGAAATTCCTGCTGTGTGATTCTCACGAAAATAAACATCCTGTATCACCGATCTATGTTATAACGCGAAATTTAAAATGCTTACACACACATACAAAGGAACGCTCGCCGCTTCCTCGCGCCATTTCATTTCGGCCGTGCATACGACGGTAATTATTACGAGCGTGGGTCAATCACACGAAAGGTTATGTAACTACCCATTGTGTTAATTTTAAATGTGATGTTTATAGAAATATCATACGCAGAAACTCGTAGAAAGGTCTTAATGTCTTCTACTGAACAAACAGGTAGGATACCTCGAAGGAACCATAATGCCTTATTACAGTTCGCGGTCATAATCACCACTCTTGGCAAACGCATTGTTGGTCGCAGCAAGTTTTAATTCTGCTACCTAATGTTAGGTCTTTACCTATGTAATTTGAGATTCTATAACCAGCATTTTCAAATTTAATTATCTGTGGATTGGCGCGCAATTTGAAATTCAAATAAATTTTATTCGAAAGCTGTGTTAATTTCATTTCAATTTCAGTCATTTGTTTTTAGATAGTTTTTTTTAATGAAATTGTGGTAGTTTTTGGCGCCATGGATAAACTGAAAATTCGTACAATTTTCGAATATGAGTTCCTACGTGGAAATACCGCTGCGCAAACAACACGAAACATTAACGACGTGTGCGGGAATAGCACTGCTTGTATAAACACGGTCCATTATTGGTTCAATCGTTTTAAATCTGGAAATTTTGAGTTGAAGAACGAGCCTCGCGGTCGGCCGGTAACTATTGTCGACAATCGAACAGTTATAATAGGGCACAGTTCGAACAAACACAATGCACAAGCACAATGACGAATTGAAGGCGATGGTGGAAGCGGATCCAACTCAATCTACGGCTGAGCTTGCTGCGGGCCTTGGAGTTATTGTCAAATATTTAAGCACTTGCGTCAAATCGGAAAGATTAAAAAGCTAGATAAGTGGGTGCCACACGAACTAAGCGACCAACAGCGAGACTTACGCGTCGAAGCATGCATAGCACTACTGAATCGGCATAGAAACGAAGGAATTCTAAATCGACTTGTTACCTGCGATGAAAAGTGGATCCTGTATGACAACCGTAAGGTGTTCGTTGCAGTGGGTGGATCCGGGTACAGCACCTAATCAGTGCGCTAAACAAAATTACTCATAGGAAGATGATGGTGACTGTCTGGTGGACCAGTGCCGGACTCATCAGCCAGTGCAGGATCATAGCTAAGAAGCTATGATAAGAACCGAACATTCAGTAAGAACCATTGCACAATAGTGACGGCAGATGTCTAATGCCAAGAATTGCAAACAATGATGGAGAAGCTCGCAATTCAACAACCAATACTGGTCAATCGCTCTTCCCCATTGCTTCTCCACGACAACGCGCGAGCTCACACTTCAGGACAGATCATCGCAAATCTACAAGAGTTACAACTGGAAGCTCTCCGTCACCCACCGTACTTACTGGACCTTGACCCAACAGATTTCTACTTTTTTCAAAATTTAGACAATTTTTTAGTGGGAAAAAATTCAACACCGAGAGGGGCCTATATATAATTTGGACCAGTATTTTGATTAGCTGAAATAAAAAAATTACCAAATTTTTAATTATTATTTTAAAATTTTAATACAAATTGTAGCGAAAAAAAAATAAAAGACGGAGAATTCACTTTTCTGCTACGACACGTTTAATTTTTTTTTTAAATAAAAATAGAAAATAAACATTAAAAGGTAAAAAAAATGAACATTATGGTATAAAAAATGCAGGTTGACTTGTGTGAAGGGAATAAAATAGAGAACTTTGGTCCGATAGGTACGCGAATAACGAACGAGAAATAAAACGTACTAACTAGTCGATTGCAATCTCTAATAAGTAACGCTACCAAATCATATCGTTATGAAAAAAAAATCTGAGAACCAAGGTATCTCGCATTTTACATATTTGAAAATAAAAATTAAGTAGTTAATGAATTAAAAAAATCTGCAGAGGGTTACTATCTACACTATTAAATTAGAACGTAAAATATCATAAAAAAACCGTGGCATAAGTAATTGCGTCCGGCGAGGTGACGTAGACTGTAGGGAGTCGTAGTTCTTTGTTCAGGAACTGACGTTGGTTGCGAAACCTTCAGCGGTCAAAATGCGGTCCAACTCTCGACGTTGGCCAAGGACGTCCAGCGTTATTTTAGGCCAAAACCTGGAGGCCGAAAGGCGGCCTGTTCAAAACTGTTCAATCCTAAGACAAAATGAATTAAGGTTAGACCAGCGTGATCAGACTGAACTTCCGATTGAGGAAAACTGTTAAAAGATACGTACCAGAAAAAATAAAGATGAATGGTTAGACTCGTACTTAATATACCATACTTAAAATTGCTTTGCCCTATGGTATTCGGCAGGGATATAGTGTGCGAACACTTTTACGATAAATATTTTCCACTAATTGTAATTTTTGGGACGTAAAAATTCGTTTTTCTTCAATAAAATCACAAACGAAAGCAAATTGTCAATCAAGCGTTCCCATCGAATGACAGTTTGAAATTCGAATCACGAAATAAAAAGATAAAAATCGACCAGGCTCAAATACAAACGGAAAAAAGGTTGATTATAAAGAACCAAAAAGTTTTGACATGCAGAGTTATGCTGCAAAATCTCCTATTTCATAGGTAAAGACCTAAATCATCCTTAATTACTTGGTCTCTATTTTCATACCGATTAGCTTGCCCAATATTATCCAATATTGGCTTCTGCCATACTACTATAAAATATTGCAAATGATTTCACTATAGACACATTAAACAGTTTATCATCATTATGGAATTATCCATCCTCCATCAATACTGCAACATTTTTGACACCGAGTTCATTGATGCCAGCTCCCTTATTGTTGTAGGGTGTCATACATTTTCTCCATCTTTCCTTGGCCACGATTTCGTCAAGCCAAAAGATGAGGAATATTCTTATTTTCTAAGCAAACTGCAACAATGTATGCTGACTTAGTGCTAAATTTCATCACTAAAAACACAAGCGAATCTATTCCAAATCCAATATCTTATTTTCAGTTACCTATATAAATGTAACTCTAACATAAATTACACGTTACAAAAGTTTATCAACTGCTAATTACAGTCCTTTCTTAGCTGTCATTCGGACCGCGCTGAAGTGGCCGTGTTGTGGTCTCAATGACACCCTCACCTCTCCATTACTGCGCCTTGGAGCAGGGTTAACGACTCGTTCGCGTGATGCCACACAACTTTATGCTTATTTATACGATGAGGCGAACAAACTCGACGCTCGACATTCAACCGTTACAACATGGCCGGCGACATATCAAATCTCCATTATCAGCGGCCGCCGGAACAAACGATGGCCTTGCCGAATTTTTTGAAATTTACCTTTCGGTTTCATATTTTTTGGTTGAGTATCAGAAGTTTTGGAAGTTTTGAGAAAGTCGATTAGCACCCACTAGTTTTCTTTTTCTAATCGAATTTAACGTAACATTGTTACCTACTAGGTTCTCTTAAATATTATTTTCTACTCCATATCATGAATCTACAAGCAGATGGCTCATTGTAACAAAGCTTGTAAGCACGTCATTTACGAGCGAATAATCGTGCTCGTTAATGCTCGAAACAGACGCCTGAAGTTAACACTATCAGTGACGACCTTTGCAAACATTTCATGCAAGTAAATAAATAATTGATTATATCTAAGTACTTATTTATTAATTTATTTTCCAACTTACATCTATCCTTACAGGGTATAACCTATTGCGACAGTTTAATAATATGAAGCTTATGTTTCACAATTATTATTATTGGCTGTTGGCTCTACATTACCATGGACCTACTTTATAAATTTGCCATTAATTAATAAATAACAGTTGAGTTCATACATTTCTGTTACATTCTCACACAACCATGGGTTATTAATAAGCCATATTTCACAAAAAATAACAAGTTGGTGACAGTTTAACGATTGTATTAAATAATGGCGTTTCGAGTTACATGTACACATTTGTTCAGGAAAATAGGACACGTTATTGCATAGAAATGAAAGGAGAAAATAACATCACATGCAAGCTGGTGCAAAATATTTCTTATGTTTTAATAAAAAATGTTGTGAAAAGTAATAATATTTATTCTAAACGTTCAATGGTTGAGTAAATTAGATATGCCGCCATATTTTAGAAACTGTACCTACACTATCGAATTTACATAATAGTTTATTTCAGGCAACCTTTGAAAATAAAACAATAAATAAAGTATTCACTGTTACCTGTGGCCAGCTTTACAAAAAGCACGAGGGCCCTAGTAACAGCCATAACAGGCATTGGGTCGTTTCGCACAATTTCCAAATGTTTGCCTACTGGAGCATGTGGGTCGTTGCGGTGCGCGTCGGTACACGATAGACGAGCAATCTGCCACTGTGCTACTTATCCAGTATTATTTAGCTGGACTTGTAGTTACTAGTTTTAGGGATTGGCTAATTAACTGTTCAGAAATGCCGAGCAGAGCATCGTTTTATTTTTTTCAATGAAAGCACTGTAAGATTGAGTAGGTACCTATCACAATTTTTGTTTTTCATTTCTTTGTGTGCCTCATACATTTGTGTTTCCATAGCTAAACCAGCAATGGATAAACTATTTCTTATCCCCATGGATAAGAAATAGTTTGAGTAGTTTGAATGTTTTACGCATATTTTTGTATTTGCATTCAATTAATCAGCTTGTCCTATAATCCTATCACAGGTAACATAGCATAGTGCAAATGTAGCCAAAAGAATACTAAAAACTACAACTTGAGACAAGTAATCATTTTCTTTTGTTTCAGGTGCAACCATGAAACCGAGTAAAAACGAACGTTCAAAGTTTTCCCACTGAGGACTATTCAACGTTTTATTTCTACCATGAAAAAGTTAAAGAAGGAAGAATACTCCAGCGGTTAAATGTAAACAAATTCCAATGCCGGGTCTGAAAGAGAACGTGTCATAGACAATGCACAGCCTCCTTGGAGCGGCTGTAGTGTCGGCATTACTGCAGATACTGCTCTCCTGCACCGGTAAATATGAATAGTATTACATTTCGGATAAATATTTTGACTAACAAAATTTTGTACCTAGGTACTAGCAAAATATAAATTCTATACTTTGATGCGTTCTACGAGTTTAGATTCTGGTCACTCAAAAATTTTAAATAGGTATTCTATTCTAGTAGATAATTACCTACGTGTTAAATATTTTCGTCATTATAACAAGTACCACCAAAAAAGAAAATAAGCTTCAGGTCAACAAAAACAAAGTGCAGGTTCGTAATTAGTGTTTTTATCGTAGCTTCGTCTGCTCCCCTTGCGGTTAAGCAGCAAGTAAAATTGTTCACCTTAAAATAAAAGAAAACAGACTTTATGCGTCTGAAAATAAAATACCTTTCCGTACTTTCGGCTTTATGGACGTTATAGGAGAGCTACACTTAATATTATTATATGGTAATCTCGTTTCAAATTGAAACTCCAGTTTTAGAACAAACTTGGGGATTAGTTACCTACTTCTCTAGTGCGAGGGTATCGCTGTTGTGAGTTCTCAACAAATCCTGACTAATATGTAGAAGTGAGCTGTGTGAGAATTAATAGACGTCATATCTTGTTGTTAGTTTAAACTAGTAGTCGTGATAATGCTATTCTTTTCGCGGGGTGAGCATTAGCCGGTACCGACGGCGGTCGTAGCTGTCCCGAAGACACGCCGGACCAAGCCGGAAGCAGCTGTGTCGTTCGCGTGCTGTTTGCCAATTTATCACTAAGCTGATTATATATAGGATCGTCCTTGTGACGTGCTTTATGACCTTGTTTGCTTTCCTCCCATTGTATCGCACTCCCTTATTTACCCACCTTTTAAGCCAAGACAAAAATTGGCGGAGAATTTCTCGTGTCAACATCCGTTGTCGCCTTTTGTTCTAACACATGTGTGTCTTTACTATTACTGTTTACGTTTTCTTGGCGATGTTGTTACCTGGAATGTTTTTTGAGATTGTATCGTTACTGCCAATCTCATATTTTACGGCGAAGTAACCACGAACCTACTTAAAAATTCAAAGACTTAAAACTCTGCACCCTTTTATATATTTAAAAAATTTTAATAATCTTCACAATAAAACTTTTAAACAATTATGAATAGGCGGAAGCTAATCCTAAAGTCTTGAATATAATTAATTTCGAAGTTAATAACACTTCAGCAGCTATCCGACAGTGCCAAACTTTGGCTCACATACTCAAACAGTCGTAAAGTCCTAAACTTAACGGGAAGTGCTAGAAACTTTACATGTATCTTCTAAACATGGTATGCGGACATAGATCATAACGGCATAAAGCTCGGAAGTAGTTATTATGTATTGTGGAACTGTTTCATTGTTTTTTTCATAATGACCGCTACAATGAACGGTCAGCATGCACATTGCCATACGGACGGAATAGTGATCACTGATAAGAGGAGCTGCCTGAATTTGGTACAATAGCTTATGAAAGGTGCATTAAAATGGCCTCCACGAGTGAAAATACTTTGTTTGAAAGAACGCGCGTCAGAATCATTCAAGTTCAATATCAGCCATCATGTCAGTGCTACTTTCCTTCGTTTCCATATCATCTCACACAATTCATCTTTATTTTCTTTTGTCCGTCTTATTTCTTACACAAATATGTAAAAATAAAATCGTTTAAAAATAAAATGCATAAAAGTAAACAAGAATACAAAAGGCGCGCCACAAATTGTGTTTTCAGTGCTAGGTCTGAGCGCAGGTGGCACCGCCCGCCTTAAGCTTCAGCGGACCGCAACCAAATCCGCATGTGACTTTAATTTAACTTTGCTTCACTGAATATTGTCCTTACATTGAAATTTGAATTATGAGTTCGAGCTAACGTGACGCTTAATACAGCTCTGACTAAGTTTCTACTTAATCTCGAACAAGTTGGAATGATAAAATGTATGTGGATGAAAGTTATTGTGGAATGTGCTGAGGAATTGTGATTGATGTAATGTTGTAGTTATATGCGTTTTTTAACCGGAATATTCAATGGTTTTTGCCTTTCATTAAAGCTGAAGTGTAGCACACCTTAAATCTATAGGTACACATTATAAATTAAAGTCGCTTTCATGACTGCCTGTGTGACTTCGTTGTTATTATAAATTACGCAACGGATTTAGATGCAGTTTTCATCACCACCAATGAAAGACCCAGAAGGATCATGAAGGTTTATGAGTATATTACATTAATATTAAATTTACATTATAAAAGCTTGACAAGTGCGAGCTGAACTCGCGTGAAGAGGGTTTCGAACGATCAATTTTATCCCAAGAACAAACTTAATATTGTAGTTGAAAAACGTGTTATCCCATACATTCCAACTGCCAATGTAAGTTTGATTTAAGAGTACCATGTTATTTTAAGACCTTAGACTTCTTATAGGATTTCCTTTAGGTAATCTATAAGTAAAGAACTGTTTCCGTAATTTCTCCAAAATTTTAGGCTCTGTAGTTTTGGCAATAAGATGGCGGGAATGGTAAATTCTCATCAATTTTTTTGTTAAATAACTTTAAAACTATTTATATTAAATTTATTTTTAAAAAAGTAGTAATATAAGCCCTTTCATTTTATATGTCTAATGGTACAGTTTGCAAACCTTTTTTTTAAATGTTCTAATTTGCCCCCAAAAGTGACTGACTCAAAATTCATTTATTTACGTTACACGTCCGTGTTTGGGTCACAGAAATTCATATGTATTGTGTACAAAATTTCAACTTAACCGGTCCAGTTGATTCGGAGCAAATTGATTGTGACAGATGGACAGGCAGACACACACGAGTAATCCTATAAAGGTCTCGTTTTACATTCGGACGTACGGAACCCTAATAAATAAATCGCAATGTTTTTTCAAGGCGTAAAAACCGTGCAAAGCAAATTACTTAATATTTAAAGTGATATAAAACTTAAATTCGTAAACTAAACTAAGACAAGCATGTACTCGTATATATAAAGTTGTAAATAACTTTAAAACCCAAAGAAGCCAAAGACACAGAAAAAAAAACACAAAGTATCATAAACTAAAACTGTATGAAATGTTCAAACGCAACAGGAATATTAGCATAGGTAGAGACGTTATACCGCATACGGTGCAGCTCGCAATACCGCTTGAATACGTAACTTCGTTCATACCGCGAATTCTGTTGCAAACGCGTTGTGCCATAAGTCATTATACTTGTATTATCTGGTGGCACTCGAAATGCAGATTCTCGTTCCAATTAATGTCAATCAGGGTCCTTATCAGGACAGGAGCAGTGGTGGCTCAGTGGTAGCGGCCCCAACTTACGAGTTGTAGATCGTGGGTTCGAACCCAGGCATGCGCTTTACTTTGTGTAATTTGTTTCATCAACACTGCTCTCAAAACGGTGAAGAAAAACGTGAGGAAACCGGCATGTCCTAGAACCAAAAATTCGAAGGCATGTGACATCTACCAACCTGCAATGGGCCCGCGTGGAAGATTATGGCCCAGTCCCTTTCACAGATAGGAGACCTGTGTCCCGGCAGTGGGAACGTTATAAGCGGATTATGAGAGTCCTAATGTTCCACAGCAAAGGTTTTCTCTAAACTGCATTGTGCACTAATTTAGGAGATGAGCGCACTAATTATGACAATCAGTGGTTATGTAATAAACAGTTTTTATTCAACTAAACTTGGGCTAAAGAGAAATTAAATTAAGATATTAAACTTGAGACACGAGTATGACGTACGGATCAGCATGGACAGAAATTATGTCGCAGCCATCCTGATTTTGCGAGAATTCAGAGTTAGTTCAGGTTATAAAGAAGAAGAGACAAACCACTTTCCATACATTCAAAAAGCGGTCAAGTGCGAGTCGGACTCGCACATGAAGGGTTCCGTACTACCGTACAATATTTAAAACTACATATATTTTTTTAGAACTTTAGTAAAACACACCCCCCCCCCCCCACACACACACACACACCAGGTAAAAAACAAAAAACACAAACAAACAAAAAACGTGTACAAAAAGCGTGTGGAGCGCTTTGTTTAAATTAATTAAAACTACGCACGCCTAAAAAGCTCTCCTCGCTTTTTGAATTAATCATTGGATATAAAAGAAGTTACAAGCTGCACAGGTACTTATATTTAACTACGAGTCAATTTAATTATTTTATAATTTTTTGTGCATGATAAAAGCGTGTTTTTTAGTTTTTTTTAACTATATATTTTTATTTTTTACTTTTTAGTCTAGTATATTATTCATTTAGTTAGTAATTCTAAAGTCAACAAAGGACCGGTTTAATAGTAGCCACTAAAGAGTTCCGCTACCTACCTCCTGGCTCCATCATCCAGACCCTCAACACCAAGTGCAATTTATTGGACACAAAATGAATTATATGACCTGAAGCTCGAAGAGTTTACTAGTAGCCACTGAATAATTCCACTATTCACCTCCTGGCTCCATTATCAGACCCTCGTTATCAAGCCCAATCTATTGGACTCGTAAAAATGAATCATATGAGCCCAAACACGAGGGGTTTACTAGTCGCTACTGAAGAGTTCCACTTCCATCTCCTGGCTCCATCATCAGATCCTCAACACGAAGTTTAATATATTGGATTCATCAAATCGAATTATATGAGCCCAAACTCGAGGGGTTTACTAGTAGCCGCTGAAGAATTCACTATACATCTCCTGGCTCCATCATCTGACCCTCGTTACCAAGCCCAATATACCATTTCGCCTTAAATTGACATACCAAATCAGCGTATCCACTGCTGGGACACAGGTTTCCTCTCTGTGAGAGGGAGTGGGCCATAATTCACCACGCGGGCCCAGTGCGTGTTGGTAGATGTCACCACATGTCTTTGAATTTTTGGTTCTAGGACATATGCCGTTCCTCACGATGTTTTCCTTCGCAGTTTTGAGAGCAGTGGTGATGAAATTTAGTACACAAAGTGTTTGCCTGGGTTCGAACTCACGACCTACAACTCGTAAGTCGGCATAAATTGACATAAACTATCGAATATTATCTCAACATGTTGAAAGTCGTTGTAGAAATACGAAACGCTTAGAAAGCGATCGCCGCTTGTGTAGGTCCTCAGGTGTTGGTCATAAATCCATGGTGTAGATAAATATATATAAATGAATTAATTAAAGAATTAAAATTGATTATCGAGAAGTCAAGTTTTCGAATACCGCTCATTGTATTTACGTCAACCCATTTCATACAGTAAATAAAATAACAACGGTTTTTTAACTGACTAGCAAAAAAATATTTACCGTAAATAAACGTGAGCGGCATTATTTAAAGCTCAACAGATCACATCGCAATTTCACACCCGATCCGCAGAGCGATTAATTGAGTCCCGGATTGGACCTGACCCGACGTCCCGGTAATGTACTTGGCGGCCCGATGTGCAAGGACTTTAAAGACTGACGCAGATTTGCGAGTTGCAAAAATCCTCCAACATCACTTTCGTACATCGTGTGTCAGTAAAGGCGGGCCGCATCGCACTATTTTGTATTGAAATACAATGCGCTGCGGCCGGATGCCGTTGTAATGTGCGCTTAGCTTAAAATAGCGGTCCGAAAGTGTTAGCGTGTGGGGGTGTGTGTGTTAGTGATGGAGTGGGTGTGCGTCTCAGTGCTCCAGAGGCTGCAAAGCCGAAAATTTTTTCTTGGGTGCGTAGGTCCAGCTAGTCCAGCCAATAGTAACGATTTTACAGCAAGATGTAACCTATGGCGGGAGCTATGTAAACCCCCTGACAATTTTATCGAACCATCTGAGAGCCTTGCACTTGGGCACATCTTACCGTGACCGACTTGGAAATCTCTAAATAGACTTCGAACCCAGGTCAACCGGAGCAAACAGAATCTCCACAGATCAGGGTGTTCATGGACGGCTCAGATCTCAAGTGCGTAAGCGGCATCTCCCGACAGACAATGGCCCACCTTCCATCCTGCGTCGTATGCCCCGTCGCTGACATTCCTGATTAATTTCCGGTGCACTTGATGATCACATGACTGCGTCAGTGAGCGGAGTTCACGCAGCTGAATTTTGGGCCAATTGCCATCGATTCGCTTAGAAGGAGTGTTAATGTCAAATGAAAATGGGTAAACATTTTTACAACTGTTAGTTAAACATTATTATTATGATTAGTTGGAAAATTACCGTAAAACATTAAATTAAAACCGTATTACAGTAAAACATGAACAGTAACAAAAAGAAAATTGGTCAGTTATTTTATCCTATAATATCAGTAAAAAAATACGCAAGTAGTGTAATAAATTAATGGCCAGTAAAAATGTTGGAATGGGCAGTTAGATAGGTTAGGTTAGTTCGGCAGTTCAAAGGTTAGGTTGGAACCAACCGCGCGAGCCGAATTGGTCGAAGTAACTGAGGCAGAAAAGCGACCTTCGCGGCTTTAATGCAGACAGCTTAAGGACGCGATATAGCGGAATAAAGGCTCTCCAGGGTATTTGCAAGAGATCTGTCTATTGGGCAGAGCCAGCTTACGGAACTGAAGACCGATGATAACAGGATCGATTCCGCCAAACCTGAGCTGTTGAGAGAGATCGAGAGGTTCTAACATAAAACATAACATGAACCCATGTAATAGGGGACGAGCTTATTGCCATCTACCGGGCACAAATCCAGACTCCGGGCTGCTACTGAGAAATTCCAGATAGAAAAACCCAATAACACTTTGCCCGACCTGGGAATCGAACCCAGTACCTCATGCTCAGCAGTAGCGCTTGCAACCATTAGACCAACGAGGCAGTCAGTCGAGAGGTTCTATGGACAGTTATACACTTCAACAAGTAACCCCGTTACGAATCTGGCAAAAGACACAAGAGCTAGATTGACCCGACACTACACCGAAGACATCCCGGAAGTCAGCTTATACGAGATTAGGATGGCTCTGAAGCAGCTCAAAAACAACAAGGTGATGACGGAATTACGGCCGAACTCCTAAAGGCCGTAAGGGAGAACCCGTTCTTAAAGCCCTCCAGAAGCTGTTTGATTCGGTCATACTTGAGGGCAAAACGCCACAGGCATGGAACAAAGGTGTGGTGCTACTTTTCTTTAAGAAGGGCGACAATGCCTTCCTTAAGAAGTATAGGCCCATCTCACTTCTGAGCCATGTCTATAACTGTTTTCATGAGTCATCGCGAACCGTCTCGCCCGCAGGTTTGACGATTTCCAGGCTCCCGAACAAGCCGAAGTCCGTAAAGGCTTTTTAGCACCGTAGACAACATACGCTGCGGCAAGTTATACGGAAGACCAAAAAGTATAACCTGCCTCTCTGCTTAGCGTTTGTGGACTACGAGAAAGCCTTTGATTCGATCGAGACATGGGCTGTACTACAGTCTCTTCAACGGTGCCAGATCGACTATAAGTACATCGAGGTGCTTTTTTTTTTTTTTTTTTTTTTTGTGGATGGGAAATCATCAAATGACTTCTCCCGCTCTGGGCGGAGCGGGAGGGCGTGTCAGACTTTTACTGACTAAAACCCACCCGTGTTCCTTCTGTTGCCTGTGCCGGGGCCACGGTAACTCTTTCGAACATCCCGCAACCCTAGCTGGCATCGGCCCTAGCGGACCCCGTCAATAGTGCTGACATCTCTTTGAGGCGCGCGTGGAACACGACGCGCCGTCGACTCGGGCCTGGTCCTTACCAGACGGCGAGCTACCCATTGCTCGCCGTCCGCAAGCCCGCGCCTACGGTGGCCGGGAATCGGCTGCCAATTCCCGACGCCCAGGGCGTCTCCTGCGGCGACTAGGGGCGTGAGGGTGCAAAGCTTGCCTCTCCCTCACGCGTCCCGCCTCCTCCTTCACGAGCATTACTGCTTCGCAGAAGGAGGTAATGGCTTCCCATGCACTCTCGCTCCGTACCATGGCCTGGACCAGGGCCGGACGCGAGAGATCGCCGCCGCCGATCGCTTCCGCGAGGACACGGTGGTGCTCCGCCCAAGCCGGGCAGACCTCCACCGTATGCTCCACCGTGTCCTCCGGGCGATCCACACAGTGGTGACACCCGGGCGTTTCCTCCCGCCTTATCCGGAACAGGTACCTCCCGAAGCACCCGTGTCCGGTGAGGACCTGCGTCAGGCGGAAGGTGAGGACGCCGTGGCGCCTCTCCAGCCACTCCTCAAAGAGGGGACTTATCGCCGCAATTGTGGCGTGCCCAACATCGAGGTGCTGAAGTGTCTGTACGAAAACACCACTATGTCAGTCCGGCTCTAGGAACAGTCCTCAAATCCTATCCTTCTGCAGCGAGGTGTGAGACAGGGAGACGTTATCGCTCCGAAACTGTTCACCACTGCACTGGAGGATGTCTCCAAGGTTCTGGACTGGAAAGGGCTAGGCATCAACATCAATGGCGAGTACATCAGTCACCTTCGGTTTGCCGACGATATAGTTGTCAAGGCTGAGACTATGGATGACGTCAATACAATGCTCGATGACCTCAGTACACCTTCCGGAAGAGTGGGTCTTAAAATGAACTTGGACAAGACAAAAGTCATGTCAAATACCCATGTAACAGCCACTCTAATGAAGATCGGAGACACTACACTCGAAGTTGTGGACGAGTATGTTTACCTAGGACAAACAGTCCAGTTAGGTATGTCCAACTTCGAAAAAGAGGTCAATCGTCGAATCTGACTCGGCTGGGCAGCGTTCGGGAAGCTACGAAATATCTTCTCGTCCCACATACCGTAGTGTCTCAAGACGAAAGTTTTTGACCAGTGCGTGTCCAGTGATGACTATAACACTGAAACGTGGTCGTTCACAATGGGCCCTATTAGAAGGCTAACAGTCACCCAAAGGGCAATAGAGAGGGCTATGCTTGGAGTTTCCCGTGAACGTGATCGAATCAAAAAGGAAGAGATCCGCAGGACAACCAAGGTAACCAACATAGCCCGAAAAATTGCCAAATTTAACTGGCAGTGGGCAGGGCACATTGCTCGCAGAACAGATGACCGATGGGACAGAAAGGTTCTGAAGTGGCGACCGCGTACTGGAAGACGTCCCTAGCGTTGGAAGGCCTCCCACAAAGTGAATCGATAACCTTGTATAGGCCGCAGTAATCCGCTGAATGCGGGATGCTCAATACTGGTCGAAGTGGCGGTGCTTGGAGGAGGCCTATGTCCAGCTGTTGCATTTATTCTTTTATGGAAACAAAAACATTTATTTTGAATAGACCACAAAAGAGGTGTGGACTATTTCGTTAAGGGTATTTTTACACTTGTTATGTGTGTTCCAATGTTAAGTCTGGGTTTTAGCATAATTAAATGTTAAGTTATTTAAGTACCCCACGCCAACAAACGCAAAGATTTTGAGTGTAGCGCTTGAGATGAGGCAATCGTTTAACTACTACAACAACGATAATAACATGTTGGTATATTATCCGATACCTATGTAAAAAGCACTCAGCGCGCGATTAAAATTATTCGCGTGAACGAAGCTTTTGTTAAGCGGACGTCGGCACTAGTTTTCGAAACGACGCGATCGCAGTCTTGCACATCCACGCAAAGAACATCCAATGCACCGTGAAATTGCCTATTTTCCACATGATTTTATTTATTTATTTCATACATCGATGACATTTCCATTCGTTCTGTTACGGCTCAATGCATCGGAAAACCGTTACGGAAGTCTCGATGCATCCGAATCATCCGTGTTTGTTCTCAGCCGTACTTCAGCAACCCACGGAGCGCACTCCTTAATTTTAATTCTTGAACATTCTCGAACTTACGCTATGCATTTAAAATGTACGAATAGTACAATGTGTCTACAAGTAGCGCATCCTGTTAAATTTGTTAAGCCTGCAGTGCATTGAACGGTACCACGTAGACAGTAGAGTCCCGTTTGGAATGCAAACGTAGACACATATATATCATTTGCCTCACTCGAAACGGAAACTGATTCATTTCCGATGCATGGTTGAAGCTCTTTGTGAAGTTCGTCGGCGGCGAATTGCTCACGTTTTCAACATTTGATTGCGACATCAATACCTTTGAAATGTTGTTGATTGTTAATGACTGTGCTTACGGGAAAGCGGAAACTATAAAGTGACTAAAAATAACGGTAAATCTTGTTCTAAGTGTAAACAAGGTTAAACATACAATAGTAAGTAGCTAAGTATTTCCCGCGGGGTTTCGTTGGAAGGCGTGCCGACTTCTAGACTCTGTCGAGCCTTAAAACTAAGCAGACGCTGACTGGCATCTCCCGCGCGAGCACTTTCCTACTTCACGTAGCAATCGCGTCTGCAAAATGCAACTATGCATAAGAATTCAATCTCACATTTGTTTCGATATACTTACTCGTGTACCGTCGACAATATTTATTATTCTCCGTTTTCACACGAGACGTTTGAATGGTACAAAATTAAATGTTCAGGTAGTTTATTATAGTCATCTTTTGAACACAATTAGCTACTCTTTTGTTAACCTTTGTCTTCAAAACCTGATAAATTGTCACCTAAAAAAAATTACCAATTTTTCATCAATGTTATAAGTTAAACTTCTATCACTCAATCAATCAACTCAGCCTATCGCAGTCCACTGCTGGACATAGGCCTCTCCCAGGCTGCGCCACAACAGCCTGTCCTCCGCCTTCCACCCACACTGCACATCCCGTTTGTCCCAGTCACCTTCTTAAGGTCGTCGGTCCATCTAGCTGGGGGGGGGGGGGGGGGGGGCGTCTACGCTTTCCGATACGCGGTCTCCACTCCAGGACTCGTCTGCTCCACTGGCCATCGGACCTATATCACTACCAAGATGTAATGTGGTGGTCTGGTATAATTATTTCAAAGTTGGGTAATTCATAGATTGAGCGGGAAGCGCGCGTAGCCTCAGGTGTTGTTTTCGACACTAAAGTTGCTCTAAGCCGCACTGAGCTGTACTTAGTGTCCATGCAGGCTTGCGAGCTCACTTAATATTATCTCTGTTACCGAAGTTACAAAGCAATCATTATAGTTTGCTGAATATAACGAACCTTGTCGCTTGAGCAGAACTAATAACTTGTACGATTCTAAAAGCTTTGAGCTTGCTATCGTAAATAGAAATAAAATCATAAAAAAAACTTATGCTATTTCCCATTTCTATATTCGCAAAGGCAAAATATCGTATGCAATATATATTATTTCAAATAAACGGGTATACTACTCCGTGAGGCTGAAGTTTGTTGAGTAGCATTAAAAGATTAAAAGTCGACAGTTCGCTCAAGCTGTATCGAATCGAAACTGGAAACGATCTCTCGACTCGACTGTAACATATATTTGCGATGCAGGCGGCGCGTCCGTGGCGAAGTTCGCCTGGCGAATGCAAAAATTTAAATTAAAAACATAAATCAGCCGTGTATCGAGTAACTTTCGAGATTGGTGTATATTTCGAATGCACGTTTCTCTACACGTATTATGATATTTTAACTGTGACGATTTTTAATTAAAGTGAGCGTTCAATAAATATGAAGTTGATAATTATAACAGCTTCGTGACAAAGGCAGCAGAAGAGTGCATACTTGAGTAAGGGGAATCTACGTAGGTCCGTAGCAGGAAAAGATTCTCTCGCAAATAATTACGGCATAAGAATCTCTACTGAGTATTTCTGAATTAATTGCTTTGAAATTATTATGAGTATCATAATCTCATAATCTTAATTAAGAGAACTTTAGCCAGTTCAAATTAGAAATTTTAATCTTTTGTAAATCCTTCTCCCGCTGGCCGGTGGTGTTTATGAAGTCGGATTTTTAAGGGTTTCGCGTTAAAAGTATTTTAATAAATGTTATATTGTTTTATATAGCCATATCCTATTAAAGCTGGCGTCACCTACGGAGCGAGCTAGTTTAAACTAGCCAATTAGTGGATTATACTAGTATAAAGTGTATTTCAGGAATACTAAGTTAACTCTTACTTTACGAACGAATTTTCTGAACACATTCATTAGTAAACATTAATAAAAGTAAATGATGACACTTAGGGCTAATAAAACGTTGTGACAAGTAAAACAAAAAGTGAATTGTAATTTAAACCTGGAACAGTTAAATGCTCTAAAAAGCAACAGACAAAGTAATCGTATTGAAACAAGTGACAGACAAAGTTCACGGTGCGAAGACCTCGCTGTCGGTACAAAGATACTTAAAAACAAACAATAGCGGCAGTTGTCAAACATCGCACCACGTCAAGGAAAAACCGTTTTGTTTCAAAGAATAACGCTTTTCCGCTCCATTGGCTCACTCATTTCATTTCCATTGATTTGCTTGAGGAAAACAGGAAGAAAGATAAAAATTGAATGTAACACAAAACAAATGATTTAGCAGATTTTATTGTAAAATTGTGAAGAAAATCTTCAACTTTACCTAACTTATTTTATATAAACTAATCGCTTAACTAAATAAACGTTTAACTGTTAAAGTAACCAATAAATTGTATTTTGAGGGAATGATATTCATTTAATCTCTGAAGTTACAATTCGTATTAATTACATTTAAAGACTTGGAGGAGGTGGTATTTGTTATTCTGACGTTTAACTCTTTACAGGGCAGAAACGAAATTTGTATAGCGACTGTAACCACCCGACTAGTATAACTTTATGGTCGATTTTTAATTGATAAAATTAACCTTGAAGTTAAACTAGTCAACTACAATTTCGTTTCTGCCCTATAAAGGATTAAGACGTGCTTCTCAAGTATAATTTGACTGATTAAGGTCTTGGTGTTTAATCCTTTTTAGAATCAGAATTAGAAACATAAAGGTAAAAGGAGTGACAGAAAATCTTGAAGTCGATTACGATTAAACCACAGCCAGGCAATATCGAGACCAATACTTTCCTACCTTGCTCAGTTTCCAATCTCCCACGTATGTAAGATAAATCACTCTTACATTTACTTCCCGAGGTCAACAAACTGGGAATAAAATCACTCAAGTTATAACAAGGAGAACTGTTCATTTTGTGAATAGTGCAGACTTAATTAGAGTCGGTGTGATTGCAGCCGTAGACGGCGTCAGCTGGGAGGAATGGTGGACCTACGACGGGATTTCAGGTGAGAGCTATTTATTGTTCGTGTCATTGTTAAATTTTATCGTGTTATTTAATATTTATGAATCGTTTGCGAGTACTGTTTGTATGCGGGTCTAGAAATGAATAAAACTGTTGTGCATTTTTATTGTTAGTTGCAGTCGTGTTTTGTTTTTGTGAAAGAAGAATTTTGTGCTTGGCTTTTGTTTGTCTTTTGTTTTATTTAAAAGTCTCTTTATTTTTTCTTCTGTAAAGAAGTTACGTTTACAACACGGTGTACAAACATAAATTCCCAGACCTGGAACTACTATCTGTAGGCCGTTGAAATAATTGTTCCGTGCGGCATCCGAACCCGCGACCGATAGTTCTGATATCAACCTGTTACTTCGCGACAACCGAGCTGGCACTGGCTGGCATAGTCTACAGACGTCTTGAGCTTTTGTCAGCTTCATGATTTTTCCTGCACTGTTAATAGTTGTTAAAGTTAGTTGAAACTTTCCATAACTTTGGGTTATACACTCGTTAACTTAGTACATACAATAATGGTTGAAGAATGCACATTCTCTTATTATCTTTTGCATTTTATTAACATAATCGATCAGTTGTTCGTGATTAAACATACGTGCTCCCGGTTGTATAATTTATCTTATTTCATGATCATTTTGCATTTTAAATAAAAGGTCATGTATGCTCGTAGGAATATAATTATTGTGAAATAAATAATAATTACTTTATCTGTAATATATATCACTGATTACTCAATTATAGAATGATTGCTAGAATGGACAGCCTCTCACTAATTCATTTAAGTTACTGGGGTTCTATTTTGTTCATAGAGTTTAGTTGTAATTTTTAAATTATTCTATTTATGATCTGCTCTTTAGAAACGTGCTATTATTGTTTAGCTAACCATAATACTACTTACTAATTTACCAATGTCGAACGTGGAATATTTCAATATGTAGATAAGTTAAATTACTATACGTTAATCTATTGGTAATACAACTTTTTTGTAACATCTCCACTTAAGAAAGAACGAACACAGTGTAGAAAATCTCGATTCATTGACCTACCGCAAAACATTTGTCCTGTGTGCCGTATCAATTTCTCTGTGCCGATAACATTTTTGCTGGTTTACGTGACACGCAATTTATACGGGCGATTTATTTTGTATTCATATTACGTCATTCGCAAAATTGTGAGGTGTGTTATCGTGTGTTCGGGAACTGATATTTTCATGATAACTTCCGTGCATTTTATGATCGTCTAAATTTTTTCCGTGAGTGGTGTCTCGGCATTTCAGTTATATTCAGGCTTTTGTGGTATCTTTGTTCTAGCGGTATTATTTGAATAAGGAGTTGTGACCTTATTCCCATTTGTGTGGGTGCCAATGGGTTAAATAGGTAGTATGTAACATTTAAGCTGACCTCCGCAAATGTTATTTGATCGCGAGTTAATACAATCCCACCATAATCTTATAGTTTAAGAAACAGGATTATAAGACGTTTTCTTTTAAAACCTGATAATTATCAATAGAGGATAGTTAATCTGCCTATAAGCTAACACCTTTTAACATACATGAATATATCGACTATCAATAGAAAGAAAAAAAACAAGCCAAGTGCGTGTCGAACCACGCATAATGAAGGGTTCCGTAGTAGGGATGAATTTATCCCAAGAATAAACTTAACATCATAGTTGAAAAACATGTTCTCTCATACATTCCAAGCAAATGTAAGTTGGCCGACTATTACTCGTCAACTTGTAAAGCCTACTTAGCTGTGATAGTTTTCCTTGTAAGTTCGTTATATATACTACTGGCGTGAATTTTTTCACATATCCTAACACAACCTGATAATTTAATCTGATTTTTATTTTAACTTTTTTTTTCTTGACAATTTTGACATCGATTATTTTGACATACAAGTGTGACATTGTTTCAATTTATGTAATAATATTCCTAATGTATTGTATATTGAAATGAATGTGTTATTATATGAATGTACCACGCCAACTACCGTTCAACTTATACTTGAGTACTTCAAATTTCATCTTTCATTTGATTTAATATAGTATTATTAATTCACTCATTTTATAATAATGTTGCTTGCCTAATATAGGGTAGATAGTACAAGGATCGCCCATATTTTAACTGTCACATCTTATTTACTGTACCTACAATCCAAGCAAATAAATCTTTACTTTGCTTTAACCATTTAGCTGGCGGGGTCGGGATACTTAACTCTAACAAAAATTAGCACTTTAAAGCTTAATATTTCGCAAACAGGTCCCTGAACCGAAAAATGGTTTTCACACACCCGCAATATTTTTGAACAGCCTATCCAGCGACACCTCACATCATGGAATAGACGAGAAAAAATTCATCCCCACTTTACGTGTAGGGGAGACACCCTAAAAAAAATTGATTCAAAATTTTATTTTACCACATTTTCGGCGTGATTCATAAGTATTACCCGTGCCAAATTACAGCTATCTACTACTTAGAGCTACTTAGAGTCTCTGAGCTAAGCCACGGACAGACAGACAGAGAGACAGACAGACGGGCATGGCGAAACTATAAGGGTTCCTTGTTGAGTACGGAACCCTAAAAAGAAAGAAAAGAAAGAAAATACGTTTATTTGCGGTTATACATGACGCAAAGAAAAAACACAAAAAGGACAAGTTGGGCTAATAGCGACAATAGTATGACGATAGTGACTAAAAGCTCCTTCTTAGCGTGTCAGTGGCAATCTGCATTAAGTCAGCCCAGAATTTGGCGACGGGCTTGGAGCCTTAAGTATGCGTCCATCAGTTCCTGGACTAAAAGCCTATATGCTACTAAGTACTTCTTTTTAACGTCTTTTTTACACTAGCCAAAAAAAAACAGTTTTTCCTTTTCATTCATCCGTCTCGCTTATAGACGACCTAATCTAGGCACAGTACAGTTTAAGCATTAAAAATTTATCGGGACACATCGGGCCCAGTCCAAAGTTAGCAACTCAAGTTGCGTGCTACCACAACACCCCCAGTCTCATATTATATTCAGTGACATTGGTAATCACCACAAACATTGATTTTCGTAATTATGATTGAAAGATGGTCAAACAATTAATTCTGTAATAATCTGAATATGCTGCGTTATTTGGGATCTTATTTTTTTTTTTGCATAAAAGTTTATTTACGATGTAGGAACTTTTCCCAGGAAATCTTCGCCAGTGCTCGAAAGCTAATAAAATCTAGTTCTAAATCCAGAGGACTGTAGTCACATTTTAGTGTTAGGCGGACACAGATGCCCAATATTCGATTTTGTTAATCTTATACCTAACCCTGGGAAAAAATTTTGAACGCTCTTTACCAGAGATAAGTGTGTCTCTAGGTAGTGACCTATGTACCTTTTAAATAACGCATTGTAACATATGTTTAGGCCTCTTTCGAACCACTAGAAATTAGTGTCTAAGTCATTAGTGATGACTAGATGACTTCACTAATCTAGTGGTTATCGCGACTGCTTCCCGAGGGGTCATGCGGGATCGATTCCTATTTCGGGAAAAATTTGCTTGGGGTTTCCATCACCAGAAACCTGGAGTCTGGATATGTGCCCTGCTAAAGGCAAAGGCCCACCTACATGAGACTTGGCAAAATGTGAGGACACTTATTTTTCACCTTTGTGGAATATAGGTTTTGAGACTAAGGATCGTACCCAGACCTCTCTCGCCACACCAAAGAAGCTATTTCTAGCCTTAATTATAATATTATAAATTCCTGGTAACTGTAACATAATAAATACATTAAATTAATGTTTCCAAATACGTACTAGAAATTCTTCTATAAGATATTTTACAAGTAAATATTTTATCGAAATACAAAACCACATTAATAGCGATACAAGGCAATTAAATGAGTATACAAAAGCCAATAACAGGATCGTTGCCTTCATTATTATAATTGAACAGTTAAATAGCGAACTTTGATGAGAATATAACTACTTTACATTAAAATATTATGTGTAAGTTATATTGTGCTGTAACGAAAGGATCGGTTAAGTTTTCTCATGGTTAAAATAGAAAGATTAAACGAAGACAGATTCTATAATTAAAAGAAATATTGTCTGTTAATCAGTGCTACTATGAAAATATTGACCACAGACATTGAAGATTGAAGCAGATAGACAATGTTTGTCTATTAACAAAAACGACTACCTACCTCAGTAAAACCCGAATTAAATTAATTTTGATATTTTACTGTGCGAGCCAAATGAATTTATTATCACCATTTGAAACTGATGGTACAGCGTAAATCTAATATTGATAGTACCTATCTAGTAAAGCTGCACGTAGGTAAATTGTGGCAATTTTGAAAGTTTAGTGTGACACGATAACAATAATTGATTTATTGTTTTGTTTAAATAATATAAGAAAACCTACACCATAATAACAATTCTGAATACAACAATCATGATATAACATCACGCCTGTAATCCCCGAAGGGTTAGGCAGAGGTGTACCTATAGTACCCATGTAATAGGGGGTGAGCCTATTACCATCAACCGGGCACAAATTCAGACTCCGGACTGCTACTAAGAAATTCCAGATGAAAAACCCAATAATATTTTGCCCGACCCGGGGAATAGAACCCAGGACCTCATGCTCAGCAGTAGCTCGTGTGACCACTAGACTAACAAGGCATTCTAAATTTGGTCCTTGTAAATACCCAAAAATGTTGCTAAGAAGATTGATCTCGTAAATAGATTTCGATAAAGTGGATCACTACTTTCTCATTAATAAATTGGCTCGACTGGGTGTGGGTTTAACGTTGATAGGGTGGTTTAAATCTTACCTAGAAAAAAGAGAATCAAAAGTGGTAGTGAATGGTCATTTCTCTGAAAGCTATCTAGCAACCTCTGGAATCCCGCAAGGAGCGATTCTTGCGGGATTCCAGAGGTTGCTAGATAGCTTTAGAATTTGGGACCGATTTTTTAAAATGTTTAATTCAAGACATAACAGAGTGTTTCAAACACTCCCGTTTTCATTTGTTTGCGGACGATTTAAAGTTGATGAAGCCGATTTAGAGTAACTTAGACTCCAAAATGCTACAAGACGACATCCACAGACTTGTCAAGTAGACTGGTGCAAAGTAAACAGAATGCTTTTAAATATAATATTAGTAAATGTCACTACTTCCAGTTCACTCGTAATTAAAAATGCTTGGGAACAAATGCTACATAGAGGGAGTTGAAGAAAATGAGAAAAATTCGCAAACTGGGAGTTCAACTCAGTCAAGCGTTAAAGTTCGATATGCACATCCTGAATATTGTCTCAAGATCTTTCAAGGTACTGGGATTTGTTTTGCGAAATAATAATGAATTTAAAAGACCCGCTACAAAAATAAATATTTTCAACACTTTAGTCCGTCCAATCCTAGGATATAGTTCCGTGGTATGGAATCCGCATTACGAGGTTTACTCCAAGCAATTAGGGAGTGTCCAAAAGCGGTTCCTTTACCATATGTGCTGCGCAGATCACTTGGCTAAGCAACTCACTAGGTACACTGACAGGTTGATGGCAGTGAACTATTGAGCTCCTTAGAGATTAAAATTCCGACTCAGATTCCCAGGCATAACACATACAATTTATTTTACATCTCTGGCTCAAAAACTGACCTCGGTCATTACGCCGCTATGCCAAAACTTTGTAGGCAAACATGTTAGCTAAAACTAAGAATTTGACATCTGCGAGTCTCTGTTTAAATATAAGAAATATTTAATAGATTTCATTTAATTTAAGTGACAAATTATATATATTTTTACGTCCTTTAAAAATTTATTAAATTTATTAACTTTTCTTTTTAACTTTGTTTGGTTAGTTGTTAACTTTATTGTGCATGCTGTGGTCTCCTATAAGAGAAGGAGTGCACCTACTTAATACCTGACGTTGCGCTTGATTCATGTGTTGTGTACATCTTTTGTTGGAGATCCTAAATCAATAAATAAAAAATTAAATAAATAAATGAGAGTGCTTAATTAATGTAGGCTTAAAACATAACGACCATAGTCAAAAAAGGATAATCTGGATCAGTAAAAATACCAAATAGATTTTTACAGACACACATACTTCCTCATGACTTTTTTTCAAGGGGATAAGTAAATGCCATGCCATACACTAGAGTTTTTCATAAACAGGAAAACAAAATCCTTTTGGGCAAAGTTTATCTGAGACATTGCATGCCGCATACAGTGCCAAAAACAATAAAAAAATGCATGCATTAACGGAAAGTTCACTTAACGCGTGGCCATAAAGTGGGCGTGACCGCAACCGCTGCGCCGGCTTACTCATGCAATTTTCAAGGTCATAAATAATAAAACCGTGAATACGATCCAAAGCACTTTGGCTACTTTCACGCCACTCCCCGCCAATATTGAAATACCTTTGGAAAATAAATGTATGCGGTTTTTCGGAACGTTAATCCATGTAAAATAGTTTTGCTCGGTTAATAATTCCGGGTATGAGCGGTAAACTGGGTGTTAATTACAATAACTTTATGTTATTATCATTATCAGTTCAGCGTATTTGTGAAAATATTGAAAACGGCTTTAGTTCATTCAGATGGGGCTGTAAAATCAGTACTTTACATAGAGAAACTCCACCGACTGACATTTTTCATAATTATTATGACTGACGACAGATTTGGTGATGATTAATTGATCTCAATTTTAAAGTTTCTCTGGAAAACTAAAAAAAAAAATACATCTCTAATTTCCAAATCTTCAGTGTAGTTGCTATCAATATTCTCAGATTTCGCCGAATACGGCGAGCGCAGGTGGACAAGCAGCTTAAAGGCGAAGTACCTAAGGCTCGAACCCCGGCTTAGAACGGCACCGGCTTCGACACGGATCCGAACCAGCTGTTGATTATTTAAGAACATGCTAAAAGCTGTGCTGGCTAGCGCGAAAAGGGAAAGGAATACTATGCTTCCCATTATACAGCAGGTATCAGAAAGGTGTGGTACAAACCATCAAACTGAACAACTTTCTCCATGAAAAAAATATCAACTGTTCCATACGAAACTTCAATACCTACTCCACCCCTATGTATGAGACAGCTGATTATTTTTTCGCGTTTCCGATGTTGGTGGTTGTTGGAAAGTTGTTTTGATGGTCTGTACCACCCTTAAATATTACCACGCCTTTTTGATACGTATGCTATAGATAGGCTGTCGGTTGATAATGCCAAATAATTACATTTAAGCAAGTAAATGTAATTATGTAAATGTACAAATTGTTCCATTTCTAACAGAGCACCTGCCATCTAATCTCTTCACCACCCTTGGTTGACTGGTAGAGAATGCCTAAGGCATTAAGTCCGCCTTTGTACTTTTTTAAGTGTGAAAAGTTTAAATAAATAAATAAATAAATAAATGGCAAAATTCATGCACAAAATTAAAAAAAAAAAAAACAAAAAAAAAAGCATTGTAAAAAGAAATCAATATGGGTAGAACAGTTTCATTGACAAATCGTTATTTTTGGCACCGACTACTACTAATTTAAAACAAATTACCCAATAATTCAGAAATCAGTCAATTCAGAGTTCAGTTAAAAGTGGATAACCACTTCCAAGAATGACTTCAATAAAACCGCTATCAGATTGAATGAACACAATTTTATGCATGAGAAAATTGAAATAACTTTTGCAATGCGTATGATATTCACATCATGCACCATTTACAATACGGCCTTTGTCATTTCATAATTAACACAATTCCATTTGATACCAACTGGCGGTGGACATTCATAAAATACATATTATTAAGTACCTACTTACTTTTGTATACCTATATGATAAATGTGTTACGTTCGTATCACAATTAAAATTATAGTAATTCGAATTTACTTAATTTTAAAGTACATAGGTATACGTTATTTGCTATTGTGTCGGGGACACGGGGGTTCAAAGTGCCGGGGGTAAGTTGATCCGGCACGAATGACTTTGTTAAGAAAAGAGATAGCAGTTAACGTGAAATGCATCACTGAACGTTATACCATCGCGCTGCTTCGGCAGCCATTTGAGAGACACTGTAAAGACGTGTAGTTTGGTTTTCGCTTGGTAGTAATATATGTTACGTAGGTAAAGTTTTCCGTTCTTACACTTTTGGTCTATTTCAATCAATTTTACAGCTATTTATGTGCGAGTTGCACTTATCATTTAGAAAACTGTAGGGTATGTTTTATAATCGCATTATTGGTAATTTGTTACTTGTATTACACCTCTGTCTAACCCTTCGGGGAAACAAGGCGTGATGTTATGTTTATGTTACTTGTATTTTTTGCGTTTGAGATAACTTAAAAAATAGAATTTGAGGCTAAAAGATCCGCTGGTTTGGGGTCACTTGTGTCGAGAAACATGTACCTACACAAAATGAAGTAACTTATAATAAAATGAAAAAAATATTTTAAAATGAGAACAGAAACAAAAGGGAATCCGAACGGGGCAAGAACTCAGTTGAACTGCGGCAGCGGGTAGACGATGCTGTCATCAAAGATCAACCGTCACTTCACAATCACTTGTCGTTTGGATTCCCAAATGTTGTCCCAGACGGTCAATTTCATTACTGGCTTAGCTAGTCCCATCATAGAACCATTTCACTTCTCTCCGGTCACCTTGGACGAAATTAAAAAGACCATCCTGTTCATAAAATCCAAGGCTGTGGGGGATGACGGCATCAGTCGTAGTATGGTCGTTTGGATCCTCGATACCCTACTTCCTCCTATTACCCACATCATAAACTTTTCTCTTGATTCCGGACAATTCCCATCCCTGTGGCGTATGGCCTATGTCCGCCCGCTTCCTAAAGTTTCAAACCCCTCCCTGCCCACTCACTTTCGACCCATTTCCATTCTCCCATTCCTGTCTAAAGTGCTTGAGGCCTGCGTTCACAAACAGTTTGCGGGGTTTATTCACCGGAACAACCTTGTTAGCTCGTTTCAGTCTGGATTCAGTCCTGGGCATAGTACAGCTTCCGCTCCCCTTAAAGTGACTGGTGACGTTAGACAAGCGATGGAGGATACTAAGGTTACTGTTTTGGTTTTAATTGATTTTTCCAATGCCTTTAACGCTGTCAGCCACGATATTCTCCTTGCTATGCTCTCTCATCTCATGGTTTCGTCCGAGGTTCTGGAATGGTTCTCTTCTTATCTTCGGGGACGCCGGCAGTCGGTTCGCGTTGATGAGAGCTCTTCGAGTTGGCGTGACCTGGATGCTGGTGTTCCACAAGGCGGTATTCTTTCTCCATTGTTATTCTCCATCTTCATTAATTTTATAACTCACTGTCTTCGGTGTTCGTATCATCTTTATGCCGATGATCTTCAATTGTATATAGCTGCGCGGGTGGAAAGTTTATTGGATGCTGTAGCAGATGTAAACCGAGACTTAGATGCAATCAAAAAGTGGTCTGATAGTTTTGGGGTATCAGTGAACCCCTCAAAGTGTCAGGCCATTGTAATTGGAAGCTCGCGCATGATGGGTAGGGTGACGCTTAGCTCTCTTCCTCCTCTCATTTTCAATGGTATCGTCATACCCATTACCCCTACTGTGAAAGATCTCGGTTTGCATCTTGACTCGACGCTTAGCTGGCAGCGCCAGGTCTCTAATGTTAGTCAAAGGGTCAACGGTACTCTACGATCTCTGTATCGTCTGAGAAACTTTTTGCCCGCTAAGACGAAAACTATGCTTGTGCAGACTTTGATTTTCCCTATCATTGACTATGGTGACGTGTGCTACTTTGACTTGAATGCGGTGTTGCTGAATAAGCTTAACAGACTGCTTAACAATTGTATCCGGTTCATATTCAACCTCAGAAAATATGACCATGTGTCGAGCTACAGGTCTGAGCTCAAATGGATGCCCATTCGCCAGAGAAGAAATTTGCCTGCTTTGACCACGCTTTTCTCCCTTCTTAACTCTCCCACTCCTCCTTCTTATCTAGTGTCTCACTTCCAATATCTATGTTCTTTACACGCTAAGAATCTTCGTTCTTCTAACAATCTTCTCCTACTCTGTCCTTCTCATACTTCTGACTTTGTTCATTCTTCCTTTCATATTCAGTCCATTCTTCTTTGGAATGCGCTACCTCTTGACATCAGGATGGCCACCAGTCGGTATGCATTTAAGCGGAGATTGCGGAGTTATTTTCAAAATAAATAGCGTAGAGTCATCTCAAAACCTTTCTCTCTTGAATTTGTATATAATATATATATATATATATATATATATAATATAGGTATATATTATAGTAAATATTAGGTTGGGGAAAAAGTCTTTTCGCATTATAGTATGTATGAACTTGTAATAAAATCTTTTTGGCTATACTATTTGTATCTGGCTGGTTTTGGTATCATTGAAAGTTTAAATTTTAAAGAACATAATTCCAAATTCAAATTAGGAAAATGTGTGATTTTCATTTGTTTTTCGTACTGTCAAGATGAGTGAATCTAATGAAGAAATTCGATACATTTTAAAATTTTACTACAAAAAAGGTAAAAATGCAACGCAAGCCGCGAAAAAAATTTGCGATGTTCATGGACCGGGTGCAGTGTCTGTGAGAGTAGCACAAATTTGGTTTAAGCGTTTTCAATCCGGAAATTTTGATGTCAAAGATGCACGTCGCTCTGGTCGCCCTATTAAGGATAAAATGGATGCCATTTTTGAAAAAGTGGAGCAAGATCGGCATATCAGTAGTTACGACGTAGCTGAAGAACTGGGAATTGACCACAAAATAGTTTTGGCGCATTTGAAAAAAACTGGGTACACAAAAAAGCTCGATATTTGGGTACCTCACGAGCTCACTGAAAGAAACCTAATGAACCGTGTACTCATTTGTGATTCTTTATTACGACGTAATGAAACCGAACCATTTTTAAAGAAGCTGATAACTGGTGATGAAAAGTGGATCACGTACGACAAGAACGTGCGAAAAAGGTCGTGGTCAAAGGCCGGTCAGGCTTCACAGACTGTGGCGAAACCCGGGTTAACTCGCAACAAGGTGATGATGTGTGTGTGGTGGGATTGGAAGGGCATTATTCATTATGAGCTGTTACCACCAGGCAGGACCATCGATTCTGAACTCTACTGCGAACAACTGATGAGATTAAAGCAAGAAGTTGAGAGAAAGCGGCCGGAATTAATCAACAGAAGGGGTGTGGTTTTTCATCATGATAACGCTAGAACTCATACATCTTTAGCCACTCAGCAAAAATTAAGAGAGTTTGGCTGGGAGGTGTTTATGCATCCGCCGTATAGTCCTGACCTTGCACCTTCAGATTTCCACCTGTTTCGGTCTCTTCAGAATTCTTTAGGCAGTGTCAGGTTAACATCACGAGAGGACTGCCAAAACCACTTGTCGCGGTATTTTGATCAGAAGTCCCAAAATTTCTATAGCAATGGGATCATGTCCCTACCTACAAGATGGCAAAAAGTTATCGAACAAAATGGTACCTACATACTTTAGTTAAATCTGAATAAACTATATTAAAAAATGTTTTGAATTTTCTTAAAAAATGCGAAGAAACTTTTTCCCCTACCTATTATGTATGTATGTGTATTATAAGTTTATGACTTATTTATGTACAAATTGTTCCATTTCTAACAGCACCTGCCATCTATTCTCTTCACCACCCTTGGTTGACTGGTAGAGAATGCCTAAGGAATTAAGTCCGCCTTCGTACTTTTTTAAGTGTGAAAAGTTTAAATAAATAAATAAAGATGGTAGAAAGCTTAAAATGGTAGCTCGGGATCAAGAAATATGTCACTTGTTTGAAACAGTAATACTATGCTCTTTTCAGGGTTCCGTACCCGAAGGGTGCCAAACGGAACCCTATTAAGTACTAAGCCTCCGCTGTCCGTCCGTCCATCTGTCTACCAGTGGGCTGTATCTCATGAACAGTAATAGATAGGCAGTTGAAATTTTCACAGATAATGTATTTCTATTGCCGCTATAACAACAAATAATAAAAATTACATGAAATAAAAAAATTAAAAGGGGTTCCCATACAAGATACTTATGTGTTTTTTTTAAACTGAAATATTTTGAAAAAATATTTTGTCTTAAATATTGTACGGTGGTACGGAGACCTTTGGGTGCGAGTGCGACTCGCACTTGTCACTCGAGTCATGAATATTTGATGCTAGATAGTTTTGCTTCAATTTATGTAAATCCATTTTTAGTTATAACAATTGCTAACGGAACCTCAACGATGGAACCCCAAGAATGATACTGAGAATGAGAATGAGACAACACATCTTCTACAAAATTGAATAATCAGCGTATTGTTATAGCCGAAAAGTCTGTTAGTGTAGAACAATCGAGGCAAGATACATGTTCAAAAAGAAGTTCTACTAGCAATGAGGACATGGAGAATGTAGATAAAGATATCACTCCAAGTGTGTGCAAGATAAACCAACACGTTCATCACAAGAATAAGTTATGCATACTGAGTACGAATAATAAAAACCAAATACTATCCATAACGCAAAATACCTTCGCAAACACATTTTGATTGCTGTCACTATTTAATACCTAACGGAAAACTCAACACCTCCTGAAAGGCGTAAAAGAAAAACTTGTGAAATTCACCATAAATGACGTTTGTGTAATTCTTTTGGGCGATGAAGACTTTAAAAATATTAATAACTATTTTGAAATTACACAAAAGAGAAATTCTTCAAAACATAAATCATACGAATGTGATCATTTGTGCAGCGACGTAAAAACACGGATAAAACGTTAATTTATTTAACTGTAGAATAGAAACCTTTAACAACCTTTTGTATCTAGAAGTATTGACATATGAACATTTGTATTAGTTAGACAGTAATTTAAATTTATCCTATGACTATAATATATAATATAAACGAACTGGCTCAGTAAGTAACCGTGGAATGTATATTATATTTAAGCACATACACGATTGAATAATTAACATACAATATAATAATAGCAAATGTGATAAAATTGATATAACCATAAATAATGATTTTACAAATAAGGATACATTTTTTCTTGACTAAATATTTATGTACAAAACAAAAACAAAACAAAACAATCAAAACATTGCCGGTCTCGTTAGTAAATCTGACGCCCTCTCAGTCTGCTTAAGTGAGCTTTCCGACCGAGATGTTAATGTAGACGTTATATACATTTCAGAGCATTTTATGATGGCTGGCAGTGAGAATCAGCTACACCTACCTAATTATAGTTTAGCTGCGTGTTATAGTAGACAGGCAAGTATGGGAGGTGGTGCATGTATCCTCGTTAAGCATGGTATTCAATGGAAAGGATTGACCAACGTGGCAAAAATCTCAACGCAAAATATATTCGAGTGTTGTGCAGTTAAATTGACTGACTATAATATTATATTTGTGTGTATTTATTTATAGAGTTCCTACCTCGAATAAAATCAATAAGTTTTTTGATAAACTAGAAACTCTTTTCAAATATTTATCCAACAACGATGTAAGAATATAGTAATAGCTGGTGATTACAACATTGACAATTTAAAGATAACTAAACAGGCAATCGAATTTGAATGTATTCTTTTAAATTTTAATTTACAACTAGCATTAAGACAACCTACTCGGACTGCGAGCCAAACATGTATAGACAATTTTGCGCATAGTTGTGATAAGCATTGTAGGGCTGAAGAATTGCAGTTTGCGCTATCCGATCATACAGCACAATTGTTAAAGTAGCCCGTTAAAAAAAAGGATGCTACTAAATAGTATTGTAAAAATACACGAGACTACCGTCAGGCAAATATAGAAAAAATCAAGACTTGTAGGCAGTCTATCCTTCTCAGATATGTATGAGATGGATGATCAATGCGGCTTACAACTGTTTTATTGAGTCATTCCAATTATTTTACGAATTATGTTTCCCCAATAAAATGGTTAACATAAACATCATTAAAAAACCTGGTGTCACGCGGAATAAAGATTTGTAGCAAAAACAAAAGTAAACTTCTTTGGCAATACAGGTTAAAACCAATTTAAGCTAATGGAGATAAATAAAAAAAAATAAAAAAATTATTCAAAAGAATTATGAATCTAACTCAAAAAGCACAAAACAATTACAATATTAACACCTCTAATAAAAAATCTAAAACCACATGGCAAATAATTAAAAAATCTAGATTTAATGCTCGAAAAACTTCTATTACTTGCATCAACTCGGAAAATAAAAAAATTGCACACCCAAAGCCAATGCATTTAATAATTATTTTATAGATAAAATCCAACCAACAACTAACGCAGGAATAAACTCAACGTCACTAATCCTTGGCAGAGCATAGTCTATTTTTATGACTCCGTCTACACCACATGATATATTCAGTATTTATAATGAAGCTAAAAAACACGAACAGCGTTGCCTATGATGACATCGCCACAAAAATATTGAAAGCAGTTGCATGTTGCATATGTACTCACAAAAGTTTCATTATTAAAATTTGTATAAGTGCAGGTGTATTTCCTGATGCATTCAAAAAAATCGATAGTAAAACCGTTATATATAAGAAAGAGAATCACGAACTGATGGCAAACTACATACCGATCGCGCTTATTTCAATCATATCTAAGGTGTTTGAAATATATGTATATGGTGAAATTAATACCTATTTAGAAAAATATCATATAATACGAACAAAAGGGATTTCGGAAAAAACAAAAGTATAAATTTGGCTATTTATGAGTTTTTACATAATGTCAATGTAGATAGGAGGACACCGTTTATGCTATCTTTTGAGACATGACACAGGCCTTTGACTGCGTCCATTATAATTCCCTAGCAGAGAAACTTGAAGCTTATGGTGTTAGGGGTAACGTCTTAGAACTCATATCTTCATAACCGTAAACAAGTTACAGAAATTGGTAAAATTAAAGGTAAACCTGAGGTAATTTCAAGATCCGAAAAACGAGAAATTATATACGGAGTACCTCAAGGCAGTGTGATGGGGCTTCCGTTGTTCACTTTATATATTAAAGACTTGCCTAAAGCAACTGAACAACTGATGACACTTTTTTCTGACGATTGCACTGTGCCAATAGCCTGAAATGACACAAACACATATACATATGAGCATTAAATTAATAATTCGCTTATACCTATCATAATCTGGTTAAATAATAATAATTTAATAATTAATTTAAAAAAGACTAATGTAATGCATTTTAGATAACGCACACATACAGCTTAAAATCCTAATGTTCAATTTAATAATATTAATATTAATGAAACTGACACAACGAAATTTCTGGGACTGATTACAAATGATAGATTGAATTGGAAACTTCAAATAGAAGCACTTAGCAAAAAATTAAGTAGTGCAGCCTGCGCTCTAAAACAATTCGCAGCGGTTCTCAACAAAGATGCACTAATTACTGCTTTACTGCTTACTGATTAGCTGAATCAATTCTTAGATATGAAGTTAAAAATAACTTCCAACAACCAGAAAATCTGGGGGAATAGCACAGACAATGAAATAGCGTTTCGGGCCCAGAAAAGATGCATTAGATCGATGTTTAGACTGCAAACAACAGATAACTGTAAATCTTATTTTAAAGAACATAACATATTGACATTACCCTCATTATACATTTGGAAGCAATAATGTTCACTAAAACTCATCCTAATTTATTTGAGCGTTTCTCTGATGTTGTCTCAAGGAATAAACGTGATAATTCCAAACTCTGTGTTGACGGCGCTAAAACAACTCTTATGAGCAAGAGCATCTTTTACATGGCTCCGAGCATATTTAATAAATTGCCCAAATCATGGAGAACATTGAGTATCTGAAATGCAAATTAAGGACTTTATTAATTGAAGGAACATATTATAGTATTTCAGAGTTTATGAAAGAGGACAATTTTCTACATCACACACACACACACACACACACACACACACACACACACACACACACACACACACACACACACACATTTGTTACATGGGACTTAAACATAACTGGCGAAATGTGGATGCACTTTAAGTACACCTCTGCCTAACCCTTCTGGGAAACAAGGCGTGATGTTATGTTAGGTTATGACAATTTTCTTCGTTTTTGAGATGATGATGTTGTCTTTTAAAGTTGTTTTCCACTTTTTAATAAGATCACTCCATAATGTATTGTTTTTATTGTTAATGGAATTAAAATTTGCAAGGACTTAATTAATAATAAGTATGGACATTAAACTTTATTATATCGTATAATAAATAATTACGATTTAATAAGTCACTTTCTAATGTAATTTTGATAAATATCGTCGCGGTTGTGCACCATCCCTTCTTACCAATAGTACGCCGCGATACGCGGCTGAACATGATAGAACATTTCCTTATTTAATATCTTGCATGCAATATAAGTACACCATGCTTATACAAATAAATAAACTTACTTAATTACTTACCAACCCCATGACGGGGTGGTTTTTTCCTTGTCGACTTTTCGTAAAAGAAGTTAACTTAATCAATATGACCATTTAATTTAAAACTAGAATCTGCCTCTACATATGCGAAAGTCTTGGAGATCAGACCTTGTTTTAACGGTATTTTTACGTGTTGTTTGAATATCGGTACTTTGAAGTTGAACGCTGGCCTCCCCTATGTGATGCGTCGTTTTTGGTCAATCAAGATCACTTAACAATAACTTATCATTATTCTAAGACGCCTCTGCGAGTTGGCTTCGGCCCCTCGTACGCTTTCCAAAGGACTGGGACCCCAGTGTGCCGACATATGTCAAAGACTGATAAATATCAGTTATTTTCAATGGCGCACCAAGCTTTTTATATACACAAACACATTTTTATAACCCTTGTTTGAAGTAGTAAACAATTAAATTAAAATCTAGGGAAATATTTTGGTTAAATTGGGGTATGCTAGGCAGTATACACGATGGAAACTCGATTTGATAAAGCTGGCTCGATAGAATAAGTTCGCAAAGTTACCTCTTTTCGAGTCGTGTTTTCCTCCAATTCCCCACTTTTTATATAAATAAGTAATTTGATATTATGATTCATTAACTGAAATAAATTTCACAGATGACTGGAACGTTAATACATGACAGTTTTTTATTTAAGTGCAATATGATGAAAATAACAACGAAAAATATTGGAAAACTGCAAAAGTGTGGTTATTTTATTTATACTTTACACGTAATGAAAAAGACAGAGGCAAAGGCAAACGCTCGGTACGCTCTGACCGTGAAAACAACGTTATTACATGTAACAAAAAGTGTATTGTTTTTATATTTCCATGGACCCTTAAGTCTAGTTACACATACAGTCATACATACAGTCTAGGTACATTAACTGGTAACTATACCAGTTAATGTGTGTTCAATACTAACTACACATTAACCTAGAAAAATATTTAAAATCTTCAATACACACAAACCGATTAAAATATCAATAGGAAGCACTCAATTTATGATGATATTCCTTTTTTACGTTCTTCGCGGAACAAATTCAATCCAATTGAGTCTGTGCTAGTTTCAAGTTGATCTGAGTCAACATTTATTGAACTGGGCCTTGATTCCATTACTTTAAAGCTGTGTTCTGACTGGGAGCACTCGGGTGTAATGGACGAATCGACAGCGAACATTTCATGCAGTGAGGACGGCTGTTATAATTTTCGCTTACGAAATTGATTTAACAATCTGTTGAATAATGATAGATCGCCTGGTGACTTGTCCTGCTGGAAGCCCTTCCGGAAGGACGGGTTTGCGTCCTGCCGGAAGGCTGCTGCGAGTCCTGCTAGCAGTGCGTAGTTTGTATGAAATTTTATTTGGTCCTTCCAGCAGTACGGTTACCTCGATTTTGAACTTGCGCTCGTCAGAGTTTTAAACATTTGGTGAGTGCGTATTAAAATAAAACTAATTTGTTTAATTACTTTCATAATATTAATACTAATAATAAATGTCGAATTAGCATATATAGTAGCACATTTATCTAATATTATTTATAGGAAAAGAATTAAAAATCTGTCACTTTTGTTTAATAAGCACTTAAATATTGTGCCTGTATAGTTAGCAATTAATAAAAATAGGAGTGGTGACGCAGTACTCACAAAAAAATGAAAATCATATATTATTACGGTACTGTGATCCGAAAAAGTTGCGTCCTTACAGAAGTACCTACGGCTGGCAGGACTCCGGGCGATCTATCAATAACTTTGCTTTTAATAATACACAAATAGTTGTTCCGGGTTTGTTTGTGTATGTAAATCTACCCACGCTGTAGAAAAATTCGAAGTGCGTCTAACATTTTCTTACGTGTTTTTTTATAAACGCAATCCTATTTTTATCAAGCTTAGGGCTAATTTAATCAAAGTCAGATATCTTTTATCCGCGGAATAAAATTGACGTCTGACAGTTTTTGTATAGAAAATCTGTCAAAAATTTAAAATTTATTCGCTGGATTAGACTTATACTAGGTATAAAAGTTTGGTCGAATTCGCTCTAAGTGTTAGATTGGAAACCAATTGCCTGTGGCACAATTTTTTCAAATAGCGTGAACGATAACTTTTTAATATTAATAGGTACCGAATTTTTACATTGAACCATGACGAATATTATTATTTTATTTACAAACAAGCCTGATGAAAATTCCCATCTGCAAAAATTACGATCTTAAAAATACAAACGGTCATCCTCTCTATAGAGGTTGACCGTTACCGGTGGTCTATACCACCCCGCCCCTTTGCGGGAAGACTGATCAAAACTCCTTCCTTGGTCCTCATTTTCGCTATAGAAGAAAATTTTGTGCAAAATGTAATGCTTCTAGATCTAGTGGTTTAGGCAGTGCGTTGAGGGGGAAACGCTGAGGTATCCCGCGAAATTCAAATTTTCTTACGATTTTTGCAATTTGCAGCTCAGTGTCTGGGTGTATATGCTTGGAGAGGGGCCGATTCCCACTTCTTTGGAAGACGGGGAAACTAGTCCTCATTAAGAAACTGGGGGCCCTGCGGACTCTCCGTCCGCTTACCAGCCCATCGTGCTGCTCGACGAGGTGGGCAAGCTCTTTAAAAGAGTCACTGCAGACCGCCTCGTCGAGCGGCTGGTGCAGGTGGGGCCGTATTTGGCGGAGAGCCAGTTTGGTTTCCGTAGGGGGCGCTCTATGGTAGACACCATCATGCGCGTGCGAGCCCTTACGACGGGGGATGCTGTGGCCCGGGTGGGGTCGTCTTGGTGGTGTTTCTAGACATTGCCAATGCCTTCAATACCCAGGTCCTGCAGTTGCATCAGGGAGGCACTCCGGTGTACCTGGGATTGGTGCTCGACAGCCGGTGGGACTTCGGACCCCACTTCCGACGGCTGGTGCCCAAGTTGATGAGCGCGGCTGGGGCGCTGTCAACGCTGCTTCCCAATCTGGGGGGCCCGAGCGCCGCCTGTAGGCGACTCTACGTGGGGATCGTGCGATCGATGGCCCTGTACGGGGCCCCAATCTGGGCGGCTGACCTGACGGCCGGTAGCATTGCTGTTCTGCAGAGGCCGCAAAGAGCGATGGCCGTCAGAGTCATCAGGGGATATCAAACGATCTCCTACGAGGCGGCTTGCGCACTGGCCGGATCCCCGCCCTGGGACCTGGAGGCGAAATTACTCGCGTCATTGTATTGGTGGCGCGAGGAAATGCAGGCGCGAGGTGAGCGACCGATGCAGCGACAAATGGAGCAGCATCGGTCGCAGCTTCGCGAGGTCCTGGTGGCGGAATGGCGGGACAGGCTCTCACGCCCTACCACCGGCCTCGGCACCATCGAGGCCGTCCGGCCGGTGCTCGACCTTTGGCTCGGGAGGAGGCATGGCTCCCTGTCGTTTCGGGTGACGCAGGTGCTCTCGGGGCATGGTTGCTTCGGGAAATACCTGTGTCGCATAAACAGGGAGCCGGACGCCCGGTGTCACCACTGCGTCGACTGTCGGGAGGACATGGCGCGGCATACGCTGGCAGAGTGTGCCGCTTGGGAGCAGCCGCGCCGTGCCCTCATCTCTGGAGTAGACCTGTCGCTACCGGCTGTCGTGAATTCGATGGTCGGCAGCGAGGAGTCCTGGGACGCGGTGGTTTCCTTCTGCGAGACAGTCATCTCGCACAAGGAGACTGCGAAAAGGGAGAGGGAGATCACATCCTCTCACCCGGCCCGCAGCAAACGCACTGGGCGTCGGCGGAGGGCGGACAACGCCCTCTTCCAGACCCCCTAAATGGGTCCAGGGGCGACGGACTCGGGGACGTCCGTCGCCCCCCATACATCGGACCCGAAGTGGCGGCGCGAAGTGTTCCACGCGCGCCCCTCTTAGACGTCGCGGGGGGAGTCAAACACCTCACTCCCCTCTCCCCTCCTCTCCCCTCGACACGAGGAGAGGCCCGCCGTGGCGGGCCGGCACTAGCCGGGGGTTGCGGAAAGATCGTAAGTTCCCGCGACCCTCGGCGTAGGTGTGAGATGGAACACCGGGGTGGTTTTTAATCAGTAAGAGTCTGACAGACCCCTCTGCCCGCCCCAGGGCGGAGGACATCCATGAGGATTTCCCACCCCGAAACAAAAAAAAAAAAAAAGGGAGGCACTCCGGTATCACCGGATGCCAACCTACGCCTGTCGCGTGGTCGAGGCCTATTTGACGGACAGGGCTGTCATCTACCCCGGTCACCGGGGAGAGTGGAACCGGCGAGAGACGTCGTGCGGTGTCCCACAGGGATCGGTCCTGGGGCCGCATCTGTGGGATATCGGGTACGACTGGGTGCTGCACGCCGACCTCCCTATCGGCGTCAGCGTGGTTTGCTACGCTGACGACACACTGGTCCTGGCGCAGGGGAGGTCGCACCAGGCGGCGCCCGAACTAGCAACATGCGGGGTTGCGACAATCGTCGAGAGGATCCGGCAATTGGGACTCGAGGTGGCCTTGCACAAGTCCGAGGCCATGTGTTTTCATGGTCCTCAGAACGTGCCACCGTCGGGTTTCCAAAAAACGGTAGCAGGGGTTCACATCGGTGTCGAGTCGACGATGAAGTACCTGGGACTTGTCCTCGACAGCCGATGGAATTCTGTGGAGAATTTCCGACGTTTGTCTCCCAGACTGGAGCGGGTGGGGGCTACCTTGAGGCGACTCCTGGCCAATCTCCCTAGATTGGGCAGGAGCCGCCTCAAGGCAGCCTCCGCCCGCTCCACATGCCAAATGCCGGAGGCTTCACGTGGGGTCGTGCGGTCCATGGCCCTTTACGAGGCTCCAGTGTGGATGCGTTCTTTGAGGCGGCGACCAGCCCGCCGGTAGAACGCGTGACGCGAGGAGGCAAAACGTAACTCTGCTGCTGCGAAAAATCGCGGCACAGCGGACAGAGCTTCGGCGGGATCTCATGGCTACATGGAGAGTGTGACTGTCGCAACCCAATGTTGGGCACGCCACAATTGCGGCGATAAGTCCCCTCTTTGAGGAGTGGCTGAAAAGGCGCCATGGCACCCTCACCTTCCGCCTGGCGCAGGTCCTCACCGGATACGGGTGCTTCGGGAGGTACCTGTTCCAGATAAGGCGGGAGGAAACGCCCGGGTGTCACTATTGTGTGGATCGCCCGAAGGATACAGTGGAGGTCTGCCCGGTTTGGGCGGAGCACCGAAAGAGTTACCGTGGCCCCGGCACAGGCAACTGAAGGAACACGGGTGGGTTCTAGTCAGTAAAATCTGACTCCCGCTCCGCCCAGAGCGGGAGAAGTCATTTGATGATTTCCCACCCAAAAAAAAAGCGTCTGGGTCAACAACAACAACATCAACATACGTTGATTAAAGCATAATTCACGACCGTAACAAATATATATTTACAGAATTATTATCATTAGAATCATTAATACAACTTCTTAAGTTAGTATAATTCTCAAATATCAAGATTTCATGAAATAGTCATTCAATAGGATTACTTACTCTTAGAGAGTTTTATTGATGACATAATGATTATAATTCTGTAAAAACATATTTGTTACGGTCGCGAATCATATTTTAATCAACATAAAACCGTAAGAAAATTTGTATTTCGCGGGCAACCCTGGCGCTTTCGCCAAGCAGATTATCATTACGTACATAATAGAGCTTGCTTACCGCTTGTCTGTCTTGTTGTGCCTTTAAAGTTAGGAGCTTATAAAAATGGGTAAGGCAAGCTTGTACGCTGTATTCTAAACCCACGAATCTGTGTAACAGGTCCAGCATTCTGGGGGTTGATTAACCCAGAATGGTCGCTCTGCAACAAGGGACGGCGTCAGTCCCCGGTCAACCTGGAACCAGACAAACTGCTGTTCGACCCCAACCTACGGTTTTTACACATAGATAAACATAGGGTAAGTGTTGCTAGTTAACTTATAATTTTGTTTAGTCAGCCGCTTAGCCTTTCATTAACTTTGTCCGGGGTCGGCTTCCAGTCTAAAAACAGGAGTACATACACGGAGTAAGGGTCACAGACGCGCATACTGTTACCATAAATGCAGGACATGATTCTAGACCCCCCAGCGTAGAAATATTTCGTCGGTTATTTATTTATTTATATACTTTATTGTACAACAGAAAATACATAGCAAAAATTAAATTTAACACTACAAAACATACAATGGGCGGCTGTATCGCTTTCTGCGATCTTATCCAGGCAACCATTATTAGTTATACTTATTATTACTCGATAACTTAATAAATGATAATTAGTTATTAAAAAAATACAAAAGGGCAATACGTACAGGGTCAAAATGTATGGAGCAGCAGTTAATAACCGATAATGTCTCTTACACCCTGTATAAACATTTTACTTGGAACAACTGCCAACGGTCCTCTACAATCCGATGAAGTACCTAATGGACTTTACCTAATATAATGTAAAGTAATACCTTTGTACAATATTGTCAACAACTCAATCTAAATAATTAATAAACAAACATTGATACAGGTGTTTCCTACAATAATGCTAGAAAATGTAAACAGCTGATTCTCAAACTTTTATAATTATCCTCAATCCTAAACGGACCTACTGTATTTTTATTTTCTAATTGTTAAATATTTATAACGTTTGTATTATTTATCAGATAAACGGCCTAATAAGCAACACAGGGCACTCAGTGATCTTCACGGTGGAGAATGAGACGCGGCACCACATCAACATAACGGGGGGCCCTCTCTCCTACAAGTACCAGTTCCATGAGATACACATACACTACGGTCTACACGACCAGTTTGGATCTGAACATGCCATTAATGGATATACCTTCCCTGCAGAGGTAAGCATGAGATCTTCTTGTTTTGCATCGGCAGCTCATCGTAACCTGCACTTTTAAGGACCTAAAAAACTCCACTGATGCCACGGATTACAATACCTAAATTCCATCGACTCGATAAGAAGACTGCGATTTCATCTATTTTTGTTTATGTAAAATTATTACACAGGCTGACTTTATAAAATCTGATCTAAGCCTGAAAGAATACATAAATAATTCCCCTGGCTTAAGGTACACAGTGACGCTGATTCATATCCTCATAAAGTCAGAGATTCGCAACACTCATGATACATTATGTAAGCAACCGAGGATAAAACCTAAGTGAAGCGTCGAATAAACATGTAACGTAGATAAACGTTAAAATGTTATCAGGGATTTCTTCGGAAAGGTCTCAAAAGAAAGCGTAACAGATGTTTTCACACGCATCCTCGCGCCTTCGTCGGTGAGACGTTCAAATCCCAAATGTAATCCCGACGAACGACTTGACTGCGAACCAACTCAACCATGTCTCCTGTTTATTTATGTGACAAATTCTTACGTAGCCATGTTAAATCTAAAATCATGTACTCTATCTCGTGGAAGAGGCTTTTTTAACTCCGTCATGTTTATTGTGACGTTTCAAGTTTATAGAAATAAAAAATTATAAAATTACTATTTCTGTAAAAGTTCGCGTGACCGGATCTAAGAACTTAAGTGTGAAACTTTAATTCTTTTTTTTTTTATTAAAATTTTTCATAAGTTTGCTTGATTCTCAGAAATGTTGTTTCTATAGTAAGTTACGGTTAACTCGTATAAAATAATTAAAATGCAAACTACTTGATTTTTCTACAGTATTTTCTGCATAAATATTGTACTAATTAACTTCTTAAAAGTCAAATCAATATTTTTATATTGACCTACGCTTGCGAAGGGTTTCGCTGACGCCATAAATAACCTAACAAAGTTAACGGCGAATTTAAATAACCTGCTTCAAATAAACCTCTATATAAGTAACTTAGGACAAAAACCAAGTACCTACCTACTTAACTGCTATAATTTCATTTGTTCCAGATTCAGATATTCGGTTTTAATTCACAACTGTATTCAAACTTCTCGGAGGCTCTGCACAAAGCTCAAGGAATTGTTTCAATTTCGCTATTGTTACAGGTAATTACATTTATTAAGTCATTTCAAATGTTGAGTACACCTGGTAGGTGTATTGTATTTTTGTGAACACGAGTTCAGGGGTCAGTCACCATTGTGTGGATCGCCCGAAGGACACGTTGGAGGTCTGCCCGGCTTGGGCGGAGCACCGCCGTGTCCTCGCGGAAGCGGTCGGCGGCGATCTCTCGCGTCCAGCCCTGACCCAGGCCTTGGTACAGAGCGAGAGTACATGGGAAGCCATCACCTTTTTCTGCGAAGCAGTAATGCTCGCGAAGGAGGAGGCGGAACGTGTGAGGGAAGGCAAGCTTTGCGCCCTCACGCCGCAGGAGATGCCCTGGGCGTCGGGAATTGGTAGCCGATTCTCGGCCACCGTAGGCGCGGGCTTGCGGACGGCGAGCAATGGGTAGCTCGCCGTCCGGTGAGGACTAGGCCCGGGTCGATGGCGCGTTGTGTTCCACGCGCACCTCAAAGAGGTCAGCAGTATTGACGGGGTCCGCTAGGGCCGATGCCAGCTAGGATCGCGGGACGTTCGAAAGAGCTACCGTGGCCCCGTACAGGCAACTGAAGGAACACGGGTAGGTTTTAGTCAGTCAAAGTCTGACACGCCCTCCAGCTCCACCCAGAGCGGGAGAAGTCATTTGATGATTTCCCATCCAAAAAAAAATAGGGATCACATCACTTATCAGCACAGTCCATTGTTGGACTTATATGAAGATGATATTATGATACGACAAAAAATTATACTAAAACGTATTCTTTAATGCGTTGACAAATAAACAGTTATTTTCAAGCATGTCATTTTCCATGTGGTTTTATGTATTTCTTTTCTTTAAGTGAAATATGGGTTAAAAGTGGAAACTTTTATGAGCAACATTTTACAGCCTTATCCGCTTTTTAAATTGCTAGAATATTTTTGTGAATAAACTATTGAACATAAGTAGCTATCTACTGGATTGTTGTTTTCAGTACGGTCACAGAAAGATACGTAGATATATTGTATCTTTTACTGCTGCATTCTCACCCCCACGAAGGGAAGAGAGTTCACATAAGCGTGTGAAAGTGCATGTGACGCGCGACTTAATCAAAAGTTTGCAGTCACAGTAATCGCACTTTAGTGCTCCTGCATGTTTGTAATGATCGTGTTTAGTTGAACGTGCGACTTCCTAATACTTAACTTTCAATTCAACAACCTGCTTCCGATGACGTGCGTATCGCAGTCGTAATAAATTAACACCTTATTAATAAACGTCGTAAACTTAATTGGGCATGACGTATATTGCCCTTCATTTTCATAAAAAAACACAAGGACACTATTAAGCGCTACAATATTTTTTTTATTTTATGACGCTTTGACGTGCGTGGTTTACTCCTGTAAGGGCAAAGATACACATGCCTGTCGGTGGTTTAAAACTATGCAAGTAGCTGGTATGCCATTGTGATATTGACCAATCAGAAGTTCTTATGGTACACGGCATACCAGCTACTTGCATAGTTTTGTACCAGCTACAGGCATGTGTATTTTCGCCCGAATAGCTCCTCTGGTGGACGTAGTCATTTCCCAAGTTGCATCACATTTCCCGGTTCTCCGCTTTCCACATCCTGTGTGTCCCAGACGTCTTTCTTATTTAAAAAAAGAATGGACCAGTATATACCAGTACATATTCATCTCGTCTATTATGCACTAAATGACTTCCAATTACAAATAATGCAAAGAGGTGTTTATTTAGGTACTTAACCGTAATTGTATCCATCGAGGTGTTACCGGCCGCACCTCTTCATGGCGGCGAACTGAGCGCAGTTAATTAAGGAAATTGGATTTTTCTGTGCGCCATTGGATTAGCCAGTAAAGCTATTAGTTCAAATTAAGTAACTGTCTGAGCTGTGCTATGGCCGTCAGCCCATCACCACTCGGGGTCAGCGTGGACGCCCTTTGCTTTCAATTAATTGGTACCATTTAATATTATCTACTGTATCAATATTTGGATAAAGGTCGGTTTACATTAGCGAAGAATCAAGGTTAGCCATTTTTAATCCACAGTGGCTAAGCAAAAAGCCAGTCTTGTTATGTCATAATGAAATGAATTTATATGGTGTGTTATTTTTAAAGTAAAATATTTTAAGACTTAATAGTACGGGCGAAAGTGTGTAATTATGCAGGAGCCGTCTTTACGTTACGATATTTTTGCCCCGGAAAATCAAAAGTCATTTATTCAAATTAGGCCGAGAATCAGCACTTTTCGAACGTCAAAAATTACATAAGACAGTCCCCCAAAACGCCCGCCCTTCACCACCAGGTATTTGAAACTAAAGTTAAATGTTGACTATGGTCCCATTTTGTTTTCTTACATCGTCATCTTTAAGAGAGGTTATTTTCGATCGTTTTATGGTTTTCCTTAATGAAGGCTAGCGCCTGTGTTAGCACATCCCATCCGATGTTGTCCCAAGGGGGAACATGTTTGCCGACACGTTCATATTTCGCTTGTGGCCGCAGTTAACTGAAACTTTGCTAAAGCAAGCTATTTCCCCACACGACAAACAATTAGTGCTGTGTCTCTGACTTTTCTTTTTATTACAGAAGTTGCAGGATAACACTCGATGTTAGCTGATTTCTTTGCATTTATTTAAACCATTAAATTACGAAAACAATCAGTATGGTATTTAACTACACAATTTCAAAAGCAAGCCGATTATGATTTTTGAAAATAATATGAAGTCGCTATATAACAATTTTCTTTGTTTAAAGATAGAAGTCATTCTGATAAATCGTGCTTAATAATATTAATCAATCCATATTGTTTCAGCTGGGTGATTTGTCAAATCCGGAACTAAGAGTTCTAACAGAAGAATTAGAAAATATCAAGTACGGTGGTAAGTATCGTATGTATCTAAAAAAGAAGAAATCTCTATAGAAATCTAATTTTTTTTTTTAAATCGTTTATTTGTAGACATGCTACTGAAAAGGAATTACAGATGCCTCAACCATTTTTGAATTAAAAACTAAACGAGATAGAATGAAATACAAATTGCGCACCTGAAATAGAAAAGTGCAGGAAACTTGAAAACGTATTTATTGTAGAGTGCTCAGCCGATAAACTACTTTCTCTATTACCTATCTTGTAAAGAACTTACTCGATATAAAATTCTTTTGCTCCAGTTTAATACTCAGTACTACTTTTATTTAAAAAAAAACCTTATTTTAAAGAAGTTTAAGATGTGGGTCTATATTTTAACGACAGTAAAACTTTTGCTTTGTGTTCTACCTTATTTGAATTAAGCGTGACGTTTATGTTCTATAAAACGATTGTAAAAAGACGCTTATTGAAAACGAGAATCACTTATTCTCTCCTTCATTGTGTTATTTTTTTTGTCCTTGCTACACCTTCTGGTTACGGACATATTGAAGAACACTGTTCCAACTTTTTTCCTCGAAAATAAATTTTAGATGTTGTAACTTAACTTTAAATACCTCACAACAACTGCACCGTTGCATAACCCCATAAGCATAATGCTTTGCATGGGTTACATACCCACTCAAAGCACTCAAAGAAAAATCCCCAATCAAAGAAAAATCGCCGTTTACGGCGCCGTAAACAGCGATTTTTCACACCAATATTAAAGTCATTTCCCAGCAATAATTTATGTTCATTGTAAATTAGTTTGATGTACTGAATGCGTAGACAACAGCTATGTGAAGGGTCTTTTTACACCCAGTATGTTTATCCTCATAGGTGCCGAGATGCCAGTAAACAAGCTATCAGTACGAGGCCTGCTGCCTGATACGGACTACTACATGACGTATGACGGCTCGACCACGGCGCCGGCCTGCTATGAGACTGTCACATGGATCATCGTCAATAAACCTATCTACATTACCAAACAACAGGTAAATATTTACATCGTCACTATAATCAGCCTATCACAATCCATTCAACTGTTGGACGTAGGCCTCTCCCAAGTTGCGCCACAACACCCGCTTTTCTGCCTTCCAGGTCCAATCTGTTCCAGAAACCTTTTTAAGGCCGTATGTCCATCTAGCTGGCAGACATTTCCATTACTAACTTTGGTTAGTAACAAAAATGATGCCACTTTTCGTTTTCAAAGTGGTATGAGACAAACACAAATCATCATTTTCATACTTACCTCTCTTATCAAAAGATAAACTTATTATAGGCAGCAACAGCAATCCTTGCAAATTGTTGATCTTAGATTGGTAGAAACTTGAGTAACAGCTGCATCTCAACTGGCACAACTTGTACAAGTTAGCTACAAACTTATAGAAAAGTCATAACTGGTTGAGCTTTCATATCGTCAGCAAACCTATTTTCGATATGAAAGCTCAACCAATTACTTACTATCACAACGCAATTCATGTGAACTTTTATAATTTTATACCTTGTATTTGAAAGTAAAACGTGTCAAAATATTTATTATTCAAACTATTGCTATTTGAATTTAGTTATTTCTATTGTCAACTCATTAACACTAAATTTTTCATAGAAACTTACATTATTTTTAATATCGACTGTATCTCAATATCATTCTAAACTTGACAAAAGCCCTTAAAAACTCTTTCAACAAATCATCAAAACTGCATTAGGGAAGAATGCTCAACACTCAACACTCAACAGTGGCTCAATGCTCAACAGCAGTGGGTCAGTGCTAACAATCAATATGTGCGGTAACTGCATCCGTTCAAGTTCTCCGTTTGCATTATACGCTCCCTGCCCTCCTTGTTCGACTACAGATGTACGAGTTATGGAATCGCTTCCTAGAGAATTTATGTTTAATATGATAATTATTAGGAACTCAAACTCGATGTGAACGATGATTCGGATTTTGTAGAAGTATCTGTGGAGTTTTCAAATCTAAAATTACTCGGAATCTCACATTTAAAAAAATAGCAGGAATTAACAAATCAACAATGACACTAGGTAGAATTTTATGATTTCAAAATCAAATCAAATAATAATGTATCTAAAACCATCTTAATTATTACTTATCTCGAAACCAAAATGTTGAATTAGATAAGAAACTTTAGAAGGGCGTTGAAGATACAACTTTCTCGGGTACATAACTTTTTGTTTCAAGATACTTGCTTAGCCAAAAATCTATGAAGACACATACACTGCCAGACTTAATTAGCACGAGCGCTTTCGTCTTTAATAACACAGTCAATATATTTCACGGGTCCACTTAATAACTACAGCCACAGTCGCCCCGCGCTCGCGGCCTGCGCATCCAGTCGAAGACAAGTATCTGTGTATTCAAGCGTAGTTGGGGCAGCGTAATAACATTTTCATTCGTGCCCACGCTACAATAAACAACTCACGTCCCTCGCCTTTAGACAAAGACTCCGCCGTGAATTATGTACGTGTTAAAAGTAAACTGAAAGTGCCGCGTTGTGTGGCTGTTATTATAAATCATTGTTTATGTTTTCCGTTTGTGTTGGTCGGAAAATTAAGTGCTAGTGGAAACTGCTTGCAATCTCGCGGGGAGTTGAGCGAACGCCATGTGGTCGCTGCTTGAAGCGCAATTTACAACACCACTAACATGCTTAGTTTTATGCTAATAAAAATCCCCACACCTTTATGATGGCAGTAGTCATAAAAACTGAAATAAAAGTAAAAATACGTGTGAGCTTAACTGTAGAAAATAAACTCTTGACGTTGGTGATGCCTATAACGAGCGTCATACAGCTATTTTCCAAATTGCCTATAAACGGGAAACCACGAGAGAACATTTACTACATAACACATACATAGGTATTGTTAATGTATTCCCGTTTCCTATGGCCACAACTTTTCAGCAATTTCATCACTATTTTTTCCACGGCGCTGATGAAAATTAAGTTCCAGTTACTTAATCAAACGCTTAAAAATAATAACACCGCTGAATAACTACAATAACACCCATGTAAAGCTCAACAAACCAAACATAGCCTTCGCACCAAACACCACAATACAAACCCAATTACAGTTGGTAAAATCAAAGTTTAGGCAGAGTCTATAATCAGAATCAAATTGTTTAATACAGCGTAAACAACGATGCGAATCAGATAGCCGTGGTCGCGTGCGCCGCGCCAGTTAATCCGAGCGTGCCAACAACATATCTATACATACTCCATAGTAGTCACCCAACGTTATAAAACGAAGAAATTTCAATTTACTTGAAATAGCTCTCCATCTATAAACACTTGTAAATGTTATCATAGAAACGGAACATCGTGTGTATTGAATTTTCGAAATTACGTCTGCAGGTCTTGTAGCTCTATTGTCCCTTTTCTTAGTTCGCTATTCTGTTAAAAACATTTTCTCAAAGCCCAGAATCGTCTTACAAAAGTAAGTTAGATAGAGTGTACTTACAGATTTTTAACGTTATGCTTTTTCCTCTCGAATAAAATTCCTCCCTAGAGCAATTTCGTCTTCAACATGACCCCAACAAAATAACCAGAGCATCTTCCGTATAATATTTGGCAAGGCTTCATAAATTTCAAAATAGGGTTAGTAATTTTACTTTCAAGAACTTTAGTGTCAACATAATTGAATTTCATGACTGTAGCTGCACGGCTTGAGGCGGCTGATGCAAGGCGACGCCAGGCACCCCAAGGCTCCCCTCGGCAACAACTTTCGGCCGCCCCAGCCTCTCCACCACCGAGCCGTGAGGACCAACATTGACTTCGATCTCAGCAAGGTAAATTACACCTTAAAGGAAATTAAATTAAGCACAAACTCCTCTGGAGACACGCTTAATAATTCATATTGTATGCTAAGCTGGGTTCCTAAGCGATATACTCGTACTTAGTCCTTGCATTGTGTATGTTCCTTTAAAATGGTTAGCTGTAGTATTAGCGTAACACTAATTGTGTTTGCTAAGTCGGCGCTTGAGTTGACATCGTTTGTGTTAATTGTTTTTAAAATTTTCAGTATCCTGGGAAGACTTGTCCAAGCATGCATCGAGACATGCATTACAAAGGTAATTATAGTCTTGATTACTTTCACAAAACACCAATTATTATTTCATGATTTTTCTAAAGCTTCGTACGATATTTTCTAATCAAGAAAAATGTTAGCAAGCTATCCCATTTTCCATCGAAGCCTACAACCATTACAGACATAAACTATCTCCACAATCACCGAGCAACTGGTGTTAGTAACAGTTACCTATGTAGCGATAACGATAATTTCACAGTTATCGCGATTGCAAATTACGTAATTGGCGCAGTTACATTTCGTGTTCAAATATGAGGGCGGCTTTTGTGATACTGACAGCGGGTAGCAATGCCTTAATTAATACGGTAGCAAGGTTTTTTTTAAATAATTAAGAAGAACATCTCATTGTAAATATGTACAGTTAAACCAGAATAGGTATGCGCTTCGGTAAACAAATCGATCGAATCGATCGTCGAATCGTTGAGCTCCTTAAGTTTTAAGTTGAGCTGTATGATTACTGACAGATGCGTGCACTGAGTGGACATGTCCACTTAATCTGTGTGGTTCTTTCTTCAAAAGACCATTTCACATGATCTGACCAAGATTATGTCTGGACTTTAAAAGAGACTGTGACCTCTGAGTTGGTTTCGGCCTTTCTTCTCAGAGTTGTCAGATAGGAAACGCCGGCCTCATCTAGTTTAAAAAAAATGTTTGACGTGTAAAAGTGATTGTATAAACCTACTTACAGAAAAAAAAAAAGTTTTTTCTATATTGGGTTATTTACTCTGATTACATTTCATTGGCATTCAAAAGTTTTGATTTTGTTTTTGGAATTGCATATTAGATTCAGTAGAAGAGACGAAGCGCATACTTTTGCTGGAAGATCTGTAGATAAAACGACCGCTTGAAATGTGATGTTTTTCCTACCGTTACCTATTGCCAATTGCTCTGTGGTCATTTTTTGCTCCCTATTTATCCATATTTATTTTAATTTTTTTATTTTTTTTTTTATTTATCCTTTTTGATAACTGTCATAAACAATCTCTTCGATTTTTGTGAAAAAAAAATCTCCTAAAATCGACAATATTCCCAGAATATTACATCAATTACAGTATATTTCATTTCATTTTAGCACCAACAAGTTCTTAATAATTTGTATAGATTTTAAAGACTTGCTCAAATCCCATTCCTCCCCGCGTTACGACCCGCCCACACTCCGACCCCAGCTTCCACACGTTATCAAGGTTTTCATTTCTGTTGCAGCCAAAAGCTGGACACAATATTGAAGCTAATTCCACTCCGGTAGGCATTCACATAGCAGCTACGTAGAAGTATACATTAACTAGTTCATAAGTTTGTATATAGCTCTTGTACAGTCTTATTTACATCCCGCTTATGATAAATGGAGCTACAAAATATTTTTAAGTGTAATATATTCAATCTTAATTTAGCGCTGATGTTAGTCTAATAATGTGATGAGTGAGTTTCGTTGGGTAAAGGTTACCTATAATATTTTATTACGGCCTCTGATTAAGTAGAGTATTGATAGATATTTTCGGATAGATTGTTCGAACCATACCATCGGTTTTGCTGTAGTAAATTGTATACTTAACGTAGGAAAATTTATCCATAGTTATAATTAGGTATGTCGAATTTATATAAATTATTTATTGAAATTCTTACATATCATTTGAAATGTCCGAAGTTTTTAATCGTTGTGTTGCAATTATTGAGTACATATCTACTAAATGATATGTTGTAAATTGTTACTTTTATAAATGTTTGTAAGTATATTTAATTGTTTAGTCTTCTAGTTAATTAGAATTGAAATCAATTAACGAATGAATTTAGATAAATAATCATATCAAATTATATATGTAATAGTTCTAAGGTCTTATTTGATGGTACTAGGTACTTCAATATAACAATATCTATCGCTGTAAGACGTCTATAGCTTTAATAAACTATATTCTAGTGTTTATATTTCATTGCGTATTGTAAGATGATAACTATTCCATGATTATGAAACGTATATCGCCTGGCTTTCTTGTAAGATCTATTAGAAGTATTATTTGATTAAACGATAATCAATTACGTTTATTTTCTTATTTATTTAACCAACTGTAAGCGTACCTTGCTGGAGAAAAACCGCATTGTAGATTTTTTATCGGGGGATAAAAATTACAAAAGCCCAGCTGTAATCTGCTTGAGCCCCTGTAATTTTTCGTGGTCGATTTTAAATCTGCAAATGTGCGCATTCCCATATATCCCGATACCCATTGGCAATCCCAATAAGCTACCGGCCGATAAAAAGCTTGCAGTTCACGATGGTGGTAAATGCAATATGAAGGGGTTTTATAGCAATGTTTTTGAGTGCCAAATTCATGGTGTCTCTTAAGCTAAAGCAGCTATAAAAATAATACCTACACACAGGTTCAACTGAAGTCAAATATTTTTCCCAAAATCAACAATATGCTGGAGGTATGTCCTGATGCAATGGAGTAAAACCGTCTGTTTTAGTGTTTCCTCCAGTCTTGTGTTTGAATAAAAAGCTCATTTGAATTCTATGAGAATCGAAATTGCTCTCCTTTTCTCTGTAGTAACTTAATTTAATCGAGTTCCATCACAATGTCTTTTACCTTTAGATTAGGTACTCGCTATAATGCTGATAAAAGTGGAAAATAAAATTTATAATACTTTTCCTTTTGTTATCTCCAGACGTTCTTTTTCCCAAGTTGGTAGTCACGTATATTTTATTGTACAAGAGTCAAATATAAATTATTTTTCCACGCGATAACGTGGAGATTAAGATTGTAAAATAAATTACCGGATTTTCCGCATAGAGGTAGAGTTTATTGGAAAAGTTGCCGTCGGCGGGTGATGATACACTTACACGGATTGAGTTCATTAAAATGTTATAATTATCAAGTTTGTGTAGGTGTTTTAATACGCTTCTACGTTATTAGGGATGCAAGAATGTTATTTTATCCCAGTTTATTATAAGATTATCGTACTCTAATATTTTAAATTAAAAAATAAGTATGCAATCATGGGAACTGTCGACAGAAGTGAAAACTTAAAACATTAACATTTACACAGGCCACTGCGCGTCGCCAGTCTGGCGCTACACATCACATTAGTAAGTTGGTGACGCGAGCATGTCGCATGTCGTGAACCCGTAAGTTTTTCTCCTACCAAAAAGCGCTCAACGTGCGTAAAGAAGTTTGCACTTCAACAAAGATAACCTTTTGCCAAAATTGAAGCATTTATACATCATGATCCTTAACAATTTATAACTAATTAACTCTAACTTATAAACTCGATCCATTTGGGGAGCATAGTGAACAAAGTTGAGTGGTGCAATAAGCTGTTTATTTCTTTTGTTCCTCCCAGTCTAACTCGACGGAGTTGCGAGTTAAGATCCCTCCTACGTGCGTGTCGACGTTGATAAAATATAACAGACAACTATACCTACCTACCTTGGTACGAATAGGTACCTCGAAATAGGTATCTCGTTACCCACATGCTCTACTTTTCATTAACCCTTCGTATCGTAGATCTATGCGAGACAAAATAGCTTTTAAATTGTTCCTCTAATTACCGGCTACGAGTGTTAATATGAGTATGAGAATATGTTACCTTTAATTTTATTTATAACATACATAGTTTTGACTTGACTATCTCTTTGCCTAACTGTGGGACATCATAGGCTTAAAACATATTTTGAAGATATTCAAAAAGAAAATTATTTTTATGAATAGGATCCAATTGACTAGTGGATTGATGGTGACTGCCTCTAGAAGACGAGCCACCTCGAAGAGCATAATTACACTGATATAGGTAGTAGGTATTTCGTTTGACTTTCTGTTTTCCCCATTCACAGTGTATCTCTCTACTCTGGTAGATTCCAGCCTATTTTCGTGTACGGCTACCATCTGTCGCATGCTTGTTTCACAGTTTCCGCCGACGAATTTCTTGATGTTGACTGTTTTGTTGTGCTCTATAGATAGCTAGGTTTCTTTTATTCTTATGTAAAGAACATAGAATGCTCGTGAAAATACTTCATTCATTAAACATTTTATTGGCATAATCTACTCATTACAATGTTTTTTTTATGAGTTGTATTGCAATATGTGGTTAGCTAGCGACCTCGACAATTGATCATATTACTCTTGCCCGAGCAACCGGCAGCAAGTTCGTCATGCTCGCTTAGATATCACTGCTTGCGGTAGCGTCGTGTTGCGTCCTTCCCTCAAATATGGCTTCCCTGATCTTTGCGTTATGCTCGTGAATGGGCGCTGCTTGTGGTGACTGGTCGTCTTGCTGATCATGGTTTTGTATTTGTTATTAGTAGTAACTGCTTTTTTTATTCTACTTCGATGGTCCTAGTTTATCATTTGTGACTTTGAGTTACCACTATACAGGGCAATTTTTTAATCACTAGCCAAATTTTCACAGGGTGGTCTACCCATGAATATGAGCAACTTACATTATAAGACCAACTCTGAAGTCGCGAGAAAAAAATCGGCTGTTTCATACATTTTGGCCGAGTAGGTATTGAACCTTTGTATGAAATAGCAGATTTTTTTTTCGTGATTTTAGAGTTGGCCCCACAGTGAAAGTTGTTAATATTCATGGGTAGAACATCCTGTGCAAATTTGGCCGGTTATTGAAAACTAACCCTGTATATAGTTATATGTAAGCGGGCACGCCCTTTACGTCTGGAGGCTTTTATTTATGTATTATGTTTACGTTTTTAGTAATTATTTCTGTCTGAGAATAGTTTTCGAGGTTTTTTGTTGGTATATTGACGTGTGCAAGCTGACAAATAATTTAATTTAATGTTTTGTGTTGCGTGATGTAAATTATTTTGCATACTATTGTATAGAACAAGTTTTTCTAATTGAACAGACAGCTGTACTGCTGGGGAGTTTGTTTCGCCACTTCTTCCCAGCGAAAGCACTAGGAAGTGGTGAAGTTTTGGAGGATTGTCTTATGTAATTTTGACGTTCGAAAAGTAGTTAGTAGTAGTAGTTTGAATAAATGACTTTTGATTTTGAAACAGATTCAGTAGACCGTTAGGTATAACAATTTAAGCAAAGGTACAAAACTTTTCTGAAATATAATTAATATTAATTTTAATAAAGAAAACTGTTTTCTAGTCTGAATTAATTTCAGACTAGAAAACAGTTTTCTTTATAGACAAGCTGTACTAAAAAAATAAATTTAGCGTTTACCCAATCCGTCTAACATAAATCACAAGAAGGTATTGTTTACACAGTTTGTTAAGCACTCGTCGAGTGCCGCGCCTCGAGAGCTCGCTTCAACCCGAGTGTGAGCTCAAATGTACTCGAAACTCGAGTTTATTTGCTCTTTATTGAGCAAGTGACAAGATTTGACGCCGCGTCTCGCGTGTGCATTGAGCTTTATGTTACAAATTGAGTAACATATGTACCGGAGTATATCGGAAGAGTAGTGTCGTATTTGGACGAAAATTGGTTTTATTGTTGAAGTGTTAGGGTGATTGCTCCAAAAGTGGAAATGATGTAGGTTTATGATCAAGTAAAAGCCGTCATATTCTTTCCATCGAAAATATTATGTGATTTCTCAAACACAACGTAAATACATTCTTAATACTAGAAAAGATCATAGCAATAAACATCCACTTCTTCTTACGGTTACTGCACCGACGACATGCGACGCGCCGGTTTGTTAAAAAGACTGTATGATGTATCCAGGGTAAGCTTACCCTAACTGTCCACAACGTACAGTGCTGAACTTGGGTCTCTTTCATGACCAGACCTTGACTATGTCTAGCGATCAACTGGCCTAAACACTGCTGGTATGGATTTATAAAATCTTCTGACATCAACTTTTGTCTCAGCTCAAAAAGTTATCTTCGGAAACGCAGAGGAAGTTCCAACGTGTAATGCCGAGCAGATCCAGTTTAAAAGTTGCATTACAACAGTGGCATACACATCGTTGAAGCCAATTCGAGTTTTATGCAAATGCGTGTTGTGTGCCGCGCCGCCGCGCCGCCGCGCCGCCGCGCCTGCCCCGGGTCGCAACCGCGTGCCTTGTGTTGGCTTGTTGGCAAAAACACAGATTTTCGCATTGTGCTTCATTTTGGGTATTGGTGTTTTGTCAGTTATTATATTGTTGTTATTATGCTGTATTATTCCTAGAACTCTGGGCTATTTAAAAGGCATATCAGCTCTGAGATTTCTGTCTAGTGGTGAACGTGGGTGGAATGGGGTAAGTAAACTTACTTACACACACACACACTACTCACAAACACTTTACCGATGTATCTGTAAAGTGTACCTTTATCATTACTTACTTGATAGATTACAAAACACACTCCATAAAATAAATGAATATGACAAATAATGCTTGACATAAAGGTTCTCTTAGCAGAGTGGATTCATATCAACAGTGCATCGACTGGGAATTGAACTTACTCCACTTCGCTTGCCAGTCCGCGCCTTAACCGTTGGGTTATTGAAGAGCAACGCCCCGCAGGAAATTGCGGGTGAAAACCCACATAAGTCTCGATCCCGTGGGGATATCGGAATAAAAAGTATTTTATGTGTTAATCTAAGTTATAAACTATATATATACCAAATTTCATCCAAATCCATTTAGTAGCTTTTGCGTGAAAGAGAAACAAACATCCATCCATCCATCCATCCTCATAAACTTTCGCAATTATAATATTTATTATGTAGGAATTTAACAACTCCCTAATTTCTTTCCGGCTATCATCATTTAGTCTGAACGTTACAACAAATCATTGAATATTTAGATTTATCTGTCCCTTAAATCATACATAACCCAAAATATATCAAACTAGTATCCACCCGGGACTTCGTTCTCCGAGATTTTATGTACTTTATGACAGTCAACTTTCTAAGGGCTTTTGGATAGTGTGGAACTCATATGAATTGGATATGGTATTTTATAAGTTTTTATAACGATTGTGAAAAATATTGTTACCAAAGTCTAGTAGCGTTTCCTATACTCCATACATATCTACGATTTCATCTTCAAAAAAATATGTGAACTGAAAATTTTTGAAGGAATTTTAATAACAATATTCAGGCTGCGAACAATATAACGTTAAAGTATACCTCACCAGGCCATCAGCTTGGCCGCCTGCCCATATAAATCCTACATATAAAAACAGAAAATTTACTTAAAATGGCAAACAGCCAAGAATGTTTTCTAAAAGTTATTTCAGAAAAAGAAATCCGCTTTCATATCGGAACTAACTCTTTATTTGTATGGATGATCCCTCGCGGGGTACAAGTTAAAAACAGCTTTCACCGGCCGCCGCGTTTGAATAAGTTTCGCACAAGTTTTATTGAAGTTGTAACCTTCGGCCCGGTTTGATATATGTACTTCCCGCATCTGTACCGAACGGGTCCCGCCGTGCCAAAGTTAGTGCACTCGTAAATTATTCAACCCCTCTGTATACATGTGCTTGTCGTAACCGAATGGTGTTCAAGTCACAATGTCACATTGTGTTTTTTATTTATATGACGGAGAAGGTACATCTCTCTAGTTATCGTCAGCCATATTTTAACTACTGTGGGCGTGCTATGGGTAGTGTTGTTTATTGCGCAATAGAAAACCTGGTTGCAGTTCAAATCAAATTATATTTCACGATCAAATTAATCACACTAGCTATTCACACACTGCAGCTACAAGACACACAACTATACGGAACGCGCGACAGTTTCTAAACGTGTTCACTGCTCGACAGCCACCGACCAACTCTGCTTAGCTCCGGTCGACCAGCGTTATGTTGTAGACTTTGTCGGTTACCACTTGGTTGCGCTGGCGCCCCGATTAGTTAAACGACGACTAACGTATTTCCAACATATATATAACAAAGTTTTTTTTTTACTTTTTGTATCGTACAGTCTATTGATGTAAAATCTATTGAATTATCTACAATCATTAGAAAGGATCCTGTTAACCAATTTATGTTCGAAGGTAAGCCCAACGGATCGCACCTGCCAAGCTAATAGGTAATCACGTTAATATATCGTCGATTAAATGGAAAAATGACATTTTTCAAATTTATTGGAAAATGAGGTTATTAGTTAAAACAAGTCTGATATCAATATTATTTTATATGGATAAAAGACACTTTATAAAATTACACGTCAAGATCACCAGATGTCGCAAGTGTCATTTCTGTACTCTGTGGTCATCCGCCATTTTGATTGTAGAAAAACGTCGCTCTGCCATTTGTAACCCGACCACGAAACTGAGTGCATGTGCTTTTTTGTACAAAAGTGACATCTCTCAAAATAGCGTTTGGATACTATTGTAAAAGGTAAAAAATATTTATAGAAAAACGTATTTTTTCGAGAAATGACGTTTGTTCTTTAAAATTGAACTATAATTGGGATTGCACCTTTTATAGAGAAATGGCATTTTTAAAAATGTGACTGTTTGTTGTAAAATAAAGTTATAGAGACATGTAACTTCTGTACATATGCCATTTTTCTTTATAGTTTCTGTACATTTAGTAGCCATGAAGTTCATCAGAAAAATGTTTAATTTCAAGTGTGTAATAATTATTTAGAATAATTATTTTTTGCTATGAATTTTTTTTAATCATGACGTTTATTTGTTAAAAAATACATGCATTTTTACGTTAAAAGTACAACATTATTTAAAAAAATAATTGAATAAAAATGTTTTTATTTAACCTTTGAAACGAAAATATTGATGAAAAACTTTTTTGTTTATTTTTAGTATGAAGCGTGGTGAGAAAATGATAAAAATGATTATGTCTAAGGAGTTTTCTGATGAGAATCCAGTGGGCTTTAATTCAGTTCCGTTAAAATCAAACGAAGATCCACTAATTGTCATACCTGAAATATCTAATACATCTGAATCCACGAAAGCGGTTAATTCAGAGTTGGAGCTGATTTCTCAAGACCATACCTCAACTTCAGAGAATATAGAACTAGCAAACAAAGTATCTACATCAAAATTGTGTGAGATTATCGACGTCGAGCCATTGAAAAATAATTTAAATACCAAACGCACTCCTTTGATTAGTTTAAATAGAAATGTTAAGGATCCTAATCCCATTAGCAACAATTCTTTTTCGTATTCACAAATAATTCCATACATTATGCCAAACGATCAACCTGGGCCCAGTAGAAGTATTGTGGAACTTGCTGCAAGTGATTCAGAATCAGAAAAAAGTACTAACGTTCTACTTTCTAACCATACCAAGACTTCATGCAATATAATAATATCAGAATCGGATATTTCCTCTGAGAGTGATGACGATAATTCTTCCAGCTCCATACCTGACTGTCAAAAGGACTTTTCGTCTGACGATGCAGATAATGACCCAGATTTTATACTACGCGAAGATCTTGAAATGTCATAAACATCTTCAGAAGATGAAACCACTAGAATTAATGAAAGCCAAGAAGATACAGTGGAAGATGGAAAAGAGAAAGCAAAGATCGGCAGAAAGAGAAAAGCTGTGCCAGAAGAATGGAGAAAAAATAAAGCTAAACTATTAAGGAACTCTGGAAAAGCGTATATATCGACATCGAAGTCACGAAAACAAATGCAAGAAAGACAAATAAAACCAACGTGTACTGCAAAAAGTAAACTAAAATGTTATAACAAGATTAGTGAGGACCAGCGGCAACTTATTTTTATGAATTACTGGAAGATGGGAGATTTAGATAAGCAACGTGAAAGCAATTTGAAAATTTATAGTATTTTGGAATGTTTTACTCATGACAATATCTACATAGTAGGATGCGGCTGCCTATCAGACTAAATATATTCCCGAAGCGATATGTTGGTCTCTTCAAAGCCGAAAACAGCCAATTCACAATTTGTTAACAAGCACTTATTTGAACGAACAGCATCAAAGTGTGTTCTACAGCTTACGGCAATTGCCAAACGACTTACACATAGCAGCAAATTGCACTAAGTCTAACGACATTGCTTGCTTAGTGCTACGAACTGGCTACGGAGCTACGAACTGGCTACGGTACTACGGAGCTACGAAAGACTACGAAACTCTACGCTCCAGTCTACGGCGCGGCAGACGGCAGGCTACGACGTATTAAAATAAAAGCAAAGCGGAGTCACTTTAATTCTTAGAAGCGACCCGCCCAGGTGATTCCAACGCTGCAGATTTACTTACGCCGCTCAGTTAACTTTTATTACAATGACTGGAACCTAAACTGTGTACCTGACGTTTCTCTTGTTTAGAAAAAATAAAGACAAAAAAAATCTATCGTTCAGATTAGATAACCCTGTCACCTTTGCGTGAGACAACAGAACGTATGTTTTACAAGAAAATAAGAGGAGATTTAGCTCATGGTAGATACGACCGTGGGAACAGAACACATGCAGTGTTCGCCTTAGCAATATTAGTACGACGCCACATAATTTTATCCAGTCTCGGTCATAAATATAGCACCTAACCCCATTATTGTTGCAAGAAAGCGAACAGTAGAGGCACGGCACGGCTTTCGTGAAACCGTTACTTATTGTCTATGGATGTCTTATGAAATGTTACAGTTGTGTTATAAACCGCGAGCAGCTGGCGGAGCGAAACGTTGAAGAACAAAGACCTACATACCAGTAAACGAAATAAAAACACTCAGTAAAAAGGTATTTTTACCATCTGCTCTTATGCTGATCGCTATTCGAGAACATAGTAGGCTTTATAAACTATTGATTTGTAGACCATTTTCTATTTTGTTAAGTACCTGGTACTTGTTGACAGGCCTACACTGTCCTCCCATACTTAATAACACTGTAATTTGAAAACATTGTAAAAGCCAATTATTTTTAAAAGTGTAACCGTGGAGTTTCTTGCCGGTTCTTCTCCATAGGAAACGACTAATTGGAACCGTGCACCTAGCTTCTGACCTTTCATAAGTGCCCATGTAGGCTTATGTGAAATAAAATATTTTGAATTTGAATTCAATAAAATCGTGTTAAGAATGTGAGCAAGCCACTAAGTAAAGAAGCAGACAGGCGGCGCAGGAGGCGCTGGACGACCTGATGTAGTTTTGCTACAATATAATAACTTCTAAAAAAGGAACATTTAAATTTGATAAATTGTTACTCTATATTCTATAAACGCCAACACACCATTCAACGAACAAAATACACACAGAAAAATCATGAAAAAATCACGTTCCCGTAAAGTTATAATAAAATTGTTTAATTATTCAAAGCGATTGAAAGAATCAAGAGTAATTAAAACGTAATTAAGGACAGCAATGGTTTCAGGTGTCCATTCTAATCTCATGTTCCGAGGGAAGGCAGGCCGATCCTCGGCCGGTATATTCTGACAGCGACACGACTAATTTTACAACGAAATTATGATAATATTGTTATTCATTTTTATAAGAACCGTTTTTGTTTTGAAGTCAGCGTCGATTTTAATATCTAATAAGATATAAACATTGTCTTTTAAAATAAACATTTTAAAAGCAACATACACACGCACTTGGTATTTTAGCTTTTCACAGAAAAGATGCTTCGCTGGTAAAAAAACATTATAAAAATATTAAGAAAATTAATCAAAAAAGCTATCTCCCATCTTCAAACGTTCACTAATATCAACATAACAATCCAAGAGGCCTAATAGACGAATAAAACCACCCATTTCCTAAATTACTTTACCTACTCGGAGGGTCATCCAATACTCTAACACCAGATAATGATCCTGTTAACACAGTCGCCGATGTCCTACAAGTTACATCTCCGTAACAGATCGGACACCGCTCCTACAAGTTACGTCCGGACATGATCGGACACCGTTGTCTGGAATAAGGATGCCAGCGTGTGCTCTTTCCCACGCTCCTCCACAAGCATGCGACGTTTATTAAGCACTTCACGTTTTTGTTACCTGCAGAGAGATTTATTACTTTTAATTATTTTTCATTGTCCGCCACCGTTATTCGTCTTAGAGGCATCGCATTAAATTATTATGCTCGGATATGATTTACTGCTGAACGTCGTGTAATTTATGTATTACAGGTTTATAGCGTGTGGTTAGTGTTACCTCATGAAGAACCGATAGGATGTGTTGTGTTTACGTGTAACTTTTTACCTAATCAAGATTATGTATTGTGATATTCATTCGAGTTTTTGATGATGACTGAATCGTAATACTTTAAAAATAGTCAATACGAAATCTATAACATTTGTAGAAATCACTTGAACGCTTTGTAAGGCCTACGTAAATATCATATCATCAGATCGGGTGGATACGATCGTAAATTTAATTAAAGTCGTATGTAATTGCTCATCTTCATGAAAATAAGTTAAAAGTGACTTCAATGACTCAATCTGCCGTTTTCAAATGTCCCCAAAATCACCATCACTCCCGTCACTCCCTAAAATATTAAAATTAATATAATATACAAGGTGTAGGTACACAAAATAGAAAGTTAACTGTAGGCCTTTCATCGGTATTCACCTCAGTCATAGTAGGGTTCATTAAAATGCGTCGAACAATAAACGGTGGCCCGCGGGACCTTTTGTGAGTGCGCGAGTTTTAACCGCATTTCAATCTGTTCGTTATTATTTCCTCATTGTTTATGGTTACTGTACTGTGAGGTGCTCTTTTGGATGGAATACAATTTAGCTGTTGTCTGGCTTGTGAATTTATATGTAGTTACGTAATGTATACGTTGCTTAAGTTTCAATCTCAAATCAAGTTTGTAAGTAGGGTGGTTTTTAGCATAACAATTTTTACAAAGAATGATTAAATGCAGATGTAACAATTTTATTACACGGACCCCCGGACGCCCCCTATTACATGGGACTTAACATAACGGGCGAAATGTGGGTGTTACTACAGGTACACTTCTGCCTAACCCTTCGGGGAAACAAGGCGTGATGTTATGTTATGTTATGTAACAATTTTATGTTTTTTTTTTTTTTCACTTTTATGTTTTTTTTTACGTTTATGTATTTTAACCAACACAGCAATGCCTTACTAAGATTCATGTTGAAAAAACAAATTCTATTAGGTATTTCAAGTGATCCTCAAAAGTAAACGATAATAGTAATTGCTAACTGGAATTGCAGTTGTTAAAAAACCTTCATGGAAACTATATGCCCATTAATTTAAGGGTTACATATGACCTTGTTCTTGCAGTGTACGGGTAAATTTATGTAGGGTTACTTCGACCACGTGGTCGCGACAACCGCCCAGGCTCTGTTCGCCATATCTACGGCCGCCCGCCCTCGCCATCCGCCCGCCCAGCGGATTTCCATATGCGCCTCGCCGTAAACGCTCATAAATTAACTACAACCATTATAGAATAATGTTACTCGGTTATATATTATGTCGCTTTTGATTAAAGTTTCAATTAGTTTAATATACGGTTAAAAGAGAAGCGGAAAAGTTAAAAAAAGTTTTGCTGCTGGAATATTTTTGTTAGTATAGGTAAAGTGAAATAGGATGCGTTAATTTAATCATTTTTCATTGCATAAAAAGAACTTTTTTCTAGGAATCTTTTATCATGCTTTTTACTTCACACTTAAATAAGCCCAAGTAATGTATAATATTTTGAACCAAATAATGAATTAATGTTATTTTTGTCAATTTATCAAATTCACTTGTGCGAATAGAAAAGAAACTTTCAAAGCCAGAATGTAAATATAGGTAAACTAGTCGATTTCCCAACGCTCGCGCTAGCTGGCAACATATGGGTTAAGATATTCGAGTGAGTTCAGACACGGCCCATTCAAAAGGCGCTCTAAACGGAAGGATACGAGCCGTAAAATAGGATTTCATGCATGCGTAGCTTTGTGTGAACAAATATGTACGGTTGACATCGCACGACCTTTGCCGATAACCCCCAGTGAATAAAAAAAAATGATTTCATATTCCGTTTTTGAAAAGTTGAATGTTTTTACATTAACCTTTATACGGATTACGGTGCGAAGTTGTGAATGAGTTTTAAAATGTTTTTTCTAGCATCCACCAGCGACTTTGTTTGTGCCTATATATTACGCATATACGAGTGCATAATGTTGCTTAAAATATTCAAGACCCTGTCGCACTTAGAAGTTGGTTTCCATCCATAGAGCACGGCCACAACCTTTAGGATCCTATAGTCCCTAGGATCTGTCTCTCAAATGAGAGAAGGTCCAAAGATCTGAAGGTTCCATAACCGACTGATTAAATAATCAGTCGGTTATGGAACCTTTAAAAAAATGAGTTTTTTCACTTCCGTTGTCGTTATAACACGTCTGTAACATAAAAAAATACTCAACAACCATGTTAATATCCAAGTCGCAGTATTTATACTCTGTACATAGCAATTCACCACCACTGCTTTCAAAAATGGTGAAGGAAAATATCGTGAGGAACCCGTTATGTTCCAGAACCAAAAATTCGAAGATATGTGACATCTACCAACCCGCACTGGGCCCGCGTGGTAGATTACAGCCCACTCCCTCTCGAAGAGAGGACGATTATGCTTATGCTTATGAGCAATGAATTAAGAGCCTAGTTTAGTATTAATAAGAACTATACACGTAACTTTTTGCCTATTAATCTAATCTGTAACACTGAAACTTTCTAGCTTCATTTAGTTTTCATGTGTACTACAACTGATAGCATTGTTGTAGATACTACTTTTACGGACTCTTGAATGTGATGCGTCCACGCTGTACGTCACGTCTGACGGGAACATGGCCCAAGGAACGCGACCTCACGAACTCACTTCGGCAAAACTCGGCAGTGCTCGGGTTTGTTGATAAAGTAAATAAAAAAAATAAAAATAGTTTATTTTACACCTTCAAGTAAAAATAAGGTTTACAATAAAAATAGTTCTAAAGGTAAATAAAGTTGTATATTATAGTTGCAGCCAATACCTAAGCTAAGATAACTTAATATCTTGTAATTATAGGTATCAGCGCCCACCCTCGATACTCGTTATAGCCGATGTTATTGTGCCTCGCTTATAGAATTTGTGACTGTTTAGGTGCAAAACAAGAGTTAAAATTAACAAACAAAGAATAAAATAAAATAAAAACAAGTCAATGAAGTGTGTAGGCGAGTGTAATTGTGTTTATGAGTGTGTGAATACGGGGGTGTGTTAGTGTGAGGGGGTATGTGTAGGGGTGTGCGTGTGTGTGGATGAGTGTGTGTGTGTGTGTGTGTGAGGATGTGTGAGCATACCAGAGGGAAACTGATGATATTGAATTTTAACAAATACAATAAGGTGCAATACTTGCATGAAAAATAAAATATCGCCTATTCATTCCTTACATTATAAACAAGAATAAATATTAGATCGATTTTAGTACTTTTTATGTCCTAAGTATGTATTTGTATGCGAATCAAATTAAACAAACTTTTAAGACACTCAAAAACTGACGATCTCGACACATTTATTTTTATCTTTAACTACAACTGGCGTTGTAGACAAAAACAACCTAACAGAGGCGTATCAAAAGCATTTACAGAAGTTTCGAAATTATGGAAGAACTATGGACTTCAATATTCACGTAAAAATAACTATGATAGTTATAAAACAAAACGATCATAACATTCAAACATACAAGCAACCCCAACAAGGACATTTGAAACATAAACCACGTCCTGCATAGCAAAACATAACTTTAACCTAACAAAAACGGCGAATTACACATGGATAAATAACACTTTTATGTTAGCTTCAGTGACCCTCACAGATTCATACAGAGAGCACTATTCTCAGAGCAATCAGGCACTCATACGTGTGTCTGCTCGTCCCAAGTGTCCCATTGCACACTCGTTTTGAATATTGCATTTAGCGCCACTATCTCTACGACTTTTAGAATCGCTCCCTGCTTATGCTTTCAGCTGACCTTTTTGTGAACTACAGTTTTATGCTTTTTGAATGCGTGGGCTGTCGTGCTAATTGAAATGGGTCTATCTTTTTTTATTAACTCAATGCTAAACCAGCTTTTATACATTTTTATTCAGATCGTGTATTTTTTGTGACTTGTTGACCTGTTTAGTCTTCTTTAGCCAGTCCAGCTAGGCTCTCAATCTCTCGCGTCCGGCCCTGGTCCAGGCCATGGTACGGAGCGAGAGTGCATGGGAAGCCATTACCTCCTTCTGCGAAGCAGTAATGCTCGTGAAGGAGGAGGCGGGACGCGTGAGGGAGAGGCAAGCTTTGCACCCTCACGCCCCTAGTCGCCGCAGGAGACGCCCTGGGCGTCGGGAATTGGCAGCCGATTCCCGGCCACCGTAGGCGCGGGCTTGCGGACGGCGAGCAATGGGTAGCTCGCCGTCTGGTAAGGACCAGGCCCGAGTCGACGGCGCGTCGTGTTCCACGCGCGCCTCAAAGAGATGTCAGCACTATTGACGGGGTCCGCTAGGGCCGATGCCAGCTAGGGTTGCGGGATGTTCGAAAGAGTTACCGTGGCCCCGGCACAGGCAACAGAAGGAACACGGGTGGGTTTTAGTCAGTAAAAGTCTGACACGCCCTCCCGCTCCGCCCAGAGCGGGAGAAGTCATTTGATGATTTCCCATCCACAAAAAAAAAAAAAAAAAAAAAAGCTAGGCTCTCAGTTTTAAAACTGTGTGGACTATCAATCAAATGACATTCGACTTCCCACCCTTCGAGCTACTTCTACCACAAGCGTAAGTAGTTCAAAACGTGGGTGTAAATAGTACTTTATACTAGTAACGAGCAACAGTTCCTAGCAATCCTTTTTTTATGGGCTTTCTTAGTTACAAAGCCTATTAAAGATAGACTGTCTAATGATAGTCTTGTTATCATAAACACTTTGTGAAAAACTAAGGTGAAGAAGCGCAATACATTTTAAATGTTTGCTATGGACTATAAGCTAACGTACCGATAAACATTATTTTGTCCCCGATAACCACCAATGAATATTTCCCTCTTTATAATATCACCAGTAATGTGACGCTGGTAAAATGCATTAACATGGACGAACTGAAATGAGTAGGCGAAGTAAATACATAATTGAACTCAATAACAAAAGACAGGCCAGTGATTACTATTCGTTGTACTTCCACGAATACAGAATACCAATTAATATAAACGGAACGGAACAACAGACAATAGGATCAAAAGATATTGTCAAGAGCATTGACATTTCATCTCGCTATAGACATTGTTTGCATTTCGACTCAACAGTAGTAATCTAAGTTACTGGTTGGATTGTGGAGAAACTTGGACGGAACTATAGAGCTAAGCGTATCCATTTAACTAATGCACTGTCCGACTATTGGTCTTGGTGCAAACGAGGCACTTTGTTCCCTGAGTAACATATTAGCTACGTTACTTACTCGCCTACTTAGTCTTTCCAGTGTTTACAATGTCTGCTACTTCGTAACTTGGGCTGAAGACTTAGGACGAACATTGTGAATGTGTAAATAATAACCGACTTTGTTGTCATGAGCCTACAGCTAAAATTCAAATGGTATTGGAATTTTTGATAAAACACGGATTAACAGCAACAGGTGAGGTAACATTGCAGACGATCTTCTGATTCCGCTAAGAATTTTCCCCGTTACACAAAATTGTAACTAAATAATTGAATTACTAATGCCACATCTAAAATTCACAACATAAATACTCCCAGTTTTATCAAACGCCCTTGTCGGATTTTTCAAATACTGTCAACGGAACCAATGATTAAATTTCATGGAAAAGCAATTTCGGCCGGGTAGTTTGAATACGGCACTGGCAACGTTATTAGTCCCAATTAACGCGGTAACCTCAGCACATATATGGGCAATTAAATGGAGTGATACCTTACTTCCATTAGTACCCCGTGTGTGTTGTTTACATCAATTAACAACCATGTTAATTTTAATGCTCGCATCTGTTGCCCGCTTTGTATGGCGTGCCTTCACTGACTCGCCGACTTACGATAACACAATTAATTGTGTCGCACAATTTTCATCTCTTTGTTTGTCATTTACAATTCATTTGCGTAAATCATTATTAATTTTTGTTACTTGTTTAAGTAAGCGGATGGCCGATGCTAGTTAATGACGCTGTTCGGTTGTATTAATTCACTCACCTCGGCTATTTTGGTTGGATGCGCATTTAATTAATGATATTGGAAGATTCTGACAATAGAGATAATTGTCACCTCTCATTCATGCAAGCGATTTTATTCACTTCGATATGTATGTTTATCTAGAAACCTGAAATTCAGTTGAATTTCTTTGAATTTCGCTACTATGATTTTTTTATTTCTGTGTCAGACGTTTGTAATTAAATATTTCGGCAAGAAGGTGATTTTTTGTATAATTCTTGTAACATTAATAGCTATTACAGAAGGCATTACGGTATTCCCAAAGCGCATGTGTGTTTTTTAGACCCCATAAAGAGTAAAAAACTGACTATAATAAAAATCAGAGGTCCACAAAATGTCCATCCAAACAATACCTTAAAAAGCATATAAATAAAACCGTTCACTAATATATCTTAAGGTTATATAACTGTGCGGTATGAACGTTAAGCTGGAATGCAATGCCACAGGTCGTCGTTTTTACGCTCCCCTTTAATGTTATTTCCTCGTTTATGACACTATAAAGACGATACCGGCCACTACGCGTAATGAAATCTTGTGTTCAATACCTTCAGACACGGCTAACAAAGGAATCTTTCAGTAAACATTACATTAATAAATTAAATTGCTTTAAAGTTTTATATAGGAACTAGAAGAAGGATCCTTTTTTTTTTTTTTTTGTGGATGGGAAATCATCAAATGACTTCTCCCGCTCTGGGCGGAGCGGGAGGGCGTGTCAGACTTTTACTGACTAAAACCCACCCGTGTTCCTTCTGTTGCCTGTGCCGCGGCCACGGTAACTCTTTCGAACATCCCGCAACCCTAGCTGGCATCGGCCCTAGCGGACCCCGTCAATAGTGCTGACATCTCTTTGAGGCGCGCGTGGAACACGACGCGCCGTCGACTCGGGCTTGGTCCTTACCGGACGGCGAGCTACCCATTGCTTGCCGTCCACAAGCCCGCGCCTACGGTGGCCGGGAATCAGCTGCCAATTCCCGACGCCCAGGGCGTCTCCTGCGACGACTAGGGGCGTGAGGGTGCAAAGCTTGCCTCTCCCTCACGCGTCCCGCCTCCTCCTTCACGAGCATTACTGCTTCGCAGAAGGAGGTAATGGCTTCCCATGCACTCTCGCTCCGTACCATGGCCTGGACCAGGACCGGACGCGAGAGATCGCCGCCGCCGATCGCTTCCGCGAGGACACGGCGGTGCTCCGCCCAAGCCGGGCAGACCTCCACCGTATGCTCCACCGTGTCCTCCGGGCGATCCACACAGTGGTGACACCCGGGCGATTCCTCCCGCCTTATCCGGAACAGGTACCTCCCGAAGCACCCGTGTCCGGTGAGGACCTGCGTCAGACGGAAAGTGAGGACGCCGTGGCGCCTCTCCAGCCACTCCTCAAAGAGGGGACTTATCGCCGCAATTGTGGCGTGCCCAAGAAGAAGGATCCTTAAGCTTACATTGTGTAACATGAACCTTATATTTGACTGGGTGTCCTTGGATATCTGAGAGTATGGACAAACGGTTTTATGGAACCATGTTGTCAAGTTTAGAGTTAAGAAAAACTGCCTTTTTATGATCATACGCAAAGCCATCATCATTACCTATATCGAAATCTGCCAATAACAGCGAATACAAGCCAATAACAGATCACGAAGTATTTGCCTAAGTTCGATGCACTGCGTACAGACACGTACCTAGGTACATTATCACACACGTCATCTTTGCACTGCGCCCGCATACCTGCTAATCTAACATTCAGGATACGACAGTTCTACATGAGTAACATCAAAAGTTAGTACAGAAAGCCCATTGCAATTGTAAACATTTGAAACGATTTCGAGGGACTCATGGCTAAATAATAACAGCCGCAAGAGTTGATTTCCAAGGTTAAGCAACGCTTGCCGACGTCGGTCCTTGGATGGGTGACCATACATTACACACCGAGACACCCAGTGCCTCGGAGGTGCTGATAAACGACTTTTAATGATTTTAAATTGAAGATCATGTCTAAACAAGTAGTGTTAATGATTTGGAAAAAAATATATATTAAATTAGGGCATTTTTTTAATAACATAGTATGTGATTTTATAGATCATGTTTATATTACATAGTGTAATTAATTTGTAAATTTATGTTTAACGCGGATAAAAAACTGAGAACGCTAAAACTATCAAACGTATTTTCATGAAATCTTCACCATTTTAAAGATAATTTAATTATTTAAATTTTAGTATACGTTTTTTAATATAATACTTTTTGTTTTATGTATAATAAATTAATAATGCATCTAATTTGGGACAGCGCTCATTGATGGGCGAGTCCTATTACTGGGTGGTCGTACGACGCGTTGCGTGAGCTCAGCACCAGAACCACTCACGGGTGTTGACTTATATCTGCGTCTTAAACCGTTGGTTCCGGCTGTCATTTAAAGATCTTTAACAGTTGTTATGGGTAGTCTGAAGCCCAAAAGTCACCACAACTACAACCAGTCTTGCAAAGAGATATCGTGTTACCCAGTAACAGGGTTGTGGAGGTCAGATAGGCAGTCACTCCATGTAAAATTCTGGTATTCAGCTGCATCCAGTTAGACTGGAAGCCGACCCCAACATACTTAGTCGGGAAAAGGCTAGGCAGATGATGATTTGAAACGATTTGACGCGTTGATATAGCACGCGTAAAATCGGTGGCCAAGGTGTAAGAAAAGTAATGTGCCTACGTGGTAATAAAACAATGTTTTTCTGTGAAATTGTGTACGAATTCATTAGATGTTTGGTAGGTAAACTTGTAGAATCCAACCAGCCATTGTAGAAATCCAATAGGCAAAGTATGAGTCTATAGGTCTGATCGGATGGATTCAGAATGTGTGTACGAAGACTTGAGGAATAATAAATTCACTCACGGTTCTGTATAAATTACACTGATTTTTCCAGTCCAGAAGCACAGTAGGTTACACGGTTACACACACAATATTATTTGGAAGGTGGAACGGGTTAGTTATTAAGTTCACACAAAGTAAGTAAGCACAGTAATGCAAACTCATAAGCACAGTGATTATATAGTCAGTAGCGAGAACACAAATATATCATAAACAAACGAGTAACAATAATTAAATCAAAATTAAAATTATCCATCAATTTCGCGGGCTATATTTGTACTTTCGCCTTAAGGTGCAACCACAACAATACTACTACAACAACAACAACAAATAGACAGTCATGGTGACTGCCGACAGAAGTGAAACCTTAAAACATGATCATGGTATACTTACACAGGCCGCTGCGCGTCGCCAGTCTGGCGCAACACATCACATTACAGTTGTGATGTGAGCATGTCGCATGTCGCGAATCCGTAAAATTTTCTCCTATCAAAATAAAAAAATAAAAAAACGAAAGACTTTATGAAATCATGACATTAGAGGCCAATTTTAAATAAGAGATGATTCTAATAATTATGATTCTGTAAAAACATATTTGTTTCATCATGTTTCGATCAATATTACTATAATCTGACACTCAATATGCAAATTGTAAAACTTGTCAGAAAATTTGAAGTTCGCGAGCTACCTTAGCGCATCCCCCTTAATGGCTATGTACCAAAACAATAGGGAATCTTATGCAGAGTTGAGACAACAGATGGCACCACCTAGACACCACGTAAACAAAGCAAACTGTCATAGGCGCGCGCCAATATTTTTCGGCAAAGATAGTTTAAACGTTGCCATTCCGTATTTAAAAAAATGTACTTCCTGCAAACGACTGGCATAATTCTCTATGCGTGAAATGGGACGGGGTGACGGGGGTGAGTGTCGTCGAGATTCGTATGTCTCCGGAGCGTGAGTCTACGTGTCGTTGAGGGAAGTTCAAGAATCACGGGTTGTATTATCTTTATCTTTCATGTGTGTCTTTAAATATTGTGCAGTTATGTGATAATTAAATTTTATGCTTTATCTTTGATCTCATTTCAAATTTTAATTTAGACTTTTTATAATTGTTTGCAATATTACTTAATGCCATATCAACACCAGTTAAAAAACAGAATTTTGTACCTATTACAACTCATGTCCCCAAAATATAGGCACCGCCAAGTTTGGGAACCACCGCATATAACAAAATGAATGTCACTAACAGTTACAGAGAGAACTATTTTGTAAAACTAATTTTAAAATAATAATTGTAACAATGATAAATTATTATGTCGTTCTTTCTTATCTAATTACATTTTTAAGTATTTCTTAAAATAAAAAGATATAAAAACATTTAAAAATATAAAAAATAGAGTTCCACCGGTATCGGGAGCAGGGTTATTATTATTATTATTTTGATTTTTATATGTTTGCATATCTCGAAACCCTAGGGTCCCGGAACTTTGGAAGGCGTACGAGGGGCTGAAGCCAACTCGCAGAGGCCCATTAGACGTTTTTAAAATTATAAGGCATCAACCGACGATTATTCCTGTATGCACTATGCAGGTGCACCCAAGCACAACCCCCGGTTGGTGTAGGACTATTGCAGGGTATGGAAACAAAGATATTGAACTATGGGTTTGAGTAACAAAAGTGGACTGGTTACCTAGAACTATGAAAGGACTATGGCCCCTGCCTGATCAATGTTTTATATATACACGGATAAAATGGCAGGGGGTGACTTGCACACTCAATAATGGGCCCCCGAAAATGGTCGCTAGCACATAGTGTCATAGTGACAAGGGGGCAACATGTCCTGAGGTACTTATGAGGAGTGGATATGTATTCCACGGCTATCAGGACAATCCCGGAAGTACGGTCAAGATCCTTACCAGCATCTTACTGGAATACTTCCTTCCTCCGAGCACGTTTGCTCTTGCGAATCTCCACCACAAAAGCCACCGACCAATAAAGCCGGCCAATAAAGGCAAGAATGAGGTGGGAGCTCTGTTCCTCGTCAGTGTTCACTCTGGCCGATCAATAAAGGCAAACCAGATATGAGGAACAAGACTTCTCCCGGGAGATAGGGTCCGTGGGGTCGCTAATGCCCAACAGCTCGCCACATGCTGCCCTGCGGATTCATGTACCTCTCTTGGTCTGGCTCACCACCCTCGACCCTTGTCGGCAAAGTAAACTCTACCGGCACAGGCCTAGAGTTCAGGAGCACGCAAGTCCCATCACGACGTCAACGTACAACGGCTACATACGGCTGTGGCTATCATTATTATGAATCATTAAAGTTGAGTGATTAAGTAATTATTGGTACGAAAACTTTACCATAGTTTATGTTTAATTGTGGGTACCTACATGGGCCCATGTTGCTGCCGCGTGCAAGCTCTTGCTGCTTTTACAGGTCAGAATAGTGATATTATCTTATGTTAAACCACCCTTTGGTTTAGCATAAGCATAGCATAATCAGCCTATAACAGCCTATACATTCCCACTGCTGGGACACAGGCCTCCTCTATGTGAGAAGAAGTGGCCATGATCCACAACGGGGGCCCAGTCCGGGTTGGTGAATGTCACATGTCTTCAATTTTTTTGGTTCTATGACATCCTGGTTTTCTCATGATATTTCTAGGGTATTTCATGACAATTCTTACACTATTTAATTTATTTGAAAACTGCACTTTATGTAGGTAGAATTAATTGTTTATTTCATTATCTAACTAACAATATCAACATGTACGTATATTATCCGCTGTACTATTTAATGTGTTAACCTCATCGCCACTCTGGGGGTCCCCGAAACGATCAATTGCGATTGATCAACTGCCATCAATTTCAAGTGTAGTAATATTGACAATCACTGTAATTGCACTTGATAGACGGTCAATTTGCGCATCAATGTGAACCAATCACGTAAAAATTGACTATTGCGATTGATCGTTTCGGGGACCCTTTAATTCGTGGTGGTTAATCTTGGTATTATGGTAGGTAGGTACACTCTGAGTGACAACATTATACCTACTTAGATTAATATCTTACTTTCAATCATACTGAAACATCCATTCAATATATTGTGCATTGGGCGTTTCTCGAAGTACTTTCCTAGTAGTACTTCTGTACATTTATATTTCATGCAAGTAGCGCCTCTCGCCTATTATTTACCCATTAGTTACTTAAGGGGTATTACCTAACACTCGAACCGCTGTATTACGTATTGATATTCAATTAATGGTAAAGCTTGAATATCAAACGTTGGTGAGCTTAGAGGAAGGACTGTACTTTAAGGACCGGCGATTTTTATAGCAGCTATTTTTTTGGTAGAATATACCCTTTTTAGTGTGTTTTTAAAACCCCAAGACTAGCAAAACCATAGGTAATGAGAAAAAAATCGTAAGAGTTTCTTTCGGGATTTGTGGGATAGTAGAATATTGTAAGGGTGTGGAATAAACTTACAATATTTATACTAAAAACAATTAAAATCCGCTGTCACGTTATTTGAACGTAAAACGGAACAACCAAGGATTAAAATTCGTACATTATCTGTATATCTGTGGTAAAATATCAATTTTAATCCTATCCTACTAATATTATAAATGTGAAAGTTATAGATGGATGTTTGTTACTCATTAACGCAAAAACTACTGAACGGATTTGGATGAAATTTGGCACAAAAATATTTTATAACCTGTATTAACATATAAAATAATGTTCGTCCGGATATCCCCACGGGATCGAGACTTATGCGGGTGAAACCACGGGGCGCTGCTAGTACGTAAATAAATTGAATTTTTTGTAACTTAAGAATTTTTTCTCGAAAACTATGAGTTTGCTAGCTGTGCCATTTCACAAAAGCGTTCTACATAAAGATGCAATAAACAATTGAACCTTCGCCCGCGTGGCCCATAAAGTACAGTGGCGCCGCAAGCTTTGCAACTTTAGAGACAGTTTCAATTTTTCGTGTCTGTTTTCACCGACAAATAGTACCTATCACAATGGTACTTAGGTCCTGCTTACCTTCCCGGATGTTCCAATGTCTTTTTGACCTTTGCAGCTTATGATCTGTGAAGTATGGAATGTCATAGAAGTGCGCACATTGCGATGAAAAAATCGCATGCGGTTAATTCACAGTGGGCCTCCCGCTGCTTTGTGGTGAGTCCACCGCATGTATTGTTAATATATGAAGTACCACGCACTAGAGTAAAAAGACGCATCGAGACACCGACCAAGCAATAATATCCTGTTTTTTGGATACGCCCGTAAATCTTTATGTCATACGAAAAAGAAGACCTAGGGTTGCACCCAAAACCTTTTGGGGACTCTTTTTTTATGCAACAATAAATAAATATAAGCAAATAGTCATCATGCAATTTGTTCACTGCCAGTGCACGAACCCATGACTGCGTTTGTTATACCGTACGGCAGAAATAATGCACCGCATTCCACCGCACCGGAGTGCACGCTAGCCCTTAATCCACGAACAAACCTAGTCCACAAATCTTACTTTCCAAATTCCAAAAAGACTTAAAAATTAAAGCGAGTCTAACCTTCAAAACGCTTGAACAAAGTAATCTAACTCGCAAAAAGTTATAGCATAAAGTACTAAGAATATTTCGTTTAATAACTTCACAATTTGGTACTTAGTAAAACTGTGTATAACGTCATTTGATGTAAATTAATACAATCATAATGGTTGTCAAAGTATCGCACGACGCCCTGGAGGCTGTGGTAATGTAACGAGGTTACGAATTTGTTATCCCCCTAGGACGTAACCCACTGCCGGCTCACCCCCGGTTCATCCATAGAGGTTCTTAATAATATTTCTTCATGCTATCTCCCACTTGAGGATAGAAAGCTGATGTTAGATTTGTTAAGTTATTTCGCGCTTGTCTACACGTTGGTACTTTCGCGTTTCCCTTTTTCTCTTTCGTAATTAAACGGGGGAAATTGTGTTGTTGTGTTCACGCTTCCTGTCCTCTAGGGGTTAGGCAGACAGAGGTTTGAGCTTGTAAGCCTTATATTTTTAATGCTACATGGTCTGAAGCCTGTTGTCATTTGTCAGGCAGTATATTTTGCGAACTAAGAACGAATCCATATTTCACAGAGATTCACTCTTCTACTTCAACTATGAATTGAATTGCCTCGTTGGTCTAGTGGTTGTAAGCCCTACTGCTGAGCGTGAGGTCCTGGGTCCGATTCCCAGGTCGGGAAAAGTGGTACCTATTGGGTTTTTCCATCAGGAAATTATTAGTTGCAGCCCGGAGTCTAGATTTGTGCCCAGTTGATGGCAATAGACTCGCCCACTATTACTACTATGGTACTTAAACATAACTCGCGAAATGTGGATAGACTTAGTATAGATACACCTCTGCCTAACCCTACAGGGATTACAGGCGTGATGTCATGTTTAATCTAATTGGGACTAGAAACTGTACCTCATAGTTACTGCAACAATTTCCTCCTAGATAGCCCACAATACAATTATGCATACTTAATGAGAACTAAGGTTTAAAAGGGTTTTATCATTGTTGCTCCATCTGAAATACCTAAGCGGTTTGCAAATAAGTAAAAGGATACTAGCATAGAATATAGGTGATAGTCAGGTTAAAACCTATAATGTGAACCTAGTGATATACTGTGATTATTACCTGTTGTAGATGCCTTGTGAATAAATAAATAAATAATAGTGTCAGGTTATAATCTACTGTAAAATAGAGCTAGAACAATTCCCCAAAGTTTTGAATAGAATGAGATCAAAATGTATAAAAATATTGACTATCGAATGATCTATTCTTTTAAATAGATCATTCGATAGTCAATATTTTATACAAGGTGGAACAGTACGATTGACATTCCTTTAAACCACATAAAGAAAATCATGTTCTTTACCCGTATACAAAAAATCAAACAAATCCAATGAATACTTTAGTCACAGGAAATTATTTTTCATTTTCTTATTTTTCAACATGATGTAGATCTGAGTCCGTAATAATAGGTAAACATTGCCGCTGCCGCGCCCCGCACCCTGCACCGCACCGTTGGTCAGTGACTTTTCGTAGATAAAGCGTGGTTACTTTTGATGCAGTTGATTCTGCTATTTGTTTTGTTTGAAAACTGCCGTTTTTAAATTTTCCATTAACTATTTATCTTCGTGTTTTAAAATGTTTCGATGGGCTAGTACTGTGCTCGTTTAAATTTAATGTCATACGTCCAGATCCACCTTGTATAAGACAGTATTTTGATACAAAATAAAATCCACACAGTTCAGCAATAAATAAATAAACATAAACTTTAACATAACTGCAAGCAAGCAAGTCTCGAACGCGTCGCTAACATTATTGGTAGAGCAACACTTTTAGAATCGGAAAGTCATTTGAAAGAATTCACAGTGTATCGGTATAAAGTCGGAGGTGACATCGCTGAACACGTATCTTCGCTAATCCTTTATCCGCTCCCGGGGAAAGTGTTGCTATAAGCAATTTATTTTAGTGCCAATAAAATGGGGAAGAATATTTAAAAGTACCAAAAATTGCATAATGCGTCTTGACGCTTGATTTTTTAATAAAGTCAAAGTAATATCATATATTTCAAGTAAGCCATTAAAGGGCACTTTAGGAACGTCAACATGAACAAGAAAATGGAATTGATTCTAGTTGTTCCATAAGGTAGTTACGTATGAAGAAGGTATATTTGCAAAAGAAAATTATCATAATTATTGGAAAGATAAAAAAAATATTTTACTTCAAAACCAAGTAAAATCGATTTATTAGACAATTGTAGATAATCGATCTCTTTCTTGCAAAGCCTGAAATTATTCTTTTAAAAATAGATACGGTAGTATCCATATTCGAAACCAGCATCAAACACATCTCGCCAGCAACATCTAAGCTCGCAGCATCCACATTCAGAGCAAAAACTTACCATGTTGCAACCCTTTAGGGGGTACCAGACAAGTTTGCCGCACCAGCGTTTCGCAGCGTCGTCGTCGCAACTATTGTAGGATTTCTAACTCGACTTCCCTCCAGTGTATGTGTAGGTACGTTTTTCACTTGTTATGTACGAATGATAAAAACGTGCCACGAATCCGAATGCACGATCGAGTTAAGAAACGAATGTATGTGAAGATCAAAATAAATGTTTTTTAAGATTATTATTCTGTGTGTTTTCCTAAGTTCCATTGAATTTCGGCAACCGTATTATAGGTAATAGTTGCTTATGTTAAGGACGGAAAATAGCTTATTCTTCTCGTTTTTATCTTATTATTACATGGGACAAAACATCCAAGTATATAAAGTTATTTCTGAAAAATCCAAAAGTCAAACAACACGGCCGCGGCGTTCAGTGAAATATTTTTGAAATATTATATCTTTCATTCAATGTGAAAATTTATGAAAAAATACCTTTTAATACTTTTCGAAATGCACTGCAAACTGTTCAAAAACATTGCTGAAAGTAACACAATGTCCATATTTATTTTATAAAAGTTATTTCTCGGCACAATATTTTACAACATATTTTTAATAATGTTTAAAACAAAAGCATATCCCTCAGACTTGCAAGATACAGTAAAAATTAAGTATAAATACGTTGGCAGTACGTACCGATGTACCCGCGCAAAGTTTTGGGCGGTTAACTTTTCTGCTCTCTTACCCACGCCGGGATTAAATTTTAAACTTCTACTGACTATCCTCATGAAGTTTAAATGAGTTGAATTTATAGACTGTACTTACGAAATTAACTTGTTCTTAGTGTGACATTTTGGTATTTAAAAATACCGCAACGGCCGGCCGGCTAGGCATATAATTGGTCTCCTAAGCGGGGTTGGGTAATCTACTCTTAACGTAAACATTACGTATTTGTCTATCTGTTTAAAAAGTTTTTAATCTGTCTGTTTAGAAAAAAATAATTCGAAATAACCTTTGTTCGCGTGAAAGTAACGCACGTTGTGAACTGTTTCAACAAGTCACTTTAAATTCAACGATACGCTAGACAAGTTCATACAGCAGCAGGCGTACTTGCCTAGCTTATTTACCAATTTTATTCACAAATATTTACTAAATTGAAAAAGGCAATATAGATGTAGGACAAGTGCTCTTTCTATTATGCATTTGTTTGAATTGTAAAGGTTACGCATGGGTATAGTAGGTACAGTATAATTAAAACATGTTTTGTACTCGGTGAAAACAAACATGTCAATCAAAATACATCATCATCATCATCATCTCCTGCCCTCGTCCCATGTCACGTGGTGTCGGCGCAACACGTTTTCTTCTTCCATCCTCCCCTGCCAACCGTCACGCTATCATTCACTCCCTTCTCTTTCATATCATTCCTCACACATTCCATCCAAACTTATGCTATAGAAACATAGAGATACCTTCAACGGCTACAACAGATTATTTTTTTAGATAAATAAGTACTGAAATCGAAAAATTTTAATATTAATGAATAATAGAAAATGAAAATCAGCAGATACGCAAGCCAAACCTCGAATACAGCACAGCAGGCGGCCTTTAGAAAACCAAACCAATTACATTGAAAATCGCCAAAGTACCTAACTAGTACACAACGTGCAGTCAACCGCACAGCTCCTTAAGTTCTGAGTTTAGCTGTACGATTACTGACCTAAGCGTGCACTGACTGGACAGGTTCACTCAATCTGTGTGGTTCTTTCTTCAAAAGTCCATTTCAGACACCAATCTACATGGTCTTCGCATGATCTGACCAAGATTAGGTCTGGACTTTAAAAGAAACTGTGACCTCTGAGTTTATTCGGCTTTTCTTTTCAGAGTAGTCACTTAGCAAACGCCAGCCTCATCTAGGTTTAAAAAAGTTATTGACGTGTAAAAGTGTTTGGACAAACATACATATAAATATAAAAATCATTCATAAATAAATAAATAAATATTATATTCATTCATAAATTTGACAGCGACAGCGCCTACGCGTCTAAAGATTTGCAGTAAGGGTTGTTTTCGTAGTGCAAGTGTTTCCACTGATGTGCTGTTCAGTGTACATAAATGAAGAATCATCGTAAATGACATAGAAATAATAACAAAAACAAAAATATAATATGGTATACAAATAAACAAGCAGAAACAAGTGTGGCCAGCAACTGGCAATCTTCCCTCTATTACGTAATCGATAGGAGATGTTATTGCACAAGTTCGCGACTTTATTGATAGAGTTGCCAAAGTAATTCCGATAGACACTGCTGTATTCAATATTATTCTCAAGGAAAATAAATATTATATTATTATATTCGTGGCCTGTAAATATAACTGGCGAAATGTGAGTGTACTATAGGTACACCTCTGCCTAACCCTTCGGGGAATACAGGCGTGATATTATGTCTATGTTATGTGTGTTGTGACTTGTTTTTAGGGTTCCGTAGCCAACAAGGAACCCTTATAGTTTCGCCATGTCCGTCCGTCCGTCCGCAGCTTAGCTCAGACTCTTAGTACTGGAAAGCTATAAGTTGGCATCGATATAATACACATATTAATCACGCCGATAGTGGTACAATAAAATCATGAAAAAAAAAATGTTTTAGGGTACCTCCTGTACACGTAAAGCGGGGAGGTTTTTTTTTTCTCGTCTACCCCATGGTGTGAGATGTTGTTGGATAGGTGTTTCAAAAATATTGCGGGTTTGTAGAAACTATTTTTCGATTAAGGGATCCGTTTCTGAAATATTAAGCTTTCAAGTGCTAATTTTTGTTGGAGTCAAGTGTCCACCTCCTCCCCCCCCCCCCCCCTGCCAGCTTAATGGTTAGTTTTGGATATGTGAAAAAATTCACGGTAGTAGTATTTATATACAACGGAGTTAAAAGGAAAACTATCACAGCTAAGTAAGCTTTACAAGTTTACGAGTCGTCCAACTTATATTTGCAGTTGGAATGTATGAGAGAACATGTTTTTCAACTGCAACGTTATGTTTGTTTTTGGGATAAATTCGTCCCAACTACGGAACCTTTCATTGTGCGTGGTCCGACACGCACTTGGCCGGTTTTTCCTTATGGATTGACCACACTTCAAACGTGTACATGTTATTATAGTTCGTGGTGCGATTTCTTCCAGCAATGATTTAATTGTTTATCTTGTCTTCATAGGAATATAAAGAACCAAAACATAATGTATACGTATTATGCTAAAAAGAGGTTATCTATGACTTTAAGCTATAAAAGACTCATTAAACTTTCATTGATCCAATACCTACCTACATATACCTATTTATTTTATAAAGATGTCCTATAGTTGTTAACTGAATAAACTGTCACTATGGGACCAACTATGAAATAGCTAAAAAAAACAACTGTCCTATATAGTTTAGAACATTAGGTTAAACAACAGATTTTTTTTCGCTTTTTTTTTTCGATTTCATAGTTGGCCCCAAAGTAAAAGTTATTCAGTTCGATGGTTTAAAGCACTCCATAAAGTTTGTAAAGTTAATTTTGAAACACCATAAATAGTTTTATTTTGTACGACAAATAGTGCGTTGCTAGAATGTCGAAGATAAAGGAGTTACAATAAGTGCCGTGTGTACAGGCGTGTAAATATCGGGAATCGGAACTTTGTCTCAGATAACTCGATCTTACTGAGTCTTACTTCGAAGAAATTCTTGTCATATCAGAAAGAAAACTAAACTCCGCTCACGAAAAATGTTACACCTTTAATAAAGTTTTTACTGGAACATATTATGTGTACACGGAATATTATTACAAGATATAATATTGGAGTCCTCTCCCGACTATAGTGAGGAGCATTAGCAAACAGCTTAGACTCTCGACACATAGCAAGGCAAACATAATTAATAGAGAGCCGCCTCGTTATTACAACGAAGATAAACTTTGGGCAACGGAGCTCAAAGCAAAGCAAAGAGCAAGCATTAGCAAAGAGTATTGGAAAAAATTGCAAAGGGACAAAGGGATTTGTCCCCAACAGTACTAGGTACTATCGACGACAAATCACTACTGCCTAATCGTCTTGAACAAAATGGCTTCGGTGCATTTCAACGGTCGCTCTAAAGAATTTCTCTTTTTAATATGAGCATCGATTCCAATTACAAAAGATCAAAGAATCGCCGCGCGCGGCCCACTTCGTCTTTGTTCAAACGAAAGATGAATTATTCAGAGACCTGGAAACGTTTCAATTGGCCAGCTATAAAAAAGGAAACGGTTCGTTGCCTCTTCCACTAAATTAAAATTTTTCTTTATTTTCGTTTTTAATAAATGTTTTCGGACCATTTTAATTTGGAATAGCGACGTTTAATTAGATATAATCGTATTTATTGTGATTTGTATTTAACTGTGCAGTGTTATGAATAGTTCAGTCAGCTGAAAAATGTGTCTAATGTGAAGTCATGAACTATTGAAAACGTTTAATAAGCCAGTGATTTACAATTTAAAGTTAGTAATATGGTCAAAAACCTGTTTTCGACTTTGAAATTAGTTTTGATTAAGTAAATACTGTACCATAGCAACCTGCCCAGCAACACTATAACTGTTACTGTTTTAGCACTAAAACTTTAATTAGCATTTATTATAGCTTAGTTTATAACACTATCGCTAAATTCTTATAATTTTTAACCAGCCTGGATTTATGAGGGTGACACCTGGCGGGGCTTATGATTGAGAGGGCGGACAGGCTGTACGGGAAATTATTAAAACGTAATAATTTATGCTCGCAATTTGTACGTAACTTGAATTCGTTCCTTGTGTCATTCATCACTGCGGGCCCTGGGATTAATTTTAACAATCATCTGTGAAAACGTTTTTGCCGATTACACACGTCGTTTGAAGCCGTTTTAATAAATTGTGAAAGTCCTGTAAACGTCAAGAATGGAGATAAAAATACGAAACCAATGTGTGGCAAAAGTAGGTATCTAAATAAATTTCAGTTTCACAAAACATGTTCCGCAACAGGAATAACTTAACAATATGCTGTTAAACTTTCTTAGTATAGGGACTCAAAGGTCACATTGCTTGCAAACTTGCAAAATTTTCAGGGAAAGATTGGACCTTGAAATATAAGCTAAAAAAAGGCTAGGATAAGAAAATAACTTAAAAGAAAATAATCAAATATTTCTTCATCAATCAATTACCTTATAACACTGAATTTGGTAGGTATTCATAAATACAGTCAGTACATACCAGTAAATATGCTACTGCCTTCTAAACGTACCAAATTTAACGTGAAAACTTTATTAAGATTCGGCTGTAGATATAGATAACTTTTCCGTCACTGACGGGGCGTCCGCTTCCCGTCGTCTTCCGCCGGGGAAGCCCCCTCGTTAATTTTATTTTTGTTACGCTTCACTTAATCCATTACCGGTTTAGAAATGGCCCAAAATTCGCAAATCTAACTATGACTGTAGTTACATTTGCCTTGAAGGGAAAACGAATTTCTTCTTTAATTCTTTCGACTTTATATTTTTCGCCGACGGCCATCTGCTACTTGCGAGTACTTGGACACTTCGCAGTCATAACCTAGCATCGGCTAGTGTACAATAAAACCTAATTATTATTCAAATCAAGCCCCCTTTTGTTCATTCATGGGCTGCAATAAAAATTAAATTATACCAAATTTTATTATCTTCCTCTTCGGACCCATAACTCAGCGAAAATATTCATGAGGAAACTTTTTAACTAGAGATTTGTAATTGTTCTGCAGTTTTTTGTGGGCGTAATTTCACAATGTTGAATAAAATTAGAAGTACAGACGTGCTGCAGTAGCTACAATAGGTACATAAAACAAAATTGTAATGTTAAATAATGTTGTAAGAGTGGTCACACGGACAGCGGGCCAGCAATTTATTCCTTCCTGTATTTCAATTACGGAACGAGACAAGTCACGTGACATCGCTGCTGAAAACAAACATATTATTTTAACAACCAAGGAGTAGACGTAGAAGGTGGAATAAAACAAGTAACTGTGAAAACTTAGAAGACTTTTGTAGAATAAACCTGCACCTAAAAAAAGTGGTCAAGTGCGAGTCGGACTCGCACACGAAAGGTTCCGTACCACCGTACAACTATTTCACTTTTATTATTTGTTGTTACAGCGGCCATAATCGTACACACTGTGAAAATTTCAAGTTCAAAAGATACAGCCCTGTGACAGACGGACGGATGGATAGCGGAATCGTAATGGGTCCCGTCGGCACGCTTTGGGTACGGAACCCTAAAAAGTAAATGACACGGATAACACGGTTATTATGAAGTGTGTTTAGAACAACCACTGACACACGTTGAAATAAACAAATGACAGTCAAAACGCTACCTAATCGCTTAATCCGCACCTAATTAATCTAAATAACCTAGTAATCGGAATGACAAGTAATACGACACCACTTTCAAACCGCAACGCGTTGTATACTATAACCCGCAGTAATTTGGGTAATTACACAAAATACTACGGGTTACAGTATACAAATTAATTAATAACGAAATACAAATACGAATTAATTCGTATACAAATTAATGACTAAATTGATTTAATAAATATCCTTTGGTTTACACATTATTTGTGATTATTACTGCGGTGTGATGAAAATAGATTTGACATAGTTAATTAATGATTTTGATTTTTTTGTTTAATTTTATTACTTAATGTTTTTTTTTTGTTTCGAAAGTATTTTAAAGAAAAAATTGCGCAATCACTATCACCACCATAAACCTAATATAGCATTTGGTCGCCAAAGGAACAAAAAATTCACTCTCCAAAAACTTCTAAAACGAGGAACTGTTCTAGTTTTTCGTCGACTCTATTTATATTAAAAGAAAATCATTTACTCTGATGTACGTACATTTTAATTAGTCGTCAAGTACTTCACGTTCTCCTCGTTCTTTAGTATGAAGATACGTATAGTACATAGCTACCTCCAAGCTCTTAGCATAGTGAACTCACGTCAAACCGTCACTAATTAGCCCATACAAACCTCATGATTGGGATTGACAACTACATAATTGTTTTGACATTACGCTTTGATTCAATTGGTAAATTCTCAATAGATACAATTACGGTTTAATTGAATCAACATAATGTGAAGGCTCAATTGACGCTGAATGTTGAGATCTGTGCTACGAAATACGTACATTGGTACCTACGTATCTAATCAACAATACCTAACTTCAATGTTTTTAAACAGCTTATGACGCATTTTTAGCCCATAAATTAACGTATGATACGACAAGGCATGAACAACAACTGCATAATGTTGTAAGGGCGCTGCACGCGGCTACGCAGGTAGCGCTAGTCTACGCACGTAGCGTGCACCTACGAGCTACGCGCGTAGCCGCACGACTACGGAATTCTTACAAAATGGATAATGCATTATGCTACGAATATAGATAAGTGCAAGGTACGAGTGTATCTTGCACTTTACAGTTACGGTGTCACTGACACTCCAAGCTTCGGCGTCGGTGCCAAGAAGTTCGAAGAAAATTAATAATGTAACGTTTAATGTAGTCCAATTAGGTAATTTTTTACAAAGAATATGCACGGGCTCTTAAGGTAAGTCACGATAGCGCTATTTGGCGTGGCTCTAAACGACTAGATTCAAATGGAGCGATTGGACATCCAGAGTTTTACAAATTTTGGATGTACACCACGCCATTTAATGCGATGGACTGACCCTGAATCCCACCTTCATTATTACCTCTGGTTTAAAACATGTAAGCATTTTATTTCTCCTTTCATGACCATCCACAGTCCTAATTATAATAAATACCGAACACTTTAATGGCTTTCAAAACACACATAAAAATAATCTCAAACAAAAAATAATCAAACAGCTAGATTAAGACTTAACACTAACACTTTTAATTCGCTTCAAAAGGCTAAGTAAAGTCAAGGGTCGGTTAACACCCCAAAATGGCGAAAATTTTCCAATCAGCCCCTGTAAATTGGAAAACTTTTATATGCGTTAAAAAGTCCAGGTGTATTTCTATCGTTGGCAAGTTGAAGCTAAGTTTTTGTTCCAATGGTGGTGTCGAAAAAACGCTTTAATTAGTCTCGATTGAAAATTGTGGCCGTAAAAGTGGAACTCATTTATTGAGTGCAAATTAGCTTTGGTTTTTGTTGAGGCTTTGGTGAAAAGATGATAAGTAGGACTGGAAATTCATTTTTTATAGTGTGTCTTTTGTGGTATACTACAACATTAGATGCTGTCCACAATAGAAGTAGAACTATAAAAAAACGTTGAGAAAACTCGGAATGTGTAAGTGTGATTGCTGATACTCTCTGATAAACTTAAATCATTTACTTTTCTAATACCAATTTTTTTTGGGACATAATTCATTCCCAAAAAAATTTAATAACTACTTCACACATTCGCTGATTTGTATTCATCATCCATTCGTCTCGACCTTTCTGAACTTCAGACTCAACGAGATTCCCAGTAACCCTCTTAGCTAAAACTAAATTTACCGCCGAAAATTCCGCAACTAAGAAACAAACGACGAACCTTCAATCGCCACTCCGCCACCTCAACACTTGAGCTATACTCACTTAAACTGATCGGCACAACAACGATGTTATTATTGTCGCAAATTGGTTTTTGGCTCGCTTCGGTCCGCGACCGCACCCAGCTCGCGGTCATTAGCCGTTTTGGCAGCTACATGAGCGTCTAACTTATGACTTTATGAGATTCCAACGCTTTCTAAATTGCTTTCCACGTACGGTGTTATTTGATGTTATACGAGTATTAAAAGGCGCTTGAGAATTTGTGTGTTACATTAATTTTTTCCTAAAATATTTATGACCAGCTTCTGCCCGCTACTTCGTCCGCGTGTTTAAACACAAAATGTATCCTATAACACTCGGCAATACTGTAGCTTCCCTTTAGTGATGGAATTATCAGAATCGGATCGGTAGTTCCGAAGATTACCCCCCACATACTAACTCACACATTTTACCTCTTTATAATATAAGAAAAGAACATTTTATCTCATAACTGTGATCATCATCTGCCAATCCTTTTCACAAGTATGTTGGGGTCCGCTTCCAGTCTAACCGTATGCCGCTTAATACCAGTAGTTTGCATGGAGCGACTGCCCATCTGACCTCCACAGACCAGTTATTTCCTAACTATGGATGCTGGTTGCATATTCTCGGTACCTAAGTATTAATCATAATACTTACTCCTGTGTACGAGTTTGTTAAACATCATTAGTTTGGCTGATAGGATTTAATAAACCAAAAATTTTTCATCATAAGCAAATTTTGTTCGACGTATGTACCTACTCGTGGCAGGCCCTGAATTACAGACAAATGTCTCGCTGATAACAATCAACCAATCAGCGAAGTCTATCGTAGCCTACATTATGTCTATTCTTGGACATTCGTAGGTATTTGTTGTTTTGATTGTCACGGTGCATTAGTAATGGCAGGTCGTAGTCGATCGAAAGCGTTTACCTAAGTCGGATCACATTAGAATCTAATGTGTATGTCTATCATTAGAATATTAGAGTCTAATGTTAGATGTTCATTCACAGTTAAAATATGTTATTATTGTGTTTCTGGTTTTCGAAATACATACGCTACGTTACGATTTATTATTCACCACACAATTTAAAATCGCTTGTTATAAGACGCTTATGTTAGTAGACGATTCGTAATTTTGAAAGAAGTCGAGTAAATTTTCCGGTCCCGAAACCATTACGTGTGTTACATAGCAGTTTTGCTAATTAAAATCGGTTATTTCAAAGTATTATTCAATACTTTCTTAGCATATTAATTACTGGTTCCGAGAACTCAAAACGACGCAACGTTTCCCAAAAGCAAAAACACGAAATTTCCAAACCTTATCCGCAGTCAGAGTAAAAATAAAACTACCTTACTATTTCACAAAATTCAAGTAGGTACCCAACTAAAAGTGCAAACTACCGCCGAAATGACTAGAAATACAGTTACACAATAAATACTAACGAAGCAACTGAACCTCTGCGGTTTGCTGCGACGAGTATTTTTAGAGCTAATCAACATTCCTGGCACATACAGCGCCATGTCTCATTAGCACACCTTTGTCTTTAAATAACAATGTAGTACTAATTATTACACCCACAATAATTATAAGGACCAGGGACTACACATTGATGCGTAGAATGCATGTGTTGGTTCTATTCATATCCGCATTTGGCATTGCATAGAGAATGTTCTATTGTCATCGAAATTAAATTAGATATCTTGTCAGATTCTCGAGTTAGATAGATCGCGTATTTAGGAGACTACTGGAGTAGACTAGATTCAATAAGCTCGGCTTACAAACCAAGTTTTAGGAGTCGCTCACGGTCACACGTTGATATTAAAATTTCGAAAAATCCTTTTTTATTTCATCGTTTATGCTTTTTAAAACTTTGGTAAAAGGTGATTTTTAACCGACTTCAAAAAAAGGAGGAGGTTCTCAATTTTTTTATGTTTATCTCAGAACTCCGTAATTTATAAACCGCTTCGGATTTCTTTTTTATTTGAAAGCATATACTTTCAGATTGGTCCCATATAAAGGTCAAGTTCTATTGACTTGTTTTTGAGTTAGCTTCAATAATACGTATTTTTCCACTCAGCGTATGTTGATGATGTTATAATAACTTTCTGCCACTGTTATTTGCATTGCAAGTAGTGGGTCGAATACATACGAATTTATGTGGAGTAGGTACCACAGCTAAAAAGTGAATAAAAAAAATTAAAAAAAAACACTACAAAGTGAAAAATAACTTATTATAATTATTTTATTATATTATTTACGAGGTGTAACTTAAATAACGCATGACCTCTTATAGGGGTCATTGTACTCATCATTATGAACAACTTTTACTATGGAACCAAACCTGAAATCGCGAAATAAAAAATCAGCTGTTCTACATTTATGTTCGCATAACTCGTCAAACTGTAGAGAACAGCAGATTTTTTTTTGTATTACATCTTGTATATTTCACATTGTAGTTGTAATTTTTTCGAAGTCGGTTTTTTTTGTAAAAATTTTTTTAGACTAGATAAATATAGTAAGACGAGAGCTAGATTAGACCTTCAACAAAATTCACATCAAGTGATGCGTAGATAAATTGACACGACTATTTACTCGTACAGCCTTCCCCAGCTAAGGGTCATAACACAATTTATAAAAAGTCTATAAACAAAATATTTGTTCGACACACTGCCTACAATTGATTACTGTTTATACTGACATTTTCGTTGTATACGCAGGTGAGTTACTCAACGTCACATAAAGCACCGTTCAAGTCTCTGAGTAGTCCTTAAGCTTGCGGCTTTCACAACTTTTTCATTTATTTTTCTTTAAAAAATGTCGCCAAGAGGTTTCTCGGCAATGCTCATTAGTAGAAAATAATGAGTTGCCTTATACAAGTAACTAGCGATTTTGTGTGAGTTTTGAAAGATAAGTTAATTTTATAAATCAAAAGTCCGTGTACCTTTTTTGTTAATTTATCCTAATTAATGCCATATTCATGAAGAGTACATCCTTAATTCAATCTGATGTCCTGCTATAAATCGGCCTGTATTTTCAAGTGGGCTTACATAGGCTTTGTTGTGGTCTTCCTGTTCATTATCATATTGCTTGTCTTCCTTATAGGAAGCTTGTGATACGAAAGAAATATACTTCAGTGAAACTTTGAGACTTCCACTCATTTTCATATGACAAATATGTTATTCGCTCGATAACAATTCACATTATAAAGGAACTGAAATGTTTCACAGGAAAATTACCAAACCCACAAATAATCGGCCTGCCTTGGTTAATTTATTTATTTATTATTAGGCTCTTCAACAATGAGTACACTATTACTATACAATTATTATTTATTTCCATAACCAACGTCCGTTCAAAAAATTAATTTAAATGTCTGCGTCTCTGCGTGTCGAGATGTTTACACTACTTATTACATAACATAACATCACGCCTTGTTTACCCGAAGGGTTAGGCAGAGGTGTACCTATAGTACACCCACATTTCGCCAGTTATGTTTAAGTCCCATGTAATAGGAGGCGAGCCTATTGCCATCTACCGGGCACAAATCCAGACTCCGGGCTGCTACTGAGAAATTCCAGATAGAAAAACCCAATAACACTTTGCCCGACCTGGGAATCGAATCCAGGACCTCATGCTCAGCAGTAGCGCAGCTCAGTAGTAGCAGTAGCTCAGTAGTATCTACTTATTATTTAATTTATTGGTTATTTACATATTTATTGAATTATACAAAACAGCGAAGGTAATCAATAACTATAGGTCCAACGCTATGCCAAACATGAAGCTAAATCACTGCTCGACGAATCTTATTTATCTTTTTAGAAAATCGAGAAACCCGTCGATATACCTAGAGATATAATTAAAAATATCAGTCTTATGATAGAAAATTAATAGTGAGATAATGTAGTTACGAATTCAACAGTAGCCACGACCAAATCAGAGCCTGGCAATGGTCCAGAAAAAAACACAGACATACCTACCCAAAACTGCAACTGGAATCCTTCGCAGGAAGACATTTAAATAAGAATGGTCAATTAAAATCTCCTCAGCACTGAATTCATTGCTACTCCAAGTCCACATCACTCGAAGTGTAGAATATTTAGAGCAGTAATATTATAAATTCTGAATATAAGTGCTCTCACTGAATTCTGAGTATGTACTTCAGAAAATTACGGGAAGGCGGTCTTATCCTCTTGAGCTGCCACTCCCAAAGGTTTGAACTCAAATTATTATCTGCATCGCTCTTGTCCAAAATCGTGCTACAACCTACAAGCCACTGATTTCCTCTTTTGATATTTTAACGTAATAGGAAATGATAAAAGATGTTTTATATTTACCATTTACGTGTTCAGATTTAATTTTTATCTAAGGAAAAATATGTTTTCTGTAGAAAAATGAAAGTCTTGAATCAACGCTGCTGTATTTAAATTCTTTACTTCCCAGTTTTAAATAGAAATTAATAATATTCTATTTATTTCTCTAGTTGAATACTTATTTAGTTTTTTTTATTTATATGACACTTCAACAACTTACTCACTAAAACATACACAAACAAAAATCACAAACAGTTATAGATAATGTGAGTACGTCACTTACAGAAGTGCACAGCACTAGCAAAAATTTTAATGATTAAGGAACGGGGTAGGTACCGTTAGTTTAATTACTTAAATAGATTACAATAATAATGAATAATTTAAATAAATATTTGCAAGATTTACTGTGAAACTCAGATCAAAAACTATGAATCTTAGCTATTTTCTTATATGGCGATAATAATATTTACTGCTTTCATTACGAAATCTGACAAGAATTTAAGCAACTTTCTGGCATACTTAATAATAATCTCTAACTAGCTGAAACTCTTCTATTAACTAAACATTAAAAGCAAGATTTCAGTGTAAAAATTCATTAAGATCATTAAACTTAAATAAACATTAAAAGAAGTGAAAACTTAGCGAAACCGGGAGCACCGCGACATGGCGATAATTATTCAAATCGCCTCTCTTTATATTTTTATTCGGATGTTATAATAAAAATTTAATTTCACATAATTTAATTCTTATCTTCAGCGGCAAGACCATATCTCTGAAGAAAATTCGTAAATTATTCATGAAGAAAGTTTTAACGGGGACATGATTTTAAAACCGACATTTGTAAGCTCCGCGGCAATAACTCTGTAGGATTTAAAACGATTGCTGGAACTAACTCGCAGTATTAGTGATGTTACGTACTTTTATGAGTTTTATGTATGAAACGAGAATAAGTTTGAATCGTTACGGCTCTTGATATTTTTCTTGATGGCTCTGGATTTTTCGTAACTTACATATGGGCCTTCAAGTAGCATTAGCGGAAACGTTTAAAAATACCAAGTTTGAACACGTCCAATAAGGTTTAAATAGTTAGGCCGACCTTCCGAACAATTGAAAAGACTTTATGGTTTCCATACTCCTTCTAACATTTCATTCACTCGGTATACACGCACAACAAAGGTGATTTGTAACCAACACAAACACCTTTAAGACTCTTTCCAGTAATAAGTTCACCACAACAAAGCCCCAATGACGTAATTGGTCGTGCTGACGTAATACTTATTCACTAAAACTCAAACAAAATTACGTACCGAGCTGAATATCACACGATAACGTTCTTCAAGACGCTAACTTGAACAAGAAATCAAGTCGGCTATGAGTTGCTAAAGTTTAGCTTGTGCCTTGTTATAACAAATTTACAAAGCGAAATAAGAAAGCAAACAAGTAAATGGAGAGTTGGAGTCATCGTGTTTTAGTGTAAACAGTTAGCTCGGAATACGCTTACAACGGGCGTCGAGTTGAAAAGTTAGTTTCCAGTACAAATAGCTGGCAGCGAGCCGGCCCCTACCTATGTTGTTACGATCTTTACAATGACGCCTCATTATTAGTTTAAATCCATATTCTCAAACATTTAACTGCCAACTTGTTTTGAGTTTCAGTTGAGCAGAATTCTGAGCTATTTTGGAATTGGGGGCAGTGAATATAAGCGCATCATCAAACTGTTAACGAGAACGCTCTATTCTTATTCTCGCGTCTGCTATCCAAGGTACTGGCTTTCTTCTACGAGCTAGCTCTGTCATTGTCCAGAAATCTGATTATATTATATGCACTAGGTTACTAAAAAGCGGCCACGTGCGAGTCAGACTCGTTTCTGGTATCCTCCTTTCATTTTTAACATTATTTTATTTTTATTGTTTAGCGGCCATAGTAGTACGCACTCTGTGAAAATTTCAAGTGTTTACCTATTACAGTTTAAAAGATACAGCCCTGTGACAGACGGATGGTCGGACACCGGAGACGAAGAGGGTCCGCACAAAATTTACTCAAAATCAACCGAGCCCATCACAAATTCAAGAATAACAAATTAAACGCGGGAAATAATTAATAAACCTTTCTTTACAAGACGCACCACAAGATAAACAACAAGATACAATAAAAACTAATTCATAATTCATACGAGATGAATACACGATACCCGGCCTAATCGCTGAAGCCAGAAATCACGCACAATTCATTGGTATGGTGATTTATATGCAAATGTACTTATGGTACAAGCGATCCCTATTGGAGCAGCCTGCTGGCGTCAATTGAAGACTAATTTGTGCGCCAATCAAATTTCTGTTAATTATGACGCTGTCATTACGTATGTCTCACTGTTTGTGCATTTATAATCAGAAGATGAATTTACAATGGTACATTGACACGTATTACCTACGTGTCAGAAGTCAAATACTGCTAGTAAGTATTTAACATGGCTGGTAGGTAAGTTTTGGGAAATAATAATCAGAATTAATTTTCCACTCTCCTCGATAAGACTCCTAGTAAAATATCCATAAATGAGCGAACAAAAAGTGCCTGTAAATTATTTAAAATAAATGCTTTGACTTTGATAACGAGTTATGAACAAACGTTCGCGGAAAACTAATACGCCATGTAAAACAACGTCCAAGTATTCCAAAGTGTGAAATCAAGAAAATTATTTCTCTCAATCACAACATGCGAACATACCCAGCTAATGATTTAAAGTAAGAAGACTTCTTAACTTTAAAACAACTGATTTTATAATTTATGTCAGATAAACAACAAATTAATTGTTCAAGATACTTCGCAGAAAGTACAGTTTTCTTGAACTTTTCTCGTTACATAAACAGTGTCGAATATCGTCAGTGTTATGATTCGCTCTGCTCTATTTACATAACAATAGGAGTTCTTGATCCGTTCAATTGACTTTATTATTAGGTACCTATGTTACTTATATATTTTTATTACGTTTATAAGTACTCATAACACGGAATACTTAATAAACATTCGGATACAGAGGAACAATGTCTGCAAATAAAAAGTGAGGTGCCTAAAGGGATCTGGAAAGCCATTCACAGCATTAAGTAAGCCTAGCCTTTTCCCAAATATGTTGCCGGGTTTCTGACGACTCTCGGGCTTCTGACGACCTACAACGACTGTCAAAGATCCACGAATGACAGCCGGGACCAACGGCTTAGCGTGCTTTCCGAGGCACGAAGGGGTCTCGATATGTAGTGAATGGTCACCCATCCACGAATCGACCACGGCAAGCGTAGCTTAAACTTCGATCGACCCGTGCTTCTGTTATTATTTAGCCACGAGCGCTAATAGGAAAGCCATTCACATGTACGCTATATAATATTTGAAAATGAATAATATATTTTCACCTCACAACCTCGAAAAGATCTCGTTTATCATTCAAAATCTGAATGCAAAAGTGCATTTTATCCGCTAGCATGGAAAGATATTTTTTTTAAATTTGACCCTTTCTATTCAATCATTTTCTATATCGCCAGTCCACTGAAAATGCACTAATACTTATTTCATGTCAGTGCGCCAACCTCATTTTTAGAATAATCACACTGGCCAGCACGACGATTACATTTAATTTTTAAATAAATAAACACTAATTTAATATAATACATAAGCTCTTTTTCTTGCACCTAGCATTTTCCTCACTGTAGTGAGGTGAAAAGTTTGGTGTTTTGCTCGGCAGCAAAGTTATTCTGCGTCTCGTACCTTTGAAACCCTCGCTACGCTTAGGATTCAATACAAGTACTCGCGCCAAAATCAAAGCAGCCTTGCATAACAAATAACTATTTGTTACTGCGACCAATTTCGACGTAGCGCTCGTCGGCCGCTACCGTGGCACCGCTCGCTTTGCTCGCTCGGCTCGCGCGTCACAGTTTTATCCTAACCTAACATATTTGGTCGGAGTGACCTAATAGCTATATTACTAGGTCGTGCTCGTATCATAGTTAAATTCCTAGTAAGATAGTTACGAACCGTTCTCATATAACTACAGCACGACATATAGTCACGTCATATACAACCATCTACAACCACAACAACTATCCTACTGCGAAATATTATATGTACTGATTAACTAATACAACTTGTTTTAAACTTTTTAGTTCGTTTTTGGCAGGGCAGTCATTTTTTTTTTGTTACTTTTAAATGCCTCAACAGATTTGGATGGATGTATGTATACATATATCGTTAAAATCCCGAATGACACTGACTATATTTTTTTTAATTTAATATGGCTGTAGTATGAGTCCATTTTCAAATGTGATTTTTTTTTAGTTTTACTGTTTGCATTTTCAGTGCGTGCCCCAAATAAAAATATTTTTGTTTCTTTCTTTGTTTTCTTCTTTCAATTCGCTTTTCAAAAATTTTACTGAGTAATGTGCTTATGTTGACGTTGTTTAAAACAAAATATTGCAGAACTCCGACCTAATTTTACATATTTTAAGACTTTAGTCCCGACTTCCAAAATAAATACATGAGGCGGTAGTCATCGACAACAATGATTGCACAGTAAACGTACAACTACGACAGTTGTACAAACGGCCGATTGGATTTGAAACAAAGCTAACGAACCGTTGAATCATGTAAACAGGGGCCAAGACGACCGTCTTGTTTATCCAAAGAGCCTTTGCTTCATTAGGATCCAATTTACTGTCAACAAATTAATCCCCCTTCAGTGCTATTGTATAACCGATACCGTTTTGCTGTTATCTGACGATAAACAATCGAACAAGAGGCATTTAACTTCAGGTAATTTGTGATATAAGCCGGGTTTAGCCGGGCTAACTGCTAACTATTATATCGTACATTGTATGAGGTGCCTTGATATAGCCTAATTGCGTGTAGTGTTGTAAAATACTAATGATGACATTCAATTGATTGGATAATTCTATTCAGGGATTGTCTTTTGAAAGAGGATTTAATTAGCAGCACGGTATATTGGCATACCTACAATATAATTCCTTACATCTTAGGATCAAATGATCCAATAAAGCAAATCCCACTGGCACTCGAACAATCAAAAGCAAATTAAAACTCAGCTACAATTCGGAAAAGCGCCAAGATAAATACGAAATTAAAAGATACACGGAATCCAATAACAATACAATCGACTTCAAATACGATAAGCAAAATTAAATAAACAAAACAGAACAAGACCATTCTCTTATTTTCAATAGTCGGCTAATAAAGGAAATCATTGAATAAGTCGAGCAGTTCAAGAAAGCAAACTGCGAAAGCGGAACACAATGCATCACAACTTTTCTATTGTTGACTTAAAATTAATTGGTTTTCACTGAATTTATAAATAAACGTTCAGAAGGAATGCTTCCTCCACAAAGTGTGCAATCGGCAAAATGGAATTTCAAAACTACTGAGATAATTAAGTACTTAGACATCTTTGTAAGGAAATTCTCTTGTTAAATGTTGCCCTGTTTATAAAGTGCAATCGTTGCTGTTTAACTGTTTAAACTTGCGATCTGATTAAAATATAAACATAGATTTATTTGCTTGCTTTCATTCTTTGTTGCGTATAAATGGTAAAGAGACGGAGAGAAGTCTCGACCTTTTTACTGATTTAATTAATCTTGATGTGTTTATCTCCAAGATTCTGCAACCGGTACCTTTGCGTTTCATATTTTTAACCGACTTCAAAAAAGAAGGAGGTTCTCAGTTCGTTGGAATTTTTTTTATGTGTGTTTCCGATTACTCGAAGATGGCTGGACCGATCTGGAAAATTCTTTTTGTGTTTGAAAGGGTATACTTCTCAGGTGGTCCCATTGTCGTCGGGTCTCTCCTGACGTGACCTGTTCTGACCTGATGATGGGATCCTGGAGAAATCGAGGGAACTCTTCAAATATATAGATAGATAGAATACTCTTTATTGTACACCATAAAAATAACAGATATGAATGTAGAAATTTTACACATAGGGTGACACAATGGGCGGTCTTATCGCTAAAAGCGATCTTTTACAGACGACCTTTGGATGGATTAAAGGGAGAAGGAGAGACAATACTGTAGGTAGGCAGTGGTGCACCAGTTACATATACAATAAATACATACATACCATACGTATATATATATACACTAATAAACAGGAAACAGGGGCAGGGAACTTTATGTAATGATGAGATTTAAGGAGAGAGGAAGTGTATTTTTACCAGAATTTTAAAAGTGGACAATTATTGAGCACGCCTTATCGACACGGCAAAGGCATTCCATAACCACACTGCTTGAACTGTAAAAGACTTGTCATAAAAACTGGTGGAATGCATCGGCATCTCCAGTCTCAAGTTTTCCGATGACCTCAGATATCTATTATGTGTGTCATGAAGGAACTTGAAACGTTCTTTAAGAGTGGGTTGTACGAGTAGGATTGAATAGAATACTGTAGAACTGAAATACGATATGACAATTCCGGCGAAGACGTATGGGAAGCCACTTGAGCTTTGTACGAAATTCAGAAATGTGATCATATTTGCGCAGGACAAATATAAATCTTATGCAGAAGTTTTGAAGTCGCTCAAGTTTATCTAGTTGTGCCTCAGTGAGATCGAGATAACTGACATCAGCGTAGTCAAGGATGGGAAGTAAAAGGGATTGTGCAAGCGCAGTTTTAGTGGCAGTTGGAAGAAAGTTCCGCAATCGTCTCAAGGACTTACCAGATGAAAAAATTTTGCGACTAACGTCCTGTAGCTGAGGACCTCAAGACATGTTTGTCAATCCAAACTCCAAGGTTCTTAACCTTTTACTGACTGTCATCCTTGAGCTGCCAACAACAATGACCTGAATCTTCGATGGATTAATCTGCAACCCATGTGCCTCACTCCACTCGCAAATTGAAACCAAATCCTTGTTTATGATACTAATTGCATCAGCCAAATCCGAAAGGGCAGTTTGTTTATATATTTGCAAATCATCTGCATAAAGGTGGTAAGAACAAAGAAGTTTTTTGGAAATAGAGTATATAAACATATTATAGGCACACCTACAGCGATTTGGGTATTTTTTATAGTAACTCGTGCATTTGCTCTCGGAAAGCACCATTTGGAGAAGTGGAACTGATGATAAAGACCACAGATGTCCACCGGAACTACTCAATAATAAGTATTTCACGGGTTGCGATTCGATTACTTTAACATGGTTGCCAAGCAATTTATGCTCATCACAATGCATATGGTGAAGTGGAGCCGATGGTGAAGTACCAGGAGATTTTCTCAACCATTAACGTTCCTGCATCGGAAAAAGCAATATTTTGTTAAATGTGATGAGCAGTTGACATTAGGCTTTTGTATCTTAGATAAATTACAAACCGACCTACTCAAAAGTGAAAAAGAAAAACCTTTTTTACAAAAAGAAAAAAAAAAAACAACTGACTTCCAAAAACACACCACAAACTGAAAAATAACTTTAATTTCGGAAGTCGGTGGCAAAAAACAAAAATACAGATCCAAAGACACCGACTTCCGAAACCAAAGTTATTTTTCACTTTGTAGTGTTTTTTTTTTTTGGAAGGCGATTGTTTTTTTTCTTTTGTAAAAAAAGGTTTTTTCAGACTAGTTAACTGTGAGTAACTTTTCACAAACGGATTACTAATTAATCTTAGAATTATTAACTTTGGTGAAACATCCAGAATAAAATAGAATGATTACTATAATCTAAAACCGTGTTTGCTTAAAGTTAAACAAATCCATAATTCAATTTTGTATAATTTCCTTAAGTGTTTGAATATCGGTACAGCTATTTTTATTGCCCGTAAATCCGCTGCATTCCACAAACTGCGTTTACTTACACATAGATAAGTTGTTGTTAATTTAATTTAACTATTTAACCTACCCTCATCACAAAATGTAACTACAGGCCTGTATTTGCAAATTAATTTAAAATACGTGAGCGTTGAAACAGTCTTGTTTGCAGTAGGTACCTGCAATAAATTGCAATTAGGAACTGCTGCTGTGTCTTGTTATCGAGTTAGCTGCCTTCAAGCCTCTCGGCGCTTCACGAACACTCCAGCATAGCTGTGAACGAATTAATAGCTAACATTGTTATTACATCGAACATTTCTATACGTAGAATAAATACGTTCATTAAAGGCTAAGAATTTTCAAGTGGCGCGCTCGCTTTTCTGTAGCTATTGAGGGCATTAATTACGTCATCTTATTTCCAGCTACTATAAAACTGTTGCAGTTATTCTCAGTACCTTTATAGGTCGTGCTTGAGCTGAATCTTCTTTCATGGAAACGTGATTCCTTCCTGGAACCTTTAACCACTAAAGGTCGTCATTCGAATTTACCCAAAGATGTCAACTGAACACAAATTATAATTCCAGGAACGGTTAATTTGAATCACCATTAAAAATAATTAAACTACATGGAAGCCATGTATTTATGACACACCTTTTGTAACGTTTGAAATTTTGTAAATTGCAAGAGGAATCTTGCAATTTACAAAAAGTTATTACTGATGATATTCACGCAAGCAAAGGTGGGGATGAATAAAATCATGATAGATCTCCGCAGCATCTATCAGTTAGCCCCGAAGAACAACAACCGCATCGGTCAGCCCAAACATGACAGCTCCCTTATAAATCATAAAATGGTCGGCGATATTAAATTTGTATTCAACGTTTCTGCAATCAAAGTTGCCTTCCTCAAGAATGGAAAAGTCACAGATAAAATAAACGCCGAATCTTTCCTCGTAAATCTGTCAGCAAAACAATTCGTACCCTTTCACGAGCAATAAAATGCTACCAAGAAGAGAGAAAAGAAAAAAAGTATCATAAATATAAGATTCATTTATATTCGTTCAGCCGACCCTTGAGGGGGAACTGAGACCGCCAGAGTATCGAAAAAACAATGTGATCAACATTTATGTCAATTGTATAAAAGAGACTGTACATATTCTTGCTGAATCGAGGAGTCGTTAAAAAATAGTGTTGCAGGGTTGTGAAAATCCAATAACCGCCTCCTTTTTTTGAAGTCGGTTAAAATAGATTTTGTTGTGACATCAGTATAAAGACTAACTTGATAAAGACAGAAATTCTGTATTGTGTAGTCAATATGATCTAGGTCATCACATGTATATTTATTAAAAAAAAAGTCGGTAGGTGACGTGGGTCACGACGCGACGCTTGGTTGGAACGAAGATCCTTTCGCTTTATATTCTGTATTTATTCAGAGCCATCTAGTATGGTCTCAAGTTTCAAGTGTCAAAAGTTTTTTGTCTCAAAACAAAATTTTTGCAGCCGCCAGCTTGGACTAACATTTTGACTTCACTATTGGCTATAGCACCCTCGAGAACTATGAAAACGACACCCATGATGAAAAATTTGAATATTTTCGCAGCCACCATCATGGAGTTTCATTTTGACTTCCCTATCGGCTTTAGCACCCTCAAAAACCATGAAAACGACACCCATGACGAAAAATTAGAAAATTTTTGCAGCCGAATGGTTAGGCAGAGGTGCACCTATAGACACCCACATTTAGCCAGTTATGTTCAAATCCCATGTACTAATGAGCGAGCCTATTGCCTTCAACTAGGCACAAATCTAGACTCCGGGCTGCTACTGAGAAATTCCAGATGAGAAACCCCAATAACACTTTGCCCGACCCGTGAAACAAACCCAGGACCTCATGAAAATATGTGTAACAATAAAACACTGGTCAACATCAGTTATATTATTTAGAAGCCAACATTAATTAAAATCTTCTATCGAACCTTTCAAATCGAAACCGACGTAACGCAAAGTAATTTTAAATTAAAATCCAACAAAAACCCCAATCCCTTTTTGACCACCGATCAATTGAATGTTTTCGGATCTTTACACCATTGATTTTTCATGTCCTTTGATCTATTCTAATTTATCTGAGTACTTTGCGTTCATACTATGGAATCTATGTGAGGATACCGCTATTGTTTCGTTTATAGTGATCTTTTAGGTAGTACATGATTAAATTCTGTTTGAAGTATTACATTATTGGCGGAGGTAATCCATTTACGTGCACAGTACAACACTCAGAGACCGGCTGTGAACCTAAAGTGAGTTTGATTGCCATAAGGTTACTTAAAAGGGTTCTCTTTATGTCACCTCAAACTGTTTATTTTCCAACAGGTAGCATAAATAATAATCTGCATTGTATCACATATTTTCCAACAAGGCAAACAAGAACTGAATTTATGTAATCTAAAGGGTGTACCAGAAAAGTGTAGTCAAATTAAAGGGTGTGGTACAGACCATCAAACTGAACCACTTTCTCTATGGTACCAACATCGTACTCGCGAAAAAATTATCAACAGTCCCATAAAAAACTTCAATACTTACTCGGCACAAATCTATGGGACAGTTGATTATTTTTTTGCGATTACGATGTTGGTCGCATGGAGAAAGTGGTTTAGTTTGATGGTCTGTACCACACTCTTAAATATGGCCACACCTTTCTGGTATAACCTGTATATCGTAAAGTGTGGGTACCTACACTCTACCAATAAGTAATTTTTATTCCGCGTGACTTAGCTAGTACCAGCACAAATAACATTTTAACCTTTTGAATACAAATATGTGATCTTAGAACTTGAAAATACGGAGAATTGCTTTTCATCATCCTCATATTTATCGTCTTCAAATGATTTGGCGAAATAGGGTAACATTAATCTAGAAATCTCCGTAAAAATAATCTCACCCAGTTTATCAAAGGGACAAGAAAGTAAGAATCTACAAAAAGAAATCCATAGCTTTGCGCACCTGAGGCTTTTGTGCATGTCCAGATATTGCGTTTGACGCGCGTACCAGTACCCATACGTATCTATTATGCTCGTAAAACACCCTATCTGGACAGTGTCCTCCCTAGCCGCAGCATGACAAAATGCGTTGCAAAATGTTTTGCTAGACTTTTCCCAATTCAACGCTTATTCCTGATCCTTATCCCCGATCAGCGTGAAAGTACCTGTTAAAAGTCTACAGCAAAAGTACCTAAACCCACAACAAACATGCAAGAAACACGCACACACGCACACTCGCACGCAAGTAGACACGTAACTCGAACGTATAAAATTACGTCCGCTTGCGCGCTCCACCCGATGCGACAACGTAACAGATGAGAGGACAAATCCGCCGTTAATTACCCATTCGTGTGTAATCTTTTAATTAACTAAGTGTAAACTTATTCGCGTCGCTGACAGCACTCCCTTTATGTTTCTTAGCTCGTTCTGCAATATTGGCTTTTGTATGTTTACTGATCTGCTTATGATTTTGAAGGGCGGTTATTACCTGACTGCGGCAAAGCCAAAATATGTATGTATTTATGTCCATCCATGTTCCCTCGTAACTACTAAACGGCTGAACCGATTTTGATGAATGATATGTCGTTAGATTCGTCTTTATTGCGCAAGTGTAATTGAGTATATTAAAATTTATAAAAATCAAAATTGCGGATTTTTGCTGTCAAAATGTTTTTTTTTTTTTTAATCTCCCAAACCTATCGGGTGGTGTAACAAAACGAAGGATTTTAAAAGATGATTACAAAAATATATACAAATTATGTTTAAATATACCATTTAGAATGAGAAATTATAAAAAAAACAATCCCGCATTTTTGGAGTGAGTGAGTAAGAGGCCGTTATCACCCGATTATAAGTGGGCATTGTATTTTCGACCGTCACCTAAAGCGTTCCTTACTGTAATGCAGTGAGAGAAAAATAATCCTAACTAAAAAGTGTAAGATAAAAAATAAAAATCTGAAAACCCGACTGCGTAAAAAAACAACTTTAAAAAAGATGGAAACAGGATGACTTATTTTGTCTCCAAACAATCTGATGCAGTCGGAGGCATCGTCTTAAATTTAACAATAAAGACCTATTGCCTCCGACTGCGTGAAATTGTTTGCAGACAAAATAGGTTCCTGTTTCCATCTTTTTTAAAGTTCTCTTTTAACGCAGTCGGGTTTTTAGATTTTTTAAATTTACTTTTTTTGTTTTGCATTTGCGTTGGAAAGAGATCGTGGAATATGTGACCCTTTCTTCGCGATAGCCATTTCTTGCCAAGGGAAAACTTTTCGGTCGCAATGAGACAGCGTAGTGACTGAGAAATCCTTATTAACCCGACTACAACTTCTGTGAGCTAAAGTTCTAAAGACTTACCGCGCTTGACTTGGTGGAACGCAGAGCTAAGAGGCTCATTGGCGACGTAAGACTGGTGGATGCCAAGCTTCACAGCTTGGCTGATCGCCGCAAGGTTGCCTGCTTGTCGGTATTCTACAGATTATACTTCGGTGAGTGTGCTCTAGAACTCCACGACCTCATTTCACCGGCCCCCTTCTACCATCGGACATCTAAACGCACTACAGGTTACCATCCCTACCTAGTTGCTATTCCGACAATTCGCACTAAGCGTTTCCAAATGTCTTTTGTGATGCGCACAGCAAAGGAGTGGAACTCTCTGCCTGCGTCTGTGTTTCCGAATGCATACAACCCCGATCTCTACAAAGTACATGTTTCTTCTGGGTAAGTGGGTGGGTGTGTTCTTGGTGATTTGTAATACAGGCATTTTTCGCCTAACTCAGACACCAGCTTCTCACATTGCTAAAAAAAAAAACAATATGTGTGTATGTGTAAGTTCGCTCCATCGTCGACTTTGTCGCTGTCATCTTTGACCTAGACTAGAGTCAAGAGCAAACCTATCTCAAATAAAAAAATTAAAAAAACTTGGGAAACCTCTTAGAATTTTATTTATAGTTTCACTCCTCTTTTTCAAACCTTCCTTCCACGGCGCATTTGCACGAAACGCAACTCAAACATAAAGATAACATCAATTGCGTGATCAAATTTAAATCTCATATGAAACGACTCCATAAAATTCCATCCAGCGATCTTTATTTTCCATTTCCTCAACAACAATCTCGACAAATACAATTGACTATTACAACATCCGTCTTGTGTGAATAGCGAATGTCGTTGCTTTATTGGCTTGCTCGTACAATATAATGCTCTTTGGTAGACACGGTGGTTCGGTAGTCGGCGGGACACAAAGAGAATCCGCATGTCACCGACCACCACCAGGTGTCGCTAGCAGATTCATGATAGGCTTTGCTCATTGTCCACTGTGTAAGTGCATAATTGTCATCGATAACTGAGATGTGTACAGAGACGATGTTACGTTATAAGTACCTATAATAGTTGTGTATGTAATTGGAATGTTCTGTTTAATAACTAGGGAGGCACTGTATTGACGTGACGTGCGTAAACGCGCGGCGTTATGCGTGAGCGCCGCAAAGATTGCGCGAGAACGATGTTCCGTTTATTAACAGCTTTCTGCTTGTAGTTTTATGCGGTCACGCGGCGTGACCGCAGAGTGAGACAGCCACAGAATTCGCTTTTTTCTTTTCTTTTCTTAAACGTTACTGTGTATATTAAAACAAAGCAAAAGAAACAAAAAAAACCAGCCAAGTGCGTGTTGGACCACGCATAATGAAGGGTTCCGTAGTTGGGATGAGTTTATCCCAAGAACCAACTTAACATTGTTGTTGAAAAAAATGTTCTCTCATACATTCCAACTGCAAATGTAAGTTGATCGACTATTACTGGTTAACTTGTATAGCCTACTTAGCTGTGATAGTTTTCCTTTTAACTTCGTTGTATATACTACTACCGTGAATTTTTTCACATATCCAAAACTAACCGTTTAGCTGGCAGGGGGGGGGACACTTGACTCCAATAAAAATTAGCACTTTAAAGCTTAATATTTCAGAAACGGATCCCTTAATCGAAAAATGGTTTCTACAAACCCGTAATATTTTTGAAACACCTATCCAACAACACCCCACACCATGGGGTAGACGAGAAAAAAAAAACAACCCCAATTTACGTCTACGGGAGGTACCCTAAAACATTTTTTTTTCGTGATTTTATTTTACCATTTTATCGGCGTGATTAATATGTATATCGATGCCAAATTATAGCTTTCTAGAACTAAGAGTCTCTGAGCTAAGCTGCGGACGGACGGACAGACGGACATGGCGCAACTATAAGGGTTCCTTGTTGACTACGGAACCCTAAAGGTGTCTTGATACATTTTTAAACAACCTAATAAAAATCAGTTCCACGTGCAGTAGTCGATACTGTATCGAAGCTGACGTGTATTCGATATCTGAACGGGTCATTACCAACAGGCAATTTATAGCCGGGTCACGCGCGCCCCCATCGCCTCGCCTCGCCTCGCTGTCTAGACACACCCTCTTAATTTCATCAAAATAAATAACATTCTTAATATTATAAACGCTCTATTAACGAACTTTGCACTTTCTGATGAGTTAAGTGGTTGGTGTGCGAGCAGTGGTGGCCCAGTGGTAACGGCCCCGACTTACGAGTTGTAGGTCGTGGGTTTGAATCCAGACAGGCGCTTTACTTTGTGTAAATAATTTCATCACTACTGCTCTCAAAACGGCGAAAGAAAATATCGTGAGGAAACCGGCATGTCCTAAAATCAAAAATTCGAAAACATGTGACATCTATCAACCCGCACTGGGCCCGCGTGGTGGATTACAGCCTACTCCCTTTCGAAGAGAGGCCTCTGTTCCAGCAGTGGGAACATTATAGGCTGATTATCCAAGTGGTCAGTAATTTTTTGAAGATTAAAAAAATATATATGTGCACAAATGATAAGCAATGCCGTAGATGAGGTACTTAGGAGTTAAGTAAGTCCTTTTGCTTATTAATATATTAAAACTATGCATCTGGTTAAACTAGAAACTAATCCCAGTACCTACAGGTGCAGAACTTCATTTAATTAACTTAACATCACCTTATGAATCAAAAAAGGTCCACCCACTTACATGGGCTGAAATATCAGATTTTAAAAGCCATCTTGTCCGAAGTCCGAACAAAGTAGATTTTGATTAAACTCCAGATAAAGAAGTTCCGAACACAGTATTCAATAACAAAAAGTTTTAAATCGATTTTTATTCTACGTCTTCCTTATTGAAATGAATTTTTATTTAAATTAGAAAAACTAAAGATTCTCCGTTTCCTCGGGGGAATAAAATAAAAAAAGTGAGAGAAATCGCATAAACGCGTTCAAGCTCAATTGGCCTGCCGAGGAGAGGAAGCGTGCCTTCGATGTTCTTTTAAATTTTATTGCTATAACTATTATTTAACTTCAGATGTTTCGTAATAGGTACCTATGCAGATTTTTTTTTTTTGTATGCAAGAGATTTCTGCAGATAGACTTTCAATTTCAGGTGTTGTTGACTATTCAAATGTACGCTATCATCATCACCACTTTTGTCATCCAGCTTTATTATGCAGTTTATTACAAAAATGGGACATTCCCAAAGCTAACTTGCATCAGAAACGCTTTGCTCCTTATTAAAAACAAACATAATAATTAAACTAGCGGCACTGTATGATGGCGCCAGTGTAAGTTTACAAATAATAAAATATAACTTATCCATGCAATAAAGTGCATCTGTTTCCTCGCATTTTGCAGTCAATACGTGAAAAACGTCACGAGCCACCATAGTGCCGCTATTGAAGATAAGCTTACATCAATTCCTTAATAAAACCCAAAAACGAGACTAATTTTCAGCTCCAGTTCGCTTTAAAGCCATTGAATAGCTCAGAGGCAGTATTCCTACAGCAGTTAGGAGACAATAAGCCCCTGACGTGAAGTCAACGTCTGTCACTGCTGTAGTGCTGGCGAAGGGAACCCGCACTTCACGCACCGGGAGATCCACAAATTAGGAATCTAACACGAAAATAGGAATGTAGTTTCCTAATTATAATTGGTGTGTTTATGAAGAGGGTATGAATAAGAAAACAATGAACGGAGAGATGAGTATGCAGTTTTTGAATTATTACAGATGACATTAAATTTATACGAAGAAAAGTGCTGATTACGAAATCAAATAGACAACAAAACACTCCTTATCTCTGAGAAAAGTCGCAAAAATATCTCTAGACAATCAAAAACTGGCCTTATATCAAGGAAAATAAAAGCGTTACCGTCTTCGTGATCGTACATTCAGTATGCTCTAAGTCCTTACCTATATAAAATGAGGTAAACTTCCACATTTTGTATGGATCTTAAAGTGCAATAAAACACTACACAAGACGCTGCAGGCACGAACTATGTTCGTTTACAGAGCTAATTAGAGCAGGTACAAATCAGCTGGGATCCAACCTAGCATACACATTGGGCCACGGTATTTCTAAACATTTTGAACTAACAATACAATAAAGGAATTAGAAAACGTGAATTTCGCAATGGCCCCTAACTTAGGCCTGCGTGTCTTCGATCAATTACGTCAGATTACACACAAACAAATTAACGAACTGGCAACTATAAAATTGATGGAAAGAAAGATATTATATGAGTCATGGAATCGTAGTTCTAGTAGAAACAAACTATGGCTCCACAATTTATTTATTTATTTTATTATTTATGCACACACTGTAAAATACGAAATACTACATAATTATAATTTTGAGTTTGTACTCAAAATTACCTACCTACCTTTGTAGGTACCTACTGCTTATTTCCTAAGAAATTTCTTCTAGCAGACCTGCGAAAGGGGAAATAAAAAAGAAATGTAGACAATAGTGTGTGAGAATAAGAAGAGAAGAATAAGTATATGCGAAGTTTTACACTAAAATATTTAATATACTTACACAAAACGCAAAAAAATAGCATATACTTACATAAATACACAAAGTTAAAATATATAAACATATATAATTATATATATATAAATACTCACAGTTGAGAGGAAAGGTAATTTATTTATTTATTTCATATAAGGTAGCTTCACAGCTGACAGTAAGTATAACATAATTATTATTCCAAACATTAGGTACGCCAATTACGAAGTACCTACACAGAAAAATAAGAAATACCGAGAGTGACATTATTATTCATATTTATAGTGTGTGCGTGCGTGTGTCTGTGCGGAGTAGGTGCTGTAAATGTGTGTGATTATGTGTGTATGTCTATGTGCGTATATGTATGACTAAACTGGCACTACTTAGTAAGCGGAGTATCCGGCTTTAGATGGAGGATTTGGATATTCTCCTTTTTAAATCTGTTTCGTGTGATATTAAAGGGGTCCAGAGATGAGAATTTATCATTATATAATGCGGGTAGACGCAATAATGGTGACGTCTTTAGATAATTAGTGGAGGCCGATGGTACTGATAGCAAAGTGGTATGTCTGGTATGTCTGAGTGGTACATTACGTTGAAGTATAATTTGCAGATCAGTTGTGGACAGTCAAATTCATTGTTAAGTATTTTGAACAATAACATCATATCATTTAACTGTCGTCGCTCTTCCAGAGTATTAAATTTTTGGTATCGACAGGAGTCCAGGTAATTTCGCCATGGGATCTGGAGTCAAAAGTCCTCGCGCACATGTGGGAGTGGCGCGAGGAGGCAAAACGCCGGGGCGTAACCCCGCTGCCGCGAGAAATCGCGGCACGGCGGACAGAGCTCCGACAGGATCTCTTGGCGGCATGGAGAGTGCGATTGTCGCAACCCAGCGCTGGGCACGCCACAATTGCGGCGATAAGTCCCCTCTTTGAGGAGTGGCTGGAGAGGCGCCACGGCGTCCTCACCTTCCGCCTGACGCAGGTCCTCACCGGACACGGGTGCTTCGGGAGGTACCTGTTCCGGATAAGGCGGGAGGAAACGCCCGGGTGTCACCATTGTGTGGATCGCCCGGAGGACACGGTGGAGCATACGGTGGAGGTCTGCCCGGCTTGGGCGGAGCACCGCCGTGTCCTCGCGGAAGCGATCGGCGGCGGCGATCTCTCGCGTCCGGCCCTGGTCCAGGCCATGGTACGGAGCGAGAGTGCATGGGAAGCCATTACCTCCTTCTGCGAAGCAGTAATGCTCGTGAAGGAGGAGGCGGGACGCGTGAGGGAGAGGCAAGCTTTGCACCCTCACGCCCCTAGTCGCCGCAGGAGACGCCCTGGGCGTCGGGAATTGGCAGCTGATTCCCGGCCACCGTAGGCGCGGGCTTGCGGACGGCGAGCAATGGGTAGCTCGCCGTCCGGTAAGGACCAAGCCCGAGTCGACGGCGCGTCGTGTTCCACGCGCGCCTCAAAGAGATGTCAGCACTATTGACGGGGTCCGCTAGGGCCGATGCCAGCTAGGGTTGCGGGATGTTCGAAAGAGTTACTGTGGCCTCGGCACAGGCAACAGAAGGAACACGGGTGGGTTTTAGTCAGTAAAAGTCTGACACGCCCTCCCGCTCCGCCCAGAGCGGGAGAAGTCATTTGATGATTTCCCATCCACAAAAAAAACAAAAAAGGAGTCCAGGTAATTTGGGATATTATTATCAACTTTAGTTTGGTAATTTAGGTATTTAATAAATTTGCTTTGGATAGACTCAATTTTATCAATATATTTCCTATAAAAAGAGCGCCATATAACACTTGCCGATTCCAGTATGCTCCTTACATAACAGTAGTATAAAGTTTTTAAGCAAACTGGGTTATTGAAGAGTTGGCTGTTACGAATTACGAATCCGAGGGACTTGTAGGCTTTACTAGTCATTTGGTCAATGTGTGCCTCGAACGTGAACTTCTCGTCCAGCATCACACCCAAATCTCCAACCTGTGATGCTCGCAGTATAATATCATTGCTGATACGGTAATTATAAATAATGTTGTTGCGTTTTTTAGAAAAGGTTATAACTTGGCACTTCGCAGTATTTACATTTATATAGGTAGTTTAAATTATAATAGTCACTAAGTCTATTTAAGTCAGACTGGATCAATTGTCAAATCACGGGGGTTATTTATTTTCCTAAATATTTTTTTGTCGTCCGCATACAGAAGATGTTCAGAGTGAAGGAAACACTGTGCTATGTCAAATAAATAAATATTATAAAGTAGGGGGGGTGAGGGGGGGAGCCCTGAGGCACCCTAGAAGTAACGTCTACGTAATACTCTTTTACTCGATATTTGAATAGAAAAACAGTTTTTTAAATCACGAATGCTAGGCGGAAATGAGTTCCACAATCTTACAGCATAAACAGAAAAAGAATAATAATAGTAGCTATTTGTATGAAGATGAGATTTAAGGAGCTAAGGTGTGATCTACACGGTGCGTCGCTAGGGCGAGCGTAAGAAAAACGCTCACGCAGGTAGGAAGGATAAGACGGATTGTGTAAGATGTTGAAGGAGACATAAAATCCGAGTGTTCCTGCGAAGGCGGATCGCGAGCCGCTTGAGTTTCTTACGAAGGTGAGAAACATGATCATACTTTCGAAGGTCATGATGGCAATCCCAGGAGTTCCTATGATCAGGAAATCTCTGAGGATGGATTTTTATTGAGAACACTCCTTTCTAAATGTTAAGTTGTGAACTGGTTCTAGAAAAACGATAGGAGCTTCTTGGCTTGTAAGCTATTAACTCTACGTCCGAATGGAAAATTAATAGAGCAGCTATATAGAGAATTAGCTTAGTTTTAGACAGCGGACGTATGAAAAAGAGCATACAGCAAAAACGTAGTTATGATGTAAGTAGGTAATTAAGCAACCTTATTTAAATCAATAAAAAATTCAAGCAAAGAACCACTAACGAAACCATTATTATGGTAGACGAAACAAACACATAGGTACTGTAATCTATTCGCACATATTTTTCACGCCAGTACCTACTCACTGTTAAAAGCTGTTCTGAACTTGCAACCTTCCGCCTTCATGCCTTGAAGCAAAAAGCAACAGAGTTTTAAAAACAGGAAGCCAACACTTTAAAGAAGTTAAGTGGAAAGTTAGCGGTCTCGGTGTTCTTTATGAACTGTTTAGTAGTAGCTACGGTCACTGCGCTGTATAACTACCAACAACACTTTTTGTAATACGGAAGGGAAACTAATTAGTACGTTGGCTAAACGAGTACAATAGAGGGTTCATTAGTGAAGGTAACAGATGATACAGAGGTTTACTCTACGGTCGAAAAGCAGTCACATCAATAATATTTGAAGATACATATTGTAAACAAATGATAATCAACTGTAGAAAAGTCGAACCCACTGCCTCTTGAATGAAACCAATTGGCAACCCACACCCGTGGAGTTCTTGGACTTTTGCGTGAATGTTCAAAGCGTCACTGGACCATCAAAAGTAACGAGAAAAAAAATTATAAATTCAACCCGTGACGCAAAACGTATAAGAGAAACAATTTTCTTTACGATAAATTGAATATAATAATTTTATAGGCTCTTTAAACTCGGTGAGAACTGCTGTTAAAAGTAGGGCGAACACGTTTTATCGGAAAACGCAGAAGCGATGATAATGGTCGCTCATAAAGAACTGGCGAGCGATAGATTTCGCAAGTTACCAACTTTTCGGGCACCTACAGCCATTAGAGGGGCACTAATGCGGTTGCCCCCTCAACTGCCCCAAGACCACATTGCCGATGTCATTACGATTTTGTACCCGTATATACGATGTATACCGTTTTTCTGGCGTCTAATGTGTTTCGTTTTCGGTGTAATTTGTTTGTGACTTCGTGTAGAGTGGATTCAAGAGCATTTTAAACTAATGGATCTTTCGGTGGAAATTCACTACTGTAGATTAAATCAGCTTACCTACACTCGAAATCTTAATTTTCCCGTGTTCGCTTAGGTGACTTTCATAGAAACAAAAATAACCTGAGATAAAACAAAACCTAGATAACCATCCCAATTCGTACTGAATAGTACACCAACATTATGTAACAATCTCATCTGATCCATTCAAATTTCCGTTTTCAAGCAACGCAAAGAAGAACATCCGTCCGCTTTGATTCTGTGAACGTATTAGCATTGGATTTGAATAGAACAAACAAAGGGTTTGCTCGAGACAGTGTGCTTTCGTAGGCGATTGTAAATTCAACGTATCGTAAAAATCCCAGTTCCCCTCACTACCCTGCCAAGAATAAAAACATATTCGTTAGCATTTTATTTTTATAACAGTACAATCGGGCACAAAAACTTGCTACGTTTTTCCCATTTTTTCAGCTTACTGGTCACAAATGAATGCTTAGATCTGCTCAAAAATTTGTCATGGCAACAAGCATGACGCAAAGAAGCTGATTTATGAAATAAAAACCTCGTACCCGCTGCAGCTTGACAAATAGCGATGACAAAAGTAAAATAACAAGGGCTTTTGTAACCACGAAACGACAATATTTAGAATATAAGCTGGAGATATATTTTATTTGTGTTATTAATATAAATATAACTTGTTTGTATAAAGCTTTCTTACTTTTTATTACATAGTCAACGGCTCCTGCGTTAAATCGAGGAAACTTACTACAGAGATCGATGAGAGTATTGAGAACCAGAGAGGTCTTTTCTTTGCCCAATATTAGGACAGCACTGGCTAATATCCAAGACATTTTAACCTACCTTTCTAAAAATTCAACTCTACGCTTTACACACCTAGAAGCAGCTTTCTTCAAAGCAATCTTGTAATCAAAAACCACATCCACAAATCTTTTAGTGGTATCTGCACATTTTACTGGCCGTGTAGTATTGCCAGGCAGATCTCCTCCTATATTGATAAATCCTTACAATCGTTCCGGCTTTGCGGATTGCACGCCGCGCCGCCGCCGTCGGTGCACGGAGCAACTTGTGCCTTGTATTACAATCTCTTTCGTGCCTTCTATTGGCAATGTTGTGAAAGCAAATGTAAGGATTCGCGCGCTTTGCATAAGTCCTTGAATATTCTTGTCTTTTAGATAGTTGGTTATGTTGCTTGCTGTTTTAAAAACAAAACATTTATAGATATACAGGTTTATATTATATAGGTTTGTAGTACATAGTATTTATGTAATTCTTGGTGGTATTTAAAATCTAGAATGGCATCATCAAATCTTCGCCTACGTTTGTATGTACCAAGCCCCTTGATCTTGACTTGTTGATGTCATCAAAAATGAAAAATGTTATCCTTTAAAGAAATACCTACCTTAATAAAATAAAATGTAAGTAGATTGCGAAGATTATAACTGACCTAAATAACTTTTACATAACTCGCTTAAGACGAGTGTTTGTAAAGTGAAAATTTGGTCGATTCCAAAGGTCTGAAGCTAAAGGACTGAAGGTTCCCGTAGAGGAGCAGAGGGTTAAGGGTTAACAATCATATCCTGTATGGAAAAGCGACAATGTACACGCTTCCTATAACATGGGATGTACGTAATAGCCATCGGCAAAATATGTCTACCATTTTGGAGGATTTGCAAAAAAATGGTACAGCAATCCGAACAGTGTTAAAGAATGACTTCTATGTCGGACAACTTGTCTGTCACAGCTGGTTTTTCGGAAACCATTTAATATACTCGTACCTACCTATATTGAAACGAGATTCGATTTTGTTTTTCAGATATAGGATAGATATACACTTCTTGATGAAACCTGCGAACGTAACCTTGACAAAGTGACTCTATTAACAATAACGATGATGGTAAAGTAAAAAATGGGTAGGAATGACATAAACTTTTCGGTAGCTTAAGATGCAGATAAATGTCAACGGCCTTGAGCGCATAGCTTGTGCTAAGCTCACGCAGCGCCTCGTACGTCCACCCAGTAACAGGACTCGCCCATCAAGTAGCGCTGTTCCAAATTAGACGCATTATCAATTTATTATACAGAAAACAAAAGACATTATATTAAAACACGAATACTAAAAGATAAATAATTAAAATATCTCTAAAATGATGAAGGTTTTTGCGTAATTCTGACTTTTTATACGCGTTAGACATAACTTTACAAATTAAATTCTCTATGTAATATGAATAATCTAAATAAAATAAATAAATAAATTTATTTATTTATTTCAGGCAAGTTTTTACACATACACCCATAGTATTAGAAAATTAAATATGAAATAGATATTGAATTATTATTTCGTTTATTCATTATTTTTCCGTATAAAATACATTTTTGAATGTTTAAATTATTATTATTTTAGGTCTTTGATAAATCTCGGGACCCTTATGGTCCCGGACCTTTGGAAGGTGTACGAGGGACCGAAGCCAACTCGCAGAGGCTCGTTAGACGCTTTCAATGAAAATGATGCACCAACGGACGATTAACCCTGTACGCACTATGCAAGTGCACCCAAGGACAACCCCCGGTTGTTGTAGGACTATTGCAGGATATGGAAACAAAAATAATTATTGGGCTATGGGTTTGGGTAGCTAAAGTAGACTGGTTATCTAAAACTACGGAAGGACTATGGCCCCCTGCCGGACCAATCTTAAAAAGTATTAGTACCGAGTTTCGAGTTAATATGACAGCGCGTTAAAATTTTTCCTTACTGTTCTTACGGTCCTAGTGTTCCTTACTTGTTTTAAAAAACTAAGAGTGACAATTTATATTATTTCCTGAGGCAAATATTGCCATGTTTCAAGTGAATAAGATTTTTCATATAATCTGTATCCCCTCTTTTCACCCCCACAGGGGTGGAATTTCGAAGAATCGTTTCGGATTTTTCCACAACTGAAATCAAAGATTTCTTATAATAATTTTTGAGTTAATCAAGCAACACAGTAAAATCCTCCTCTTAAAAATCTAATTACCCCTTCTCACCCCGTCAGGGGTAGTTTTGAAAAACCAATAGTAAGAAACTTTATTGCTTATTTAGGCAAATATTCGTGCCAAGTTTCAAGTTTATTAACCAAATGAATAAGATTTTTCATCCAAACTATATCCCCGGTTTTCACCCCCACAGGGGTGGAATTTTAAAAAATCGTTTAGAACATTTCCAAATATTGACTCAAAGATTATTCATACCAATTTTCGAGTTAATCAAGCTACGCAGTAAAATTCTCCCGTGTAATATTGACAGCCCCTTTTCACCCCGTTCGGGGTAGATTTTCGAAAAACCTTGATACAGGTTATTCTTTATTTTTAGACTTAAGTATAAATACTGAGTTTCGAGTTAATCAGACTGCGTGTTAAAATTCTTCCATACATTTTTGACACTCCCCAGTCCCCCTCGTGGGGGTAGTTTAGAAAAACCAAAAATTACAAAGTTCATAATTTATTAAGATAAGTATTTGGGCCAAGTTTCAAGTTTATTAACTCAAAGAATAAGGTTTTTCATACAAACGAAATACCCCCTTTTTACCCCCTTACAGGTCGAATTTTCAAAAACCCCTTCTTAGTGCTCCCCTACATTATAAAAGGAAGCTGTGTGCAAAATTTCACGTTCCTAGTCCCAGTAGTTTCGGCTGTGCGTTGATATGTCAGTCAGTCAGTCAGTTTCTCCTTTTATATATATATATTGAATACAAGAAAAAACGGAACCCTTATAGAAACACTCGTGTGCCTGTCTGTCTGTCCGTCCGTCACAGCCAATTTGCTCCGAATCTATTGGACCGATTGAGTTGAAATTTGTTACACATATGAATTTCTGTAACCCAAACACGGACGCGTAAATAAATCAATTTTGAATATGGGGGGTCACTTTACTTTGCAAATAAGAAAATAAAAAATAAAAAGTACTGCAAACTTTACCGTGTGACATATCAAATGAAAAGAGGGTCTCAAATAGTTTTTTTTTTTATAATTTTAAAAGAAATTATTTTAAAGTTATTTAAGAAAATAGATGTAACCCTCCCCCTTCCCCTCCGCTTATCTCCGAAACTACTGAGCCTCTTTTTTTTAATACAAAAAATAGTTAGATACTATAGAAAAACCTATAAGAAGTCTATGGTCTTAAAATAATATGGTAAATATATCAATATTGTGCGTATAAACTTGCCTACATTTGCAGTTGAAATGTATGGGAGAAACTACAATCTTAAGTTTGTTCTTGGGATAAAATTGGGATACGGAACCCTTCATTGTGCGTGGTCTGACACGCACTTAGCCGGTTTCACCAATGTCCTTACTCGGAGACGTAATCCAAAACCGATCAAACACCACCACTAACATAATTTAAATGTTTTGTCAAAATTTTGGCTGACAAGGTTAAAATCCTTGATAAGACCTGTCGGTTCCGTGAGTGATTAATAAGTCCGAAGTAACGACTCTGAGTACGGGACAAGTCATACTGAGGACAATATGTTAAGTTTCACCGTCTGTAAAATGTAAATTAAGTATTTACCTAATTAAATATTAGGTATATGTAATTCCAGTGCTAGTCACCTTTTTTTTTTTTGATGACGGGGTGGAATTCCTCATGGATGTCCTCTGCCCTGGGGTGGGCAGAGGGGTCTGTCAGATTCTTACTGACTAAAACCACCCCGGTGTTCCCTCGCACACTTGCTACGGGGGCACTTAAGCACTCTTCAACGCAGCCCCCGACAGTGCTAGTCACCTAACCTAACCATTGATACGTAACCAATGAATTTATTTTTCTAAAAACATCAACCTCAAACCTTCCCGTAAGTAAATAAAACAGAATTTTCCGTACAAAAGTCAGGTAAGAAATCCTTGGCGGGGGCCTTTTTACGTGATTATACCTCTGGTGACGGTTTCATAGTTCGAGAGTCAATGGCGAGCTTAACAAAAGTATCACGTGCTAACAAAACGGGCATTCGGTCACACGCCCTCTCACCTTCCAAGTGCCTCCTGGGATCACCGACGATCTTCTGCAGACGCTTAGTATTAAAACTCACCATTTTTTTTTCTTTTTTAAGGCAGGTGGAATTAGAAAAAAGACCCTCACACTAGTTAGAATTTATTCCCAGAAGGGGTGGAGAAAAGTTGCGTTGTTGTAAGCATTCTCATGTTCAATTTCCTAAAACAAAATGTTGTTAAAATGTGTACACTATACCAGTGTATACATATATACAACACACTTGCACTTTAGCACGCGTGGGAATCAAACCCAAGAAATCCCGCTCTGTAACCGTGTCAATTAATAAAACAGTCATAAATCATGCGATGCCATGGCAAAGATACAGAAATATCTTGCCTACATCTTCATTCATTAAAGCCAAATGAACCCTAACGCCACTTTCTAACCAAAGCGATCGTCGCGCGAACACGCGACAGTCGCGTTCTTTTTGTTGGGCGAACCCGAACGCACGGTCGCGTCGACAGAGGGGGATTCCCGGTTTTCCGAACTAATTAGTGAACGCGAAGATCTTTTTGTAAGGACGCTAGGTAGAAGGGAAGTAAAAAATAGGACGAAACATAGACAACTTTTTTCAAATTGACAGTATGTTGAGAAAGTGTAAATAAATCCATTTAAAATTTCAAAATGCTTCTAAACATCATCATTACTCAGCATTTAATTTTCAATAGATTCCGCTCCTAATACACGTCTGCCAGTTTCACAGCCAAATGGCAAGACTTGGACAGTTTACACACATTAAGAGGCTTTGTCTTCACAAAATGGGATACGTGAGTCCAATTTCTCACTCCAGCAGGTTGCGTCTCAAGTTTGGTCCTGAGAAGTTATTAGCCCAACTATCTACGTAACGTACTAGTTATTGGTTACCGTTTACAATATTAATGAGGTACCCTTAAGTTCAGGTATGAGTGATTGGATGGTAGTAATCGTGTGCTTAACTATCATGTTTATGTGATGTAGAGACACTAAGGTTGATAAATTTATAAGGTTCAGTCACAATCTTTGGTCCTAAATCTTAGTCCTCAGCATTTGGACTAATGTAGCGTAAGAGGTCTATACGAAACGGGCAGGCAGATAGTTTAGGCATTCTAACACTTAACATTCCGGGGGTTCCACCTAGATTCTTCCCAAAACCAGTGTCCCGTAACTTTTTAAACTACTACCCGAAATGCGATAATTAACGTAAGTACGGCCAAAGCAATCTGTCAAAACATGCTCTCAGAGATTAGCGGCATAGCTCGGATAGATGAAACCCAGCGGCCGACCGCGCTTGTCACTCGGGGTATCAAATTTACATTGCACGCATATTTGCGGCATCAGTAGTGAACCCACTTCGTGAGCAATGTCTGACATCTGGGAACTTGCTGTATGCTCGTATCCGTAGTATTTGTGCTTAACGTTGTTATTTTGGTAATTGCGGTCGTGAGTGTTCGTGGTTTTAGATGTCATTAGGCTTGGGTTGTTTTTGAAGTAAGCATTCTCTGAATCAAACTGATTTTTGGTAGGTATATTAGTCTAGAAGAACATAGTCTCAAAGGGTCTTCCAGAGCGGGTGTCTGGACTATTCTGCCTGTTACTTCTTAAAGACCAGGCAGGTATCCAGATTAGTTAGCAGACCTACACTCAAAATCAAAGTCAAATCATTTATTTAAAATAGTCACATAAAAGGCACTTTTGAACGTCAAAATTTACGAAATTGATTCTAGTCGCCCCTTCCAAAAGGTAGTTTCGTATGGAGAAGAATGGCCAAGAAACTCCATCGTTACTCTTTTTAAATGTTTTACAATATTTTGTCTAAGTACATTAATTATATAATTATATGTGAAGACGATGCACATAGAATTAAATTACTATACCCCAAGGCAAACACAATTTAAAATGAAGCAATGACAGACATATTAAATATGTGTTAGATACACGGTGCTCACATATTCACAAGCATTGTAAAAGTGTACGATTTTCCTAAAAATTTAACAAGTAATAATAAGTCAGTGTATGAGCCAAAGTAATCACAGAATGTAAAATCAGTGTCATAAAAAAATAATAAATTATACAATTTAATTAGGAACCAGTTTGATTTTGTCTAGCTAGACTCTAGATTGTCCAATGGATTATATTACTACACACACTTAATATCAATTTCTTACGTAGACACAACATCACTATAAACTTATCCGTTATTCTATATACATACTTACTCGGAAAGTTTCCACACACAGTTTACTCAGAAGACCCTTAATATTACCCCCCCCCCCCCTCTCCTACTTTTGATTTTAATCCCAAAGACGGATCGGGTAACAGTTTTCCACGACATTCTCCTTAACCTTGCCAAATCAAAACACAGCTACATAAACTAATTACTTAATTAAGGAATGTTTATTCAATTAGTCGCCTCCCGTAACGTATGTACAATAATAACATACTTACATAATAAACACGCGCTTACACACGACTCTCACAAGGGAAGGCAATGTTAATGGAGATGCTGATTTGCATAAACACATTTGCTGCGATTTTGACACCCTCACTATGCCTGACATTTGAAATCTTGGCATGAATATTGCTCGGCATTCCCTACGAATTACCATTACGTCTTGACATATACGTAACGACTGCCTTGTTCTACCGTTTAAACATTAATAAGTTACATCGCGTTTGAGTATTCACACGGAGCGTTGTGAAAACATGTCTAGACGTCTGATATTTCTTACGTATCTTTCTCCTGAAATGTTAAAATATTTTCTTCAAAAATAGTTTACTCTTTGTCCTTTAATAATAGATCATTCTAATATTTCCAGCTTAAACACAGTCATTATATTCATAAACTAAAATAATTCAGGCCATAAATTCAAATAACCTGCCAATGTCACTACTATAATTTGAACTAAGAAAGCGTCACGGCGTCTAATTGAACTGTAAATAAATAACAAATTAAAAGCACCTAGAAACGAAAGTAATATTCCGCTGGGCGACTTCATTAGAAAAGTTTGTTACCCTCAAAGCCACCGGTATTAATAAAGTTTTGTACCAAGTCGGCCGTTGGAAAAGAAACGTGTTAATTATCTGTTCCGAGTACGGGCCTGGCCATCTGTCACGTGTTCGCAACCCTACGGGACTAGAGGTGTGCCATGTTATTGGAAGTTCGAATCGGTGATCTTGTAATTATTGTGTTAACCGTAATATGTTTCTAAATATAGAACCATAGTTAGAGCAACCATAATTAGTGATGACTAGCTGTGCCCCGCGACCTCATTCACGTGGAAGTCGTAAGATACACAATATACTAAAATAACAGCCACATTTTAATAAAACTCCCTCGTCCCCCGACCCGTCGCGTTGCATCACCCGCCCGCGCTATTACTCTGTTTTCGCTTAATATTCTTTATGACTTTTTTCTTTTTGCTCGGCTCCTAAGGGTCGTAGCGTGATGTTAAATAGCATATAACTATCCTCGAGAATTGGGCTACCAAATTCAAAAAGAATTTTTCAAATCCGACTTTGTTCACAATTTCATAGGTTTTAATTGTTTTGCACGGTACCCTAATTATTTTTCTAAAATACAAGTAGCCTAAGTTACTCCCCGTAACCTCAGCTATCTGCCAGTAATAGTTTCATTAAAATCAGTCCAGCCGTTTCGGAGATTAGTCGGAACAAACACACAGACGGACAAAAATTTTATAAATTGCTTTTTTGTTAAAAATACCGTATATACTTTCTTAAGCATTTAGTAAAAAGTTGTTATTTTGCCACTACAAACAGACACTTCAATTTTATTTATTTATATAGATGTTAGTTGTCATGTCAACATAAGGATTAATGATCGTCCACCGAAATCAGGTATAGAATTACAAAAATAAGCTATGTTTAGGAAAATTGTAATATGATACACAATTATATTGTCCCATTCTTTAATAACTGTCTCTAAGAGCTTCAAGTTAATACGTATAATACACAAAACCACCCTTAGCACATAATTACATATTATTATTTTACACAAAGTTGTTCCCTGGAAATTCTCTTTTATTCTGAACTCAGACACCACAGCCGAAGTTTGTATTCGAAAGGTTGTATAACAGCAGGCTACGTACTCACTTTGGGGAAAGTTAATATCGTAGGCTTTGCACACACAAACCAAACAAACAAACAAATCACGTGTTCGGCAATTTTACAGTATTTTTAAAATTTCCTGTTTAATTGTTTATGGGATTAGTCACTTCAGGGCTTCAGTTGAAGATAAATAATAGTAAACACATGAAGTGTTAATCTAAAACTATTTCGTAGGAGACAGGCAACAAAAAGTGTCAACATCTGCGAAGTTAATTTAGGGAATAAATTCCCTAAATTAACTAAACCTAAACCTGTCTAACCTATCCCCCCATTCCTCACCTACCCCTACCCCTACCTCTATATCCTAACCCTATCCTATATAACCTATTAAACCTATCTTATACAAAAAATAATAATAATATTTTTTTTTATTATTTAAGATAGGCTTGCTCTCGACTCTAGTCTAGGTCAGAGGTGACAAAGACAAAGTCGACGATGGAGCGAATTATTAAGCAAATGGACTAATCACTAACCTAAATGGAGCTTATATTCAAATCACAACTGACGTTCTCTGACAGTTGTATGATTTGGCTATAGCACGGCTAATTGTCGTAGGCTGTCAATTTGCTTAACAATTAATTTCCCTACCTGAACATAAATACCTACCTGAAACCAATTAATTAAAAGTAAATCTTCAACGTCACTTACGTAAAATTGAACTCACAATAAATCAACCGATCGTTACGAAACGTACCTACTATGCCGTTGAAAATTTAAGTAAGAGGGGTGTTAAATGACAACAGTACGGCACACGCAGGTGATAAATTTCATTGTTAATGCCTCCGAGCCAAAAATGAAGCAATTTGTTTTCGAAACAAGAGGAGATGAAAAACATTACTTAGCTGAATGTTTATTAAGTTAGTAAGGCAAGTCACCAGGTATAAAGCGACGCGTACTTTCCGGATTTTCAAAGGTGTGGACCGGCGAGCAGTGGCCACCCTGCTTTAAAAAAAATGGAATGGACCTTTCGTGAGAGTCGGATTAAAATTTCGATTTTTCTTTTGATCGACACATAGTATTTACAAAGTGGATTTTAATTAATACCTAATTAAGGACTATGTATGCTGAGATAATTTATTTTGAACAGTCATGGACTAAATATGTTAAGCACCTTAAGGTAAAATTTTACTTACCCATTATCATTTTTTCGACTACTTCATTATCAGCATTTTTAATGAAAACTAGCGGACCAGACAAACGTTGTCCTGTCAATAATTCGTACGAAATTCCCATGGAAAAAAGGACGTTCAGTTTATCCCGAATTTAAATATTTTTCGGGAATTTTTTTCCAACTTTCCTTTCCATAAAAACCTAATTCGGACTATAATAAAAAATAGCTAAACCGGTCCAGCCGTTCACAAGTGATGCGCTTACCAACTAACAGCATTTAATTTTTATTATAAACAAGGTGTAACATAATTAACGCACAACCTCTTAAGGGGTCATTGTACTCATCATTATGAACAACTTTTACTATGGGACCAAACCTGAAATCGCAAAAAAAGTCAGCTGCCCCTACATTTATGTTCGCATAACTCGTCAAAATGTAGGGAACAACTGATTTTTTTTCGCGATTTCAGGTTTGGTCCCATAGTAAAAGTTGTTCATAATGATGAGTACAGTGACCCCTTAAGAGGTTGCGCGTTAATTATGTTACACCTTGTACAGACGATGACAGTTCTAATAGGGACATGCGCCGCTATGTGGGAAAGGATTTTTTATTTAAATGCTTAACATTATCGCTCCTTGACCGTAGGTACTTACATGATTTTTATGTAAACTTGCTTGTTCCTTCTTGAATTTCAGTTCTAAAAAAGTAAACACATTCTGTAAAAAAAATTCGTCAATCGAACACAAAATTTCGTAAATACTTGAAAACATATTGGAAAACTACGCAAGCCACTGCGTAAGTCTCTTCAATATTTGCAATGACAAGCTACATACAGGACATGTACCGTAGCATCGTTCCTGAGACAACTATCTGCCGGTGTGGCATTACAAACAACGGGAAATTACACTCCTGTTGTTTCTATTACAGCAGACGTCAAACGAATTGATTTTGCACAGTCAACTGAACCCGTAGACCATTTGTAGAGACAGTTTAAGTTTTGTTATTCATTGTTATCTTTTAGCTGAGAAAGAAATATGTAGGTAATGATTTATGTGGAATTAAATAAAGTGAGCTTGGATTTTGAGGAAGTAATGAAGAAGGTGTCGAGAAGGTAATTTGACGATATTAGTCCTCAGTTTTGATAGAATTGTACTTGCCCAATATTGTAATTTCTGGTAAGGTAGGAAATATTGTTTTTTATTGGAAGTATTGTTTTTAAGGTAGGAAATGTTGTTTGTTGTTAAGGCAAGGAAATATAGCACTGTCTTGGGAGACCAACTGCGGTAAATATTTGCTTTATGTATTATGTGTATATTGTAATAAGGGACTGGTGGTCATTGTCAAGATTCTTCTCCACTGCAGGATCACTGCTAACCAATTCTTTATCAGCAAAAATAAGTCATCACCAACAACTAATGTAAACTATACAATAACCCTCACAAACGCACAATCAACATTACACACCGTTTTAAAAACAAAAACACAAACTACACAAAAACAAAACGCTTTACTAACAACAATATAAGAATTAGCCAGAGCTACCTGTAATTTTTTGTACCAACCTTCCAGGGCGAAAGAAATTGTAGTAATTTAGTTAAGCGTAACGGTGGCTCAGGTGAGCTGAACATTTGGACCAGCCGGTGCACTGATGACTGTAATCAAAGAAAACACGCTAATTAAGTTTGCTACCCCCGAATATTTCTTATGGCACCCTTGCGCAATACCTTTGCCTTTTTACGAGAAAAACTGAATTAGCAAAGTCGATGGTTGCGCTTTAGTGTCTTGATTTATTTTAGGTATTCGATTTGAGAGCGTTAACAGATTTATGAAATTGAAATGGCTTAACTATTTTGGTGGCAAAGTTTATTAAAATTTCAGTTGTTACAATATTCATAGTTATATTCAATGTTACAATATTCATAGCACAAAGTAACAATCCCACGAGTTTTGTGCCGAACTGAAGCAGCTCTGTTGTATGAATACCCAAACCCATCTTCTTTTATTTTATACATCTGCTTCATAACAGGTTCTTTACTTTAGTGATGTGCTAGGTATTTCAGGTCAACTCCTCAGACCCCAGACAGAATCTTCGAAGATTCTGAGTAGAGTCTCATTAGGTGACTTCAGAGAAGAGAGAGCTTTTGGAGCATGTGCTCTCATACTCCTGGGAAATCAGGAGTAATAACATCACATACTTCATACTTAGAATGTCGTATTTACAAGATGTAACATAAATAATGCACAACCTCTTAAGGGGTCATTGTACTCATCATTATGAACAACTTTTACACCTGAAATCGCGAAAAAAAAATCTGCTGTTCCCTACATTTTGACGAGTTATGCGAACATAAATGTAGGGAGCAGCTAATTTTTTTTTCGCGATTTCAGGTTTGGTCCCATAGTAAAAGTTATATAACATCACGCTACGACCAGTAGGAACGGAGCATCAATGAAAAATGTTGCAAAAACGGGGAAAATGTATTCCTTTTGAGAGCTTCCGTTGCGTGCGCTGCGTAAACGGTTAAAGTTACGCAAAAATCATGTACGACGGGATTCTTCCTCTTAAAAAGTTCTAACAAAAAGTCCGCAAGAGCACATGTCTATCTTTTAAGGTTGGCTCACTATAACTTTTTTAATGGTAATCAAATTTGTTATAAAATAATTAATTATTTGCGAAGGTGTTTTCATAAACATGGTATTGATCCTTATCCAAATAAATAGTTTCATAATGAAGGTTGATTAAGTACGTGTAAATTCCTTTTTAAATTATTCGATTCAGACCTTCAGTTTAGAAATTACGACGGGTATAAAAGTGCTTAAATTAAGAAAAATGCGCTTAGTCTATTAGTTACCTACACATTTTACTTTTAATTGACTATTTGAACGTGCTAATCTATGACACTTGCTTTATAAAGTCCAATTCTTGAGGAAGGCTATTGTATGTAACATTACGCTAGGACCCTTCGAAGCCGATCAAAAACAAAAAAAGGAAGAATAAGCGCTAAGCGAAAACGAAGTAACAGCGCGGGCAGGCGATACGATGCGACGGGGTGGGTCGGGGGAAAAACAAATTTTACGCGGACGAAGTCGTGGGTGGAAGCTAGTAGAAAATATTCCAGAACATTCGGGTTTAAAACGTTATGCACCAATATATTGAGATGCGGGTGGCTCTCCCGGTCTACGGCAGTGTTTGCTCTCAAATCAGTCGTTTAAACAAAACTGTTTCTTTTTTCTCTCGCCTCTGCCAATTCAATTCCCGTAGCACCTGAAAGGACGGTCTGTACGTTTACATTACATTAGAGTGATTTTAAATAATTGTCTTTAAATAGATTTTCTATTCACAGGTAGACATTTCCATATAAGATAAATATTAGGACAGACCAGTAGATGTCTACTGGTTATATCCAATTAATAATATACACCCTTATATAATATATACATACCCTCCGGGGAAACAAGGTGTGATGTTATATTACAATTAAGCAGAACGTTGTAAGCTTAATAGCCTGTAGATTTGTAGACCATTTTCTATTTTGTTAAGTACCTGGTACTTGTTGGCAGGCCTACACTGTCCTCACATACTTAATAACACTGTAATTTGAAAACATAGTAGCCAATTATTTTTAAAGAGTAATCGTGGAGTTTTTTGCCGGTTCTTCTCCATAGGAAACGACGAATTGGAACCGTGCACCTAGCTTCTGACGTTTCATAAGTGCCCATGTAGGTTTATGTGAAATAAAATATTTTGATTTTGAGTATAAGGTCGAATGATACACTATAATCATTACCTTCTAGAAACTGCATACCATAACTGTCAATATACAAAAGAAATAGCAGTCTAATTTTAGGAATAAGAACACACCGCTTACTCTTGCGCAGACTCTCATGGTACCATTAAGAGACCACGCGTGTGCAAGGAAGACCAAAGTAAGAAGTAAGTCAAAGAAAATATAAATACAACAAATGCGAAACATGCGATATTCTAACAGAAATAAAGATTTTTTTATAAAAAAAAAACCACGCCGTGAACATAAAATAATCCTCAAATACCAAAATAATCACAGAAAAGCCTCACCATATATATTTTATCCACGTTTACAAGCAAAGAATTCTCTCTCGCGTCTTATTCGCATTTTTTCGTAAAAGTAATCGTGTCAATCCGTTGTAATCCATGAAAGATGGCTCCAGATTATTAAGGCTTCATTTGCAAACTCTCGTACGGAAGATTAACTTGTACGAAATCTTCGCACTTAATACTCGTTCATGTTGGCATGACATGGATTTTATCGCTAATAATGTAACATGTCTGAATTTTAAATATATTGACGTTAGAAGTTATAAAGAAGAAGAAGTTAGTTAGTTGAAGTTAGGTTTATTGGATTTATATAAGCTGACAGAAAAAAGGAGGAATGATGAAGCCACTTAAAATAAGTGAAATTTAAGAACTAATCCATTAGTTCCAACCAATTACAACCAATTACAAGTAACCAATTACAGAATAGTTTGCTTAGTCCGAAAGATCAGCAAAAAATCCCGAGTAAACAAAAATTCAACACAAAACAAGCACAAGCTTGAAAAACACCGCTCCCGATTTTACATAGACACATTTCTTCGGCAATAAACAAAGACGTAACACGAAAAGACCGCCCTATTAGAAAACGAACACAGAAAATAATTCCGGTGCTACATAAATTAGGGCATATCTACACGATAAGCATGTATGGGTGTGTAGCGTGCACATGATTGCATGTTGACGTGGCTTCGAAAGAGCTTGATATCAAAGCGCAGCGCTACGAACGAACGGGTTTAAAAACCCGGTCCCTTTACCATGTCCACGGAAATAGGCAGGCGCAGATACACTTTGCTATGAATTCTCTTTGTGAAAATAGTGTAACAGGATAACTGCACGAACTGAGATTCGGAACTTGTTAAAGTAAAATAAAGCGACCATGCATAAATGATAAGTTGCTGATCACAATTGACTACCGCCATTTTTACGGTTCCGTACCCGATGGGTGCCAAACATAACCCTAGTACTAAGCCTGCGCTGTCCGTCTGTCTGTCAGCGGGCTGTTTCTCATAAACAGTAATATAATCTTGTATAGGGACCCCCATACAGAAACGTGTTTTTAAAAAACATACTTCAGTTTAAAAAAACACGTTTTATTTAATATGCAGTGTTAAATATTGTACGGTGGTACGAAACCCTTTGTGTGTGAGTCCGACTCGCACTTGGCCGGTTATATTATTTTTAAACAATCAGTGAATGTATATATATATATAATGAATGTATATATTTCAATATGGAAAAATGAAGGAAGTAACACACTAATTTACACTATTCCCAAAAATCGAATTAGGTGCTAAAAAATACAGTCATCAAGTTGGCTGATGGACCCACAGTCACTATTTTACCGTGTAAGTAGATGTCACTATACTTCCTTTAGATATTACTCTTTCCTATGCCCCCCATGGGAAATTATACGCTAGTTTGTTCCTAACGCAGACTACGCCAAGACAAATTAATGCCTATCCAGTTTTGAAAATAAATCTAAACTAAGGGGTCCCCGAAACGATCAATTGCAATTGATCAATTGCCATCAATTTCTATTGTAGTTAATTTACGCGTCAATGTGTATCTCAATCACGTAAAAATTGACAGTTGCAATTGATCGTTTCGGGGACCCTTAAACGTATTGCCCTAATTTCAACATAACTATCAAAAGCATTCGCGAAACCCTGACACTGTTTAGATTTTACGACAACAATAAATACGGTAAATGAACTAAAATTGTGGAAAATAAATGCTTTGAAAGCAACCCAACAGTAGAGTAAATTACCAAATAAAAAAAATCCTATCAATCGAGGAACTAATTTCGTCTTGATAATCGTGATGAAGCAACAAAATAGCAATTTGCCCCACCATAAAAATAATTGAGTTCAAACTGCGTTCAGGCAATAAAAAGCGTGAAAGCAGGCCCAATAACCTTTAGCAGGGGAATCGTGGGAAAACAGGCAGCTGGCAAGTAGTGAGGAATAGAGAGGAGGGCTATTAGGTCTCACACCACGTGAGGCAATGTAACGACCTGCGCCGTTTCAGATGCCCCATTACTAGGATTTAAAAAAGAATGATTGCCAGTCGCTCATTTCTCTTTTCATGGGAATAATGAAATTCTTTCGTCGTTAAGATGAATTGAGAATATTGAAAATGTTGCTTATTGAAACCGGTGACTATTTGAAACGATTTGACTGAGAGCAAGCTACAAACAGCTAAAGCGATGAAAACATTTAATTCAGATATCTTGGAAATCTATCTCTTACGGCATAAATTGCTCAAATCAAGTCAGTACCTACATGACTTGATTTATTATCCTTTACCAGTCTACTATAATTATTGTCCCACAGCCGGGAAATATCGCTCTTACAAAGAAGGTATGAACGAGCATTGAGCACCGCGCTTGTTCAAAGCGGATTGGCGATTTTAGACTTACACTGATCCAGCGGGGCAATTGCGTAACATACTTACAATAGGAATCGGTTTCATTTTGACAATTCAACAACATTTATTGCGCTATATACGTTCTTGAGCAGACAAATTTTTCGAACTTAAGGAACAATGGATTAGAAATTTACTTCAAAATGATTCACATTCGGATTGATAGTGTGTTACGCAATTAGGGTGCTGGTTTCCTCACGACGATTTTCGTCACCGATGTCAGTCATTTGCAAGATAAACTTAGAAAGTTCATTTGAATTGAAAAAAGTTTTTTTTTTCGTCGGTGCTACTCTCATATGTAAGAGACGGTGGTATCACTACCATCCTCTGATTAATAAAAAGACAAACTAACTACTGTGATTGACTTTGAAAGACTAGTCCAAGACAACATACCATCGATTCCACAGTTAGTTCTTCGTTGTATCATAAATTGGTTTTGAATAAATAGTATCTTGATAGTGAAGCAGTTCTTGGGAGAAAAAAAGTTTTTCAGAAAACCTGCTCAATTTAAAAAAGACTGATCAATTTTGTGTTTTAATTATTACGTTATAAGTACTTACAAATTATCTCAACAAAAATTTAAGTCTTTTGTCCTTGCCTTTTTATTCGTGTATTCAATATAATTGCAACGTTAGCTACAGACAAATCAATCAACCTTACGTCCATCAAACTCAGTGTGTCTGGCATTTGACATAATAATTTAAACTATGCATAGTTCATACAAACAGAGCAGTTTCATAGGTTAACATGACAGCCATCATTACTACTCTGTACATACGTCTAATATCTGAGATGCGCATTTCAATCAAGTTAATTGAATAGTCACACATTTGGGGTGCATATCATCTATACAAATAAATAAAATTGAAGTGTCTGTTTGTAATGTCAAAATAAAAACTTTTTAGTAAATGCATAGGAAAGTATAAACGGTTCTTATAACAAAAAAGCAATTTTTAACATTTTTGTGTCTGTCTGTCTGTTTGTTCCAGCTAATTTCCGAAACGGCTGGACCGATTTTGATGGGACTTTCACTGGCAGCTAGCTGATGTGACGGCGGGTAACTTAGGCTATTTTTATTTATGAAAAATAATTAGGGTTCCGCGCAAAAAAAACTAAAACCCATGAAATTATGAAAAAAAGACGGATTTGAAAAATTATTTTTGCATTTGGTAGCCCACGCCAAGACCCTTAGGAGCCGAGCAAAAAGAAAAAGTCAGAAGGAACACTAAGCGAAAACGAAGTAATAGCGCGGGCGGACGATTCAACGCGACGGTTGGCGACGGGTCGGGGGACGAGGGAGTTTTATTAAAATGTGGCTGTTATTTTAGTATATTGTGTATCTTACGACATCCACACGAACGAAGTCGCGGGGCACAGCTAGTATCATATAAAGTTATTTGGTATATTTTCATTTCAATAACGTTCACAAGATATAATAAACGTGGTTTATACCAACTGTTGATATAATTTCTTTAGATAGGTTGGTGGTTTGTGGTTATTGGATTTTTTTCGGGTTAGGTTCGGAATAAAAGGATTATTCCGAACCTGACCCAAAAATCCTAACCCTAGACAGTCGACGTCAGGGGCACCCCGAGGTTCGGTTTGGTTAGATTCCTTTAAACCCTGCGGACAAAAATAGGAACCCCGCACAGCGGGGCTCCGTCGACCTGCTGTCAGTTTATGCTTTCAAGCTGCATGTATGGTGTATGCTTGTTTGCATGCCTGCTGCATGCATGGTGTATGTTCACAATCAACTGTTTTATAATGATTCATGTTTCGATTGATTGACTATCAAATAACAAAAAAAAACAAACGATTACAAATGGTTAATGTTTTTTTAAGCTTAAATTAGAAGCCAGAGCTCGTAATAATTCACACTATTAATATTCTTTTTGTCGCTGCAGTATATTTTTAATTTATATTGTTATTGAAATTTTGCTTTGTGTTTTTTACGAGTACTAGACGTTTTATCATATTATACTAAATAGGTTTTATGTCTTTTGAGTGGTATATCAAACGATTTTATATTCAATGTATGTTATGCTTATAAAAATTAGTTACTTTAAAATTATATCAATCGTTTATTATATAATATTAACTGATCATTATATCAAATAAAATTATAGATTCAGTTATATCTTGTTGTTGTTGTTATATCTTGTAAATATTTGTAATATTATTAATTAATATTTTTAATTTTATTACCCCATGCTCAGCGGTGTCTCCAGCAGTGACAGTAAACACTGATGGGGTCATAATTTTCGAGTTCAACTTTTCCCTACACTACACAGACAATTACGTCGAGTTAATATTACTAGATGTTGTAAATAAATCATTATAACTTTTAATGGTATCCATAGCAGACAGTCATCATAAGATTAAAAACATTACAAAAATGCCTATAATTTTTTGTCTGAATTTATGAGAACTGAACATTTTTTTCTTCGGCTTCCCTCCAATGATAATTTTCATTTTAAAATCTACTCACCCTACGTTGGTAAGTTAACTTGAACATACAAAATAAAAGTAAAACCTTGCTAAATAATAACGAAGATATGTACCTACATAATAGGTAGTGAAGGTACCACTACATATTTGCCGTTAGCAAATATGCCCAAAGAGTGATGGGTCACCAGTGGAATTTATGAAATTAATTATTAAATTGCCAATCCTTTGTGTTACACCAACCAGAAATACTTTAATAAACACTAGGTACATGAAGCAATATAAAATTTTAAACCACATAACAGCAGCTTAAATTACCAACACTGAATTTCCACTGTACCTAGATGTTTTCGTAGATAAGGTCCATATTTTTAAGCGAACTGACTTTACAAAGCTTATTTCGACTATAAAATCCGAAGCAGAGACAAATGCAGCGTTCCCACTAGAAAATGAAGACTAGTGTTAAGGGCATCTTTACAACACGCTAGGGAGACGGCTAACTGTGAGTTATGACGGCCTTTTCTCCACCCTTATGAGGAAATACGACAGTTTCAGCACCGAGATGGCGAGGGTCGACTGTATGATTGCCTAAAGTTAAGCTAGGTGACCGTAGTCTATAAACATGCCCATTTTTGCGTTCCCTGCCCAAATTGGAAAATAATACGCGCGCTATTAATTGTCATTTGTTTCTCTTTGGGAAAGTCTTTTCTTTTTCTTGGTAAAATAAACTAAGTGCACGGTTACTGGGCCGCATAAAAATGATATAGCAAAGGTTATGCGAATATATAACATCTTGTCTGTCATTGTACTAGTATCTAGACTGGCATGGAACTAAATCGCGATCACTGTAAAAATTGTTTGTAAAATGTTGATGTAAATAGTAACAGTAAAACACTCACTTTTTTTTAATACAAAAAAATACCCCAGTACTTCATAGTCTCCAATAAAACACATTAAAACTGAGAGAAAGCCAACGACATTAGAAGCATCCTCTCTAGAGACTCATTATGGGTCGTATGTCCTCCGTACTTAACAACACACACCAACACTTTAGCGTTCAGATGAGAACTATCCCGGATAAATTACGAATCAATGTCCTATACCGATCATAGAATACTAGAAATTGTAGAAAGCAATTACGGCAGCGCGTTGCTTCGGGTGCAATATCAAGGCGTATAGGCCGGCCATGATCTAATATTCATCGTCGACAGACGTGCCTGTCTACATGGCAAAGCATAATACGTAATTAGATACAGCAAATGCTCGCAGGGTCTGTGCCCGTCCGCCAGCATGCATTATGCACGAATCTAAATTGAATGTGCAGTTAGTTGCGTGGATTAAAGCTCGACATACGCCACATGACCATTGCACTTCAGTTAATGCCCTTTTTATAATGTTACGCGTGGCTAACGCTGTTGGATCATGCGTTTAATTAAAACATTCACTCCGAATGGTTTATAGTAGACATTTGTGAAGTCCTGGGCTTTAAATAGACTAACTCCACAAGTAGATATTTGAAGCTATGTTTTATAGTAGAACAACAGCTTAATTATGACACCAAATGTCGCCAAGAGTGGTAATTAAGGCAGTCACGCCCTGAGATTGTTCTTTGTTGTCTATATGAGTGACTAATAAACCTGCTAAGTTATCACAATTCATAACAAATATGTTTATTTTTACCATCGTAATACGTCATTATAACGAAGAAGAAAGGTTCAGAACAAAGAGTTAACTCCCTAAACAAGGTAGCCAAACATATTATAAAGCTTGTCCTATATCTAGCTTTATTTTGGATCGACTTAACGAACGTATAAAAATTCAATAACATGTAAATTGGTGTGTCTGTACGGAAACTTTTCAAAGGAAGTTCTTGACAAAAGCAAGTTGATTGAGCAGCTTAGGAGCACGAAAAGTCAATATAAATGTGTAAAAGTATTGAAACGGCCAATAACCTATTTGAATTGAGTTATTTGTAGGTAATACGAATCTTTTGTTATTTGTTATTTTACTGCCTAAAAATTTTCTTTTTAAGAGCTTACACAAACTCACAGCCTAAATATATAAATAGCAAGGTTATCGAAAGAAGCTTACCAATACGAAAACTTTCCTAAGTACCCAAATTATTAATAAAATCTCAATATTTTTACTCAATTTCTGTTACAAAAATAGACTGCCTCTGAAGTACCTACCTACCCTAATTTCTCAGCAACGGAATACTGTGAACGGAATGATGAAAATATTTACAAAAGCGTGTTCGGTCAATAAACGCATCAAAAGGCTCTCTACAGATTTACCTTAAATTCGTAATTTTCCTGATTTTTTTCAAGCTTTATTATTATCGTCTTCTGAAACTGATTCATTTGCTCATACCTCATTGTTCTCAACGTTACGGCGTTTATTAAAATAAAATTAATAATAGGTACAGCTGTCAAAAATGTTTTGAATTCCGAACAGTATTACGATGGTTTACGGTGTTCAGTTTACGTTTCGACGCAACAGTATCTATTTTAGTTATTGCTGAGAAGTTATATTCATGGATGCAGTTATAGCTGACCAAAAAGCACCCACACAAAAACTATCAGAAGCACAATACAGCAATCACCAGTCAGTCTTAAAAATCTATGCAATTATTACCTAAAATTGCTAATAGTTGGAAGGCCACGTTCAATGGTAAATATCTACAGCTTTAAAAGATACCGCAAATGAACTTTCCGACATGAAAAATAGTCTTCGAATGAAGGTTTTTTCCGACGAAAATATCATTATGTGATATCACGAGTTTGATTTCGTTTGTGTATTACAACGTTGATTGTATCGACGCGACGATGTTTTTATCAGTGAAAGAAAACATCCAAACGAAGGTACCCCCTCGCAGTACGATTACTATAGAAACGAAGAAATTAACAGAATAAGTCACATAAATTTCACTATCCGAATACACCTAAACACATGTGTATAAATTGGTATAAATCTGTTGCAATAACTCAGCGAAACAGACAATACAGAGGCTCGTGACCGAGCAAGAGACACGCGAAGGCACGCCAAGTATTCAAAGGCCCGCTAAATATCCGCAATCTTAGCACCCGCCCGGCGTCAGCCTGCAGTATTTTCTCATAGACGCCAACAAGATTGAACCGAAGTAAAGCTATCATAACTCACGGTTAACCGTAGCTAGAGGTAATCTGGGAGCGTGGACGCCGTGATAATCCCAAGCCGTCCATTCTATAGGTGAAGCTTGTAATTTTTATACGTTAACCAAACAACTATTTACGGCTTAGGGACGGTCGCGATACTTAGATATTGAAATGACTCAGATATTAGCTATTCATCTTTTTTATTTGGTATGCAACCTTCAGGGCTTTGTTAGTGCAATAAGAAACTCAAAATCATCCAATAGATGGAATCGTATTTAGGTCTTTATCAGAATTAATCTGACGGTGCAATTAATCTCAAAATACCAACACTATTTTCTTTCTGAACAAATATCAAGCAAAATCATCAAATAAAGGTAGTACGGATTCACATCGTCATTCAGACAATTTTGCAAAATCTTTAAAAAAATTGAATTTCTACGAACAATGTCATCACAAAAATTCATACACAATAGAAATTTGGATGTTAAAAGCATTCGTATGAACTTTTTTGTCTATTCTAAGTGATTGCACGGCGCCACAGGATCCGTCGATAGTCCGCGTGGTTTGCAATAATAATGAAAGTAAAGCAACATGTTCTGAATTTATTTTCCAATTCAAAGTTCATTCAGAATTAAGTTCCGTGCAAGAGAAGCGCCCTGCAGCTAAATGGAATTGCGTTGCTGCATCTAGACTGCGAACTTCCTACGGGAGTATCCGATTAAGTGAATAATATGTTTGTATGTGTTCGTGTTTTGTCATTGGAGGTAAGCATACACCTGTCTCCGTTCTAGAACCGTTTGAGCATATTAATCGAATACCTACTAATGTTTATAACTGTTTACGGTTCGACTCGCGTACATGTTTTGGAAATAACAGACTAATTTCTGACTCAAGCAACTAGCAGATCACGCGGCCTGGCCTGACTCAGGGCGTTCTTCGCCTTGTTATTGGCATAATCTGTATTATCTACTCTTCCTTTATGGCATACATAAGCAACATAACTAGATTCTCGAAACAGTAAGCATGCAAAAATCTTCGTTTTCTGCCTTTGAACTTCTGTGTCCCTCACTTTCTAGCTTCCTTCTTTTAGTCCTACGAGATAAGATAGATTTTCTCATAGCTGATGACTTTCCTCGTATTCTCCGTACAGTCACTTCGCCCAATTTTCACTTCATCTTCAAAGACTACGCCAACTATGAGACATCTCTTAACCCATTCTATACCGCAAAATATTACACGACACAGCTTTATGTAAGAGCACCAAGCATGAACAGAGATGCTGTAATACGAGCCCCATTAATTAATTACACGACCACGTATGCACCGGCAGCGGAACATAAAGCCGAATTTATAGGAAAGCACCAAATGATCGCCTCATTGACATAGTACTAACAAGCACTGCTTCGCATAGTTTACGGAAATGCTCTGATGTAGTTCAGTTTATTAGTGAACCCTGCTTACCAAATTGTAATACCTCTTCGGAATAACCAGCATCTGTTAGTAGTATTTTATTTTTTCTGATTGATTTGTATTGAGTTTGACCACATTCTCACCTGATGGTCAGCTATGGTGCATGCTCGCCTAGAAGTATCTAGTTACTAGAGTTAACTTTTTTAAAAGTATTTTATGTGGAAAGTGAAACATGATTTATTTTGCGCTTATATCATGAATGCTTTTTCTGAATTTGCACGATAAACTCAGAACTGACCTATTTCTTACTCAACGATGATAAAGAAAAAAAATTCGTCCAATTCCAGATGTAGCAGCGATCAATGGAAATACCTATTACGTAGCCATCCTCGGTTCGTTTAGTGAGAACTTAGCACGATCGTCGTTAATTATCGTCGAATAACACTCGGCACGAAATTTAAAGCGCTGTTACGATCGTTCGTCGCAACACTTTTATCTAGAGTGACGCTTAATGGCGCAACAATTTCGCTGGAATCTCGCGACGCGACGCCTTTGTTTAAATATGCAGCATGTCACCACCGGTGACGTCACTCCACTGTACTCAAAATATTATAACGTTCGCCCGTTAGCATAATAAAACGAGCAACGCTACGGCGCCGCATTAAGCTGCACTAACGAGGTGTGCGAGGGAATCAAATGTCATTCACTTTGTTTTATAGTTTACACACGTATAGCTTGTCGTTGAAGACTGATGAAATCTGGTGCCCATATTGGGATTAAAGAAAGCAATAAAATTGCTTCATTATGTGTATGATAGCTTCCATTTAAGCGCATGCAGATTTTCTGTAGTGGAGCGATCACGCATTAATCTCAAAATACAATTATGCACATGAGAGGCTTATTGCGGAATGCATGGCGAAGAAAACAGAAAAGACGCACAACAATCTGTGTGAAAAGAACCACGTATCAAACAAACACATAATGCAACGAAAGTAACAGTGTGTTTGTAATAAATTCTCCTTCATCAGTTCGAAAGTGAAGCCATCATTGAGAAAAAATCGGCAGAAGATGTATTTGACCCGGCGGATGTGTTTGACAGTCGGGCCACATCGCGACCTGAACGATTTACATATTACGTGACACTTTTACGGAACTCGCCATTGACTTCTGCCTGATAGACTGAGACGAGAACGCGATATTGTTTTTCCAATAGGCCCCCCATTCCGCCAGCCCTTCAAGACAACTGTGTTTTTATTGATACTGAAAATTCTATGAATGTCTTACATCCTTATGCTCACGAAATCGAATAATACACTTTATCTGCCCCATTTTGTGAAATAAATTTTGTTACGTTAGACAAAGATTATTGATTAAATTACGCGAAACATGTTGCGCTCCACGCCAGCGGTGAGATTAAATTATTTAACATAAAACGCTGGCAACACTTTGATACTTAGAGATTTACACCTTTGTGACTGCGTTACGTGCTTATGTCATTACCAACAACATTATTTGGTTGTAGCTATTCACTCTGGGCCTTTGATGTCACAAGCACTGTGTGTTTAGTATAGACAAATTGTTTGATGTGCTCGTACTGACTAAATAGATCAAATATGCACCTATTTGCTCTAACATGTTCACCTTCATGAATTTGAAATATGTAATTGAGTTCAACTTAAACGTTACGCACAACCTCTTAAGGGGTCATTGTACTCATCATTATGAACAACTTTTACTATGTGAACAAACCTAAAGTCGCGAAAAAAAAATTACGGTACTCTACATTTATGACAAAATCTAGGGAACATCTGATTTTTTTTTTCGCGATTTCTGGTTTGGTCCCACAGTAAAAGTTGTTCATAATGATGACTAGAATAACCCCTTAAGAGGTTGTGCGTTATTTAATCTCACCTTGTATATTCAGAGCATCAATCGGGTTACTTTAAAATAAGACGCCTGTAAGTATTCGATTTAAAACTTAATCTTATTAAAAGTTGCGAAGCGAACCTAGCCAAAGCCAGTGTATTACAACAAACTACGGCAATGCATTCCGACTGCATTTGCTTAAAACTTGTAAATATTAAGCGAAAATACTAGCCAATTAGGCCAGCGGCTGTGCTGCTACTGAGGAAACTTTCTGTAGTCCCACTTGTTCGGGAATACAATCGAGAGCTTATTGGCTTTTGATTTATAAAGGTTTAACTTTTAATAATATTACAACTAACTTGATACTTTACTATTTGAACGAGTAATATCTCTGTAATTGGAGTAGCTACGCAATTAGAGTTGTTATTTAAATCACTTGAAATGAGCTTCAAATTATTCTAATTAGTGATATAAGTCGGTTTACAGTTTTTATTTCGTAAGCTATATATTTTCGCATCTTGAACGATTTCACTAGCTAACATGTTGGGGTATAATATTTAATAGAAAACATAGGCATAACATAGCTTTTATCTTGCTATCTGGGTCCAGATCAACGATCACAACTTAAAATTAAATACAATAAAACGAAAAACAAGGAGAAAATTAAACACATATACGCACAGTGTAACGCCCACAATAAAAACACCAATGACTGCAATATAAGTACAATTGATTGCTCCTATTCGATATATTTTAACTATGGCCAAAAAACATGTCGGTACGCAACCAATTTAGAACGTGACACCGTACCGATACGTGGACAGATGACTCGTCCATTTGTTGTAGCGATGTCCGAACACATCGGCTTCGTTTAATTGAGCTATTTGTGTTAGTCCGCCGTGACAACGCCGCAACGTAACTTTATATCGTGGTTTTGTTTACCTTTGATGTATCCATCCACTTTTAATGCGCGATGGGCCGATGACGCGCCCTTGCGGTCTCCTTGGTTTTGAATAAATTGAATTTAAACTTGGTTTAGGTAATGTGTTAAGGGGGTCTGTAAAAATTTGTATCTGGGATGGCTGATACGTTTGTCATCCCTAATAATATTTATTGAAAGAAAGAAGAAGAAAGAAAAATTGTTTATTCTGCACAAACAAAACGCGTATTACAAAAGAATTACTTAAAATACAATTACATATAAATTAGTGAAAAGCCTCATATTCAAGCCGTATAAAGTTGAAAAATGTTTGTCCATGTCCGGGCGGGACCAAAGACAATTTACATTTCCTCTATGTGTGTGTTGCAACACTGGCAAATGACATCAAACTAACAATCAAAACAAAAACAAAAAGCAGAAATTGCAGATTGGAAAAATAACTACTTTTGTAACAAACAAACAACACTATCAAGAGCAATTAAGCCATGCGTCGCATCTGTGCAAGATTAGGTCGTTGCTGTGAGTTCGGACGAACAATTGTTATAGTACATATTATTGCATCATCATACCTACGTCCAAAGTTTAGTGACGGTGCTACCTACCCTATACGGGCTGACTCTATTGCCATTCATGGGGAAAAACCTACAACTCATCGCACGTCATGTGTTAAAAAATTGCATACAAACTACTTCGACATAAGAGTTATTCTTGGTTCTTTCGATTCCGGTTCTACAACAATTACCTGCTAGTAGACGTAGACGTACGTACGACGGACGGGGAGGGGGGGATGATAGAAGGTCTAGCGAGGAGATGTTACTGATGAGGATGTTACTTATGATCCTACCTAGTTGCTATTCCACCAATTCGCACTAAGCGTTTGCAAATGTCTTTTGTGATGCGCACAGCAAAGAAGTGGAACTCTACCTGCGTCTGTTTCCGAACGCATACAACTCCGATCTCTTCAAAGTCAGAGTGAACAGGCTTCTTCTGGGTAAGCTCACTCCATCGTTGGCTTTGTCTCTGTCACGTCAGATCGAGACTAGAGTCAAGGGCAAACCTATGTCAAATAAAAAAAATAAAAAAGATGTCCAATTAATTCTATAAATAGTATAAAAACAAAGTCGATTATCGTGTTAGTCTGTATGACCGTTTGATCTTCCAAACTACACATTAGATTGATGCGGTTTTCACCACAATTTAGAAAAAAAAAAATCTGGAAGGTTTATGTGTTTAGCACAGAAATCTTCATATTTTAACTCGTCGTGACGTTAATATATCCGTTCGAAGCATGTCGTATACGAGGAGGGATCAAAAAGTAGTGAGAATGAGATAGAATATAATGACTATTGATAACATAATAATTTATTTTTCTACATAGTCTCCGAGTCTCTTTACACACCGAGTCCAGCGCTTTTCCAAGGCCTCAATCCCTTTCAAAAGTAAACTTTTGTCTTGGTCCTGCAAAAAGCTCTCCACGGCATCCACACCTCGTTATCGTCTTCGTACCTGTTTCCCCTTAAGTATTCTTTCAATTTGGGGAACAGATAAAAATCGCTAGGCGCCAGAACTGGTGAATAAGGGGGGTGGTCAACCAATTCGAAGCCAGCTTGCTGAATGGCAGCCATCGCAACTGCCTGTGCGCGGGTGCGTTGTCGTGATGAAACAGCACGCCCCTTCGAAGTTTCCCTCTCCTTTTCTCTTTGATGGCAATCCTCAACTTGGGAATTAAAGCTGCATAATATTGGCCTGTAATAGTGGTTCCACGCTCCAGGTAATCAATCAACAATATCCCTTCTGAGTCCCAAAATATTGAGGCCAACCTAACCTAACCTTGCCAGCCGATGCCACGGCACGAAACTTCTTCGGGGTCGGTGATGATGGCCGTTTCCATTGCGAAGATTGCTGTTTTGTCTCGGGATCAAAATGATGGACCCATGTTTCGTCCATTGTTACGAAACGAGACAAAAAGTTTTCAGAATCTTCTTGAAACTTGTCCAACAATATCTTCGAAATGTCAAGTCGATTTTGTTTCTGACTGTCGGTTAACATTCTCGGCACCCATGTTGCGGAGACTTTTCTCATTTTCAAAGATTGTTTCAATATAGATTGAATACTTCCATATGAAATGCCCGTTTCTTGAATTAAGTATCGGATGGTAACTCTTCGATCGCTCAATACAATTTTCTCGACTTTCGCAACATTTTCTTGGGTGACTGACGTCGATGGACGGCTGCAACGATGTTCGTCTTCCGTGCTCGTTCTCCCTATTCGAAATTGAGAAGCCCACCTTGCGACAGTGGAATACGGCGGAGCAGACTCTCCTAATGTTGCCTCCAAATCGCGTATTAAAACAGAGGTTTTTAATAACGGCTCGCACTTCGTTTTCTCCATTTTCGAGAACACGTTCCGACACGAAGCAAACAAATGACTACATTCAGAAAAAAACAAAAGAGAATCGAAGATTTTTTTCTTTATTAATATTACAAATATGTATCTGAGCTTTGCCTGCCAGTGTTTATTTTTTTTTTACCAAGGACTATGTCATTCTCACTACTTCTTGATCCCTCCTCGTATAATTTCAGCTCAACCTCTTCTGTCAAATAACCTGAAAAAAGTAACTCTTTGTTCTCATATCATGATTCAGTTTATAATTGTATTAAACGAGTTCGCTGACGCCAACTTATATCGCTTAAGGGGGAAGCGCTAAGGTAGCCCGCGAAATTCAAATTTTCTTACGATTTTTGCGATTTGCAGCTCAGTATCTGGGTGCATGTTGATCAAAGTATGATACGCGACCGTAACAAACATGTATTTATAGAATTATAATATTAGAATTAGTAATACAATTCCTTAAGTTAGTATAATCCTGAAATGTTAAGATTTCATAAAAAAAAGTCATTCAATAGACTTACTTGGTCGTAGAGAGTCGTATTGATGACTTTAATGATTATAATTCTGTAAACTCATATTTGTTACGGTCGCGAATCATATTTCAATCAACATACAACCTAATACTGACCTGCAAATTGAAAAAAACGTAAGAAAATTTGAATTTCGCGGGCAACCCTGGCGCTTTCACCTTAACGACTTGCACCTTCATTTATTTCGCCAAGCGAAGGCCAACTAATAGAACTTAGAACAGCCGAATGAAGACGTCGGGACTCTTCGCCTGCTGTCGGAAACTTCCCGTTCGTTTGCTCTGAACTTCGATAGTTTTCCGCCTGATTTCGGATTGTTGCAAATTTAACAGAGAGTCAAAGCAAGCTCTTCTGATCGCAAAGGCACTAAATTAACTGTGTTCCGAAACTGTCCGCTGAGTTTGAATTATTTAGTATGTACTCGCGGTACTTCGGTAGTAATACTTCCGCGAGTTGGTATTACAAGTTTCCAGAAGTGGTTATTCTCTGAATATTATTATATTACTTTAGTAAGGACTTCTCTGTTATTTATTGACCTTCTTTTTCTAGGTAGGTGATATTATTTAAACGTATTTTCAAAATAAGTAAAAGAAAATAAGATGAGAAAACAAAAGAAAACAGATGCTCATATTCCCTGCGAATTACGACTCATCTGAAGAAAATGAGTATGTGACGGATTTGCAAACCAATATGACGCTGTTACCTTCGTAGGTTTTATGTTTTATTCGTATCCCTCGGATTGAGAATGACAGCACACCTAAGAGCAACATAATATTTAACTCAAATACATACAACATGACATGTTGTATAGACATAGTGAACTGAGCAAATCAAAAGCGCTTTTTTCTAACTAATACACTTCAAACAAACAATTAATGGGCCTAAGTATATATATATTTTAAATATGCTTTCATAGATTTATTAGAAGAATTACCATCCTTGAATTCCGCTTCGTGAATACCTACCTAGATAGATAAACACGTGTCTCTGAAACCGAAAATCCTTCCTTGGTTTTCCGAAAATCAGATAGATCCAACTTAAGAATTCCATAAATAAAACAGTCCCTTTTCTTTGATTAGCAGTAGCTGAGTGCTATTATGGAAGTATCTATGATTATATAGATTAACGTAATATAACATCACGCCTGAATTTCCGAAGGGTTAGGCAGAGGTATACCTAGTACACTCACATTAATAACACCAGTGTCATAGGGATCGAGCCTTTTGTCATCAACCGGGCACAAATCCAGACATCGGGCTGCTGCTGCTTCCTGATAGAAAACCAAACTGGGAATCGAACCCAGAACCTAATGCTCAGGTAATTTCCGACCACTAATCCAACAAGGCAGGTATTGTGTATATTGAAAAGTTACAAAAACGTTAAATTAATAAATTCTATGATGAGTTGATGAATCTACAAGTCATCTTAATCAGTAAACAGACGAGCAACGAAAATATTTTACCTTGAACTTCTATAATTGAATCGATATTTTATGCTATAGATATGCAAGGAGTTCCGACGAATATGTTGTAGTTTTAGCTAACACTTTGGTAGCTATGAAAAAAAACAATCATAATGAAACCCATTTAAATAACCAGTTCATGCAATATTTTCAAACACATAATAATTGTTTCGTCCAAAAAGCAGAAACAATGCATTAAATTATATCTGAGTGTCTGTCTGTAGTAGTCGGCGTACTCAGTATAAATGCGGAGGCTATTACAGTGTCAAGGGTAGGCGACAGTGAGGTTTAGAACGGGGTTTTGGTCGCCCTTGTTAGAGGGAAAAGGGGAAAAGCGGACACTGTTTCGAATAAACTTCATTTTAACTTGGTTTTGGAGAAACAGGTAGGTAGTTCTCTCCTAGGTAGGTATCTATACTAATACGAGTATCATAAAGCTGAAGAGTTTGTTTGTTTGATCGCGCTAATCTCTGAAACTACCAGTTGGATTTGAAAAATTTCTTCTTGAGGATAGTTATAGACTATTTTAACATCACGCCCTTAGTAGCCGAGCAAACAGAAAAAAAGTCAGTAAGAACGCTTAGCGAAAACTAAGTTACGTTAGAAGTTAGAAACGCGGCCGGGTGGGCGATGCGATGTGACGCCGTGGGTCGAGAGCTGAAATTTCACGCAGACGAAGTCGCTAGCAGAAGATAGTCAGTAATAATTGTGAAAATAACTTTCAGACCTTCGTGTCTTTGAGGCTTCACAAACATTAAGGTTACATTACTATTACAAAGGTTTATTTACTTAATAAATACTTTTCAGCTTATAGAATAACAAACGAAACCAAATGAATGAATGAATATCAAATCCCAATCAAGTGCATAATTATGAAAGTATTTATTGAACAGTACCTAAAATAAGAATAAAATTTACATAATTTAAAGCTAACAGTCTTAAAATAATAATATGTACAAGTATATAAAAAGGAGGAGAAATAATCAGAGCGCATCAAAAAATTCGTCCGCATCGCTGTCAACAGGAAAAGTGCCCAAAAGGCTGGCAGCATTGCCACGTTGTATGGCAATGCTGATTCTTTGGTTAATCAAGTTAACTATTCTACAATCGAATATCGTTTTAACAATGTTTTAATTAACAACAATATTCTTAAGCTTGTTTAGTTGGTATTGATGAAGAATCTTTAATTCTAGAGGAACCAAGGAATTATCGCGTAAGTATTTCTACTGGGCCGGCTGGGCTGAGCTAGTCTCGGGGATTCTGCTGGGCTGGGTATTTTTAACTGGCGAAATGTGGGTGTAGTATAGGTACACTTCTGCCCTACCCTTCGGGGAAAAAAGGCGTGAAATTATGCCATTTCTACTGAGCCACAAGTATGTAATTTAATACTTAACTAGTTTAACCATAAAACTGAGAATTCATGTACATTCTTTCTTAAGTAGTAATAGGATCAATACCTAACAAATACACTATGGCCGGGACGGATAAACATTACTTAAAACGTGCTAAACATGTTGCACCTATACTTTGACTGTTGTGCAAAACTGACAAGAATGCTTAGCCAAAGTACGTGCAAAGAAACGTTTATCAATCTCGGTTTAAGTAATCGACCAATAACATGCTACCTACATACTTTTTAGGGTTCCGTACACGAAGGGTGCCTCCGCTGACAGTCCGTCTGTCAGTGGGCTGTATATCATGAACCGTAACAGGTAGACATTTGAAATGTTCACAGATTGTGTATTTCTATTGCCGCTGTAATAACAAAAAATAAAAACGAACTAAAGTCAAAAATTAAAGGGGTCACCAAGCAAGAAAGGTGTTTTTTTAAGCTGAAGTATTTTTTTTTTTAATATGTAGTGTATAAAAATGTGTGTGTGTATTGTACGGTGGCACGGAACTACGGAACCCTTCGTGTGCCCGACTCGCACTTGGCCGGTTTTATTAGCCGATATTGTCCGACTCACTGCTTGACAAGGCCTCACTCAGTTTCTTCCAGATATTATTTTCGTGTACAAACTCGAACCAGCCCTTGCAGTACTCGTCCTGGTTATCTTGACACCTCATACTACTAAGTATATTTATTTATTTATTTAGGTATCTTCTCCTCCCCGATAGCAACAATTCTCTTCTAATAAATATATGGAAATACTTAACTGATCCTCTAAAAACTTGTTAACTTTCTAATGATATACGGTTTTTTTTAAATTAATGAACCTCGAAAATCTTTTCAGCTTCTAATTATACACACTTTTTTTTAATAAAGGGCCTCTTTTTAACTTTCTGACCTTTTCTCACAGTTGGTCGGAGTAACTTAGCTAGTGTACCCCGACCAAACGGGTTAATTTAGGTTAGAACTGTGACCAACCGCGACATTCAAGTTCACTTGGCTATTAAGTATTTTTAGGACCCCAAAATAGGAATTATTTGAGGTTGACAAAAAGAAGCGCAATTATGATATTAGAGCGTTCAATAATATTTTTAGTAAAGCAAAATGGGAATTTAGATGATGGAACGCTAGGAGGTCGACTCTACACTAGGGCATGGATCCCGGAATTCGAAGATTCCGCCTACGAAGCTCGCTCTCAGATAAAATGTTAGATGCTCTGATACTCTTGAGAACACATTATCAAGAAGAGCGATTTCTTTTAAAAAAAGTGATTCTTGTCTTATTTAGTATTTACTTTATATTTCTTTTTAGTATAAGTTGCTTTAAAGATCTCAATTTCCAAAAAATACGACAACGTAAGTTTAGAGTTTTTTAATTATTTTTAAGTTTTGTTCTTTAAACCTATTTTCATGATCTCAGAAAAGGAGAACTTGTTGATTTTGTTCATTGTGAGTTGTTGAATCTTATATACATCATAATTTTATTAGATAGTTATTTATTATGCTACATTGCAATTGCAAATAGCTAGCACACGTTGATTTTGCTATAATGTATATTATTGAAAAGTTGATTATTTTTTGTTATATTTAACCTAATAGAAGGCTGTTTAATTGATCTCAGTCAAGAGTTTTGTCGATTTATTTAGTTTTTTAATAAAGATTTGATTTAACAAAACACTTAAATGCCTATTTATTGTTTTTTTTTTATTTCCTATACTTTTTTCTAATTCCGGAACCGGTTCCGGAATTCCGGAATCGAACCAGTAGTATCGTAACTCAGTTCCGGAATCGAAAATCATCCGATATTACATGCCCTACTCTACACGTGACAAGAGGGCTGGCCTATTTTTTGGCCAAAGAATTAGCATTGCCATACAACGTGGCAATGCTGCCAGCCTTTTGGGCACTTTTCCTGTTGACAGCGATGCGGATGATTTTTTTGATGCCCTCTGATTATTTCCCCTCCTTTTTTATGTACTTGTACATATAATTATTATTTTAAGACTGTTAGTTTTTAAATTATGTAAATAAAAGTTGAATGGTCAAAAAACATGTTAGCAACAGACCTCCACTGTTATTACGAAATGGGAATTATATGAGGTTCAATTAAATACATGCCATAATATAGTTCCGTGTAGTGCGACTCCACCGTACGCAGGACAGGTGTCTCGGTGTCTGCCACAATAAATAGCTATTTACTAGCGAGTGCGGCCTGCGGCTCCCGGCTACGGAAGGTGTTCTCAATTTGTCGCCGGAATGAGATTGTCGCCGCTTTCAGTATTAGGTAAGTGGCTTTTACATTTCACTTTATACTGGCAGCATTGATTTTGATTCTGTGAGCTAATGGTTACTGACGGTGTAGTGGTATTTGTGGAGTAGATAGCATTGGAAATGGGGTGGGTGGGTTTACGTTGTCTAGCACGCTTCTGGGGCATTTTGTGAACAAGTCATCAAGTTTTGGAAAAAGTTGGACCAAAGCTTAATAAAGAGAACTGCATTTTAAGATCATACGTCTCTCTTCCCAGCTTGGTGGTTGGGATAGTAATCAAATCATATCAAATAAAATAATGTATTGTCATCATTTTTTAAATAATTTATTTCTTTCTTTTGTTTTTAATTTTTCTAGTTGCCCTGTGTAAAGTCTCCTGCAAACAGGCGCGACACGTGACGCGACACAAAGGCACCGCGTGTCGCGCGATGAGCGGCGCTTGTGTCGAGCGCGATTTGCGTCGCATGTCCCGCCTGTTTGCAGGAGCCTTGACCCTCCAATAACATCTGACATTCAATCAAAATACTTGTAAAATATTTCATTAAAATGTCTTTGAGAAATGATATTCTCTCAATTTATGTGTTATGGAATATTACTTGAATAATTATGTAGAGGGCACCAATTTGTAGTTTTAAAAAGAGCAAATTCTTGTGGTCAGTAATATAAATAGGGTTGAACACAATACCTCCTATGTAAAAATATCATAACTGTACTTTCCTACCAAAAACACCTAATATTTATTGAATAGGTATTGTATAACCTTCGTAAACTAAATGCGTTGTGTTCAATTACAACGTCACGATTTTTATGACCCTAAGGTCTTTTAACTCTAAAGTTAAAAGAAAACATTACCCTACAGTTCACCTCCAGACATACCTCTCCCCAAGATATTGGCACCAGCTTGTCCATTAAACGTCAACATAAAAATAAAACAGTAAACGTGTAAACGTTACTTTGGCAGCCCTAGGACCAATGACTCTTTATTAAATTCATAACCTGTAGTCTTAGAACATTTATATCTTACCTGTTTTTTGCGAGCTCGCTGATGACGTACGTTTATGTACCTAGTAGATCCGTATTGATCATAACAGCTGCTTTACAAACCGGTCTCACGGTTTACCAACATACTCATTTTCCACTAAATAGATTGAAGATGGACGTTTAAGAAGCAGTGTAAAGGATGAACATTATTTAAATAATATTAAACTAAAGTTTATCAAAATGTTTAAGTGTTTTGTCTTTGTTTTATGTGCTGTAACGATAGTTTTTTGTGCACCCGGATACGAGAATTCTAGAGGTCAGTATAATTTACCTTATTTGTCCTAAACTCGAGGTTTTTGAACTACGCTGATGTTGTCCTATGGTTTTTAATGAGTTTTTGCTCCACATTGTGTGTCTGAATGTTATGACTGAATATCATTAGTATAAATAGTAGAATTATGCGCAAAAGTGGTTAGCTGGGCACATTATCCACCGTGTCTTATACATAATACAACTATTATTTAAGACAAAACAACTATGTATTACAAGTACATCATGCATTAGACATGACGCAGCAAGCATTAAGTGGCATATTAAGTATGATGTGAAAGTTGAGCAGAAAATACGATGTTTTTTTTTTAATAATGGAAATAGGACTATCTATGGTTATTAAAACTCGCGGGTTTAATCGATTTTCAGGCGCAAAATATTACATATAGGTACTTGCTAATTTTACGAATTACAAAACTGATTAGTACTTATCAAGCTATTTTGAACATAAGAATGTTCTTCACAATAGCTTGATAACGTTAGTATTTGTGTTGGAAACAGTATCTACAGTTAGTGGCATATAGCTACCCCAATAGCGGTATCAACAGATAAATAAATTATTTCAAATTCATGTTAAGAACAATTACTTGCAAACTGCACAGCTAGGTTACTGACACTTTTTGCTTTGTGCTAGCGATTAAATCAATATTGTAATATAAATACAATCTTTAAAACACACATCACGCCTGTAATCCCCGAAGGGTTAGGTTGAGGTGTAAATAAAATCTTGCCAGTTTATAAGCAACATCATTTTGAAAGAGTAAGTTTTTACCTCTTGTTATCCTAATACGTGTTGGTTAAGGTGCATGCGTTTTAAGGAATGTGACTTGATCATAACATTATTTATTTAAATGTACTATCGTACAGTCTCATCTCTTTTAAGTGGTTAGAAGAATGTGGATTTCCCCAAAATTACCTACTGGTTTCACTATCTCTTCAAGTCTCGTTAGTAACTACTTAACTAAACAATAAAATGCGATAATAAAAGCATTAATTGCAAGTGATACTCTTTGACACGCTTATCTTTTTTTATCAGAAAAGCAGTCAACGCGTCAAGATGTGATTGACCAGTTAAATGGTGCTTCAAGAACAAGACGCCAAAGTTTGGGAACAGTTGACATAGTCTACATCGACGGTGCATCAATAGACTCAACAAAATTAAAAGACTTGCAAAGCAAAGAGTCGCCTCGTCTAGCACCTGTCAATGTTGTCACCAATCCTGAGCAAAATTATCAACAACTACCTGAAACCAATTTGGAATTAGTATCTCAGAATTCGAACTACGCTGTTTACAAATTGAAGAGAGAGAGAGATTCTCTCTTTCCTCTTAATGGTTTGCCTGATGGTAAAAAGACTCAGGCTTCTGACAATCAGTATTATAACTATGATAATGAGCAGTATGGGGGATACTCAGATAGGCAACCACCGCCGCCACCACCACCTCAAGATGACGGAGAACCACCACCACCACCGCCTCCTCATCACCATCCGTCGCCCCCGCCGCCTAACCACTATCCACCGCCACCTGATCACTACCCACCTCCACCACACCATTATCCTCCACCACCACCTCCAGACCGCTATCCTCCTCCTCCACATCACCACCATCCCCCGCCGCCACCACCACCAGATGATTACAGCTCAAGTTATTATGATAGATATAGCTATCATAACAGACCTCCTCCACCTCCACCTCCACGGTCATCTTACGACGATAGATCTAGAAGATTCTATGATGACAGACAAACACGGCAATCTTCTTATGACAGACCGCCTCCACCACCGCATAGAGGTGAGCCGCAACATGGGGGACCTCCACCACGTCATGGAGGACCACCGCCACGTAATGGGGGTCGACCGCCACGCTATGACGAACCACCTCAGCACCATCGTGGCCCACCTCCGGACTATGGCAGGCCACCTCCTCACCACGATGGTCCACCAGACCGTTTTGATGATAGACCACCTCCACACTATCGTGGGCCACCAGACCATTTTGATGATAGACCACCACCTCGCCACGGCGGACCACCAGACCGTTATTATGACAGACCACCTCCACCTCATGACAGACGTTTTGATAATAGACCACCATACGATCAACGACCACCACCCCCTCCTAATGATCGAAGACCACCACCTGATCGGGAACAATCTTACAACCAAGACAATGAAAATAATGAACACTCCCAGTATGACGATAATTCAGCTAAATTGATTGATGAAACTTGGAAATCTTCCACTACTGAAGCTGGAACAGACGACAGTCAGCACCAGCTTCGTATTAGATTTAATGATGATGAACAGAAGGCAGTAGAAGCTATGAAAAGGGATGTAACTGTAACAACTGCTCGTCCTTTCTCTCCGTTTATATTTCAGGCTGCTGCTGTAACACCGGAAGATTGATTTTTAAAGTACCTACTAGATTTTGACAATTTTTAATGTTCATGATATAGCAATTCCAGTAACACACATGACAAACAAGTACCTAATTAATTATCACTCTGTTCCTAAAATACTTAATAAAATATTTCATGTTATCTTTGTTTTATTGCCTTCTATTGTAATTGCCATCGTTTATTATGACTCATCTATTATTCATCTCAGAATAATAGGTAAGTTAAAGGCCTTAAGATTAATATGTAATATGTAGTTAATTTAATTTAACCCATACTTAAAGATATTAAAGACCATGACACAGCTAAAGTTCCAAGCTCTTTTTTTATAAACTTCTCGTCGAGTAATACAATCATCGAGTTTTTTTTACAAAAATATAAAAAAGATTATTTGAATGAATAATATTTTTTGCAATTTTAACCTATCGTTACATGTAGAAGTTTGTTCCACTATGAGCAAAGACATCATCATCTTTAAAAAACGTATATTTTACTTAAGTGGCAAGAAAAGCATACGAGTTTATTACCTAATCAAATGAAATTAACGTATTGTTTGTGTTATTTATAGACAAGCGATCCCCCCAGGGCTGGGGACAGCAAAAAAATAGAGGACCACCTGCGAACAGAGGTCCTCCCAACAATAGAGGACCTCCAAATAACAGAGGACCTCCAGCTAACAGAGGACCGCCAGCCAACAGAGGACCGCCAGATAACAGAGGACCACCAGATAACCGAGGCCCACCAGACAACAGAGAATCACCAGATAACCAAGGCCCACCAGACAACAAATGGCCACAACAAAACGGACAACCTAATTACGAGGGCAATGTAGGCCCTGGAAACAATGGTAATAATGTACCAAATAATAACGCCTTACCTGAAGGTGACATGAGTGAGAAAGAAAGTGACAAAAACAAGCAGCAGCTGGCAGCTGCTCTACAAGAATATTTTGGTGATCGATACAATGAGAATACAAGTAAACAACCACCAACAAAGGCCCCAATTCAACCTTACCCAATATTTCAAGCAGTAGCTGTTACTCCTGAAGAGTAATTTTAATCCAGAATTTAGTATATAAATAGTATAAATTAGGTCGCTTTATTAATTTTGACATCAATTCTCACTAAATTGAAACTTGACAAAGGTTGACACTAACTGTGACATAGACCTTATCGTTTTATGATGTGGAAAAGGCATTCAACTTTACGGCGATAAAACAATTACGAGAACATCTATATCATTTTCTATGAGGTACCTAACAAAAATTAAATTAATCAAATTTCGAAAACGTAATATTAATAGGTGAACTTCTCAAGGAAGTTTTACTTTCTGCTATTTTCAATATTTAGACTGAAGTTTATTTATTTCTTAAGGCCCACTTGCACGTTTAGTCGAGTTAAATAAACAAATGTAGAGGTTGTAAACTGGGAGATAAGTTGTTAATATTTTAACTCTTATTACGCATTGCGCCTCTATATAGTTACACTGGGTTAGTCAACCTGACATTAGTGTTTTTTGAGTTGGGAGCATTGCAATTCAATCGACGAAACATAAAATAGAATTGCAATGTGCCCTGATAAGTAATCTGACCAAAAATGAATTAACGAACAGTAAACGGAAATTGTATACCCATCTCTTTTACACTACATGACGACACGTAAGTAATACTTTCTGGTCTTTTAATTTTATAACATGACATTTCATTTTAATTGTATTGTTTGTGTTTTCTATGCAAATTTAGTTTATTGATTGACGAAACCGTCAGATAAGGGAAAAAAATTATTTATTTTTAAATGAGTTCATGATTATTTATATATTGCCTGCTTATATAGTACCGAATTTTCACTTACTATAACGTCGAATAATATATAAAATACGAAATAAGTTATCAGCGGTAGCTAATAACGTCAATTTATTTTGACATTAGTATCACTAACCCAGAGTTCAGCGACTTAACTCCCACATATCGGTGGGTTAAATGTTTAAAAGTAGGTTTACCTCTAACCCATTGTGGCGCAAGATAAATTATATGATTAACCCTGAGTTAGCTGTTAACTCCGAGTTAATTAGGATAACCCATGAACGTACAAGTGGGCCTTAGGAAATTATTATATTCAAATTAGAATGGTACAGTTAAATAATTAATTAATTACGTAATACTATTTAGGATTTAGGTCGACTTAACAAACCTTTCACAATTTGAAGATGGAGACCAAAATGCTTGTCTGATTTTATGTTTTTGGCATAATATTTTTTCATTATTGTTAATATAATTTCAAGGAATTATAGAACATCATTAAAATGTGGGTTTTCAACTGTGAGCGTGCCTTATAGCAGTATAAACAATAACTTATCACGGCAATCGACCAAACACAAAGAGTAATGATAAATATAAAATTCCCTTTAGGTGTGACGTGAGTCGAAGAAAATCGCCAATAGCTTCAGTTCATTTGAAAATGAGTTACCTAATATTACGAGTATACACCTTGTAGAACTGGCTTCAAAATTTTACAATTTCATAAGATCGAGACTGGAAGTTAAATAAAGGTTTTAAATTTAAACACTTTGATTATGTAATAAGTATAATTTCATTTCAATTATCTCATTTTTAATGCAAAAAAAAAATTAATAAATGTATAAAAACTGTCTAATTATTTTATTTCACATATAACATACTAAATTAAAACAAAAGTATAAACAATTATTCTCAACAATGAATATTTAAACACTTACGGCCTTATTCATAAACGTTGCTTAAAGTTAAGTGATGTTTAAACGTCAAAAAATGTATGTCTAACCAGACGTTAATCATTACTTAACTTTAATCAACTTTTATGAATAAGAAAGTTATTTGTTAAATGCCGTAAAATAACAATAATTTCTTACATTGCTGCATACACGTAAGATGGAGCTTTTAATTAATAACTATACGAAAAAGTTTACGAGAAATAAAAATATAGGTAAATAATGATACGTTACCTAGACACGTAGTTATTAAGTATTATTGTTAAAAGGTGGGTTTGCATCTTCCGTCAGGAGTTCGCATATAGCCCGCGACACATCCGGCCTTAAAGTTTTCCCGGCCGTTGTCACCTGTTCCGTTCTTAGCAGTAGTCGTAGTCGGTGCAAGTGTGGTCGCACTGGCAGTAGGGGCAGGTGTCACTTCTACTGGTTTCCTAGCAGCTGCAGCAGCAGCAAAGTCTTCTTCCGATTCTTCTTTAAAGTGAATATTCGTGGACGCATCATTGTTTTCCTGTTTTGTTTTCTCATTTGGTTGAAATAAGTTATTCAGATCTTGTTTCGCCTTATTTATTGATCCATGTACTGATTCATGGATGCGTCCGAAAAACTCCTTCAGTTCCCCATCAGCACCGTTATATTGCAGAGTTAAAATAACACAAAATAAAATGGAAATTGTTAATTTCATTTTGTGAAATTATAATGTTCGTGTCACGTCTTGTCAGATAATTTTCTTTTGACTGAAGTCTTGAGAATGACTTCGGTTTATAAGATAACTCTGTTGACCTTTTAAAAATTATCTTACATATTCCGAGAACTGATTAAATACCTACGAGTTAATACGTCAAAATATCCTCCTTATATATTAGATATTTTCCTGTTGGTAATGGTTTTTCATTTTCAATGTTATCTAGCGATAGCACCATCTGAAAATAATAGTGTAAGTTAGAATTGTTGTCGTTTTTTTAAGTAGGTATATCCTAAGTAAATAATCTTTTTCGACTATGTACCTACCTATTTGTAAAAATAGAAAATTATTAACAACCGACTATTTAATCTGTTTTGTTATTCAGGCTAAATTTCGAAATATTTATTATATATATCTACCCAAGCAACATAATTATAAATGGGTATGGATAATAAATGTCACAGGTCACGCTACACACTATCACTGAATCGGTAAGAACATATAATTTATAATTGATAAACTAACAACAGCTACTAGAAACTGGGTAATTTAGTGACTAGTACTATCGATAGCGTCGTTAAAATAATTAAAACCAGTACCTCTAAAACCTCTGCCTGCAGTTTCCTAGCTGATCTCGTCTCTGCCCCAAGGGGCATTCCAATTCCGGTACTCGTATGATTTGACTATGTTGCGTCAATTCCCCAGCCGGAGTCGTAGTCGCCATTAGAAGTTTATCGTGAAAATTAAAAACAACTTCCGGCTCAGCACACATGCTCTGAACCATCACCATTAGAAAGAACACACATTTCGCGTCCATTTTATTGTAGTGCATTGAGCATACTACGTCGCAACTATACGTATATATAGTTGGTGCGCCTGCTCACCATGGTTGTCTGCACACTCCGTTCACGTCCATGGTTAGGCCAGCACTGCACTTCTCTATGTTACGTGGCACGTCTATCATTTTAGGTTTAGGATTATCTACAGCTTTTTTATCAGATAAATCTTCACGTACAAAACTTGCTTTGGGAGTTTCCTCTGGTTTTATAAACGTATTCTTGAAATCTTTAATCGGATTCCCAAATATGTCTAATATGAACTGTCCGGAGAAAGAAGTGCTGGCAGCACAAACTAGGAAGCTGATTAATAAACTAAACACAATAAAACGTGTCGACACAGAAGTCATTTTACAATACTAAAACATATTGCTGCCCGCTGTGCGTTTATCAGCCAACAATTACCAGACCACTACACAAATATGATAACATTCCCCAACACGAAGTTAATTTATCTCTATTGAACCATTTGTTTATTTTACTTTACACATTTCCGAACATATTGCCTAATTATAAAATCAATAATATTTAAGCATGTAGCAGCACATACCTACGCACATTCTTAGTTATTTATCTTTACACTCTTAGTTATATATACACACACAAAATCACATATGAAGATGATCTGTAAATTAACTCACTACAATCAACACTGGTGGTGGGTGGATATTTAAGAATCCAAATAAAAACGATGTAACACGCACTGTCCACCAGTGACAAATATGAACTGATCTTATTCAAATCTTCAATTCATTAAAAATGTGGGCCAATTCTAAGCTTGAACGCCTGGGTTCATATACTTAGGTACAACCCAAATGATAGAACTGTATACTCTTCAATACTTATGCTACAAGCGGATAAAGTAACAACAGTCTGCATACTTATTAATAATTTATTTTTCCTTGTCGGGAATGTTTATTACATCGTTATTGTTTATTAAGTAGTTAGGTACTGACTGGACTTTAAAACTCTAAATAAGGGCGTACCTTCATTAGTTCTTCATTCAACTTATTCTTGTCACAATCCGGATGCATTTCACAGTACACATTGAGCCACATTACCATTTGTTTAGATTTATCAACTCGTGGAACTAAAGAATACGAACTGAGGTCAAGTAATTTTGGTTTTGTTTTGATTATGACGTATTTACCGTCGTTTTCGCTGTTATCTAATAATACTTTATAATCTTGACTATCTTTCGGCACAAGTATAATGTATGCAAGCTCAGATTTATCTTCACTGTTCTTCTGATAATAATCTATGATAGGACGTTCGTCAGACTCCTTAATTGTATCAACTTCATAAAAGTTAGTTAGATCCTCTACCGCTTTTTGCAAAATTAATCCTTGGCTTGAAAATGCGAAGCAGTATAAAAACACAACAACAACAACTAAGTTATCCATCACAGTATTTTCGTAACGACTGTCTGGACCCAGTTTCAGAGAAAGAATATGAAGAGATACTGAGTTTTTAATCAATACAGTTCGCACCGCCAGATATTCAACTCTGTAAATGGACCATTTGATCCTATTACGCCAATTGACTTCTATCATTGCGTCTATTTCCAATTGACTAACAAAAATGCATGCCTACAGTATGTTATGATTGGAATAAATTATCGTCGAGGTCAAATACAAGCCACTACTTTCGTACGTGTTCCGTAACTACCCATCTAAAATATTGTCAATCATGAAACCAGTATTTATTTTAGTTTGTTAATAGTTTTAGTTATTTTCAAACTGTTGATGATGTATTGTCATTATATTGTTGATGATGCGGCTGAAAGGTAGTGGTGACCGTGTATCGGAAGACGTAACGTTGGAAGGCCTCCCACAAGGTGGACCGATGACCTGGTGAAGGCCGCAGAAATCCGAGAGAGAACCGGTCGAAGTGGCGGTGCTTGTGGGACGTCCAGCAGTAGACGTTTTTTGGGTGAAATATATGATGATTATATTTTTTTTGTATAGTTTGTTAGTTAATTTAGTACATAATAAGAATTTTTTGTAGATTAAACATTGTAGAGTTTTAAACCAGTAATCTGAAGGTAATTATTTTGATTCCGACAGTAGCATTATTCAGAATATTACACAAGTTCTGTGTCCTTCTTGATGATAACTACTTACTGATATCATGATATGAAAGAAAGAAAGTGGATAACGGTACAACTTACAACGCGCCCGATTGTAAGTACAATAGAAGCGTTGTACTTTATCCACTTTCTATAATAACAACACGACAACCACACGTCATGCAGCAGTAACACTTGACCTACGAAAACGACTCTTACTGCTACAAAATAAAGGCGCTGTCAAGTCAAATTAGCTTGCAGTTTGTGGTAGGTACAATCAAAAGGCCGCTTCGAAACGACGTGCTTCAAACTTCTAACTAAAATAAAACAAACAGAAGCACATTATTCCGGTAAGTAATAACTACCTAATTGATGATTACGCTGGTCGGATAAAGGGCTCTCATAGTTCATCATGCTGAAATCCTCGTTAGCCGCTCCCGCAATACAAATCCGCTTCAGCGATTTCATTCGTTCCGTTTCGAAACAAGATAGACCTATTTTTTACTGGGAAACTGACCATTTGAATTAAATTTGAAGCCTTTGGTTCGAACGAAGCTACTTTGTCGTTGCCAACAAAGCGAGAGTGTTCATTAATGCTTTAATTAACTCTTTTCTTTTCTGAGCTGGTAGCAAAATAATTATTTTTGTAGAGGTTCTTTGCTTATTAACTACTATTTTACCTCGCTTTTCTTTATCCTTTAATTTTCCGAGCCATCGAGTCGGTCCTGATATGTTTAAAAGAACCAACTGTGCTCTCGTTAGCCAATAATATCTGAGTATTTAAATTAAGATTTATCAATTTGTCGGTTTACCTAAGTGTAGCAACTTGTCTGAAATATTTTAGCCCTTTCATAGCCCTACACGGGCCACCCCTCGTGCTTTTTTCAAAATATTGGGGGTGATCTATCCTACAACACATAACGTGTAGTTATAACAAAGGCCCGATAATACCAGCTACAATATCGGACACAGTATAAAAGGATATGTCATGTCCTTTGACGGCAAAACTGACGCTAGAGAGTGAAAAATGCCACGCACTGGCTTCACGTGAGAGGCATTTCGTGATTAAAATACCTGCCTCCGGCTATGATATTTTAATTAAACACCACATTTTAACATATACACGAAATAATACAACTGAACCAACTTAATTTAATAATGGCAAAATACAATGCGATGTCAATAATTAAAACATAAAAATGACAACGACGATGTTATAAAATAAACGTGTTTTATGTTTATTACGAGTTACGGGAGGGTCCCGTGGCTTAGTAATAACAGTCGCACGGGTAGATCGTTCAAGTTAAGCTACGCGTGCTGCGATCGGTCCATGGATGGGTGACCATCTTTACATACTGTGACCCCCCCGTGCCTCGGAAAACACGTTAAGCCGTTGGTCCCGGCTGTCATTCTTGGTTCTTTGACAGTCATTACAGGTCGTCAGAAGCCCGAAAGTCTGACAACCAGTCTTACCAAGGGGTATCGTATTACCCAGTAACTGGATGTGGAGGTCAGATAGGCAGTCGCTCCATGTTAAATACTGGTATTCAGCTGCATCCGGTTAGGCTGTTAGTGATAGTTGGGAAAAGGCCAGGCAGCTGATGGTGTTTATTACGAGTTAATTGTAATCACAAGAATTTGGTTTTGTGTCAGAATCACAACATAATTAATGAATAATACAACCTGGACTAGGTATTTTACATACCAAATACCTAACAGCGTAACTGTGTTTAGTAATGACGTGTCATCAACACGCATTCAATCAATGGGCGGACAAAACAATGTAATTTCAATTGTGATTCCAGTTTTCATAAGGCTTCTTTAATGACTGTCGTTGGTTGTTCAAAGTCTATTTATAAGTCAAGCCATTATAATGAATTTTAGACAGAAAAAACAACTGTTGATAGGCTTTTTCTCTCATATACGCAATAGGTACGAGCCCATTAGGGAGTAACAACACATGCTGTGCAGGGAAGACTCATCATCATTCTCCTGCTATTATCCCAATTCATTTGGGGTCGGTGCAACATGTCTTTTCCTTCCATACTTCTCTATTAGTCGTCATCTCGGTAGTCACCCCCTCTCTAGCCATTTCATCTTTCACACAGTCCATCCATCGTTTCTTTAGTCTTCCCCTACTCGTATAGCCATCCACATGCATGCTCAAAACTTTCCTGACAACTTTTTCCTCGTTCTCCCTCATCACATGCCCATACCATGACAACCGATTTCTACAAACTTTTCAGTCACCGGTGTCACTTTCAGACTTCCACTTATATGTACTCATTTCTTATTCTATCCATTCCTGTAACACCACATATCCCTCTTAGCATTCTCATCTCAGCTGCATGCAATTGCCTTTCATTAGGGATTAGGGGGATTAGGCAGATTTTCTTTTTTTTATCAGGGGAATGCAGCAGTCGCAGATTGTTCCCGTGACCGCCACCATTTCATCCATCCAGTGTTAATGCTGTGCTTAAAAGTCCGATCTACTTCGCCATCGCTTTGCACGAGTGAACCGAGATACCGAAAGTCGGAACACACCGGGAGAAGCGCGCCATCAAGCGCTGTATTGGTTCTGCTGATTTGCAAGCCAACATTCTCCAGCTTCTGTGGCCATTTCTCTAATCTGCTCTGGATCTCCCTGATACACGTTATCCTTTATTTTCGGTCTTAAGTATAAATACTGAGTTTCGAGTTAGTCGGACCTCGTACGTTAAAATTCTTCCATACAAACTTTGACACAATCCTCTTTTAGGGGTAATTTAGAAAACCAAAAATTGACAATCTTTATAATAAGTATTCATGCTAAGTTTCAAGTTTATTACTCAAGATATAAGATTTTTATACAAACAAAATCTTCCCTTTTCACCTTAAGGGGAAAAAGGGGAAAGGACAAGGAGGGATTTTGTTTCGGTCGGTTTTCCAGAAAAGGTCGAATTCCCAGAAACCTCGTCTTTGTGGTCCCCAACATAATAAAAAGAACCCGTGTGCAAAATTTCACGTTCCTATTCCCAATAGTTTCAGCTCAGAGTTGATGAACCAGTCAGGGCAAGTAATTATAATATGTATTGGATCAGTCTCCTAAGGGAATCAACAGAACACAATTTTTTGATGATTGACAGGCTCGCCTTTGCCTACCATCTCACCTGGTGGCTCAAGCGATGATGTGGTCGACGATGTAGCACGCTTGCCTAGAATTTAAGTAACCTATTCACTCTCGACTTGAAGACCCCCAGGTTGTAGTCTAACTTATTTCAGCATTTTTGTAAGTTACATGACAATAAGCACCCTAATTGCGTATCACACTACCTATCACAATCTGAATTATTTTGAAACAAATTGCTAATCCACTGCTTCATATGTTCGAAAATTTGTCTACTCAACAACGTGCATAACGCAATGAACGTTGTTGAATTGTCAAAATGAAACAGATTTCTACTGTAAGTGTGTAACGCAATTGCCCCGATGATCTTATTAATAAATATCCACCTTTATCGAATTTGAAAGCCGTGCTCTACTCCATTGCTGATATGCCTTCATTGAAAGGCGTCTTAGTAATATAACAATCATTTATTCAACATTTCTACACAAAAAGAAAAAAAAATCACAGATTTATAAATTAATGCTTAAATTTTGTTTCACAACTTCTGGGAACTAGTTTAAGAAACGTTGAAGTAACATTGGTCCGGCCATCATGAATTTAGTGCTTGGACCCGCCGCATTTGCTGCTCTTGAAATGCCCTGATTTTTTAGACTGGAACAAACAACGATATTTAATCCAAAATTAGGGATAATTCCAATTTTTTGAAGAAATCTGTCAGGTCAGCTGTAGTAGCAAACTGATGTCCGAAAGTAAAACAGCAAGTAAATTGCGATCAACGGTTGTCAAACTTTCAGTTTTGTTTCCTGAGAAAAGACTACAAAATGATACATAGGGTATTTATTTTTTATTTCCAATATAAATATTTACATAATTTAAAGCTAACAGTCTTAAAATAATAATATATACAAATATATAAAAAAGGAGGGGAAATATTCAGAGGGCATAAAAAAATTCGTCCGCTACGCTGTCAACAGGAAAAGTGCCCAAAAGGCTGGCAGCATTGCCACGTTGTATGGCAATGCTGATTCTTTGGCCAGCCCGGTGATTCATTAATGGTTACAAAGCGAATTTAGAATTATTATATTATTTAGTTCATAGATAGAAAGGAAATGTCCTTAAAATATATAAAAAATCCTTAAAATATATATTTAAACTAGCTTTTGCCCGCGGCTTCGCCCGCGTGTATGTCGGTATATATCATTTGGTGAAATGGAACTGATGACGAAGACGACAGATGGTAAGATGGCCACTGGAACAACTCAATAATAAGTATTTCACGGGTTGCGATTCCATTACTTTAAAATTATTGCTAAGCAATAGAAGCTCGTCACAATGCATATGGTGAAGTGGTGCTGTTGGTGAAGTACCAAGAGAACTCCTCAACAATTAACGTCCCTGCATCGGGAAAAGCAATGTTTTGTAAAAGGCGATGAGCAGTTGTCATTAGGCTATTGTAACTCAGATAAATTACAAACAGACCCACTAAAAAGTGAACAATAAAAACAACCGACTTCCAAAACAAACACTACAAAGTGAAAAATAACTTTAATTTCGGAAGTCAGTGGCAAAAACCTAAAATACAGATCCAAAGACACCGACTTCCGAAAAAGTATTAGTACCGAGTTTCGAGTTATTATGACAGCGCGTTAAAATTTTTTCTTACTGTTCCTTACTGTTCTTATAGTCCTAGTGTTCCTTACTTGTTTTAAAAAAGTAAGAGTGACAATTTTTATTATTTCCTGAGGCAAATATTGCCGTGTTTCAAGTGTATTAACCAAAGGAATAAGATTTTTCATATAATCTGTATCCCTCTTTTCACCCCCACAGGGGTGGAATTTCGAAAAATCGTTTCGGATTTTTCCATAACTGAAATCAAAGATTTCTTATACCAATTTTTGAGTTAATCAAGCCACACAGTAAAATCTTCCTCTTAAAAATCTAATTACCTCTTTTCACCCCGTCAGGGGTAGTTTTGAAAAACCAATAGTAAGAAACTTTATTGCTTATTTAGGCAAATATTCGTGCCAAGTTTCAAGTTTATTAACCAAATGAATAAGATTTTTCATCTAAACTATATCCCCGCTTTTCACCCCATCAGGAGTAGTTTTGAAAAACCAATAGTAAGAAACTTAATTGGTTATTTAGGCAAATATTCGTGCCAAGTTTCAAGTTTATTAACCAAATGAATAAGATTTTTCATCTTAACTAAATCCCCGCTTTTCACCACCATCGGGGTGGAATTTAAAAAAATCTTTTAGAATATTTCCAAAACTTGACTCAAAGATTATTTATACCAATTTTCGAGTTAATCAAGCCACGCAGTAAAATCCTCCCCTGTAAATTTGACAACCCCTTTTCATCCGGGGTAGATTTTCGAAAACCTTGATTCAGGTTATTCTTTATTTTTGGTCTTAAGTATAAATACTGAGTTTCGAGTTAATCGGACTGCGTGTTAAAATTCTTCCATACAAATTTTGACACCCCCTAATCCTCCTCGTGGGGGTAGTTTAGAAAAACCAAAAATTAAAAAGTTCATAATTTACTAAGATAAGTATTTGTGCCAAGTTTCAAGTTTATTAACTCAAGGAATAAGATTTTTCATACAAACCAAATCCCCCCTTTTCCCCCATTAAAAATCGAATTTCCAAAAACCGCTTCTTAGTGCTCCCCTACATTATAAAAGGAAGCCGTGTGCAAAATTTCACGTTCCTAGTCCCAGTAGTTTCGGCTGTGCGTTGATATGTCAGTCAGTCAGTTTCTCCTTTTATATATATATAGAAAAACATGCCTAGGTAACACATGCATTCTAAAATATTATCTCAACAGATTGAGCCCGAAGTCGAAGCGGGACTTTCACAATACTAACCTCATAGGCACATTTGTTAGATTCGTCCTCTTCGGAAGATGATGAAGACGAGGACGAAGATGATGATGATGACGACGAAGACGATGACGAAGAATCTTTATGGTTTTTTCTGCCCTGGAATGTAGAACAAAAATGTGTCATGCACATGTCACGATAATTTTCAAGAATCTGTGGTTCGGAATAGTTGTGATTAAGTCCCAAAATAGCACGGAAATTCCGACGTAAAAAAACTTTAAAATTACAAATTCCTATAACAGTGAAAACTCGTTTATAATTTATGACAAATAAAACAGGATTTGGTCAAACGGACTGGCCAGTCCGCACAATGAAAACAACTGAGTTTAAATAAAATGTTTCATTCTAATTGCAAAAATACAAACGATTATTTACAGCGGTAGTTTCAGTTTTCAACTTACATGTAATTCAATTTGTTCGGAGAATTTACAAATTTTACTTCGGGATTATTTAAATTATCAACTTTACTTAAGTTTTACAGAGTTTATTAATGAGCTTTTGTTTTCTTCTCTTTTATTTTTTTTGCTTTTATAGTCTTCGGGCATCGGTAATAAAGTCTAAGTTACCTGTGGTCAGGGCTCCGGAGAGAGGAACCTACTAAAATGTGTGAAAACTATGCACACATATTTTTAACTTTATTGTGCTAGTAATTACCTAAATATTTGATAATCGTTAACTCATCACAGCCTAGCCTTTTTCCAATTATTTTTGGGGTCGCATCCAGGCTAACCGGATGTAGCAGAATACCAGTATTTTACATGGAGTGACTGTATATCTGATTAGTTACTGAGTAACACGATATGATGTCTATACCTTGTCCTTGGTAAGACTGGTTGTCAGACTTTCGGATTTCTGATGACTCGTAACGACTGTTAAAGATCCACGAATGACAGCCGGCACCAACGGATTAACGTGCTTTCTGAGACACAGAGGGATCTCGGTATGTAAAGATGGTCGCTCATCCACGGATCTACCGCAGCAAGCGTAGCTTAACCTGGTCGCTACGAGCCCCTTAATTTGACAAATCAAATATTGCAAGAGCTTCAACATAGCTAACTAAACGGTAGTAAATCAAGGAGACACTTTAACAGATATTAGGAGGGATCCTAATACCCGTAAAAGTGTAAATGAAATAAAGCTCGGTAAAAGTTCGGGAAACAGTTTCATCATTATTGCTCATTACAGTCGCAATCGAGACTCGCTCCAAGAAACTCGTACCGGTAACATTCTACCAACAAATTGAAGTATTTCACAGTTTCACTATTTCTCAGTATTCTCTAGCTAAGTAGGAATAACATTAATACATGTAAAGCCTGGGTTTACGGCGTGCTAGCTGTTTTAATTCGCGCCATTTTTTATGTTGCTCTTTTTTTACTAATTGTTTTTACTGTGAATTATGATTTCCCTCTATAGCTGCCTATGCAGCAGACATAGAGCAGAAAGCTTGTTCTGGATTACAAAAAACTTAACTATTGTACTTTAAAACAACATCAACTAAAGTAATATTCAAGTAGCAAGCAATATTGTATCATCCCACTGATGGATGGCAAATTTTTAAGATTTTTCGGACTAAAGCCGTTTGAATTGTTTATTTTGTCCAGCCAGTCTCATGTACAACATGTCCCGGAATCAACGCACAACCTCTTAAGGGGTCATTGCACTCATCATTATGAACAACTTTTACTATGGGACCAAACCCGAAATCGCAAAAAAAGTCGCATAACTCGTCAAAATGTAGGGAACAGCTGAAATTTTTTTCGCGATTCCAGGAATGGTCCCATATTAAATGTTGTTCATAATGATGAGTACAATGACCCGTTAAGAGTTTGTGCGCTAACTCCGGGCCATGTTGTATTTAAATGATGAATATACGAGTACATCAAATACCAATCATTCATACTAAGCCTTGAATCACGAATGATGTCGGTTAATTAGTTTATATATGTAGTTAGTTCATAGACTCAGGGCAATCCCCTTATGATTCTCAGAAGTCTTTGCCTGTTTGTAATATGGAGAACCCCAGGTACCTACATATTTTTAATTAACTATTTTTTATGTATAAAAAACATACTGCACTGGCCTTAAACCGCATAAATACCTATTATTAGCCTTGGAACAATCAATTTCATCAGAATCCACCAAAACAAGAACCAGTCGTATTCAAGAACCTTTGCAATGCCTTCAGCTATACTGATAATTTATGGTGAGGTGTAATGACAGCTCACTTCAAGGTCACTTCACCTATGTTTTCATGATGCGATTTGTACAGAACAGACCGGAGGTGGAACGACAGCTCACGTCAAGCTCACTTCACCTATGTTTTCATGATGAGATTTGTACAGAACAGACCGGAGGTAGAACGACAGCTCACTTCAAGGTCACTTCACCTAGTTTTCATGATGAGATTTGTACAGAACAGACCGGAGGTGGAACGACAGCTCACTTCAAGCTCACTTCACCTAGTTTTCATGATGAGATTTGTACAGAACAAACCGGAGGTAGAATGACAGCTCACTTCAAGGTCACTTCACCTATATTTTCATGATGAGATTTGTACAGAACAGACCGGAGGTGGAAAGACAGCTCACTTCAAGGTCACTTTACCTATGTTTTCATGATGAGATTTGTACACAACAAACCGGAGGTGGAATGACAGCTCACTTCAAGGTCACTTCACCTATGTTTTCATGATGAGATTTGTACAGAACAGACCAGAGGTGGAACGACAGCTCACGTCAAGGTCACTTCACCTATGTTTTCATGATGAGATTTGTACAGAACAGACCGGCTGGTATATTTACTTCGTGGGTCATACACGTTCATCTCAACTTGGGTTAGAGACTTCACCATCATTTTATTATATTTAGGTATGGTCAGTTCCAAAAGTATCCGATGAAAAGGTAAATAAATCCTGTTCAGGTTAAATTCTTACGCAATCACTCACTAAAGAGAATTAGTTGACATTCATCTACAATCAACTTTATATCTCACCACTTTTTTCAACAATTATTGATTGAAAACATTATTAAATTGTAATTGAAAAATCATCGATATAAATTGAGTTTCCATAATACATACATAATCAGCCTATAATGTTCCTACTGTTGGGACACAGGCCTTCTCCTTGTGAGAGGGAGTGGGTCTTATACTCGTAAAATTAATCTCAATTGTAAAATGAAATGCTTTCATTTGTTAGTGGCACTACAACTTGGCGTCGACAGAAACCTTTTCTAATCCATTTATTTGGATTTTCATCAGACTTTTGGAACAGACTATAGCTCTTTATTTATGGCAGTCAAGTGCATCGTGTAGTCGGGACCTTATCCTTACTTACGTTGTCACCGCAGCAGTTACCGCAGCAGTCACAGTCTTTGCCGTCCTCTTCGGAGGATGATGACGAGGATGAAGAAGATGACGAGGACGATGATGAGGACGATGACGATGACGAACTGGAGTCACCACATTTGTTTCTGGATTTCTGTAATTGAATGAAATCATAAATTACGTATAAAAGCCTTGGGATACTAGCAATTGTTTGATAAATTACAAAGTTTTGAGCGTCTCTGTACCTAGCTCTTCATGGTGTGCAAACTTGTTAAACTGAGACGATGTTATTTAGTTTTGAGTAGTATTTCATAGCAGGTGTCGAAGTTGCATTTTTTAAATTAATGAGAGAAAAACATGCAGAATTCAGGCGCAAATGTAGATACTACAAAAATAATAATCACACATTCAAAATTCCATCAATGTGATGTTAATGCCTAAAATATTTATGCAAACATGATACTGAACAAGATGGTTTGTAGGTTACAATAACAATCGGTACAAATAGTGATTGCAGGCGTCAATATCATATCCTTCACCCGTGATCTGGTCTAAATTACTGTTAAATATTATCGTTAACACGTCATAATTGGCTAATGATTAAGTCATACTTTTTGGGTTAATCAGACAGTAGTGAAGGCCTAAAGACTAATTTGGAACAATGATATTGTAAGCAGAAAGGGAATTGAAGACACAATATTTTGATTAAGTGACTGATTATGCGTCAATATTTTTGCATGGATGCATGAGTTTTGTGGTCCCCACCACCCAACATCTTTTAAGGAAAGTCGCTCCCGTTTAGCCATAAATCGTGTTCTACTATCTTTCGCAGAAGAACCGAACTGGATCAAGAGGGTGTAGATATAGATGAAAAAGAAAACTGAAAGAACTGCATTCATTTCATAAGGGCTCCCACACGAAACTGCGAATTCGCATCGCATCACAAAAATCTGTGAGGTAGCATGTGTGTTATGTTTGGCAAAAGACACAGTTTTGCGCAAAAGTGTTGCGTGCGATGCGAATTCGCAGTTTTGTGTGGCAGCCCTTACTTCGTTGAATTGTTCGTATACAAGTTCTTGTTGACAACATAAACGTGAGCACATAAATCATCGAAGGAAAATAATGTAATAATTATTATTATGCTGCGCATGTCATACTCACTTCGTCACACCGTGACCGGCTGAAACAAAAAATACACAGGTTAATAGTATGGTGATTTAGGTCATGAAAACATCGTTGGTTTCTCTGGTGAATAGTGACTAGAAGTCGATCCCCACATTCCCCACAGGCCGTTATGAAACGCTATCGATATTGTCATAGTCTAGAAAACATATTGATGATAAGTGTAGGTTGTCCATAAAAGACCTCCCCTCGTCCCTATGTAAGATGTACTGTAAAAGTTGTACAAGTTTCTGTAATAAACCTTTTTTTTTATACACACGTTGACGCTATGGTGACATTTGAAGACACCTTTGGTTGAAATAAACTGTCCACGTACACGAAGATAAATGAGTCTCGTCTATTCATCGTACTATAATGCCGCGTTTTACCTAACCTCTTCCGAGTGTTAAACGCAGAGATAATGACCATTTATTGGGTGCAATTCCAAATCCAATCTTAAACTAGGGAACAACACGTAAAAACCCAATTACACTTTGCTCGAAGTGGGAATTAGACCTAGCCTTAGGAATCAGGGTTTCAGTGAAGCTTTGAAAAAGTTTTAGTAAGGAATAAGACATGCAGACTGCCTCGTTGCAATGTTGAGCATGGGATCCATGGCTTATCCGCAGATCTGACAAAGCGTTACTCGATATATGCATTACAAATTTTAAAGTGCACCCTGGAGTCTGGATTTCAGCCTGGTTGATGACAATAGGCTCACCCTCTTAACTTAAACACAACTTGCTAAATATGGGTGTAGTACACCACACACAGAAATACTAATAGGTATCTGTGAGTATACACCTCTACTTACATATCAAGGAATAGACAGGTGTTATGTTTATAATGCCCGGTACAGATTAGTGAGACATAACATGAAACATATTCGCGTAGTTATTGTGTTTATTATTTATTATTAGTTATTATTATTCCATGTTACGTTTCACCAGTCTGTACCGGGCATTAGATCAACAAAATTGGTACTTACCAAGTAGATCTCGCTTCAGTCATTGCCAATATGGCAATTGTAGCCAACAGTACCAATAGAGCTTTGTTCATTTTGATTATCTACCTGAAATTATGAAACGTGATTATTAACACCAAAGTTTTAGTTACCTAGTCCTTTTTGCAGTTTATGAATACTTTTAAATACTTTTATTTGAAGGAAAATAACTTTATTTTTGTTATTAATTCTTCACCATATTTTTTTGGGAAACACAAAACAATTTAAAAAAATATAAAACCTGCACATTGTATGCATCACACGCTTTACTCATTTTCTGGCCATTTAGCGAGACGTTCATCCAAAAAAGCACAAGGGAATGTCTTTGTGCCATTTTAGATTAATATCTCGCTAGCATGTTTTTATAATCTATAGACAGGTGATTAAAAGAAACTCGAGTGTGGCAACACACAGTCTCCTTGTGTTAATTAAGACATACCTTACCAATGTTATGTGCAGGCATGCATTCCGACTTGGCTCTCAAGCAAAACTCACTTCATGCAGTATTAAATTAACTAACCATACTAGCTTAATCTTAGGCCTTGTTTCACCTTGTTTTACCTGGACACAGGTCCAGGTAGGCACTTTCCACCAGATAAAAATATAAAATAATTAATATTAAATTATCTTTGATATAGGTGAACTGGAACCTTTCCGAGAGTAGTGACACGGACTGTAAGCTTCCTTAAAAATAAATAATAATACTAACAGAATCTGAATTCCTGAAGAACGTTGAAACAGGTAACTCTTGTTCTCACAAAACGTCACTTTAGCTCAGTGTATGTAGTCAGGCAGCGATTTGCATCGACTGAATTTTCGTATTTTATCACTATTGTCAAATTTGGGTCAAATTTACTTAACTCTTAGCTTGCGTTCGTAAGGTCAGCAAGATAACACTGTTTATTGCAAAGAGATGCTCGCCCTCAGAAACCGATCTCACTATTAATTTTAATATTTATGTACCTAATAACAAAGTTTCTTTGCATTTATATGTACTATCGACAAAACGGACGCACTTACACCTTAAAGTTGCTTTTTGTATACATTGATTCATTAAAGAAACCCTGCCCATAAGGTCCTTTGTTTTGCTTTGTCATAAGTACAATTGCAGCTTGCAAGCAAAATTGTTTCAAAATTGGAAAGGCCTGGCGTTTGTCGACATTAAGTAGATGCTGCGTTATCAGTGTTATCATGTTTTTGCCTTAATTCGTAGATAACGTAAACATGTAAATAGGACCTTTAATTTTTTTCATTTGTAAATTATTACAATCTGTGACACTATATTCATATTAAAATTTAGCCGACGGGCTAATAAATAAGTAATTTAAATATAACTTAAACTGCTGGAGAACTACATGTAAAATTAAGAAATCGTCCAATACGTCTTTCTTATTCACTTTATGTTCAGAGGAAGACATTTGCTTCACGTGTTCTTTAAAACGAGTTTTTACTTGTTGGCTCTTCTACTTTTCTACGTCACATCACCCAATTCTGTCTGTATCGAGTAGCAATCATGAGTGCAAGATAAATAATATTTTTGTGTGATTGCAGAACTCCTTCATTTTTTTTAAATTAAATAGACGGACAGGTCGTCTCGATAGGCACCTAGAAGCGTTGTCAAGAGTTCAAGACAGATAGACTTGTAGCTATAAATAATATTGACATAGGTTGTTACTTATCTTAGTGGTTTCGACGAATGTTCTTATTAACCCTTTAACCGCCTACGACGGATTAATCCGACAAATATTTTCGTGTCCATTTCGCCAGGGTCGTATATTTACGACCAAATATCGTAATGATTCAAGTTGCCCGGCGCTGGGGGCACGACAACTGATATGAAGTCGGGCGGTTAAAAGGTTAAAATAACTAGCTGTGCCCCGCGACTTCGTTCGCGTGGATGTCGTAAGATACACAATATACTAAAATAAGAGCCACATTTTAATAAAGCTCCCTCGTCCCCCGACCCGTCGCCAATCGTCGCGTTGAATCGCCCGCCCGCGCTATTACTTCATTTTCGCTTAGTATGCTTTCTTTTTCTTTTTTCTCGGCTCCTGATGGTCTTAGCGTGATGTTAAATAGTCTATAACTATCTTCGAGAATTGGGTTACCAAATGCAAAAAGAATTTTTCAAATCCCACCAAAAACATTTCATGTAAAATGTTGCCAAGACGACCACATAAGGTTTGAGCCAAGCTTCTGAATCTACACGGCCTAACTCTACCGACCCTAACTTCACAAATTCTACATATCAGTAAAAATGTATGGCTTCGCCGTTTCGCTACCGTCGTGGAGGTGATGCGAATATTTAGTTTCTGAAGTAAGTAACGAAACCGCCAAGCCATACATTTTTACTGATATATAGAATTTGTGAAGTTAGGGTCGGTAGAGTTAGGCCGTGTAGATTCAGAAGCTTGGCTCTACATGAGATCTGATATCTTTTTCACAGGGCAAACCTTATGTGGTCGTCTTGGCAACATTTTACATGAAATGTTTTTGGTGGGATTTCAGTTCTTTTTGTAAGTTGCTAGGCAGTCTTTTTAGTGTTTATTTTTTTCTTCTTTTTTTGGGGTGTATTTCTTGCACATCAGCAGTGCCGGTTTTTATAGCCCATTCTCTGTCTTTGCCTTTTTTCTTTGATGGTTGTAAATACTGAACTTGTATATACTGAACTTGTAAATACTGAACTTTGTTTACATACCAAATTTCGGCTTTCTAGCACTTCAGGAAGTACCCTAACATTTTGAAGTCTCATACAAACTTCCACCCCCCCATTATAGGGGATGGGGGGCGAAAGTTATAAGTTTATGAATTTTTTTGTTGGTTGTATACTAAACTTAGATTACATACTAAATTTCAGCTTTCTAGCACTTCAGGAAGTAGCCAAACATTTTGATGATCATCAGTGTGTCAGTGTATCAGTGAGTGTGTCAGTGACGAAATCGGTGTATTTTAGATATCAATAAAATCTAAAGTATTAAAGCTATTTAATTGAGACTTTGTATGTTTAATTAGTCTATTATTGACATCATATCCTGAGAATATGAACTATCTGATACATCGGAAACCAACCCTATAAGGGTTCAAAAAAACGACGAAACACTTCGAGAACAGGTAGGTAGTGCCCTTGCGCTTCGCTTGGCACGTCTTGGCGGGGCCACTACCGTGCCCCTAGATCCGACTTTCTGTTCATAATTCTGACTTTTTTCTTTCTGCTCAGCTCCTAAGGGTCGTAGCATGTTGTTACATAACCTATAACTGTCTCGAGAATTGGGCTACCAAATGCAAAAAGAATTTTTCAAATCCGATTTTTGTTCATAATTCTGACTTTTTTCTTTCTGCTCGGCTCCTAAGGGTCGTAGCGTGATATTGATATTAAATAACCTATAACTGTTTTCGAGATCACGGAAGAACAGTGTGACTACTCAGGCCCGAAAGAGATGAGAGTATACACTGATGGATCAAAGACCGACTCCGGGACCGGAGTTGGAGTTTTCTCACACGACCTTAACATAAATATATCCAGTCCGCTGTGAATGTTCAACACCGTCTACCAGGTGGAATGTGTTGGTATTATACAAGCGGCGTACGCCATAGAAGCCAGGAGAGTTACGGATGCCCACATATGCATACTCTCTGACAGCGCCTCAGTTCTCCAATCCTTAGGGAAAAAATATATTACATCGCGACTAACACTAAAATGTCACAATGCACTGGAACGTCTAACGGTATCAAATCGCAATACAGTGATACTGCAATGGATAAAAGGACACAGTGGATCATTAGGCAACGAAGCAGCTGACGAATTAGCTAGGAGAGCATCCGGCACGTCAGTCTGTGGGCCCGAACCTATTGTACCCATTCCGTTCAACCAACTACGCAGGTGGCTACAAGAGTTCACCCACACACAAGCGGAGAAATGGTCCAGGGAAGCTATGCCATCATTAGATGGCAGGCTGACCGGCCGCTTATTACGCCTGGGCAGGAACGGCGTGCGCCTGGTAGCGGGGACCATCACGGGACACTGCTCGCTAAACAAACACTTCCACACAATAGGCATAACGGACAGTCCTATGTGCAGGGCATGCATGGAGGCTGAGGAAACCGTTGCGCATGTGCTCGTTGAATGCACAGGCGTCACCCAGATCAGAACTGAAACCCTCGGGTCACCCAGATCTTTCAAAGACGTTCTAGACAAACCAGAAACATAATCAACTTCTGGAGGGAGGTGGGCTGGTTGCAATAACCGCCGACGGCCGCCATGGCCCACGTACAATGGTCCACCTGTAGGATTAAGTGCGGAAACTAAGTCCCGTAACATAGAACATAACATACGTCTTCGAGAATTGGGCTACCAAATACAAAAAGAATTTTTCAAATCCGACTTTTTGTTCATAATTTCATGGGTTTTAGTTTTTTTGCGCGGAACCCTAATTAGTTTTCTAAAATAAAAGTAGCCTAAGTTACCCGCAGTTACATCAGCTATCTGCCACTGAAAGTCTCGTCAAAATCGGTCCAGCCATTTCGGAGATTAGCCGGAACAAACTGACAGATTGACAGACAAAAATGTTAAAAATTGCTTTTTTGTTATAAGAACCGTTTATACTTTCCTATGCATTTAGTAAATAGTTCTTATTTACAAACAGACACATCAATTTTATTTACTTGTATAGATAACACGATAATTCTTCGAATCCGTTTGGTTTTCAACATAAGCTTTGATTAATTAATCTGCGCAAACCAATTAAGGGGGAAGCGCTAAGGTAGCCCGCGAAATTCAATTTTTTTTACGATTTTTGCATTTTGCAGCACAGTGCTTAGTGTATTTTGATTAAAGTATGATTCGCGACCGTAAAAAATATGTATTTACATCACATCAATCATTCATCAGTCAAACAATCAAATCAATCATTCAAATCAAAATCAAATCAGTCAAAATTGAATCATTAGAATCAGTAATACAACTCCTTAAATTAGTATAATACTCAAATGTCAAGATTTCATTAAATAATCATTCTTAGATTTACTTGGTCTTAGAAAGTTGTATTGATGACTTTAATGATGATAATTTTGTAAATAGATATTTGTTACGGTTGCGAATCATATTTTAATCAACATACAATCCAATACTGACCTGCAAATTGCAAAAAACTTAAGAAAATTTGAATGTCGCGGGCTAGCCTGGCGCTCTCGCCTTCAAGTTAAAGTTCATTTCAGCAGGAGTATACCGGTATTTTCTGAAAAGTTGTCATGCTACCGACCTATGTCCATTTCGCCATATCTTCAGTCTATATATTCCATTCTATTTCAGTATTGTACACGGTCAATTCACTCAGCTTTATCAGGATTATTCGATAAACGCTCCACAGTCAGCGAGAAAACAAGCTCCTTACACAAATAGGGGATTTTAATATCCTTAAGTAGTGATGATACTGGCCTCTCGTATAAAAGACTTGCAAAGTAATCCACAGAGGGCGCGCAGCTATCGCGCGAATCTGCTTGAGTCATCTCATCCTTTTCAAATAAATAGGGTCCGAAAGATGTCTGAAAAGCAACGTTTTATTTTTTATCCATAATTCAATTTCAAACAGATTTTTTTGGGGTTAGGTATGTTTATGTCTTCCTAATGTTGTTTTTTAGATGAACGTGATAATGTTCGGGGATGTTTCGTTATTGTATGTTGTACAAATGAATAAATCGCTGTTATCGCTGTCACTGTGGTGAAGTTGTCAACAGCCTCGGACACCACGGCGCATAGCGCGGCACGCGAACATTAATGACATCTTCCGAAGAGCTCTTGTCACCGTCGGCGTTCCAGCTGTATAGAACCTGGTTTGGCACGCGACAATGGCAAGAGACCGGACGGCATGTTTTTATTTCCATGGAAGGTGGTTAGGCCTTTAGTGTGGGACGCAACTTGTGTAAACACTCTTGTGCCATTCCATGTTCCTGGCTCGGCGTGCTGTGCTAGCGCTGCTACTGCGGCTGCGGAAAACCTCAAGCGGCGATAATATAATAACCTTATCGGTAATTATATTTTCGAGCCGTTTCCGAGAGCTGATGGTTTGTTCAACGAAATCTCCAAACGGCTGTTTGACACTTCCCGTGACCCAAGGGCTGGCTTTTACCTTGGCCAGAAGCTATGCATTGCCATACAACGTGACAATGCCGCCAGTCGACAGCGACGCGGAAGAATTTTTTGACGCCATATTTTAGTTTTTTAATAGTTTTAGTTACTTTAGGATATTATATTTTTAAGTTAATAATCTGTTGTTAAATAAATTCGTTCGCATTTAAATTAGTAAATGACATTATGGTCATAATACTGTTGATAATGAACAAGTATTTACAAAAAAAAAAACTTTATCATTAAGTATTCTTTTAATTAGTTACTGCGACTAACAAGTCCTGTACATGACTGTTGTTTGTCCGTTCAAGGACCCTAAAGTTTATCGTCTACGTAACTAGTCTCAATTTGCATACGAAAATATTGCATTAGATGAAAATATGTTTGTGATTTTTCCAACAAGATAAATCATTTCCAACCCTTTCCAACCGCGCAGACACGGAAACAGTCATTTGGAAAATTCAGCAGCACAGGAAGCCATACGTCACATTAGGCACGGCACACACAGAGCAGTGTCCCGCGAACGTGTTGTGTGCTCTGTTCCGCTCGGCACAGTATATCAAACGCCCCAAATATATGCAAATAAATCGTTTTTATTGCTCAACTCCTACTTATTGAATTTACCTTTCAATACTAAACGTTACCTACTTTCAAGTAAAATTATGAACCGGTTTAAAACTTCTCGATGAAGTGGAGTTCGAAAATAGCATTATAAATTCACCGGTTTACAATCACAGCGCTACTTGGCGAAGGCAAAAAACCTTGGCGGGAAACTCGTTCTAACTTTTCCTATTTTTCTGCGTTAATTTCACCTGAACCCATTACACTTTGCAACAATTCTTAGTGAGAACGTTTCTATTAGGCTGTTCAAATTGCATTTTAAATGACTTTCGGAGACTTTGGAGAGGACATCTTGGAGCCCTTTCATGTCAGCTGATAACTTGTTATTGGTTGGGATGATAAACATTTATTTTAATGTAAGTACCTACATTCAGAAAATAATCTTATTTCAACTCCTTTTATAACTGATTCGCACGAGGAGCCATTGTCGCGATTGGGTACACTTCACACACTCTCACTCGCACACCAGTCGGCGTCTCGCTGTAGGTACAACAGAGACCGCGCGAAGTGTAGTTCGCGTTATCGCGACAGTGTAGCCGTAGCATTACAATTACTGTAGGTAAGCTACCTTCATAAACACACACATTTTTTTTTCTCTTTATTTATTAGGGACTTGCAACCATTAACCGGTCATGTCCGCCCCATCATATTCTTAATCAAGTTACTTACAAAATTTTCTTAAGACTGTTAAATAACATAACATAACATCACGCCTTGTTTCCCCGAAGGGTTAGGCAGAGGTGTACCTATAGTACACCCACTGTTAAATATAAATTTATAAATAAGCTTAGCTTTTTTGCTTGCAGGGTAAGCCAGAATACATTGAAATTTACGTAAATCTAATTAATTTAATTTTAATCTTTTACATAAATGTTGCCTTTCAAAATTATTGCGAATACAATTTATAAGGAGGTGTTGGACATCTTCTGGTTTATCACAAACAATACAGTTTGGTGAAAGGGATTTCTTCATTAAAAAGGAAAACTTTTTAGTGGTACATGTCCAGGTCGTATTCCAAAAGCTATTTTAAGTAATTGTCTACCTAGTTCAACATCAGCAAACCACGGTATCCGAGGAGGCTCACATTGCATGGTTTTGTCCTTTTTCTCGAGATATGATGATTAAAATATATGTTGTTACATTAGTGCAAATATCTTGCCCTTTTTTTCGCAATCCAAAAACAAACCCAAGTCAATCTCTCCGCACTAAGAATCCGTGGAAGCACTTTGAAAGTATTTATGTTATGCAAATTCAAGGGCAGGAGTTAACGGCAGGTAATCATACCGTACCCATAAGGATGAGACGTGGAAAGTACCTAAAGCGTAAAAGTAGTATCCAAGTTGAGCAATGAAATGTTAAGGATGAATAAGTTAATTGGCCCCCGGGGCGTATCGGCGGGCCCTCCTGTGGCACAGAGGAATGCATTTAAATTGGATTTTAAGAGTAGAAATCACCGGCGTTCTCTCCGCCTCTCCCAGCCTTGTTAGAGCCAATCTCAAAGTTTACGTAAACGAATAAACCTCCGCTGTGAAACCGAATTTATCGGTATCCATTCAAACTATATTTATCTATGATCGTTCGCCCATTTAAACAAAATGCTAAGCGTTGTAGGTTTGGAGTAGCTATTAAATATTAACGAGCGTTTCATTCTTTATTTGCAATCAAATAATGGCAATATTAAAAGTAAGAGATTAATTTAAAAATGAAGATTAATTTTACGTGTGACCTTTTAGGCCCAGATTGCGGTCAAAATAATTACATAGTAACTATCTTATAACAGTAATAATGTAGGCACTTATCAATTACCTTATAATAGTCTTATTTGGAATTGAACAATAACGATTTGGAACAATAATCAATGTCAACTAACATTACTACGCGGGGAATCACTCGCAAAAAACAACGCTTTATCATTGCTACGTCGGGTTACTTTTATACTTTACCAATTGTAGGTATTGGGAGCACAGGATAGATAGAAAAAACAGTTTTCAGAAGGGCAATTCCCGTAATTTTATGAACATTCACAGTCAGCACCCTAATGGCGTAACACACTATCAATCGGAATCTGAATCATTTTGAAGCAAATTGCTAATCCATTGCTTCATAAGTTCGAAAAATTTGTCTGCTCAACACGTAAATAAAGCAATGAATGTTGTTGAACTGTCAAAATGAAACCGATTCCGATTGGTAATGTGCTACGCAATTGCCCCGCTGATCTCAGTGTCAATATGTCGAAAATACCTACCATATAATTTCCATACATTTTTGTCAAGTTTTTAACATTCGATTGTCGCTGAGATGAGATAGCGACTAGATTTTGAACATTTTTTATTACGAGAATTGGGTTTCAGGTCGAGATGCAGGTTTTAATTCTAGTTATAATAGTTTTACAATTTTAACAAAAAGATGGCGCGCAAAGTTTGTGTGTAGCTGATGGCCTGATGGCGGATTTTGTACAAAAAAAAGACAAAACTGTAAGCTGTCAAACGTTCTCACAAACCACAGATTAACAATCCTTTACTCAAATTAAAGTTGCCAACTCTTAAATCTAAGCACCATGATGTTATTATTATATATTATTATACAAGACAATTTTCGAAATAACTAAAATGCCTGAATGCGTCCTCAACACCCATTAAACAAGATTAATACATAAACACTGAGTTAGTACCAGTAAGTACGTACTAAAAGTTCATACATAAAAAAGTATGTATACCTAGTTTAAAAAAAATACAAGCACCGAGAACCGTTTCATATTTCCTACATAAGCGATAATTACATAATTACAGCAACGTTTAATTACTTCTGCTGCAAATATTGAAATAATTAAGTGTTGAGAAATTAAACACGAGGGCTCTCGTAATACAGCGTTATGTGCTAAGGACTTACAAGCGTTTATTTGTACGTAATCATTACAAGCTTACTGGAATTAAGGATTTGTAGTATTTTGTAGCTTTGTAACTTATGCTGAAAAAGAATTTCAAATGAAAATCAGTTTTGCTCGGTCCACGACGCGTACGTGTATTTCAGCTGTTAGCCATATAGGGGTATGATAAGTTAACATATATTTTTTTGAATTCTGAGTAATTCCTTTTTATTTTTTCAAATTTTTCTCATGTTTTAATTTTCGTACAAAAAACAGTTTCTATAAATTCGCCTTGCCACATTATACTCGTTAACGATGTAACATTTTGAATGGGCCCCAAGTCCAAATAATGAATGTATCCCCAATGTACATAATTAACATTTGCGAGACATTACTCAAGTAACCTCACCTTCTATAAATCTCGGCAAGGATCTGTCTTCTCGCTCGGAACCTTCGCTATTTTTACGTAAACTGTAAACATATACCTAGCTAATTAGTGTTTTATTTGGAATTGGACTGGACTGATGGGCTCAAACAGAACACGTAAAAACAGAAGACTTTTTTCAGATCGTTGAAGTACAGTCAGCGACAAAATGTGATTAACACTTCAGTTTTTATTGAGCCAAGTATTGAAATATAATTAATAGAATATGAACCCTTAGTTATTATATTAAATACTGAAATACAATATTAGGGAACATGCACGTAATTCAAAACTTATTCATTATATAAATATACATATTATAGGAATCAAGAAACAAATTCCTTTATCTTTACATTTTTAATCAAAAAAAAAATCAAAAAAATCAAATCATTTTTATTTCAGGCATTGTATAAGTACATACAAATACATTTCACCCATAGAAACAATAATAATTAATAATAATGCATTGCAATGCATTATTTTACGATTAATTATTTTATGTTCCGTTTTTTTGGTGGAACGGAACGCAAACTCAAGACGCACCGCCTTCGACAATGTGGGAAGTGACGTAAAAACTATGTGAATAAAAATCTATTATTTGCAAAGTGCTTGAAATCTCACTAAGTAATTAAGTAAGTGCGATTTCTGCTTGAATAAAGTACAAAAAATAATTTATTTCAAGAAAAAAAACCTTAAAAAATTGATTTAAGCTAAGCATTAACGTACCAAATGACGTCACATCATGATCGCGATAGAAACGGACGTTTGGACTGTAGCAGAAAATTGTTGGAGTTTCATAATTTTTTTGAGCAACATGCAGTAGTTTAAATTAACTTTTAATAATATGTGGTCAAGGATGGTCCACCTTTGCCCTGGACGCAGCGACCTATTTAGCCTTCATAGTAGTTACCAGTCTAAAGATTTAACTTAATATTTTATATTTCTAATATATTGTGACTTCACTGCTTTTTGAACCCTTATGACGTCCCTTAACCCCTTTCCCCCTTAACCCCCCCCCCCTTACTCTTTGTATTGCATTGTATGTAGGTAATACAATAAAATTTCGCATCATAAATTTATTATTCTATGTTGCTAGACAGACAGACATCAGACTAAACGAGTAATTAAATGATGGTTCGGACGATACATTCGGAATACCAGATTAATAAAATATTATGACAATAAATGTTCACCAGACTAATTTGGATTGTCATAATTATGTACGTTTTTACGTTTTAATTTATTTTGGAAATAAAAAGTAATTGAATAATTCTACCTTCATGAGACATAAACTACAGAGGCACAATGTACTCTTAAAACGCAACTAATATGCTACTGCTTATATCTACCAAACAAAAAGGGAATGACGTACTTCGCAATGACAAACCTACTCTGTACAATCCATTACAATAGAAGCTAACAAAGCAATCAATGTCATTGAGATGACTTTAACTACAATAAAGCTACATCCACACTGACAGAGGGCTTAAATCGCCGTTCGTAGATAGTAGCTATGTGGAGCGGTAAAGCAAGCAGGAAACAATGGACGACAAACGAACGTTTACAGGTCCGCCGCGCTTTCAATGAAACGCTGTTTATAGCCGTTTCTTAATGAGCTTTTAAAGGAATACCACATTATCGAATTCCTTTGATAAATAGCACATTAATAAAAAATGTGACAGCTGAACAGACTGGTCATTTTGATTTTGAAAACAGAGACTCACAAGATAGTTTGTTTCACAATCTCCAGATAGGCATGAACCAACAGATACTATTCTAAAAGGAAACAATATGAATAGGTACCTGTAACTATTACATTATAACTTAGCCGTAGATGGTAAAACAAGACATCAGACGCTAGAAACGAATCCCCAAACACTTCACACGAAGCCTTACGAATCATGCAATTATAGCAATTCCTTATAAATCGCCAATCAGTGTATAAAAACAATGTCGCAACAATAATCTAAGATAGTTTATTAGATGCTTAGTAAGTTAATTAACCGATCACACAGAATCTTCGTACATCTAGGCAGACATTACGGTAATGACCAACTATCCGCCTTACGTTCGCTGTACCACATAATGACACATTAGCCCAACCTCGCGCCTTACTTACTAGCTATATATACTTAATTAGCAATTATTTTTCTGCCTGATAATAATGTCGGCAATTTTCGTAAGTTAATGTCAGTAGTTATGGGAGTAGAAAGTTAATTAGATTAGAGGTGGGTAATGAATAAAATAGATACTATTGAAAACTAAATGAGTATCATAATCCACTCATGAATGCAAATTGGACTAAAACTGTGTATAATGCGCTTCCTAAGTTAAATCATTACTGATGGACATGGGTCTTTCTACCGCTTATAAGCAATAATGACTACAATTAAACAGGGTACTGTACAAATCATCTTATTTACAGATTATTTCCTCCTCGACCATCTACATTATCACCATAATTTTCATAACTTTTAACCTAATCCCGTCACTACGTCACTATTGATCGCAGAACGACGAATCCACGCTACATCTGCTTAGCTTATTATAGAGACGGTGAGGAGCGGTCTCGGGAGAAATCCAATGGTATTGTTGAATTTTCGCAAATGGCCTGTGCCGTTCACGCCGCACGAGCCGAGTCCTGACAGCTAGGGGAGCTGGGACACTATTACTTGTCTCATGAATAAGTACTTGATGCTGTATGCACTCGACGTCTACTGACTTCTCGTCATATGTGTTGTGTGTCTGTTGGTGTGTTTAGATTATGACTGTACTCGATAAATGTTGTATGGAGTCTGACAGATAAATTTGTGCTGCAGTACAGCTACAATCTTATTGTATTTGTAGAAAAATAAATACCAACTTAGTACCTACCTGTGATATTGCTCTACATTTATTAACCTTCATCACACTGACAAGCTACACGTGTATACAACAAAACATACATACATAATTTGTAACCCATTATTCTGCATCAATCTCAAAATATAATAAGAAATTCAACCCTAACCTATGTGTCTGACCTTTCATGATACGATATTCCGATTTGTGTTCAACCCCCTGAATTTTTGTTACTCATCCACTAACCTGACCGGGGCCTGTCCACTTAACTTGAATAATGATGTGCGAGGAAAAAGGATCGGTGAGCCGAACCGGCAAAATGCGAACCTCCGTGCAATCCACCGCCGCCGCCCGCCGCCGTCGAACCGACCCCGCGATTGAAAAACTAATGTAGAACTTTCCTTTTAATCCCTTTTTAATCTTGAACTGTTCATTTTTTATGTAGAACTCCTTCTGCCATGTGAAAAGAAGAATAACAAATCTCAGATCGTTTGTTTATACTTTACATCCGTGTTTTCTAAGCATAGCTAATTATAAATGAAATTTCGTGTGACATAAAATCTGGATGGGGCTTAATAATAAAATGTAAGCAGAAGGCGGCGATGTAGTTGCGGTGCGTAACCCCGTGGAAAGAAAACGGCTTTCTTTACGAGCTATTCCGCTGAGCCAATATTTCTCCGCGACAGTGCTCGGCATCATAAAATAAAACGAAAAATTCCAGCGCACTGCCTCCAGCCACCATGAAATCATAAGAGGCAAGATTTTATGCCCTATCGGCCAACACACTTCGTCAGGTGATTAATACCATAAATAATACTTAGATATCATGAGCTTTATTGTTCTTTTTCGAGTTATGCGAAAAAAAAATATTTTCACTTGAGGATTTTATGAAATTACACCAAAGGTTTGATAAGGTCTCCTAAGAACATTTACCTTATTTCCATTTCTATACCATCTGAAATTACCACCCTGTACGATTAAATGCGTACAGAATAAAACTCGGTATTTTATCGGAAAATGTGTGCTTCTTGTGAATGAATTAAATAATTCTGAATAATGAATTATAAGAGCAAACAAACATAAATATGTTTATTCACATGCCTCCGTTCTCGTTCCGACAAGTCGAATGGGCGTGTGGAGTGCACTTATTATGTTCTGCGCTCGAGTCTCGTACGACAACCGCTTGACAAAATACTCTGCCAATTGTGTCGGAGTACCGCCCTCAATTGTTCCACATGAAAAATGGCCTATTCGGATTGTTCCCGAACAAATGCGTGCCGTGCGGGTCATTACGCTTTGTTTTAGGTATAAGTACGACAAAAAATTCACTGTGAAAAAGCTGAAATTTTCGCTTCCGCCCTCTTGAGTTGTGAGCAAGCAGTGTTTAAACTAAGGCCAATTGTTTCGCCTTGAAAAATTATTTCCCGCAAAAGAACCAACATACCTATTCTTTTATTTAGAGTACAATGGAGCTTTCATATAAAATACATGTTCCATTTAGTAGTAGTTCTCTATTGTCAGAAGATACCTACATTTTGTGAAACTGGAAGAATAATATTTAAGGATATGAATAGGATAGGAATGTCGACGATGGAAATCATAACAGAGATTTTACTGCTCAACGAGCGATTGGAGCGAGAATGCCAAAGATTGTTTCAGAGCTCGAGCAGGATTGAGGCGATAATAACAATGTCGTCACTTCCTCAATCTAACTTCTTCAATATTTCCTGTCGAACCGATCCGCTATAAATTTTTATCCGTCTGGAATATTTTTATTCGCTGCCGTTTCGGCCGTACTCTTTTAAGTATAAAAATAGAATTTTATGAGAGACATGTTTAGACAAAACAACTTTTGTAATGAGCTATCAAATAAAGATGGGTGTACAAGATAACTTTAACTTATTTTTCGATGGTATGATACATATTTACAAAATAAGTGAAACGGTGTCATTCGGCCCTTTGTTAACCCCATTTATGTTAATTTAGAAGCATTTCTGAAAATTTTGAATTTGATTCAAAATTTTTCAGAAAGTCTTCTAATTTGATTTCAACAGTCTATTTCTTGATACAACAGTCTACAATCATGTATTCACGTAAAGATATCAGATATCAACTATCAATCAGACAACTTTTTCACTGGTCTACTAGTTAGTCAGGTTAATCACTAACCACACGAAAAATAAAATAAGAATTGGGTGCGTTTACAGAAACCTCTCATGCATGAACTACAGCCTAGAAACAACTATCTATTAGTAAAGCCGTCCAAACTTCTTATGCTATTCAGAAATCGAACCCACGACACGAAAACCAAGCACTCAGTCACTGCGCCAGTCGACACATCAAAACAATCAGATAACATACCAGTCTTATAATTACGTTTTGCTGGAAAACGGTCTTGATAACTCAAAGGAATGAATAATATTTCTTGTAATTAATTCTTGGAATCTCGACATGTTTACATGTCAATATACGGCTTGCGTAATTAAACTAATCGTAACATTAACACCGTGGTTTACTATGAATTAATTTACGAAAATAAACAATATGCAGGTTTAGTCAACTTTCATTACGTTCATTATGTGCCTACAAAATTATTTGGATTGAAAGAACTAGATTTATTATCAAAATATATCTCACAAAAACATAGATATAACCTATTAACTAAAATCTTTCACCCTGGTTTAAGTGACATGTGATAGGCCATGTAAAATAAGTAGCCAACTTTTCTCAGAAAACCATCAAACGTATAATAGCCATCAATACGACGCGTATCGACATCAATAGGACCCTTATATAAAACGATTTAAGGTCTATAAATGTAAGATATATAATCTTAGCTGTCACTATGATTTTCCTGTAAACCAAAGCTGCAAAAGAAGACAATTATAAAGTTATAAAACATTTTGTTGAACACCTTGCAGTATACACATATTTTATATGAATTATGGAAACATTCTACTCTCTTTACATGGGTATCGTAATAAGCGTTTAGGGATTTCGTAGCGACTTAGTTTGCGCTTACAAACATCCTATGTCTTACGATCATTATTTAATTCGTTTTTTAATAGAATGGAAACAATAATGCTATAATTATGAAACAATATTGTCTCCAGGCTTCTTAATACAACCATCTACGAGAAGGCACCAGATGATTACAGGTATCTCAAAACATAAAAGAAGGCCTCTACAATTTATTTGTTAAAACATTTTGATTACGAAATAAATAAACTTGTTAAACTATTAAACTTATGATAGCGATTAATTGTATTTTGATCACTATCTTTTTGTAGCACGACGAAGCATGGCTTAGCACTGCGTAGCATGGCGTAGCATAGCGTAGCGTAGTATAGCGTAGCACAGCGTAGTCCAGCGTAGCACGGGATAGCATGGCGTAGCATAGCATAGTGTAGCACGGCGTAATCCAGCGTAGCACAGAATAGCACGGCGTAGCATAGCGTAGCTTAGTAAAGCGTAGCACAGCGTAGTCCGGCGTAGCACGTAGTAGCACGGCGTAGCACAGCTTAGCACAGGATTTACGATTTTAATGTAATGGGAAAACTAAGAGGAACAATCCGTATCTTCAAACAACGACTGACCTGAAGACGACTAGTACAGCTGAAAAACTGTACAACATTTCTTATAACAGACCTTTTCATAAAGTACAAGCACCTGTTTATGAAAACGGCTGAAGGAGACGGTTAAGGCCATGGAAATCATGTTTTGCATTGCATAATTCATAGAAAAAGATAACGGGGTCTTGGGATCAAGTTTATTATGTCATGGTGTTCCAGTTACATCGACAAAAGTTGTAATATAAAAGTGGGATTTTACATATATTATGAATACCTATAGCAAAACATTTTCCCGCGAGCCTTAAGTGCCAGACGAGCCAAAAACAAAAGTACATTGATAAAATCGTTATAATCATGATCTAAGCATTTGACTATGCTGGGGAAAGGGGCATAGTTATAGACTGCTACGAGACCTTTTTAAAATAATATATTTCGAGGTTTCAGTACCTAACTGTATAGTTATGATTTAGATACACAAATACAATATATCAAATGTCTATAAACGTCTGTGTCGTCGTCGTCGTGTCGTGTCTTTTATCCATAGCACCAATATCGACATAAATGCCTTAGACATCGACAAACTTCACAAGATCTCACCCGCAACTAATTCTATACAAACAAACTCACACGTCTCACCTTAAAACATTATCACCTCAAGTTATCGGAGGAACGAATGGTCATTAATTAATTAAGTGAACCCTTTGCGATGTGTCCCTGAAGAGTCATTTATTAATTAGCATTACTCATGGGCTGGTCCCAGATACGATAAGATAAATTGCTACTTACCTTTTAAATGGGCGTTGGTAAAATTGTGGGTACATCGAATTGTGTTGAGGTAAACCTCTGATAAAAAATAAATAAAATGGATCTTAAGCAATGATGACAGTATCATAAGTTTCCGTGTTTCCGTGTTTCCGTGTCTGTCTGTGTTGGGTGAATATTTCATTTCGTGCATCTTACACGGTAAACGATAAAAAATATATGAAACGCTGAAAGAATTTGAACCTAACGTTGTTTTCGTATAGTTAACTTGGTGTTCTATTCGGCACAATCCTTAGAAAATCTATTTTTTACTCAGCGCGGGGGTGAGTTCCACTTAAACTACTATAATAGTGTCTACTATAAATAGGTACGTGAGTGTTATGAGCTGTTCTTTGGTCTTCTTTCTTACGATATTGGTGACTATTGAACCATCTTTATAATTTCTTGTACAATGTTTTTCAGTAAAATTGGCAGCAATATTGATACTGTTTGCCGATCTATTTTTTTATTATTTCATACTCCGGCCACCAATCAGGCCTCACATGCGGTGGTTTTGGCGTAAACTGAAGTCATAATATATCCTAAAACGTTCATAGAAATACCATTAATGACGCCATGTCATGATCTACCCATATGTCAAATTTCATCCAAATCCGTTCAGCCGTTTTAGCGTGAAAGCGTAACAAACAAACTCACTTCCGCATTTATAATCTTATATAGTTAGGATTACCTTGATTGCTTAGCATAAATATTCTTCATTTGAACTATGAACGTTTCAGGATATAATATGACTTCAGTTTACGCCAAAACCACCGCATGTGAGGCCTGATTGGTGGCCGGAGTACGAAATAATAATAGAAAAATAGATCGGCAAAAGTTACCGCCAATTTTCCTAAAAAACGTTGTACAAGAAATTATAAAGATGGTTCAATAGTCACCAATATCGTAAGAAAGAAGACCAAAGAACAGCTCATATCACTCACGCACCTATTTATAGTAGACACTATCATAGTTCTTTAAGTGGAACTCACCCCCGCGCGGAGTATTTATTTTTAAACTTCAGTGGACCGTAACAGGTAACGTATGACCTTGCTTTATACTGCTATTTTCCTCCGCAGAAAAGAACGCGGCGCTAGCATTATTCAAAGCCAGACTTTACTAATGCATTTTATGGTCGAGGGTAATATTTACGAGGCCCAGGTGAACGCAAAAAACGTACGTAAGCACCTCATCGGGGCCGATTTTAATTTTAGTTGAACGCAATATTACTACGAAGCTCATCCCCAGCTTAAAAATAAAGTTTAACTTATAAATATAAAAGAAAAATAGAAAGAAATAATTTAAGGTCGGGAAAATGCCATTTTACAAAAAGTAAATAGTTATTTATTTTTATCACCGCATCCTAATTGCTTGTTATTTTTCTTTTAGCACCCAGGACTTAAGAAGCCATTCTATAATCCCTGTATTAAGACTTATGCGTGGCGAGGGATTTGAAACGTGTTTTCCCCTATTTTCGGAGGCCATGCCGTCGTGTCCCGCTATCCTTAGGGATTTTATACCGAAAAACCTCCATAAATATTTCTTACAGAATTTGTATCTTCCTTGGAGTATCGTTAGCACAATGTTTCCGTTTTTCCTCTGAACCGAGTTAGCATCTGCTCCCACAAACTAGATTGTCTGAACACCTACACACCCAGTGCGAACCTTGTCTACAATTACTGTTGCGTAACAAACTACTAAAACTATTATGAACCGTACCATCCCTAAAAAAGACCAACATTTTATATCAATTAGCACGCTGTCGGGAAAAATATGAAAACAATTTATTTCTGTGAGAATATAGTAGTCATTTGTTTTGATTACATCCTGCTGTAATCAACATTTTGTCGAATGAATAAGGTGATGACGTGGCATCTCTTTCTAGTTTGAGCTTTAGTAGAGATTCCTAGAGAACGTGTACTATTGCACTTATGGCACCTGGCAAGGGCCGAACGTGACAAACAAAAACACTTTAATACATTTGCTCCAACGTCATTACAGTTTATCGGTACTTTGGCGCGAACCCGAAATAAATAGCCGCTATCAAACAGCGATTACACAAACTGTTCACAAGCTCATAAAAAGACAAACATTACGAAATCTCTGATGTCAAAGAAAAATAAATCGGTAATAAAGTTTAACTGCTCAACAATAATGTTATAATGGTTGTAACAAAACCGATATTTTATAATATTGACCGAACAAACTGGAATTATTTTTTTAGACATATTGTTCAGGTATTTTGCTATTTTTCCTTCTATATAAATAAGTTTCAGTAGCGTAGTAAATTTTAATTATATTAGCTGTGTCTTGAACGCGAGACTCCATAGACTTATAGTTCGTCACTTCCCGTGGGTATCGTCAGAAGCGACTTAGAAAATATATCAGAAAGATGGACAGTTGTATGCATTTCAGTACACTATCTTACAACGTCTTATTGGCCATGATGGCCTAGCATGCCAATATCTCAACAGAACCACGCTTATATCTCAAAAACAGCACGGAGTATCTCAAAACTAGCATGCCAATCTCAAGCAATATTTAGCCGGAGAATTATAAAATAATTTAGTGAAGTTCGAATTATTCATTGTTATACAAACCGCTTTATAATGTAGGAAGTTCGTCAAACTCAAGTAATATTGACTCTAGATTGCAATTGCATTATTATTGTATCATTTACAATACGATTTATGTAACATAGAGTTAATCACAGTTCAGTGTCCAACAATGAATCGTTAACAATGTTGGTGCTGTTCGCAAGAGTGATCATCGCAGACGATTGTGTAAGATGTGTTGGGTTTACAATTTAGAAACTAAAGGGGTTTAGTGATTATTTGTAAATACTCGTACCTTAATATACTTTGTATACTTAATATACTTTGTATATTATTTGAATTATTGTGAATGTGAAGACTATGTCATTGTTTTTTTTTTTTTGTTTTTTTTTTTTAAGTGAAAACTTCTTTTCGCGGGTTGTAATAGATGTCATAATCGCATGCAACTGTTAGTTTTAAGTTTTACTTCTATCAGTAGTCCTCATGACTGCCTATTTTTTTTCTCTCAGTTAGTTTCAATCGTTGTCTGGCAGTTTGAGTAACTTATGCGGGCTACCCAAATGTCCTTTCTTTGATCGTCGAATCGTTTAGCTCCTTAAGTTCTAAGATGAGCTGCACGATTACAGACAAATGCGTGCACTGACTAGACGGGTCTACTCAATATATGTGGTTCTTTCCTCAAAAGACCATTTCAAACACCAATCGACATGGTGTTCACATGATCTGACCAAGATTATGTCTGGACTATAAAAGAAAATGGGACCTCTAACTTTTTTTGGGCTTTCTTCTCAGAGTAGTCAGATAGGAAACGCTGACCTCATCTAGTTTTTAAAAATATGATTGACGTTTAAAAGTGTTTGTACAAAACTACATTACAGAAATAAAAACATATCATTTAACAGTGAGGTACAAAAGATATTAATGGTAGAGAGCTCGAAAACCAATAAAAATTCATTTTATCTCTTAGCTTAAAATATCTACGAGTTTAACGATTTTAAGGCACCTTATTTTCGTATTATGCCATTTGCCTACTTTCGCAATAGATTTTGTTCGGAAAGGTAGTATAAATTTTATTGCATATATTTTGAAGGTATCGAAACTCGAGCTTAATTGCAATTCACGCCATTCACGTTTATGTGCTTGGGAAAAACATCTGGCCCCTTGATTGCTTACGTTTTTATGTGCACTTAGGAACTCAAACACCACTCCCGGGGAAATGTATCCAGGTGCCTAAATAATGCAATCACAGAGCTTCACATTTATTACCATATCGTAATGTATATTTAAATTGTGAGCGAAACATTTTTACCCACGTGAAATAGTCCAAGTTTTGAAACAACTATCTTATGATCTCTTCATTGTAAAGAGCTACAGGTCTGGTTTGCCAGATTACCATCTTCGCAGAGTTTACGCCACCTTGGCTGGCTCCATTAGCAAATTAGCTGTATTTCTGATTACATTAATGTCCCAATAGCTTTTCATCACGTCTGTTGGTTCGAGTGGTAAATTTTTGATTTTATAGGTAATTCGAAACTCGTCAATCACTCAATCAGGATAAAATCCTATAAGTATACGTACATAATATATGTACGTCTGTATTTTGTCTATAGCACATGTTATGCTAAAAGTTAGTATCTCTAATAATGGGCTCCTGAAAGCGAAACCGTGTCTCTTGATCCTTTGGGGATTTTAAGTAACCACATCGTAAGGGTCAACTGAAAGGTTTGACCATACAACAAGCATTCGCAATTGGAACAATGGATATGGACACAGATCAACTCTAAATAGCAGATCCTTGTTGCTCTTGTGAGAGATTTTTACCTTTAATCCCAAGAAAATAGGTATATAAATACCAGTCGGATTATTTCTGAAAATGTATAATTTACCATAAAAATATTTTTATGACAGCGACTCGTTACTTATACACAATTTACGTTCAATTGAACCTTCTATTCATTTCTACAGCAAACATTAAAATATCATTTGATATTACAGTATCAACGAACTAGCAAATGAAATATGAATTTTAGAGAGTCGTACCAAAAAGTTAGTGCGCCTATAAATTCATTTTTATGACACCCACTAAATAAGTTATCCATATATATATACGCCGTTAGTAATAAATACAATGCAAGCAGATGGTCACGCGCTACGCATTTTTACTTTATTTTAACTTAATTTTTTTAAACATTTATTAAGAGACCATTTACAAGAATCATAATTTCCTAGCACTTTGCTTTTAAAACCTCCTAAAACCAACATTAAATTCTACGAATTAAACTAAATCAAAGTAAAACAAGAGCCAGCAACCAAAATTACGCAAATAGTTTCCCAAAACTAAAATAATAAGATGTTGAAGTGTAACAACAGCCGGACACGGGATAAGGGCATTTGAATAGCCCCTAGGTGGCGTTAGTTATTCCGCTCGCGACTCGCCGGCCGCCGCGCGCGCTCGTAAATCAAACTCGCCATTCGCTTATGCATTATACAGTTTTATTTGTGCGAGTCCGCTGAATAGGTAATAAACTATGGCAGGTGAAATGCCCTGCGTGTTCGAATGCGCCGAGAATTTGAAACGTAGGCAAATATTCGTCTGTTTACTACGCTGTGGAACAACATACATATAGCGTGGAGATTGGATTACGTATTTTGGTGATTTGGTGACGATCTGGTTTGGTTTTTTAATGAATTGCGTGTTACGCTGTGATTGTATTTGATTGACAAGTTAGCGGATCTTTTGATTCACTTTTCTCTTCGATGTATAACTTTCTACAGAATTAAAAAAGAAACATTCAAATAATAACAGGGCTTTGTTCTTAAAGCATGATTATACAAGTGTGAGAAGAAAAATAACTAAAGTTAATTACTATACTCACCTCGTCATGGTAATCTTAAAACCGTAAGTAATCAATATTTCTTCAACCATCTTTCTAGCTAAAAACTTCAAGTCTAAAACCCATTAGCCTACTAATTAAAACCACCATCTCATTTGCTAAACAGCGCAGGTTATTAGGCATTTTCGAAGGTCCCCCCATCTCTCGGCGCGACGGAGCAGAAAATTCACTGCGGTCCTCATTCCACACGGGCCTGCATACTAGTACGTACGTCTGAGGCCGGCCTGCGCTAATCCTCTTACTAATTTCATTATTTTAGCATCAACTTTTTAGCCTTTTTATTCATTCAATTAAAAGGATTGTAGCTTGAAAATATGCACGGTTTTCTGTCCAGCTTTTGTGTATTAGTTTGTGAGTGAGATATTTTACTGATAGATTAGTAGCAAGATATTTTTCAGGTTAACGTTATTTTGTATGTATGGGATTATGACACCGAGGATTTTTTTTAACTGATTACTCTCCTACAGAAAAAGGAAGACTGGATGCTGTGGGGATTCTGGTTGAATGACACCTATAGGTATCTTAAATAAAAAAATAAAGGTACGTGTAGGTATTTGTTTTTGGACGGAATTCTTGTGTGAAAGTTCAACCAATTTTTTTTTTATGTAACTGGATATCAACAGAAAATAAAACAAAAATGCAGCTCTCATTTTGATCAGGAATACCGGCCACAGTAAAATAAGCATACTTTATAGGTTGTATCGATTTTATTATTATTACAAAACAGATACAATCCGAACGCCGATCACCATTCATGTTAATGAAATAGCAAATAAAATGATCGTAATTACGGAACGTTTTTACTGCATTGTTGGGCCCGTCGCCGAATCACCTGGCATTACCGTAGCGACAATATTTCCAACGAATTGGCCATTTATTCAAGCACCAGACATAATAACTTCTGTAATTACAATATCAACATTTACGTTGCATACCCTCGTTCATCATACCACTCTTAAAAGAGGGTTTGACGTATAATTTTGTGGGATTTTGTTACGATTTTAATAACACATTTTGTGTTTCTACTGCGTTGATTTAGGTACATGAAAAAATACAATGCTTTTAAGAGTATTCATGACCTTATTAATGTCCTACATAATACAATTATCAAGAAGAGCAGAAGACTGAGGAAATTGTGAGAAAATGAGAGGTCTATTAAATAGCTAACAATTAATCAACATGGCAACATTACGAATAGCTATGGTAATGTAGGCATATCGCTCTAAGCATCCAATTCATTTTTACTGATATATCTATAATCTATGGTGGTAATGAAAGCATTTGTGAGTTACATTCTGTAGAATAGTAGATAATACATAGATATTATATATTAGGTTGGGGAAAAAGTCTTTTCGTATGTATGAACTTGTAATAAAATCTCTTTGGCTATACTATTTGTATCTGGCTGGTTTTGGTATCATTGAAAGTTTAAATTTTAAAGAACATAATTCCAAATTCAAATTAAGAAAATGTGTGATTTTCATTTGTTTTTCGTACTGTCAAGATGAGTGAATCTAATGAAGAAATTCGATACATTTTAAAATTTTACTACAAAAAAGGTAAAAATGCAACGCAAGCCGCGAAAAAAATTTGCGATGTTTATGGACCTGGTGCAGTGTCTGTGAGAGTAGCACAAATTTGGTTTAAGCGTTTTCAATCCGGAAATTTTGATGTCAAAGATGCACGTCGCTCTGGTCGCCCTATTACGGATAAAATGGATGCCATTTTTGAAAAAGTGGAGCAAGATCAGTAGTATCAGTAGTTACGACGTAGCTGAAGAACTGGGAATTGACCACAAAACAGTTTTGGCGCATTTGAAAAAAACTGGGTACACAAAAAAGCTCGATATTTGGGTACCTCACGAGCTCACTGAAAGAAATCTAATGAACCGTGTACTCATTTGTGATTCTTTATTACGACGTAATGAAACCGAACCATTTTTAAAGAAGCTGATAACTAGTGATGAAAAGTGGATCACGTACGACAAGAACGTGCGAAAAAGGTCGTGGTCAAAGGCCGGTCAGGCTTCACAGACTGTGGCGAAACCCGGGTTAACTCGCAACAAGGTGATGCTGTGTGTGTGGCGGGATTGGAAGGGCATTATTCATTATGAGCTGTTACCACCAGGCAGGACCATCGATTCTGAACTCTACTGCGAACAACTGATGAGATTAAAGCAAGAAGTTGAAAGAAAGCGGCCGGAATTAATCCACAGAAGGGGTGTGGTTTTTCATCATGATAACATTAGACCTCACACATCTTTAGCCACTCAGCAAAAATTAAGAGAGTTTGGCTGGGAGGTGTTAATGCATCCGCCGTATAGTTCTGACCTTGCACCTTCAGATTTCCACCTGTTTCGGTCTCTTCAGAATTCTTTAGGCAGTGTCAGGTTAACATCACGAGAGGACTGCCAAAACCACTTGTCGCGGTATTTTGATCAGAAGTCCCAAAATTTCTATAGCAATGGGATCATGCCCCTACCTACAAGATGGCAAAAAGTTATCGAACAAAATGGTACCTACATACGAGTACTTTAGTTAAATGTGAATAAACTATATTAAAAAATGTTTTGAATTTTCTTAAAAAATGCGAAGAAACTTTTTCCCCTACCTATTACATAATATGTAAAGCAGACATCATACGTTAAGCGTAGCGGGATGGTTATAAGTGGTAGCGGTATTAGATCAGATATAAAAACAAAATGCAAATGGTACTAATAAATAAATAAAAAATATCCTTATGGGTTTTATGTTGTTTTCTCATCTATATCTAGACAATGCTTAGGTTAATAGGTAGTATACAACATCTCCAGGAATTAACGCACCACCTCTTAAGGGGTCATTGTACTCATCACTATAAACAACTTTTGACGAGTTATGCGAACATAAATAGGGGGTTAGGGAACAGCTGACATTTTTCGCGATTTCAGGGTAGGTCTCATAACAAAAGTTGTTCATAATGATGAGTACAATGACCTCTTAAGAGGTTGTGCATTAACTCTGGGACATGTTATATATGGAAAGTCACAAACTGAAGATTTTCCGCAACTCTTCTAACTGGCCTCTCAGTCGCTCCTGGCTTCAATTTGTGTGGAGTTCACGACTATATATGATACTCAATGCGAGTGACAGGTAGAAACAGGCTATCAAAAGGAGTTTAATTGAATTTCACTTTGGCTGCCTATGTGGTTCACGTCCCTACGCACTTTAGATTACAGACTTTGAGAACAAAGGCTTTGTTGTTACTAATTATTTTAGTACCTACCGCGAAATAAATATACTAAGTATCTACTCTACAGCAGGGATAGCCTAGTAGTGTGACCGTCGGACTGCCAAGTCATAGGTCTCGAGTTCGAACCCAAGGCACGCTTCTGACTTTTCGGATTCATGAGCGTATTGTATAAGTATCATTTGCTTAAAAAACGGTAAAGGAAAACATAGTAAGGAAACCGGCATGCCTGAGAGATATTTCTCGACGGCATGTGAAGCCAAGTCAGAGGCCCATGGGCGGTATAAAAACAACTCTGACACCAGGTTAGTCACTAACCACACGATAAAAAGAAAGATCTACTTTATTACAATAATTTGAAAGTGGAACAACTTTGATAAGATTTTTTTAAACTACGAGTAAGCTTTTCACCTTAAGCTAAAATATTGAGAATCATTTAGTTAATTTAGGTAGGTATAAAAAAGCGGAGTCCTTTTATTTTATAGGTAGGTACCTACTTATGATCTAAACCAAAAAAAAAAACAAATTAACATGGATAAAGCGTGTGCACATTTCATAAAACTAGCTGGGCCCGAACTGTATATTGAGTGAGGTTTATATTGAAAGTTTGTACGGAACCACGCGGCCCGCGGGCCCTAAGGACACACATTCTACTTTGTTCTTACACACAACTTTAAGAAGTTGCTTAACAGATGTTCCGCCTGACTTTTGTCCCCAAGTAAGTCATGTATCCTTGTAACATACGTTTTATGTGCGACGGAAATAATGCCTTCTGTCGATGTTTGTAATATACGGTGACAATGTTGTTGGGTATGCCTTCGAGAATTAAAAGCCTTTTAAAGACTTGCGTGCTTCGACTTGCGTGATTATTTTCATCCTTAACAGTGTGGAACAGAACAGTGAATCGTTTCACGCTTGCGCCAGAAATAGTTTTCTAGTTCTTCAGTTTTTCTGTCAGCAGGAAAATACTTGAATGACACAAAACAAAACAATCACCTATTTCTTCTCGTACAAAACTTCGATTGTACTAACTTGCATGGCTAGCACAATAGTCTAAATTACAATGAAGTAAAAAAATGAACGAAACAAGAATATATTTAGCATTCCAATTGATTACAGCTGCACCATACGACTGTCTGACAGACGAAGAATATTTTCGAAACTGTAGCAACTCATTGAGTTTCAGGCGAGACCAAACTGGGAGCTCAAAATAGTGGCTAAACGTGACTTGCCGATATTGCATCATTTGTACCACATCCGACCGCATGTGCACGTATTCCTGATCTGGAACGTCGCACTGTATCGTTCGAAACATATCCTATGCTACAACACTTTGTCATTCTTATGTTCTCGCTCCACTACTTATAGAACTAAGTTCAAATGCACCGATTAATCATTCCGGTATTGAGTATCTGATTGGATGTCAATATGTGCTAATTAATAATAATATTCACATCTAATAGTGGGCGTTTTCGACAGCGAACAGACTAATGATCCTGAACAGCCGTATCTAATATATACGGCTGTTGAATTGAGCACGCAGATATGGCTGATATCAGTATGATTTTGTAAACTTCTGCGCAATTTACAGACGTGTCTCCATTTTGGGAAAAACCATGGAAATCCTGTTCCGTTATAAAGTACCTATTAACTTATCTGCAAGACCGGATTCCAAGGGCAATTAACCTGCCTACGGGAGATTTCAAGGTGATTTATCAACCCGCAGCCTTAGAAAAACATAATTGAATCTAGTGTAAAATTTTCGGAAAGCAAAGACCTCTTCGAAAAACTCTCTCGTGTAATGGAAATCGTGCCCCTCGGCCCCCAGGGCATCGCGGATTCTCTGCACAAAAGGCCCAACAAAAAGGTCCTGCCGTCACATGAACATTGTAAAACTCGGCCTTGTATTCACGTCTCCGCTTACAAACCAATAGCGTCTTAAAAACTTCACATGTAAGATTCAATTTTGTTCTACCAAGATTGTTTTGTAACAGTTTTTTCCAATCCGATAATGCGACCTTAGCGTCGGGATCATGGTTTACTACAAATTGTATTAGAGTAGTAGATTTAACTATTTACGCGGTGTACGGTCCGGCCGAGCGGTCGCGTGACTCCTCCGTACCTTGTGGAATGCTGATTCTTTTGTTATCATACATGGCATAAATTCTTTAGACCATCGCGTCCCTGAGAAGCTAAAATAACGTTGGTGTCGTGCGGGGTTATTTTAGTGTTGAGTTTTACAGAAAGGATTCACATATCCAGATTCATGTTTCCGAAAGTCCAATCTCTTTTGACCATTAAGCAGACGATCCTCCTTGAAATGTAAGTATTTCTGTATCAAGGCTATCGTAGCACATAAACACGGAACTACTACGTCAGAGTAGGATACTCAGCGTAGCTTCATCTCAAGTGCATCTCTCACGATCACGGGAGCTTTTGCCTCTAAGGAATCGATTATCCGTAGACGTCTCGCATTCCTCAGATATCGTCTTCATCTCAGCGCCGATATGACGACGTGCATTAAAATATCTATGTATATTGTATAATGTTCTGATGCAATCGTGTTCTACTTAGTTTTTGGTGATAAGTTATTTAAGTAACATGTTGTTTTTAATTCCAAGGTAATTAAATGTTAGTTAACTAAGCTATGTGTACCTACAGTATGTGCACAACGTATATGTATAGTGTTGACTTTAGCACTGAATATATTAAAATTCATAAAATGAAATACCTATATATGTACCTCATTTTCTATTTGCTCTAAATCCTCTGATTCAAAACCAATAGGTATATGTTTTAATTTGTTCTTATTTTATATTTGCATAGGGAAATTTATCGACTAACTTCTTAGTTATATTTTAGTTTTTTATGATTGCTTTGTAAACATAAAATTAATACCTCTCTAATCTATATCAAATAAAATAGTAACGAAGTCAATACTGTACATTGAATATTTTTGAAAAAAGTAATTGCTATGAGGTGTGGGAATGAGTCTGATGCTGTAAATATAGTTTTTAAAATTTTTGTCCGTTTGTTTGTATGTTTGTTCGTTTTTGTCCGTTTGGCGCAAAAACGGCTGAACGTAGGTATTTGGATGAAATCTGGCTCATCAGATAGTTTATAACCTGGATTAACACATAGGGTACTTTTAATCCCAGTAGTACGTTCCTGTGGGATATTTTCGGACATCTAGTGCGAAAGCTAGTGTATAATAATTAGCTATAAAATTACTGTACTTTCCAGCTAAGGATGAGGAACAACCAAAATAACAAATAAAAGAATCAACAGCATAATATGAAGCGTTTAGATATTAATACTACTACTACTAATTACTTAAGTAAGCTCTAGATAGCTTTGAAATTTTAGATGTCAGTTTCTGTCACTCATACAACTTCCAAGATTATATAGAATACATTCATGAATGGTTTAGCGTATAGGTGGAAAAGTGTAATTGTACTAAAACAAGGAGCCAACAAACTGGCTTGCAGTAATTTGCAGAGGTAACAAATATGTCTTGTAATTTTTTTTGTCTAAATAAACAATTCTTCATTTTTATTTTTAGTGTTAGTGCCGTGTGATCAAAAGTCTGTTTGACAGATTTGATCACCACGACAGAATGTTACTGATACTTATTGCATGGTTTGTGATTAAATTATTATGTGCGTAGAAATATGTAGAGCCTTTACCACTTTTAGACATCCACCGATGAAACGTATGTAAATACTAATACAATATATTATTTTTAATTGCTTTTCCATGGTCTACGTGAAACTGATGTCCTTGTTTTTCCGCATCAACTTGCTGCGCAAATGACGACGAAAAATTCATATATGTAGTTTTAGTTTAGTGTGCGCGTTAAAAGCATTTGTTTTGTCTGTGTTTTGGAGTTTGAATTGAATCTACCAAATTAAATCCAAGGGCTGTGAACAAAACTGTTATGTAGGTATATCTAGTATGCAAGTATGACCCACCCTAGAATAAGACGTACGAAATATCACCATATTTTAATTTTAGTATGGGCTGGAAACTGTTTCTTTCTAGAGTTTGATATTTTCGTATGTGTAACTTGATCGCAATATTTTTTTTTAGATGGGTTTGCTCTTGACTCTAGTCTAGGTCAAAGGTGACAGGACAAAGTCGACGATGGAGCGAGCTTACCCAGAAGAAGCCTGTTCACTCCCACTTTGAAAAGACCAGAGTTGTATGCGTTCGGAAACACAGACGCAAGTAGAGAGTTCCACTCCTTAGCTTGTGCGCATCACAAAAGGCATTTGGAAACGCTTAGTGCGACTAGGTGGAATAGCAACTAGGTAGGGATGGTAACCTGCAGTGCGTCTAGATGTCCGATGGTAGAAGGGGGCCGGTGGAATGAGGTCGTGGAGTTCTTGAGCACACTCACCGAAAATCTGTAGAAGACCGACAAACAGGCAACCTTACGGCGATGAGCCAGGCTGTGAAGCTTGGCATCCACCAGTTTTTCGTCGCCAATGAGCCACTTAGCTCTGCGTTTCACCGAGTTAGGTGCAGCAATTTGGTATTTAGCTAAGCCATCCCCAAAGGTGGCTGCAATACTCCATGCAGGATCGGACTTGCGCTTTGTAAAGGGTTAAAAGCTGTCCATGCGTAACATATCGCTTCACCCTATTTATGATGACCAGTTTCTTGGCCGCAGTTTGGGCTTTGTACTCGATGGTGGCAATTCCATGCCTAGGAGTTCGAGCCGATCAGTTTTACAGGAACAGATGCACCCCGAAAAGTAGAAGTTTGGTCGAAACGACTCCTTGTAAATTGTGAGGTAGATACACGAATTAGTGTTCCTATGTATAGTAGCAACCCGGTAGATTACCTACCCGAACATTTTCCGAGCGGTTCCATATTTTCCGTTTACTTAGCAACTTAGCAACTTAGCACAATAACCTGGAATTGAAAAAAAATAAGCTTGTTCGTCCCGCGGATGAGAATCTTAGCGTCCAAGTAAACATAAAGCCATGAAAACACAACAACAAGCATTATCTCGCCAAAATCCTTGTATCGAGTTCTGGAATCGTTCGCATTGTTGTCCTTTGTGTTCGCGTTCGCATTCGTTTTCCATCGTACACCATTATTCACATTAAGTGGACAGATCTCGGGTCAGATCCAGGCACAAGAAAAGCACAAAAAGTGCCCGCTTTATCCGAGCATGATAAATCTACTTCAAATCCGAGAATAGCGTCTTTTATGAACGAAATTGAAATAAACCGACCGTGCGGATAACGGCTAAGTAAGAAGATCGAGATCCTTTTAGAATATATTGGTGAATCATTTTCATTCATCAAGCCTATTTAGAATACCGTCTATGTACTTGTGTAGATGGGCCTTTTAAAGTAGTTTTGCTATTAAATTTTTCGAAGAAATATTTTCTTGATCAGCGTACAAAATAATTTGGACCACTTCTTGAAATTATTTTCTACTCTTTACTACAAGGCATATTTATTATCAGAATATCCCTATTATAGTTCCTAGAGATTATTCCTAGGTTAACAAACAATGCCTGTATTTAATAACGAAGTAAGAGACTTAAATGAGGGTGTGCAAACTACATTTTTATGATAGAGCAACAAATATTCTGCAATCTCTATTCGGTACAATATCAACCGTCTAGCTGGTCGAGGCACGAAGGTGACGCAAGCTTTCATCAATTTACTGATAGTGTTAATTCCTATCAGTCAGCTTATCGTGTGTCCAACAATTGAACGCTGAATTGATTAATTAGTTCATCCCCGGTGACCTCGGGCCTTTTATGGCCCTAGCTGTAACTCTCACTTATGTGTACCTAATTATAATTTGTTTTTGTAGCTCTTTCTATGCGCATTGTGATTATATTGACCACATTTAAAAACCTTACAAAATAATACTTACATACAAAAACCACACGTTCAGCAACCATTGCAAGTAGTTTACGATTCCCACCCTTATAGGTTATGAAGCTTTAGATTCTAATATTTATTAATTTTGGAGCTGGAAAATAACTACCTATATTTTTAAGAAAATGTGGTCTTCTGAGTGTGATACAGACTACAGGTAATAAAATAGTGTCAACATCCATTTCAAACATGCATCATCCAAGGCGATCCCTTATTTTTATTTCTCACTGAAACATTTATTTTCGTTTTCTCTTATTCCACATAATAGATCGTTCGGAAGATATGTCCCTATTTTTAGTGTTGGAGATGAAATCGAGCGTGAAATGGTTACCACACGGAGCGGTTGTCTCGTGAACAAACGAATACCGGATCGCCGTTTGCCGCCGGGGCGTTTGCCGGAAAATTGGCTGCCACAGCCACACCACTACGCTCCGGCTTAATAATAACAATGTATTGAATGTCTGCCCTGTCCGTGATGGGCTGCTATCTGATACAATAACGGCAAGAGCGTACTGATAAATTAAGATGGTAAATTTTTCAAATTAAAATATTTTATTTCAGATAAAAATCCATATAATGTTAGTAGTAGTAAAACTTAACCTAATGCTAATATTAAATTAAATTAATGATAAATAATAATAATAATCATTTAAAATCCATGATGTGTTAGTAACAGAAAAACTTACAACTATGTTAGTAACCTTACGCAAAATAAATTAATTAAAAATCACAAAAGTTTAGTTCATAAACTTTCCCTCTGCACCGGGCCTGCAGGCATGCCTACGGGACCAGTGCGCCAGGAAAGGGCAGTCTGGTATTTCAGCAATAACGCTTAGGATGCTGTTGGAACTCCCACGTATCCTACGCATTAAGGAGGCCGCCCTTTTACTCATGATAGCCTCAAAACTATCTGTGCCTGCCTCGGCAAACATGCCCGACGCGCTACAGAACCGTGGAAACCCTTTTGATCCCTAAGATTATGCAAAACTACATATATTAAATGCAGAAGGCCAATTCACATTCTAAGCTTAAAAAAACGTTCAAATTCATCTCAGCGACAATCAATATCAAAAACTTGACAAAAATGTAGGGAAATTAGAGTTTTTTTTGACAGATTGAGAATAGAATGCGACCGTTTTGAAAATACGAGAATTTGCCGCTCTGTCTATGTAACGATCTCAGCACGTGATGTTCTCTAGTTTCTGCCTACTTCCTTAAGGTGTAAAGGACGACGACCAAAGGCAGAGGCATACCCTAATCAGAAACGACCATATTTTGGTTTGAAAATCCTTTGGCTAGTTTCAATGATTATTACTGAAACAATGAGACACTAATTTACCCTGTTGTCTGCACGTTACATGTGATAGATGCTACTAGAAGAAGCCAAATTCGTTGCCAAATTCTGGGAGGGCACAATTTAGATTGCCATCTAAGAAGAAAATAATTTTAGGATTTCCTTTAAGACTTATTGTGCAGTGTCCCTATGGATTGAGGAGCCATAATAAGGTGGAAAAATAACATTATTTAAAGCAAAGAAAGCAATAGTAGAAATCAAAGATATTTTTAGTATCTAACAGAAATATCTTCATGCTAACAATTGTCTAAAAGCAGTCCATTTCACTCATAAATTCCTTTTACTTGCATCATAGATAATACACTATAATCTCGTTACAGAGTAGTTTATTCTTAGACTTTATTAGAATACTTTCATGGTACTACTTAGTCTGTGACTTTCATTGACTTTTCTGATGTCCTGTCAATTTAAATTCGCTCCATTTACATTTTTTGTATATTTTTATGTGTTATTCTCTATTTTGATACCGAGTAAATTTCAAATGATGTGAAAAATACTTAATTGAAGTAAACTTTTCCATTTTCTTTAAAAAGTTAAAAGTAGGTAAGGTCACTTTCTGAGTAGGTAGCCTGCCTACCTACATAAATCAGTCTATTCAGGAATGAGTGATGATGAAATCGAAGCTGATGAAATGCGAAATGCTCTAAGTGCTATAGCAAATGAAGTGCAAAAGTACGTACAAACCTATAGCGGTAACTACTATCATACCCGCCACTTAAAAGTGCAAGCCAAAAACACAGGCCAAAAACTGTTCCAGGACATTACTTATTCGAATCCGACCCTATGAATCGCGTACCTAATTTTAATGAGTACCTACCCTCAATAGAAAAACGTCGCTCATGGGCACTCCAAAATTTTCTTACATATATCTTCCGTCCTTTCCTTTAAAGTGAACCTATTTCCAGGCTTCAGAAAAAAACCGTCACTTCAAGTGAATGCAACGGTGCAGAAATATTGAATAAACTAATAAAATATAAGTGCGCTATAAATGTCAAAAATCTCCAAATACAACATCTAAGATCGAATCTTAATACGGCATGTGGTAAGTAAATAATAGGGACTTACATTAAAAGTAATAATAAATAGGTACCAACCGTATCCAATAAATCTGTACTGTGCTGTTTTGAGTTTTTCGCCAAGTAAGGTACCTATACCTATAAAAAATCTCTGCACTAATGTAGAAAGATTTTTTGCCTAAATTCTAAGAAACTTTTTGTCTTTTAAGTTTACACTACATGCAAACAAATGCGCAGAAAGTATAGCGATCGCAACTTAAAACATGCTTTATTTTCAGCCGTGGCAGAAACAATAACATCAACTAAGGCAGCTGAAATAGCATCACTTAGCAAACATTTAAATTACACAAGAAATCAATATTTCGAATTAGAAAAACAACAGAGTGAAAAAAAAGAAATAATCAGCAAGTTAAATAAAGAAAACCACTCTCTTCGTGATCAATTTGATTTTTTCAGCAACGCTATTCAACTGTGTTATCAGCAGTTAGAGGGAATGCGAAATGAACGCATAGAAAATGTTTCCATTCTCGAACAACTGAAATACATTATTGTTTGCTGCGGACAGTATCACGCAGATCATGAGAGGTGCATTCGACTGCAGCAGAAGAACAGATTTCTAAGAACCAAAATGATCATTATGGAGAATAATTTAGAAGCAGTTAGAGATGAACTCCGAAACCTTCGCACATGTATAAAGCCTTACAAAGAGAAAAGTGACGCTCTAACGGGATCACGACACCGCGTTGGTGTCGTATGCTCAGAGTACAAATTAGGCGCACATCAAAAAAACTTTACAAAACTAACGATGACTAAAGTTGAACTGACCAGATGTTCATCATTAGCAAACATTAGAGAATTAGACCTGACAACTCATTTAAAAACAGTAAAAAAACTTCTCAACGATCACGATAACCTGATAAATGATTTGAAATGCCTATCGAGAGTAATAAATGTTGATAAAACTTATTGGACTATAATATTTTTGAAACGCGTTATCAATTTTATTCAAAATAAATATTACTTTGCCTACCTGTTTTTAAAACAGCAGGTAACACTACAATCAAGTCGCTTGCTTCTATCGAATTGCATCCTGTCTAATATATGTACAGTCCCGGACAACTGAATCGAGCCACCCTGAATATTTTTGTCCGGGAAATTTGAATTTTCTTACGTTTTTTGCAATTTGCAACTCAGTATTAGGTTGTATGTTGATCAAAATATGATTCGCGACCGTAAACAGTATGTATTTACAGAATTATAATAAATAAAGTCATCAACACAACTCATTAAGGTAATTCTATTGAGTGACTATTTCATGAAATCTTGACAATTAGGATTATACAAACTTATGGAGTTGTATTACTGATTTTGATGATTATAATTCTGTAAACGCATATTTGTTACGGTCGCGAATGATACTTTAATCAACATACAACTTAATACTGACTTGCAAATTACAAAAAATATAAGAAAGTTTGAATTTCGCGGGCTACCTGGCATTTCCCCTTAAAGGTTTCTATCTTTTTATATTAGGTCCTTACATATGAAATTAGCGTTTTGTCGTACTGACCACTTTGATCTGAAATATCTCTTTGATTAAGAATTCCAAATTCAAATTTATAAATTCATTTAGCTGGTATGGATGGCAGCACATCAAGCTACTACAATCTGTCAAATTTCTTTAATAGATTTACAACTTTATCGCTAAAGTATTAGGTTCAAGGTTGATTGGGAAAATTTGACAGTTTCGGGTAGCTTGAGCTGCTGGCGTCTGTACATTTGAGTTTTGAAAACGGTCATTCATTTGTTTTTCCTCATTGTTTTTTTCTTTGGCGTCGCTTATTACCGCACAATGGAAAACATGAAATATCGGTATATTTACGAGTACGAGTTCTACCGTGGTCCCAGTCTCAGTGCTGCAGAAACAGCTCGAAGGATTAATGATGTATACGGTGCTGGTGTCGCAAAAGAAAGCACGGTACGTTTTTGGTTTCAACGTTTTCGTTCTGGAAATTTCGACCTTCAGAACCATCCCCGTGGACGGCCGGAGACCAAAGTGGAAAATGAAGAATTAAAGGCTATTCTGGAAGCGGATCCATCACAAAGCACTTCAGAGATAGCTACAGGCTTCGGGGTAAGTGATAAAACTGTATTAATCCACTTGAAGCAAATCGGGAAAGTAAAAAAACTTGAACGATGGGTACCTCATGAATTAAGTGAATCGAACTTGCAAACACGCGTCGACTGCTGTGTTACTTTGCTCAACCGACACAATAATGAAGTGATTTTAAATCGAATCATTACTTGTGATGAAAAGTGGATACTGTACGATAATCGGAAGCGCTCGTCGCAATGCCTGAACCCTGGAGACCCAGCCAAATCTTGCCCTAAACGAAAATTGACTCAGAAAAAGTTACTTGTGAGTGTTTCGTGGACTAGCGCCGGTGTCGTTCACTACAGCTTTCTAAAATCTGGCCAAACGATTACGGCAGATATTTATTGTCAGCAACTGCAAACCATGAAGGAAGAACTAGCTGCTAAACAACCGAGATTGGTCAATCGCTCTAGGCCACTGCTGCTTCACGACAACGCAAGACCACACACTACACAACAAACAATCACTAAGTTAGATGAGCTACAATTGGAATGTCTGCGACATCCACCGTACTCCGCGGACCTTCCTCCAACAGATTACCATTTTTTCCGGAATTTGGACAACTTCTTACAAGGAAAAAAATTCAACTCCGATGCGGCAGTCCAAGCCACCTTCAAAGAGTTTATTGATTCTCGCCCCCATGTTTTTTTTTAGTAAAGGGATCAATGAACTACCTATGAGATGGCAAAAGTGCATAGATAACAACGGTGCATACTGTGATTAATTAAATATATCTTACAAAAAAAATTGACTTTATATTCCTCCCGTACAAAACGCCAATTTCATATGTAAGGACCTAATATAATGACAGTATAGACGCCAGCACATCAAGCTACCCGAAACTGTCAAATTTTCACAATCAACCTTGAACCTAATGCTATAACAATAAAGTCGAAAATCTATTACAGAAATTTGGCAGATTGTAGTAGCTTGATGTGCTGGCATCTGTACAAAGAAAAAATATGTGGTTTTGAAGCCAGTCACTCACTATCATTTTCGTTTGTCCTTGTTCAAAATTTGAAATCGGAATACTAAAAAAACAATTTAATTGCAATAAGTCGTATCTCGCGTTTCTCAAGGGACGCGTGCGTTGCGTGGAATTTTTGAAGAAAACTATGGTTTACATACAGAAAACATTTTTTAGTACCTAACTTGTGTTACCCCGAAGAGCATTTATGACGGCCGTCATGTGGTTCGGCATGAAATTAATTATTGCCACTATGTCATGCTATGGAATGTTCTCCCATGCTTCCAAGATGGCAGTTTTCGGCTCCTGCAAAGTTTCTGGAGCTGGTTGGTTAGCTCGAACATGCCTTTTTAGCTCATGCCATAAGTGCTCTATTGGTTTCATATCAGGGCCTCTTGCTGGCCATCCCATTACTGCGATACTAACGTCATGCAGTTATTCTCGAACAATTCTTGCAGTATGCGCCCTTGCATTATCAAGCATAAAAATGAAATCCTGGCGGAGAAACTGAAGAATGATTGATGAATGTAGGCAACCGTGGTCTTGTCACAACCTCAAGGCCAGTTTTTCCTTCGGTGGAAATTCCGCCCCAGACTATCCATGACTCACTGCCATAACTCACCTTCTCTTCAATGCAACGTTGTTTAAAACGTTCTCCCTTTCTTCGGAAGACTTTCCTACATCCATCATTACCTTATAACTTAATCTTGGTTTCATCCGTAAAAAGAACCTGGCTCAAATGACGTTGTGTCCAATGCAAATGTTCGCGTGCAAACTATAGGCGCGACATTCTGTGAGTTCGTGTCAGTTTGGAACCATTGGCTGGATTATGAGGTTTCAGTCCACGTTCTTGGAGTCTCCTTCTAACAGTTCGAGCTCGAAGCCATGCTTGGACCTGTACCGAGGTCAGGTAACGATTACGCAGGCTGGTGGTATAGATAAACCGATCTTGTCGTGCTGCTGTGACCCAGTTTCGTGGTACTCCTGGACGGCGCACGAAGCCGCCAGTCTCCAGGTATCGATGGTAAATTCTTTAAACAGCAGAACGATTTACATGAAGTTGTACTCTTACGTTTCACTGACTAAGCCCAGACTGAAGAAGTAGGTAGGTACCACAGTTTGCGCGACTACTTCAGATGCAGTATCCATAATTCGAACGCCAGAATGGATTAAAAAATAAGGAAATACTCTTTTTAAGCAAATAAAACATAAAACGAATTATCTATTGACATATAGATGCTCAAAACTGGTTGCTTCTGAGTGCCCAAACTCCGTTTTTTTTCTCTTTTTAAAAAGGAACAATGGTGATACCGATATGGTGGCCAGTATGTCAGCACCAAAACTGCATAAAAACTTTTTCTCTGACTTATCATTATTTTGATGATTTAGGCCTTTAAACATAAAAATACACGGTGGCTTGATTTAGGAGTCCGGGAGTGTATAAAATACACATTTCTTTTACATTAAAACCTAATTGACACGATGCCATATAATTTAATTGCCTTAGGCATACCATAAGTTGAAGTAACAATAAAAAACCGGCCAAGTGCGTGTCGGACCACGCACAATGAAGTAGGATTCCGTAGTTGGGATGAAGAAAGAAAAGAAAGAAATATCCCAAGAACTAACTTAACATTGTAGTTGAAAAACTTGTTCTCCCATACATTCCAACTGCAAATGTAAGTTTGTACGCACATTATTGAGAGATTTACCATGTTACTTTAAGACCATAGAATTCTTATAGGTTTTCCTGTAATCTATAAGTACAGAACTATTTCCTGTATTTTTTTTTTCAAAATTTTAGGTTTACTTAGTAGTTTCGGAGATAATAACTGGTCAATTTTCGTCTATTTGTATAAATAACTTTAAAACTATTTATTTTCAAATTACACTTCTGGAGACATCTATTGGCCCACCTTGTATTTTCAGTTTCGTTTGGTCCTAGCTAAAATTTTATATTAGGTCGAGCAAAAAGTTTTTATGCAGTTTTGAACCTGGCACATTCACAATTTCATTCAATAGTCTTTTTTTGAATTTCGAACACATAATTTCAATAGACGCTCTACTCAGCTCTATAACAAAATTAACAAATATGTTTATGTCTACAATAAAGGTTACCACGACTGTAAAAAAAGTATAATAGACTGGATAAAACCACTTACCTATGAGGAAACCGAGGCGCTCCTGGAATGTTGAGTAGCCGAAACATAACACAGATATTTAACTTAAAACACCACACACCTACCCATACCACACCACACACCGCATCACATGCACCACAACACAACACACCACACCACACCACACCACTCCACACCACACCACACCACACCACACCACACCACACCACACCACACCACACCTCACCATGCTATATACTCCTTACCCCACACCACGCACCATGCCACACATCACTCCACATTGCGCACCTCATCACATACCGCAGATAACACCGTATTACTTACCAAACCACACTATGCACTATGTTACATACACTGGGAAGAAGTTTATTTTTGGTTTTTGTTTTTTGTTTTTTAAGTGTCTTAAGTTTTAAGTTTTATTATTACTATTAATAATTTTATTTGTTACTGTACTACCTAGAAATGTACTTGCATTAAATATTTACCCTTAAGGTCACAGTACACTATATTGACTCCTGTTAGTATAGTGTACGACTATGATGAGAAAGAGCGGAGCCTTCTAATACAGGCATTGTTTGCTTAAAGGGAGGCTCCAAACACGTTTAAATGTATTGTAATTTTCTATTTTCACAATAAACTATTTTGATTTTGATTTGATTTGAATTTAAAGAAACAAAAGACAATTTGGAGCCTCTTTGTTGATATCAAACAATCGAATACTAAGAAAACTTGGTTTTATTGGTTTACTTGGATTTAATTCTTGAAAAAGTGATTGATGTCTTTGGTTTTGCAACAAACATTACTTATTCTTAACATTAAGGTGAGGTTCTATCAATAATCTATGGATACTTCACCTAAAGTCGCCGCCCAAGCTGTGGCACTTATTCAGGCCGGACACAGCCAAAGAAACGTGAGTGCTCAACTTAATTTAAGTCGATCTGCGGTCCGAAATGTTTATCGGAGGTACCTAGAGACTGGCGGCTTTGTTCGTCGCCAAGGAAGGCCACGATCTCGGGTCACAACTGAAAGGCAGGATCGATTCATCGTGACGACCAGCTTGAGAAATCGTCACCTTACCTCCATTGAGATACAAAACCAACTTCGCGACTTCCACGGAGTATCTGTGAGCGCTCGAACTGTTCGGAGAAGGTTAAAAGAACGCGATATGGTATCACACAAGCCAGCTAATGGGCCCAAACTAACGCGAGCCCACCGAACAGCGCGCCTTCATTTCGCACGCAGTCATTTAAATTGGACACAGCAAGATTGGAGCCGTGTACTCTTTTCTGATGAGTCTAAAATTGTGTTACATGGCAATGATGGAAGGAAGAAGGTCTACCGACGTAAGGGAGAGCGTTTCGCACAATGCTGCTTTGAAGAGAGGGTTGCTTATGGCGGTGGCTCATGGACTGTCTGGGGCGGTATATCCGCGAGCGGCAAAACTCAACTTGAGGTTGTTACAGGACCACGGCTGCCAACATTAAATGCTGAAAAGTACATTCGTGAGTGCTTAGAACCTCACGTGATACCATACGCGGACTATGTGGGCCCAAATTTCCTTTTTATGCATGATAATGCAAGAGCCCATGCGGCCGGCATCGTCAGGGAATATCTTCGGGATGTGAACATCACAGTTATGGACTGGCCAGCCAGAAGCCCAGACATGAACCCCATTGAGCACATGTGGGACGAGCTAAAAAGACGTGTTAGGGCTCGTCAGCCAGTTGCCCAGACGATGCAGGAGTTGAAAACTGCCATAGAAGAGGAATGGGAGATGATCCCTCAAAATTTCATAGAGCGGTTGATAAACTCTATGCCTAATCGTATGAGAGCTGTGGTAGATGCCCATGGAGGCAACACGCGTTATTAAATTAAACCTTTATTTGATAAAACATGTTTTTTATTCAAAAATCAATTGCCTTTAACAAGGCGCATATCCGACTTGTTAGGCGTAGCTCCATGTCGTATGGTATTCTGAATTCAAATTTAAAACAATACGATCGAAAAAGATGGTAAAATGTATCAGGTTTAAAACTGCATCAACAGTTTTTGTTCAATCTAGCAATCATATTTCGGTAGGGGCCATCGAAACCTAAACTCTAAGGTGGGCCAATAGATGTGTCCAGAAGTGTATTATAAAAATATATTCGAGACCCCCACAGTAAGCCTTTTCATTTGATATGTCACACGGTATAGTTTGCAAAACTTTTTTTTTTAATTTTATTATTTGCCCCCCAAAATATTCAAAATTAATTTATTTACTGAACTCGTCCGCGTTTGGGTCACAGAAATTGATATGTGTAAAATTGATAGGTGTACCAAATTTCAACTTAATCGGTCCATTAGATTTGGAGCAAATTGGCTGTGACAGACGGACGGACAGGCAGACAGACACACGAGTGATCCTATAAGGGTTCTGTTTTTTTTCTTTTGAGGTACGGATCCTTAAAAATTGCACCGTCTAAACGACGTTTACGGACGATGCAAGTCTTTTGTTACTTCAATTTTATTGTTTGCTGCAGGCAACAAACTTGCATCGTGTAAATGGGGCTTGAAAATGCAGTTGTAACGCATCGTGCAAATGGGGTTTGTTTTTGGTTTGTGGTGTTTGTGTTTCATACTTTAAAAAATAGTACCTATTTCTACCAGGGCCTATTCTAACTTTGCGTTGTAACTTTTTATTCTTATGCTAATCTTGTAGGCTCACCATCATCGTGTCTGCGAAACTTATCAGTTCAAATCCCAAGTCAGAGGAGTGAAGCTGGGACCAGAAAATGCTGTGCACACTTTTGTGCAGACTGGAAGCCTATAAGTACACGGAGCACAGTAAACTCAATTTTAGGTATTGCAGTAGGTATCTAAGTACTGCATCTTTTGGTGTGTCGGACAAGCCTCATAAGCACCCATGGCAGAATACCAAACAGCCGGCAGAGACTGGTATTAATCAATAAGTTCGATTATTATTTCTCTACTATCCTTCCTCTAGTAGCCGATCGACACACACAAATGCATAAGTTTGTGCACACAAAAGTTCGCGCAAATAAAACGTGTGACGACTAGACTAACAATAGAAATTTAATTATGTCTCGTATCATGTTAATTGAAGGTTTAAGCACTTAAATCACACAGACATAGATTAGAATTATTCTATGGGAAGGTCGGGCAAAGCTAATTGGATATGGCGTGATCATAGCTAGGTCCATACGGCCTACAATAAATTGGACCTTTCATTCGTTCATTCCATTTCGTGTTAATTCATGAGTTTGGTTTCATTTTGTTATTTTCGGTAATTTCAATCATTTTAGGGCTGATTTTTCAATCGTCAGATAACTTTTACCTGAGGAATAAATATGGCGGTTTGACACATTTTCTATACAAAAGCTGTCAAAACGTCAAACATATTCCCCAGATAAAAGTTATCTGACGATTGAAAAATCAGCCCTAACTCAAGTATTTGACATGGAAAGTGTCAGAATTTAAAACCTTAAATATGATATTTCCTCGTAATCACTTTCTTCAAAATGTTTCTGGCGAAAGCTTCAGGGTAGCCCGCGAAATTCAAATTTTCTTACGTTTTTTGCAATGGGGTTAAAAACTGAAAGCTCGTCATAGGTGGCAGCACTTTTGTGCGTCTTCAAACCGCCATTGTTGTATGTGTTCACTGTTTTGTCAATTACAAAATATACGAAAACGGGACAAAAATGTCTACGAATCTATCTTCAGCTGACGGGTTTACTGGTTTGACTTTCGTAAATGAAAAAATAGAGGGTACAGCAGTCTTCCTCAGCCTTTTATAGATATTTTCATCACATAGAACAGACAAAAATGATCTATCTATGTGGGAAACATTCTAAATAACTATGAGATTCAGTGCTGGATATGTGTTAATATTAGGCAGTAGGTAGTTTGGTATGAGGGTATTAAATACAATGCAACATAGTGAATGCTGCTTCGATGCTACTTAGATATTATTATATTTTGATCGATTCAAAGATAATCTTATCTCACACACCCTTAAATAAACAATGCAATAAATATAAAGTAATTAATACATCTCTCTAAGACCAAATAATCCTATTGAATGACTATTTCATGAAATCTTGACATTTGAGGATTATACTAGTTTATGGTGTTGTATTACTGATTCTAATGACTATAATTCTGTGAATACATATTTGTTACGGTCTCGAATCATATTTTAATCAACATACACTGACACTGAGCTGCAAATTGCAAAATTCGTAAAAAAATTTTTATTTCGCGGGCTACATTAGCGCTTCCTCTCGAACTTTTAAAAAAAACTACCCATATCCGTCATCTTCTGATTTTGACTATGAAATGGTGGACTCCGATTTCGGAGTATTTATGAACACAATAACACATCGTTTTCGCAAAAATAAAATAAAACCATCTCACGCCTTGTATTTTTAGTTTCTGTTGGGAACTAGTTAAGACAGCGCCATTTTGCCAGTTGCCTTCACCATTCCTTCATGATTCTATCCAATTCTATCACTATTGTACCATTGTATTTTCCGAGTAGCAACTCTGAATAGCGCCTGTAAGTGTCAATGGCTTTCACTCACGTCATTCGTCTGTTCGTCACTTTCAACTTTGACATTTTGTCGTCGTCCCAACTCCCACGTGTTGCAGCAGTGTGGTGTAGTTATTGGTTAAATAATAAACCTACGTAATATTTCGTATATACATTTATCTATAATAACACGCTACTGCATGTTGCTTAAAGTCTATGCAACAGCGATATTGAAATACAGTGCTGCAAGTGTAAAGCTACGCCGGTATTCTAGAAGTGGTAAAATGTCTTTAGAAGAAGCTAAGCAATTCGCCGCACACCGGGCAGTTGATGAGTACGTAAAAACGGATTGCATCTTCGGCGTCGGAAGTGGATCCACGGTTGTGTACGCAGTCCAACGACTTGCAGAACGCGTTGAAACTGAGAATTTGAAGGTGACCTGCGTGCCTACATCGTTTCAAGCAAAACAGCTGATCATTAAGCATAACTTAACATTGGGTGAGCTCGATACGAGCCCTATAATTGACGTCACAATCGATGGAGCTGATGAAGTGGATGCCCATATGACGCTGATAAAGGGTGGCGGCGGTTGCTTATTACAAGAGAAAATAGTTGCCTCTTGTTCCAAGAAACTCATAGTTATAGCAGACTACACTAAAGATGCTGTAAAGCTAGGAGACAGGTATAAAAAAGGAATACCCATTGAAGTAGTTCCAATGGCATATGTTCCTATTCAGAATAAGATAGCAGCCTTGTATGGAGGAGAAGTTAAGCTACGCAAAGCGATAGCTAAGGCTGGACCTGTGGTGACTGATAATGGTAACTTCATCCTTGACTGGGTATTCACAAACCAAGACTTGGACTGGAACAAAGTTAATAATGTTATAAAGATGATTCCTGGTGTTGTTGAAACTGGTTTATTTGTAAACATGTGTGAAAAAGCGTATTTTGGACAGCCTGAAGGCAATGTATTAGAGAGGATTGGTGTATAACTGAATGGATTACCGCTTCCTATATCTTAAGCTCAGCTATTGTTTTATGTAGGTATGTATTGAAATGTTTTTGTTATAAGAATCAACACATCAGTGCTTTTATTGCCATATACTTACAAAAAGAATGAGGCCACCAAAACCTTATAATTAAGAAATACTTAACAAATACAAATAAGACTTATAAATTTTTTCATCATGTGCCATGGAAGAAACGAACATCTATGCACTGTAAGGACTATTCTTGCTTGCAGCGCTCGGCCGCTATAGAAACACTTGCTAACAGATGTGAGAATCGTGTGCAAGGGATTTTGTTTTCAAATTGGTTAGATGTAAGTTTCCTTGATAGTACTTATGAAAACAGTTGTTATAAAAAAATGAAATCCATTTTTAATCAACATTCATAAATTGGAAGTTTGTCTGTGATACAAAAAAATTATTTCATAAGATAATGTAAAATAGGGGGTATTTTATCAGTACAAATACTTTTTATCAGTAATAAACATTGAACTAATGTTAATTTCACAATCAAATGCCTTAATGGGTGATTAAAACTTGATAAGAATTGGCTTCACTGATATAACTAAAGCAACAGTTTTAAAACTAGCAATATGTATAGCAGTTTTATACTGGTTGTATTCATACAGAAAATATTTGTTGTTAGCCTTTTCTATCTTAACTAAACCAATGATTAAAGACTTTGTTCCCTAAAAGATTGTCTTTAAATCTTAATCTTTTTATTATTTATTGAACCAAATGTTAATATTAATGTAAAGGTGTGAACGACAGGAACTCCAGTCACTATGCATTTCCCATAATGGTGTCTAATGTCAGCCTGGTGTATAATGTTCCCATTGCTGGGGCACAGGCCCTACATGGACCCAGTGTGGGTTGGTAAATGTCACGTTTTCGATTTTTTTGGTTCTAGAGCATGCCAGTATCCTCACTATGTTTTCCTTCACTGTTTTGAGAGCAATGGTGATGAAATAATTTACACAAAGTAAATTTGCCTGTCAGGGTTCGAACCTACGACACAACCTACAACTCATAAGTCACGGCCGTTACCACTGGGCCACCACTTCTGTAATGGTGTCTATATCATATCCCAAATGGTGTTCACTTGTGCAAAATAAAACAAAACTGCTTTCTTACTTCTTCGATTTAATCAAATAATAAACACTTCGAAGTAATAATTAACTTTGGCAAGTTAAAAGTTGAAGTTCTTTGATAAATCAAACAATTATAAGAGGTAGAACATTGATGATAAAGAAAACGTGATTAGGCCTTAAATTTACTTAATCTTTAACATAATAAACTAAGAAAAACTTGTGAATTTATTTGCTTAGAAAATAAGAAATATAGTGTATGTGTGATCCAACCAGATATTGATTCAGATCTTTTATTCATATAGGACTAGCTTGTATAATTATATTGATGTCCTTAAAAGAGCAGTTTTAATATACATGTTTTGGAATGTAAAAAGATGCTATTTTAATAAAAAAACAAATGCATTTTTATGATGTTTGTTCATTGCCTTTAAAATCTAGTACTAGGTATTTAAAAACAAAAAAATACACAATATATGACAAAATCAATTACCTTTAACAACACTAAAATCGTGCATCTTCCTAAAGATAGGTTACCAGACTGATTATCAACTTACTGGCATTGTGAGTACCTACTCCACCTGTATTCATAAAACCTATAAAAACTGAACACACTCAACACCTATTACAACAATACATTATCTTATCCAGAGCTATTTAAAATTAAAATACATCATGCCAATTATCATTTTAGGCTAAGCAACTACATTAGCAGAAAAGTATCATTTGTAACATTTAGTATAAAGCCTTGTCTGACAAGTCATTTTTTCAGAACAAGACTGATAGTAGGCAAGGCATGCAACAAGTCACAAACAAAACATGTAGGTATCCACTTGTGCCCTAGCACAGTCAATGCTTGGTGGGTTACATGGATGCCACCTATTTCAAATTTCACACCATTGTATTAGCAGACAAACCACTTGCATAGTACAAATATCAAGCCTGAAACGTTAGATCTTCAGTACATGGTATAAATTACATGAAACTTCTATTCTCTGTCTATGACAACAATAAATTGACACCTGTGAGAGAGAGAAAGAAAGAAAAGATACATTCAGTGTTAAAATGGAACTACAGTATATTTTATGCCTCCTATCTACAGTATTTAACATTTAGATATATTTTTATAATTTTGTGCTTAGATAATACTGACAAACATAAAATCAAAACCCTATAAAAATTTCAGTGAAGAAATTATTTGGGATTTAAAAACTCATCCTCTCTTTGTGTGAACCTTAAAATAATTGCATAGTTTGTTTTATTTTAATATTCAGTTGCAGTCGAAGATAGTTTGAATGTATTACGACACTTAATAACAATAGACTTCTGTAATATCTAATAGAGACTAGTTTTTTTCATGATGCGCAAGAACTCCTCTTGATTTATTTCTCCATCACCATCTCTGTCAGCCTCGTCGATCATTTCATGAAGCTCTTCATCTGTTAGGTTTTCACCAAGTTCCTTAGCCACCCTCTTAAGATTTTTGAATGATATCTTTCCTGAAAACCAAGTTAAAAATTTTAGCAATTAACTTCAAAGTTTAAATGAATACACTGACTGACTGACTTTATGACTGCCTTGTTGGTCTAGTCGTCGCAAACGCTACTGCTGAGCATGAGGTCCTGGATTCGATTCCCAGGTCAGGCAGAGTTATTGGGTTATTCTATCTGGAATTTCTCAGTAGCAGCCCGGAGTCTGGATTTGCGCCAGGTAGATGGCAATAGGCTCGCCCCCTATTACATGGGACTTAAAACATAACTGGCGAAATGTGGGTGTGCTATAGGTGCACCTCTGCCTAACCCTTCGGGGAAACAGGGCGTCATGTTATGTTATGTTTAAATAAATAATATTGAATTCAATTTTTTTTCTTATAACTAAAGTTACACATGATTCAACTAGACATGTCTGAACTGCGGGGCAATTGCATAACAAACTTACAGTAGGAATCGGTTTCATTTTGACAGTTCAACAACATTTATTGAATTATTTATGTTGTTCAGCAGACAAATTTTCCCAATATATGAAGCAATGGATTAGCAATTTCCTTCAAAATCATTCAGATTGTGATTGATAGTGTGTTATGCAATTAGGGTGCTGGTTGGGACTTGAACAAGTGGGTTGTTCTAATATTCATATCTGCAAAGCTAGTGAATTTACTTTTGAGAATGTCTGAGAAGCCATTCCCTAGTTTCAATTGCACTTGATTAACCCTACAAATGTCATATGAACCAGTGATTGTTCATAAGAAAAATACTATTTTAAATAAAAATATACACACAAACATAACCTTTACCAAAAATATTAAAAAAAATACAAAATGAAACTGAGACATGAACAAGACTTTACAACTACACCCAACCTGCACAAACTACAGAAGACAAACTATTATGTACGAAGGATCTAAAATATTTGATAAATTACCGAGAGACCTCAAAGAATCTAAGTCCAAAACCACTTTTAAAAAGCTACTTAAACACTTTGTAATAAAAAATTCACTTTCTCTACAATAGTGTCAAGCCACATCCAGTCACCGCTGATCTGTGTTATACCGAAACTTGTATGCGTGTATCTAGCTAACACTTGTCTATATTAATTAGTAACCTACCCTCAAAATATTTGTAATTTATGTCTACTTTTTGTAATGCATCCAACATTTTGTTATTTTTTGTGATATAACTAGTTTTTAATATTCTCATCTAAGTGAATAGTGTAATTCTTATGAGAATAAATGATCTCAAACCTCCCAAAACTGTTGTGCACACTACACGCAAACAGCTTCTAGTAGGCAATTGTAGAGAAACCAAACCAAGTAGATAGCAAAAGTTGACATTTATTTAGGTACAAGTTGAGATATAGTTAACAATAACAAAAAACAACAACTAAGCAGCTTCATAACACATTAAACGCCGACTCAAATTTAGTGATGGTTCCGTTTGGGCCGTGGGGCTCACCGGTGAGCGAAAGCAATTATTTTGTTATTTCTTTGGATAGTAATAAGAAATAATTATTTAGAGTGGGGTTTTTGACTATTTTGAACCGTATGAGCCAATAAAATATAATGTGTAAAATTGTTGAAATCGAAAATCGGCGTCAGCCCATAAGGAAAGTATAGTGGTGGTCACCGGTGACCACCACGGCGTTCAATGTGTTAATATTAGTACTCACCAGTCTCATCATCATCAAATAGCTTAAATGCCTTCATAATCTCCTCTTTGGTGTCCTTTTCTGCCATCTTCACAGTCATCAACTCTTGAAAGTCTTCATAAGACACTTTACCGTCTCCTTTATCTATTTCTGCAATCATCTTTTTAATTTCTTCCTTCTTAGGTTCAAAGCCTAGAGCACGGATAGCTACCTTTAATTCTTTTGTATCTATTTTTCCAGTACTTTCTGTGTCAAAGAGATCAAATGCTTCTTTTATATCTCTCCTCTGTTCATCTGTCAATTCGAACTTGGGTCCTGACTTCTTGCGGACTCCTGTGTTGTTGGAGCCCACAGATTTTTTTTGAACGTTAGCTACAGCAGTTGCCTGAAAAATTTTACCAACAACATTTTATAATATTCAGCAAGAAAGTATTAAGAAACATAGTGTAGTCCTGGTATCCTCTTGTATTATGCTAACATTTCTTTAGGACTCTTTGTAAATAGGCAAATAGTTTAAGTTAATAAGATGTGTACAAATAATTAATCATAATAAACAATGAGCGACAGGTATCTAACAAATCAATAAGAGCAAACATTCACTTACCATTATGATAATTGGGAAAATAATATAACCTGGGGAGTGTCACATATAAATCTATGATTACAAGATAAGTATCATATCTGTAATTAACAGGGAAGAGGAATATATTCAATGTATCGACCCAACTTTTATTTTTATTTCCAAATCAAATCACCAACATTGAATTATAATGTAATTGCTTGTCTGTTGACATTAGGACATTGACATGACAGATGCGATGTGGATGCGATCGTCATGACAATTTTATTGACAGATAGGGCTGAGCTGACGCCAGACGCGATATCTATTATAAATAGTTACTACTCTTTGGACGCGATATCTATATAAAATGTCATGCTTCAAGAATGCAAAAAACACTATAGCCTTGGCCAAGGCCGTAGTGTTTTTTAATACTCGATGAGCACTCGGTCCCCAAGCTTGGGGACCGAGTGCTCATCGAGTATTTCGGGACATCGCCAAGCGGTTGGTCGACTGTTCACGGTTAAATAAATGTTCTAAGTTCACGGGACCAGAGGGCTGGCCTATTTTAGCCCAAAGAATCAGCATTGCCATCCAAATTGGCAATGCTGCCAGCCTTTTAGGCACTTTTCCCATTGACAGCGATGCGGACAAATTTTTGATGCCCAATGAGCTCTTCCCCCTTTTTAATTGTATACTTGTATCATACATAATACTGGATGATTTTTTTTACCGTCTCGAAATTTTTACAGGGTGTTCTAACCATGAATATGAACAACTTTCACTATGGGACCAACTCTGAAATCACGAAAAAAAAATCTGCTGATTCATACATTTTGGTCGAGTAGGTATTGAATTTTTGTTGTGTGTGGACCAGTGCCGGACTTGTACATCACAGCTTCTTACCGAATGGCACAATAGTGACGGCAGTTGTCTATTGCCAAGAATTGCAAACAATGATGGAGAAGCTCGCAATTCAACAACCAATACTGGTCAATCGCTCTTCCCATTGCTTCTCCATGACAACGCGCGAGTTCACACTTCAAGACAGACCATCGCAAAGCTACAAGAGTTACAGCTAGAAGCTCTCCGTCACCCACCATACTCACCAGACCTTGCCCCAACAGATTTATACTTTTTTCAAAATTTAGATAATTTTTTAAGTGGGAAAAAAATCAACACCCGAGAGGCAGTACAAAACGCTTTCGCTGACCTCATCGCCTCACGTCCGGCAGACTTCTACAGTAAAGGGATAAACGAACTGCCATCAAAATGGTAAAATTGTATAGATAATTTGGGCCAGTACTTTGATTAGCTGAAATAAAAAAAAATACCAAAATTTTTATATTTTAAAATTTTCATACAAATCGCCAATTTCATAGGTAAAGACCTAATATTTTAGTGTTATCTTTTGTATTGTAATTTAGTATACGTATGCAATTGTCTCGTGAATAAACTCCACGCAAAATAGAATGCAAAATGACGAGTGGCGAGAAGTCGAGAAGCAAAAATACTGCTATTTTGTTTATAAATCTGTTCTTATTCACAATAACTAAAAACCCTGCAACAATTATTTAAAATTTTCAACCAGCTACAAATATTGAAATGATGCCATTTCCTGCTCATTCTTGTAAACTGAATATGAGTAGACCTCGATAGCATGTGCAGATAAATAAAGTAAGTGACCAAGTCGCACTTGTCAGTGTCGTTCGCTAAGCGCAGTGTCGATGTGAAGGTTTACTTTCAGTGCTTGTCTACATCGGACTTAGACCATTTGGGACTATTGAAACCTAGTCACTGGACATTCTTGAATGTCCCATGATTAGGTGGTGGGTACAAAATAAATCAAACCAATTATATAAAAAAACGTCGTGTATTACTTTATTACGATGCGAATAAATGTTATTCAAATAACATGGGACACTACTATACAATCATTAGTAAGTATAAATGAGTCGCTCAGCGGAAGAGTGGCCTAATCCACAAATTTATAGATACAGAGTTGAGTAGATACTACTTCGATGCCTAAGTTTCCTTTTGTTTTGTATATTTATTTGTATAGTTAGTTAGTTCGTTAGTTAGTGGAAAAAGATATTTTAAGTTTTTTATAATATCAAAATAAACACCAATGTACCAGTAGATATTTACATACTAGATGTATCGATCTTTGAAACCATAGTGGCCTAAAATTTAGTTTACGTTATTTTGATTAGATGGCGTTATAATAGTATGTAAATATGTACTTAACTCTGTTTCTATAAATTTGTGGATTAGGCCACTCTTCCGCTGAGCTACTCAAATACATTTTTGCTATTTAGGCGGAAGAACATCACTTTTAGGGTGCAGAAGGCATGGTTCCTATGGACTTCATGAGGTGGTAGCAGTGGGGTAGGCGGCTCCTGTGTCCTATTTTCTGGAGGGTCGCGGCGGCTTGCGCGAGCATGCCCGCGCGCTCGCCCGGCGCCGCGAGCACTGCGGCCGGCAGATGCTTGCACGCCATGTACAGAGCTACGGCGCGCTCCCCGTCGCCGCCGCCGCCCTCTAGCGCGCGTTCTGTCAAGCATTTACAAGTTATGAATATTCTGCATTTGTGAGGAGGAATGAGGATGTTTGGACAAAGTGTCTTCTAAGGGAAAAGCTGTATTATCAATTTATCAGTGATAAATATACCTTGGATGTCAAACGGATCTTTCAACCGCTATCGAGTTCAAAACCCTAACAGTCTCATTACAAAACGAGTTTTAACTTAAGTCCAAATTTTGAACTTTTCAAGTTTTTAATACAAAATTGTCAACTTACACTCAACTTCTTAATATACTTTAATAACTAGGACTTCAAATTATACTATTTGCGGTGTAGCATGGTGTGGGTGACATTAGACGAACCGTTCCTTTTTTCACTCAAACGTTACTGCGATTTTAAGAGACCTACTATATAAATAGTATTATATTACTATTACGCTGATATTAATATTGATAAATCTAATACAAATTGAATATATATATATATATATATAGGTATATAAATATATATAATTTGTATTAGATTTATATATATATATATATATTATAACAAGAGGAGCTCGTGGCTAAGTAATAACAGCCGCACGGGTCGATCCATCAGGTTAGGCTATGCTTGCCGAGGTTGGTTTGTGGATGGGTGACCACATCTTTACATACCGAGACTCCTCCGTGCCTCGGAAAGCACTTTAAGCCGTTGGTCCCGGCTGTCATTCGTAGATCTTTGACAGTCATTACAGGTCGTCTGAAGCCCGAAAGTCTGACAACCAGTCTTACCAAGGGGTATCGTATTACCCAGTTACTGGGTTGTGGAGGTCAGATAGGCAGTCGCTCCATGTAAAATACTGGTATTCAGCTGCATCCGGTTAGACTGGAGGCCGACCCCAACATAGTTGGGAAAAGGCTAGGCAGATTGATTGATATTATAACAATATAATTTACTCTCTCTGTCAACCGTATCATGCTACACCGCAAATGGTATAAATAAAGTTCAAAATGCAATAACTGACTCGATGGTTTAAACCATGTCAAAAAAAAAACCTAGTTTTGTAACCGTAAAAAAACTGAATCGAAAATAGCGATAAATACTCTTAAGGCCTTCTATAGTGTCCTTTTCTAGTCGAAATCCAGTATAGTAAGTATTCAGTAGTATGCTGTGGTGCCATTCTTTACCTTTGCCACAGATAATAGACGAGCGATTAAGCCTCGGTCTAAGGCTGCCGTCCAACAGCTGTTGAGTGCGTCGCGGCGATGCCCCTGCCATCATACGACACACCGCAGATTGCAGGAACACGCGGGAAGTAACCCACTGGAAACGTGATGATACAATTTTATTTAGAACTGATTTGTGGGAGATGGTGTGGAAGGGACCATTTGAGACAAAATAATGTGTTTAGGAGAGATATTTAAGTTTTCCAAACTGTAACCTTAATCCTACGATACACGGAGCCGTACCATGCCAATAGAATAGGCTGATAAGCATTCTACTTAGGAACTAGCTGTGCCCCGCGACTTCGTTCGCGTGGAAGTCGTAAGATAAACAATATACTAAAATAACAGCCACATTTTAATAAAACTCCCTCATCCCCCGACCCGCTGCGTTGCATCGCCCGCCCGCGCTATTTGTAACTTGGTTTTCGCTTAGCATTCTTACTGACTTTTTTTATTTTTGCTCGTCTCCTAAGGGTCGCAGCGTAATGCTACATAGCCTATAATCATCCTCGAGAATTGGGCTACCAAATGCAAAAAGAATTTTTCAAATCAGACTTTTTGTTCACAATTTCATGGGTTTTCATTTTTTTGGACGGAACCCTAATTCTTTTTCTAAAATAAAAGCATCCTAAGTTACTCCTTATAACATCAGCTATCTGCCAGTGAAAGTCCCGGCAAAATCGGTTCAGCTGTTTCGAAGACTAGCCGGAACAAACAGACAAACAAAAATTTTAAAAATTGAATTTTTGGTCTAAGTACCGTATATATGCATTTAGTATAAAACTATTATTTTGACATTAGAAACAGACACTTCAATTTTATTTATTTGTATAGATGGCCAAATAGCTGTCTTATTTGTGGAACGTTTAGTCTGCTTATTTTGAGAGAACACTGACTCACGGTCGTCTCTAAAAGCCTTATTTAATACACATCAGTGCACTGTGTTAGGTGAAGTAGATAGAGAACTAATAAAATAAATACTAGGTTCGGCAGGGTTAGTTAATTATGTTCAACAAAAAAACGTCTCAGATCAACAAAAACAAACATTGGATGCCAATGAGACATGTTGATATTATTAACTTTTAATAGCAAAAAAATATTTAATCAATTCTACGCTACTAGAATAATGAAGTTCTTGGTTACCTAAAGGAAAAGCTAGTCAAGAGTCGAGAGCAACACGAATGCCTTAGTGAATATAATTATTTAGTCCAATATGTTTATGAATTATATTTTACATTAGTGGCTCCAATGCTAACCTCAAATCCGTAGTCAGGGATCATAGGACTTAATATCCCCTCCAAATTATTGATGTGACATAAATAACATAATTATTAAAAATGAAATGTTGGGTCATCTATCAAATGTTCTTAAAACTTCAAGTCTGTAAATAGTGGAGCCAAAACATTAAAAATAACGCTAGTGTTCAGGCAAGTCGTCCGATATCCTTATCTTTGAAAGTACACAAAATACGCGTATCCCCTTGCATACGCACTTCAATAGCCAAATGTTTAAAGGCTCCCGCAGACAAGCGTGACGCGACTCTAGTAGGACAATTTCTATGAAAACTTCATGGAAATTGTTCTACCGTCGCGACGGAAGCTTCCGCAGACAGGCGCGACGTTACGGTGCGACGCGTCGCACCGTAACGTCGCGCCGTAACGTCGCGCCTGTCTGCGGAAGCTTTAACACGTAGCAACTGACGCTAAGCTGTGGCTCTGTGTACAGTGCATTATTGATTTTCAGTTTTGGTAACATTAATATTACCGTTTAATAAAATTTGCTATCACAAACCATACTCAGGGAAAAAAACTAAGCATTTTCACAAGTGTGTAATCAAATACTGACCGGCAAGTTCTGTGAGATCCTCCTCAATGAATGCAGGTCTCGTTGGAAGGCTCGCAACTGTGCGTGCGGCGCAGGCCCACAGAACGCGTCCACGTCGCCTACGCACGCGCGGTCCGCGCTCGCCTCCCACACGCCCGCGCGGACCTCCAGTAGCCAATCACAGCATAGGACTTGCATAAGCTGTCAAAATATACATTTGTGTCAAAAAAATGTAATGATTTTCTGAAATTGGTCACTTTGTAGAGTGACCACTTTCTAAGACTACACAAAATTACAGGTGAGCACAAGAGTTAGCTAAAGATTCAATTAGATTTCGGTATGCATTGCATGATAAGACTAAAAATAAGTCATGATATCATCGATCAACTGCAGACTAATTATTAATGCGCGTTTAAAGAAAGTAGGTAAATGTGAATGTGCTTAAATTTGAATTCGAGTACAAACTTGAAATAGTAATTTTCGATTTTCAGTCAGTTGGTACGATGCGGTGGCAAGCACAATGGTATCAAAACAAACCGACGTTATGTACTGATGTGTGATTCATTTTAAAAATATATGACGTCACAAAGGACTATTACGATAGTGTTACTCCTTTGAAGGCGTATCCAAACGTGTTTGTTCTTTTTAAACTTTTTAAGAGCACAAGTTAGTTAAGGGGTTACTTACTGAATGTATAGGTACTGAAAATTCGCTTTTAACATATTTATGAAAATGGCACTACTCAATAACTCATGCGGAATAATTGGGAATCATAGCTGCCACATACTTTTGCAACATGTTTTTATCATACAATTTTAACTACTGATACAATATTTAAAAATACAAACTATCTATGACAAATAAATAAGCAATAAAATAAAAAAATAAACCATGCAAGAAACACCTTCGATGCGATGAATGCAACTAATGCGAGATTTGCTTTGTAGTAATATTGCACAACTCATGTAATCCAGTGCAATGCAACTACAATGCACTCCCGTAATAGTTATTTCTTCAAGCTCCTTCTAAATATGATTCAAAGAATAAAACTGAAAATGAGCATAAAAATAACGAGCAAAAAATAGGTAAGTTTTAATGAAATTATATTTAAAAAAATAAAAATATTCAAACCTCTTTTCTTGGAACTTACCAACATAAGTTGTGTGGGTTGTCGGCAACAGTAATATGCCAAGGAATCGGCTAACCTGGTTCCAGCAATATCACACACCTGAAAATTTACATAGATTCAAGTTAGACCTCCCTCTTCTAAAATTATTACCATAAAAAACAGCTTGAGTAATAATCGAACAGCCCATGTGTTATGTGTCAAGTAGTTCTCAGAACAATGAAACTGCTTTAATATTTAAACACTCACTCACTGTTATTAGATCAAATAAACAAGCTGCGTGGTATTCATAACATTTGCTAATCACAAATACATGTAGCTACTTAATTTTATACAAACGACTTAGCAGCAAGGCTTTAAAAGGATTTTTGCATTCTGTCACTGCACCAAAATGATTTAATTAACTGGGAAAGGTTTAGCTTAACAGTAAATCACAATCAGTATCCTAATATTTTAGAACACAGAAAAGACTGGAGTCGAATCCATTCATGAAACTTCACGCACTCGCAAAATTTTCGCTTAGCTTACAACAAACACTGTTCAATAAATGTGCACACACCTTGAGTATTGTTTCTGCAGTCCTCTCGAACGAACGTTCATCTCGACACTGAGCGAGGCTCAACAAGCCGCGACGGCTTTTGTACGCCATATGCAGTGCCCTACGAATAATAGTACAATAGCTATATTTTCATCGGCTCATGTTTATGCTATGAAAGACAATAGTTATTAATACAACAACTATAAACTATACACTTTTGTTTTATAAACATCAGTGCGACTAGAATTTCTAAGTTTTCGCATACTATGAGAATCTTCTCATTGTTAATTAGACTGCTGTTGATAATTTATTTTAATTTACATGCTGTTGACTTGTATTTTATACGGGAACTATTTTTGTGTTTACATTAAGAACTCACGAGGACATAATTAATTATTGTGGATTGCTGGCAAAAAATGTAATCCAGTTTATTACATTTTTTTTTGCTTGTTTCTACTGCCACTGTTATACCGAAACCCGATTTTCCAGAGTAACTTAAGGGTTTATAACGCAGGTAAGTAAGTACAAGAGTTTATTGTTAATGACTATAAATGTAGGTTAACAATAAATTTAAATAACATTTAGTAACCAAAAATTAAGCCCGTAAAATGTTTAAATTCTCATTCCACTAAATTGAATTGAAGTGTACATTCATGCAAAAATTATCACTCTATATATACATACCCTGGTAAAGGATCTTCGCAGTTGGCGAGCGGTTCGGGAAGCATGTTTAGACGGTCGCCAATTTCTACGGCTTTACCAGTATCGGCCAGCAGCCATGTAGCGGCCACACCTACAATGTTGGCCCACCACTCCATCACAGGGTCCCAGCAGCCTGCAAGGTTAGTTATTGTGTGCTAAGTTTAGTTATATTGGTGCCGATTCTCTTGTACACCGAACTAAACTAATTAAACTGTCACTAAAATTCCTTACTTTTGGCTATTAGAATCTTAAAGCGCAAAAAAATATCACTAAATTTAAAAATTATTTTAACACAACTAAATCGAATTTGATAATCGCGACTCCACGTTGTAAGTACTTGTTTGCCCTACACCTAGATTTTTTGTGAGCCGGAGGCGCGCAGGAGTGGCAGCCTCGACGTGTTTTATACGGAATTTTTCACTTTTTGTGTAGAAAATATGAAAAATTATTACCTAAGACGTTTTGAGTTTCAGTGGTTTATGGATTTTAAAAGGGGGGTCGAAATTTCATTATTTTTGTGGTAGGACATACCGTTTTCGAGATATGAGCAAAAGAAAAGAAAAAAACATATACAGTAGGTACTGTTTTTGCACCCGAAGTCGAGGTGATGGTGTGAATTTTAGTTCATGCCAACTAATTTTATTCCACACCTAATATAATAATACTAATCGCGATTAAAAATAGTCAGATTTAGTTAGTACTCAGTGCCATCTTAGTACTGTCAAACTAAAATATAGATGAGTTGTATCACTTTAGTCAATTTCAGAATGGGAAATCGTCGTTTGACAGAAATAAACTAAATTTTGGTGATTTTTAGTCTAGTTTAGACGCATTTGTGACAAGAGAATCGGCACCGTTATTTATTTATTTATTAAAGCTTTATGAACAAGTTAAAGAAATACTGTACAAAGTCGGACGTATTGCCTGAGGCATTATCTACCAGTCAATTTTAGGGTGATGCAGAGACAAAACATGGCAGCTGGAACATCAAAGATCGAAAATACCTAATGCAATTTTTTCTTATGTACAACACGAAATATAAATATTATGTGCTCTTTTGTCTCGCATAATATCTACAAAACGACCTTTAACAAAGGTATTTTACGTATAAAATGATGTCGGTAGGAGATGAATGATTGGGGTTTTTTAGAAAAACCTTTGTTAGAAAAAGGAGATCTGGGATCTTTACATTTGCATTTAAAACGACTGAAAATATGGTTATTTTTTACCATCTTTACAATAGATGAATAATCTGTAAATCAGCCTGTTTTAATGTTTATCTAAAAAGCATTTTTGCACCTAGTTAATGTTAAAAAATATTTGGACAATTTATGAAGCGGTTGGATCCATAAGGTACGTAAGGGAAACTTGCCTGTATGGTGCGGAGCGTCCGTGGACACGTCATCGGTAATCAACTTGATCAGTTCCAGTACATCACGCGTGTTGCTTCGCTCATCGGCACACAGCAGCATCTGCAGGCTCTTCTGAAGAAGCTCCAGATGATAAGCCTGGGACAAGAGGTACGCTATTAGAACTGATAACCCTTTCTTATTCCCCAAAGTTAATAAATGATTTCATTTCATTAATAATATTTTAGAAACTAGGTGAGGCCAGTGTTTCCTATCCTACTCTGTGAAGAAACACCGAAAGAAAGTTAGCGGTCACAGTCTCTCTTCAAGTCCAGGTTTGATCAACTTCAACGTTTTGGTCAAGAATTATAAGGTAAATTAGACCGAACTATAATCCGTATATGTTTTTGTAGTTAGTTCTACCGCTGTGTGGTTACTGTAGGTATCTTAGAAGAAAGCCTGAGGGTTTTTACCTGGAGGATGCGGCAGGCAATCTCGCCATGAACCGTTCACGTAAGCTTTATGTAAACCTCTCTACTTGATTGGCGAAAAGGGCTCACCCAATTATAAATAGTTTTGCATTATCTGTAAATACTATCAACCTTAAAACTGTAGTATTTTGGCATTATGCTACGCACGAGCACGTGTTCAACATCCATAGGGCTAGCAGCGTCAAATAAGTGATTCTGCTACATCGAGCGTATGCAATGGATTACAGCGACTTTGCAAGCACGTTTAGTCTTTTTTTTAACAAAAAACAAGATTTTGGCTCATTTACACCAGGACGACTGCAACTTTCGGCGATGGACTTTGGTTTGCGGAAGGCGGTGTAGTCGAAACGCTGCATACAGAGGTCGAAAAAGGATTTGATTCGATGTCATCATAACTGACTATTGGGATGCAGCTGCACCTCCTAGCTTTTTGGTCTAATTACCAATAGGATAAACAAGCTCTATAACCACCTTATTATGTGCACCTTGTCTTTGTTAAGCGTGTTATTATTCATAATACCTTCATTTATATAATCAATTGATAAAGTTATTATGTCATAATATTTATAGCTCGAAGGGAATCTATGCAGGTCGCCATAAGCTGATTCATTAACAAGTAGTGTCAGCTGTCAGTGATCTCACCTTAATTACAAACAAATGATACCAGCAGGACTGCCGTTACAAATATGTAATGCTCTTCAGGTGTATTATTAATTCACTTGATTTTGAATAACTCTCTATAGTGGTTAGGTTGATACTTTTGTATCTAACCGTTTACAGGTTTATTTAATGAATGTTTAAATGTAAGTTCGTCCATATTGATTGAAAACAATGTTGAGTTACAATCGCGCAACATTGGTGTCAAAAACATTCGATCACAAGATGTTCTTTTTAACCGACTTCAAAAAAGAAGGAGGTTTTCAATTTGGTTGCAAGTTTTTTTTTAATGTTTGTTACCTCAGTACTCCGTCATTTAAACCGATTTGGAAAATCCTTTTTTTATTTGAAAGGACATACTTCCAGATTGCTCCTATTTTTATCAAAATCCAGTTCTGATGATAGGATCCATGAGGAATTGAGGGACTCTTCAAATATTATAGGCGAACACACAGCACTTTTGGTATTTCCATCAATAAGTCAAGCATTTGCATTCAGAAAATATCATTTGGTGAAGTGGAACTGACGAAGAAGACCACAGATGGCCACGGGAACTCTTCAATGATAAGTATTTCACGGGTGGCGATAAGATATGTCGATCAAGATAGTTAAGCGACTATGACGAAGCAAATTTAAATAAATGGTTCTGATGAAAATGATATCATTGAACTGATCTGATGATGAAGCCGGAAGGTAGGCACCGGAACTCCGTAATAGAACAATGTAACCTTGCCGTGTTTGGGCTTATTGGAATTGTCATGAGATGCTTTCTGGCTGTAAATGATTTTTAACCGTCTTCATGGAACTGATGACGAAGACCACAGATGGTAAAATGGCCACCGGAACAACTCAATAATAAGTATTTCACGGGTTGCGATTCGATTACTTTAAAATGATTGTTAAGCAATGTAAGCTCGTCACAATACATTTGGTAAAGTGGATCTGATGGTGAAGTACCAGGGAAATTCCTCAACAATTAACGTCCCTGCATCGGGAAAAGCAATGTTTTGTAAAAGCAGTTGTCATTAGACTATTGTAACTTAGGTAAATTACAAACCGACCCACTAAAAGGTGAAAAATAAAAAACTTTTTGCAAAAAAAAAAAAAACAACCGACTTCAAAAAAAGACACTACAAAGTGAAAAATAACTTTAATTTCGGAAGTCGGTGGCAATAACCTAAAATACAGATACAAAGACACCTAGTTCCGAAATTAAAGTTATTTTTCACTTTGTAGGTAGTGTTTTTTTTTTGGAAGTCGGTTGTTTTTTATTTTGCAAAAAAGTTTTTTAAGTTTACCATCAAGTAACATTAGCATGTTGCCAGCGATACTGCAATATTCTATGTTGCCAGTAACATATTTCCCGCAACACAAAAACATGTTGCATTTTTGAAAACTGATTAAAGGCTGACGCAGATCGGAGCGAGACGCACCGCTTTGCAAAAATCCTCGTACATCACTTTCATACATTATGTATGAACCATCGTACCCTACAAGCGGGCGGCATCATAATTTTTTGTACTGAAATATGTAGCGCTGCGGCCCGATGCCCTTGTTACTTAGCTTAAATCGTACAAAAACGACTTACCCTCATAGCATAAGCCAATGGATCAGCAGGGTCAGGCAGTCGACAGAAGAGTGCACAAGTAGCAGGGTTACGTTCATACGTCCATCGGCGTGTGCGCAAGAAACGCATGCCGCGCGCACTGCCCACCCAACGTAGACGCACAGGCCACTCGGATAACGAGTCTGTGCACCATACGCGGCAGAGACTGAGGTAGTATCTGGAAATAAAAACGTTTAAAATATTAAAAAAAAAACAAAAGAAAAAGATAAAGGAGCATGTTATATTTTTAGCAGTATGAAACCATTTTCTTAGATCGTTTCTTAGCATAGAATCAGTCTTCAGTTGAATAAGATTTGACTGAATAAAAGACTCGGTTCTTTAAATAAGTAAAGATTTGAAGCACACACGATATCACGACTGAAATACCTTGGAAACAAATTAATCCTAATAACTCCTTTTACTACAATCTTAAATATGCGTCCAGTCTACCCTAAGTAGTCAGTTACTTGCTGACTGATATTAGACCCGTACACAACATTATGTCTTACGACCAGTTTCTCGAACGAAAATTGTCGTAAAATTAAATTATCAAGCGCGCGTAAACTTATGTGATTGTTCAATCGCATCACTTGACTGGCGTTTAATTCTGACGCGTCGATCATCTTCGTTCCAGAAACTGAACGTTACTATGCTTTCAATCAAATATTTCTATTCTTACACACCCACACAACCAATTCCCGAACTTCGGCATATAGTCCTTGAACACCAGCGCGGCCGTAACATACGTATCAGCCAATAGATGCCTATTGCCGGTCACTTCAGCCAAGTTGACTGCTTGCAAGGCCAATAACACGCGTTCACTTCTACCGCTGTGGCTTGACAAAATCTCCAGTTGCGCGAGACGATGGGACACTGTGGATACTTCCGCAGCCCAGTGTTGGGTGGCTCTTCTTGAAGGACTGTGGAATTAAATGTTGTTGATTATGAAGTTTTATTGGTATTCCCCTAGTTCTTTTCAAAAACAAATAGGCATCTAATTATTCTCATTGTTTTTAAGGAAGCCTCACAATCCACCTGTCATTTTAATTCGGCTTATTATCATAGATTACTGGCAGATTTTATCGCTTGCGCATATCAAGCATCATACTATGCGAGCCAGTTGAACACGGAACTAAATACGATCATGTTTTAGTAAAAGCTACGAAGTATGGTTGCGTTGCGCATGCGCACCACTTACTTCAAAAGAAGCCGCATTTAACTACAAAAATTTATAAAATTCTAACCTGTCACTCCACAAATCGCCAGCCCGCCTAGCGAGGAAGGATCCAAAAGGTAATCTCTGCAGCATCTGTCGTAACACAGCGGCTATGAGGGCGGAATACTTCGCGTGCCCCTGACCGCCTGCCTGTACGCTCTTCCCAGATACTGCCAGACTTCGATGTAGTTCTAACCGTGCGTTTGTTAAGTCACCCTGAAAAGTAATCTCCTTTTTAATCAATCAATCAACTCAGCCTATCGCAGTCTACTGCTGGACATAGGCCTCTCCCAGGCTGTGCCACAACACTCTGTCCCAGCCACCTTCTTAAGGTCGTCGGTCTATCTAGCTGGGGGGCGTCCCACACTACGCTTGTCGATACGTGGTCTCCACTCCAGGACTAGTCTGCTCCACCGGCCATCGGTCCTTCGACACACATGGCCAGCCTACAGCCACTTCAGTTTGCTTACTCTGCAGGCTATGTCGGTATATACTCCTTTTTAATAAAATTCTTAAATTCATAATAAAACAAAATAAATTCATTAATTCACCGACTTAAATTCATTAATTCACTGACAGACAACGCACAGCCTAAACCACCTATTTGGTAGGGGAGCCCAGTGGGGTTTTCCACGAAAACTTGATAACTGAGTAGGTCTCATGATGAGAGACCGTCAAAAATACAGGGTGGGTTTCTGAGACGGGGCAGTAAGGGCATAGCAGCCAGTCTATCCATGGTAAAAAAGTAAGTTGGGAGTCACATTTCCTAGGAAATGTATAGGAAAAGATTTTTGGGATTTCTGACTTTTCTAGTAATCTAACCTAACTAAAATTGGTTCAATATAATTTTTTGATCCTTATAAGAAACAGGATCGATTGGCATCAAAAAAAGCTTTCTTGAAAATGGCCCATTTTCTTGTTGACTGTATTTTTTTTTTCAAATTTTTTTTTTCTGTGAATGTGGATCAAAATTTCTCAAAAAATTAAGGACAGTCTCCTAAAACCGCTTTCCTGTAGCTACAACGGTTAAGATACCTGCCCTTACTACCCTATCTCAAAAATCCACTCTGTATATTTGAAAAGTTTCAAATAGGAGCCCTACGGGAAGCTAGCCTAGCTGCTTTCAGATTTTAAAAAGGACAAAAGATAACAGATGTTCAGCGCTTGATTTTCGTCTCATCGTACGGGCCCTCACTCAAGACAAAACGACTTAAATATACAAACCTGACAAAGATATTGCGGCACTAAATCTGATATAACACCGTTAAATTTAATTTGGACATTTTTTTTAAGGATATTCAGCACGAACAACGGTTATTTCTCCCTGAAAGCGGGCCCCTGTCCGCAGGGCTCGTATCTGAAACTTTTCAACTATATTTTTGATGTTCTCTCATCACGGGACCTACTCAACTATCAAGTGTTCTTGCTGAATGTACTTGCCTGAAAACCATCTGGGAGCCCCTACCAATACATTATGTAGTAAAGTAACTAGAAGCATCAAAGGCTAAATCGAAAAAAACTTATTACCATGAGCGGCACTCGACACTTGAACGAAATACTTACCATTAACAAAATGAATAAGTTACCTTTTTCAAAAAGTTGTCGGCTTGTCGTTTATGTTTGTAAAAAAGTCCAGCTTCCTTAGATTGTGATTTCGGTACAGAGTCTCCATACACAAGTAACTTTATCAAACAGCCTCCCAGTACGAAAAAGTTTATGAGATATATGAAGAAAGTACTGAACAGCCACATTCCCCATGATACTCCAGTAGAACCTACAACATTGTAATCAGTCATTTATTGAAAGCCTAAAAAGCATGGCATTAATAGTAAAATTATTGGAAGTAGAACCAACAAGCTTTGTTGGGGTATAAGTAGACATTTTTTTATGCTAGTAATTTTTGTAGTCAAGTGAATGACTACACAAACTTTTAGGGCATAGCACAATTTTGTTGGTAAAAATAATTTCATACATTAACAATACTCTAGAAGCCTAGAGTATTCATGACAAGATTCACAAGATAAAGACTTAGTTTCACCGTACCCTGTTAGTTAGTTTAATCTTCTGTTAATAACGGGACATTAAGGGGGAAGCGCCAGGTAGCCCGCGAAATTCAAACTTTCCTTTTTTTTTGCAATTTGCAAGTCAGTATAAGTTGTATGTTGATTAAAGTATCATTCGCGACCGTAACAAATCACATTTACAGAATTATTATAATCATCAAAATCAGTAATACAACTCCATAAGTTTGTATAATCCTAATGGTCAAGATTTCATGAAATAGTCATTCAATAGAATTACCTGGTCTTAAAGAGTTGTATTGATGACTTTAATTATTATAATTCTGTAAATACATACTGTTTACGGTCGCGAATCATATTTTGATCAACATACAACCTAATGCCGATTTGCAAATTGCAAAAAACGTAAGAAAATTTGAATTTTCCGGGCTACCTAGAGCTTTCGCCTAAAGAGTAGCGAGGTGTTTAACTATGCGCTAATCTGTCTTAATCAGGCGCTAAATTTAAATTGCTGCCCTAGAGGACCGTTAACTTACTAACCGACATTTAGTCAGTTGTCAAAATTATGGAAATGAAAAACGCGAGTCTATACTATACTGCTAGGTAAAATGATGCATTGGTGCCGATTCTCTTGTACACCGAACTAAACTAACCAAACTATCACTAAAATTCCTTACTTTTGGCTATGAGAATCTTAAAGCTATTCTGCAAAAAAATATCACTAAATTTTAAAATTTTGGCAGAACTAAAATCGAATATGACAATCGCGCGACTCCACGTAGTACTTGTTTGCCCTACCCCGTGAATTGTTTTTAGAGCCGGAGACGCGCAGGGGGCAGCCTTGACGTGTTTTATACGGAATTTTTCACTTTTTGTATGGAAAATATGAAAAACTAGCTGTGCCCCGCGACTTCGTTTGCGTGGATGTCGTAAGATAGACAATATACTAAAATAACATCCACATATTAATAAAACTCCCTCATCCCCGTCGCATTGCATCGCCCGCCCGCGCTATTACTTCGTTTTCGCTTAGTGTTCTTTGTGACTTTTTCTTTCTGCTCGGCTCCTAAGGCCCGTAGCGTGATGTTAAATAGTCTATAACTATTCTCCAGAATTGGGCTACGAAATGCAAAAAGAATTTTTCAAATCCGACTTCTTGTTCACAATTTCATAGGTTTTATTTTTTTTTGCGCGGAACCTTTTTATTTTTCTAAATTAAAGTAGCCCAAGTTACCCGCCGTCACATCAGCTATCTGCTAGTGAAAGTCCCGTCAAAATCGGTCCAGCCGTTTCGGAGATTAGCCGGTACAAACAGACAGACAGACACAAAAATTTTAAAAATTGTTTTTTGTACCGTAAATACTTTCTTATGAATTTAGTAAAAAGTTATTATTCTGACATTACAAACAGACTTCAATTTTATTTATTTGTATAGAATAGATATACATAGATGTATAGATTAGTACCTACATGTTGACTTTTAGGGGCTTATGTATGGACTTTATAAAGGGGGTCGAAATTTTCATTATTTTTGCGTTACACCGTTTTCGAGATATAAGCAAAAGAAATTAAAAAAAGTAATACTGTTTTGTCACCTGAAGTCGAGGTGTTGGTGTGAATTTTAGTTCATGCCAACTACTTTTAATCCACACCTTTTTAATCGCGATTAAAAATAGTCGGATTTAGTTAGAAAATCTTAATCTTAAACGTCAAATTCAGAATAGCAAAATTACCATTTTCACTAAACTAGTAAGTATAACTCAGTGCCATCTTAGCGCTGTCAAACTAAAATATAGTTAAGTTGTGTCACTTAAGTCAATTTCAGAATAGGAAATTGTCGTGTGACAGGAATAAACTAAATGTTGGCGCTTTTTAGAGTTTTGCAGTTTAGAGGCATTTGTGACAAGAGAATCGCCACCATTATCAGTGAACATTGGCGTACACTTTGCGACTGTTTATTTTGGTTGCTTTGACAACTGACCGTTATGTGTGAATGATACATCATAACGTCAGCTTTGTTAATGTGGTGTTATTTTTTTCTGGTGGAATATTAACATCGATGTTTAATTTATTGGCTGATTTACTAATGTCCGATTATGAAAAGTTTAGTGAAATTAGGTCTAAATTATTGATAATTACAATTAAGTGCTGTTCACTTAGTAATCCCCCCTGCCCCGTTGGTCTCGTGGTCGCAAACGCCAGTGCTGAGCGTGGGGTCGTTGGTTCGATTCCCAGGTCGGGCAAAAGTGTTATTGGGTTTTTCTATTAGGATTTTTTTAGTAAAAGCCCGGGCTTTGGAAGTTGGCGGTGTGATACCCCCGTACCTCGGAAAGCACGTTAACCCTTAATCAAATATTGGGAAATTATTTCCCACTTAACGCTACCGCAAGATTTCTGTTTTATTTTATTACTGGTAACTGTAATCAGTACCAACCTCAGGAACAAAATAATCCTACAGATTTTTAAATCTAATCTAATGGCAACATTTTGTACGAACCCGCTAACTGTCATCGTATGTCAAATTTGAAATATTTTGCGAAAAAACCGGTTCTGGTTCCCGGATTTGAAAGTTTTTGAAGAAAAAAATCTGGTAAGTGCATAAACACAATATTTTTGTAAAATAGCCATGTTTTCTGAATGCCTTTTTCGGTTTTTGGCTTCGTATCATTGATATTTGTTGGATTTTCTTAGGTTTAACAAAGTGGGAAATAATTTCCCATTGTTTGTTCCTGCATTGAAAAAATACCAATTTCTATATATACAATAAATAATTGGTCTGTTGCACTATTGAAACGACGCTGATGCTGCGACGCTGCACGGACACCGAGAATTTAGGTTACGCTTAGCACGTGCCCTAATAGATAATCACACAACACGGAAAGGTCAAGCACAAGCCGGGGTACTTTTTAAAAAAAATAAGAAAGGGGGTAGGTTTGGCGTACCAGACGAATTTCGTTTATTGAATGTGGGCATACACTTGCCAGAAGAGATTAATACTTCAAAAGATGTCGATTTTGTAGTACGAAACAGAGACAACAGAGAACAAAAATACAATGTTCCACCTGTGAAATAGGTCTATGTGCCAAGAACTGTTTCAAAACCTTTCACCCTGTTCCACCTCAATAATATTACTTTCCTTAGTAAGTTTCAGTTTATATTAAAACATTATTCTTAACGTTGATGTTTCATTTTATAACTTTATTCACTCATGTTACTTTGCTTGTTTTTTTTATTTTTATTTTATTATATTAGATAAAAAAAACAAGCAAAGTAGGAGCAACTAACATGTATCGAATTTGTAGTAAAAATGTATCAAAAGTTGAGGGCTGTTCTGGATAATGGGAAATAATTTCCCACCGCAAAACACCCATTTCCCCCCTCTTTATAGAAAAAGGAGTCTTTTTTTAGGAATCTCCATGGCCCATTTACCTAAACACCGTGACCAGTTTTCAATTTTCTCAAAAAAAAAAGTTTGTTTGATTAAGGGTTAAGGCGTGGCCCTGCGCCTGATCCCTCTCCTCTACGTGAGTTCGGGAAGAGAAAGTGCACCTGTGTCTATGCACACACTTGAGCGGTATAATATCTCCCGCGCCGAAGGCTAGTCTTCGCTGAGATTGGCCGCCATGGCCGAAATTCGGTCTGGAGGACTATGTTTATTATTAACCCCTGCTACCCCTTTGAGGAATGCAAGTGTGAAGTAATATTGTTGTTGGGAAAATTACCCTATTGAGCACCATTAAAACAAATTATTCGCAACACAATCAATAATGAAAAAGGCTATACAATATGTGTTAAATGATACTTACTAAAGTCATCATCAGCCAATATTTTCCTTTGATCTACTCTTGCAGAGAAATCTGTGACAGATGACTCTAACATAAAGTTTCCAAAGAATGTACTGAACGGGTTAAAAGTTATTAAACCAACCATGAAGGCACATAACGCTAATCGGGAGTGGTCGCCCATACCCATGACGATCTTGCTCGTGTATTTATCTTCCACCTGGAAACAAAGTAAAAGGTTACACATTAAGAGTGTTTACGACGTACGGCATTTCATACAAACTTTCAAGTCCTTGTTTTTCGAAATGAATGAACCGGTTTTAATGCAACTTCATACAGGTTTTCAGAATCTGGGGTTAAAGTCCCCTAGAGACCCCCAGCTTCGAACGTAGGTAAGTAGATTCTAAGCTGGTCCTTATCCTTTATGTATTTCAATGTTTCTCCCTACTTTTATTATTTATTTATTTAAACTTTAAGTAGTAGTAGTAGTAGTAGTATAGTAGTAGTAGTAGTAGTAGTATAGTAGTAGTAGTAGTAGTAGTACTTTTCTATTCTTTAATCTGCTTAAATAGAAATCTGTCGTAATTGCAGAAGCAATTACGACATATCATAGTAATACCAACCTTATACTCAGGTGATGAAGGTGAATCACTGTCAAACCCATGTTGTGAACTGGACGGCGATGAGATGTCGCTGTGTGGAGGAGTGTATGTAACATCGAACTGTGGCTCTTTCACTCCAGATTTCTGGAACGCGAGCTTCAGAGCCGTATTCTCTTGTTTTAAACGAGTATTCTGATTCTGCATATACCTGATGTATTCTATCGTTTTTCTTAAAATAGCCGATTTGTTCAACTGGAAGATTTGGTACAAATAGTTAAAATAAATTGTTCATATTTTTGCCCTGTTTTTGATAGGCTCTATTTGATACAAAATCAAAAAATCAAATTATATATTTAGGGTTTATTTTCAATAATCAGATAACTTTTCTCTGAGGACTAAATATTGCCATTGATTTAACAGCTTTGGAATGGTAAATTGTCAAACTGTCACATTTTTTCTTCAGATAAAACTTATTTCACAATTGAAAAATCAGCCCTTAATTAAATAAAAGCCCAAAAATCTCATTGCATAGGTTTAGACATCACAGGAATAAACAAAAGTGCAAATAACTTGATGCTAATTATATTCTAGTAAATTAACAAAGTCTGTTAGATTATTATTAAGAACTAACATAATAAGCTAGTGTCTAAAAAATGAAAGCATCAGCTGATTATATTTATCACTTAACATGAAAATATTGCATGTTCTATCATTATTGCATCATGTCATACAAAATGCTGATGCAATATTATTATTATTATTATGTAATATGCAAAAAATTATAATACATACTTTCGCTTCTTCTCCAACCAGCATATTCTTTAGTTCAATTATCCTATCATTAATACTAGTTCTGTACCGTCTTTCAATAGCATTGTGCGCACTTCGTTTTACTTCTTTTACTTTTGGTACTCCCATATTGGGAGCCTGAGTTAAAGTTATCTTTTCACCATCAAGGACTACAGGTATTCCTGTTAGGAGGGTAGATCCATTATTGCTTGTAAAAAATGTGTGTATGGGCCGGGTCTCTGTGTTCGCTTTAGTGTTTGTGATGATGCCTTGTGTAGTTCCTAGAAAATAAAGCATAGAAACATTCTTAGGTATTTAGATAACTTGATAAAACTAAGCTAAGTAACAACAAACATAAATAAATGCTGTGCCAAAGAATCCTATAAGAATTTACCTTGTACAGGAGCACTGGTATACATAAAAGTTTGAGTTTCAGGATTAATGATATTTGACTGTAATACAACTGGAGAAAAACTTGCATCAGTCGTTTTTAGAATAAGCGGAGTCACTCCTTTGGTATTGTTTTGAATTAGCAAAGGCTGACTTGTAGGTTTGGGTTTTACAGGCTGGTTTATTTGCGTGGTTCCATCTAATTGCATCAATGATGTCCTGCCATCAGGAAGTTGCACATTTGGTGCCAAGTTCACAAAGAGTGGACTCTGTACTATCTGTTGCACAAGCATGGGGGCCTGTGCAGGTATTCTCTTACGCCCATGCTGCGTGACGTCAGGCAACGGAGCCCCATCATTGAGTGTCAAATTATAACTTTCTTCTCTAGCATACACTCCTTGTACAGGGCTACTCTTAGCTTGTGGAGTGGTTATTGGTTGTGTCTTTGCTATGTGCGTGTATTGTGACACCATAGGGTTTCCCGTAGGGTTGTAGCATGGCGACAATTGGGATTGTGTAACTTCGGACTTGAATTTCGTGTCAACACTGAGAAGTGGATGATCGTCGACGCGAGACAGCTCATCTTCAAGTGTCTTCATAAAATCTCCATCGCAACCACTAAGAAAGTCTGAAATTATCCAATTATTACATAAATTACTCATACTTTTACGACGTAAGAGCTGTATCTTTATAAACAAACTAAGCAAGTCTTACCTTCTATTTCTGCAATGTCATGAACGTTAAAAACGTCTGAATTTATAAATGGATCATCCTGCTCCATTTTGAGATCCATTTTTATTATATAAAACACTAAAACGTTGTTATTCACATTAAAAATACACTTGTTTACGTTTTGGCATTTGTTAACTATTACTCATTTGACATTTGTCTGACGATTTCTACTACAACCAATCAAAAGAAAGAAAAATAGGTGGTGTGATAGTATGACGTCATATTATAGTTCGTTCGGAAACACATCTCATGTCCATAAAAATTCACTATTTTTGCCATCATAAAGGATTATGCCACGAAATGTATGAAGGCTGTTACCCGCTCTAATAGGAATTAATGATCCGCACCTAAGATGACCCACTGAGTTAACGGCTTAATGTATTTCCCGAGACACGTAGGGGTCTTGGTAACTAGAATAATAGAAATGGTCACCCATCTACGGACCGACCTCAGCAAGCGTAACTTAACCTTCGATCGACCCGTACGGTTGTTATTAATTCGCCACGAACAATACATGCATGTAATGTATTTATCCACTAGCTTCTGCCCGCGACTTCGTCCGCGTGAAATTTCTTGTTCCGCCGACCCACCCCGTCGCATCGCATCGCCTGTCCGCGCTATTATTTCGTTTTCGCTTAGCGCTCTTTATTAGTTTTTCGGCTTCGAAAGGTCCTAGCGTAATGTTAAATAGCCTATAGCTTTTATCAAGAATTGGGCTATAAAATGCAAAAAGAATTTTTCAAGTCCGACTGGTAGCGACAGAGATTAGCGCGTTCAAACAGTCAATAAAAAATAAAAGGTGTAGGTAACTAATGAACTAAGCGCATTTTTATTACTTTAAGCATCTTCATACTTGTCGTAATTTCTAATAGAAAGGTCCGATTCGAATAATTTTAAAAGGAATTTACATGTTGTGCTTAATCAACCTTGATTATGAAACGATTTATTTGGATAAGGACCATGTTTATGAAAACACCTTCACAAATAATGCATTATTTTATAACAAAGAGTACCATTAAAAAAGTTATAGTGAGCCAACCTTAAAAGATAGACATATGCTGTCGCGGACTTTTTTTTAGAACTTGTAAGAGGAACAATTCCGTGATACATGATTTTTGCGAAACTAACCGTTTACGCAGCGCACGCAACGGAAGCTCTCAAAAGGAATAAATTTTCCCCGTTTTTACATTTTTCATTGATGCTCCACTCCTTTTCGTCGTAGCATGATGATATATAGCCTATAGCCTTCCTCGATAAATGACCTATCCAACACTAAAAGAACTTTTCAATTCGAACCAGAAGTTTCTGAGATTAGCGCGTTCAACCAAACAAACCAACGAGCAAACAAACTCTTTAGCTTATAAATGCCTAGAATGCCTATGAAAACGTATCATCCGTACAATGTAAAAGTGCGCGTCTTGTTGCTATTAAGATAACCATAGGCAGTAAATCTTTTTTAGTGTTTTCGGTTTATATGCCGACTGACTCGATGGATAATCTAAGTGAATTTGTGGAGTGTCTAAGTGAGATAAATGCAACAATAGAGGGTAGTGGTGTCGATGCGGTTTATATACTTGAAGATTTTAACGCACAACCTAGTGGGTTATTTGTTAAAGAGTTATTAAGCTTCTCGTCGGAAGTGCAGTGGCGGTGCGCTGACGTCAACTTACTCGGTAGCGAATCGGACACATACACGTACGTAAGTGATGCACATGGTACTACTAGCTGGTTAGACCACTGTGTGGTAACTGATGCGGCTTGGGATTCAGTAAGGGACATTAGTGTACTGTACGGCGTTTCCTGGTCGGACCACTTACCTATGATAATAAAATGTGATCTTAACATGTTAAGGCCTAAAGTTACTCCTGAATTGCCTAAATATAACAAAATAACTTGGGGGGACAGAGACTTACTACAAACTGAATCTTATACCAAATATTGCAATGATAAGTTAAAAAATGTTGACTTTCCGGTAGAATTTACAAAATGCTGCGATAATAGATGTAGAACACCGAACAATTATAGATAATTTATATGGAGACATTGTGAATATTCTTTGTGAGGGTGCAATAGCTAGCTATAATAAAGGTTTACAGCGCAAAAAGCGTTACGTAACAGGCTGGAATAAATATGTAAAAACGGCACACAGGCAGGCTCGGCTTGATTTTCAAAACTGGACGCTATTTGATAGACCTAAAAGTGGGTCAGTTTATGACAAAATGGTAGAAAGTAGGAGGATTTTTAAAAGTAAATTAAAATGGTGCCAAAATAATAAGAATCAAATTAAGATGAACATCATTGCGAGTCATCATGACGCGAAAAATTTCAGTAGTTTCTGGAAAACCACGAACAGCTTGAATCCCAAATCAAGCCTGCCCGTGAGTGTAGCGGGTGTTAGTGACCCTAAAAAAATTGCCAACTTATTCAGTAGATCCTTTAAGGTTAAATCTCCCCTGGGTCCGACATCTGGTGGGTCGGAGGTTGTGGGTGGGTCCGAAGACTTGCCTACTAGGTTTGCGGCTAGGGAAGTAGCTACTGTCATAAAATCTTTAAAAAGGGGAAAGTCACCGGGGCATGACAGTATGAGCATAGAGCATTTGCGATATGCAGGCAAGCACCTGCCGCGGGTCTTAGCAATGCTATTCAGTTTTAGTACGAGTCACTCTTATCTACCAGCTGACTTAGTTAAAACCATAGTAGTACCTATAATAAAGAACAAGACTGGAGACTCGAGTGACACAAACAACTACAGGCCTATTTCCTTGGCGACGATAATTGCGAAGGTGTTGGACGGTCTGATTGATCGGCAATTGGATACGCATTTAACAATACATGACGCCCAATTTGGGTTTAAGCAACATTTATCAACAGAAACAGCTATCCTCTGTGTCAAGCATACTGTCCAATACTATGCAAGTAGGAGCACGCCGGTGTATGCATGTTTTCTGGACCTTTCCAAGGCCTTTGACCTAGTGTCTTACGACTGCCTATGGAGGAAACTATCGCAGGACATCAACCTCCCAAGAGATCTGGTTGATATTCTGAAGTACTGGTATACAACCAGTACAATTATGTAAAGTGGGCGGGTGTCCTGTCAGATGCATACGGGTTGGAGTGCGGGGTGAGGCAGGGGGGACTCAGCTCTCCCAAGCTTTTCAACCTGTATGTAAACCAACTGATATGTGAGCTCAGCAACACTAACATCGGATATTAATAATATAAGCTACGCGGACGATATGGTGTTGCTGAGCCCATCGATCAGTGCGCTGAGGAGGCTTCTCCGTATCTGTGAGGACTATGCGGTGGCCCATGGTCTCAGGTACAATGCAACCAAGAGTGAGCTCTTGGTCTTTAAGGCAGGTAACAAATGTTATGACACTGTCCCGCCAGTCACCTTAGGGGGCGTCCCGCTTACCAGAGTGACACGGTTCAAGTACCTGGGACACTGGGTGACCGACAGTTTGTCCGATGATACGGACTTGGAGAGGGAACGCAGAGCATTGGCAGTTAGGTGTAACATGCTGGCCCGTAGGTTTGCACGATGTACAGAAGAGGTAAAAATTACACTCTTTAGGGCATATTGCCAGTCTCTGTACACGTGCGCCCTATGGGTCAGTTATACAAAAAGCTCGTACAGTGCTCTGCGAGTCCAATATAATAATGCCTTCAGAGTGATGTTGGGGCTACCGCGCTTTTGCAGTGCGTCGGGGATGTTCGCGGAAGCCGGTGTGCCGGATTTTTACGCGCTTATGCGTTTGCGTATAGCGTCCCTGATGCGGCGAGTGCGCGATAGTCCCAACAATCTGTTGGCTATTGTGGCCAGCAGGATGGATAGCCCCATAATGTGGCATTGGATGACGACTCACAGAGCGTCATTCCAATACATTAAATAATTGTGTATGTATTTGTATTTATTTTTTATATAATGTGCATGTGTATTTAATTTGATGTGTATTTTGTTGTTTGTGTTGTTTGTTGTTTTTTGTGTTTTAATTTTTTGTAATGTATGGACTAATTGTGTCTGATAATAAAGTTTTATTATTTATTATTATTATAAATTAAAATAAAACATATTTCATTCATCGTCTACTGTGGCATCTTTAAGAAATAAGGCAGGGGCTGTAAATCCCACATGCATAGCATACCTCTGTTGAACCCCGGGACACCTTTTGAGTTCAGCGAAATCAGCAGGTCAAAGGCTCCCACACAAAACTGCGAATTCGCGTTGCATCGCGGTTTTGTGTGAGAGCCCTAAGGGAAATTACGAGAATTGCTCTTCTGATCTCAGTCTCAATAATTATGTCAAAAATACCTATAATTTCCCTACATTTTTGACATTAGGGTTGTCGCTGAGATGAGATTGCGACTAGATTTTGAACGTTACGAACGTACAATCTTACTTATCTGTGAACTGAAAGAGGACGGCACCGTCGATTCAGTGTTGCTAATTAATATAAGGTGTCCAAAATTGAGTAAGTTTTCAAGAAGGAAAGGAGATGTTTCAAAAAGTATGGAGCCCCGGCCAGGTATTGGTACACGCTACTAAAAAATGGGGAAACACAGTTAAAACAGTTTCCAATCATCCAATTACTTTTATTGGCTTTGTTTGGTAGTAAAGTACAAGAATGTACAATTGAAATTGCAATACACAACAAAACCCATCATGGCGGTAAGTTGTCATGTTGATTGATTATTGACGTTTGACATGTTTACTTCTGTCATATTACATTGTCAAAGAGAATCATAACATTGTCGTACTTTTAGTCTTTTGCAATATTATTTTAGATTTAATTGTAAAGTCGAAAATCTATTAAAGAAAACTGACAGATTGTAGTAGCATGATGTACTGGCGTCTGTACATAAAGTATAGTCCAGTTAAGCTGACGACAACCTCATAGGTTGACCTGCGATATGCCAAGATTTTTACTTATAGTCGAAATATTAACTCAGACAAAAACAATGTAGCGATAAACGAAAGCCAGGTTGTTAAAAATAACTCGAGAGAACAGA